>OY756957.1:12505000-13755000 GCA_963580455.1 Euonymus europaeus | reverse complement strand
AACTTTCTATTACAAATGGATGAAACCGTTAAAAGCTCCTCCATAGAGAGAGCTGCAACTTCGGACCATCAAAGTTGCTCGGTGTACAATTTTTATTGTTCTTGTATGTCAAATTTTATGAGTATAAGCTTCATAGATTATTTCGAAGCCAAAACAACAACTTTCTATTACAGGACGAAATCGTTAAAAGCTCCTCCATAGAGAGAGTTGAGCAACTTCGGACCATCAAATTTGCTCGGTGTACAATTTTTATTGTTCTTATATGTCAAATTTTATGAGTATAAGCTTCATAGATTATTTCGATGCCAAAACAGCAACTTTCTATTACAAATGGACGAAACCGTTAAAAGCTCCCCCATAGAGAGAGTTGAGCAACTTCGGACCATCAAAGTTGCTTGGTGTACAATTTTTATTGTTCTTGTTTGTCAAATTTTACGAGTTTAAGCTTCATAGTTTATTTCCATGCGAAAACACCAACTTTCTATTACAAATGGACGAAACCGTTAAAAGTTCCTCCATAGAGAGAGTTGAGCAACTTCGGACTATCAAAGTTGCTCGGTGTACAATTTTTATTGTTCTTATATGTCAAATTTTATGAGTATAAGCTTCATAGATTATTTCGATATCAAAAACAACAACTTTCTATTACAAATGGAAGAAATCGTTAAAAGCTCCTCCAAAGAGAGAGTTGAGCAACTTCGGACCATCAAAGTTGCTCGGTGTACAATTTTTATTGTTCTTGTATGTCAAATTTTATGAGTATAAGCTTCATAGATTATTTCGAAGCCAAAACACCAACTTTCTATTACAAATGGAAGAAATCGTTAAAAGCTCCTCCATAGAGAGAGTTGAGCAACTTCGGACCATCAAAGTTGCTCGGTGTACAATTTTTATTGTTCTTATATGTCAAATTTTATGAGTATAAGCTTCATAGATTATTTCGATGCCAAAACAGCAACTTTCTATTACAAATGGACGAAACCGTTAAAAGCTCCTTCATAGAGAGAGTTGAGCAACTTCGGACCATCAAAGTTACTCGGTGTATAATTTTTATTGTTCTTATATGTCAAATTCTACGAGTATAAGCTTCATAGATTATTTGGATGCCAAAACACCAACTTTCTATGACAAATGGACAAAACAATTAAAAGCTCCTCCATAGAGAGAGTTGAGCAACTTCGGACCATCAAAGTTGCTCGGTGTACAATTTTTATTGTTCTTATATGTCAAATTTCAGGAGTATAAGCTTCCTAGATTATTTCAATGACAAAACACCAACTTTCTATTACAAATGGACAAAACCGTTAAAAGCTCCTCCATAGAGAGAGTTGAGCAACTTCGGAACATCAAAGGTGCTCGGTGTACAATTTTTATTGTTCTTATATATCAAATTTTACGAGTATAAGCTTCCTAGATTCTTTCAATGCCAAAACACCAACTTTCTATGACAAATGGACAAAACCGTTAAAAGCTACTCCATAGAGAGAGTTGAGCAACTTCGGACCATCAAAGTTGCTCGGTGTATAATTTTTATTGTTCTTATATGTCAAATTTTACGAGTATAAGCTTCATAGATTATTTTGATGCCAAAACACAAATTTTCTATTACAAATGGACAAAACAATTAAAAGCTCCACCATAGAGAGAGTTGAGCAACTTCGGACCATCAAAGTTGCTCGGTGTACAATTTTTATTGTTTTTATATGTCAAATTTTAGGAGTATAAGCTTCCTAGATTATTTCAATGACAACACCAACTTTCTATTACAAATGGACAAAACCGTTAAATGCTCCTCCATAGAGAGAGTTGAGCAACTTCGGAACATCGAAGGTGCTCGGTGTACAATTTTTATTGTTCTTATATATCAAATTTTACGAGTATAGGCTTCCTAGATTCTTTCGATGCCAAAACACCAACTTTCTATGACAGATGGACAAAACCGTTAAAAGCTACTCCATAGAGAGAGTTGAGCAACTACGGACCATCAAAGTTGCTCGGTGTACAATTTTTATTGTTCTTGTATGTCAAATTTTATGAGTTTAAGCTTCATAGTTTATTTCCATGCGAAAACACCAACTTTCTATTACAAATGGACGAAACCGTTAAAAGTTCCTCCATAGAGAGAGTTGAGCAACTTCGGACCATCAAAGTTGCTCGGTGTACAATTTTTATTGTTCTTATATGTGAAATTTTGAGTATAAGCTTCATAGATTATTTCGATGCCAAAAGAGCAACTTTCTATTACAAATGGACGAAACCGTTAAAAGCTCCTCCATAGAGAGAGTTGAGCAACTTCGGACCATCAAAGTTGCTCGGTGTACAATTTTTATTGTTCTTATATGTCAAATTTTATGAGTATAAGCTTCATAGATTATTTCGATGCCAAAACACCAACTTTCTATGACAAATGGACAAAACCGTTAAAAGCTCCTCCATAGAGAGAGTTGAGCAATTTCGGACTATCAAAGTTCCTCGGGATAGACATTTTATTGTGCTTCTATGTCAAATTTTACGAGTATAAGCTTCCTAAATTATTTCTATGCCAAAACACGAACTTTCTATGACAAATGGACAAAACCGTTAAAAGCTCCTCCATAAAGAGAGTTGAGCAACTTCGGACCATCAAAGTTGCTCGATGTACAATTTTTATTGTTCTTGTATGTCAAATTTTATGAGTATAAGCTTCATAGATTATTTCGAAGCCAAAACACCAACTTTATATTACAAATGGACGAAATCGTTAAAAGCTCCTTCATAGAGAGAGTTGAGCAACTTCGGACCATCAAAGTTGCTCGGTGTACAATTTTTATTGTTCTTATATGTCAAATTTTATGAGTATAAGCTTCATAGATTATTTCGATGCCAAAACAGCAACTTTCTATTACAAATGGACGAAACCGTTAAAAGCTCCTCCATAGAGAGTGTTGAGCAACTTCGGACCATCAAAGTTGCTCGGTGTATAATTTTTATTGTTCTTATATGTCAAATTCTACGAGTATAAGCTTCATAGATTATTTTGATGCCAAAACACCAACTTTCTAAGACAAATGGACAAAACAATTAAAAGCTCCTCCATAGAGAGAGTTGAGCAACTTCGGACCATCAAAGTTGCTCGGTGTACAATTTTTGTTGTTCTTATATGTCAAATTTTAGGAGTATAAGCTTCCTAGATTATTTCAATGACAAAACACCAACTTTCTATTACAAATGGACAAAACCGTTAAAAGCTCCTCCATAGAGAGAGTTGAACAACTTCGGAACATCAAAGGTGCTCGGTGTACAATTTTTATTGTTCTTATATATCAAATTTTACGAGTATAGGCTTCCTAGATTCTTTCGATGACAAAACACCAACTTTCTATGACAAATGGACAAAACCGTTAAAAGCTACTCCATAGAGAGAGTTGAGCAACTTCGGACCATCAAAGTTGCTCGGTGTATAATTTTTATTGTTCTTATATGTCAAATTTTACGAGTATAAGCTTCATAGATTATTTTGATGACAAAACACAAATTTTCTATTACAAATGGACAAAACAATTAAAAGCTCCACCATAGAGAGAGTTGAGCAACCTCGGACCATCAAAGTTGCTCGGTGTACAATTTTTATTGTTCTTATATGTCAAATTTTAGTAGTGTAAGCTTCCTAGATTATTTCAATGACAAAACACCAACTTTCTATTACAAATGGACAAAACCGTTAAAAGCTCCTCCATAGAGATAGTTGAGCAACTTCGGACCATCAAAGTTGCTCGGTGTACAATTTTTATTGTTCTTATATGTCAAATTTTATGAGTATAAGCTTCATAGATTATTTCGATGCCAAAACAACAACTTTCTATGACAAATGGACAAAACCGTTAAAAGCTCCTCCATAGAGAGAGTTGACCAACTTCGGATCATCAAAGTTGCTCGGTGTACAATTTTTATTGTTCTTATATGTCAAATTTCTAAGTATAAGCTACATAGATTATTTCGATGCCAAAACTCCAACTTTCTATGACAAATGGACAAAACCGTTAAAAGCTCCTCCATAGAGAGAGTTGAGCAACTTCGGACCATCAAAGTTGCTCGGTGTACAATTTTTATTGTTCTTATATGTCAGATTTTTTGAGTATAAGCTTCATAGATTATTTCGATGCCAAAACACCAACTTTCTATGACAAATGGACAAAACCGTTAAAAGCTCCTCCATGGAGAGAGTTGAGCAATTTCGGACTATCAAAGTTCCTCGGGATAGACTTTTTATTGTGCTTCTATGTCAAATTTTACGAGTATAAGCTTCCTAGATTATTTCGATGCCAAAACACGAACTTTCTATGACAACTGGACAAAACCGTTAAAAGCTCCTCCATAAGGAGAGTTGAGCAACTTCGGACCATCAAAGTTGCTCGATGTACAATTTTTATTGTTCTTGTATGTCAAATTTTATGAGTATAACCTTCATAGTTTATTTCGATGCCAAAACCCCAACTTTCTATTACAAATGGATGAAACCATTAAAAGCTCCTCCATAGAGAGAGCTGCAACTTCGGACCATCAAAGTAGCTCGGTGTACAATTGTTATTGTTCTTGTATGTCAAATTTTATGAGTATAAGCTTCATAGATTATTTCGAAGCCAAAACACCAACTTTCTATGACAAATGGACGAAACCGTTAAAAGCTCCTCCATAGAGAGAGTTGAGCAACTTCGGACCATCAAAGTTGCTTGGTGTACAATTTTTATTGTTCTTGTTTGTCAAATTTTACGAGTTTAAGCTTCATAGTTTATTTCCATGCGAAAACACCAACTTTCTATTACAAATGGACGAAACCGTTAAAAGTTCCTCCATAGAGAGAGTTGAGCAACTTCGGACTATCAAAGTTGCTCGGTGTACAATTTTTATTGTTCTTATATGTCAAATTTTATGAGTATAAGCTTCATAGATTATTTCGATATCAAAAACAACAACTTTCTATTACAAATGGAAGAAATCGTTAAAAGCTCCTCCAAAGAGAGAGTTGAGCAACTTCGGACCATCAAAGTTGCTCGGTGTACAATTTTTATTGTTCTTGTATGTCAAATTTTATGAGTATAAGCTTCATAGATTATTTCGAAGCCAAAACACCAACTTTCTATTACAAATGGAAGAAATCGTTAAAAGCTCCTCCATAGAGAGAGTTGAGCAACTTCGGACCATCAAAGTTGCTCGGTGTACAATTTTTATTGTTCTTATATGTCAAATTTTATGAGTATAAGCTTCATAGATTATTTCGATGCCAAAACAGCAACTTTCTATTACAAATGGACGAAACCGTTAAAAGCTCCTTCATAGAGAGAGTTGAGCAACTTCGGACCATCAAAGTTACTCGGTGTATAATTTTTATTGTTCTTATATGTCAAATTCTACGAGTATAAGCTTCATAGATTATTTGGATGCCAAAACACCAACTTTCTATGACAAATGGACAAAACAATTAAAAGCTCCTCCATAGAGAGAGTTGAGCAACTTCGGACCATCAAAGTTGCTCGGTGTACAATTTTTATTGTTCTTATATGTCAAATTTCAGGAGTATAAGCTTCCTAGATTATTTCAATGACAAAACACCAACTTTCTATTACAAATGGACAAAACCGTTAAAAGCTCCTCCATAGAGAGAGTTGAGCAACTTCGGAACATCAAAGGTGCTCGGTGTACAATTTTTATTGTTCTTATATATCAAATTTTACGAGTATAAGCTTCCTAGATTCTTTCAATGCCAAAACACCAACTTTCTATGACAAATGGACAAAACCGTTAAAAGCTACTCCATAGAGAGAGTTGAGCAACTTCGGACCATCAAAGTTGCTCGGTGTATAATTTTTATTGTTCTTATATGTCAAATTTTACGAGTATAAGCTTCATAGATTATTTTGATGCCAAAACACAAATTTTCTATTACAAATGGACAAAACAATTAAAAGCTCCACCATAGAGAGAGTTGAGCAACTTCGGACCATCAAAGTTGCTCGGTGTACAATTTTTATTGTTTTTATATGTCAAATTTTAGGAGTATAAGCTTCCTAGATTATTTCAATGACAACACCAACTTTCTATTACAAATGGACAAAACCGTTAAATGCTCCTCCATAGAGAGAGTTGAGCAACTTCGGAACATCGAAGGTGCTCGGTGTACAATTTTTATTGTTCTTATATATCAAATTTTACGAGTATAGGCTTCCTAGATTCTTTCGATGCCAAAACACCAACTTTCTATGACAGATGGACAAAACCGTTAAAAGCTACTCCATAGAGAGAGTTGAGCAACTACGGACCATCAAAGTTGCTCGGTGTACAATTTTTATTGTTCTTGTATGTCAAATTTTATGAGTTTAAGCTTCATAGTTTATTTCCATGCGAAAACACCAACTTTCTATTACAAATGGACGAAACCGTTAAAAGTTCCTCCATAGAGAGAGTTGAGCAACTTCGGACCATCAAAGTTGCTCGGTGTACAATTTTTATTGTTCTTATATGTGAAATTTTGAGTATAAGCTTCATAGATTATTTCGATGCCAAAAGAGCAACTTTCTATTACAAATGGACGAAACCGTTAAAAGCTCCTCCATAGAGAGAGTTGAGCAACTTCGGACCATCAAAGTTGCTCGGTGTACAATTTTTATTGTTCTTATATGTCAAATTTTATGAGTATAAGCTTCATAGATTATTTCGATGCCAAAACACCAACTTTCTATGACAAATGGACAAAACCGTTAAAAGCTCCTCCATAGAGAGAGTTGAGCAATTTCGGACTATCAAAGTTCCTCGGGATAGACATTTTATTGTGCTTCTATGTCAAATTTTACGAGTATAAGCTTCCTAAATTATTTCTATGCCAAAACACGAACTTTCTATGACAAATGGACAAAACCGTTAAAAGCTCCTCCATAAAGAGAGTTGAGCAACTTCGGACCATCAAAGTTGCTCGATGTACAATTTTTATTGTTCTTGTATGTCAAATTTTATGAGTATAAGCTTCATAGATTATTTCGAAGCCAAAACACCAACTTTATATTACAAATGGACGAAATCGTTAAAAGCTCCTTCATAGAGAGAGTTGAGCAACTTCGGACCATCAAAGTTGCTCGGTGTACAATTTTTATTGTTCTTATATGTCAAATTTTATGAGTATAAGCTTCATAGATTATTTCGATGCCAAAACAGCAACTTTCTATTACAAATGGACGAAACCGTTAAAAGCTCCTCCATAGAGAGTGTTGAGCAACTTCGGACCATCAAAGTTGCTCGGTGTATAATTTTTATTGTTCTTATATGTCAAATTCTACGAGTATAAGCTTCATAGATTATTTTGATGCCAAAACACCAACTTTCTAAGACAAATGGACAAAACAATTAAAAGCTCCTCCATAGAGAGAGTTGAGCAACTTCGGACCATCAAAGTTGCTCGGTGTACAATTTTTGTTGTTCTTATATGTCAAATTTTAGGAGTATAAGCTTCCTAGATTATTTCAATGACAAAACACCAACTTTCTATTACAAATGGACAAAACCGTTAAAAGCTCCTCCATAGAGAGAGTTGAACAACTTCGGAACATCAAAGGTGCTCGGTGTACAATTTTTATTGTTCTTATATATCAAATTTTACGAGTATAGGCTTCCTAGATTCTTTCGATGACAAAACACCAACTTTCTATGACAAATGGACAAAACCGTTAAAAGCTACTCCATAGAGAGAGTTGAGCAACTTCGGACCATCAAAGTTGCTCGGTGTATAATTTTTATTGTTCTTATATGTCAAATTTTACGAGTATAAGCTTCATAGATTATTTTGATGACAAAACACAAATTTTCTATTACAAATGGACAAAACAATTAAAAGCTCCACCATAGAGAGAGTTGAGCAACTTCGGACCATCAAAGTTGCTCGGTGTACAATTTTTATTGTTCTTATATGTCAAATTTTAGTAGTATAAGCTTCCTAGATTATTTCAATGACAAAACACCAACTTTCTATTACAAATGGACAAAACCGTTAAAAGCTCCTCCATAGAGATAGTTGAGCAACTTCGGACCATCAAAGTTGCTCGGTGTACAATTTTTATTGTTCTTATATGTCAAATTTTATGAGTATAAGCTTCATAGATTATTTCGATGCCAAAACAACAACTTTCTATGACAAATGGACAAAACCGTTAAAAGCTCCTCCATAGAGAGAGTTGACCAACTTCGGATCATCAAAGTTGCTCGGTGTACAATTTTTATTGTTCTTATATGTCAAATTTCTAAGTATAAGCTACATAGATTATTTCGATGCCAAAACTCCAACTTTCTATGACAAATGGACAAAACCGTTAAAAGCTCCTCCATAGAGAGAGTTGAGCAACTTCGGACCATCAAAGTTGCTCGGTGTACAATTTTTATTGTTCTTATATGTCAGATTTTTTGAGTATAAGCTTCATAGATTATTTCGATGCCAAAACACCAACTTTCTATGACAAATGGACAAAACCGTTAAAAGCTCCTCCATGGAGAGAGTTGAGCAATTTCGGACTATCAAAGTTCCTCGGGATAGACTTTTTATTGTGCTTCTATGTCAAATTTTACGAGTATAAGCTTCCTAGATTATTTCGATGCCAAAACACGAACTTTCTATGACAACTGGACAAAACCGTTAAAAGCTCCTCCATAAAGAGAGTTGAGCAACTTCGGACCATCAAAGTTGCTCGATGTACAATTTTTATTGTTCTTGTATGTCAAATTTTATGAGTATAAGCTTCATAGTTTATTTCGATGCCAAAACACCAACTTTCTATTACAAATGGATGAAACCATTAAAAGCTCCTCCATAGAGAGAGCTGCAACTTCGGACCATCAAAGTAGCTCGGTGTACAATTTTTATTGTTCTTGTATGTCAAATTTTATGAGTATAAGCTTCATAGATTATTTCGAAGCCAAAACACCAACTTTCTGTGACAAATGGACAAAACCGTTAAAAGATCCTCCATAAAGAGAGTTGAGCAACTTCGGACCATCAAAGTTGCTCGGTGTACAATTTTTATTGTTCTTATATGTGAAATTTTGAGTATAAGCTTCATAGATTATTTCGATGCCAAAACACCAACTTTCTATGACAAATGGACAAAACCGTTAAAAGATCCTCCATAAAGAGAGTTGAGCAACTTCGGACCATCAAAGTTGCTCGATGTACAATTTTTATTGTTCTTGTATGTCAAATTTTATGAGTATAAGCTTCATAGTTTATTTCGATGCCAAAACACCAACTTTCTATTACAAATGGATGAAACCGTTAAAAGCTCCTCCATAGAGAGAGCTGCAACTTCGGACCATCAAAGTTGCTCGGTGTACAATTTTTATTGTTCTTGTATGTCAAATTTTATGAGTATAAGCTTCATAGATTATTTCGATGCCAAAACAGCAACTTTCTATTACAAATGGACGAAACCGTTAAAAGCTCCTCCATAGAGAGAGTTGAGCAACTTCGGACCATCAAAGTTGCTCGGTGTACAATTTTTATTGTTCTTATATGTCAAATTTTAGGAGTATAAGCTTCCTAGATTATTTCAATGACAAAACACCAACTTTCTATTACAAATGGACAAAACCGTTAAAAGCTCCTCCATAGAGAGAGTTGAGCAACTTCGGAACATCAAAGTTGCTCGGTGTACAATTTTTATTGTTCTTATATGTCAAATTTCTAAGTATAAGCTACATAGATTATTTCGATGCCAAAACTCCAACTTTCTATGACAAATGGACAAAACCGTTAAAAGCTCCTCCATAGAGAGAGTTGAGCAACTTCGGACCATCAAAGTTGCTCGGTGTACAATTTTTATTGTTCTTTTATGTCAGATTTTTTGAGTATAAGCTTCATAGATTATTTCGATGCCAAAACACCAACTTTCTATGACAAATGGACAAAACTGTTAAAAGCTCCTCCATAGAGAGAGTTGAGCAATTTCGGACTATCAAAGTTCCTCGGGATAGACATTTTATTGTGCTTCTATGTCAAATTTTACGAGTATAAGCTTCCTAGATTATTTCTATGCCAAAACACGAACTTTCTATGACAAATGGACAAAACCGTTAAAAGCTCCTCCATAAAGAGAGTTGAGCAACTTCGGACCATCAAAGTTGCTCGATGTACAATTTTTATTGTTCTTGTATGTCAAATTTTATGAGTATAAGCTTCATAGATTATTTCGAAGCCAAAACACCAACTTTATATTACAAATGGACGAAATCGTTAAAAGCTCCTCCATAGAGAGAGTTGAGCAACTTCGGACCATCAAAGTTGCTCGGTGTACAATTTTTATTGTTCTTATATGTCAAATTTTATGAGTATAAGCTTCATAGATTATTTCGATGCCAGAACAGCAACTTTCTATTACAAATGGACGAAACCGTTAAAAGCTCCTCCATAGAGAGTGTTGAGCAACTTCGGACCATCAAAGTTGCTCGGTGTATAATTTTTATTGTTCTTATATGTCAAATTCTACGAGTATAAGCTTCATAGATTATTTTGATGCCAAAACACCAACTTTCTAAGACAAATGGACAAAACAATTAAAAGCTCCTCCATAGAGAGAGTTGAGCAACTTCGGACCATCAAAGTTGCTCGGTGTACAATTTTTGTTGTTCTTATATGTCAAATTTTAGGAGTATAAGCTTCCTAGATTATTTCAATGACAAAACACCAACTTTCTATTACAAATGGACAAAACCGTTAAAAGCTCCTCCATAGAGAGAGTTGAGCAACTTCGGATCATCAAAGTTGCTCGGTGTACAATTTTTATTGTTCTTATATGTCAAATTTCTAAGTATAAGCTACATAGATTATTTCGATGCCAAAACTCCAACTTTCTATGACAAATGGACAAAACCGTTAAAAGCTCCTCCATAGAGAGAGTTGAGCAACTTCGGACTATCAAAGTTGCTCGGTGTACAATTTTTATTGTTCTTATATGTCAGATTTTTTGAGTATAAGCTTCATAGATTATTTCGATGCCAAAACAGCAAATTTCTATGACAAATGGACAAAACCGTTAAAAGCTCCTCCATAGAGAGAGTTGAGCAACTTCGGATCATCAAAGTTGCTCGGTGTACAATTTTTATTGTTCTTATATGTCAAATTTCTAAGTATAAGCTACATAGATTATTTCGATGCCAAAACTCCAACTTTCTATGACAAATGGACAAAACCGTTAAAAGCTCCTCCATAGAGAGAGTTGAGCAACTTCGGACCATCAAAGTTGCTCGGTGTACAATTTTTATTGTTCTTATATGTCAGATTTTTTGAGTATAAGCTTCATAGATTATTTCGATGCCAAAACACCAACTTTCTATGACAAATGGACAAAACCGTTAAAAGCTCCTCCATAGAGAGAGTTGAGCAATTTCGGACTATCAAAGATCCTCGGGATAGACTTTTTATTGTGCTTCTATGTCAAATTTTTCGAGTATAAGCTTCCTAGATTATTTCGATGCCAAAACACGAACTTTCTATGACAACTGGACAAAACCGTTAAAAGCTCCTCCATAAAGAGAGTTGAGCAACTTCGGACCATCAACGTTGCTCGATGTACAATTTTTATTGTTCTTGTATGTCAAATTTTATGAGTATAAGCTTCATAGTTTATTTCGATGCCAAAACACCAACTTTCTATTACAAATGGATGAAACCATTAAAAGCTCCTCCATAGAGAGAGCTGCAACTTCGGACCATCAAAGTAGCTCGGTGTACAATTTTTATTGTTCTTGTATGTCAAATTTTATGAGTATAAGCTTCATAGATTATTTCGAAGCCAAAACACCAACTTTCTATTACAAATGGACGAAATCGTTAAAAGCTCCTCCATAGAGAGAGTTGAGCAACTTCGGACCATCAAAGTTGCTCGGTGTACAATTTTTATTGTTCTTATATGTCAAATTTTATGAGTATAAGCTTCATAGATTATTTCGATGCCAAAACAACAACTTTCTATTACAAATGGACGAAACCGTTAAAAGCTCCTCCATAGAGAGAGTTGAGCAACTTCGGACCATCAAAGTTGCTCGGTGTATAATTTTTATTGTTCTTGTATGTCAAATTCTACGAGTATAAGCTTCATAGATTATTTAGTTGCTCGGTGTATAATTTTTATTGTTCTTGTATGTCAAATTCTACGAGTATAAGCTTCATAGATTATTTTGATGCCAAAACACCAACTTTCTATTACAAATGGACGAAATCGTTAAAAGCTCCTCCATAGAGAGAGTTGAGCAACTTCGGACCATCAAAGTTGCTCGGTGTATAATTTTTATTGTTCTTATATGTCAAATTCTACGAGTATAAGCTTCATAGATTATTTTGATGTCAAAACACCAACTTTCTATGACAAATGGACAAAACCGCTAAAAGCTCCTCCATAGAGAGAGCTGCAACTTCGGACCATCAAAGTTGCTCGGTGTACAATTTTTATTGTTCTTGTATGTCAAATTTTATGAGTATAAGCTTCATAGATTATTTCGAAGCCAAAACACCAACTTTCTATTACAAATGGACGAAATCGTTAAAAGCTCCTCCATAGAGAGAGTTGAGCAACTTCGGACCATCAAAGTTGCTCGGTGTATAATTTTTATTGTTCTTATATGTCAAATTCTACGAGTATAAGCTTCATAGATTATTTTGATGCCAAAACACCAACTTTCTATGACAAATGGACAGAACAATTAAAAGCTCCTCCATAGAGAGAGTTGAGCAACTTCGGACCATCAAAGTTGCTTGGTGTACAATTTTTATTGTTCTTATATGTCAAATTTTAGGAGTATAAGCTTCCTAGATTATTTCAATGGCAAAACACCAACTTTCTATTACAAATGGACAAAACCGTTAAAAGCTCCTCCATAGAGAGAGTTGAGCAACTTCGGAACATCAAAGGTGCTCGGTGTACAATTTTTATTGTTCTTATATATCAAATTTTACGAGTATAAGCTTCCTAGATTCTTTCGATGCCAAAACACCAACTTTCTATGAAAAATGGACAAAACCGTTAAAAGCTACTCCATAGAGAGAGTTGAGCAACTTCGGACCATCAAAGTTGCTCGGTGTATAATTTTTATTGTTCTTGTATGTCAAATTTTAAGAGTATAAGCTTCATAGTTTATTTCGATGCCAAAACACCAACTTTCTATTACAAATGGATGAAACCGTTAAAAGCTCCTCCATTGATAGAGCTGCAACTTCGGACCATCAAAGTTGCTCGGTGTACAATTTTTATTGTTCTTGTATGTCAAATTTTATGAGTATAAGCTTCATAGATTATTTCGAAGCCAAAACACCAACTTTCTATTACAAATGGACGAAACCGTTAAAAGCTCCTCCATAGAGAGAGTTGAGCAACTTCGGACCATCAAAGTTGCTCGGTGTATAATTTTTATTGTTCTTGTATGTCAAATTCTACTAGTATAAGCTTCATAGATTATTTAGTTGCTCGGTGTATAATTTTTATTGTTCTTGTATGTCAAATTCTACGAGTATAAGCTTCATAGATTATTTTGATGCCAAAACACCAACTTTCTATGACAAATGGACAAAACAATTAAAAGCTCCTCCATAGAGAGAGTTGAGCAACTTCGGACCATCAAAGTTGCTCGGTGTACAATTTTTATTGTTCTTATATGTCAAATTTTAGGAGTATAAGCTTCCTAGATTATTTCAATGACAAAACACCAACTTTCTATTACAAATGGACAAAACCGTTAAAAGCTCCTCCATAGAGAGAGTTGAGCAACTTCGGAACATCAAAGGTGCTCGGTGTACAATTTTTATTGTTCTTATATATCAAATTTTACGAGTATAAGCTTCCTAGATTCTTTCGATGCCAAAACACCAACTTTCTATGAAAAATGGACAAAACCGTTAAAAGCTACTCCATAGAGAGAGTTGAGCAAATTCGGACCATCAAAGTTGCTCGGTGTATAATTTTTATTGTTCTTGTATGTCAAATTTTACGAGTATAAGCTTCATAGTTTATTTCGATGCCAAAACACCAACTTTCTATTACAAATGGATGAAACCGTTAAAAGCTCCTCCATAGAGAGAGCTGCAAATTCGGACCATCAAAGTTGCTCGGTGACAATTTTTATTGTTCTTGTATGTCAAATTTTATGAGTATAAGCTTCATAGATTATTTCGAAGCCAAAACACCAACTTTCTATTACAAATGGACGAAATCGTTAAAAGCTCCTCCATAGAGAGAGTTGAGCAACTTCGGACCATCAAAGTTGCTCGGTGTACAATTTTTATTGTTCTTATATGTCAAATTTTAGGAGTATAAGCTTCATAGATTATTTCGATGCCAAAATATCAACTTTCTATTACAAATGGACGAAACCGTTAAAAGCTCCTCCATAGAGAGAGCTGAGCAACTTCGGACCATCAAAGTTGCTCGGTGTATAATTTTTATTGTTCTTGTATGTCAAATTCTACGAGTATAAGCTTCATAGATTATTTAGTCGCTCGGTGTATAATTTTTATTGTTCTTGTATGTCAAATTCTACGAGTATAAGCTTCATAGATTATTTTGATGCCAAAACACCAACTTTCTATGACAAATGGACAAAACAATTAAAAGCTCCTCCATAGAGAGAGTTGAGCAACTTCGGACCATCAAAGTTGCTCGGTGTACAATTTTTATTGTTCTTATATGTCAAATTTTAGGAGTATAAGCTTCCAAGATTATTTCAATGACAAAACACCAACTTTCTATTAGAAATGGACAAAACCGTTAAAAGCTCCTCCATAGAGAGAGTTGAGCAACTTCGGAACATCTAAGGTGCTCGGTGTACAATTTTTATTGTTCTTATATATCAAATTTTACGAGTATAAGCTTCCTAGATTCTTTTGATGCCAAAACACCAACTTTCTATGAAAAATGGACAAAACCGTTAAAAGCTACTCCATAGAGAGAGTTGAGCAACTTCGGACCATCAAAGTTGCTCGGTGTATAATTTTTATTGTTCTTGTATGTCAAATTTTACGAGTATAAGCTTCATAGTTTATTTCGATGCCAAAACACCAACTTTCTATTACAAATGGATGAAACCGTTAAAAGCTCCTCCATAGAGAGAGCTGCAACTTCGGACCATCAAAGTTGCTCGGTGTACAATTTTTATTGTTCTTGTATGTCAAATTTTATGAGTATAAGCTTCATAGATTATTTCGAAGCCAAAACACCAACTTTCTATTACAAATGGACGAAATCGTTAAAAGCTCCTCCATAGAGAGAGTTGAGCAACTTCGGACCATCAAAGTTGCTCGGTGTACAATTTTTATTGTTCTTATATGTCAAATTTTAGGAGTATAAGCTTCATAGATTATTTCGATGCCAAAACAGCAACTTTTTATTACAAATGGACGAAACCGTTAAAAGCTCCTTCATAGAGAGAGCTGAGCAACTTCGGACCATCAAAGTTGCTCGGTGTATAATTTTTATTGTTCTTGTATGTCAAATTCTACGAGTATAAGCTTCATAGATTATTTAGTTGCTCGGTGTATAATTTTTATTGTTATTGTATGTCAAATTCTACGAGTATAAGCTTCATAGATTATTTTGATGCCAAAACACCAACTTTCTATGACAAATGGACAAAACAATTAAAAGCTCCTCCATAGAGAGAGTTGAGCAACTTCGGACCATCAAAGTTGCTCGGTGTACAATTTTTATTGTTCTTATATGTCAAATTTTAGGAGTATAAGCTTCCTAGATTATTTCAATGACAAAACACCAACTTTCTATTACAAATGGACAAAACCGTTAAAAGCTCCTCCATAGAGAGAGTTGAGCAACTTCGGAACATCTAAGGTGCTCGGTGTACAATTTTTATTGTTCTTATATATCAAATTTTACGAGTATAAGCTTCCTAGATTCTTTCGATGCCAAAACACCAACTTTCTATGAAAAATGGACAAAACCGTTAAAAGATACTCCATAGAAAGAGTTGAGCAACTTCGGACTTTTCTTATATGTCAAATTTTACGAGTATAAGCTTCATAGATTATTTTGTTGCCAAAACACAAATTTTCTATTACAAATTGACAAAACAATTAAAAGCTCCACCATAGATAGAGTTGAGCAACTTTGGACCATCAAAGTTGCTCGGTGTACAATTTTTATTGTTCTTATATGTCAAATTTTAGGAGTATATGCTTCCTAGATTATTTCAATGACAAAACACCAACTTTCTATTACAAATGGACAAAACCGTAAAAGCTCCTCCATAGAGAGAGTTGAGCAACTTCGGAACATCAAAGGTGCTCGGTGTATAATTTTTATTGTTCTTATATATCAAATTTTACGAGTATAGGCTTCCTAGATTCTTTCGATGCCAAAACACCAACTTTGTATGACAGATGGACAAAACCGTTAAAAGCTACTCCATAGAGAGAGTTGCGCAACTTCGGACCATCAAAGTTACTCGGTGTACAATTTTTATTGTTCTTGTATGTCAAATTTTATGAGTTTAAGCTTCATAGTTTATTTCCATGCGAAAACACCAACTTTCCATTACAAATGGACGAAACCGTTAAAAGTTCCTCCATAGAGAGAGTTGAGCAACTTCGGACCATCAAAGTGGCTCGGTGTACAATTTTTATTGTTCTTATATGTGAAATTTTGAGTATAAGCTTCATAGATTATTTCGATGCCAAAACACTAACTTTCTATGACAAATGGACAAAACCGTTAAAAGCTCCTCCATAGAGAGAGTTGAGCAACTTCGGATCATCAAAGTTGCTCGGTGTACAATTTTTATTGTTCTTATATGTCAAATTTCTAAGTATAAGCTTCATAGATTATTTCGATGCCAAAATTCCAACTTTCTATGACAAATGGACAAAACCGTTAAAAGCTCCTCCTTAGAGAGAGTTGAGCAACTTCGGATCATCAAAGTTGCTCGGTGTACAATTTTTATTGTTCTTATATGTCAGATTTTTTGAGTAGAAGCTTCATAGATTATTTCGATGCCAAAACACCAACTTTCTATGACAAATGGACAAAACCGTTAAAAGCTCCTCCATAGAGAGAGTTGAGCAATTTCGGACCATCAAAGTTGCTCGATGTACAATTTTTATTGTTCTTGTATGATAAATTTTATGAGTATAAGCTTCATAGTTTATTTCGATGCCAAAACACCAACTTTCTATTACAAATGGATGAAACCGTTAAAAGCTCCTCCATAGAGAGAGCTGCAACTTCGGACCATCAAAGTTGCTCGGTGTACAATTTTTATTGTTCTTGTTTGTCAAATTTTATGAGTATAAGCTTCATAGATTATTTCGAAGCCAAAACACCAACTTTCTATTACAAATGGACGAAATCGTTAAAAGCTCCTCCATAGAGAGAGTTGAGCAACTTCGGACCATCAAAGTTGCTCGGTGTACAATTTTTATTGTTCTTATATGTCAAATTTTATGAGTATAAGCTTCATAGATTATTTCGATGCCAAAACAGCAACTTTCTATTACAAATGGACGAAACCGTTAAAAGCTCCTCCATAGAGAGAGTTGAGCAACTTCGGATCATCAAAGTTGCTCGGTGTATAATTTTTATTGTTCTTATATGTCAAATTTTAGCAGTATAAGCTTCCTAGATTATTTCAATGACAAAACACCAACTTTCTATTACAAATGGACAAAACCGTTAAAAGCTCCTCCATAGAGAGAGTTGAGCAACTTCGGAACATCTAAGGTGCTCGGTGTACAATTTTTATTGTTCTTATATATCAAATTTTACGAGTATAAGCTTCCTAGATTCTTTCGATGCCAAAACACCAACTTTCTATGAAAAATGGACAAAACCGTTAAAAGCTACTCCATAGAAAGAGTTGAGCAACTTCGGACCATCAAAGTTGCTCGGTGTATAATTTTTATTGTTCTTATATGTCAAATTTTACGAGTATAAGCTTCATAGATTACTTTGATGCCAAAACACAAATTTTCTATTACAAATGGACAAAACAATTAAAAGCTTCACCATAGAGAGAGTTGAGCAACTTCGGACCATCAAAGTTGCTCGGTGTACAATTTTTATTGTTCTTATATGTCAAATTTTAGGAGTATAAGCTTCCTAGATTATTTCAATGACAAAACACCAACTTTCTATTACAAATGGACAAAACCGTTAAAAGCTCCTCCATAGAGAGAGTTGAGCAACTTCGGAACATCAAAGGTGCTCGGTGTACAATTTTTATTGTTCTTATATATCAAATTTTACGAGTATAAGCTTCCTAGATTCTTTCGATGCCAAAACACCAACTTTCTATGAAAAATGGACAAAACCGTTAAAAGCTACTCCATAGAGAGAGTTGAGCAACTTCGGACCATCAAAGTTGCTCGGTGTATAATTTTTATTGTTCTTGTATGTCAAATTTTACGAGTATAAGCTTCATAGTTTATTTCGATGCCAAAACACCAACTTTCTATTACAAATGGATGAAACCGTTAAAAGCTCCTCCATAGAGAGAGCTGCAACTTCGGACCATCAAAGTTGCTCGGTGTATAATTTTTATTGTTCTTGTATGTCAAATTTTATGAGTATAAGCTTCATAGATTATTTCGAAGCCAAAACACCAACTTTCTATTACAAATGGACGAAATCGTTAAAAGCTCCTCCATAGAGAGAGTTGAGCAACTTCGGACCATCAAAGTTGCTCGGTGTACAATTTTTATTGTTCTTATATGTCAAATTTTATGAGTATAAGCTTCATAGATTATTTCGATGCCAAAACAGCAACTTTCTATTACAAATGGACGAAACCGTTAAAAGCTACTCCATAGAGAGAGTTGAGCAACTTCGGACCATCAAAGTTGCTCGGTGTACAATTTTTATTGTTCTTGTATGTCAAATTTTATGAGTTTAAGCTTCATAGTTTGTTTCCATGCGAAAACAACACACTTTCTATTACAAATGGACGAAACCGTTAAAAGTTCCTCCATAGAGAGAGTTGAGCAACTTCGGACCATCAAAGTTGCCCGGTGTACAATTTTTATTGTTCTTATATGTGAAATTTTGAGTATAAGCTTCATAGATTATTTCGATGCCAAAACACCAACTTTCTATGACAAATGGACAAAACCGTTAAAAGCTCCTCCATAGAGAGAGTTGAGCAACTTTGGATCATCAAAGTTGCTCGGTGTACAATTTTTATTGTTCTTATATGTAAAATTTCTAAGTATAAGCTTCATAGATTATTTCGATGCCAAAACTCCAACTTTCTATGACAAATGGACAAAACCCTTAAAAGCTCCTCCATAGAGAGAGTTGAGCAACTTCGGATCATCAAAGTTGCTCGGTGTACAATTTTTATTGTTCTTATATGTCAAATTTCTAAGTATAAGCATCATAGATTATTTCGATGCCAAAACACCAACTTTCTATGACAAATGGACAAAACCGTTAGAAGCTCCTCCATAGAGAGAGTTGAGCAATTTCGGACTATCAAAGTTCCTCGGGATAGACATTTTATTGTGCTTCTATGTCAAATTTTACGACTATAAGCTTCCTAGATTATTTCGATGCCAAAACACGAACTTTCTATGACAAATGGACAAAACCGTTAAAAGCTCCTCCATAAAGAGAGTTGAGCAACTTCGGACCATCAAACTTGCTCGGTGTACAATTTTTATTGTTCTTATATGTCAAATTTATAAGTATAAGCTTCATAGATTATTGCGATGCCAAAACAGCAACTTTCTATTACAAATGGACGAAACCGTTAAAAGCTCCTCCATAGAGAGAGTTGAGCAACTTCGGACCATCAAAGTTGCTCGGTGTACAATTTTTATTGTTCTTATATGTCAATTTTAGGAGTATAAGCTTCCTAGATTATTTCATTGACAAAACACCAACTTTCTATTACAAAAGGACAAAACTGTTAAAAGCTCCTCCATAGAGAGAGTTGAACAACTTCGGAACATCAAAGGTGCTCGGTGTACAATTTTTATTGTTCTTATATATCAAATTTTACGAGTATAAGCTTCCTAGATTCTTTCGATGCCAAAACACCAACTTTCTATGAAAAATGGACAAAACCGTTAAAAGCTACTCCATAGAGAGAGTTGAGCAACTTCGGACCATCAAAGTTGCTCGGTGTATAATTTTTATTGTTCTTGTATGTCAAATTTTACGAGTATAAGCTTCATAGTTTATTTCGATGCCAAAACACCAACTTTCTATTACAAATGGATGAAACCGTTAAAAGCTCCTCCATAGAGAGAGCTGCAACTTCGGACCATCAAAGTTGCTCGGTGTACAATTTTTATTGTTCTTGTATGTCAAATTTTATGAGTATAAGCTTCATAGATTATTTCGAAGCCAAAACACCAACTTTCTATTACAAATGGACGAAATCGTTAAAAGCTCCTCCATAGAGAGAGTTGAGCAACTTCGGACCATCAAAGTTGCTCGGTGTACAATTTTTATTGTTCTTATATGTCAAATTTTATGAGTATAAGCTTCATAGATTATTTCGATGCCAAAACAGCAACTTTCTATTACAAATGGACGAAACCGTTAAAAGCTACTCCATAGAGAGAGTTGAGCAAATTCGGACCATCAAAGTTGCTCGGTGTACAATTTTTATTGTTCTTGTATGTCAAATTTTATGAGTTTAAGCTTCATAGTTTATTTCCATGCGAAAACAACAAACTTTCTATTACAAATGGACGAAATCGTTAAAAGTTCCTCCATAGAGAGAGTTGAGCAACTTCGGACCATCAAAGTTGCCCGGTGTACAATTTTTATTGTTCTTATATGTGAAATTTTGAGTATAAGCTTCATAGATTATTTCGATGCCAAAACACCAACTTTCTATGACAAATGGACAAAACCGTTAAAAGCTCCTCCATAGAGAGAGTTGAGCAACTTTGGATCATCAAAGTTGCTCGGTGTACAATTTTTATTGTTCTTATATGTAAAATTTCTAAGTATAAGCTTCATAGATTATTTCGATGCCAAAACTCCAACTTTCTATGACAAATGGACAAAACCCTTAAAAGCCCCTCCATAGAGAGAGTTGAGCAACTTCGGATCATCAAAGTTGCTCGGTGTACAATTTTTATTGTTCTTATATGTCAAATTTCTAAGTATAAGCATCATAGATTATTTCGATGCCAAAACACCAACTTTCTATGACAAATGGACAAAACCGTTAAAAGCTCCTCCATAGAGAGAGTTGAGCAATTTCGGACTATCAAAGTTCCTCGGGATAGACATTTTATTGTGCTTCTATGTCAAATTTTACGAGTATAAGCTTCCTAGATTATTTCGATGCCAAAACACGAACTTTCTATGACAAATGGACAAAACCGTTAAAAGCTCCTCCATAAAGAGAGTTGAGCAACTTCGGACCATCAAACTTGCTCGGTGTACAATTTTTATTGTTCTTATATGTCAAATTTCTAAGTATAAGCTTCATAGATTATTGCGATGCCAAAACAGCAACTTTCTATTACAAATGGACGAAACCGTTAAAAGCTCCTCCATAGAGAGAGTTGAGCAACTTCGGACCATCAAAGTTGCTCGGTGTACAATTTTTATTGTTCTTATATGTCAATTTTAGGAGTATAAGCTTCCTAGATTATTTCATTGACAAAACACCAACTTTCTATTACAAAAGGACAAAACCTTTAAAAGCTCCTCCATAGAGAGAGTTGAACAACTTCGGAACATCAAAGGTGCTCGGTGTACAATTTTTATTGTTCTTATATATCAAATTTTACGAGTATAAGCTTCCTAGATTCTTTCGATGCCAAAACACCAACTTTCTATGACAAATGGACAAAACCGTTAAAAGCTACTCCATAGAGAGAGTTGAGCAACTTCGGACCATCAAAGTTGCTCGGTGTATAATTTTTATTTTTCTTATATGTCAAATTTTACGAGTATAAGCTTCATAGATTATTTTGTTGCCAAAACACAAATTTTCTATTACAAATTGACAAAACAATTAAAAGCTCCACCATAGATAGAGTTGAGCAACTTTGGACCATCAAAGTTGCTCGGTGTACAATTTTTATTGTTCTTATATGTAAAATTTTAGGAGTATATGCTTCCTAGATTATTTCAATGACAAAACACCAACTTTCTATTACAAATGGACAAAACCTTTAAAAGCTCCTCCATAGAGAGAGTTGAGCAACTTCGGAACATCAAAGGTGCTCGGTGTACAATTTTTATTGTTCTTATATATCAAATTTCACGAGTATAGGCTTCCTAGATTCTTTCGATGCCAAAACACCAACTTTGTATGACAGACGGACAAAGCCGTTAAAAGCTACTCCATAGAGAGAGTTGAGCAACTTCGGACCATCAAAGTTACTCGGTGTACAATTTTTATTGTTCTTGTATGTCAAATTTTATGAGTTTAAGCTTCATAGTTTATTTCCATGCGAAAACACCAACTTTCCATTACAAATGGACGAAACCGTTAAAAGTTCCTCCATAGAGAGAGTTGAGCAACTTCGGACCATCAAAGTGGCTCGGTGTACAATTTTTATTGTTCTTATATGTGAAATTTTGAGTATAAGCTTCATAGATTATTTCGATGCCAAAACACCAACTTTCTATGACAAATGGACAAAACCGTTAAAAGCTCCTCCATAGAGAGAGTTGAGCAACTTCGGATCATCAAAGTTGCTCGGTGTACAATTTTTATTGTTCTTATATGTCAAATTTCTAAGTATAAGCTTCATAGATTATTTCGATGCCAAAATTCCAACTTTCTATGACAAATGGACAAAACCGTTAAAAGCTCCTCCATAGAGAGAGTTGAGCAACTTCGGACCATCATAGTTGCTCGGTGTACAATTTTTATTGTTCTTATATGTCAGATTTTTTGAGTAGAAGCTTCATAGATTATTTCGATGCCAAAACACCAACTTTCTATGACAAATGGACAAAACCGTTAAAAGCTCCTCCATAGAGAGAGTTGAGCAATTTCGGACCATCAAAGTTGCTCGATGTACAATTTTTATTGTTCTTGTATGATAAATTTTATGAGTATAAGCTTCATAGTTTATTTCGATGCCAAAACACCAACTTTCTATTACAAATGGATGAAACCGTTAAAAGCTCCTCCATAGAGAGAGCTGCAACTTCGGACCATCAAAGTTGCTCGGTGTACAATTTTTATTGTTCTTGTTTGTCAAATTTTATGAGTATAAGCTTCATAGATTATTTCGAAGCCAAAACACCAACTTTCTATTACAAATGGACGAAATCGTTAAAAGCTCCTCCATAGAGAGAGTTGAGCAACTTCGGACCATCAAAGTTGCTCGGTGTACAATTTTTATTGTTCTTATATGTCAAATTTTATGAGTATAAGCTTCATAGATTATTTCGATGCCAAAACAGCAACTTTCTATTACAAATGGACGAAACCGTTAAAAGCTCCTCCATAGAGAGAGTTGAGCAACTTCGGATCATCAAAGTTGCTCGGTGTATAATTTTTATTGTTCTTATATGTCAAATTCTACGAGTATAAGCTTCACAGATTATTTTGATGCCAAAACACCAACTTTCTATGACAAATGGACAAAACAATTAAAAGCTCCTCCATAGAGAGAGTTGAGCAACTTCGGACCATCAAAGTTGCTCGGTGTACAATTTTTATTGTTCTTATATGTCAAATTTTAGGAGTATAAGCTTCCTAGATTATTTCAATGACAAAACACCAACTTTCTAGTACAAATGGACAAAACCGTTAAAAGCTCCCCCATAGAGAGAGTTGAACAACTTCGGAACATCAAAGGTGCTCGGTGTACAATTTTTATTGTTCTTATATATCAAATTTTACGAGTATAAGCTTCCTAGATTCTTTCGATGCCAAAACACCAACTTTCTATGACAAATGGACAAAACCGTTTAAAGCTCCTCCATAGAGAGAGTTGAACAACTTCGGAACATCAAAGGTGCTCGGTGTACAATTTTTATTGTTCTTATATATCAAATTTTACGAGTATAAGCTTCCTAGATTCTTTCGATGCCAAAACACCAACTTTCTATGACAGATGGACAAAACCGTTAAAAGCTACTCCATAGAGAGAGTTGAGCAACTTCGGACCATCAAAGTTGCTCGGTGTACAATTTTTATTGTTCTTATATGTCAAATTTTACGAGTATAAGCTTCCTAGATTATTTCAATGACAAAACACCAACTTTCTATTACAAATGGACAAAACCGTTAAAAGCTCCTCCATAGAGAGAGTTGAGCAACTTCGGAACATCAAAGGTGCTCGGTGTATAATTTTTATTGTTCTTGTATGTCAAATTTTACGAGTATAAGCTTCATAGTTTATTTCGATGCCAAAACACCAACTTTCTATGACAGATGGACAAAACCGTTAAAAGCTACTCCATAGAGAGAGTTGAGCAACTTCGGATCATCAAAGTTGCTCGGTGTACAATTTTTATTGTTCTTGTATGTCAAATTTTATGAGTATAAGCTTCATAGATTATTTCGAAGCCAAAACACCAACTTTCTATTACAAATGGACGAAATCGTTAAAAGCTCCTCCATAGAGAGAGTTGAGCAACTTCGGAGCATCAAAGTTGCTCGGTGTACAATTTTTATTGTTCTTATATGTCAAATTTTATGAGTATAAGCTTCATAGATTATTTCGATGCCAAAACAGCAACTTTCTATTACAAATGGACGAAACCGTTAAAAGCTACTCCATAGAGAGAGTTGAGCAACTTCGGACCATCAAAGTTGCTCGGTGTACAATTTTTATTGTTCTTGTATGTCAAATTTTATGAGTTTAAGCTTCATAGTTTATTTCCATGCGAAAACAACAAACTTTCTATTACAAATGGACGAAACCGTTAAAAGTTCCTCCATAGAGAGAGTTGAGCAACTTCGGACCATCAAAGTTGCCCGGTGTACAATTTTTATTGTTCTTATATGTGAAATTTTGAGTATAAGCTTCATAGATTATTTCGATGCCAAAACACCAACTTTCTATGACAAATGGACAAAACCGTTAAAAGCTCCTCCATAGAGAGAGTTGAGCAACTTTGGATCATCAAAGTTGCTCGGTGTACAATTTTTATTGTTCTTATATGTCAAATTTTATGAGTATAAGCTTCATAGATTATTTCGATGCCAAAACAGCAACTTTCTATTACAAATGGACGAATACGTTAAAAGCTCCTCCATAGAGAGAGTTGAGCAACTTCGGACCATCAAAGTTGCTCGGTGTATAATTTTTATTGTTCTTATATGTCAAATTCTACGATTATAAGCTTCACAGATTATTTTGATGCCAAAACACCAACTTTCTATGACAAATGGACAAAACAATTTAAAGCTCCTCCATAGAGACAGTTGAGCAACTTCGGACCATCAAAGTTGCTCGGTGTACAATTTTTATTGTTCTTATATGTCAAATTTTAGGAGTATAAGCTTCCTAGATTATTTCAATGACAAAACACCAACTTTCTATTACAAATGGACAAAACCGTTAAAAGCTCCTCCACAGAGAGAGTTGAACAACTTCGGAACATCAAAGGTGCTCGGTGTACAATTTTTATTGTTCTTATATATCAAATTTTACGAGTATAAGCTTCCTAGATTCTTTCGATGCCAAAACACCAACTTTCTATGACAAATGGACAAAACCGTCAAAAGCTACTCCATAGAGAGAGTTGAGCAACTTCGGACCATCAAAGTTGCTCGGTGTATAATTTTTATTGTTCTTATATGTCAAATTTTACGAGTATATGCTTCATAGATTATTTTGATGCCAAAACACAAATTTTCAATTACAAATTGACAAAACAATTAAAAGCTCCACCATAGAGAGAGTTGAGCAACTTCGGACCATCAAAGTTGCTCGGTGTACAATTTTTATTGTTCTTATATGTCAAATTTTAGGAGTATAAGCTTCCTAGATTATTTCAATGACAAAACACCAACTTTCTATTCCAAATGGACAAAACCGTTAAAAGCTCCTCCATAGAGAGAGTTGAGCAACTTCGGAACATCAAAGGTGCTCGGTGTACAATTTTTATTGTTCTTATATATCAAATTTTACGAGTATAGGCTTCCTAGATTCTTTCGATGCCAAAACACCAACTTTCTATGACAGATGGACAAAACCGTTAAAAGCTACTCCATAGAGAGAGTTGAGCAACTTCGGATCATCAAAGTTGCTCGGTGTACAATTTTTATTGTTCTTCTATGTCAAATTTCTAAGTATAAGCTTCATAGATTATTTCGATGCCAAAATTCCAACTTTCTATGACAAATGGACAAAACCGTTAAAAGCTCCTCCATAGAGAGAGTTGAGCAACTTCGGACCATCAAAGTTGCTCGGTGTACAATTTTTAATGTTCTTATATGTCAGATTTTTTGAGTAGAAGCTTCATAGATTATTTCGATGCCAAAACACCAACTTTCTATGACAAATGGAAAAAACCGTTAAAAGCTCCTCCATAGAGAGAGTTGAACAATTTCGGACCATCAAAGTTGCTCGATGTACAATTTTTATTGTTCTTGTATGTCAAATTTTATGAGTATAAGCTTCATAGATTATTTCGATGCCAAAACACCAACTTTCTATGACAAATTGACAAAACCGTTAAAAGCTCCTCCATAGAGAGAGTTGAGCAAATTCGGATCATCAAAGTTGCTCGGTGTACAATTTTTATTGTTCTTATATGTCAAATTTCTAAGTATTAGCATTATAGATTATTTCGATGCCAAAATTCCAACTTTCTATGACAAATGGACAAAACCGTTAAAAGCTCCTCCATAGAGAGAGTTGAGCAACTTCGGGCCATCAAAGTTGCTCGGTGTACAGATTTTATTGTTCTTATATGTCAGATTTTTTGAGTAGAAGCTTCATAGATTATTTCGATGCCAAAACACCAACTTTCTATGACAAATGGACAAAACCGTTAAAAGCTCCTCCATAGAGAGAGTTGAGCAATTTCGGACCATCAAAGTTGCTCGATGTACAATTTTTATTGTTCTTGTATGTCAAATTTTATGAGTATAAGCTTCATAGATTATTTCGATGCCAAAACACCAACTTTCTATGACAAATTGACAAAACCGTTAAAAGCTCCTCCATAGAGAGAGTTGAGCAAATTCGGATCAATAAAGTTGCTCGGTGTACAATTTTTATTGTTCTTATATGTCAAATTTCTAAGTATAAGCTTCATAGATTATTTCGATGCCAAAATTCCAACTTTCTATGACAAATGGACAAAACCGTTAAAAGCTCCTCCATAGAGAGAGTTGAGCAACTTCGGACCATCAAAGTTGCTCGGTGTACAGATTTTATTGTTCTTATATGTCAGATTTTTTGAGTAGAAGCTTCATAGATTATTTCGATGCTAAAACACCAACTTTCTATGAGAAATGGACAAAACCGTTAAAAGCTCCTCCATAGAGAGAGTTGAGCAATTTCGGACCATCAAAGTTGCTCGATGTACAATTTTTATTGTTCTTGTATGTCAAATTTTATGAGTATAAGCTTCATAGTTTATTTCGATGCCAAAACACCAACTTTCTATTACAAATGGATGAAACCGTTAAAAGCTCCTCCATAGAGAGAGCTGCAACTTCGGACCATCAAAGTTGCTCGGTGTACAATTTTTATTGTTCTTGTTTGTCAAATTTTATGAGTATAAGCTTCATAGATTATTTCGAAGCCAAAACACCAACTTTCTATTACAAATGGACGAAATCGTTAAAAGCTCCTCCATAGAGAGAGTTGAGCAACTTCGGACTATAAAAGTTGCTCGGTGTACAATTTTTATTGTTCTTATATGTCAAATTTTATGAGTATAAGCTTCATAGATTATTTCGATGCCAAAACAGCAACTTTCTATTACAAATGGACGAAACCGTTAAAAGCTCCTCCATAGAGAGAGTTGAGCAACTTCGGACCATCAAAGTTGCTCGGTGTATAATTTTTATTGTTCTTATATGTCAAATTTTACGAGTATATGCTTCATAGATTATTTTGATGCCAAAACACAAATTTTCAATTAAAAATTGACAAAACAATTAAAAGCTCCACCATAGAGAGAGTTGAGCAACTTCGGACCATCAAAGTTGCTCGGTGTACAATTTTTATTGTTCTTATATGTCAAATTTTAGGAGTATAAGCTTCCTAGATTATTTCAATGACAAAACACCAACTTTCTATTACAAATGGACAAAACCGTTAAAAGCTCCTCCATAGAGAGAGTTGAGCAACTTCGGAACATCAAAGGTGCTTGGTGTACAATTTTTATTGTTCTTATATATCAAATTTTACGAGTATAGGCTTCCTAGATTCTTTCGATGCCAAAACACCAACTTTCTATGACAGATGGACAAAACCGTTAAAAGCTACTCCATAGAGAGAGTTGAGCAACTTCGGATCATCAAAGTTGCTCGGTGTACAATTTTTATTGTTCTTATATGTTAAATTTCTAAGTATAAGCTTCATAGATTATTTCGATGCCAAAATTCCAACTTTCTATGACAAATGGACAAAACCGTTAAAAGCTCCTCCATAGAGAGAGTTGAGCAACTTCGGACCATCAAAGTTGCTCGGTGTACAGATTTTATTGTTCTTATATGTCAGATTTTTTGAGTAGAAGTTTCATAGATTATTTCGATGCCAAAACACCAACTTTCTATGACAAATGGACAAAACCGTTAAAAGCTCCTCCATAGAGAGAGTTGAGCAATTTCGGACCATCAAAGTTGCTCGATGTACAATTTTTATTGTTCTTGTATGTCAAATTTTATGAGTATAAGCTTCATAGTTTATTTCGATGCCAAAACACCAACTTTCTATTACAAATGGATGAAACCGTTAAAAGCTCCTCCATAGAGAGAGCTGCAACTTCGGACCATCAAAGTTGCTCGGTGTACAATTTTTATTGTTCTTGTTTGTCAAATTTTATGAGTATAAGCTTCATAGATTATTTCGAAGCCAAAACACCAACTTTCTATTACAAATGGACGAAATCGTTAAAAGCTCCTCCATAGAGAGAGTTGAGCAACTTCGGACTATCAAAGTTGCTCGGTGTACAATTTTTATTGTTCTTATATGTCAAATTTTATGAGTATAGGCTTCATAGATTATTTCGATGCCAAAACAGCAACTTTCTATTACAAATGGACGAAACCGTTAAAAGCTCCTCCATAGAGAGAGTTGAGCAACTTCGGACCATCAAAGTTGCTCGGTGTATAATTTTTATTGTTCTTATATGTCAAATTTTACGAGTATATGCTTCATAGATTATTTTGATGCCAAAACACAAATTTTCAATTACAAATTGACAAAACAATTAAAAGCTCCACCATAGAGAGAGTTGAGCAACTTCGGACCATCAAAGTTGCTCGGTGTACAATTTTTATTGTTCTTATATGTCAAATTTTAGGAGTATAAGATTCCTAGATTATTTCAATGACAAAACACCAACTTTCTATTACAAATGGACAAAACCGTTAAAAGCTCCTCCATAGAGAGAGTTGAGCAACTTCGGAACATCAAAGGTGCTTGGTGTACAATTTTTATTGTTCTTATATATCAAATTTTACGAGTATAGGCTTCCTAGATTCTTTCGATGCCAAAACACCAACTTTCTATGACAGATGGACAAAACCGTTAAAAGCTACTCCATAGAGAGAGTTGAGCAACTTCGGATCATCAAAGTTGCTCGGTGTACAATTTTTATTGTTCTTATATGTCAAATTTCTAAGTATAAGCTTCATAGATTATTTCGATGCCAAAATTCCAACTTTCTATGACAAATGGACAAAACCGTTAAAAGCTCCTCCATAGAGAGAGTTGAGCAACTTCGGACCATCAAAGTTGCTCGGTGTACAATTTTTAATGTTCTTATATGTCAGATTTTTTGAGTAGAAGCTTCATAGATTATTTCGATGCCAAAACACCAACTTTCTATGACAAATGGACAAAACCGTTAAAAGCTCCTCCATAGAGAGAGTTGAGCAATTTCGGACCATCAAAGTTGCTCGATGTACAATTTTTATTGTTCTTGTATGTCAAATTTTATGAGTATAAGCTTTATAGATTATTTCGATGCCAAAACACCAACTTTCTATGACAAATTGACAAAACCGTTAAAAGCTCCTCCATAGAGAGAGTTGAGCAAATTCGGATCATCAAAGTTGCTCGGTGTACAATTTTTATTGTTCTTATATGTCAAATTTCTAAGTATAAGCTTCATAGATTATTTCGATGCCAAAATTCCAACTTTCTATGACAAATGGACAAAACCGTTAAAAGCTCCTCCATAGAGAGAGTTGAGCAACTTCGGACCATCAAAGTTGCTCGGTGTACAGATTTTATTGTTCTTATATGTCAGATTTTTTGAGTAGAAGCTTCATAGATTATTTCGATGCCAAAACACCAACTTTCTATGACAAATGGACAAAACCGTTAAAAGCTCCTCCATAGAGAGAGTTGAGAAATTTCGGACCATCAAAGTTGCTCGATGTACAATTTTTATTGTTCTTGTATGTCAAATTTTATGAGTATAAGCTTCATAGTTTATTTCGATGCCAAAACACCAACTTTCTATTACAAATGGATGAAACCGTTAAAAGCTCCTCCATAGAGAGAGCTGCAACTTCGGACCATCAAAGTTGCTCGGTGTACAATTTTTATTGTTCTTGTTTGTCAAATTTTATGAGTATAAGCTTCATAGATTATTTCGAAGCCAAAACACCAACTTTCTATTACAAATGGACGAAATCGTTAAAAGCTCCTCCATAGAGAGAGTTGAGCAACTTCGGACTATCAAAGTTGCTCGGTGTACAATTTTTATTGTTCTTATATGTCAAATTTTATGAGTATAAGCTTCATAGATTATTTCGATGCCAAAACAGCAACTTTCTATTACAAATGGACGAAACCGTTAAAAGCTCCTCCATAGAGAGAGTTGAGCAACTTCGGACCATCAAAGTTGCTCGGTGTATAATTTTTATTGTTCTTATATGTCAAATTTTACGAGTATATGCTTCATAGATTATTTTGATGCCAAAACACAAATTTTCAATTAAAAATTGACAAAACAATTAAAAGCTCCACCATAGAGAGAGTTGAGCAACTTCGGACCATCAAAGTTGCTCGGTGTACAATTTTTATTGTTCTTATATGTCAAATTTTAGGAGTATAAGCTTCCTAGATTATTTCAATGACAAAACACCAACTTTCTATTACAAATGGACAAAACCGTTAAAAGCTCCTCCATAGAGAGAGTTGAGCAACTTCGGAACATCAAAGGTGCTTGGTGTACAATTTTTATTGTTCTTATATATCAAATTTTACGAGTATAGGCTTCCTAGATTCTTTCGATGCCAAAACACCAACTTTCTATGACAGATGGACAAAACCGTTAAAAGCTACTCCATAGAGAGAGTTGAGCAACTTCGGATCATCAAAGTTGCTCGGTGTACAATTTTTATTGTTCTTATATGTTAAATTTCTAAGTATAAGCTTCATAGATTATTTCGATGCCAAAATTCCAACTTTCTATGACAAATGGACAAAACCGTTAAAAGCTCCTCCATAGAGAGAGTTGAGCAACTTCGGACCATCAAAGTTGCTCGGTGTACAGATTTTATTGTTCTTATATGTCAGATTTTTTGAGTAGAAGTTTCATAGATTATTTCGATGCCAAAACACCAACTTTCTATGACAAATGGACAAAACCGTTAAAAGCTCCTCCATAGAGAGAGTTGAGCAATTTCGGACCATCAAAGTTGCTCGATGTACAATTTTTATTGTTCTTGTATGTCAAATTTTATGAGTATAAGCTTCATAGTTTATTTCGATGCCAAAACACCAACTTTCTATTACAAATGGATGAAACCGTTAAAAGCTCCTCCATAGAGAGAGCTGCAACTTCGGACCATCAAAGTTGCTCGGTGTACAATTTTTATTGTTCTTGTTTGTCAAATTTTATGAGTATAAGCTTCATAGATTATTTCGAAGCCAAAACACCAACTTTCTATTACAAATGGACGAAATCGTTAAAAGCTCCTCCATAGAGAGAGTTGAGCAACTTCGGACTATCAAAGTTGCTCGGTGTACAATTTTTATTGTTCTTATATGTCAAATTTTATGAGTATAAGCTTCATAGATTATTTCGATGCCAAAACAGCAACTTTCTATTACAAATGGACGAAACCGTTAAAAGCTCCTCCATAGAGAGAGTTGAGCAACTTCGGACCATCAAAGTTGCTCGGTGTATAATTTTTATTGTTCTTATATGTCAAATTTTACGAGTATATGCTTCATAGATTATTTTGATGCCAAAACACAAATTTTCAATTACAAATTGACAAAACAATTAAAAGCTCCACCATAGAGAGAGTTGAGCAACTTCGGACCATCAAAGTTGCTCGGTGTACAATTTTTATTGTTCTTATATGTCAAATTTTAGGAGTATAAGATTCCTAGATTATTTCAATGACAAAACACCAACTTTCTATTACAAATGGACAAAACCGTTAAAAGCTCCTCCATAGAGAGAGTTGAGCAACTTCGGAACATCAAAGGTGCTTGGTGTACAATTTTTATTGTTCTTATATATCAAATTTTACGAGTATAGGCTTCCTAGATTCTTTCGATGCCAAAACACCAACTTTCTATGACAGATGGACAAAACCGTTAAAAGCTACTCCATAGAGAGAGTTGAGCAACTTCGGATCATCAAAGTTGCTCGGTGTACAATTTTTATTGTTCTTATATGTCAAATTTCTAAGTATAAGCTTCATAGATTATTTCGATGCCAAAATTCCAACTTTCTATGACAAATGGACAAAACCGTTAAAAGCTCCTCCATAGAGAGAGTTGAGCAACTTCGGACCATCAAAGTTGCTCGGTGTACAATTTTTAATGTTCTTATATGTCAGATTTTTTGAGTAGAAGCTTCATAGATTATTTCGATGCCAAAACACCAACTTTCTATGACAAATGGACAAAACCGTTAAAAGCTCCTCCATAGAGAGAGTTGAGCAATTTCGGACCATCAAAGTTGCTCGATGTACAATTTTTATTGTTCTTGTATGTCAAATTTTATGAGTATAAGCTTCATAGTTTATTTCGATGCCAAAACACCAACTTTCTATTACAAATGGATGAAACCGTTAAAAGCTCCTCCATAGAGAGAGTTGCAACTTCGGACCATCAAAGTTGCTCGGTGTACAATTTTTATTGTTCTTGTTTGTCAAATTTTATGAGTATAAGCTTCATAGATTATTTCGAAGCCAAATCACCAACTTTCTATTACAAATGGACGAAATCGTTAAAAGCTCCTCCATAGAGAGAGTTGAGCAACTTCGGACCATCAAAGTTGCTCGGTGTACAGATTTTATTGTTCTTATATGTCAGATTTTTTGAGTAGAAGCTTCATAGATTATTTCGATGCCAAAACACCAACTTTCTATGACAAATGGACAAAACCGTTAAAAGCTCCTCCATAGAGAGAGTTGAGCAATTTCGGACCATCAAAGTTGCTCGATGTACAATTTTTATTGTTCTTGTATGTCAAATTTTATGAGTATAAGCTTCATAGTTTATTTCGATGCCAAAACACCAACTTTCTATTACAAATGGAGGAAACCGTTAAAAGCTCCTCCATAGAGAGAGCTGCAACTTCGGACCATCAAAGTTGCTCGGTGTACAATTTTTATTGTTCTTGTTTGTCAAATTTTATGAGTATAAGCTTCATAGATTATTTCGAAGCCAAAACACCAACTTTCTATTACAAATGGACGAAATCGTTAAAAGCTCCTCCATAGAGAGAGTTGAGCAACTTCGGACTATCAAAGTTGCTCGGTGTACAATTTTTATTGTTCTTATATGTCAAATTTTATGAGTATAACTTCATAGATTATTTCGATGCCAAAACAGCAACTTTCTATTACAAATGGACGAAACCGTTAAAAGCTCCTCCATAGAGAGAGTTGAGCAACTTCGGACCATCAAAGTTGCTCGGTGTATAATTTTTATTGTTCTTATATGTCAAATTTTACGAGTATATGCTTCATAGATTATTTTGATGCCAAAACACAAATTTTCAATTAAAAATTGACAAAACAATTAAAAGCTCCACCATAGAGAGAGTTGAGCAACTTCGGACCATCAAAGTTTCTCGGTGTACAATTTTTATTGTTCTTATATGTCAAATTTTAGGAGTATAAGCTTCCTAGATTATTTCAATGACAAAACACCAAATTTCTATTACAAATGGACAAAACCGTTAAAAGCTCCTCCATAGAGAGAGTTGAGCAACTTCGGAACATCAAAGGTGCTTGGTGTACAATTTTTATTGTTCTTATATATCAAATTTTACGAGTATAGGCTTCCTAGATTCTTTCGATGCCAAAACACCAACTTTCTATGACAGATGGACAAAACCGTTAAAAGCTACTCCATAGAGAGAGTTGAGCAACTTCGGATCATCAAAGTTGCTCGGTGTACAATTTTTATTGTTCTTATATGTCAAATTTCTAAGTATAAGCTTCATAGATTATTTCGATGCCAAAATTCCAACTTTCTATGACAAATGGACAAAACCGTTAAAAGCTCCTCCATAGAGAGAGTTGAGCAACTTCGGACCATCAAAGTTGCTCGGTGTACAATTTTTAATGTTCTTATATGTCAGATTTTTTGAGTAGAAGCTTCATAGATTATTTCGATGCCAAAACACCAACTTTCTATGACAAATGGACAAAACCGTTAAAAGCTCCTCCATAGAGAGAGTTGAGCAATTTCGGACCATCAAAGTTGCTCGATGTACAATTTTTATTGTTCTTGTATGTCAAATTTTATGAGTATAAGCTTCATAGATTATTTCGATGCCAAAACACCAACTTTCTATGACAAATTGACAAAACCATTAAAAGCTCCTCCATAGAGAGAGTTGAGCAAATTCGGATCATCAAAGTTGCTCGGTGTACAATTTTTATTGTTCTTATATGTCAAATTTCTAAGTATAAGCTTCATAGATTATTTCGATGCCAAAATTCCAACTTTCTATGACAAATGGACAAAATCGTTAAAAGCTCCTCCATAGAGAGAGTTGAGCAACTTCGAACCATCAAAGTTGCTCGGTGTACAGATTTTATTGTTCTTATATGTCAGATTTTTTGAGTAGAAGCTTCATAGATTATTTCGATGCCAAAACACCAACTTTCTATGACAAATGGACAAAACCGTTAAAAGCTCCTCCATAGAGAGAGTTGAGCAATTTCGGACCATCAAAGTTGCTCGATGTACAATTTTTATTGTTCTTGTATGTCAAATTTTATGAGTATAAGCTTCATAGTTTATTTCGATGCCAAAACACCAACTTTCTATTACAAATGGATGAAACCGTTAAAAGCTCCTCCATAGAGAGAGCTGCAACTTCGGACCATCAAAGTTGCTCGGTGTACAATTTTTATTGTTCTTGTTTGTCAAATTTTATGAGTATAAGCTTCATAGATTATTTCGAAGCCAAATCACCAACTTTCTATTACAAATGGACGAAATCGTTAAAAGCTCCTCCATAGAGAGAGTTGAGCAACTTCGGACCATCAAAGTTGCTCGGTGTACAATTTTTATTGTTCTTATATGTCAAATTTTATGAGTATAAGCTTCATAGATTATTTCGATGCCAAAACAGCAACTTTCTATTACAAATGGACGAAACCGTTAAAAGCTCCTCCATAGAGAGAGTTGAGCAACTTCGGACCATCAAAGTTGCTCGGTGTATAATTTTTATTGTTCTTATATGTCAAATTCTACGAGTATAAGCTTCACAGATTATTTTGATGCCAAAACACCAACTTTCTATGACAAATGGACAAAACAATTTAAAGCTCCTCCATAGAGACAGTTGAGCAACTTCGGACCATCAAAGTTGCTCGGTGTACAATTTTTATTGTTCTTATATGTCAAATTTTAGGAGTATAAGCTTCCTAGATTATTTCAATGACAAAACACCAACTTTCTATTACAAATAGACAAAACCGTTAAAAGCTCCTCCACAGAGAGAGTTGAACAACTTCGGAACATCAAAGGTGCTCGGTGTACAATTTTTATTGTTCTTATATATCAAATTTTACGAGTATAAGCTTCCTAGATTCTTTCGATGCCAAAACACCAACTTTCTATGACAAATGGACAAAACCGTCAAAAGCTACTCCATAGAGAGAGTTGAGCAACTTCGGACCATAAAAGTTGCTCGGTGTATAATTTTTATTGCTCTTATATGTCAAATTTTATGAGTATAAGCTTCATAGATTATTTTGATGCCAAAACACAAATTTTCAATTACAAATTGACAAAACAATTAAAAGCTCCACCATAGAGAGAGTTGAGCAACTTCGGACCATCAAAGTTGCTCGGTGTACAATTTTTATTGTTCTTATATGTCAAATTTTTGGAGTATAAGCTTCCTAGATTATTTCAATGACAAAACACCAACTTTCTATTACAAATGGACAAAACCGTTAAAAGCTCCTCCATAGAGAGAGTTGAGCAACTTCGGAACATCAAAGGTGCTCGGTGTACAATTTTTATTGTTCTTATATATCAAATTTTACGAGTATAGGCTTCCTAGATTCTTTCGATGCCAAAACACCAACTTTCTACGACAGATGGACAAAACCGTTAAAAGCTACTCCATAGAGAGAGTTGAGCAACTTCGGATCATCAAAGTTGCTCGGTGTACAATTTTTATTGTTCTTATATGTGAAATTTCTAAGTATAAGCTTCATAGATTATTTCGATGCCAAAATTCCAACTTTCTATGACAAATGGACAAAACCGTTAAAAGCTCCTCCATAGAGAGAGTTGAGCAACTTCGGACCATCAAAGTTGCTCGGTGTACAGATTTTATTGTTCTTATATGTCAGATTTTTTGAGTAGAAGCTTCATAGATTATTTCGATGCTAAAACACCAACTTTCTATGACAAATGGACAAAACCGTTAAAAGCTCCTCCATAGAGAGAGTTGAGCAATTTCGGACCATCAAAGTTGCTCGATGTACAATTTTTATTGTTCTTGTATGTCAAATTTTATGAGTATAAGCTTCATAGTTTATTTCGATGCCAAAACACCAACTTTCTATTACAAATTGATGAAACCGTTAAAAGCTCCTCCATAGAGAGAGTTGCAACTTCGGACCATCAAAGTTGCTCGGTGTACAATTTTTATTGTTCTTGTTTGTCAAATTTTATGAGTATAAGCTTCATAGATTATTTCGAAGCCAAATCACCAACTTTCTATTACAAATGGACGAAATCGTTAAAAGCTCCTCCATAGAGAGAGTTGAGCAACTTCGGACCATCAAAGTTGCTCGGTGTACAATTTTTATTGTTCTTATATGTCAAATTTTATGAGTATAAGCTTCATAGATTATTTCGATGCCAAAACAGCAACTTTCTATTACAAATGGACGAAACCGTTAAAAGCTCCTCCATAGAGAGAGTTGAGCAACTTCGGACCATCAAAGTTGCTCGGTGTATAATTTTTATTGTTCTTATATGTCAAATTCTACGAGTATAAGCTTCACAGATTATTTTGATGCCAAAACACCAACTTTCTATGACAAATGGATAAAACAATTTAAAGCTCCTCCATAGAGACAGTTGAGCAACTTCGGACCATCAAAGTTGCTCGGTGTACAATTTTTATTGTTCTTATATGTCAAATTTTAGGAGTATAAGCTTCCTAGATTATTTCAATGACAAAACACCAACTTTCTATTACAAATAGACAAAACCGTTAAAAGCTCCTCTACAGAGAGAGTTGAACAACTTCGGAACATCAAAGGTGCTCGGTGTACAATTTTTATTGTTCTTATATATCAAATTTTACGAGTATAAGCTTCCTAGATTCTTTCGATGCCAAAACACCAACTTTCTATGACAAATGGACAAAACCGTCAAAAGCTACTCCATAGAGAGAGTTGAGAAACTTCGGACCATAAAAGTTGCTCGGTGTATAATTTTTATTGTTCTTATATGTCAAATTTTATGAGTATAAGCTTCATAGATTATTTTGATGCCAAAACACAAATTTTCAATTACAAATTGACAAAACAATTAAAAGCTCCACCATAGAGAGAGTTGAGCAACTTCGGACCATCAAAGTTGCTCGGTGTACAATTTTTATTGTTCTTATATGTCAAATTTTAGGAGTATAAGCTTCCTAGATTATTTCAATGACAAAACACCAACTTTCTATTACAAATGGACAAAACCGTTAAAAGCTCCTCCATAGAGAGAGTTGAGCAACTTCGGAACATCAAAGGTGCTCGGTGTACAATTTTTATTGTTCTTATATATCAAATTTTACGAGTATAGGCTTCCTAGATTCTTTCGATGCCAAAACACCAACTTTCTACGACAGATGGACAAAACCGTTAAAAGCTACTCCATAGAGAGAGTTGAGCAACTTCGGATCATCAAAGTTGCTCGGTGTACAATTTTTATTGTTCTTATATGTGAAATTTCTAAGTATAAGCTTCATAGATTATTTCGATGCCAAAATTCCAACTTTCTATGACAAATGGACAAAACCGTTAAAAGCTCCTCCATAGAGAGAGTTGAGCAACTTCGGACCATCAAAGTTGCTCGGTGTACAGATTTTATTGTTCTTATATGTCAGATTTTTTGAGTAGAAGCTTCATAGATTATTTCGATGCCAAAACACCAACTTTCTATGACAAATGGACAAAACCGTTAAAAGCTCCTCCATAGAGAGAGTTGAGCAATTTCGGACCATCAAAGTTGCTCGATGTACAATTTTTATTGTTCTTGTATGTCAAATTTTATGAGTATAAGCTTCATAGTTTATTTCGATGCCAAAACACCAACTTTCTATTACAAATGGATGAAACCGTTAAAAGCTCCTCCATAGAGAGAGTTGAGCAATTTCGGACCATCAAAGTTGCTCGATGTACAATTTCTATTGTTCTTGTATGTCAAATTTTATGAGTATAAGCTTCATAGATTATTTCGTTGCCAAAACACCAACTTTCTATGACAAATTGACAAAACCGTTAAAAGCTCCTCCATAGAGAGAGTTGAGCAACTTCGGATCATCAAAGTTGCTCGGTGTACAATTTTTATTGTTCTTATATGTCAAATTTCTAAGTATAAGCTTCATAGATTATTTCGATGCCAAAATTCCAACTTTCTATGACAAATGGACAAAACCGTTAAAAGCTCCTCCATAGAGAGAGTTGAGCAACTTCGGACCATCAAAGTTGCTCGGTGTACAGATTTTATTGTTCTTATATGTCAGATTTTTTGAGTAGAAGCTTCATAGATTATTTCGATGCCAAAACACCAACTTTCTATGACAAATGGACAAAACCGTTAAAAGCTCCTCCATAGAGAGAGTTGAGCAATTTCGGACCATCAAAGTTGCTCGATGTACAATTTTTATTGTTCTTGTATGTCAAATTTTATGAGTATAAGCTTCATAGTTTATTTCGATGCCAAAACACCAACTTTCTATTACAAATGGATGAAACCGTTAAAAGCTCCTCCATAGAGAGAGCTGCAACTTCGGACCATCAAAGTTGCTCGGTGTACAATTTTTATTGTTCTTGTTTGTCAAATTTTATGAGTATAAGCTTCATAGATTATTTCGAAGCCAAAACACCAACTTTCTATTACAAATGGACGAAATCGTTAAAAGCTCCTCCATAGAGAGAGTTGAGCAAGTTCGGACCATCAAAGTTGCTCGGTTTACAATTTTTATTGTTCTTATATGTCAGATTTTTTGAGTAGAAGCTTCATAGATTATTTCGATGCCAAAAAAGCAACTTTCTATTACAAATGGACGAAACCGTTAAAAGCTCCTCCATAGAGAGAGTTGAGCAACTTCGGACCATCAAAGTTGCTCGGTGTATAATTTTTATTGTTCTTATATGTCAAATTCTACGAGTATAAGCTTCACAGATTATTTTGATGCCAAAACACCAACTTTCTATGACAAATGGACAAAACAATTTAAAGCTCCTCCATAGAGACAGTTGAGCAACTTCGGAACATCAAAGGTGCTCGGTGTACAATTTTTATTGTTCTTATATGTCAAATTTTACGAGTATAGGCTTCCTAGATTCTTTCGATGCCAAAACACCAACTTTCTATGACAGATGGACAAAACCGTTAAAAGCTACTCCATAGAGATAGTTGAGCAACTTCGGATCATCAAAGTTGCTCGGTGTACAATTTTTATTGTTCTTATATGTCAAATTTCTAAGTATAAGCTTCATAGATTATTTCGATGCCAAAATTCCAACTTTCTATGACAAATGGACAAAACCGTTAAAAGCTCCTCCATAGAGAGAGTTGAGCAACTTCGGACCATCAAAGTTGCTCGGTGTACAATTTTTAATGTTCTTATATGTCAGATTTTTTGAGTAGAAGCTTCATAGATTATTTCGATGCCAAAACACCAACTTTCTATGACAAATGGACAAAACCGTTAAAAGCTCCTCCATAGAGAGAGTTGAGCAATTTCGGACCATCAAAGTTGCTCGATGTACAATTTTTATTGTTCTTGTATGTCAAATTTTATGAGTATAAGCTTCATAGATTATTTCGATGCCAAAACACCAACTTTCTATGAAAAATTGACAAAACCGTTAAAAGCTCCTCCATAGAGAGAGTTGAGCAACTTCGGATCATCAAAGTTGCTCGGTGTACAATTTTTATTGTTCTTATATGTCAAATTTCTAAGTATAAGCTTCATAGATTATTTCGATGCCAAAATTCCAACTTTCTATGACAAATGGACAAAACCGTTAAAAGCTCCTCCATAGAGAGAGTTGAGCATCTTCGGACCATCAAAGTTGCTCGGTGTACAGATTTTATTGTTCTTATATGTCAGATTTTTTGAGTAGAAGCTTCATAGATTATTTCGATGCCAAAACACCAACTTTCTATGACAAATGGACAAAACCGTTAAAAGCTCCTCCATAGAGAGAGTTGAGCAATTTCGGACCATCAAAGTTGCTCGATGTACAATTTTTATTGTTCCTGTATGTCAAATTTTATGAGTATAAGCTTCATAGTTTATTTCGATGCCAAAACACCAACTTTCTATTACAAATGGATGAAACCGTTAAAAGCTCCTCCATAGAGAGAGTTGAGCAATTTCGGACCATCAAAGTTGCTCGATGTACAATTTTTATTGTTCTTATATGTCAAATTTCTAAGTATAAGCTTCATAGATTATTTCGATGCCAAAATTCCAACTTTCTATGACAAATGGACAAAACCGTTAAAAGCTCCTCCATAGAGAGAGTTGAGCAACTTCGGACCATCAAAGTTGCTCGGTGTACAAATTTTATTGTTCTTATATGTCAAATTTCTAAGTATAAGCTTCATAGATTATTTCGATGCCAAAATTCCAACTTTCTATGACAAATGGACAAAACCGTTAAAAGCTCCTCCATAGAGAGAGTTGAGCAACTTCGGACCATCAAAGTTGCTCGGTGTACAAATTTTATTGTTCTTATATGTCAGATTTTTTGAGTAGAAGCTTCATAGATTATTTCGATGCCAAAACACCAACTTTCTATGACAAATGGACAAAACCGTTAAAAGCTCCTCCATAGAGAGAGTTGAGCAATTTCGGACCATCAAAGTTGCTCGATGTACAATTTTTATTGTTCTTGTATGTCAAATTTTATGAGTATAAGCTTCATAGTTTATTTCGATGCCAAAACACCAACTTTCTATTACAAATGGATGAAACCGTTAAAAGCTCCTCCATAGAGAGAGCTGCAACTTCGGACCATCAAAGTTGCTCGGTGTACAATTTTTATTGTTCTTGTTTGTCAAATTTTATGAGTATAAGCTTCATAGATTATTTCGAAGCCAAAACACCAACTTTCTATTACAAATGGACGAAATCGTTAAAAGCTCCTCCATAGAGAGAGTTGAGCAAGTTCGGACCATCAAAGTTGCTCGGTTTACAATTTTTATTGTTCTTATATGTCAGATTTTTTGAGTAGAAGCTTCATAGATTATTTCGATGCCAAAACAGCAACTTTCTATTACAAATGGACGAAACCGTTAAAAGCTCCTCCGTAGAGAGAGTTGAGCAACTTCGGACCATCAAAGTTGCTCGGTGTATAATTTTTATTGTTCTTATATGTCAAATTTCTAAGTATAAGCTTCATAGATTATTTCGATGCCAAAATTCCAACTTTCTATGACAAATGGACAAAACCGTTAAAAGCTCCTCCATAGAGAGAGTTGAGCAACTTCGGAACATCAAAGTTGCTCGGTGTACAATTTTTAATGTTCTTATATGTCAGATTTTTTGAGTAGAAGCTTCATAGATTATTTCGATGCCAAAACACCAACTTTCTATGACAAATGGACAAAACCGTTAAAAGCTCCTCCATAGAGAGAGTTGAGCAATTTCGGACCATCAAAGTTGCTCGATGTACAATTTTTATTGTTCTTGTATGTCAAATTTTATGAGTATAAGCTTCATAGATTATTTCGATGCCAAAACACCAACTTTCTATGAAAAATTGACAAAACCGTTAAAAGCTCCTCCATAGAGAGAGTTGAGCAACTTCGGATCATCAAAGTTGCTCGGTGTACAATTTTTATTGTTCTTATATGTCAAATTTCTAAGTATAAGCTTCATAGATTATTTCGATGCCAAAATTCCAACTTTCTATGACAAATGGACAAAACCGTTAAAAGCTCCTCCATAGAGAGAGTTGAGCAACTTCGGACCATCAAAGTTGCTCGGTGTACAGATTTTATTGTTCTTATATGTCAGATTTTTTGAGTAGAAGCTTCATAGATTATTTCGATGCCAAAACACCAACTTTCTATGACAAATGGACAAAACCGTTAAAAGCTCCTCCATAGAGAGAGTTGAGCAATTTCGGACCATCAAAGTTGCTCGATGTACAATTTTTATTGTTCTTGTATGTCAAATTTTATGAGTATAAGCTTCATAGTTTATTTCGATGCCAAAACACCAACTTTCTATTACAAATGGATGAAACCGTTAAAAGCTCCTCCATAGAGAGAGCTGCAACTTCGGACCATCAAAGTTGCTCGGTGTACAATTTTTATTGTTCTTGTTTGTCAAATTTTATGAGTATAAGCTTCATAGATTATTTCGAAGCCAAAACACCAACTTTCTATTACAAATGGACGAAATCGTTAAAAGCTCCTCCATAGAGAGAGTTGAGCAAGTTCGGACCATCAAAGTTGCTCGGTTTACAATTTTTATTGTTCTTATATGTCAGATTTTTTGAGTAGAAGCTTCATAGATTATTTCGATGCCAAAACAGCAACTTTCTATTACAAATGGACGAAACCGTTAAAAGCTCCTCCATAGAGAGAGTTGAGCAACTTCGGACCATCAAAGTTGCTCGGTGTATAATTTTTATTGTTCTTATATGTCAAATTTCTAAGTATAAGCTTCATAGATTATTTCGATGCCAAAATTCCAACTTTCTATGACAAATGGACAAAACCGTTAAAAGCTCCTCCATAGAGAGAGTTGAGCAACTTCGGACCATCAAAGTTGCTCGGTGTACAATTTTTAATGTTCTTATATGTCAGATTTTTTGAGTAGAAGCTTCATAGATTATTTCGATGCCAAAACACCAACTTTCTATGACAAATGGACAAAACCGTTAAAAGCTCCTCCATAGAGAGAGTTGAGCAATTTCGGACCATCAAAGTTGCTCGATGTACAATTTTTATTGTTCTTGTACGTCAAATTTTATGAGTATAAGCTTCATAGATTATTTCGATGCCAAAACACCAACTTTCTATGAAAAATTGACAAAACCGTTAAAAGCTCCTCCATAGAGAGAGTTGAGCAACTTCGGATCATCAAAGTTGCTCGGTGTACAATTTTTATTGTTCTTATATGTCAAATTTCTAAGTATAAGCTTCATAGATTATTTCGATGCCAAAATTCCAACTTTCTATGACAAATGGACAAAACCGTTAAAAGCTCCTCCATAGAGAGAGTTGAGCAACTTCGGACCATCAAAGTTGCTCGGTGTACAGATTTTATTGTTCTTATATGTCAGATTTTTTGAGTAGAAGCTTCATAGATTATTTCGATGCCAAAACACCAACTTTCTATGACAAATGGACAAAACCGTTAAAAGCTCCTCCATAGAGAGAGTTGAGCAATTTCGGACCATCAAAGTTGCTCGATGTACAATTTTTATTGTTCTTGTATGTCAAATTTTATGAGTATAAGCTTCATAGTTTATTTCGATGCCAAAACACCAACTTTCTATTACAAATGGATGAAACCGTTAAAAGCTCCTCCATAGAGAGAGTTGAGCAATTTCGGACCATCAAAGTTGCTCGATGTACAATTTTTATTGTTCTTGTATGTCAAATTTTATGAGTATAAGCTTCATAGATTATTTCGATGCCAAAACACCAACTTTCTATGACAAATTGACAAAACCGTTAAAAGCTCCTCCATAGAGAGAGTTGAGCAACTTCGGATCATCAAAGTTGCTCGGTGTACAATTTTTATTGTTCTTATATGTCAAATTTCTAAGTATAAGCTTCATAGATTATTTCGATGCCAAAATTCCAACTTTCTATGACAAATGGACAAAACCGTTAAAGGCTCCTCCATAGAGAGAGTTGAGCAACTTCGGACCATCAAAGTTGCTCGGTGTACAGATTTTATTGTTCTTATATGTCAGATTTTTTGAGTAGAAGCTTCATAGATTATTTCGATGCCAAAACACCAACTTTCTATGACAAATGGACAAAACCGTTAAAAGCTCCTCCATAGAGAGAGTTGAGCAATTTCGGACCATCAAAGTTGCTCGATGTACAATTTTTATTGTTCTTGTATGTCAAATTTTATGAGTATAAGCTTCATAGTTTATTTCGATGCCAAAACACCAACTTTCTATTACAAATGGATGAAACCGTTAAAAGCTCCTCCATAGAGAGAGCTGCAACTTCGGACCATCAAAGTTGCTCGGTGTATAATTTTTATTGTTCTTGTTTGTCAAATTTTATGAGTATAAGCTTCATAGATTATTTCGAAGCCAAAACACCAACTTTCTATTACAAATGGACGAAATCGTTAAAAGCTCCTCCATAGAGAGAGTTGAGCAAGTTCGGACCATCAAAGTTGCTCGGTTTACAATTTTTATTGTTCTTATATGTCAGATTTTTTGAGTAGAAGCTTCATAGATTATTTCGATGCCAAAACAGCAACTTTCTATTACAAATGGACGAAACCGTTAAAAGCTCCTCCATAGAGAGAGTTGAGCAACTTCGGACCATCAAAGTTGCTCGGTGTATAATTTTTATTGTTCTTATATGTCAAATTCTACGAGTATAAGCTTCACAGATTATTTTGATGCCAAAACACCAACTTTCTATGACAAATGGACAAAACAATTTAAAGCTCCTCCATAGAGACAGTTGAGCAACTTCGGAACATCAAAGGTGCTCGGTGTACAATTTTTATTGTTCTTATATGTCAAATTTTACGAGTATAGGTTTCCTAGATTCTTTCGATGCCAAAACACCAACTTTCTATGACAGATGGACAAAACCGTTAAAAGCTACTCCATAGAGAGAGTTGAGCAACTTCGGATCATCAAAGTTGCTCGGTGTACAATTTTTATTGTTCTTATATGTCAAATTTCTAAGTATAAGCTTCATAGATTATTTCGATGCTAAAATTCCAACTTTCTATGACAAATGGACAAAACCGTTAAAAGCTCCTCCATAGAGAGAGTTGAGCAACTTCGGACCATCAAAGTTGCTCGGTGTACAATTTTTAATGTTCTTATATGTCAGATTTTTTGAGTAGAAGCTTCATAGATTATTTCGATGCCAAAACACCAACTTTCTATGACAAATGGACAAAACCGTTAAAAGCTCCTCCATAGAGAGAGTTGAGCAATTTCGGACCATCAAAGTTGCTCGATGTACAATTTTTATTGTTCTTGTATGTCAAATTTTATGAGTATAAGCTTCATAGATTATTTCGATGCCAAAACACCAACTTTCTATGAAAAATTGACAAAACCGTTAAAAGCTCCTCCATAGAGAGAGTTGAGCAACTTCGGATCATCAAAGTTGCTCGGTGTACAATTTTTATTGTTCTTATATGTCAAATTTCTAAGTATAAGCTTCATAGATTATTTCGATGCCAAAATTCCAACTTTCTATGACAAATGGACAAAACCGTTAAAAGCTCCTCCATAGAGAGAGTTGAGCAACTTCGGACCATCAAAGTTGCTCGGTGTACAGATTTTATTGTTCTTATATGTCAGATTTTTTGAGTAGAAGCTTCATAGATTATTTCGATGCCAAAACACCAACTTTCTATGACAAATGGACAAAACCGTTAAAAGCTCCTCCATAGAGAGAGTTGAGCAATTTCGGACCATCAAAGTTGCTCGATGTACAATTTTTATTGTTCTTGTATGTCAAATTTTATGAGTATAAGCTTCATAGTTTATTTCGATGCCAAAACACCAACTTTCTATTACAAATGGATGAAACCGTTAAAAGCTCCTCCATAGAGAGAGCTGCAACTTCGGACCATCAAAGTTGCTCGGTGTACAATTTTTATTGTTCTTGTTTGTCAAATTTTATGAGTATAAGCTTCATAGATTATTTCGAAGCCAAAACCCCAACTTTCTATTACAAATGGACGAAATCGTTAAAAGCTCCTCCATAGAGAGAGTTGAGCAACTTCGGACCATCAAAGTTGCTCGGTTTACAATTTTTATTGTTCTTATATGTCAGATTTTTTGAGTAGAAGCTTCATAGATTATTTCGATGCCAAAACAGCAACTTTCTATTACAAATGGACGAAACCGTTAAAAGCTACTCCATAGAGAGAGTTGAGCAACTTCGGACCATCAAAGTTGCTCGGTGTATAATTTTTATTGTTCTTATATGTCAAATTCTACGAGTATAAGCTTCACAGATTATTTTGATGCCAAAACACCAACTTTCTATGACAAATGGACAAAACAATTTAAAGCTCCTCCATAGAGACAGTTGAGCAACTTCGGAACATCAAAGGTGCTCGGTGTACAATTTTTATTGTTCTTATATGTCAAATTTTACGAGTATAGGCTTCCTAGATTCTTTCGATGCCAAAACACCAACTTTCTATGACAGATGGACAAAACCGTTAAAAGCTACTCCATAGAGAGAGTTGAGCAACTTCGGATCATCAAAGTTGCTCGGTGTACAATTTTTATTGTTCTTATATGTCAAATTTCTAAGTATAAGCTTCATAGATTATTTCGATGCCAAAATTCCAACTTTCTATGACAAATGGACAAAACCGTTAAAAGCTCCTCCATAGAGAGAGTTGAGCAACTTCGGACCATCAAAGTTGCTCGGTGTACAGATTTTATTGTTCTTATATGTCAGATTTTTTGAGTAGAAGCTTCATAGATTATTTCGATGCCAAAACACCAACTTTCTATGACAAATGGACAAAACCGTTAAAAGCTCCTCCATAGAGAGAGTTGAGCAATTTCGGACCATCAAAGTTGCTCGATGTACAATTTTTATTGTTCTTGTATGTCAAATTTTATGAGTATAAGCTTCATAGTTTATTTCGATGCCAAAACACCAACTTTCTATTACAAATGGATGAAACCGTTAAAAGCTCCTCCATAGAGAGAGCTGCAACTTCGGACCATCAAAGTTGCTCGGTGTACAATTTTTATTGTTCTTGTTTGTCAAATTTTATGAGTATAAGCTTCATAGATTATTTCGAAGCCAAAACACCAACTTTCTATTACAAATGGACGAAATCGTTAAAAGCTCCTCCATAGAGAGAGTTGAGCAAGTTCGGACCATCAAAGTTGCTCGGTTTACAATTTTTATTGTTCTTATATGTCAGATTTTTTGAGTAGAAGCTTCATAGATTATTTCGATGCCAAAACAGCAACTTTCTATTACAAATGGACGAAACCGTTAAAAGCTCCTCCATAGAGAGAGTTGAGCAACTTCGGACCATCAAAGTTGCTCGGTGTATAATTTTTATTGTTCTTATATGTCAAATTCTACGAGTATAAGCTTCACAGATTATTTTGATGCCAAAACACCAACTTTCTATGACAAATGGACAAAACAATTTAAAGCTCCTCCATAGAGACAGTTGAGCAACTTCGGAACATCAAAGGTGCTCGGTGTACAATTTTTATTGTTCTTATATGTCAAATTTTACGAGTATAGGTTTCCTAGATTCTTTCGATGCCAAAACACCAACTTTCTATGACAGATGGACAAAACCGTTAAAAGCTACTCCATAGAGAGAGTTGAGCAACTTCGGATCATCAAAGTTGCTCGGTGTACAATTTTTATTGTTCTTATATGTCAAATTTCTAAGTATAAGCTTCATAGATTATTTCGATGCCAAAATTCCAACTTTCTATGACAAATGGACAAAACCGTTAAAAGCTCCTCCATAGAGAGAGTTGAGCAACTTCGGACCATCAAAGTTGCTCGGTGTACAATTTTTAATGTTCTTATATGTCAGATTTTTTGAGTAGAAGCTTCATAGATTATTTCGATGCCAAAACACCAACTTTCTATGACAAATGGACAAAACCGTTAAAAGCTCCTCCATAGAGAGAGTTGAGCAATTTCGGACCATCAAAGTTGCTCGATGTACAATTTTTATTGTTCTTGTATGTCAAATTTTATGAGTATAAGCTTCATAGATTATTTCGATGCCAAAACACCAACTTTCTATGAAAAATTGACAAAACCGTTAAAAGCTCCTCCATAGAGAGAGTTGAGCAACTTCGGATCATCAAAGTTGCTCGGTGTACAATTTTTATTGTTCTTATATGTCAAATTTCTAAGTATAAGCTTCATAGATTATTTCGATGCCAAAATTCCAACTTTCTATGACAAATGGACAAAACCGTTAAAAGCTCCTCCATAGAGAGAGTTGAGCAACTTCGGACCATCAAAGTTGCTCGGTGTACAGATTTTATTGTTCTTATATGTCAGATTTTTTGAGTAGAAGCTTCATAGATTATTTCGATGCCAAAACACCAACTTTCTATGACAAATGGACAAAACCGTTAAAAGCTCCTCCATAGAGAGAGTTGAGCAATTTCGGACCATCAAAGTTGCTCGATGTACAATTTTTATTGTTCTTGTATGTCAAATTTTATGAGTATAAGCTTCATAGTTTATTTCGATGCCAAAACACCAACTTTCTATTACAAATGGATGAAACCGTTAAAAGCTCCTCCATAGAGAGAGCTGCAACTTCGGACCATCAAAGTTGCTCGGTGTACAATTTTTATTGTTCTTGTTTGTCAAATTTTATGAGTATAAGCTTCATAGATTATTTCGAAGCCAAAACCCCAACTTTCTATTACAAATGGACGAAATCGTTAAAAGCTCCTCCATAGAGAGAGTTGAGCAACTTCGGACCATCAAAGTTGCTCGGTTTACAATTTTTATTGTTCTTATATGTCAGATTTTTTGAGTAGAAGCTTCATAGATTATTTCGATGCCAAAACAGCAACTTTCTATTACAAATGGACGAAACCGTTAAAAGCTACTCCATAGAGAGAGTTGAGCAACTTCGGACCATCAAAGTTGCTCGGTGTATAATTTTTATTGTTCTTATGTGTCAAATTCTACGAGTATAAGCTTCACAGATTATTTTGATGCCAAAACACCAACTTTCTATGACAAATGGACAAAACAATTTAAAGCTCCTCCATAGAGACAGTTGAGCAACTTCGGAACATCAAAGGTGCTCGGTGTACAATTTTTATTGTTCTTATATGTCAAATTTTACGAGTATAGGCTTCCTAGATTCTTTCGATGCCAAAACACCAACTTTCTATGACAGATGGACAAAACCGTTAAAAGCTACTCCATAGAGAGAGTTGAGCAACTTCGGATCATCAAAGTTGCTCGGTGTACAATTTTTATTGTTCTTATATGTCAAATTTCTAAGTATAAGCTTCATAGATTATTTCGATGCCAAAATTCCAACTTTCTATGACAAATGGACAAAACCGTTAAAAGCTCCTCCATAGAGAGAGTTGAGCAACTTCGGACCATCAAAGTTGCTCGGTGTACAATTTTTAATGTTCTTATATGTCAGATTTTTTGAGTAGTAGCTTCATAGATTATTTCGATGCCAAAACACCAACTTTCTATGACAAATGGACAAAACCGTTAAAAGCTCCTCCATAGAGAGAGTTGAGCAATTTCGGACCATCAAAGTTGCTCGATGTACAATTTTTATTGTTCTTGTATGTCAAATTTTATGAGTATAAGCTTCATAGATTATTTCGATGCCAAAACACCAACTTTCTATGACAAATTGACAAAACCGTTAAAAGCTCCTCCATAGAGAGAGTTGAGCAACTTCGGATCATCAAAGTTGCTCGGTGTACAATTTTTATTGTTCTTATATGTCAAATTTCTAAGTATAAGCTTCATAGATTATTTCGATGCCAAAATTCCAACTTTCTATGACAAATGGACAAAACCGTTAAAAGCTCCTCCATAGAGAGAGTTGAGCAACTTCGGACCAACAAAGTTGCTCGGTGTACAGATTTTATTGTTCTTATATGTCAGATTTTTTGAGTAGAAGCTTCATAGATTATTTCGATGCCAAAACACCAACTTTCTATGACAAATGGACAAAACCGTTAAAAGCTCCTCCATAGAGAGAGTTGTGCAATTTCGGACCATCAAAGTTGCTCGATGTACAATTTTTATTGTTCTTGTATGTCAAATTTTATGAGTATAAGCTTCATAGTTTATTTCGATGCCAAAACACCAACTTTCTATTACAAATGGATGAAACCGTTAAAAGCTCCTCCATAGAGAGAGCTGCAACTTCGGACCATCAAAGTTGCTCGGTGTACAATTTTTATTGTTCTTGTTTGTCAAATTTTATGAGTATAAGCTTCATAGATTATTTCGAAGCCAAAACACCAACTTTCTATTACAAATGGACGAAATCGTTAAAAGCTCCTCCATAGAGAGAGTTGAGCAACTTCGGACCATCAAAGTTGCTCGGTTTACAATTTTTATTGTTCTTATATGTCAGATTTTTTGAGTAGAAGCTTCATAGATTATTTCGATGCCAAAACAGCAACTTTCTATTACAAATGGACGAAACCGTTAAAAGCTCCTCCATAGAGAGAGTTGAGCAACTTCGGACCATCAAAGTTGCTCGGTGTATAATTTTTATTGTTCTTATATGTCAAATTTCTAAGTATAAGCTTCATAGATTATTTCGATGCCAAAATTCCAACTTTCTATGACAAATGGACAAAACCGTTAAAAGCTCCTCCATAGAGAGAGTTGAGCAACTTCGGACCATCAAAGTTGCTCGGTGTACAATTTTTAATGTTCTTATATGTCAGATTTTTTGAGTAGAAGCTTCATAGATTATTTCGATGCCAAAACACCAACTTTCTATGACAAATGGACAAAACCGTTAAAAGCTCCTCCATAGAGAGAGTTGAGCAATTTCGGACCATCAAAGTTGCTCGATGTACAATTTTTATTGTTCTTGTACGTCAAATTTTATGAGTATAAGCTTCATAGATTATTTCGATGCCAAAACACCAACTTTCTATGAAAAATTGACAAAACCGTTAAAAGCTCCTCCATAGAGAGAGTTGAGCAACTTCGGATCATCAAAGTTGCTCGGTGTACAATTTTTATTGTTCTTATATGTCAAATTTCTAAGTATAAGCTTCATAGATTATTTCGATGCCAAAATTCCAACTTTCTATGACAAATGGACAAAACCGTTAAAAGCTCCTCCATAGAGAGAGTTGAGCAACTTCGGACCATCAAAGTTGCTCGGTGTACAGATTTTATTGTTCTTATATGTCAGATTTTTTGAGTAGAAGCTTCATAGATTATTTCGATGCCAAAACACCAACTTTCTATGACAAATGGACAAAACCGTTAAAAGCTCCTCCATAGAGAGAGTTGAGCAATTTCGGACCATCAAAGTTGCTCGATGTACAATTTTTATTGTTCTTGTATGTCAAATTTTATGAGTATAAGCTTCATAGTTTATTTCGATGCTAAAACACCAACTTTCTATTACAAATGGATGAAACCGTTAAAAGCTCCTCCATAGAGAGAGTTGAGCAATTTCGGACCATCAAAGTTGCTCGATGTACAATTTTTATTGTTCTTGTATGTCAAATTTTATGAGTATAAGCTTCATAGATTATTTCGATGCCAAAACACCAACTTTCTATGACAAATTGACAAAACCGTTAAAAGCTCCTCCATAGAGAGAGTTGAGCAACTTCGGATCATCAAAGTTGCTCGGTGTACAATTTTTATTGTTCTTATATGTCAAATTTCTAAGTATAAGCTTCATAGATTATTTCGATGCCAAAATTCCAACTTTCTATGACAAATGGACAAAACCGTTAAAAGCTCCTCCATAGAGAGAGTTGAGCAACTTCGGACCATCAAAGTTGCTCGGTGTACAGATTTTATTGTTCTTATATGTCAGATTTTTTGAGTAGAAGCTTCATAGATTATTTCGATGCCAAAACACCAACTTTCTATGACAAATGGACAAAACCGTTAAAAGCTCCTCCATAGAGAGAGTTGAGCAATTTCGGACCATCAAAGTTGCTCGATGTACAATTTTTATTGTTCTTGTATGTCAAATTTTATGAGTATAAGCTTCATAGTTTATTTCGATGCCAAAACACCAACTTTCTATTACAAATGGATGAAACCGTTAAAAGCTCCTCCATAGAGAGAGCTGCAACTTCGGACCATCAAAGTTGCTCGGTGTACAATTTTTATTGTTCTTGTTTGTCAAATTTTATGAGTATAAGCTTCATAGATTATTTCGAACCCAAAACCCCAACTTTCTATTACAAATGGACGAAATCGTTAAAAGCTCCTCCATAGAGAGAGTTGAGCAACTTCGGACCATCAAAGTTGCTCGGTTTACAATTTTTATTGTTCTTATATGTCAGATTTTTTGAGTAGAAGCTTCATAGATTATTTCGATGCCAAAACAGCAACTTTCTATTACAAATGGACGAAACCGTTAAAAGCTACTCCATAGAGAGAGTTGAGCAACTTCGGACCATCAAAGTTGCTCGGTGTATAATTTTTATTGTTCTTATATGTCAAATTCTACGAGTATAAGCTTCACAGATTATTTTGATGCCAAAACACCAACTTTCTATGACAAATGGACAAAACAATTTAAAGCTCCTCCATAGAGACAGTTGAGCAACTTCGGAACATCAAAGGTGCTCGGTGTACAATTTTTATTGTTCTTATATGTCAAATTTTACGAGTATAGGCTTCCTAGATTCTTTCGATGCCAAAACACCAACTTTCTATGACAGATGGACAAAACCGTTAAAAGCTACTCCATAGAGAGAGTTGAGCAACTTCGGATCATCAAAGTTGCTCGGTGTACAATTTTTATTGTTCTTATATGTCAAATTTCTAAGTATAAGCTTCATAGATTATTTCGATGCCAAAATTCCAACTTTCTATGACAAATGGACAAAACCGTTAAAAGCTCCTCCATAGAGAGAGTTGAGCAACTTCGGACCATCAAAGTTGCTCGGTGTACAATTTTTAATGTTCTTATATGTCAGATTTTTTGAGTAGAAGCTTCATAGATTATTTCGATGCCAAAACACCAACTTTCTATGACAAATGGACAAAACCGTTAAAAGCTCCTCCATAGAGAGAGTTGAGCAATTTCGGACCATCAAAGTTGCTCGATGTACAATTTTTATTGTTCTTGTATGTCAAATTTTATGAGTATAAGCTTCATAGATTATTTCGATGCCAAAACACCAACTTTCTATGAAAAATTGACAAAACCGTTAAAAGCTCCTCCATAGAGAGAGTTGAGCAACTTCGGATCATCAAAGTTGCTCGGTGTACAATTTTTATTGTTCTTATATGTCAAATTTCTAAGTATAAGCTTCATAGATTATTTCGATGCCAAAATTCCAACTTTCTATGACAAATGGACAAAACCGTTAAAAGCTCCTCCATAGAGAGAGTTGAGCAACTTCGGACCATCAAAGTTGCTCGGTGTACAGATTTTATTGTTCTTATATGTCAGATTTTTTGAGTAGAAGCTTCATAGATTATTTCGATGCCAAAACACCAACTTTCTATGACAAATGGACAAAACCGTTAAAAGCTCCTCCATAGAGAGAGTTGAGCAATTTCGGACCATCAAAGTTGCTCGATGTACAATTTTTATTGTTCTTGTATGTCAAATTTTATGAGTATAAGCTTCATAGTTTATTTCGATGCCAAAACACCAACTTTCTATTACAAATGGATGAAACCGTTAAAAGCTCCTCCATAGAGAGAGCTGCAACTTCGGACCATCAAAGTTGCTCGGTGTACAATTTTTATTGTTCTTGTTTGTCAAATTTTATGAGTATAAGCTTCATAGATTATTTCGAAGCCAAAACACCAACTTTCTATTACAAATGGACGAAATCGTTAAAAGCCCCTCCATAGAGAGAGTTGAGCAACTTCGGACCATCAAAGTTGCTCGGTTTACAATTTTTATTGTTCTTATATGTCAGATTTTTTGAGTAGAAGCTTCATAGATTATTTCGATGCCAAAACAGCAACTTTCTATTACAAATGGACGAAACCGTTAAAAGCTCCTCCATAGAGAGAGTTGAGCAACTTCGGACCATCAAAGTTGCTCGGTGTATAATTTTTATTGTTCTTATATGTCAAATTTCTAAGTATAAGCTTCATAGATTATTTCGATGCCAAAATTCCAACTTTCTATGACAAATGGACAAAACCGTTAAAAGCTCCTCCATAGAGAGAGTTGAGCAACTTCGGACCATCAAAGTTGCTCGGTGTACAATTTTTAATGTTCTTATATGTCAGATTTTTTGAGTAGAAGCTTCATAGATTATTTCGATGCCAAAACACCAACTTTCTATGACAAATGGACAAAACCGTTAAAAGCTCCTCCATAGAGAGAGTTGAGCAATTTCGGACCATCAAAGTTGCTCGATGTACAATTTTTATTGTTCTTGTACGTCAAATTTTATGAGTATAAGCTTCATAGATTATTTCGATGCCAAAACACCAACTTTCTATGAAAAATTGACAAAACCGTTAAAAGCTCCTCCATAGAGAGAGTTGAGCAACTTCGGATCATCAAAGTTGCTCGGTGTACAATTTTTATTGTTCTTATATGTCAAATTTCTAAGTATAAGCTTCATAGATTATTTCGATGCCAAAATTCCAACTTTCTATGACAAATGGACAAAACCGTTAAAAGCTCCTCCATAGAGAGAGTTGAGCAACTTCGGACCATCAAAGTTGCTCGGTGTACAGATTTTATTGTTCTTATATGTCAGATTTTTTGAGTAGAAGCTTCATAGATTATTTCGATGCCAAAACACCAACTTTCTATGACAAATGGACAAAACCGTTAAAAGCTCCTCCATAGAGAGAGTTGAGCAATTTCGGACCATCAAAGTTGCTCGATGTACAATTTTTATTGTTCTTGTATGTCAAATTTTATGAGTATAAGCTTCATAGTTTATTTCGATGCTAAAACACCAACTTTCTATTACAAATGGATGAAACCGTTAAAAGCTCCTCCATAGAGAGAGTTGAGCAATTTCGGACCATCAAAGTTGCTCGATGTACAATTTTTATTGTTCTTGTATGTCAAATTTTATGAGTATAAGCTTCATAGATTATTTCGATGCCAAAACACCAACTTTCTATGACAAATTGACAAAACCGTTAAAAGCTCCTCCATAGAGAGAGTTGAGCAACTTCGGATCATCAAAGTTGCTCGGTGTACAATTTTTATTGTTCTTATATGTCAAATTTCTAAGTATAAGCTTCATAGATTATTTCGATGCCAAAATTCCAACTTTCTATGACAAATGGACAAAACCGTTAAAAGCTCCTCCATAGAGAGAGTTGAGCAACTTCGGACCATCAAAGTTGCTCGGTGTACAGATTTTATTGTTCTTATATGTCAGATTTTTTGAGTAGAAGCTTCATAGATTATTTCGATGCCAAAACACCAACTTTCTATGACAAATGGACAAAACCGTTAAAAGCTCCTCCATAGAGAGAGTTGAGCAATTTCGGACCATCAAAGTTGCTCGATGTACAATTTTTATTGTTCTTGTATGTCAAATTTTATGAGTATAAGCTTCATAGTTTATTTCGATGCCAAAACACCAACTTTCTATTACAAATGGATGAAACCGTTAAAAGCTCCTCCATAGAGAGCGCTGCAACTTCGGACCATCAAAGTTGCTCGGTGTACAATTTTTATTGTTCTTGTTTGTCAAATTTTATGAGTATAAGCTTCATAGATTATTTCGAAGCCAAAACACCAACTTTCTATTACAAATGGACGAAATCGTTAAAAGCTCCTCCATAGAGAGAGTTGAGCAAGTTCGGACCATCAAAGTTGCTCGGTTTACAATTTTTATTGTTCTTATATGTCAGATTTTTTGAGTAGAAGCTTCATAGATTATTTCGATGCCAAAACAGCAACTTTCTATTACAAATGGACGAAACCGTTAAAAGCTCCTCCATAGATAGAGTTGAGCAACTTCGGACCATCAAAGTTGCTCGGTGTATAATTTTTATTGTTCTTATATGTCAAATTCTACGAGTATAAGCTTCACAGATTATTTTGATGCCAAAACACCAACTTTCTATGACAAATGGACAAAACAATTTAAAGCTCCTCCATAGAGACAGTTGAGCAACTTCGGAACATCAAAGGTGCTCGGTGTACAATTTTTATTGTTCTTATATGTCAAATTTTACGAGTATAGGCTTCCTAGATTCTTTCGATGCCAAAACACCAACTTTCTATGACAGATGGACAAAACCGTTAAAAGCTACTCCATAGAGAGAGTTGAGCAACTTCGGATCATCAAAGTTGCTCGGTGTACAATTTTTATTGTTCTTATATGTCAAATTTCTAAGTATAAGCTTCATAGATTATTTCGATGCCAAAATTCCAACTTTCTATGACAAATGGACAAAACCGTTAAAAGCTCCTCCATAGAGAGAGTTGAGCAACTTCGGACCATCAAAGTTGCTCGGTGTACAATTTTTAATGTTCTTATATGTCAGATTTTTTGAGTAGAAGCTTCATAGATTATTTCGATGCCAAAACACCAACTTTCTATGACAAATGGACAAAACCGTTAAAAGCTCCTCCATAGAGAGAGTTGAGCAATTTCGGACCATCAAAGTTGCTCGATGTACAATTTTTATTGTTCTTGTATGTCAAATTTTATGAGTATAAGCTTCATAGATTATTTCGATGCCAAAACACCAACTTTCTATGAAAAATTGACAAAACCGTTAAAAGCTCCTCCATAGAGAGAGTTGAGCAACTTCGGATCATCAAAGTTGCTCGGTGTACAATTTTTATTGTTCTTATATGTCAAATTTCTAAGTATAAGCTTCATAGATTATTTCGATGCCAAAATTCCAACTTTCTATGACAAATGGACAAAACCGTTAAAAGCTCCTCCATAGAGAGAGTTGAGCAACTTCGGACCATCAAAGTTGCTCGGTGTACAGATTTTATTGTTCTTATATGTCAGATTTTTTGAGTAGAAGCTTCATAGATTATTTCGATGCCAAAACACCAACTTTCTATGACAAATGGACAAAACCGTTAAAAGCTCCTCCATAGAGAGAGTTGAGCAATTTCGGACCATCAAAGTTGCTCGATGTACAATTTTTATTGTTCTTGTATGTCAAATTTTATGAGTATAAGCTTCATAGTTTATTTCGATGCCAAAACACCAACTTTCTATTACAAATGGATGAAACCGTTAAAAGCTCCTCCATAGAGAGAGCTGCAACTTCGGACCATCAAAGTTGCTCGGTGTACAATTTTTATTGTTCTTGTTTGTCAAATTTTATGAGTATAAGCTTCATAGATTATTTCGAACCCAAAACCCCAACTTTCTATTACAAATGGACGAAATCGTTAAAAGCTCCTCCATAGAGAGAGTTGAGCAACTTCGGACCATCAAAGTTGCTCGGTTTACAATTTTTATTGTTCTTATATGTCAGATTTTTTGAGTAGAAGCTTCATAGATTATTTCGATGCCAAAACAGCAACTTTCTATTACAAATGGACGAAACCGTTAAAAGCTACTCCATAGAGAGAGTTGAGCAACTTCGGACCATCAAAGTTGCTCGGTGTATAATTTTTATTGTTCTTATATGTCAAATTCTACGAGTATAAGCTTCACAGATTATTTTGATGCCAAAACACCAACTTTCTATGACAAATGGACAAAACAATTTAAAGCTCCTCCATAGAGACAGTTGAGCAACTTCGGAACATCAAAGGTGCTCGGTGTACAATTTTTATTGTTCTTATATGTCAAATTTTACGAGTATAGGCTTCCTAGATTCTTTCGATGCCAAAACACCAACTTTCTATGACAGATGGACAAAACCGTTAAAAGCTACTCCATAGAGAGAGTTGAGCAACTTCGGATCATCAAAGTTGCTCGGTGTACAATTTTTATTGTTCTTATATGTCAAATTTCTAAGTATAAGCTTCATAGATTATTTCGATGCCAAAATTCCAACTTTCTATGACAAATGGACAAAACCGTTAAAAGCTCCTCCATAGAGAGAGTTGAGCAACTTCGGACCATCAAAGTTGCTCGGTGTACAATTTTTAATGTTCTTATATGTCAGATTTTTTGAGTAGTAGCTTCATAGATTATTTCGATGCCAAAACACCAACTTTCTATGACAAATGGACAAAACCGTTAAAAGCTCCTCCATAGAGAGAGTTGTGCAATTTCGGACCATCAAAGTTGCTCGATGTACAATTTTTATTGTTCTTGTATGTCAAATTTTATGAGTATAAGCTTCATAGTTTATTTCGATGCCAAAACACCAACTTTCTATTACAAATGGATGAAACCGTTAAAAGCTCCTCCATAGAGAGAGCTGCAACTTCGGACCATCAAAGTTGCTCGGTGTACAATTTTTATTGTTCTTGTTTGTCAAATTTTATGAGTATAAGCTTCATAGATTATTTCGAAGCCAAAACACCAACTTTCTATTACAAATGGACGAAATCGTTAAAAGCTCCTCCATAGAGAGAGTTGAGCAACTTCGGACCATCAAAGTTGCTCGGTTTACAATTTTTATTGTTCTTATATGTCAGATTTTTTGAGTAGAAGCTTCATAGATTATTTCGATGCCAAAACAGCAACTTTCTATTACAAATGGACGAAACCGTTAAAAGCTCCTCCATAGAGAGAGTTGAGCAACTTCGGACCATCAAAGTTGCTCGGTCTATAATTTTTATTGTTCTTATATGTCAAATTCTACGAGTATAAGCTTCACAGATTATTTTGATGCCAAAACACCAACTTTCTATGACAAATGGACAAAACAATTTAAAGCTCCTCCATAGAGACAGTTGAGCAACTTCGGAACATCAAAGGTGCTCGGTGTACAATTTTTATTGTTCTTATATGTCAAATTTTACGAGTATAGGCTTCCTAGATTCTTTAGATGCCAAAACACCAACTTTCTATGACAGATGGACAAAACCGTTAAAAGCTACTCCATAGAGAGAGTTGAGCAACTTCGGATCATCAAAGTTGCTCGGTGTACAATTTTTATTGTTCTTATATGTCAAATTTCTAAGTATAAGCTTCATAGATTATTTCGATGCCAAAATTCCAACTTTCGATGACAAATGGACAAAACCGTTAAAAGCTCCTCCATAGAGAGAGTTGAGAAATTTCGGACCATCAAAGTTGCTCGATGTACAATTTTTATTGTTCTTGTATGTCAAATTTTATGAGTATAAGCTTCATAGATTATTTCGATGCCAAAACACCAACTTTCTATGACAAATTGACAAAACCGTTAAAAGCTCCTCCATAGAGAGAGTTGAGCAACTTCGGATCATCAAAGTTGCTCGGTGTACAATTTTTATTGTTCTTATATGTCAAATTTCTAAGTATAAGCTTCATAGATTATTTCGATGCCAAAATTCCAACTTTCTATGACAAATGGACAAAACCGTTAAAAGCTCCTCCATAGAGAGAGTTGAGCAACTTCGGACCATCAAAGTTGCTCGGTGTACAGATTTTATTGTTCTTATATGTCAGATTTTTTGAGTAGAAGCTTCATAGATTATTTCGATGCCAAAACACCAACTTTCTATGACAAATGGACAAAACCGTTAAAAGCTCCTCCATAGAGAGAGTTGAGCAATTTCGGACCATCAAAGTTGCTCGATGTACAATTTTTATTGTTCTTGTATGTCAAATTTTATGAGTATAAGCTTCATAGTTTATTTCGATGCCAAAACACCAACTTTCTATTACAAATGGATGAAACCGTTAAAAGCTCCTCCATAGAGAGAGCTGCAACTTCGGACCATCAAAGTTGCTCGGTGTACAATTTTTATTGTTCTTGTTTGTCAAATTTTATGAGTATAAGCTTCATAGATTATTTCGAAGCCAAAACACCAACTTTCTATTACAAATGGACGAAATCGTTAAAAGCTCCTCCATAGAGAGAGTTGAGCAACTTCGGACCATCAAAGTTGCTCGGTTTACAATTTTTATTGTTCTTATATGTCAAATTTTATGAGTATAAGCTTCATAGATTATTTCGATGCCAAAACAGCAACTTTCTATTACAAATGGACGAAACCGTTAAAAGCTCCTCCATAGAGAGAGTTGAGCAACTTCGGACCATCAAAGTTGCTCGGTGTATAATTTTTATTGTTCTTATATGTCAAATTCTACGAGTATAAGCTTCACAGATTATTTTGATGCCAAAACACCAACTTTCTATGACAAATGGACAAAACAATTTAAAGCTCCTCCATAGAGACAGTTGAGCAACTTCGGAACATCAAAGGTGCTCGGTGTACAATTTTTATTGTTCTTATATGTCAAATTTTACGAGTATAGGCTTCCTAGATTCTTTCGATGCCAAAACACCAACTTTCTATGACAGATGGACAAAACCGTTAAAAGCTACTCCATAGAGAGAGTTGAGCAACTTCGGATCATCAAAGTTGCTCGGTGTACAATTTTTATTGTTCTTATATGTCAAATTTCTAAGTATAAGCTTCATAGATTATTTCGATGCCAAAATTCCAACTTTCTATTACAAATGGACAAAAGCGTTAAAAGCTCCTCCATTGAGAGAGTTGAGCAACTTCGGACCATCAAAGTTGCTCGGTGTACAATTTTTAATGTTCTTATATGTCAGATTTTTTGAGTAGAACCTTCATAGATTATTTCGATGCCAAAACACCAACTTTCTATGACAAATGGACAAAACCGTTAAAAGCTCCTCCATAGAAAGATTTGAGCAATTTCGGACCATCAAAGTTGCTCGATGTACAATTTTTATTGTTCTTGTATGTCAAATTTTATGAGTATAAGCTTCATAGATTATTTCGATGCCAAAACACCAACTTTCTATGACAAATTGACAAAACCGTTAAAAGCTCCTCCATAGAGAGAGTTGAGCAACTTCGGATCATCAAAGTTGCTCGGTGTACAATTTTTATTGTTCTTATATGTCAAATTTCTAAGTATAAGCTTCATAGATTATTTCGATGCCAAAATTCCAACTTTCTATGACAAATGGACAAAACCGTTAAAAGCTCCTCCATAGAGAGAGTTGAGCAACTTCGGACCATCAAAGTTGCTCGGTGTACAAATTTTATTGTTCTTATATGTCAGATTTTTTGAGTAGAAGCTTCATAGATTATTTCGATGCCAAAACACCAACTTTCTATGACAAATGGACAAAACCGTTAAAAGCTCCTCCATAGAGAGAGTTGAGCAATTTCGGACCATCAAAGTTGCTCGATGTACAATTTTTATTGTTCTTGTATGTCAAATTTTATGAGTATAAGCTTCATAGTTTATTTCGATCCCAAAACACCAACTTTCTATTACAAATGGATGAAACCGTTAAAAGCTCCTCCATAGAGAGAGCTGCAACTTCGGACCATCAAAGTTGCTCGGTGTACAATTTTTATTGTTCTTGTTTGTCAAATTTTATGAGTATAAGCTTCATAGATTATTTCGAAGCCAAAACACCAACTTTCTATTACAAATGGACGAAATCGTTAAAAGCTCCTCCATAGAGAGAGTTGAGCAACTTCGGACCATCAAAGTTGCTCGGTTTACAATTTTTATTGTTCTTATATGTCAAATTTTATGAGTATAAGCTTCATAGATTATTTCGATGCCAAAACAGCAACTTTCTATTACAAATGGACGAAACCGTTAAAAGCTCCTCCATAGAGAGAGTTGAGCAACTTCGGACCATCAAAGTTGCTCGGTGTATAATTTTTATTGTTCTTATATGTCAAATTCTACGAGTATAAGCTTCACAGATTATTTTGATGCCAAAACACCAACTTTCTATGACAAATGGACAAAACAATTTAAAGCTCCTCCATAGAGACAGTTGAGCCACTTCGGAACATCAAAGGTGCTCGGTGTACAATTTTTATTGTTCTTATATGCCAAATTTTACGAGTATAGGCTTCCTAGATTCTTTCGATGCCAAAACACCAACTTTCTATGACAGATGGACAAAACCGTTAAAAGCTACTCCATAGAGAAAGTTGAGCAACTTCGGATCATCAAAGTTGCTCGGTGTACAATTTTTATTGTTCTTATATGTCAAATTTCTAAGTATAAGCTTCATAGATTATTTCGATGCCAAAATTCCAACTTTCTATGACAAATGGACAAAACCGTTAAAAGCTCCTCCATAGAGAGAGTTGAGCAACTTCGGACCATCAAAGTTGCTCGGTGTACAATTTTTAATGTTCTTATATGTCAGATTTTTTGAGTAGAAGCTTCATAGATTATTTCGATGCCAAAACACCAACTTTCTATGACAAATGGACAAAACCGTTAAAAGCTCCTCCATAGAGAGAGTTGAGCAATTTCGGACCATCAAAGTTGCTCGATGTACAATTTTTATTGTTCTTGTATGTCAAATTTTATGAGTATAAGCTTCATAGATTATTTCGATGCCAAAACACCAACTTTCTATGACAAATTGACAAAACCGTTAAAAGCTCCTCCATAGAGAGAGTTGAGCAACTTCGGATCATCAAAGTTGCTCGGTGTACAATTTTTATTGTTCTTATATGTCAAATTTCTAAGTATAAGCTTCATAGATTATTTCGATGCCAAAATTCCAACTTTCTATGACAAATGGACAAAACCGTTAAAAGCTCCTCCATAGAGAGAGTTGAGCAACTTCGGACCATCAAAGTTGCTCGGTGTACAGATTTTATTGTTCTTATATGTCAGATTTTTTGAGTAGAAGCTTCATAGATTATTTCGATGCCAAAACACCAACTTTCTATGACAAATGGACAAAACCGTTAAAAGCTCCTCCATAGAGAGAGTTGAGCAATTTCGGACCATCAAAGTTGCTCGATGTACAATTTTTATTGTTCTTGTATGTCAAATTTTATGAGTATAAGCTTCATAGTTTATTTCGATGCCAAAACACCAACTTTCTATTACAAATGGATGAAACCGTTAAAAGCTCCTCCATAGAGAGAGCTGCAACTTCGGACCATCAAAGTTGCTCGGTGTACAATTTTTATTGTTCTTGTTTGTCAAATTTTATGAGTATAAGCTTCATAGATTATTTCGAAGCCAAAACACCAACTTTCTATTACAAATGGACGAAATCGTTAAAAGCTCCTCCATAGAGAGAGTTGAGCAACTTCGGACCATCAAAGTTGCTCGGTGTACAATTTTTATTGTTCTTATATGTCAAATTTTATGAGTGTAAGCTTCATAGATTATTTCGATGCCAAAACAGCAACTTTCTATTACAAATGGACGAAACCGTTAAAAGCTCCTCCATAGAGAGAGTTTAGCAACTTCGGACCATCAAAGTTGCTCGGTGTATAATTTTTATTGTTCTTATATGTCAAATTCTACGAGTATAAGCTTCACAGATTATTTTGATGCCAAAACACCAACTTTCTATGACAAATGGACAAAACAATTTAAAGCTCCTCCATAGAGACAGTTGAGCAACTTCGGACCATCAAAGTTGCTCGGTGTACAATTTTTATTGTTCTTATATGTCAAATTTTAGGAGTATAAGCTTCCTAGATTATTTCAATGACAAAACACCAACTTTCTATTACAAATAGACAAAACCGTTAAAAGCTCCTCCACAGAGAGAGTTGAACAACTTCGGAACATCAAAGGTGCTCGGTGTACAATTTTTATTGTTCTTATATATCAAATTTTACGAGTATAAGCTTCCTAGATTCTTTCGATTCCAAAACACCAACTTTCTATGACAAATGGACAAAACCGTCAAAAGCTACTCCATAGAGAGAGTTGAGCAACTTCGGACCATAAAAGTTGCTCGGTGTATAATTTTTATTGTTCTTATATGTCAAATTTTATGAGTATAAGCTTCATAGATTATTTTGATGCCAAAACACAAATTTTCAATTACAAATTGACAAAACAATTAAAAGCTCCACCATAGAGAGAGTTGAGCAACTTCGGACCATCAAAGTTGCTCGGTGTACAATTTTTATTGTTCTTATATGTCAAATTTTAGGAGTATAAGCTTCCTAGATTATTTCAATGACAAAACACCAACTTTCTATTACAAATGGACAAAACCGTTAAAAGCTCCTCCATAGAGAGAGTTGAGCAACTTCGGAACATCAAATGTGCTCGGTGTACAATTTTTATTGTTCTTATATATCAAATTTTACGAGTATAGGCTTCCTAGATTCTTTCGATGCCAAAACACCAACTTTCTATGACAGATGGACAAAACCGTTAAAAGCTACTCCATAGAGAGAGTTGAGCAACTTCGGATCATCAAAGTTGCTCGGTGTACAATTTTTATTGTTTTTATATGTCAAATTTCTAAGTATAAGCTTCATAGATTATTTCGATGCCAAAATTCCAACTTTCTATGACAAATGGACAAAACCGTCAAAAGCTACTCCATAGAGAGAGTTGAGCAACTTCGGACCATCAAAGTTGCTCGGTGTATAATTTTTATTGTTCTAATATGTCAAATTTTACGAGTATAAGCTTCATAGATTATTTTGATGCCAAAACACCAACTTTCTATGACAAATGGACAAAACCGTTAAAAGCTCCTCCATAGAGAGAGTTGAGCAATTTCGGACCATCAAAGTTGCTCGATGTACAATTATTATTGTTCTTGTATGTCAAATTTTATGAGTATAAGCTTCATAGTTTATTTCGATGCCAAAACACCAACTTTCTATTACAAATGGATGAAACCGTTAAAAGCTCCTCCATAGAGAGAGCTGCAACTTCGGACCATCAAAGTTGCTCGGTGTACAATTTTTATTGTTCTTGTTTGTCAAATTTTATGAGTATAAGCTTCATAGATTATTTCGAAGCCAAAACACCAACTTTCTATTACAAATGGACGAAATCGTTAAAAGCTCCTCCATAGAGAGAGTTGAGCAACTTCGGACCATCAAAGTTGCTCGGTTTACAATTTTTATTGTTCTTATATGTCAAATTTTATGAGTATAAGCTTCATAGATTATTTCGATGCCAAAACAGCAACTTTCTATTACAAATGGACGAAACCGTTAAAAGCTCCTCCATAGAGAGAGAGTTGAGCAACTTCGGACCATCAAAGTTGCTCGGTGTATAATTTTTATTGTTCTTATATGTCAAATTCTACGAGTATAAGCTTCACAGATTATTTTGATGCCAAAACACCAACTTTCTATGACAAATGGACAAAACAATTTAAAGCTCCTCCATAGAGACAGTTGAGCAACTTCAGACCATCAAAGTTGCTCGGTGTACCATTTTTATTGTTCTTATATGTCAAATTTTAGGAGTATAAGCTTCCTAGATTATTTCAATGACAAAACACCAACTTTCTATTACAAATGGACAAAACCGTTAAAAGCTTCTCCACAGAGAGAGTTGAACAACTTCGGAACATCAAAGGTGCTCGGTGTACAATTTTTATTGTTCTTATATATCAAATTTTACGAGTATAAGCTTCCTAGATTCTTTCGATGCCAAAACACCAACTTTCTATGACAAATGGACAAAACCGTCAAATGCTACTCCATAGAGAGAGTTGAGCAACTTCGGACCATCAAAGTTACTCGGTGTATAATTTTTATTGTTCTTATATGTCAAATTTTACGAGTATAAGCTTCATAGACTATTTTGATGCCAAAACACAAATTTTCAATTACAAATTGACAAAACAATTAAAAGCTCCACCATAGAGAGAGTTGAGCAACTTCGGACCATCAAAGTTGCTCGGTGTACAATTTTTATTGTTCTTATATGTCAAATTTTAGGAGTATAAGCTTCCTAGATTATTTCAATGACAAAACACCAACTTTCTATTACAAATGGACAAAACCGTTAAAAGCTCCTCCATAGAGAGAGTTGAGCAACTTCGGAACATCAAAGGTGCTCGGTGTACAATTTTTATTGTTCTTATATATCAAATTTTACGAGTATAGGCTTCCTAGATTCTTTCGATGCCAAAACACCAACTTCCTATGACAGATGGACAAAACCGTTAAAAGCTACTCCATAGAGAGAGTTGAGCAACTTCGGATCATAAAAGTTGCTCGGTGTACAATTTTTATTGTTCTTATATGTCAAATTTCTAAGTATAAGCTTCATAGATTATTTCGATGCCAAAATTCCAACTTTCTATGACAAATGGACAAAACCGTTAAAAGCTCCTCCATAGAGAGAGTTGAGCAACTTCGGACCATCAAAGTTGCTCGGTTTACAATTTTTATTGTTCTTATATGTCAGATTTTTTGAGTAGAAGCTTCATAGATTATTTCGATGCCAAAACACCAACTTTCTATGACAAATGGACAAAACCGTTAAAAGCTCCTCCATAGAGAGAGTTGAGCAATTTCGGACCATCAAAGTTGCTCGATGTACAATTTTTATTGTTCTTGTATGTCAAATTTTATGAGTATAAGCTTCATAGTTTATTTCGATGCCAAAACACCAACTTTCTATTACAAATGGATGAAACCGTTAAAAGCTCCTCCATAGAGAGAGCTGCAACTTCGGACCATCAAAGTTGCTCGGTGTACAATTTTTATTGTTCTTGTTTGTCAAATTTTATGAGTATAAGCTTCATAGATTATTTCGAAGCCAAAACACCAACTTTCTATTACAAATGGACGAAATCGTTAAAAGCTCCTCTATAGAGAGAGTTGAGCAACTTCAGACCATCAAAGTTGCTCGGTGTACAATTTTTATTGTTCTTATATGTCAAATTTTATGAGTATAAGCTTCATAGATTATTTCGATGCCAAAACACAAATTTTCAATTACAAATTGACAAAACAATTAAAAGCTCCACCATAGAGAGAGTTGAGCAACTTCGGACCATCAAAGTTGCTCGGTGTACAATTTTTATTGTTCTTATATGTCAAATTTTAGGAGTATAAGCTTCCTAGATTATTTCAATGACAAAACACCAACTTTCTATTACAAATGGACAAAACCGTTAAAAGCTCCTCCATAGAGAGAGTTGAGCAACTTCGGAACATCAAAGGTGCTCGGTGTACAATTTTTATTGTTCTTATATATCAAATTTTACGAGTATAGGCTTCCTAGATTCTTTCGATGCCAAAACACCAACTTCCTATGACAGATGGACAAAACCGTTAAAAGCTACTCCATAGAGAGAGTTGAGCAACTTCGGATCATAAAAGTTGCTCGGTGTACAATTTTTATTGTTCTTATATGTCAAATTTCTAAGTATAAGCTTCATAGATTATTTCGATGCCAAAATTCCAACTTTCTATGACAAATGGACAAAACCGTTAAAAGCTCCTCCATAGAGAGAGTTGAGCAACTTCGGACCATCAAAGTTGCTCGGTTTACAATTTTTATTGTTCTTATATGTCAGATTTTTTGAGTAGAAGCTTCATAGATTATTTCGATGCCAAAACACCAACTTTCTATGACAAATGGACAAAACCGTTAAAAGCTCCTCCATAGAGAGAGTTGAGCAATTTCGGACCATCAAAGTTGCTCGATGTACAATTTTTATTGTTCTTGTATGTCAAATTTTATGAGTATAAGCTTCATAGTTTATTTCGATGCCAAAACACCAACTTTCTATTACAAATGGATGAAACCGTTAAAAGCTCCTCCATAGAGAGAGCTGCAACTTCGGACCATCAAAGTTGCTCGGTGTACAATTTTTATTGTTCTTGTTTGTCAAATTTTATGAGTATAAGCTTCATAGATTATTTCGAAGCCAAAACACCAACTTTCTATTACAAATGGACGAAATCGTTAAAAGCTCCTCTATAGAGAGAGTTGAGCAACTTCAGACCATCAAAGTTGCTCGGTGTACAATTTTTATTGTTCTTATATGTCAAATTTTATGAGTATAAGCTTCATAGATTATTTCGATGCCAAAACAGCAACTTTCTATTACAAATGAACGAAACCGTTAAAAGCTCCTCCATAGAGAGAGTTGAGCAACTTCGGACCATCAAAGTTGCTCGGTGTATAATTTTTATTGTTCTTATATGTCAAATTCTACGAGTATAAGCTTCATAGATTATTTTGATGCCAAAACACCAACTTTCTATGACAAATGGACAAAACAATTAAAAGCTCCTCCATAGAGAGAGTTGAGCAACTTCGGACCATCAAAGTTGCTCGGTGTATAATTTTTATTGTTCTTATATGTCAAATTTTAGGAGTATAAGCTTCCTAGATTATTTCAATGACAAAACACCAACTTTCTATTACAAATGGACAAAACCGTTAAAAGCTCCTCCATAGACAGATTTGAACAACTTCGGAACATCAAAGGTGCTCGGTGTACAATTTTTATTGTTCTTATATATCAAATTTTACGAGTATAAGCTTCCTAGATTCTTTCGATGCCAAAACACCAACTTTCTATGACAAATGGACAAAACCGTTAAAAGCTACTCCATAGAGAGTTGAGCAACTTCGGACCATCAAAGTTGCTCGGTGTATACTTTTATTGTTCTTATAAGTCAAATTTTACGAGTATAAGCTTCATAGATTATTTTGATGCCAAAACACAAATTTTCTATTACAAATTGACAAAACAATTAAAAGCTCCACCATAGAGAGAGTTGAGCAACTTCGGACCATCAAAGTTGCTCGGTGTACAATTTTTATTGTTCTTATATGTCAAATTTTAGGAGTATAAGCTTCCTAGATTATTTCAATGACAAAACACCAACTTTCTATTACAAATGGACAAAACCGTTAAAAGCTCCTCCATAGAGAGAGTTGAGCAACTTCGGAACATCAAAGGTGCTCGGTGTACAATTTTTATTGTTCTTATATATCAAATTTTATGAGTATAGGCTTCCTAGATTCTTTCGATGCCAAAACACCTACTTTCTATGACAGATGGAGAAAACCGTTAAAAGCTACTCCATAGAGAGAGTTGAGCAACTTCGGACCATCAATGTTGCTCGGTGTACAATTTTTATTGTTCTTGTATGTCAGATTTTTTGAGTAGAAGCTTCATAGATTATTTCGATGCCAAAACACCAACTTTCTATGACAAATGGACAAAACCGTTAAAAGCTCCTCCATAGAGAGAGTTGAGCAATTTCGGACCATCAAAGTTGCTCGATGTACAATTTTTATTGTTCTTGTATGTCAAATTTTATGAGTATAAGCTTCATAGATTATTTCGATGCCAAAACACCAACTGTCTATGACAAATTGACAAAACCGTTAAAAGCTCCTCCATAGAGAGAGTTGAGCAACTTCGGATCAAAAAAGTTGCTCGGTGTACAATTTTTATTGTTCTTATATGTCAAATTTTAGGAGTATAAGCTTCCTAGATTATTTCAATGACAAAATACCAACTTTCTATTACAAATGGACAAAATCGTTAAAAGCTCCTCCATAGAGAGAGTTGAGCAACTTCGGAACATCAAAGGTGCTCGGTGTACAATTTTTATTGTTCTTATATATCAAATTTTACGAGTATAGGCTTCCTAGATTCTTTCGATGCCAAAACACCAACTTTCTATGACAGATGGACAAAACCGTTAAAAGCTCCTCCATAGAAAGATTTGAGCAATTTCGGACCATCAAAGTTGCTCGGTGTACAATTTTTATTGTTCTTATATGTCAAATTTTACGAGTATAAGTTTCCTAGATTCTTTCGATGCCAAAACACCAACTTTCTATGGGAAATGGACAAAACCGTTAAAAGCTCCTCCATAGAGAGAATTGAGCAACTTCGGACCATCAAAGTTGCTCGGTGTACCATTTTTATTGTTCTTGTATGTCAAATTTTATGAGTATAAGCTTCATAGTTTATTTCGATGCCAAAACACCAACTTTCTATTACAAATGGACAAAACCGTTAAAATCTCCTCCATAGAGAGAGTTGAGCAACTTCGGACCATCAAAGTTGCTCGGTGTACAATTTTTATTGTTCTTATATGTCAAATTTTTTTAGTATAAGCTTCATAGTTTATTTCGATGCCAAAACACCAACTTTCTATTACAAATGGACAAAATCGTTAAAAGCTCCTCCATAGAGAGAGTTGAGCAACTTCAGACCATCAAACTTGCTCGGTGTACAATTTTTATTGTTCTTATATGTCAAATTTTAGGAGTATAAGCTTCCTAGATTATTTCAATGACAAAACACCAACTTTCTATTACAAATGGACAAAATCGTTAAAAGCTCCTCCATAGAGAGAGTTGAGCAACTTCGGAACATCAAAGGTGCTCGGTGTACAATTTTTGTTGTTCTTATATATCAAATTTTACGAGTATAGGCTTCCTAGATTCTTTCGATGCCAAAACACCAACTTTCTATGACAGATGGACAAAACCGTTAAAAGCTCCTCCATAGAGAGAGTTGAGCAACTTCGGACCATCAAAGTTGCTTGGTGTACAATTTTTATTGTTCTTATATGTCAAATTTTAGAAGTATAAGCTTCATAGTTTATTTCGATGCCAAAACACCAACTTTCTATTACAAATGGACAAAACCGTTAAAAGCTCCTCCATAGAGAGAGTTGAGCAACTTCGGACCATCAAAGTTGCTCGGTGTACAATTTTTATTGTTCTTATATGTCAAATTTTTTGAGTATAAGCTTCCTAGATTATTTCAATGACAAAACACCAACTTTCTATTACAAATGGACAAAACCGTTAAAAGCTCCTCCATAGAGAGAATTGAGAAACTTCGGACCATCAAAGTTGCTCGGTGTACCATTTTTATTGTTCTTGTATGTCAAATTTTATGAGTATAAGCTTCATAGTTTATTTCGATGCCAAAACACCAACTTTCTATTACAAATGGACAAAACCGTTAAAAGCTCCTCCATAGAGAGAGTTGAGCAACTTCGGACCATCAAAGTTGCTCGGTGTACAATTTTTATTGTTCTTATATGTCAAATTTTTTGAGTATAAGCTTCCTAGATTATTTCGATGTCAAAACACCAACTTTCTAAGACAAATGGACAAAACCGTTAAAAGCTCCTCCATAGAGAGAGTTGAGCAACTTCGGATCATCAAAGTTGCTCGGTGTACAATTTTTATTGTTCTTATATGTCAAATTTTAGGAGTATAAGCTTCCTAGATTATTTCGATGCCAAAACACCAACTTTCTATGACAAATGGACAAAACCGTGAAAAGCTCCTCCGTAGAGAGAGTTGAGCAACTTCGGACTATCAAAGTTGCTCGGGATAGACTTTTTATTGTTCTTCAATGTCAAATTTTACGAGTATAAGCTTCCTAGATTATTTCGATGCAAAAACACCAAGTTTCTATGAGAAATGGACAAAACCGTTAATAGCTCCTCCATAGGGAGAGCTGAGCAACTTCGGACCACGAAAGTTGCTCGGTGTACAATTTTTATTGTTCTTATATGTCAAATTTTACGAGTATAAGCTTCCTAGATTCTTTCAATGCCAAAACACCAAGTTTCTATGACAAATGGACAAAACCGTTAAAAGCTCCTCCATAGGGAGAGCTGAGCAACTTCGGACCACGAAAGTTGCTCGGTGTACAATTTTTATTGTTCTTATATGTCAAATTTTACGAGTATAAGCTTCCTAGATTCTTTCAATGCCAAAACACCAACTTTCTATGACAAATGGACAAAACCGTTAATAGCTCCTCCATAGGGAGAGCTGAGCAACTTCGGACCACGAAAGTTGCTCGGTGTACAACTTTTATTGTTCTTATATGTCAAATTTTATGAGTATAAGCTTCCTAGATTCTTTCAACGACAAAACACCAAGTTTCTATGACAAATGGACAAAACCGTTAAAAGCTCCTCCATAGGGAGAGCTGAGCAACTTCGGACCATCAAAGTTGCTCGGTGTACAATTTTTATTGTTCTTATATGTCAAATTTTACGAGTATAAGCTTCCTAGATTCTTTCAATGCCAAAACACCAACTTTCTATGACAAATGGACAAAACCGTTAAAAGCTCCTCCAAAGAGAGAGTTGAGCAAGTTCGGACCATCAAAGTTGCTCGGTGTACAATTTTTATTGTTCTTGTATGTCAAATTTTAAGAGTATAACTTCATAGTTTATTTCGATACCAAAACACTAACTTTCTATTACAAATGGACGAAACCGTTAAAAGCTCCTCGATAGAGAGAGTTGAGCAACTTCGGACTATCAAAGTTGCTCGGTGTACAATTTTTATTGTTCTTGTATGTCAAATTTTATGAGTATAAGCTTCATAGTTTATTTCGATGCCAAAACACCAACTTTCTATTACAAATGGACAAAATCGTTAAAAGCTCCTCCATAGAGAGAGTTGAGCAACTTCGGACCATCAAACTTGCTCGGTGTACAATTTTTATTGTTCTTATATGTCAAATTTTAGGAGTATAAGCTTCCTAAATTATTTCAATGACAAAACACCAACTTTCTATTACAAATGGACAAAATCGTTAAAAGCTCCTCCATAGAGAGAGTTGAGCAACTTCGGAACATCAAAGATGCTCGGTGTACAATTTTTATTGTTCTTATATATCAAATTTTACGAGTATAGGCTTCCTAGATTCTTTCGATGCCAAAACACCAACGTTCTATGACAGATGGACAAAACCGTTAGAAGCTCCTCCATAGAGAGAGTTGAGCAACTTCGGACCATCAAAGTTGCTCGGTGTACAATTTTTATTGTTCTTATATGTCAAATTTTACGAGTATAAGTTTCCTAGATTCTTTCGATGCCAAAACACCAACTTTCTATGAGAAATGGACAAAACCGTTAAAAGCTCCTCCATAGAGAGAATTGAGCAACTTCGGACCATCAAAGTTGCTCGGTGTACCATTTTTATTGTTCTTGTATGTCAAATTTTATGAGTATAAGCTTCATAGTTTATTTCGATGCCAAAACACCAACTTTCTATTACAAATGGACAAAACCGTTAAAATCTCCTCCATAGAGAGAGTTGAGCAACTTCGGACCATCAAAGTTGCTCGGTGTACAATTTTTATTGTTCTTATATGTCAAATTTTTTGAGTATAAGCTTCATAGTTTATTTCGATGCCAAAACACCAACTTTCTATTACAAATGGACAAAATCGTTAAAAGCTCCTCCATAGAGAGAGTTGAGCAACTTCAGACCATCAAACTTGCTCGGTGTACAATTTTTATTGTTCTTATATGTCAAATTTTAGGAGTATAAGCTTCCTAGATTATTTCAATGACAAAATACCAACTTTCTATTACAAATGGACAAAATCGTTAAAAGCTCCTCCATAGAGAGAGTTGAGCAACTTCGGAACATCAAAGGTGCTCGGTGTACAATTTTTATTGTTCTTATATATCAAATTTTACGAGTATAGGATTCCTAGATTCTTTCGATGCCAAAACACCAACTTTCTATGACAGATGGACAAAACCGTTAAAAGCTCCTCCATAGAGAGAGTTGAGCAACTTCGGACCATCAAAGTTGCTCGGTGTACAATTTTTATTGTTCTTATATGTCAAATTTTACGTGTATAAGTTTCCTAGATTCTTTCGATGCCAAAACACCAACTTTCTATGGGAAATGGACAAAACCGTTAAAAGCTCCTCCATAGAGAGAATTGAGCAACTTCGGACCATCAAAGTTGCTCGGTGTACCATTTTTATTGTTCTTGTATGTCAAATTTTATGAGTATAAGCTTCATAGTTTATTTCGATGCCAAAACACCAACTTTCTATTACAAATGGACAAAACCGTTAAAATCTCCTCCATAGAGAGAGTTGAGCAACTTCGGACCATCAAAGTTGCTCGGTGTACAATTTTTATTGTTCTTATATGTCAAATTTTTTTAGTATAAGCTTCATAGTTTATTTCGATGCCAAAACACCAACTTTCTATTACAAATGGACAAAATCGTTAAAAGCTCCTCCATAGAGAGAGTTGAGCAACTTCAGACCATCAAACTTGCTCGGTGTACAATTTTTATTGTTCTTATATGTCAAATTTTAGGAGTATAAGCTTCCTAGATTATTTCAATGACAAAACACCAACTTTCTATTACAAATGGACAAAATCGTTAAAAGCTCCTCCATAGAGAGAGTTGAGCAACTTCGGAACATCAAAGGTGCTCGGTGTACAATTTTTGTTGTTCTTATATATCAAATTTTACGAGTATAGGCTTCCTAGATTCTTTCGATGCCAAAACACCAACTTTCTATGACAGATGGACAAAACCGTTAAAAGCTCCTCCATAGAGAGAGTTGAGCAACTTCGGACCATCAAAGTAGCTTGGTGTACAATTTTTATTGTTCTTATATGTCAAATTTTAGAAGTATAAGCTTCATAGTTTATTTCGATGCCAAAACACCAACTTTCTATTACAAATGGACAAAACCGTTAAAAGCTCCTCCATAGAGAGAGTTGAGCAACTTCGGACCATCAAAGTTGCTCGGTGTACAATTTTTATTGTTCTTATATGTCAAATTTTTTGAGTATAAGCTTCCTAGATTATTTCAATGACAAAACACCAACTTTCTATTACAAATGGACAAAACCGTTAAAAGCTCCTCCATAGAGAGAATTGAGAAACTTCGGACCATCAAAGTTGCTCGGTGTACCATTTTTATTGTTCTTGTATGTCAAATTTTATGAGTATAAGCTTCATAGTTTATTTCGATGCCAAAACACCAACTTTCTATTACAAATGGACAAAACCGTTAAAAGCTCCTCCATAGAGAGAGTTGAGCAACTTCGGACCATCAAAGTTGCTCGGTGTACAATTTTTATTGTTCTTATATGTCAAATTTTTTGAGTATAAGCTTCCTAGATTATTTCGATGTCAAAACACCAACTTTCTAAGACAAATGGACAAAACCGTTAAAAGCTCCTCCATAGAGAGAGTTGAGCAACTTCGGATCATCAAAGTTGCTCGGTGTACAATTTTTATTGTTCTTATATGTCAAATTTTAGGAGTATAAGCTTCCTAGATTATTTCGATGCCAAAACACCAACTTTCTATGACAAATGGACAAAACCGTGAAAAGCTCCTCCGTAGAGAGAGTTGAGCAACTTCGGACTATCAAAGTTGCTCGGGATAGACTTTTTATTGTTCTTCAATGTCAAATTTTACGAGTATAAGCTTCCTAGATTATTTCGATGCAAAAACACCAAGTTTCTATGAGAAATGGACAAAACCGTTAATAGCTCCTCCATAGGGAGAGCTGAGCAACTTCGGACCACGAAAGTTGCTCGGTGTACAATTTTTATTGTTCTTATATGTCAAATTTTACGAGTATAAGCTTCCTAGATTCTTTCAATGCCAAAACACCAAGTTTCTATGACAAATGGACAAAACCGTTAAAAGCTCCTCCATAGGGAGAGCTGAGCAACTTCGGACCACGAAAGTTGCTCGGTGTACAATTTTTATTGTTCTTATATGTCAAATTTTACGAGTATAAGCTTCCTAGATTCTTTCAATGCCAAAACACCAACTTTCTATGACAAATGGACAAAACCGTTAATAGCTCCTCCATAGGGAGAGCTGAGCAACTTCGGACCACGAAAGTTGCTCGGTGTACAACTTTTATTGTTCTTATATGTCAAATTTTACGAGTATAAGCTTCCTAGATTCTTTCAATGACAAAACACCAAGTTTCTATGACAAATGGACAAAACCGTTAAAAGCTCCTCCATAGGGAGAGCTGAACAACTTCGGACCATCAATGTTGCTCGGTGTACAATTTTATTGTTCTTATATGTCAAATTTTACGAGTATAAGCTTCCTAGATTCTTTCAATGCCAAAACACCAACTTTCTACGACAAATGGACAAAACCGTTAAAAGTTCCTCCAAAGAGAGAATTGAGCAACTTCGGACCATCAAAGTTGCTCGGTGTACAATTTTTATTGTTCTTGTGTGTCAAATTTTATGAGTATAACTTCATAGTTTATTTCGATACCAAAACACTAACTTTCTATTACAAATGGACGAAACCGTTAAAAGCTCCTCCATAGAGAGAGTTGAGCAACTTCGGACTATCAAAGTTACTCGGTGTACAATTTTTATTGTTCTTGTATGTCAAATTTTATGAGTATAAGCTTCATAGTTTATTTCGATGCCAAAACACCAACTTTCTATTACAAATGGACAAAATCGTTAAAAGCTCCTACATAGAGAGAGTTGAGCAACTTCGGACCATCAAACTTGCTCTGTGTACAATTTTTATTGTTCTTATATGTCAAATTTTAGGAGTATAAGCTTCCTAGATTATTTCAATGACAAAACACCAACTTTCTATTACAAATGGACAAAATCGTTAAAAGCTCCTCCATAGAGAGAGTTGAGCAACTTCGGAACATCAAAGGTGCCCGGTGTACAATTTTTATAGTTCTTATATATCAAATTTTATGAGTATAGGCTTCGTAGATTCTTTCGATGCCAAAACACCAACTTTCTATGACAGATGGACAAAACCGTTAAAAGCTCCTCCATAGAGAGAGTTGAGCAACTTCGGACCATCAAAGTTGCTCAGTGTACAATTTTTATTGTTCTTATATGTAAAATTTTACGAGTATAAGCTTCCTAGATTCTTTCGACGCTAAAACACCAACTTTCTATGACAAATGGACAAAACCGTTAAAAGCTCCTCCATAGAGAGAATTGAGCAACTTCGGACCATCAAAGTTGCTCGGTGTACAATTTTTATTGTTCTTGTATGTCAAATTTTATGAGTATAAGCTTCATAGTTTATTTCGATACCAAAACACCAACTTTATATTACAAATGGACAAAATCGTTAAAAGCTCCTCCATAGAGAGAGTTGAGCAACTTCGGACCATCAAACTTGCTCGGTGTACAATTTTTATTGTTCTTATATGTAAAATTTTTTGAGTACCAGCTTCCTAGATTATTTCAATGCCAAAACACCAACTTTCTATGACAAATGGACAAAACCGTTAAAATCTCCTCCATAGAGAGAGTTGAGCAACTTTGGACCATCAAAGTTGCTCGGCGTACAATTTTTATTGTTATTATATGTCAAATTTTACGAGTATAAGCTTCCTAGATTCTTTCGATGCCAAAACACCAACTTTCTACGACAAATTTACAAAACCGTTAAAAGTCCTCCATAGACAGAATTGGACAAAACCGTTTAAAGCTTCATAGATTATTTCGATGCCAAAACACCAACTTTCTATGACAAATGGACAAAACCTTTAAAGCTCCTCCATAAAGAGAGTTGAGCAACTTCGGATTATCAAAGTTGCTCGGTGTACAATTTTTATTGTTTTATATGCCAAATTTCTAAGTATAAGCTTCATAGATAATTTCGATGCCAAAACTCTAAATTTCTATGACAAATGGACCAAACCGTTAAAAGCTCCTCCATAGAGAGAGTTGACCAATTTCGGACTATCAAAGTTCCTCGGGATTGAATTTTTACTGTTCTTATATGTCAAATTTTACAAGTATAAGCTTCCTAGATTATTTCGATGCCAAAATACCAACTTTCTATGACAAATGGACAAAACCGTTAAAAGCTCCTCCATAGAGAGAGTTGAGCAGTTTCGGCCCATCAAAGTTGCTCGGTGTACAATTTTTATTCTTCTTATATGTCAAATTTTAGGAGTATAAGCTTCCAAAATTATTTCAATGAAAAAACACCAACTATCTATGACAAATGGACAAAACCGTTAAAATCTCCTGCATATAGAGAGTTGAGCAACTTCGGACCATCAAAGTTGCTCGGTGTACAATTTTTATTGTTCTTATATGTCAAATTTTACAAGTATAAGCTTCCTAGATTCTTTCGATGCCAAAACACCAACTTTCTATGACAAATGGACAAAACCGTTAAAAGCTCCTCCATAGAGAGAATTGAGCAACTTCGGACCATCAAAGTTGCTCGGTGTACAATTTTTATGAATATAAGCTTCATAGTTTATTTCGATGCCAAAACACCAACTTTCTATTACAAATGGACAAAACCGTTAAAAGCTCCTTCATAGAGAGGGTTGAGCAACTTCGGCCAATCAAAGTTGCTCGGGGTACAATTTTTATTGTTCTTATATGTCAAATTTTTTGAGTATAAGCTTCCTAGATTATTTCGATGCCAAAACACCAACTTTCTATGACAAATGGACGAAACCGTTAAAAGCTCCTCCATAGAGAGAGTTGAGCAACTTCGGACCACCAAAGTTACTTGGTGTACAATTTTTATTGTTCTTATATATCAAATTTTACGAGTATAAGCTTTCTAGATTCTTTCGATGCCAAAACACCAACTTTCTATGACAAATTGACGAAACCGTTAAAAGTCTTCGATAGAGAGAATTAAACAAAACCGTTAAAAGCTTCATAGATTATTTCGATGCCAAAACACCAACTTTCTATGACAAATGGACAAAACCGTTAAAAGCTCCTCCATAGAGAGAGTTGAGCAACTTCGGATCATCAAAGTTGCTCGGTGTACAATTTTTATTGTTCTTATATGTCAAATTTTAGGAGTATAAGCTTCCTAGATTCTTTCGATGCCAAAACACCAACTTTCTATGGCAAATTGACGAAACCGTTAAAAGTCTTCCATAGAGAGAATTAAACAAAACCGTTAAAAGCTTCATAGATTATTTCGATGCCAAAACACCAACTTTCTATGACAAATGGACAAAACCTTTAAAGCTCCTCCATAAAGAGAGTTGAGCAACTTCGGATTATCAAAGTTGCTCGGTGTACAATTGTTATTGTTTTATATGCCAAATTTCTAAGTATAAGCTTCATAGATAATTTCGATGCCAAAACTCTAAATTTCTATGACAAATGGACCAAACCGTTAAAAGCTCCTCCATAGAGAGAGTTGACCAATTTCGGACTATCAAAGTTCCTCGGGATTGAATTTTTACTGTTCTTATATGTCAAATTTTACAAGTATAAGCTTCCTAGATTATTTCGATGCCAAAATACCAACTTTCTATGACAAATGGACAAAACCGTTAAAAGCTCCTCCATAGAGAGAGTTGAGCAGTTTCGGCCCATCAAAGTTGCTCGGTGTACAATTTTTATTGTTCTTATATGTCAAATTTTAGGAGTATAAGCTTCCAAAATTATTTCAATGAAAAAACACCAACTATCTATGACAAATGGACAAAACCGTTAAAAGCTCCTCCATAGAGAGAATTGAGCGACTTCGGACCATCAAAGTTGCTCGGTGTACAATTTTTATGAATATAAGCTTCATAGTTTATTTCGATGCCAAAACACCAACTTTCTATTACAAATGGACAAAACCGTTAAAAGCTCCTTCATAGAGAGGGTTGAGCAACTTCGGCCAATCAAAGTTGCTCGGTGTACAATTTTTATTGTTCTTATATGTCAAATTTTTTGAGTATAACCTTCCTAGATTATTTCGATGCCAAAACACCAACTTTCTATGACAAATGGACGAAACCGTTAAAAGCTCCTCCATAGAGAGAGTTGAGCAACTTCGGACCACCAAAGTTACTTGGTGTACAATTTTTATTGTTCTTATATGTCAAATTTTACGAGTATAAGCTTTCTAGATTCTTTCGATGCCAAAACACCAACTTTCTATGACAAATTGACGAAACCGTTAAAAGCTCCTCCAAAGAGAGAGTTGAGCAACTTCGGACCATCAAAGTTGCTCGGTGTACAATTTTTATTGTTCTTGTATGTCAAATTTTATGAGTATAACTTCATAGTTTATTTCGATACCAAAACACTAACTTTCTATTACAAATGGACGAAACCGTTAAAAGCTCCTCCATAGAGAGAGTTGAGCAACTTCGGACTATCAAAGTTGCTCGGTGTACAATTTTTATTGTTCTTGTATGTCAAATTTTATGAGTATAAGCTTCATAGTTTATTTTGATGCCAAAACATCAACTTTCTATTACAAATGGTCAAAATCGTTAAAAGCTCCTCCATAGAGAGAGTTGAACAACTTCGGACCATTTAACTTGCTCGGTGTACAATTTTTATTGTTCTTATATGTCAAATTTTAGGAGTATAAGCTTCCTAGATTATTTCAATGACAAAACACCAACTTTCTATTACAAATGGACAAAACCGTTAAAAGCTCCTCCATAGAGAGAGTTGAGCAACTTCGGAACATCAAAGGTGCTCGGTATACAATTTTTATTGTTCTTATATATCAAATTTTACGAGTATAGGCTTCCTAGATTCTTTCAATGCCAAAACACCAACTTTCTACGACAGATGGACAAAACCGTTAAAAGCTCCCCCATAGAGAGAGTTGAGCAACTTCGGACCATCAAAGTTGCTCGGTGTACAATTTTTATTGTTCTTGTATGTCAAATTTTATGAGTATAACTTCATAGTTTATTTCGATACCAAAACACTAACTTTCTATTACAAATGGACTAAACCGTTAAAAGCTCCTCCATAGAGAGAGTTGAGCAACTTCGGACTATCAAAGTTGCTCGGTGTACAATTTTTATTGTTCTTGTATGTCAAATTTTATTAGTATAAGCTTCATAGTTTATTTTGATGCCAAAACACCAACTTTCTATTACAAATGGACAAAATCGTTAAAAGCTCCTCCATAGAGAGAGTTGAGCAACTTCGGACAATTTAACTTGCTCGGTGTACAATTTTTATTGTTCTTATATGTCAAATTTTAGGAGTATAAGCTTCCTAGATTATTTCAATGACAAAACACCAACTTTCTATTACAAATGGACAAAACCGTTAAAAGCTCCTCCATAGAGAGAGTTGAGCAACTTCGGAACATCAAAGGTGCTCGGTGTACAATTTTTATTGTTCTTATATATCAAATTTTACGAGTATAGGCTTCCTAGATTCTTTCAATGCCAAAACACCAATTTTCTATGACAGATGGACAAAACCGTTAAAAGCTCCTCCATATAGAGAGTTGAGCAACTTCGGACCATCAAAGTTGCTCGGTGTACAATTTTTATTGTTCTTATATGTCAAATTTTACGAGTATAAGCTTCCTAGATTCTTTCGATGCCAAAACACCAACTTTCTATGACAAATGGACAAAACCGTTAAAAGCTCCTCCATAGAGAGAATTGAGCAACTTCGGACCATCAAAGTTGCTCGGTGTACAATTTTTATTGTTTTTTATGTCAAATTTTATGAGTATAAGCTTCATAGTTTATGTCGATGCCAAAACACCAACTTTCTATTACAAATGGACGAAACCGTTAAAAGCTCCTCCATAGAGAGAGTTGAGCAACTTCGGACCATCAAAGTTGCTCGGTGTACAATTTTTATTGTTCTTATATGTCAAATTTTTTGAGTATAAGCTTCCTAGATTATTTCGATGCCAAAACACCAACTTTCTAAGACAAATGGGCAAAACCGTTAAAAGCTCCTCCATAGAGAGAGTTTAGCAACTTCAGATCATCAAAGTTGCTCGGTGTACAAGTTTTATTGTTCTTATATGTCAAATTTTAGGAGTATAAGCTTCCTAGATTATTTCGATGCCAAAACACCAACTTTCTATGACAAATGGACAAAACCGTGAAAAGCTCCTCCGTAGAGAGAGTTGAGCAACTTCGGACTATCAAAGTTGCTCGGGATAGACTTTTTATTGTTCTTCAATGTCAAATTTTACGAGTATAAGCTTCCTAGATTATTTCGATGCAAAAACACCAAGTTTCTACGACAAATGGACAAAACCGTTAATAGCTCCTCCATAGGGAGAGCTGAGCAACTTCGGACCACGAAAGTTGCTCGGTGTACAATTTTTATTGTTCTTATATGTCAAATTTTACGAGTATAAGCTTCCTAGATTCTTTCAATGCGAAAACACCAAGTTTCTATGACAAATGGACAAAACCGTTAAAAGCTCCTCCATAGGGAGAGCTGAGCAACTTCGGACCACGAAAGTTGCTCGGTGTACAATTTTTATTGTTCTTGTATGTCAAATTTTATGAGTATAACTTCATAGTTTATTTCGATACCAAAACACCAACTTTATATTACAAATGGACAAAATCGTTAAAAGCTCCTCCATAGAGAAAGTTGAGCAACTTCGGACCATCAAAGTTGCTCGGTGTACAATTTTTATTGTTCTTGTATGTCAAATTTTAGGAATATAAGCTTCATAGTTTATTTCGATGCCAAAACACCAACTTTCTATTACAAATGGACAAAACCGTTAAAAGCTCCTTCATAGAGAGGGTTGAGCAACTTCGGCCCATCAAAGTTGCTCGGTGTACAATTTTTATTGTTCTTATATGTCAAATTTTTTGAGTATAAGCTTCCTAGATTATTTCGATGCCAAAACACCAACTTTCTATGACAAATGGACGAAACCGTTAAAAGCTCCTCCATAGAGAGAGTTGAGCAACTTCGGACCACCAAAGTTACTTGGTGTACAATTTTTATTGTTCTTATATGTCAAATTTTACGAGTATAAGCTTCCTAGATTCTTTCGATGCCAAAACACCAACTTTCTATGACAAATTGACGAAACCGTTAAAAGTCTTCCATAGAGAGAATTAAACAAAACCGTTAAAAGCTTCATAGATTATTTCGATGCCAAAACACCAACTTTCTATGACAAATGGACAAAACCGTTAAAAGCTCCTCCATAGAGAGAGTTGAGCAACTTCGGATCATCAAAGTTGCTCGGTGTACAATTTTTATTGTTCTTATATGTCAAATTTTATGAGTATAAGCTTCCTAGATTCTTTCAATGCCAAAACACCAACTTTCTATGACAAATGGACAAAACCGTTAAAAGCTCCTCCAAAGAGAGAGTTGAGCAACTTCGGACCGTCAAAGTTGCTCGGTGTACAATTTTTATTGTTCTTGTATGTCAAATTTTATGAGTATAACTTCATAGTTTATTTCGATACCAAAACACTAACTTTCTATTACAAATGGACGAAACCGTTAAAAGCTCCATCATAGAGAGAGTTGAGCAACCTCGGACTATCAAAGTTGCTCGGTGTACAATTTTTATTGTTCTTGTATGTCAAATTTTATGAGTATAAGCTTCATAGTTTATTTTGATGCCAAAACACCAACTTTCTATTACAAATGGACAAAATCGTTAAAAGCTCCTCCATAGAGAGAGTTGAGCAACTTCGGACCATTTAACTTGCTCGGTGTACAATTTTTATTGTTCTTATATGTCAAATTTTAGGAGTATAAGCTTCCTAGATTATTTCAGTGACAAAACACCAACTTTCTATTACAAATGGACAAAACCGTTAAAAGCTCTTCCATAGAGAGAGTTGAGCAACTTCGGAACATCAAAGGTGCTCGGTGTACAATTTTTATTGTTCTTATATATCAAATTTTACGAGTATAGGCTTCCTAGATTCTTTCAATGCCAAAACACCAACTTTCTATGACAGATGGACAAAACCGTTAAAAGCTCCTCCATAGAGAGAGTTGAGCAACTTCGGACCATCAAAGTTGCTCGGTGTACAATTTTTATTGTTCTTATATGTCAAATTTTACGAGTATAAGCTTCCTAGATTCTTTCGATGCCAAGACACCAACTTTCTATGACAAATGGACAAAACCGTTAAAAGCTCCTCCATAGAGAGAATTGAGCAACTTCGGACCATCAAAGTTGCTCGATGTACAATTTTTATTGTTCTTGTATGTCAAATTTTATGAGTATAAGCTTCATAGTTTATTTCGATGCCAAAACACCAACTTTCTATTACAAATGGACAAAACCGTTAAAAGCTCCTCCATAGAGAGAGTTGAGCAACTTCGGACCATCAAAGTTGCTCGGTGTACAATTTTTATTGTTCTTATATGTCAAATTTTTTGAGTTTAAGCTTCCTAGATTATTTCGATGCCAAAACACCAACTTTCTAAGACAAATCGGCAAAACCGTTAAAAGCTCCTCCATAGAGAGAGTTGAGCAACTTCGGATCATCAAAGTTGCTCGGTGTACAATTTTTATTGTTCTTATATGTCAAATTTTAGGAGTATAAGCTTCCTATATTATTTTGATGCCAAAACACCAACTTTCTATGACAAATGGACAAAACCGTGAAAAGCTCCTCCGTAGAGAGAGTTGAGCAACTTCGGACTATCAAAGTTGCTCGGGATAGACTTTTTATTGTTCTTCAATGTCAAATTTTACGAGTATAAGCTTCCTAGATTATTTCGATGCAAAAACACCAAGTTTCTATGACAAATGGACAAAACCGTTAATAGCTCCTCCATAGGGAGAGCTGAGCAACTTCGGATCACGGAAGTTGCTCGGTGTACAATTTTTATTGTTCTTATATGTCAAATTTTACGAGTATAAGCTTCCTAGATTCTTTCAATGCCAAAACACCAAGTTTCTATGACAAATGGACAAAACCGTTAAAAGCTCCTCCATAGGGAGAGCTGAGCAACTTCAGACCATGAAAGTTGCTCGGTGTACAATTTTTATTGTTCTTATATGTCAAATTTTATGAGTATAAGCTTCCTAGATTCTTTCAATGCCAAAACACCAACTTTCTATGACAAATGGACAAAACCGTTAAAAGCTCCTCCAAAGAGAGAGTTGAGCAACTTCGGACCATCAAAGTTGCTCGGTGTACAATTTTTATTGTTCTTGTATGTCAAATTTTATGAGTATAACTTCATAGTTTATTTCGATACCAAAACACCAACTTTATATTACAAATGGACAAAATCGTTAAAAGCTCCTCCATAGAGAGAGTTGAGCAACTTCGGAACATCAAACTTGCTCGGTGTACAATTTTTATTGTTCTTATATGTAAAATTTTTTGAGTATAAGCTTCCTAGATTATTTCGATGCCAAAACACCAACTTTCTATGACAAATGGACAAAACCGTTAAAAGCTCCTCCATAGAGAGAGTTGAGCAACTTTGGACCATCAAAGTTGCTCGGTGTACAATTTTTATTGTTCTTATATGTCAAATTTTACGAGTATAAACTTCCTAGATTCTTTCGATGCCAAAACACCAACTTTCTATGACAAATGGACAAAACCGTTAAAATCTCCTCCATAGAGAGAATTGAGCAACTTCGGACCATTAAAGTTGCTCGGAGTACAATTTTTATTGTTCTTATATGTCAAATTTTACGAGTATAAGCTTCCTAGATTCTTTCGATGCCAAAACACCAACTTTCTACGACAAATTTACAAAACCGTTAAAAGTCCTCCATAGACAGAATTGGACAAAACCGTTTAAAGCTTCATAGATTATTTCGATGCCAAAACACCAACTTTCTATGACAAATGGACAAAACCTTTAAAGCACCTCCATAAAGAGAGTTGAGCAACTTCGGATTATCAAAGTTGCTCGGTGTACAATTTTTATTGTTTTATATGCCAAATTTCTAAGTATAAGCTTCATAGATAATTTCGATGCCAAAACTCTAAATTTCTATGACAAATGGACCAAACCGTTAAAAGCTCCTCCATAGAGAGAGTTGACCAATTTCGGACTATCAAAGTTCCTCGGGATTGAATTTTTACTGTTCTTATATGTCAAATTTTACAAGTATAAGCTTCCTAGATTATTTCGATGCCAAAATACCAACTTTCTATGACAAATGGACAAAACCGTTAAAAGCTCCTCCATAGAGAGAGTTGAGCAGTTTCGGCCCATCAAAGTTGCTCGGTGTACAATTTTTATTGTTCTTATATGTCAAATTTTAGGAGTATAAGCTTCCAAAATTATTTCAATGAAAAAACACCAACTATCTATGACAAATGGACAAAACCGTTAAAATCTCCTGGATAGAGAGAGTTGAGCAACTTCGGACCATCAAAGTTGCTCGGAGTACAATTTTTATTGTTCTTATATGTCAAATTTTACGAGTATAAGCTTCCTAGATTCTTTCGATGCCAAAACACCAACTTTCTATGACAAATGGACAAAACCGTTAAAAGCTCCTCCATAGAGAGAATTGAGCAACTTCGGACCATCAAAGTTGCTCGGTGTACAATTTTTATTGTTCTTGTATGTCAAATTTTAGGAATATAAGCTTCATAGTTTATTTCGATGCCAAAACACTAACTTTCTATTACAAATGGACAAAACCGTTAAAAGCTCCTTCATAGAGAGGGTTGAGCAACTTCGGCCCATCAAAGTTGCTCGGTGTACAATTTTTATTGTTCTTATATGTCAAATTTTTTGAGTATAAGCTTCCTAGATTATTTCGATGCCAAAACACCAACTTTCTATGACAAATGGACGAAACCGTTAAAAGCTCCTCCATAGAGAGAGTTGAGCAACTTCGGACCACCAAAGTTACTTGGTGTACAATTTTTATTGTTCTTATATGTCAAATTTTACGAGTATAAGCTTCCTAGATTCTTTCGATGCCAAAACACCAACTTTCTATGACAAATTGACGAAACCGTTAAAAGTCTTCCATAGAGAGAATTAAACAAAACTGTTAAAAGCTTCATAGATTATTTCGATGCCAAAACACCAACTTTCTATGACAAATGGACAAAACCGTTAAAAGCTCCTCCCGAGAGAGAGTTGAGCAACTTCGGATCATCAAAGTTGCTCGGTGTACAATTTTTATTGTTCTTATATGTCAAATTTTACGAGTATAAGCTTCCTTGATTCTTTCAATGCCAAAACACCAACTTTCTATGACAAATTGACGAAACCGTTAAAAGTCTTCCATAGAGAGAATTAAACAAAACCGTTAAAAGCTTCATAGATTATTTCGATGCCAAAACACCAACTTTCTATGACAAATGGACAAAACCGTTAAAAGCTCCTCCAGAGAGAGAGTTGAGCAACTTCGGATCATCAAAGTTGCTCGGTGTACAATTTTTATTGTTCTTATATGTCAAATTTTACGAGTATAAGCTTCCTAGATTCTTTCAATGCCAAAACACCAACTTTCTATGACAAATGGACAAAACCGTTAAAAGCTCCTCCAAAGAGAGAGTTGAGCAACTTCGGACCATCAAAGTTGCTCGGTGTACAATTTTTATTGTTCTTGTATGTCAAATTTTATGAATATAAGCTTCATATTTTATTTCGATGCCAAAACACCAACTTTCTATGACAAATGGACAAAACCGTTAAAAGCTCCTCCATAGAGAGAATTGAGCAACTTCGGACCATCAAAGTTGCTCGGTGTACAATTTTTATTGTTCTTGTATGTCAAATTTTTTGAGTATAAGCATCCTAGATTATTTCGATGCCAAAACACCAACTTTCTATGACAAATGGACGAAACCGTTAAAAGCTCCTCCATAGAGAGAGTTGAGCAACTTCGGACCACCAAAGTTACTTGGTGTACAATTTTTATTGTTCTTATATGTCAAATTTTTTGAGTATAAGCTTCCTAGATTATTTCGATGCCAAAACACCAACTTTCTATGACAAATGGACGAAACCGTTAAAAGCTCCTCCATAGAGAGAGTTGAGCAACTTCGGACCACCAAAGTTACTTGGTGTACAATTTTTATTGTTCTTATATGTCAAATTTTACGAGTATAAGCTTCCTAGATTCTTTCGATGCCAAAAGACCAACTTTCTATGACAAATTGACGAAACCGTTAAAAGTCTTCCATAGAGAGAATTAAACAAAACCGTTAAAAGCTTCATAGATTATTTCGATGCCAAAACACCAACTTTCTATGACAAATGGACAAAACCGTTAAAAGCTCCTCCATAGAGAGAGTTGAGCAACTTCGGATCATCAAACTTGCTCGGTGTACAATTTTTATTGTTCTTATATGTCAAATTTTACGAGTATAAGCTTCCTATATTATTTCATTGACAAAACACCAACTATCTATGACAAATGGAAAAAACCGTTAAAAGCTCAACCATAGAGAGAGTTGAGCAACGTCGGACTATCAAAGTTGCTCGGTGTACAATTTTTATTGTCCTTATATGTCAAATTTTACGAGTATAAGCTTCCTGGATTCTTTCGATGCGAAAACACCAACTTTCTATGACAAATGGACAAAACCGTTAAAAGCTCCTCCATAGAGAGAATTGAGCAACTTCGGACCATCAAAGTTGCTCGGTGTACAATTTTTATTGTTCTTGTATGTCAAATTTTATGAGTATAAGCTTCATAGTTTATTTCGATGCCAAAACACCAACTTTCTATTACAAATGGACAAAACCGTTAAAAGCTCCTCAATAGAGAGAGTTGAGCAACTTCGGACCATCAAAGTTGCTCGGTGTACAATTTTTATTGTTCTTCTATGTCAAATTTTTTGAGTATAAGCTTCCAAGATTATTGCGATTCTAAAACACAAACTTTCTATGACAAATGGACAAAACCGTTAAAAGCTCCTCCATAGAGAGAGTTGAGCAACTTCGGATCATCAAAGTTGCTCGGTGTACAATTTTTATTGTTCTTATATGTCAATTTTTAGGAGTATAAGGTTCCTAGATTATTTCGATGCCAAAACACCAACTTTCTATGACAAATGGACAAAACCGTGAAAAGCTCCTCAGTAGAGAGAGTTGAGCAACTTCGGACTATCAGAGTTGCTCGGGATAGACTTTTTTATTGTTCTTCTATGTCAAATTTTACGAGTAAAAGCTTCCTAGATTATTTCGGTGCCAAAACACCAAGTTTCTATGACAAATGGACAAAACCGTTAAAAGCTCCTCAATAGGTAGAGCTGAGCAACTTCGGACCACGAAAGTTGCTCGGTGTACAATTTTTATTGTTCTTATATGTCAAATTTTATGAGTATAAGCTTCCTAGATTCTTTCAATGCCAAAACACCAACTTTCTTTGACAAATGGACAAAACCGTTAAAAGCTCCTCCATAGAGAGAGTTGAGGAACTTCGGACCATCAAAGTAGCTCGGTGTACAATTTTTATTGTTCTTGTTTGTCAAATTTTATGAGTATAACTTCATAGTTTATTTCGATGCCAAAACACTAACTTTCTATTACAAATGGACGAAACCGTTAAAAGCTCCTCCATAGAGATAGTTGAGCAACTTCGGACCATCAAAGTTGCTCGGTGTACAATTTTTATTGTTCTTGTATGTCAAATTTTATGAGTATAAGCTTCATAGTTTATTTCGATGCCAAAACGCCAACTTTCTATTACAAATGGACAAAACCATTAAAAGCTCCTCCATAGAGAACGTTGAGCAACTTCGGACCATCAAAGTTGCTCGGTGTACAATTTTTATTGTTCTTATATGTCAAATATTTTGAGTATAAGCTTCCTAGATTATTTCGATGCCAAAACACAAAATTTCTATGACAAATGGACAAAACCGTTAAAAGCTCCTCCATAGAGAGAGTTGAGCAACTTCGGATCATCAAAGTTGCTCGGTGTACAATTTTTGTTGTTCTTATATGTCAAATTTTAGGAGTATAAGCTTCCTAGATTATTTCGATGCCAAAACACCAACTTTCTATGACAAATGGAAAAAACCGTGAAAAGCTCCTCCATAGAGAGAGTTGAGAAACTTCGGACTATCAGAGTTGCTCGGGATAGACTTTTTATTGTTCTTCTATGTCAAATTTTACGAGTATAAGCTTCCAAGATTATTTCGATGCCAAAACACCAAGTTTCTATGACAAATGAACAAAACCGTTAAAAGCTCCTCAATAGGGAGAGTTGAGCAACTTCGGACCACGAAAGTTGCCCGGTGTACAATTTTTATTGTTCTTATATGTCAAATTTTACGAGAATAAGCTTCCTAGATTCTTTCAATGCCAAAACACAAACTTTCTATGACAAGTGGACAAAACCGTTAAAAGCTCCTCCATAGAGAGAGTTGAGCAACTTCGGACCATCAAAGTTGCTCGGTGTACAATTTTTATTGTTCTTGTATGTCAAATTTTATGAGTATAAGCTTCATAGTTTATTTCGATGCCAAAACACCAACTTTCTATTACAAATGGACAAAACCGTTAAAAGCTCCTCAATAGAGAGAGTTGAGCAACTTCGGACCATCAAAGTTGCTCGGTGTACAATTTTTATTGTTCTTCTATGTCAAATTTTTTGAGTATAAGCTTCCTAGATTATTTCGATGCCAAAACACCAACATTCTATGACAAATGGACAAAACCGTTAAAAGCTCCTCCATAGAGAGAGTTGAGCAACTTCGGATCATCAAAGTTGCTCGCTGTACAATTTTTATTCTTCTTATATGTCAAATTTTAGGAGTATAAGCTTTCTAGATTATTTCGATGCCAAAACACCAACTTTCTATGACAAATGGACAAAACCGTGAAAAGCTCCTCCATAGAGAGAGTTGAGCAACTTCGGACTATCAGAGTTGCTCGGGATAGACTTTTTATTGTTCTTCTATGTCAAATTTTACGAGTATAGGCTTCCTAGATTATTTCGATGCCAAAACATCAATTTTCTATGACAAATGGACAAAACCGTTAACAGCTCCTCCATAGGGAGAGTTGAGCAACTTCGGACCACGAAAGTTGCTCGGTGTACAATTTTTATTGTTCTTATATGTCAAATTTTACGAGCATAAGCTTCCTAGATTCATTCAATGCCAAAACACCAACTTTCTATGACAAATGGACAAAACCGTTAAAAGCTCCTCCATAGAGAGAGTTGAGCAACTTCGGACCATCAAAGTTGCTCGGTGTACAATTTTTATTGTTCTTCTATGTCAAATTTTATGAGTATAACTTCATAGTTTATTTCGATGCCAAAACACTAACTTTCTATTACAAATGGACGAAACCTTTAAAAGCTCCTCCATAGAGAGAATTGAGCAACTTCGGACCATCAAAGTTGCTCGGTACAATTTTTATTGTTCTTGTATGTCAAATTTTATGAGAATAACTTCATAATTTATTTCGATGCCAAAACACTAACTTTCTATTACAAATGGACGAAACCGTCAAAAGCTCCTCCATAGAGAGAGTTGAGCAACTTCAAACAATCAAAGTTGCTCGGTGTACAATTTTTATTGTTCTTATATGTCAAATTTTTTGAGTATAAGCTTCATAGATTATTTCGATGCCAAAACACCAACTTTCTATTACAAATGGACAAAACCGTTAAAAGCTCCTCCATAGAGAGAGTTGAGCAACTTCGGACTATCAAAGTTGCTCGGTGTACAATTTTTATTGTTCTTATATGTCAAATTTTAGGAGTATAGGCTGCCTAGATTATTTCGATGACAAAACACCAACTTTCTATGACAAATGGACAAAACCGTTAAAAGCTCCTCCATAGAGAGAGTTGAGCAACTTCGGAACATCAAAGGTGCTCGGTGTACAATTTTTATTGTTCTTATATATCAAATTTTACGAGTATAAGCTTCCTAGATTCTTTCGATGCCAAAACACCAACTTTCTATGACAAATGGACAAAACCGTTAAAAGCTACTCCATAGAGAGAGTTGAGCAACTTCGGACCATCAAAGTTGCTCGGTGTACAATTTAAATTGTTCTTGTATGTCAAATTTTATGAGTTTAAGCTTCATAGTTTATTTCCATGCGAAAACACCAACTTTCTATTACAAATGAACGAAACCGTTAAAAGCTCCTCCATAGAGAGAGTTGAGCAACTTCGGACCATCAAAGTTGCGCGGTGTACAATTTTTATTGTTCTTCTATGTCAAATTTTACGAGTATAGGCTTCCTAGATTATTTCGATGCCAAAACACCAATTTTCTATGACAAATGGACAAAACCGTTAACAGCTCCTCCATAGGGAGAGTTGAGCAACTTCGGACCACGAAAGTTGCTCGGTGTACAATTTTTATTGTTCTTATATGTCAAATTTTACGAGCATAAGCTTCCTAGATTCATTCAATGCCAAAACACCAACTTTCTATGACAAATGGACAAAACCGTTAAAAGCTCCTCCATAGAGAGAGTTAAGCAACTTCGGATCATCAAAGTTGCTCGGTGTACAATTTTTATTGTTCTTATATGTCAAATTTCTAAGTATAAGCTTTATAGATTATTTCGATGCCAAAACTCCAACTTTCTATGACAAATGGACAAAACCGTTAAAAGCTCCTCCATAGAGAGAGTTAAGCAACTTCGGACCATCAAAGTTGCTCGGTGTACAATTTTTATTGTTCTTATATGTCAAATTTTACGAGTATAAGCTTCCTAGATTCTTTCGATGCCAAAACACCAACTTTTTATGACAAATGGACAAAACCGTGAAAAGCTCCTCCGTAGAGAGAGTTGAGCAACTTCGGACTATCAGAGTTGCTCGGGATACACTTTTTATTGTTCTTATATGTCAAATTTTATGAGTACAAGCTTCCTAGATTTATTCGATGCCCAAACACCAACTTTCTATGACAAATGGACAAAACCGTTAAAAGCTCCTCCATAGAGAGAGTTGAGCAACTTTGGACTATTAAAGGCGCTCGGGATAGACTTTTTATTGTTCTTCTATGTCAAATTTTAGGGGTATAAGCTTCCTAGATTATTTCGATGCCAAAACACCAACTTTCTATGACAAATGGACAAAACCGTTAAAAGCTCCTCGATAGGGAGAGTTAAGCAACTTCGAACCATGAAAGTTGCTCGATGTACAATTTTTATTGTTCTTATGTGTCAAATTTTATGAATATAAGCTTCCTAGATTATTTTGATGCCAAAACACCAACTTTCTAAGACAAATGGACCAAACCGTTAAAAGCCCCTCCATAGAGAGAGTTGAGCAACTTCGGACTATCAAAGTTGCTCGGGATACACTTTTTATTTTTCTTATATGTCAAATTTTATGAGTACAAGCTTCCTAGATTTATTCGATGCCAAAACACCAACTTTCTATGACAAATGGACAAAACCGTTAAAAGCCCCTTCATCGAGAGAGTTGAGCAACTTCGGACCATCAAAGTTGCTCAGTGTACAAATTTTATTCTTCTTATTTGTCAAATTTTACGAGTATAAGCTTCCTAGATTATTTCGATACCAAAACACCAACTTTCTATGACAAATGGACAAAACCGTTAAAAGCTCCTCCATAGAGAGAGTTGAGCAACTTTGGACTATCAAAGTTGCTCGGGATAGACTTTTTATTGTTCTTCTATGTCAAATTTTAGGGGTATAAGCTTCCTAGATTATTTCGATGCCAAAACACCAACTTTCTATGACAAATGGACAAAACCGTTAAAAGCTCCTCCATAAGGAGAGTTGAGCAACTTCGGACCATGAAAGTTGCTCGGTGTACAATTTTTATTGTTCTTATATGTCAAATTTTACGATTATAAGCTTCCTAGATTATTTCGATGCCAAAACACCAACTTTCTATGACAAATGGACAAAACCGTTAAAAGCTCCTCCATAGAGAGAGTTGAGCAACTTTGGACTATCAAAGTTGCTCGGGATACACTTTTTATTGTTCTGATATGTCAAATTTTATGTGTATAAGCTTCATAGATTATTTCGATGCCAAAACTCCAACTTTCTATGACAAATGGACAAAACCGTTAAAAGCTCCTCGATAGAGAGAGTTAAGCAACTTCGAACCATGAAAGTTGCTCGATGTACAATTTTTATTGTTCTTATATGTCAAATTTTACGATTATAAGCTTTCTAGATTATTTCGATGCCAAAACACCAACTTTCTATGGCAAATGGACAAAACCGTTAAAAGCTCCTCCATAGAGAGAGTTGAGCAACTTCGGACTATCAAAGTTGCTCAGGATACAATTTTTATTGTTCTTATATGTCAAATTTTATGTGTATAAGCTTCATAGATTATTTCGATGCCAAATCACCAACTTTCTATGACAAATGGACAAAACCGTTAAAAGCTCCTCCATAGGGAGAGTTGAGCAACTTCGGACCATGAAAGTTGCTCGGTGTACAATTTTTATTGTTCTTATATGTCAAATTTTACGAGTATAAGCTTCCTAGATTATTTCGATGTCAAAACACCAACTTTCTATGACAAATGGACCAAACCGTTAAAAGCTCCTCCATAGAGAGAGTTGAGCAACTTCGGACTATCAAAGTTGCTCGGGATACACTTTTTATTTTTCTTATATGTTAAATTTTATGAGTACAAGCTTCCTAGATTTATTCGATGCCAAAACACCAACTTTCTATGACAAATGGACAAAACCGTTAAAAGCCCCTTCGTCGAGAGAGTTGAGCAACTTCGAACCATCAAAGTTGCTCAGTGTACAATTTTTATTCTTCTTATTTGTCAAATTTTACGAGTATAAGCTTCATAGATTATTTCGATGCCAAAACACTAACTTTCTATGACAAATGTACAAAACCGTTAAAAGCTCCTCCATAGAGAGATTTGAGCAACTTTGGACTATTAAAGTTGCTCGGGATAGACTTTTTATTGTTCTTCTATGTCAAATTTTAGGGGTATAAGCTTCCTAGATTATTTCGATGCCAAAACACTAACTTTCTATGACAAATGGACAAAACCGTTAAAAGCTCCTCCATAGAGAGAGTTGAGCAACTTCAGACTATCAAAGTTGCTCGGGATACACTTTTTATTGTTCTGATATGTCAAATTTTATGAGTACAAGCTTCCTAGATTTATTCGATGCCAAAACACCAACTTTCTATGACAAATGGACAAAACCGTTAAAAGCCCCTTCATCGAGAGAGTTGAGCAACTTCGGACCATCAAAGTTGCTCGGTTTACAATTTTTATTCTTCTTATATGTCAAATTTTACGAGTATAAGCTTCCTAGATTATTTCGATGCCAAAACACCAACTTTCTATGACAAATGGAGAAAACCGTTAAAAGCTCCTCCATAGAGAGAGTTGAGCAAATTTGGACTATTAAAGTTGCTCGGGATAGACTTTTTATTGTTCTTCTATGTCAAATTTTACGGGTATAAGCTTGCTAGATTATTTCGATGCCAAAACAACAACTTTCTATGACAAATGGATAAAACCGTTAAAAGCTCCTCGATAGGGAGAGTTGAGCAACTTCGAACCATAAAAGTTGCTCGATGTACAATTTTTATTGTTCTTATATGTCAAATTTTACGAGTATAAGCTTCCTAGATTATTTTGATGCCAAAACACCAACTTTCTATGAAAAATGGACAAAACCGTTAAAAGCTCCTCGATAGGGAGAGTTGAGCAACTTCGGACCATGAAAGTTGCTCGGTGTACAATTTTTATTGTTCTTATATGTCAAATTTTACGAGTATAAGCTTCCTAGATTATTTCGATGTCAAAACAACAACTTTCTATGACAAATGGACCAAACCGTTAAAAGCTCCTCCATAGGGAGAGTTGAGCAACTTCGGACCATGAAAGTTGCTCGGTGTACAATTTTTATTGTTCTTATATGTCAAATTTTACGATTATAAGCTTCCTAGATTATTTCGATGCCAAAACACCAACTTTCTATGAAAAATGGACAAAACCGTTAAAAGCCCCTTCGTCGAGAGAGTTGAGCAACTTCGGACCATCAAAGTTGCTCAGTGTACAATTTTTATTCTTCTTATTTGTCAAATTTTACGAGTATAAGCTTCCTAGATTATTTCGATGCCAAAACACTAACTTTCTATGACAAATGGACAAAACCGTTAAAAGCTCCTCCATAGAGAGAGTTGAGCAAATTTGGACTATTAAAGTTGCTCGGGATAGACTTTTTATTGTTCTTCTATGTCAAATTTTACGGGTATAAGCTTCCTAGATTATTTCGATGCCAAAACACCAACTTTCTATGACAAATGGATAAAACCGTTAAAAGCTCCTCGATAGGGAGAGTTGAGTAACTTCGAACCATGAAAGTTGCTCGATGTACAATTTTTATTGTTCTTATATGTCAAATTTTACGAGTATAAGCTTCCTAGATTATTTTGATGCCAAAACACCAACTTTCTATGACAAATGGACAAAACCGTTAAAAGCTCCTCGATAAGGAGAGTTGAGCAACCTCGGACCATGAAAGTTGCTTCGTGTACAATTTTTATTGTTCTTATATGTCAAATTTTACGAGTATAAGCTTCCTAGATTATTTCGATGTCAAAACAACAACTTTCTATGACAAATGGACCAAACCGTTAAAAGCTCCTCCATAGGGAGAGTGGAGCAACTTCGGACCATGAAAGTTGCTCGGTGTACAATTTTTATTGTTCTTATATGTCAAGTTTTACGATTATAAGCTTCCTAGATTATTTCGATGCCAAAACACCAACTTTCTATGACAAATGGACAAAACCGTTAAAAGCTCCTCCATAGAGAGAGTTGAGCCACTTCGGACTATCAAAGTTGCTCCGGATACAATTTTTATTGTTCTTATATGTCAAATTTTATGTGTATAAGCTTCATAGATTATTTCGATGCCAAAACACCAACTTTCTATGACAAATAGACAAAACCGTTAAAAGCTCCTCCATAAGGAGAGTTGAGCAACTTCGGACCATGAAAGTTGCTCGGTGTACAATTTTTATTGTTCTTATATGTCAAATTTTACGATTATAAGCTTCCTAGATTATTTCGATGCCAAAACACCAACTTTCTATGACAAATGGACAAAACCGTTAAAAGCTCCTCCATAGAGAGAGTTGAGCAACTTCAGACTATCAAAGTTGCTCGGGATACACTTTTTATTGTTCTGATATGTCAAATTTTATGAGTACAAGCTTCCTAGATTTATTCGATGCCAAAATACCAACTTTCTATGACAAATGGACAAAACCGTTAAAAGCCCCTTCATCGATAGAGTTGAGCAACTTCGGACCATCAAAGTTGCTCGGTTTACAATTTTTATTCTTCTTATATGTCAAATTTTACAAGTATAAGCTTCCTAGATTATTTCGATGCCAAAACACCAACTTTCTATGACAAATGGACAAAACTGTTAAAAGCTCCTCCATAGAGAGAGTTGAGCAAATTTGGACTATTAAAGTTGCTCGGGATAGACTTTTTATTGTTCTTCTATGTCAAATTTTACGGGTATAAGCTTCCAAGATTATTTCGATGCCAAAACACCAACTTTCTATGACAAATTGATAAAACCGTTAAAAGCTCCTCGATAGGGAGAGTTGAGCAACTTCGCACCATGAAAGTTTCTCGATGTACAATTTTTATTGTTCTTATATGTCAAATTTTACGAGTATAAGCTTCCTAGATTATTTTGATGCCAAAACACCAACTTTCTATGACAAATGGACAAAACCGTTAAAAGCTTCTCGATAGGGAGAGTTGAGCAACTTCGGACCATGAAAGTTGCTCGGTGTACAATTTTTATTGTTCTTATATGTCAAATTTTAGGAGTATAAGCTTTCTAGATTATTTTGATGCCAAAACACCAACTTTCTATGACAAATGGACAAAACCGTGAAAAGCTCCTCCGTAGAGAGAGTTGAGCAACTTCGGACTATCAGAGTTGCTCGGGATAGACTTTTTATTGTTCTTCTATGTCAAATTTTACGAGTATAGGCTTCCTAGATTATTTCGATGCCAAAACACCAATTTTCTATGACAAATGGACAAAACCGTTAACAGCTCCTCCATTGGGAGAGTTGAGCAACTTCGGACCACGAAAGTTGCTCGATGTACAATTTTTATTGTTCTTATATGTCAAATTTTACGAGCATAAGCTTCCTAGATTCATTCCTTGCCAAAACACCAACTTTCTATGACAAATGGACAAAACCGTTAAAAGCTCCTCCATAGAGAGAGTTGAGCAACTTCGGACCATCAAAGTTGCTCGGTGTACAATTTTTATTGTTCTTCTATGTCAAATTTTATGAGTATAACTTCATAGATTATTTCGATGCCAAAACACCAACTTTCTATTACAAATGGACAAAACCGTTAAAAGCTCCTCCATAGAGAGAGTTGAGCAACTTCGGACCATCAAAGTTGCTCGGTGTTCAATTTTTATTGTTCTTATATGTCAAATTTTAGGAGTATAGGCTTCCTAGATTATTTCGATGACAAAACACCAACTTTCTATGACAAATGGATAAAACCGTTAAAAGCTCCTCCATAGAGAGAGTTGAGCAACTTCGGAACATCAAAGGTGCTCGGTGTACAATTTTTATTGTTCTTATATATCAAATTTTACGAGTATAAGCTTCCTAGATTCTTTCGATGCCAAAACACCAACTTTCTATGACAAATGGACAAAACCGTTAAAAGCTACTCCATAGAGAGAGTTGAGCAACTTCGGACCATCAAAGTTGCTCGGTGTACAATTTAAATTGTTCTTGTATGTCAAATTTTATGAGTTTAAGCTTCATAGTTTTTTTCCATGCGAAAACACCAACTTTCTATTACAAATGAACGAAACCGTTAAAAGCTCCTCCATAGAGAGAGTTGAGCAACTTCGTACTATCAAAGTTGCTTGGGATACAATTTTTATTGTTCTTATATGTCAAATTTTATGTGTATAAGCTTCATAGATTATTTCGATGTCAAAACACCAACTTTCTATGACAAATGGACAAAACCGTTAAAAGCTCCTCCATAGGGAGAGTTGAGCAACTTCGGACCATGAAAGTTGCTCGGTGTACAATTTTTATTGTTCTTATATGTCAAATTTTACGATTATAAGCTTCCTAGATTATTTCGATGCCAAAACACCAAATTTCTATGACAAATGGACAAAACCGTTAAAAGCTCCTCCATAGAGAGAGTTGAGCAACTTCGGACTATCAAAGTTGCTCTGGATACAATTTTTATTGTTCTTATATGTCAAATTTTACGAGTATAAGCTTCCTAGATTATTTCGATGTCAAAACACCAACTTTCTATGACAAATGGACCAAACAGTTAAAAGCTCCTCCATAGGGAGAGTTGAGCAACTTCGGACCATGAAAGTTGCTCGGTGTACAATTTTTATTGTTCTTATATGTCAAATTTTACGATTATAAGCTTCCTAGATTATTTCGATGCCAAAACACCAACTTTCTATGACAAATGGACAAAACCATTAAAAGCCCCTTCGTCGAGAGAGTTGAGCAACTTCGGACCATCAAAGTTGCTCAGTGTACAATTTTTATTCTTCTTATTTGTCAAATTTTACGAGTATAAGCTTCCTAGATTATTTCGATGCCAAAATACTAACTTTCTATGACAAATGGACAAAACCGTTAAAAGCTCCTCCATAGAGAGAGTTGAGCAAATTTGGACTATCAAAGTTGCTCAGATAGACTTTTTATTGTTCTTCTATGTCAAATTTTACGGGTATAAGCTTCCTAGATTATTTCCATGCCAAAACACCAACTTTCTATGACAAATGGATAAAACCGTTAAAAGCTCCTCGATAGGGAGAGTTGAGCAACTTCGAACCATGAAAGTTGCTCGATGTACAATTTTTATTGTTCTTATATGTCAAATTTTACGAGTATAGCTTCCTAGATTATTTTGACGCCAAAACACCAACTTTCTATGAAAAATGGACAAAACCGTTAAAAGCTCCTCCATAGAGAGAGTTGAGCAACTTCGGAACATCAAAGGTGCTCGGTGTACAATTTTTATTGTTCTTATATATCAAATTTTACGAGTATAAGCTTCCTAGATTCTTTCGATGCCAAAACACCAACTTTCTATGACAAATGGACAAAACCGTTAAAAGCTACTCCATAGAGAGAGTTGAGCAACTTCGGACCATCAAAGTTGCTCGGTGTACAATTTAAATTGTTCTTGTATGTCAAATTTTATGAGTTTAAGCTTCATAGTTTATTTCCATGCGAAAACACCAACTTTCTATTACAAATGAACGAAACCGTTAAAAGCTCCTCCATAGAGAGAGTTGAGCAACTTCGGACCATCAAAGTTGCGCGGTGTACAATTTTTATTGTCCTTATATGTCAAATTTTTTTGAGTATAAGCTTCATAGATTATTTCGATGCCAAAACACCAACTTTCTATGACAAATGGACAAAACCGTTAAAAGCTCCTCCATAGAGAGAGTTAAGCAACTTCGGATCATCAAAGTTGCTCGGTGTATAATTTTTATTGTTCTTATATGTCAAATTTCTAAGTATAAGCTTTATAGATTATTTCGATGCCAAAACTCCAACTTTCTATGACAAATGGACAAAACCGTTAAAAGCACCTCCATAGAGAGAGTTGAGCAACTTCGGACCATCAAAGTTGCTCGGTGTACAATTTTTATTGTTCTTATATGTCAAATTTTACGAGTATAAGCTTCCTAGATTCTTTCGATGCCAAAACACCAACTTTCTATGACAAATGGACAAAACCGTGAAAAGCTCCTCCGTAGAGAGAGTTGAGCAACTTCGGACTATCAGAGTTCCTCGGGATACACTTTTTATTGTTCTTATATGTCAAATTTTATGAGTACAAGCTTCCTAGATTTATTCGATCCCAAAACACCAACTTTCTATGATAAATGGACAAAACCGTTGAAAGCCCCTTCATCGAGAGAGTTGAGCAACTTGGGACCATCAAAGTTGCTCAGTGTACAATTTTTATTCTTCTTATTTGTCAAATTTTACGAGTATAAGCTTCCTAGATTATTTCGATGCCAAAACACCAACTTTCTATGACAAATGGACAAAACCGTTAAAAGCTCCTCCATAGAGAGAGTTGAGCAACTTTGGACTATTAAAGTTGCTCGGGATAGACTTTTTATTGTTCTTCTATGTCAAATTTTAGGGGTATAAGCTTCCTAGATTGTTTCGACGCCAAAACACCAACTTTCTATGACAAATGGACAAAACCGTTAAAACTCCTCGATAGGGACAGTTCAGCAACTTCGAACCATGAAAGTTGCTCGATGTACAATTTTTATTCTTCTTATTTGTCAAATTTTACGAGTATATGCTTCCTAGATTATTTCGATGCCAAAACACCAACTTTCTATGACAAATGGACAAAACCGTTAAAAGCTCCTCCATAGAGAGAGTTGAGCAACTTTGGACTATTAAAGTTGCTCGGGATAGACTTTTTATTGTTCTTCTATGTCAAATTTTAGGGGTATAAGCTTCCTAGATTATTTCGATGCCAAAACACCAACTTTCTATGACAAATGGACAAAACCGTTAAAAGCCCCTTCATGGAGAGAGTTGAGCAACTTCGGACCATCAAAGTTGCTCAGTGTACAATTTTTATTCTTCTTATTTGTCAAATTTTACGAGTATAAGCTTCCTAGATTATTTCGATGCCAAAACACCAACTTTCTATGACAAATGGACAAAACCGTTAAAAGCTCCTCCATAGAGAGAGTTGAGCAACTTTGGACTATTAAAGTTGCTCGGGATAGACTTTTTATTGTTCTTCTATGTCAAATTTTAGGGGTATAAGGTTCCTAGATTATTTCGATGCCAAAACACCAACTTTCTATGACAAATGGACAAAACCGTTAAAAGCTCCTCGATAGGGAGAGTTAAGCAACTTCGAACCATGAAAGTTGCTCGATGTACAATTTTTATTGTTCTTATATGTCAAATTTTACGATTATATGCTTTCTAGATTATTTCGATGCCAAAACACCAACTTTCTATGGCAAATGGACAAAACCGTTAAAAGCTCCTCCATAGAGAGAGTTGAGCAACTTCGGACTATCAAAGTTGCTCGGGATACAATTTTTATTGTTCTTATATGTCAAATTTTATGTGTATAAGCTTCATAGATTAATTCGATGCCAAAACACCAACTTTCTATGACAAATGGACAAAACCGTTAAAAGCTCCTCCATAGAGAGAGTTGAGCAACTTTGGACTATTAAAGTTGCTCGGGATAGACTTTTTATTGTTCTTCTATGTCAAATTTTAGGGGTATAGGCTTCCTAGATTATTTCGATGCCAAAACACCAACTTTCTATGACAAATGGACAAAACCGTTAAAAGCTCCTCGATAAGGAGAGTTAAGCAACTTCGAACCATGAAAGTTGCTCGATGTACAATTTTTATTGTTCTTATATGTCAAATTTTACGAGTATAAGCTTCCTAGATTATTTTGATGCCAAAACACCAACTTTCTATGACAAATGGACAAAACCGTTAAAAGCTCCTCGATAGGGAGAGTAGAGCAACTTCGAACCATGAAAGTTGCTCGATGTACAATTTTTATTGTTCTTATATGTCAAATTTTACGAGTATAAGCTTTCTAGATTATTTCGATGCCAAAACACCAACTTTCTATGGCAAATGGACAAAACCGTTAAAAGCTCCTCCATAGAGAGAGTTGAGCAACTTCGTACTATCAAAGTTGCTTGGAATACAATTTTTATTGTTCTTATATGTCAAATTTTATGTGTATAAGCTTCATAGATTATTTCGATGTCAAAACACCAACTTTCTATGACAAATGGGGAAAACCGTTAAAAGCTCCTCCATAGGGAGAGTTGAGCAACTTCGGACCATGAAAGTTGCTCGGTGTACAATTTTTATTGTTCTTATATGTCAAATTTTACGATTATAAGCTTCCTAGATTATTTCGATGCCAAAACACCAAATTTCTATGACAAATGGACAAAACCGTTAAAAGCTCCTCCATAGAGAGAGTTGAGCAACTTCGGACTATCAAAGTTGCTCTGGATACAATTTTTATTGTTCTTATATGTCAAATTTTACGAGTATAAGCTTCCTAGATTATTTCGATGTCAAAACACCAACTTTCTATGACAAATGGACAAAACGATTAAAAGCCCCTTCGTCGAGAGAGTTGAGCAACTTCGGACCATGAAAGTTGCTCGGTGTACAATTTTTGTTGTTCTTATATGTCAAATTTTACGATTATAAGCTTCCTAGATTATTTCGATGCCAAAACACCAACTTTCTATGACAAATGGACAAAACGATTAAAAGCCCCTTCGTCGAGAGAGTTGAGCAACTTCGGACCATCAAAGTTGCTCAGTGTACAATTTTTATTCTTCTTATTTGTCAAATTTTACGAGTATAAGCTTCCTAGATTATTTCGATGCCAAAATACTAACTTTCTATGACAAATGGACAAAACCGTTAAAAGCTCCTCCATAGAGAGAGTTGAGCAAATTTGGACTATCAAAGTTGCTCAGATAGACTTTTTATTGTTCTTCTATGTCAAATTTTACGGGTATAAGCTTCCTAGATTATTTCCTTGCCAAAACACCAACTTTCTATGACAAATGGATAAAACCGTTAAAAGCTCCTCGATAGGGAGAGTTGAGCAACTTCGAACCATGAAAGTTGCTCGATGTACAATTTTTATTGTTCTTATATGTCAAATTTTACGAGTATAGCTTCCTAGATTATTTTGACGCCAAAACACCAACTTTCTATGACAAATGGACAAAACCGTTAAAAGCTCCTCGATAGGGAGAGTTGAGCAACCTCGGACCATGAAAGTTGCTCGGTGTACAATTTTTATTGTTCTTATATGTCAAATTTTACGAGTATAAGCTTCCTAGATTATTTCGATGTCAAAACAACAACTTTCTATGACAAATGGACCAAACCGTTAAAAGCTCCTCCATAGGGAGAGTTGAGCAACTTCGGACCATGAAAGTTGTTCGGTGTACAATTTTTATTGTTCTTATATGTCAAATTTTACGATTATAAGCTTCCTAGATTATTTCGATGCCAAAACACCAACTTTCTATGACAAGTGGACAAAACCGTTAAAAGCTCCTCCATAGAGAGAGTTGAGCAACTTCGGACTATCAAAGTTGCTCTGGATACAATTTTTATTGTTCTTATATGTCAAATTTTATGTGTATAAGCTTCATAGATTATTTCGATGCCAAAACACCAAATTTCTACGACAAATAGAAAAAACCGTTAAAAGCTCCTCCTTAAGGAGAGTTGAGCAACTTCGGACCATGAAAGTTGCTCGGTGTACAATTTTTATTGTTCTTCTATGTCAAATTTTACGATTATGAGCTTCCTAGATTATTTCGATGCCAAAACACCAACTTTCTATGACAAGTGGACAAAACCGTTAAAAGCTCCTCCATAGAGAGAGTTGAGCAACTTCGGACTATCAAAGTTGCTCTGGATACAATTTTTATTGTTCTTATATGTCAAATTTTATGTGTATAAGCTTCATAGATTATTTCGATGCCAAAACACCAAATTTCTACGACAAATAGAAAAAACCGTTAAAAGCTCCTCCTTAAGGAGAGTTGAGCAACTTCGGACCATGAAAGTTGCTCGGTGTACAATTTTTATTGTTCTTCTATGTCAAATTTTACGATTATGAGCTTCCTAGATTATTTCGATTCCAAAACACCAACTTTCTATGACAAATGGACAAAACCGTTAAAAGCTCCTCCATAGAGAGAGTTGAGCAACTTCAGACTATCAAAGTTGCTCGGGATACACTTTTTATTGTTCTGATATGTCAAATTTTATGAGTACAAGCTTCCTAGATTTATTCGATGCCAAAACACCAACTTTCTATGACAAATGGACAAAACCGTTAAAAGCCCCTTCATCGAGAGAGTTGAGCAACTTCGGACCATCAAAGTTGCTCGTTTTACAATTTTTATTCTTCCTATATGTCAAATTTTACGAGTATAAGCTTCCTAGATTATTTCGATGCCAAAACACCAACTTTCTATGACAAATGGACAAAACCGTTAAAAGCTCCTCCATAGAGAGGGTTGAGCAAATTTGGACTATTAAAGTTGCTCGGGATAGACTTTTTATTGTTCTTCTATGTCAAATTTTACGGGTATAAGCTTCCTAGATTATTTCGATGCCAAAACACCAACTTTCTATGACAAATGGATAAAACCGTTAAAAGCTCCTCGATAAGGAGAGTTGAGCAACTTCGAACCATGAAAGTTGCTCGATGTACAATTTTTATTGTTCTTATATGTCAAATTTTACGAGTATAAGCTTCCTAGATTATTTTGATGCCAAAACACCAACTTTCTATGACAAATGGACAAAACCGTTAAAAGCTTCTCGATAGGGAGAGTTGAGCAACTTCGGACCATGAAAGTTGCTCGGTGTACAATTTTTATTGTTCTTATATGTCAAATTTTACGAGTATAAGCTTCCTAGATTATTTCGATGTCAAAACACCAACTTTCTATGACAAATGGACCAAACCGTTAAAAGCTCCTCCATAGAGAGAGTTGAGCAACTTCGGACTATCAAAGTTGCTCGGGATACACTTTTTATTGTTCTTATATGTCAAATTTTATGAGTACAAGCTTACTAGATTTATTCGATGCCAAAACACCAACTTTCTATGACAAATGGACAAAACCGTTAAAAGCCCCTTCATCGAGAGAGTTGAGCGACTTCGGACCATCAAAGTTGCTCGGTGTACAATTTTTATTCTTCTTATATGTCAAATTTTACGAGTATAAGCTTCCTAGATTATTTCGATGCCAAAACACCAACTTTCTATGACAAATGGGCAAAACCGTTAAAAGCTCCTCCATAGAGAGAGTTGAGCAACTTTGGACTATTAAAGTTGCTCGTGATAGACTTTTTATTGTTCTTCTATGTCAAATTTTACGGGTATAAGCTTCCTAGATTATTTCGATGCCAAAACACCAACTTTCTATGACAAATGGATAAAACTGTTAAAAGCTCCTCGATAGGGAGAGTTGAGCAACTTCGAACCATGAAAGTTGCTCGGGATACACTTTTTATTGTTCTTATATGTCAAATTTTATGAGTACAAGCTTCCTAGATTTATTCGATGCCAAAACACCAACTTTCTATGACAAATGGACAAAACCGTTAAAAGCCCCTTCATCGAGAGAGTTGAGCAACTTCGGACCATCAAAGTTGCTCGGTGTACAATTTTTATTCTTCTTATATGTCAAATTTTACGAGTATAAGCTTCCTAGATTATTTCGATGCCAAAACACCAACTTTCTATGACAAATGGACAAAACCGTTAAAAGCTCCTCCATAGAGAGAGTTGAGCAACTTTGGACTATTAAAGTTGCTCGGGATAGACTTTTTATTGTTCTTCTATGTCAAATTTTACGGGTATAAGCTTCCTAGATTATTTCCATGCCAAAACACCAACTTTCTATGACAAATGGATAAAACCGTTAAAAGCTCCTCGATAGGGAGAGTTGAGCAACTTCGAACCATGAAAGTTGCTCGATGTACAATTTTTATAGTTCTTATATGTCAAATTTTACGAGTATAAGCTTCCTAGATTATTTTGATGCCAAAACACCAACTTTCTATGACAAATGGACAAAACCGTTAAAAGCTCCTCGATAGGGAGAGTTGAGCAACTTCGGACCATGAAAGTTGCTCGGTGTACAATTTTTATTGTTCTTATATGTCAAATTTTACGAGTATAAGCTTCCTAGATTATTTCGATGTCAAAACACCAACTTTCTATAACAAATGGACCAAACCGTTAAAAGCTCCTCCATAGAGAGAGTTGAGCAACTTCGGACTATCAAAGTTGCTCGGGATACACTTTTTATTGTTCTTATATGTCAAATTTTATGAGTACAAGCTTACTAGATTTATTCGATGCCAAAACACGAACTTTCTATGACAAATGGACCAAACCGTTAAAAGCTCCTCCATAGGGAGAGTTGAGCATCTTCGGACCATGAAAGTTGTTCGGTGTACAATTTTTATTGTTCTTATATGTCAAATTTTACGATTATAAGCTTCCTAGATTATTTCGATGCCAAAACACCAACTTTCTATGACAAATGGACAAAACCGTTAAAAGCTCCTCCATAGAGAGAGTTGAGCAACTTCGGACTATCAAAGTTGCTCTGGATACAATTTTTATTTTTCTTATATGTCAAATTTTATGTGTATAAGCTTCATAGATTATTTCGATGCCAAAACACCAAATTTCTACGACAAATAGAAAAAACCGTTAAAAGCTCCTCCTTAAGGAGAGTTGAGCAACTTCGGACCATGAAAGTTGCTCGGTGTACAATTTTTATTGTTCTTCTATGTCAAATTTTACGATTATGAGCTTCCTAGATTATTTCGATGCCAAAACACCAACTTTCTATGACAAATGGACAAAACCGTTAAAAGCTCCTCCATAGAGAGAGTTGAGCAACTTCAGACTATCAAAGTTGCTCGGGATACACTTTTTATTGTTCTGATATGTCAAATTTTATGAGTACAAGCTTCCTAGATTTATTCGATGCCAAAACACCAACTTTCTATGACAAATGGACAAAACCGTTAAAAGCCCCTTCATCGAGAGAGTTGAGCAACTTCGGACCATCAAAGTTGCTCGTTTTACAATTTTTATTCTTCCTATATGTCAAATTTTACGAGTATAAGCTTCCTAGATTATTTCGATGCCAAAACACCAACTTTCTATGACAAATGGACAAAACCGTTAAAAGCTCCTCCATAGAGAGGGTTGAGCAAATTTGGACTATTAAAGTTGCTCGGGATAGACTTTTTATTGTTCTTCTATGTCAAATTTTACGGGTATAAGCTTCCTAGATTATTTCGATGCCAAAACACCAACTTTCTATGACAAATGGATAAAACCGTTAAAAGCTCCTCGATAAGGAGAGTTGAGCAACTTCGAACCATGAAAGTTGCTCGATGTACAATTTTTATTGTTCTTATATGTCAAATTTTACGAGTATAAGCTTCCTAGATTATTTTGATGCCAAAACACCAACTTTCTATGACAAATGGACAAAACCGTTAAAAGCTTCTCGATAGGGAGAGTTGAGCAACTTCGGACCATGAAAGTTGCTCGGTGTACAATTTTTATTGTTCTTATATGTCAAATTTTACGAGTATAAGCTTCCTAGATTATTTCGATGTCAAAACACCAACTTTCTATGACAAATGGACCAAACCGTTAAAAGCTCCTCCAAAGAGAGAGTTGAGCAACTTCGGACTATCAAAGTTGCTCGGGATACACTTTTTATTGTTCTTATATGTCAAATTTTATGAGTACAAGCTTACTAGATTTATTCGATGCCAAAACACCAACTTTCTATGACAAATGGACAAAACCGTTAAAAGCCCCTTCATCGAGAGAGTTGAGCGACTTCGGACCATCAAAGTTGCTCGGTGTACAATTTTTATTCTTCTTATATGTCAAATTTTACGAGTATAAGCTTCCTAGATTATTTCGATGCCAAAACACCAACTTTCTATGACAAATGGACAAAACCGTTAAAAGCTCCTCCATAGAGAGAGTTGAGCAACTTTGGACTATTAAAGTTGCTCGTGATAGACTTTTTATTGTTCTTCTATGTCAAATTTTACGGGTATAAGCTTCCTAGATTATTTCGATGCCAAAACACCAACTTTCTATGACAAATGGATAAAACCGTTAAAAGCTCCTCGATAGGGAGAGTTGAGCAACTTCGAACCATGAAAGTTGCTCGGGATACACTTTTTATTGTTCTTATATGTCAAATTTTATGAGTACAAGCTTCCTAGATTTATTCGATGTCAAAACACCAACTTTCTATGACAAATGGACAAAACCGTTAAAAGCCCCTTCATCGAGAGAGTTGAGCAACTTCGGACCATCAAAGTTGCTCGGTGTACAATTTTTATTCTTCTTATATGTCAAATTTTACGAGTATAAACTTCCTAGATTATTTCGATGCCAAAACACCAACTTTCTATGACAAATGGGCAAAACCGTTAAAAGCTCCTCCATAGAGAGAGTTGAGCAACTTTGGACTATTAAAGTTGCTCGGGATAGACTTTTTATTGTTCTTCTATGTCAAATTTTACGGGTATAAGCTTCCTAGATTATTTCCATGCCAAAACACCAACTTTCTATGACAAATGGATAAAACCGTTAAAAGCTCCTCGATAGGGAGAGTTGAGCAACTTCGAACCATGAAAGTTGCTCGATGTACAATTTTTATTGTTCTTATATGTCAAATTTTACGAGTATAAGCTTCCTAGATTATTTTGATGCCAAAACACCAACTTTCTATGACAAATGGACAAAACCGTTAAAAGCTCCTCGATAGGGAGAGTTGAGCAACTTCGGACCATGAAAGTTGCTCGGTGTACAATTTTTATTGTTCTTATATGTCAAATTTTACGAGTATAAGCTTCCTAGATTATTTCGATGTCAAAACACCAACTTTCTATAACAAATGGACCAAACCGTTAAAAGCTCCTCCATAGAGAGAGTTGAGCAACTTCGGACTATCAAAGTTGCTCGGGATACACTTTTTATTGTTCTTATATGTCAAATTTTATGAGTACAAGCTTACTAGATTTATTCGATGCCAAAACACCAACTTTCTATGACAAATGGACAAAACCGTTAAAAGCCCCTTCATCGAGAGAGTTGAGCGACTTCGGACCATCAAAGTTGCTCGGTGTACAATTTTTATTCTTCTTATATGTCAAATTTTACGAGTATAAGCTTCCTAGATTATTTCGATGCCAAAACACCAACTTTCTATGACAAATGGACAAAACCGTTAAAAGCTCCTCCATAGAGAGAGTTGAGCAACTTTGGACTATTAAAGTTGCTCGTGATAGACTTTTTATTGTTCTTCTATGTCAAATTTTACGGGTATAAGCTTCCTAGATTATTTCGATGCCAAAACACCAACTTTCTATGACAAATGGATAAAACCGTTAAAAGCTCCTCGATAGGGAGAGTTGAGCAACTTCGAACCATGAAAGTTGCTCGGGATACACTTTTTATTGTTCTTATATGTCAAATTTTATGAGTACAAGCTTCCTAGATTTATTCGATGTCAAAACACCAACTTTCTATGACAAATGGACAAAACCGTTAAAAGCCCCTTCATCGAGAGAGTTGAGCAACTTCGGACCATCAAAGTTGCTCGGTGTACAATTTTTATTCTTCTTATATGTCAAATTTTACGAGTATAAACTTCCTAGATTATTTCGATGCCAAAACACCAACTTTCTATGACAAATGGACAAAACCGTTAAAAGCTCCTCCATAGAGAGAGTTGAGCAACTTTGGACTATTAAAGTTGCTCGGGATAGACTTTTTATTGTTCTTCTATGTCAAATTTTACGGGTATAAGCTTCCTAGATTATTTCCATGCCAAAACACCAACTTTCTATGACAAATGGATAAAACCGTTAAAAGCTCCTCGATAGGGAGAGTTGAGCAACTTCGAACCATGAAAGTTGCTCGATGTACAATTTTTATTGTTCTTATATGTCAAATTTTACGAGTATAAGCTTCCTAGATTATTTTGATGCCAAAACACCAACTTTCTATGACAAATGGACAAAACCGTTAAAAGCTCCTCGATAGGGAGAGTTGAGCAACTTCGGACCATGAAAGTTGCTCGGTGTACAATTTTTATTGTTCTTATATGTCAAATTTTACGAGTATAAGCTTCCTAGATTATTTCGATGTCAAAACACCAACTTTCTATAACAAATGGACCAAACCGTTAAAAGCTCCTCCATAGAGAGAGTTGAGCAACTTCGGACTATCAAAGTTGCTCGGGATACACTTTTTATTGTTCTTATATGTCAAATTTTATGAGTACAAGCTTACTAGATTTATTCGATGCCAAAACACGAACTTTCTATGACAAATGGACAACACCGTTAAAAGCCCCTTCATCGAGAGAGTTGAGCAACTTCGGACCATCAAAGTTGCTCGGTGTACAATTTTTATTCTTCTTATATGTCAAATTTTATGAGTATTAGCATCCTAGATTATTTCGATTCCAAAACACCAACTTTCTATGACAAATGGACAAAACCGTTAAAAGCTCCTCCATAGAGAGAGTTGAGCAAGATTGGACTATTAAAGTTGCTCGGGATAGACTTTTTATTGTTCTTCTATGTCAAATTTTACGGGTATAAGCTTCCTAGATTATTTCGATGCCAAAACACGAACTTTCTATGACAAATGGACAAAACCGTTAAAAGCTCCTCCATAGAGAGAGTTGAGCAACTTCCGACTATCAAAGTTGCTCGGGATACAATTTTTATTGTTCTTCTATGTCAAATTTTACGAGTATAAGCTTCATAGATTCTTTCGATGCCGAAACACCAACTTTCTATGACAAATGAACAAAACCGTTAAAATCCCCTTCATCGAGAGAGTTGAGCAACTTCGGACCATCAAAGTTACTCGGTGTACAATTTTTATTCTTCTTATATGTCAAATTTTATGAGTATAAGCTTCCTAGATTATTTTGATGCCAAAACACCAACTTTCTATGACAAATGGACAAAACCGTTAAAAGCTCGTCCATAGAGAGAGTTGAGCAACTTTGGACTATTAAAGTTGCTCGGGATAGACTTTTTATTGTTCTTCTATGTCAAATTTTACGGGTATAAGCTTCCTAGATTATTTCGATGCCAAAACACCAACTTTCTATGACAAATGGACAAAACCGTTAAAAGCTCCTCGATAGGGAGAGTTGAGCAACCTCGGACCATGAAAGTTGCTCGGTGTACAATTTTTATTGTTCTTATATGTCAAATTTTACGAGTATAAGCTTCCTAGATTATTTCGATGTCAAAACAACAACTTTCTATGACAAATAGACCAAACCGTTAAAAGCTCCTCGATAGGGAGAGTTGAGCAACTTCGGACCATGAAAGTTGCTCGGTGTACAATTTTTATTGTTCTTATATGTCAAATTTTACGAGTATAAGCTTCCTAGATTATTTCGATGCCAAAACACCAACTTTCTATGACAAATGGACAAAACCGTTAAAAGCTCCTCCATAGAGAGGGTTGAGCAAATTTGGACTATTAAAGTTGCTCGGGATAGACTTTTTATTGTTCTTCTATGTCAAATTTTACGGGTATAAGCTTCCTAGATTATTTCGATGCCAAAACACCAACTTTCTATGACAAATGGATAAAACCGTTAAAAGCTCCTCGATAAGGAGAGTTGAGCAACTTCGAACCATGAAAGTTGCTCGATGTACAATTTTTATTGTTCTTATATGTCAAATTTTACGAGTATAAGCTTCCTAGATTATTTTGATGCCAAAACACCAACTTTCTATGACAAATGGACAAAACCGTTAAAAGCTTCTCGATAGGGAGAGTTGAGCAACTTCGGACCATGAAAGTTGCTCGGTGTACAATTTTTATTGTTCTTATATGTCAAATTTTACGAGTATAAGCTTCCTAGATTATTTCGATGTCAAAACACCAACTTTCTATGACAAATGGACCAAACCGTTAAAAGCTCCTCCAAAGAGAGAGTTGAGCAACTTCGGACTATCAAAGTTGCTCGGGATACACTTTTTATTGTTCTTATATGTCAAATTTTATGAGTACAAGCTTACTAGATTTATTCGATGCCAAAACACCAACTTTCTATGACAAATGGACAAAACCGTTAAAAGCCCCTTCATCGAGAGAGTTGAGCGACTTCGGACCATCAAAGTTGCTCGGTGTACAATTTTTATTCTTCTTATATGTCAAATTTTACGAGTATAAGCTTCCTAGATTATTTCGATGCCAAAACACCAACTTTCTATGACAAATGGACAAAACCGTTAAAAGCTCCTCCATAGAGAGAGTTGAGCAACTTTGGACTATTAAAGTTGCTCGTGATAGACTTTTTATTGTTCTTCTATGTCAAATTTTACGGGTATAAGCTTCCTAGATTATTTCGATGCCAAAACACCAACTTTCTATGACAAATGGATAAAACCGTTAAAAGCTCCTCGATAGGGAGAGTTGAGCAACTTCGAACCATGAAAGTTGCTCGGGATACACTTTTTATTGTTCTTATATGTCAAATTTTATGAGTACAAGCTTCCTAGATTTATTCGATGTCAAAACACCAACTTTCTATGACAAATGGACAAAACCGTTAAAAGCCCCTTCATCGAGAGAGTTGAGCAACTTCGGACCATCAAAGTTGCTCGGTGTACAATTTTTATTCTTCTTATATGTCAAATTTTACGAGTATAAACTTCCTAGATTATTTCGATGCCAAAACACCAACTTTCTATGACAAATGGGCAAAACCGTTAAAAGCTCCTCCATAGAGAGAGTTGAGCAACTTTGGACTATTAAAGTTGCTCGGGATAGACTTTTTATTGTTCTTCTATGTCAAATTTTACGGGTATAAGCTTCCTAGATTATTTCCATGCCAAAACACCAACTTTCTATGACAAATGGATAAAACCGTTAAAAGCTCCTCGATAGGGAGAGTTGAGCAACTTCGAACCATGAAAGTTGCTCGATGTACAATTTTTATTGTTCTTATATGTCAAATTTTACGAGTATAAGCTTCCTAGATTATTTTGATGCCAAAACACCAACTTTCTATGACAAATGGACAAAACCGTTAAAAGCTCCTCGATAGGGAGAGTTGAGCAACTTCGGACCATGAAAGTTGCTCGGTGTACAATTTTTATTGTTCTTATATGTCAAATTTTACGAGTATAAGCTTCCTAGATTATTTCGATGTCAAAACACCAACTTTCTATAACAAATGGACCAAACCGTTAAAAGCTCCTCCATAGAGAGAGTTGAGCAACTTCGGACTATCAAAGTTGCTCGGGATACACTTTTTATTGTTCTTATATGTCAAATTTTATGAGTACAAGCTTACTAGATTTATTCGATGCCAAAACACCAACTTTCTATGACAAATGGACAAAACCGTTAAAAGCCCCTTCATCGAGAGAGTTGAGCGACTTCGGACCATCAAAGTTGCTCGGTGTACAATTTTTATTCTTCTTATATGTCAAATTTTACGAGTATAAGCTTCCTAGATTATTTCGATGCCAAAACACCAACTTTCTATGACAAATGGACAAAACCGTTAAAAGCTCCTCCATAGAGAGAGTTGAGCAACTTTGGACTATTAAAGTTGCTCGTGATAGACTTTTTATTGTTCTTCTATGTCAAATTTTACGGGTATAAGCTTCCTAGATTATTTCGATGCCAAAACACCAACTTTCTATGACAAATGGATAAAACCGTTAAAAGCTCCTCGATAGGGAGAGTTGAGCAACTTCGAACCATGAAAGTTGCTCGGGATACACTTTTTATTGTTCTTATATGTCAAATTTTATGAGTACAAGCTTCCTAGATTTATTCGATGTCAAAACACCAACTTTCTATGACAAATGGACAAAACCGTTAAAAGCCCCTTCATCGAGAGAGTTGAGCAACTTCGGACCATCAAAGTTGCTCGGTGTACAATTTTTATTCTTCTTATATGTCAAATTTTACGAGTATAAACTTCCTAGATTATTTCGATGCCAAAACACCAACTTTCTATGACAAATGGACAAAACCGTTAAAAGCTCCTCCATAGAGAGAGTTGAGCAACTTTGGACTATTAAAGTTGCTCGGGATAGACTTTTTATTGTTCTTCTATGTCAAATTTTACGGGTATAAGCTTCCTAGATTATTTCCATGCCAAAACACCAACTTTCTATGACAAATGGATAAAACCGTTAAAAGCTCCTCGATAGGGAGAGTTGAGCAACTTCGAACCATGAAAGTTGCTCGATGTACAATTTTTATTGTTCTTATATGTCAAATTTTACGAGTATAAGCTTCCTAGATTATTTTGATGCCAAAACACCAACTTTCTATGACAAATGGACAAAACCGTTAAAAGCTCCTCGATAGGGAGAGTTGAGCAACTTCGGACCATGAAAGTTGCTCGGTGTACAATTTTTATTGTTCTTATATGTCAAATTTTACGAGTATAAGCTTCCTAGATTATTTCGATGTCAAAACACCAACTTTCTATAACAAATGGACCAAACCGTTAAAAGCTCCTCCATAGAGAGAGTTGAGCAACTTCGGACTATCAAAGTTGCTCGGGATACACTTTTTATTGTTCTTATATGTCAAATTTTATGAGTACAAGCTTACTAGATTTATTCGATGCCAAAACACGAACTTTCTATGACAAATGGACAACACCGTTAAAAGCCCCTTCATCGAGAGAGTTGAGCAACTTCGGACCATCAAAGTTGCTCGGTGTACAATTTTTATTCTTCTTATATGTCAAATTTTATGAGTATTAGCATCCTAGATTATTTCGATTCCAAAACACCAACTTTCTATGACAAATGGACAAAACCGTTAAAAGCTCCTCCATAGAGAGAGTTGAGCAAGATTGGACTATTAAAGTTGCTCGGGATAGACTTTTTATTGTTCTTCTATGTCAAATTTTACGGGTATAAGCTTCCTAGATTATTTCGATGCCAAAACACGAACTTTCTATGACAAATGGACAAAACCGTTAAAAGCTCCTCCATAGAGAGAGTTGAGCAACTTCCGACTATCAAAGTTGCTCGGGATACAATTTTTATTGTTCTTCTATGTCAAATTTTACGAGTATAAGCTTCATAGATTCTTTCGATGCCGAAACACCAACTTTCTATGACAAATGAACAAAACCGTTAAAATCCCCTTCATCGAGAGAGTTGAGCAACTTCGGACCATCAAAGTTACTCGGTGTACAATTTTTATTCTTCTTATATGTCAAATTTTATGAGTATAAGCTTCCTAGATTATTTTGATGCCAAAACACCAACTTTCTATGACAAATGGACAAAACCGTTAAAAGCTCGTCCATAGAGAGAGTTGAGCAACTTTGGACTATTAAAGTTGCTCGGGATAGACTTTTTATTGTTCTTCTATGTCAAATTTTACGGGTATAAGCTTCCTAGATTATTTCGATGCCAAAACACCAACTTTCTATGACAAATGGACAAAACCGTTAAAAGCTCCTCGATAGGGAGAGTTGAGCAACCTCGGACCATGAAAGTTGCTCGGTGTACAATTTTTATTGTTCTTATATGTCAAATTTTACGAGTATAAGCTTCCTAGATTATTTCGATGTCAAAACAACAACTTTCTATGACAAATAGACCAAACCGTTAAAAGCTCCTCCATAGGGAGAGTTGAGCAACTTCGGACCATGAAAGTTGTTCGGTGTACAATTTTTATTGTTCTTATATGTCAAATTTTACGATTATAAGCTTCCTAGATTATTTCGATGCCAAAACACCAACTTTCTATGACAAATGGACAAAACCGTTAAAAGCTCCTCCATAGGGAGAGTTGAGCAACTTCGGACTATCAAAGTTGCTCTGGATACAATTTTTATTGTTCTTATATGTCAAATTTTATGTGTATAAGCTTCATAGATTATTTCGATGCCAAAACACCAACTTTCTACGACAAATAGACAAAACCGTTAAAAGCTCCCCCTTAAGGAGAGTTGAGCAACTTCGGACCATGAAAGTTGCTCGGTGTACAATTTTTATTGTTCTTCTATGTCAAATTTTACGATTATGAGCTTCCTAGATTATTTCGATGCCAAAACACCAACTTTCTATGACAAATGGACAAAACCGTTAAAAGCTCCTCCATAGAGAGAGTTGAGCAACTTCAGACTATCAAAGTTGCTCGGGATACACTTTTTATTGTTCTGATATGTCAAATTTTATGAGTACAAGCTTCCTAGATTTATTCGATGCCAAAACACCAACTTTCTATGACAAATGGACAAAACCGTTAAAAGCCCCTTCATCGAGAGAGTTGAGCAACTTCGGACCATCAAAGTTGCTCGGTTTACAATTTTTATTCTTCTTATATGTCAAATTTTACGAGTATAAGCTTGCTAGATTATTTCGATGCCAAAACACCAATTTTCTATGACAAATGGACAAAACCGTTAAAAGCCCCTCCATAGAGAGGGTTGAGCAAATTTGGACCATTAAAGTTGCTCGGGATAGACTTTTTATTGTTCTTCTATGTCAAATTTTACGGGTATAAGCTTCCTAGATTATTTCGATGCCAAAACACCAACTTTCTATGACAAATGGATAAAACCGTTAAAAGCTCCTCGATAGGGAGAGTTGAGCAACTTCGAACCATGAAAGTTGCTCGATGTACAATTTTTATTGTTCTTATATGTCAAATTTTACGAGTATAAGCTTCCTAGATTATTTTGATGCCAAAACACCAACTTTCTATGACAAATGGACAAAACCGTTAAAAGCTTCTCGATAGGGAGAGTTGAGCAACTTCGGACCATGAAAGTTGCTCGGTGTACAATTTTTATTGTTCTTATATGTCAAATTTTACGAGTATAAGCTTCCTAGATTATTTCGATGTCAAAACACCAACTTTCGATGACAAATGGACCAAACCGTTAAAAGCTCCTCCATAGAGAGAGTTGAGCAACTTCGGACTATCAAAGTTGCTCGGGATACACTTTTTATTGTTCTTATATGTCAAATTTTATGAGTACAAGCTTACTAGATTTATTCGATGCCAAAACACCAACTTTCTATGACAAATGGACAAAACCGTTAAAAGCCCCTTCATCGAGAGAGTTGAGCGACTTCGGACCATCAAAGTTGCTCGGTGTACAATTTTTATTCTTCTTATATGTCAAATTTTACGAGTATAAGCTTCCTAGATTATTTCGATGCCAAAACACCAACTTTCTATGACAAATGGACAAAACCATTAAAAGCTCCTCCATAGAGAGAGTTGAGCAACTTTGGACTATTAAAGTTGCTCGTGATAGACTTTTTATTGTTCTTCTATGTCAAATTTTATGGGTATAAGCTTCCTAGATTATTTCGATGCCAAAACACCAACTTTCTATGACAAATGGATAAAACCGTTAAAAGCTCCTCGATAGGGAGAGTTGAGCAACTTCGAACCATGAATGTTGCTCGGGATACACTTTTTATTGTTCTTATATGTCAAATTTTATGAGTACAAGCTTCCTAGATTTATTCGATGCCAAAACACCAACTTTCTATGACAAATGGACAAAACCGTTAAAAGCCCCTTCATCGAGAGAGCTGAGCAACTTCGGACCATCAAAGTTGCTCGGTGTACAATTTTTATTCTTCTTATATGTCAAATTTTACGAGTATAAGCTTCCTAGATTATTTCGATGCCAAAACACCAACTTTCTATGACAAATGGACAAAACCGTTAAAAGCTCCTCAATAGAGAGAGTTGAGCAACTTTGGACTATTAAAGTTGCTCGGGATAGACTTTTTATTGTTCTTCTATGTCAAATTTTACGGGTATAAGCTTCCTAGATTATTTCGATGCCAAAACACCAACTTTCTATGACAAATGGATAAAACCGTTAAAAGCTCCTCGATAGGGAGAGTTGAGCAACTTCGAACCATGAAAGTTACTCGATGTACAATTTTTATTGTTCTTATATGTCAAATTTTACGAGTATAAGCTTCCTAGATTATTTTGATGCCAAAACACCAACTTTCTATGACAAATGGACAAAACCGTTAAAAGCTCCTCGATAGGGAGAGTTGAGCAACTTCGGACCATGAAAGTTGCTCGGTGTACAATTTTTATTGTTCTTATATGTCAAATTTTACGAGTATAAGCTTCCTAGATTATTTCGATGTCAAAACACCAACTTTCTATAACAAATGGACCAAACCGTTAAAAGCTCCTCCATAGAGAGAGTTGAGCAACTTCGGACTATCAAAGTTGCTCGGGATACACTTTTTATTGTTCTTATATGTCAAATTTTATGAGTACAAGCTTACTAGATTTATTCGATACCAAAACACGAACTTTCTATGACAAATGGACAAAACCGTTAAAAGCCCCTTCATCGAGAGAGTTGAGCAACTTCGGACCATCAAAGTTGCTCGGTGTACAATTTTTATTCTTCTTATATGTCAAATTTTATGAGTATTAGCATCCTAGATTATTTCGATTCCAAAACACCAACTTTCTATGACAAATGGATAAAACCGTTAAAAGCTCATCCATAGGGAGAGTTGAGCAACTTCGAACCATGAAAGTTGCTCCATGTACAATTTTTATTGTTCTTGTATGTCAAATTTTACGAGTATAAGCTTCCTAGATTATTTTGATGCCAAAACACCAACTTTCTATGACAAATGGACAAAACCGTTAAAATCCCCTTCATCGAGAGAGTTGAGCAACTTCGGACCATCAAAGTTGCTCGGTGTACAATTTTTGTTGTTCTTATATGTCTAACGAGTATAAGCTTTCTAGATTATTTCGATGCCAAAACACCAACTTTCTATGGCAAATGGACAAAACCGTTAAAAGCTCTTCCATAAAGAGAGTTGAGCAACTTCGGACTATCAAAGTTGCTCGGAATACAATTTTTATTGTTCTTATATGTCAAATTTTATGTGTATAAGCTTCACAGATTATTTCGCTGCCAAAACACCAACTTTCTATGACAAATGGACAAAACCGTTAAAAGCTCCTCCATAGGGAGAGTTGAGCAACTTCGGACCATGAAAGTTGCACGGTGTACAATTTTTATTGTTCTTATATGTCAAATTTTACGAGTATAAGCTTCCAAGATTATTTCGATGCCAAAACACCAACTTTCTATGACAAATGGACAAAACCGTTAAAAGCTCCTCCATAGAGAGAGTTGAGCAACTTCCGACTATCAAAGTTGCTCGGGATACAATTTTTATTGTTCTTCTATGTCAAATTTTACGAGTATAAGCTTCATAGATTCTTTCGATGCCAAAACACCAACTTTCTGTGACAAATGAACAAAACCGTTATAATCCCCTTCATCGAGAGAGTTGAGCAACTTCGGACCATCAAAGTTGCTCGGTGTACAATTTTTATTCTTCTTATATGTCAAATTTTATAAGTATAAGTTTCCTAGATTATTTTGATGCCAAAACACCAACTTTCTATGACAAATGGACAAAACCGTTAAAAGCTCCTCCATAGAGAGAGTTGAGCAACTTTGGACTATTAAAGTTGCTCGGGATAGACTTTTTATTGTTCTTCTATGTCAAATTTTACGGGTATAAGCTTCCTAGATTATTTCGATGCCAAAACACCAACTTTCTATGACAAAAGGATAAAACCGTTAAAAGCTCCTCGATAGGGAGAGTTGAACAACTTCGAACCATGAAAGTTGCTCGGGATACACTTTTTATTGTTCTTATATGTCAAATTTTATGAGTACAAGCTTCCTAGATTTATTCGATGCCAAAACACCAACTTTCTATGACAAATGGACAAAACCGTTAAAAGCCCCTTCATCGAGAGAGTTGAGCAACTTCGGACCATCAAAGTTGCTCGGTGTACAATTTTTATTCTTCTTATATGTCAAATTTTACGAGTATAAGCTTCCTAGATTATTTCGATGCCAAAACACCAACTTTCTATGACAAATGGACAAAACCGTTAAAAGCTCCTCCATAGAGAGAGTTGAGCAACTTCGGACTATTAAAGTTGCTCGGGATAGACTTTTTATTGTTCTTCTATGTCAAATTTTACGGGTATAAGCTTCCTAGATTATTTCGATGCCAAAACACCAACTTTCTATGACAAATGGATAAAACCGTTAAAAGCTCCTCGATAGGGAGAGTTGAGCAACTTCGAACCATGAAAGTTGCTCGATGTACAATTTTTATTGTTCTTATATGTCAAATTTTATGAGTATAAGCTTCCTAGATTATTTTGATGCCAAAACACCAACTTTCTATGACAAATTGACAAAACCGTTAAAAGCTCCTCGATAGGGAGAGTTGAGCAACTTCGGACCATGAAAGTTGCTCGGTGTACAATTTTTATTGTTCTTATATGTCAAATTTTACGAGTATAAGCTTCCTAGATTATTTTGATGCCAAAACACCAACTTTCTATGACAAATTGACAAAACCGTTAAAAGCTCCTCGATAGGGAGAGTTGAGCAACTTCGGACCATGAAAGTTGCTCGGTGTACAATTTTTATTGTTCTTATATGTCAAATTTTACGAGTATAAGCTTCCTAGATTATTTCGATGTCAAAACACCAACTTTCTATGACAAATGGACCAAACCGTTAAATGCTCCTTCATCGAGAGAGTTGAGCAACTTCGGACCATCAAAGTTGCTCGGTGTACAATTTTTATTCTTCTTATATGTCAAATTTTATGAGTATTAGCATCCTAGATTATTTCGATTCCAAAACACCAACTTTCTATGACAAATGGACAAAACCGTTAAAAGCTCCTCCATAGAGAGAGTTGAGCAACTTTGGACAATTAAAGTTGCTCGGGATAGACTTTTTATTGTTCTTCTATGTCAAATTTTACGGGTATAAGCTTCCTAGATTATTTCGATGCCAAAACACCAACTTTCTATGACAAATGGATAAAACCGTTAAAAGCTCATCCATAGGGAGAGTTGAGCAACTTCGAACCATGAAAGTTGCTCCATGTACAATTTTTATTGTTCTTGTATGTCAAATTTTACGAGTATAAGCTTCCTAGATTATTTTGATGCCAAAACACCAACTTTCTATGACAAATGGACAAAACCGTTAAAATCCCCTTCACCGAGAGAGTTGAGCAACTTCGGACCATCAAGGTTGCTCGGTGTACAATTTTTATTGTTCTTATATGTCTAATTTTACGAGTATAAGCTTTCTAGATTATTTCGATGCCAAAACACCAACTTTCTATGGCAAATGGACAAAACCGTTAAAAGCTCTTCCATAAAGAGAGTTGAGCAACTTCGGACTATCAAAGTTGCTCGGAATACAATTTTTATTGTTCTTATATGTCAAATTTTATGTGTATAAGCTTCACAGATTATTTCGCTGCCAAAACACCAACTTTCTATGACAAATGGACAAAACCGTTAAAAGCTCCTCCATAGGGAGAGTTGAGCAACTTCGGACCATGAAAGTTGCACGGTGTACAATTTTTATTGTTCTTATATGTCAAATTTTACGAGTATAAGCTTCCACGATTATTTCGATGCCAAAACACCAACTTTCTATGACAAATGGACAAAACCGTTAAAAGCTCCTCCATAGAGAGAGTTGAGCAACTTCCGACTATCAAAGTTGCTCGGGATACAATTTTTATTGTTCTTCTATGTCAAATTTTACGAGTATAAGCTTCATAGATTCTTTCGATGCCAAAACACCAACTTTCTGTGACAAATGAACAAAACCGTTATAATCCCCTTCATCGAGAGAGTTGAGCAACTTCGGACCATCAAAGTTGCTCGGTGTACAATTTTTATTCTTCTTATATGTCAAATTTTATAAGTATAAGTTTCCTAGATTATTTTGATGCCAAAACACCAACTTTCTATGACAAATGGACAAAACCGTTAAAAGCTCCTCCATAGAGAGAGTTGAGCAACTTTGGACTATTAAAGTTGCTCGGGATAGACTTTTTATTGTTCTTCTATGTCAAATTTTACGGGTATAAGCTTCCTAGATTATTTCGATGCCAAAACACCAACTTTCTATGACAAAAGGATAAAACCGTTAAAAGCTCCTCGATAGGGAGAGTTGAGCAACTTCGAACCATGAAAGTTGCTCGGGATACACTTTTTATTGTTCTTATATGTCAAATTTTATGAGTACAAGCTTCCTAGATTTATTCGATGCCAAAACACCAACTTTCTATGACAAATGGACAAAACCGTTAAAAGCCCCTTCATCGAGAGAGTTGAGCAACTTCGGACCATCAAAGTTGCTCGGTGTACAATTTTTATTCTTCTTATATGTCAAATTTTACGAGTATAAGCTTCCTAGATTATTTCGATGCCAAAACACCAACTTTCTATGACAAATGGACAAAACCGTTAAAAGCTCCTCCATAGAGAGAGTTGAGCAACTTCGGACTATTAAAGTTGCTCGGGATAGACTTTTTATTGTTCTTCTATGTCAAATTTTATGGGTATAAGCTTCCTAGATTATTTCGATGCCAAAACACCAACTTTCTATGACAAATGGATAAAACCGTTAAATGCTCCTCGATAGGGAGAGTTGAGCAACTTCGAACCATGAAAGTTGCTCGATGTACAATTTTTATTGTTCTTATATGTCAAATTTTATGAGTATAAGCTTCCTAGATTATTTTGATGCCAAAACACCAACTTTCTATGACAAATTGACAAAACCGTTAAAAGCTCCTCGATAGGGAGAGTTGAGCAACTTCGGACCATGAAAGTTGCTCGGTGTACAATTTTTATTGTTCTTATATGTCAAATTTTACGAGTATAAGCTTCCTAGATTATTTTGATGCCAAAACACCAACTTTCTATGACAAATTGACAAAACCGTTAAAAGCTCCTCGATAGGGAGAGTTGAGCAACTTCGGACCATGAAAGTTGCTCGGTGTACAATTTTTATTGTTCTTATATGTCAAATTTTACGAGTATAAGCTTCCCAGATTATTTCGATGTCAAAACACCAACTTTCTATGACAAATGGACCAAACCGTTAAATGCTCCTCCATAGAGAGAGTTGAGCAACTTCGGACTATCAAAGTTGCTCGGGATACACTTTTTATTGTTCTTATATGTCAAATTTTATGAGTACAAGCTTACTAGATTTATTCGATGCCAAAACACCAACTTTCTATGACAAATGGACAAAACCGTTAAAAGCCCCTCCATCGAGAGAGTTGAGCAACTTCGGACCATCAAAGTTGCTCGGTGTACAATTTTTATTCTTCTTATATGTCAAAATTTAGGAGTATTAGCTTCCTAGATTATTTCGATTCCAAAACAACAACTTTCTATGACAAATGGACAAAAGCGTTAAAAGCTCCTCCATAGAGAGAGTTGAGCAACTTTGGACTATTAAAGTTGCTCGGGATAGACTTTTTATTGTTCTTCTATGTCAAATTTTTCGGGTATAAGCTTCCTAGATTATTTCGATGCCGAAACACCAACTTTCTATGACAAATGGATAAAACCGTTAAAAGCTCCTCGATAGGGAGAGTTGAGCAACTTCGAACCATGAAAGTTGCTCGATGTACAATTTTTATTGTTCTTATATGTCAAATTTTACGAGTATAAGCTTCCTAGATTATTTTGATGCCAAAACACCAACTTTCTATGACAAATGGACAAAACCGTTAAAAGCTCCTCGATAGGGAGAGTTGAGCAACTTCGGACCATGAAAGTTGCTCGGTGTACAATTTTTATTGTTCTTATATGTCAAATTTTACGAGTATAAGCTTCCTAGATTATTTCGATGTCAAAACACCAACTTTCTATGACAAATGGACCAAACCGTTAAAAGCTCCTCCATAGAGAGAGTTGAGCAACTTCGGACTATCAAAGTTGCTCGGGATACACTTTTTATTGTTCTTATATGTCAAATTTTATGAGTACAAGCTTACTAGATTTATTCGATGCCAAAACACCAACTTTCTATGACAAATGGACAAAACCGTTAAAAGCCCATTCATCGAGAGAGTTGAGCAACTTCGGACCATCAAAGTTGCTCGGTGTACAATTTTTATTCTTCTTATATGTCAAAATTTATGGGTATTAGCTTCCTAGATTATTTCGATTCCAAAACACCAACTTTCTATGACAAATTGACAAAAGCGTTAAAAGCTCCTCCATAGAGAGAGTTGAGCAACTTTGGACTATTAAAGTTGCTCGGGATAGACTTTTTATTGTTCTTCTATGTCAAATTTTACGGGTATAAGCTTCCTAGATTATTTCGATGCCAAAACACCAACTTTCTATGACAAATGGATAAAACCGTTAAAAGCTCCTCCATAGGGAGAGTTGAGCAACTTCGAACCATGAAAGTTGCTCGGTGTACAATTTTTATTGTTCTTATATGTCTAATTTTACGAGTATAAGCTTTCTAGATTATTTCGATGCCAAAACACCAACTTTCTATGGCAAATGGACAAAACCGTTAAAAGCTCTTCCATAAAGAGAGTTGAGCAACTTCGGACTATCAAAGTTGCTCGGAATACAATTTTTATTGTTCTTATTTGTCAAATTTTATGTGTATAAGCTTCACAGATTATTTCGGTGCCAAAACACCAACTTTCTATGACAAATGGACAAAACCGTTAAAAGCTCCTCCATAGAAAGAGTTGAGCAACTTCCGACTATCAAAGTTGCTCGGGATACAATTTTTATTGTTCTTCTATGTCAAATTTTACGAGTATAAGCTTCATAGATTCTTTCGATGCCAAAACAACAACTTTCTGTGACAAATGAACAAAACCGTTATAATCCCCTTCATCGAGAGAGTTGAGCAACTTCGGACCATCAAAGTTGCTCGGTGTACAATTTTTATTCTTCTTATATGTCAAATTTTATAAGTATAAGCTTCCTAGATTATTTTGATGCCAAAACACCAACTTTCTATGACAAATGGACAAAACCGTTAAAAGCTCCTCCATAGAGAGAGTTGAGCAACTTTGGACTATTAAAGTTGCTCGGGATAGACTTTTTATTGTTCTTCTATGTCAAATTTTACGGGTATAAGCTTCCTAGATTATTTCGATGCCAAAACACCAACTTTCTATGACAAAAGGATAAAACCGTTAAAAGCTCCTCGATAGGGAGAGTTGAGCAACTTCGAACCATGAAAGTTGCTCGGGATACAATTTTTATTGTTCTTATATGTCAAATTTTATGAGTACAAGCTTCCTAGATTTATTCGATGCCAAAACACCAACTTTCTATGACAAATGGACAAAACCGTTAAAAGCCCCTTCATCGAGAGAGTTGAGCAACTTCGGACCATCAAAGTTGCTCGGTGTACAATTTTTATTCTTCTTATATGTCAAATTTTACGAGTATAAGCTTCCTAGATTATTTCGATGCCAAAACACCAACTTTCTATGACAAATGGACAAAACCGTTAAAAGCTCCTCCATAGAGAGAGTTGAGCAACTTCGGACTATTAAAGTTGCTCGGGATAGACTTTTTATTGTTCTTCTATGTCAAATTTTACGGGTATAAGCTTCCTAGATTATTTCGATGCCAAAACACCAACTTTCTATGACAAATGGATAAAACCGTTAAAAGCTCCTCGATAGGGAGAGTTGAGCAACTTCGAACCATGAAAGTTACTCGATGTACAATTTTTATTGTTCTTATATGTCAAATTTTACGAGTATAAGCTTCCTAGATTATTTTGATGCCAAAACACCAACTTTCTATGACAAATGGACAAAACCGTTAAAAGCTCCTCGATAGGGAGAGTTGAGCAACTTCGGACCATGAAAGTTGCTCGGTGTACAATTTTTATTGTTCTTATATGTCAAATTTTACGAGTATAAGCTTCCTAGATTATTTCGATGTTAAAACACCAACTTTCTATGACAAATGGACCAAACCGTTAAATGCTCCTCCATAGAGAGAGTTGAGCAACTTCGGACTATCAAAGTTGCTCGGGATACACTTTTTATTGTTCTTATATGTCAAATTTTATGAGTACAAGCTTACTAGATTAATTCGATGCCAAAACACCAACTTTCTATGACAAATGGACAAAACCGTTAAAAGCCCATTCATCGAGAGAGTTGAGCAACTTCGGACCATCAAAGTTGCTCGGTGTACAATTTTTACTCTTCTTATATGTCAAAATTTATGAGTATTAGCTTCCTAGATTATTTCGATTCCAAAACACCAACTTTCTATGACAAATGGACAAAAGCGTTAAAAGCTCCTCCATAGAGAGAGTTGAGCAACTTTGGACTATTAAAGTTGCTCGGGATAGACTTTTTATTGTTCTTCTATGTCAAATTTTACGGGTATAAGCTTCCTAGATTATTTCGATGCCAAAACACCAACTTTCTATGACAAATGGATAAAACCGTTAAAAGCTCCTCGATAGGGAGAGTTGAGCAACTTCGAACCATGAAAGTTGCTCGATGTACAATTTTTATTGTTCTTATATGTCAAATTTTACGAGTATAAGCTTCCTAGATTATTTTGATGCCAAAACACCAACTTTCTATGACAAATGGACAAAACCGTTAAAAGCTCCTCGATAGGGAGAGTTGAGCAACTTCGGACCATGAAAGTTGCTCGGTGTACAATTTTTATTGTTCTTATATGTCAAATTTTACGAGTATAAGCTTCCTAGATTATTTCGATGTCAAAACACCAACTTTCTATGACAAATGGACCAAACCGTTAAAAGCTCCTCCATAGAGAGAGTTGAGCAACTTCGGACTATCAAAGTTGCTCGGGATACACTTTTTATTGTTCTTATATGTCAAATTTTATGAGTACAAGCTTACTAGATTTATTCGATGCCAAAACACCAACTTTCTATGACAAATGGACAAAACCGTTAAAAGCCCATTCATCGAGAGAGTTGAGCAACTTCGGACCATCAAAGTTGCTCGGTGTACAATTTTTATTCTTCTTATATGTCAAAATTTATGAGTATTAGCTTCCTAGATTATTTCGATTCCAAAACACCAACTTTCTATGACAAATGGACAAAAGCGTTAAAAGCTCCTCCATAGAGAGAGTTGAGCAACTTTGGACTATTAAAGTTGCTCGGGATAGACTTTTTATTGTTCTTCTATGTCAAATTTTACGGGTATAAGCTTCCTAGATTATTTCGATGCCAAAACACCAACTTTCTATGACAAATGGATAAAACCGTTAAAAGCTCCTCGATAGGGAGAGTTGAGCAACTTCGAACCATGAAAGTTGCTCCATGTACAATTTTTATTGTTCTTATATGTCAAATTTTACGAGTATAAGCTTCCTAGATTATTTTGATGCCAAAACACAAACTTTCTATGACAAATGGACAAAACCGTTAAAATCCCCTTCATCGAGAGAGTTGAGCAACTTCGGACCATCAAAGTTGCTCGGTGTACAATTTTTATTGTTCTTATATGTCTAATTTTACGAGTATAAGCTTTCTATATTATTTCGATGCCAAAACACCAACTTTCTATGGCAAATGGACAAAACCGTTAAAAGCTCTTCCATAAAGAGAGTTGAGCAACTTCGGACTATCAAAGTTGCTCGGAATACAATTTTTATTGTTCTTATTTGTCAAATTTTATGTGTATAAGCTTCACAGATTATTTCGGTGCCAAAACACCAACTTTCTATGACAAATGAACAAAACCGTTAAAATCCCCTTCATCGAGAGAGTTGAGCAATATCGGACCATCAAAGTTGCTCGGTGTACAATTTTTATTCTTCTTATATGTCAAATTTTATGAGTATAAGCTTCCTAGATTATTTCGATGCCAAAACACCAACTTTCTATGACAAATGGACAAAACCGTTAAAAGCTCCTCCATAGAGAGAGTTGAGCGACTTTGGACTATTAAAGTTGCTCGGGATAAACTTTTTATTGTTCTTCTATGTCAAATTTTACGGGTATAAGCTTCCTAGATTATTTCGATGCCAAAACACCAACTTTCTATGACAAATGGATAAAACCGTTAAAAGCTCCTCGATAGGGAGAGTTGAGCAACTTCGAACCATGAAAGTAGCTCGGGATACACTTTTTATTGTTCTTATATGTCAAATTTTATGAGTACAAGCTTCCTAGATTTATTCGATGCCAAAACACCAACTTTCTATGACAAATGGACAAAACCGTTAAAAGCTCCTTCATCGAGAGAGTTGAGCAACTTCGGACCATCAAAGTTGCTCGGTGTACAATTTTTATTCTTCTTATATGTCAAATTTTACGAGTATAAGCTTCCTAGATTATTTCGATGCCAAAACACCAACTTTCTATGACAAATGGACAAAACCATTAAAAGCTCCTCCATAGAGAGAGTTGAGCAACTTTGGACTATTAAAGTTGCCCGGGATAGACTTTTTATTGTTCTTCTATGTCAAATTTTACGGGTATAAGCTTCCTAGATTATTTCGATGCCAAAACACCAACTTTCTATGACAAATGGATAAAACCGTTAAAAGCTCCTCGATAGGGAGAGTGGAGCAACTTCGGACCATGAAAGTTGCTCGATGTACAATTTTTATTGTTCTTATATGTCAAATTTTACGAGTATAAGCTTCCTAGATTATTTTTATGCCAAAACACCAACTTTCTATGACAAATGGACAAAACCGTTAAAAGCTCCTTGATAGGGAGAGTTGAGCAACTTCGGACCATGAAAGTTGCTCGGTGTACAATTTTTATTGTTCTTATATGTCAAATTTTACGAGTATACGCTTCCTAGATTATTTCGATGTGAAAACACCAACTTTCTATGACAAATGGACCAAACCGTTAAAAGCTCCTCCATAGAGAGAGTTGAGAAACTTCGGACTATCAAAGTTGCTCGGGATACACTTTTTATTGTTCTTATATGTCAAATTTTATGAGTATAAGCTTCCAAGATTATTTCGATGCCAAAACACCAACTTTCTATGACAAATGGACGAAACCATTAAAAGCTCCTCCATAGAGAGAGTTGAGCAACTTCCGACTATCAAACTTGCTCGGGATACAATTTTTATTGTTCTTCTATGTCAAATTTTACGAGTATAAGCTTCCTAGATTATTTTGATTCCAAAACACCAACTTTCTATGACAAATGGACAAAACCGGTAAAAGCTCCTCCATAGAGAGAGTTGAGCAACTTTGGACTATTAAAGTTGCTCGGGATAGACTTTTTATTGTTCTTATATGTCAAATTTTACGGGTATAAGCTTCCTAGATTATTTCGATGCCAAAACACCAACTTTCTATGACAAATGGATAAAACCGTTAAAAGCTCCTCCATAGGGAGAGTTGAGCAACTTCGAACCATGAAAGTTGCTCCATGTACAATTTTTATTGTTCTTATATGTCAAATTTTACGAGTATAAGCTTCCTAGATTATTTTGATGCCAAAACACCAACTTTCTATGACAAATGGACAAAACCGTTAAAAGCCCCTTCATCGAGGGAGTTGAGCAACTTCGGACCATCAAAGTTGCTCCGTGTACAATTTTTATTGTTCTTATATGTCAAATTCTACGAGTATAAGCTTTCTAGATTATTTCGATGCCAAAACACCAACTTTCTATGGCAAATGGACAAAACCGTTTAAAGCTCCTCCATAGAGAGAGTTGAGCAACTTCGGACTATCAAAGTTGCTCGGGATACAATTTTTACTGTTCCTATATGTCAAATTTTATGTGTATAAGCTTCCTAGATTATTTTGATGCCAAAACACCAACTTTCTATGACAAATGGACAAAACCGTTAAAATCCCCATCATCGAGAGAGTTGAGCAACTTCGGACCATCAAAGTTGCTCGGTGTACAATTTTTATTCTTCTTATATGTCAAATTTTATAAGTATTAGCATCCTAGATTATTTCGATTCCAAAACACCAACTTTCTATGACAAATGGACAAAACCGTTAAAAGCTCCTCCATAGAGAGAGTTGAGCAACTTTGGACTATTAAAGTTGCTCAGGATAGACTTTTTATTGTTCTTCTATGTCAAATTTTACGGGTATAAGCTTCCTAGATTATTTCGATGCCAAAACACCAACTTTCTATGACAAATGGATAAAACCGTTAAAAGCTCATCCATAGGGAGAGTTGAGCAACTTCGAACCATGAAAGTTGCTCGGTGTACAATTTTTATTGTTCTTATATGTCAAATTTTACGAGTATAAGCTTCCTAGATTATTTCGATGTCAAAACACCAACTTTCTATGACAAATGGACCAAACCGTTAAAAGCTCCTCCATAGAGAGAGTTGAGCAACTTCGGACTATCAAAGTTGCTCGGGATACACTTTTTATTGTTCTTATATGTCAAATCTTATGAGTACAAGCTTACTAGATTTATTCGATGCCAAAACACGAACTTTCTGTGACAAATGGACAAAACCGTTAAAAGCCCCTTCATCGAGAGAGTTGAGCAACTTCGGACCATCAAAGTTGCTCGGTGTACAATTTTTATTCTTCTTATATGTCAAATTTTATGAGTATTAGCATCCTAGATTATTTCGATTCCAAAACACCAACTTTCTATGACAAATGGACAAAACCGTTAAAAGCTCCTCCATAGAGAGAGTTGAGCAACTTCGGACTATCAAAGTTGCTCGGGATACACTTTTTATTGTTCTTATATGTCAAATTTTATGAGTACAAGCTTACTAGATTTATTCGATGCCAAAACACGAACTTTCTATGACAAATGGACAAAACCGTTAAAAGCCCCTTCATCGAGAGAGTTGAGCAACTTCGGACCATCAAAGTTGCTCGGTGTACAATTTTTATTCTTCTTATATGTCAAATTTTATGAGTATTAGCATCCTAGATTATTTCGATTCCAAAACACCAACTTTCTATGACAAATGGACAAAAGCGTTAAAAGCTCCTCCATAGAGAGAGTTGAGCAACTTTGGACTATTAAAGTTGCTCGGGATAGACTTTTTATTGTTCTTCTATGTCGAATTTTTCGGGTATAAGCTTTCTAGATTATTTCGATGCCAAAACACCAACTTTCTATGACAAATGGATAAAACCGTTAAAAGCTCCTCGATAGGGAGAGTTGAGCAACTTCGAACCATGAAAGTTGCTCGATGTACAATTTTTATTGTTCTTATATGTCAAATTTTACGAGTATAAGCTTCCTAGATTATTTTGATGCCAAAACACCAACTTTCTATGACAAGTGGACAAAACCGTTAAAAGCTCCTCGATAGGGAGAGTTGAGCAACTTCGGACCATGAAAGTTGCTCGGTGTACAATTTTTATTGTTCTTATATGTCAAATTTTACGAGTATAAGCTTCCTAGATTATTTCGATGTCAAAACACCAACTTTCTATGACAAATGGACCAAACCGTTAAAAGCTCCTCCATAGAGAGAGTTGAGCAACTTCGGACTATCAAAGTTGCTCGGGATACACTTTTTATTGTTCTTATATGTCAAATTTTATGAGTACAAGCTTACTAGATTTATTCGATGCCAAAACACCAACTTTCTATGACAAATGGACAAAACCGTTAAAAGCCCATTCATCGAGAGAGTTGAGCAACTTCGGACCATCAAAGTTGCTCGGTGTACAATTTTTATTCTTCTTATATGTCAAAATTTATGAGTATTAGCTTCCTAGATTATTTCGATTCCAAAACACCAACTTTCTATGACAAATGGACAAAAGCGTTAAAAGCTCCTCCATAGAGAGAGTTGAGCAACTTTGGACTATTAAAGTTGCTCGGGATAGACTTTTTATTGTTCTTCTATGTCAAATTTTACGGGTATAAGCTTCCTAGATTATTTCGATGCCAAAACACCAACTTTCTATGACAAATGGATAAAACCGTTAAAAGCTCCTCGATAGGGAGAGTTGAGCAACTTCGAACCATGAAAGTTGCTCGATGTACAATTTTTATTGTTCTTATATGTCAAATTTTACGAGTATAAGCTTCCTAGATTATTTTGATGCCAAAACACCAACTTTCTATGACAAATGGACAAAACCGTTAAAAGCTCCTCGATAGGGAGAGTTGAGCAACTTCGGACCATGAAAGTTGCTCGGTGTACAATTTTTATTGTTCTTATATGTCAAATTTTACGAGTATAAGCTTCCTAGATTATTTCGATGTCAAAACACCAACTTTCTATGACAAATGGACCAAACCGTTAAAAGCTCCTCCATAGAGAGAGTTGAGCAACTTCGGACTATCAAAGTTGCTCGGGATACACTTTTTATTGTTCTTATATGTCAAATTTTATGAGTACAAGCTTACTAGATTTATTCGATGCCAAAACACCAACTTTCTATGACAAATGGACAAAACCGTTAAAAGCCCATTCATCGAGAGAGTTGAGCAACTTCGGACCATCAAAGTTGCTCGGTGTACAATTTTTATTCTTCTTATATGTCAAAATTTATGAGTATTAGCTTCCTAGATTATTTCGATTCCAAAACACCAACTTTCTATGACAAATGGACAAAAGCGTTAAAAGCTCCTCCATAGAGAGAGTTGAGCAACTTTGGACTATTAAAGTTGCTCGGGATAGACTTTTTATTGTTCTTCTATGTCAAATTTTACGGGTATAAGCTTCCTAGATTATTTCGATGCCAAAACACCAACTTTCTATGACAAATGGATAAAACCGTTAAAAGCTCCTCCATAGGGAGAGTTGAGCAACTTCGAACCATGAAAGTTGCTCGGTGTACAATTTTTATTGTTCTTATATGTCAAATTTTACGAGTATAAGCTTCCTAGATTATTTCGATGTCAAAACACCAACTTTCTATGACAAATGGACCAAACCGTTAAAAGCTCCTCCATAGAGAGAGTTGAGCAACTTTGGACTATTAAAGTTGCTCGGGATAGACTTTTTATTGTTCTTCTATGTCAAATTTTACGGGTATAAGCTTCCTAGATTATTTCGATGCCAAAACACCAACTTTCTATGACAAATGGATAAAACCGTTAAAAGCTCCTCGATAGGGAGAGTTGAGCAACTTCGAACCATGAAAGTTGCTCGATGTACAATTTTTATTGTTCTTATATGTCAAATTTTACGAGTATAAGCTTCCTATATTATTTTGATGCCAAAACACCAACTTTCTATGACAAATGGACAAAACCGTTAAAAGCTCCTCGATAGGGAGAGTTGAGCAACTTCGGACCATGAAAGTTGCTCGGTGTACAATTTTTATTGTTCTTATATGTCAAATTTTACGAGTATAAGCTTCCTAGATTATTTCGATGTCAAAACACCAACTTTCTATGACAAATGGACCAAACCGTTAAAAGCTCCTCCATAGAGAGAGTTGAGCAACTTCGGACTATCAAAGTTGCTCGGGATACACTTTTTATTGTTCTTATATGTCAAATTTTATGAGTACAAGCTTACTAGATTTATTCGATGCCAAAACACCAACTTTCTATGACAAATGGACAAAACCGTTAAAAGCCCATTCATCGAGAGAGTTGAGCAACTTCGGACCATCAAAGTTGCTCGGTGTACAATTTTTATTCTTCTTATATGTCAAAATTTATGAGTATTAGCTTCCTAGATTATTTCGATTCCAAAACACCAACTTTCTATGACAAATGGACAAAAGCGTTAAAAGCTCCTCCATAGAGAGAGTTGAGCAACTTTGGACTATTAAAGTTGCTCGGGATAGACTTTTTATTGTTCTTCTATGTCAAATTTTACGGGTATAAGCTTCCTAGATTATTTCGATGCCAAAACACCAACTTTCTATGACAAATGGATAAAACCGTTAAAAGCTCCTCCATAGGGAGAGTTGAGCAACTTCGAACCATGAAAGTTGCTCGGTGTACAATTTTTATTGTTCTTATATGTCAAATTTTACGAGTATAAGCTTCCTAGATTATTTCGATGTCAAAACACCAACTTTCTATGACAAATGGACCAAACCGTTAAAAGCTCCTCCATAGAGAGAGTTGAGCAACTTCGGACTATCAAAGTTGCTCGGGATACACTTTTTATTGTTCTTATATGTCAAATTTTATGAGTACAAGCTTACTAGATTTATTCGATGCCAAAACACCAACTTTCTATGACAAATGGACAAAACCGTTAAAAGCCCATTCATCGAGAGAGTTGAGCAACTTCGGACCATCAAAGTTGCTCGGTGTACAATTTTTATTCTTCTTATATGTCAAAATTTATGAGTATTAGCTTCCTAGATTATTTCGATTCCAAAACACCAACTTTCTATGACAAATGGACAAAAGCGTTAAAAGCTCCTCCATAGAGAGAGTTGAGCAACTTTGGACTATTAAAGTTGCTCGGGATAGACTTTTTATTGTTCTTCTATGTCAAATTTTACGGGTATAAGCTTCCTAGATTATTTCGATGCCAAAACACCAACTTTCTATGACAAATGGATAAAACCGTTAAAAGCTCCTCGATAGGGAGAGTTGAGCAACTTCGAACCATGAAAGTTGCTCCATGTACAATTTTTATTGTTCTTATATGTCAAATTTTACGAGTATAAGCTTCCTAGATTATTTTGATGCCAAAACACAAACTTTCTATGACAAATGGACAAAACCGTTAAAATCCCCTTCATCGAGAGAGTTGAGCAACTTCGGACCATCAAAGTTGCTCGGTGTACAATTTTTATTATTCTTATATGTCTAATTTTACGAGTATAAGCTTTCTAGATTATTTCGATGCCAAAACACCAACTTTCTATGGCAAATGGACAAAACCGTTAAAAGCTCTTCCATAAAGAGAGTTGAGCAACTTCGGACTATCAAAGTTGCTCGGAATACAATTTTTATTGTTCTTATTTGTCAAATTTTATGTGTATAAGCTTCACAGATTATTTCGGTGCCAAAACACCAACTTTCTATGACAAATGGACAAAACCGTTAAAAGCTCCTCCATAGGGAGAGTTGAGCAACTTCGGACCATGAAAGTTGCACGGTGTACAATTTTTATTGTTCTTATATGTCAAATTTTACGAGTATAAGCTTCCAAGATTATTTCGATGCCAAAACACCAACTTTCTATGACAAATGGACGAAACCGTTAAAAGCTCCTCCATAGAGAGAGTTGAGCAACTTCCGACTATCAAAGTTGCTCGGGATACAATTTTTATTGTTCTTCTATGTCAAATTTTACGAGTATAAGCTTCATAGATTCTTTCGATGCCAAAACATCAACTTTCTATGACAAATGAACAAAACCGTTAAAATCCCCTTCATCGAGAGAGTTGAGCAATATCGGACCATCAAAGTTGCTCGGTGTACAATTTTTATTCTTCTTATATGTCAAATTTTATGAGTATAAGATTCCTAGATTATTTCGATGCCAAAACACCAACTTTCTATGACAAATGGACAAAACCGTTAAAAGCTCCTCCATAGAGAGAGTTGAGCGACTTTGGACTATTAAAGTTGCTCGGGATAGACTTTTTATTGTTCTTCTATGTCAAATTTTACGGGTATAAGCTTCCTAGATTATTTCGATGCCAAAACACCAACTTTCTATGACAAATGGATAAAACCGTTAAAAGCTCCTCGATAGGGAGAGTTGAGCAACTTCGAACCATGAAAGTAGCTCGGGATACACTTTTTATTGTTCTTATATGTCAAATTTTATGAGTACAAGCTTCCTAGATTTATTCGATGCCAAAACACCAACTTTCTATGACAAATGGACAAAACCGTTAAAAGCTCCTTCATCGAGAGAGTTGAGCAACTTCGGACCATCAAAGTTGCTCGGTGTACAATTTTTATTCTTCTTATATGTCAAATTTTACGAGTATAAGCTTCCTAGATTATTTCGATGCCAAAACACCAACTTTCTATGACAAATGGACAAAACCGTTAAAAGCTCCTCCATAGAGAGAGTTGAGCAACTTTGGACTATTAAAGTTGCCCGGGATAGACTTTTTATTGTTCTTCTATGTCAAATTTTACGGGTATAAGCTTCCTAGATTATTTCGATGCCAAAACACCAACTTTCTATGACAAATGGATAAAACCGTTAAAAGCTCCTCGATAGGGAGAGTTGAGCAACTTCGAACCATGAAAGTAGCTCGGGATACACTTTTTATTGTTCTTATATGTCAAATTTTATGAGTACAAGCTTCCTAGATTTATTCGATGCCAAAACACCAACTTTCTATGACAAATGGACAAAACCGTTAAAAGCTCCTTCATCGAGAGAGTTGAGCAACTTCGGACCATCAAAGTTGCTCGGTGTACAATTTTTATTCTTCTTATATGTCAAATTTTACGAGTATAAGCTTCCTAGATTATTTCGATGCCAAAACACCAACTTTCTATGACAAATGGATAAAACCGTTAAAAGCTCCTCGATAGGGAGAGTGGAGCAACTTCGGACCATGAAAGTTGCTCGATGTACAATTTTTATTGTTCTTATATGTCAAATTTTACGAGTATAAGCTTCCTAGATTATTTTTATGCCAAAACACCAACTTTCTATGACAAATGGACAAAACCGTTAAAAGCTCCTTGATAGGGAGAGTTGAGCAACTTCGGACCATGAAAGTTGCTCGGTGTACAATTTTTATTGTTCTTATATGTCAAATTTTACGAGTATAAGCTTCCTAGATTATTTCGATGCGAAAACACCAACTTTCTATGACAAATGGACCAAACCGTTAAAAGCTCCTCCATAGAGAGAGTTGAGAAACTTCGGACTATCAAAGTTGCTCGGGATACACTTTTTATTGTTCTTATATGTCAAATTTTATGAGTATAAGCTTCCAAGATTATTTCGATGCCAAAACACCAACTTTCTATGACAAATGGACGAAACCGTTAAAAGCTCCTCCATAGAGAGAGTTGAGCAACTTCCGACTATCAAACTTGCTCGGGATACAATTTTTATTGTTCTTCTATGTCAAATTTTACGAGTATAAGCTTCCTAGATTATTTTGATTCCAAAACACCAACTTTCTATGACAAATGGACAAAACCGGTAAAAGCTCCTCCATAGAGAGAGTTGAGCAACTTTGGACTATTAAAGTTGCTCGGGATAGACTTTTTATTGTTCTTATATGTCAAATTTTACGGGTATAAGCTTCCTAGATTATTTCGATGCCAAAACACCAACTTTCTATGACAAATGGATAAAACCGATAAAAGCTCCTCCATAGGGAGAGTTGAGCAACTTCGAACCATGAAAGTTGCTCCATGTACAATTTTTATTGTTCTTATATGTCAAATTTTACGAGTATAAGCTTCCTAGATTATTTTGATGCCAAAACACCAACTTTCTATGACAAATGGACAAAACCGTTAAAAGCCCCTTCATCGAGGGAGTTGAGCAACTTCGGACCATCAAAGTTGCTCCGTGTACAATTTTTATTGTTCTTATATGTCAAATTCTACGAGTATAAGCTTTCTAGATTATTTCGATGCCAAAACACCAACTTTCTATGGCAAATGGACAATACCGTTTAAAGCTCCTCCATAGAGAGAGTTGAGCAACTTCGGACTATCAAAGTTGCTCGGGATACAATTTTTACTGTTCTTATATGTCAAATTTTATGTGTATAAGCTTCCTAGATTATTTTGATGCCAAAACACCAACTTTCTAAGACAAATGGACAAAACCGTTAAAATCCCCATCATCGAGAGAGTTGAGCAACTTCGGACCATCAAAGTTGCTCGGTGTACAATTTTTATTCTTCTTATATGTCAAATTTTATAAGTATTAGCATCCTAGATTATTTCGATTCCAAAACACCAACTTTCTATGACAAATGGACAAAACCGTTAAAAGCTCCTCCATAGAGAGAGTTGAGCAACTTTGGACTATTAAAGTTGCTCAGGATAGACTTTTTATTGTTCTTCTATGTCAAATTTTACGGGTATAAGCTTCCTAGATTATTTCGATGCCAAAACACCAACTTTCTATGACAAATGGATAAAACCGTTAAAAGCTCATCCATAGGGAGAGTTGAGCAACTTCGAACCATGAAAGTTGCTCGGTGTACAATTTTTATTGTTCTTATATGTCAAATTTTACGAGTATAAGCTTCCTAGATTATTTCGATGTCAAAACACCAACTTTCTATGACAAATGGACCAAACCGTTAAAAGCTCCTCCATAGAGAGAGTTGAGCAACTTCGGACTATCAAAGTTGCTCGGGATACACTTTTTATTGTTCTTATATGTCAAATCTTATGAGTACAAGCTTACTAGATTTATTCGATGCCAAAACACGAACTTTCTATGACAAATGGACAAAACCGTTAAAAGCCCCTTCATCGAGAGAGTTGAGCAACTTCGGACCATCAAAGTTGCTCGGTGTACAATTTTTATTCTTCTTATATGTCAAATTTTATGAGTATTAGCATCCTAGATTATTTCGATTCCAAAACACCAACTTTCTATGACAAATGGACAAAACCGTTAAAAGCTCCTCCATAGAGAGAGTTGAGCAACTTCGGACTATCAAAGTTGCTCGGGATACACTTTTTATTTTTCTTATATGTCAAATTTTATGAGTACAAGCTTACTAGATTTATTCGATGCCAAAACACGAACTTTCTATGACAAATGGACAAAACCGTTAAAAGCCCCTTCATCGAGAGAGTTGAGCAACTTCGGACCATCAAAGTTGCTCGGTGTACAATTTTTATTCTTCTTATATGTCAAATTTTATGAGTATTAGCATCCTAGATTATTTCGATTCCAAAACACCAACTTTCTATGACAAATGGACAAAAGCGTTAAAAGCTCCTCCATAGAGAGAGTTGAGCAACTTTGGACTATTAAAGTTGCTCGGGATAGACTTTTTATTGTTCTTCTATGTCAAATTTTTCGGGTATAAGCTTCCTAGATTATTTCGATGCCAAAACACCAACTTTCTATGACAAATGGATAAAACCGTTAAAAGCTCCTCGATAGGGAGAGTTGAGCAACTTCGAACCATGAAAGTTGCTCGATGTACAATTTTTATTGTTCTTATATGTCAAATTTTACGAGTATAAGCTTCCTAGATTATTTTGATGCCAAAACACCAACTTTCTATGACAAATGGACAAAACCGTTAAAAGCTCCTCGATAGGGAGAGTTGAGCAACTTCGGACCATGAAAGTTGCTCGGTGTACAATTTTTATTGTTCTTATATGTCAAATTTTACGAGTATAAGCTTCCTAGATTATTTCGATGTCAAAACACCAACTTTCTATGACAAATGGACCAAACCGTTAAAAGCTCCTCCATAGAGAGAGTTGAGCAACTTCGGACTATCAAAGTTGCTCGGGATACACTTTTTATTGTTCTTATATGTCAAATTTTATGAGTACAAGCTTACTAGATTTATTCGATGCCAAAACACCAACTTTCTATGACAAATGGACAAAACCGTTAAAAGCCCATTCATCGAGAGAGTTGAGCAACTTCGGACCATCAAAGTTGCTCGGTGTACAATTTTTATTCTTCTTATATGTCAAAATTTATGAGTATTAGCTTCCTAGATTATTTCGATTCCAAAACACCAACTTTCTATGACAAATCGACAAAAGCGTTAAAAGCTCCTCCATAGAGAGAGTTGAGCAACTTTGGACTATTAAAGTTGCTCGGGATAGACTTTTTATTGTTCTTCTACGTCAAATTTTACGGGTATAAGCTTCCTAGATTATTTCGATGCCAAAACACCAACTTTCTATGACAAATGGATAAAACCGTTAAAAGCTCCTCGATAGGGAGAGTTGAGCAACTTCGAACCATGAAAGTTGCTCCATGTACAATTTTTATTGTTCTTATATGTCAAATTTTACGAGTATAAGCTTCCTAGATTATTTTGATGCCAAAACACCAACTTTCTATGACAAATGGACAAAACCGTTAAAAGCCCCTTCATCGAGGGAGTTGAGCAACTTCGGACCATCAAAGTTGCTCCGTGTACAATTTTTATTGTTCTTATATGTCAAATTTTACGAGTATAAGCTTCCTAGATTATTTCGATGTCAAAACACCAACTTTCTACGACAAATGGACCAAACCGTTAAAAGCTCCCCCATAGAGAGAGTTGAGCAACTTCGGACTATCAAAGTTGCTCGGGATACACTTTTTATTGTTCTTATATGTCAAATTTTATGTGTATAAGCTTCACAGATTATTTCGCTGCCAAAACACCAACTTTCTATGACAAATGGACAAAACCGTTAAAAGCTCCTCCATAGGGAGAGTTGAGCAACTTCGGACCATGAAAGTTGCACGGTGTACAATTTTTATTGTTCTTATATGTCAAATTTTACGAGTATATGCTTCCAAGATTATTTCGATGCCAAAACACCAACTTTCTATGACAAATGGACAAAACCGTTAAAAGCTCCTCCATAGAGAGAGTTGAGCAACTTCCGACTATCAAAGTTGCTCGGGATACAATTTTTATTGTTCTTCTATGTCAAATTTTACGAGTATAAGCTTCATAGATTCTTTTGATGCCAAAACACCAACTTTCTATGACAAATGAACAAAACCGTTAAAATCCCCTTCATCGAGAGAGTTGAGCAATATCGGACCATCAAAGTTGCTCGGTGTACAATTTTTATTCTTCTTATATGTCAAATTTTATGAGTATAAGATTCCTAGATTATTTCGATGCCAAAACACCAACTTTCTATGACAAATGGACAAAACCGTTAAAAGCTCCTCCATAGAGAGAGTTGAGCGACTTTGGACTATTAAAGTTGCTCGGGATAGACTTTTTATTGTTCTTCTATGTCAAATTTTACGGGTATAAGCTTCCTAGATTATTTCGATGCCAAAACACCAACTTTCTATGACAAATGGATAAAACCGTTAAAAGCTGCTCGATAGGGAGAGTTGAGCAACTTCGAACCATGAAAGTAGCTCGGGATACACTTTTTATTGTTCTTATATGTCAAATTTTATGAGTACAAGCTTCCTAGATTTATTCGATGCCAAAACACCAACTTTCTATGACAAATGGACAAAACCGTTAAAAGCTCCTTCATCGAGAGAGTTGAGCAACTTCGGACCATCAAAGTTGCTCGGTGTACAATTTTTATTCTTCTTATATGTCAAATTTTACGAGTATAAGCTTCCTAGATTATTTCGATGCCAAAACACCAACTTTCTATGACAAATGGACAAAACCGTTAAAAGCTCCTCCATAGAGAGAGTTGAGCAACTTTGGACTATTAAAGTTGCCCGGGATAGACTTTTTATTGTTCTTCTATGTCAAATTTTACGGGTATAAGCTTCCTAGATTATTTCGATGCCAAAACACCAACTTTCTATGACAAATGGATAAAACCGTTAAAAGCTCCTCGATAGGGAGAGTGGAGCAACTTCGGACCATGAAAGTTGCTCGATGTACAATTTTTATTGTTCTTATATGTCAAATTTTACGAGTATAAGCTTCCTAGATTATTTTTATGCCAAAACACCAACTTTCTATGACAAATGGACAAAACCGTTAAAAGCTCCTTGATAGGGAGAGTTGAGCAACTTCGGACCATGAAAGTTGCTCGGTGTACAATTTTTATTGTTCTTATATGTCAAATTTTACGAGTATAAGCTTCCTAGATTATTTCGATGCGAAAACACCAACTTTCTATGACAAATGGACCAAACCGTTAAAAGCTCCTCCATAGAGAGAGTTGAGAAACTTCGGACTATCAAAGTTGCTCGGGATACACTTTTTATTGTTCTTATATGTCAAATTTTATGAGTATAAGCTTCCAAGATTATTTCGATGCCAAAACACCAACTTTCTATGACAAATGGACGAAACCGTTAAAAGCTCCTCCATAGAGAGAGTTGAGCAACTTCCGACTATCAAACTTGCTCGGGATACAATTTTTATTGTTCTTCTATGTCAAATTTTACGAGTATAAGCTTCCTAGATTATTTTGATTCCAAAACACCAACTTTCTATGACAAATGGACAAAACCGGTAAAAGCTCCCCCATAGAGAGAGTTGAGCAACTTTGGACTATTAAAGTTGCTCGGGATAGACTTTTTATTGTTCTTATATGTCAAATTTTACGGGTATAAGCTTCCTAGATTATTTCGATGCCAAAACACCAACTTTCTATGACAAATGGATAAAACCGTTAAAAGCTCCTCCATAGGGAGAGTTGAGCAACTTCGAACCATGAAAGTTGCTCCATGTACAATTTTTATTGTTCTTATATGTCAAATTTTACGAGTATAAGCTTCCTAGATTATTTTGATGCCAAAACACCAACTTTCTATGACAAATGGACAAAACCGTTAAAAGCCCCTTCATCGAGGGAGTTGAGCAACTTCGGACCATCAAAGTTGCTCCGTGTACAATTTTTATTGTTCTTATATGTCAAATTCTACGAGTATAAGCTTTCTAGATTATTTCGATGCCAAAACACCAACTTTCTATGGCAAATGGACAAAACCGTTTAAAGCTCCTCCATAGAGAGAGTTGAGCAACTTCGGACTATCAAAGTTGCTCGGGATACAATTTTTATTGTTCTTATATGTCAAATTTTACGAGTATAAGCTTCCTAGATTATTTTGATGCCAAAACACCAACTTTCTATGACAAATGGACAAAACCGTTAAAAGCCCCTTCATCGAGGGAGTTGAGCAACTTCGGACCATCAAAGTTGCTCCGTGTACAATTTTTATTGTTCTTATATGTCAAATTTTACGAGTATAAGCTTCCTAGATTATTTCGATGTCAAAACACCAACTTTCTACGACAAATGGACCAAACCGTTAAAAGCTCCCCCATAGAGAGAGTTGAGCAACTTCGGACTATCAAAGTTGCTCGGGATACACTTTTTATTGTTCTTATATGTCAAATTTTATGTGTATAAGCTTCACAGATTATTTCGCTGCCAAAACACCAACTTTCTATGACAAATGGACAAAACCGTTAAAAGCTCCTCCATAGGGAGAGTTGAGCAACTTCGGACCATGAAAGTTGCACGGTGTACAATTTTTATTGTTCTTATATGTCAAATTTTACGAGTATATGCTTCCAAGATTATTTCGATGCCAAAACACCAACTTTCTATGACAAATGGACAAAACCGTTAAAAGCTCCTCCATAGAGAGAGTTGAGCAACTTCCGACTATCAAAGTTGCTCGGGATACAATTTTTATTGTTCTTCTATGTCAAATTTTACGAGTATAAGCTTCATAGATTCTTTTGATGCCAAAACACCAACTTTCTATGACAAATGAACAAAACCGTTAAAATCCCCTTCATCGAGAGAGTTGAGCAATATCGGACCATCAAAGTTGCTCGGTGTACAATTTTTATTCTTCTTATATGTCAAATTTTATGAGTATAAGATTCCTAGATTATTTCGATGCCAAAACACCAACTTTCTATGACAAATGGACAAAACCGTTAAAAGCTCCTCCATAGAGAGAGTTGAGCGACTTTGGACTATTAAAGTTGCTCGGGATAGACTTTTTATTGTTCTTCTATGTCAAATTTTACGGGTATAAGCTTCCTAGATTATTTCGATGCCAAAACACCAACTTTCTATGACAAATGGATAAAACCGTTAAAAGCTGCTCGATAGGGAGAGTTGAGCAACTTCGAACCATGAAAGTAGCTCGGGATACACTTTTTATTGTTCTTATATGTCAAATTTTATGAGTACAAGCTTCCTAGATTTATTCGATGCCAAAACACCAACTTTCTATGACAAATGGACAAAACCGTTAAAAGCTCCTTCATCGAGAGAGTTGAGCAACTTCGGACCATCAAAGTTGCTCGGTGTACAATTTTTATTCTTCTTATATGTCAAATTTTACGAGTATAAGCTTCCTAGATTATTTCGATGCCAAAACACCAACTTTCTATGACAAATGGACAAAACCGTTAAAAGCTCCTCCATAGAGAGAGTTGAGCAACTTTGGACTATTAAAGTTGCCCGGGATAGACTTTTTATTGTTCTTCTATGTCAAATTTTACGGGTATAAGCTTCCTAGATTATTTCGATGCCAAAACACCAACTTTCTATGACAAATGGATAAAACCGTTAAAAGCTCCTCGATAGGGAGAGTGGAGCAACTTCGGACCATGAAAGTTGCTCGATGTACAATTTTTATTGTTCTTATATGTCAAATTTTACGAGTATAAGCTTCCTAGATTATTTTTATGCCAAAACACCAACTTTCTATGACAAATGGACAAAACCGTTAAAAGCTCCTTGATAGGGAGAGTTGAGCAACTTCGGACCATGAAAGTTGCTCGGTGTACAATTTTTATTGTTCTTATATGTCAAATTTTACGAGTATAAGCTTCCTAGATTATTTCGATGCGAAAACACCAACTTTCTATGACAAATGGACCAAACCGTTAAAAGCTCCTCCATAGAGAGAGTTGAGAAACTTCGGACTATCAAAGTTGCTCGGGATACACTTTTTATTGTTCTTATATGTCAAATTTTATGAGTATAAGCTTCCAAGATTATTTCGATGCCAAAACACCAACTTTCTATGACAAATGGACGAAACCGTTAAAAGCTCCTCCATAGAGAGAGTTGAGCAACTTCCGACTATCAAACTTGCTCGGGATACAATTTTTATTGTTCTTCTATGTCAAATTTTACGAGTATAAGCTTCCTAGATTATTTTGATTCCAAAACACCAACTTTCTATGACAAATGGACAAAACCGGTAAAAGCTCCCCCATAGAGAGAGTTGAGCAACTTTGGACTATTAAAGTTGCTCGGGATAGACTTTTTATTGTTCTTATATGTCAAATTTTACGGGTATAAGCTTCCTAGATTATTTCGATGCCAAAACACCAACTTTCTATGACAAATGGATAAAACCGTTAAAAGCTCCTCCATAGGGAGAGTTGAGCAACTTCGAACCATGAAAGTTGCTCCATGTACAATTTTTATTGTTCTTATATGTCAAATTTTACGAGTATAAGCTTCCTAGATTATTTTGATGCCAAAACACCAACTTTCTATGACAAATGGACAAAACCGTTAAAAGCCCCTTCATCGAGGGAGTTGAGCAACTTCGGACCATCAAAGTTGCTCCGTGTACAATTTTTATTGTTCTTATATGTCAAATTCTACGAGTATAAGCTTTCTAGATTATTTCGATGCCAAAACACCAACTTTCTATGGCAAATGGACAAAACCGTTTAAAGCTCCTCCATAGAGAGAGTTGAGCAACTTCGGACTATCAAAGTTGCTCGGGATACAATTTTTACTGTTCTTATATGTCAAATTTTATGTGTATAAGCTTCCTAGATTATTTTGATGCCAAAACACCAACTTTCTATGACAAATGGACAAAACCGTTAAAATCCCCATCATCGAGAGAGTTGAGCAACTTCGGACCATCAAAGTTGCTCGGTGTACAATTTTTATTCTTCTTATATGTCAAATTTTATAAGTATTAGCATCCTAGATTATTTCGATTCCAAAACACCAACTTTCTATGACAAATGGACAAAACCGTTAAAAGCTCCTCCATAGAGAGAGTTGAGCAACTTTGGACTATTAAAGTTGCTCAGGATAGACTTTTTATTGTTCTTCTATGTCAAATTTTACGGGTATAAGCTTCCTAGATTATTTCGATGCCAAAACACCAACTTTCTATGACAAATGGATAAAACCGTTAAAAGCTCATCCATAGGGAGAGTTGAGCAACTTCGAACCATGAAAGTTGCTCGGTGTACAATTTTTATTGTTCTTATATGTCAAATTTTACGAGTATAAGCTTCCTAGATTATTTCGATGTCAAAACACCAACTTTCTATGACAAATGGACCAAACCGTTAAAAGCTCCTCCATAGAGAGAGTTGAGCAACTTCGGACTATCAAAGTTGCTCGGGATACACTTTTTATTGTTCTTATATGTCAAATCTTATGAGTACAAGCTTACTAGATTTATTCGATGCCAAAACACGAACTTTCTATGACAAATGGACAAAACCGTTAAAAGCCCCTTCATCGAGAGAGTTGAGCAACTTCGGACCATCAAAGTTGCTCGGTGTACAATTTTTATTCTTCTTATATGTCAAATTTTATGAGTATTAGCATCCTAGATTATTTCGATTCCAAAACACCAACTTTCTATGACAAATAGACAAAACCGTTAAAAGCTCCTCCATAGAGAGAGTTGAGCAACTTCGGACTATCAAAGTTGCTCGGGATACACTTTTTATTGTTCTTATATGTCAAATTTTATGAGTACAAGCTTACTAGATTTATTCGATGCCAAAACACGAACTTTCTATGACAAATGGACAAAACCGTTAAAAGCCCCTTCATCGAGAGAGTTGAGCAACTTCGGACCATCAAAGTTGCTCGGTGTACAATTTTTATTCTTCTTATATGTCAAATTTTATGAGTATTAGCATCCTAGATTATTTCGATTCCAAAACACCAACTTTCTATGACAAATGGACAAAACCGTTAAAAGCTCCTCCATAGAGAGAGTTGAGCAACTTTGGACTATTAAAGTTGCTCGGGATAGACTTTTTATTGTTCTTCTATGTCAAATTTTACGGGTATAAGCTTCCTAGATTATTTCGATGCCAAAACACCAACTTTCTATGACAAATAGATAAAACCGTTAAAAGCTCATCCATAGGGAGAGTTGAGCAACTTCGAACCATGAAAGTTGCTCCATGTACAATTTTTATTGTTCTTATATGTCAAATTTTACGAGTATAAGCTTCCTAGATTATTTTGATGCCAAAACACCAACTTTCTATGACAAATGGACAAAACCGTTAAAATCCCCTTCATCGAGAGAGTTGAGCAACTTCGGACCATCAAAGTTGCTCGGTGTACAATTTTTATTGTTCTTATATGTCTAATTTTACGAGTATAAGCTTTCTAGATTATTTCGATGCCAAAACACCAACTTTCTATGGCAAATGGACAAAACCGTTAAAAGCTCTTCCATAAAGAGAGTTGAGCAACTTCAGACTATCAAAGTTGCTCGGAATACAATTTTTATTGTTCTTATATGTCAAATTTTATGTGTATAAGCTTCACAGATTATTTCGCTGCCAAAACACCAACTTTCTATGACAAATGGACAAAACCGTTAAAAGCTCCTCCATAGGGAGAGTTGAGCAACTTCGGACAATGAAAGTTGCACGGTGTACAATTTTTATTGTTCTTATATGTCAAATTTTACGAGTATAAGCTTCCAAGATTATTTCGATGCCAAAACACCAACTTTCTATGACAAATGGACAAAACCGTTAAAAGCTCCTCCATAGAGAGAGTTGAGCAACTTCCGACTATCAAAGTTGCTCGGGATACAATTTTTATTGTTCTTCTATGTCAAATTTTACGAGTATAAGCTTCATAGATTCTTTCGATGCCAAAACACCAACTTTCTATGACAAATGAACAAAACCGTTAAAATCCCCTTCATCGAGAGAGTTGAGCAACTTCGGACCATCAAAGTTGCTCGGTGTACAATTTTTATTCTTCTTATATGTCAAATTTTATGAGTATGAGCTTCCTAGATTATTTCGATGCCAAAACACCAACTTTCTATGACAAATGGACAAAACCGTTAAAAGCTCCTCCATAGAGAGAGTTGAGCAACTTTGGACTATTAAAGTTGCTCGGGATAGACTTTTTATTGTTCTTCTATGTCAAATTTTACGGGTATAAGCTTCCTAGATTATTTCGATGCCAAAATACCAACTTTCTATGACAAAAGGATAAAACCGTTAAAAGCTCCTCGATAGGGAGAGTTGAGCAACTTCGAACCATGAAAGTTGCTCGGGATACACTTTTTATTGTTCTTATATGTCAAATTTTATGAGTACAAGCTTCCTAGATTTATTCGATGCCAAAACACCAACTTTCTATGACAAATGGACAAAACCGTTAAAAGCCCCTTCATCGAGAGAGTTGAGCAACTTCGGACCATCAAAGTTGCTCGGTGTACAATTTTTATTCTTCTTATATGTCAAATTTTACGAGTATAAGCTTCCTAGATTATTTCGATGCCAAAACACCAACTTTCTATGACAAAAGGACAAAACAGTTAAAAGCTCCTCCATAGAGAGAGTTGAGCAGCTTTGGACTATTAAAGTTGCTCGGGATAGACTTTTTATTGTTCTTCTATGTCAAATTTTACGGGTATAAGCTTCCTAGATTATTTCGATGCCAAAACACCAACTTTCTATGACAAATGGATAAAACCGTTAAAAGCTCCTCGATAGGGAGAGTTGAGCAACTTCGAACCATGAAAGTTGCTCGATGTACAATTTTTATTGTTCTTATATGTCAAATTTTACGAGTATAAGCTTCCTAGATTATTTTGATGCCAAAACACCAACTTTCTATGACAAATGGACAAAACCGTTAAAAGCTCCTCGATAGGGAGAGTTGAGCAACTTCGGACCATGAAAGTTGCTCGGTGTACAATTTTTATTGTTCTTATATGTCAAATTTTACGAGTATAAGCTTCCTAGATTATTTCGATGTCAAAACACCAACTTTCTACGACAAATGGACCAAACCGTTAAAAGCTCCTCCATAGAGAGAGTTGAGCAACTTCGGACTATCAAAGTTGCTCGGGATACACTTTTTATTGTTCTTATATGTCAAATTTTATGTGTATAAGCTTCACAGATTATTTCGCTGCCAAAACACCAACTTTCTATGACAAATGGACAAAACCGTTAAAAGCTCCTCCATAGGGAGAGTTGAGCAACTTCGGACCATGAAAGTTGCACGGTGTACAATTTTTATTGTTCTTATATGTTAAATTTTACGAGTATATGCTTCCAAGATTATTTCGATGCCAAAACACCAACTTTCTATGACAAATGGACAAAACCGTTAAAAGCTCCTCCATAGAGAGAGTTGAGCAACTTCCGACTATCAAAGTTGCTCGGGATACAATTTTTATTGTTCTTCTATGTCAAATTTTACGAGTATAAGCTTCATAGATTCTTTTGATGCCAAAACACCAACTTTCTATGACAAATGAACAAAACCGTTAAAATCCCCTTCATCGAGAGAGTTGAGCAACTTCGGACCATCAAAGTTGCTCGGTGTACAATTTTTATTCTTCTTATATGTCAAATTTTATGAGTATAAGCTTCCTAGATTATTTCGATGCGAAAACACCAACTTTCTATGACAAATGGACAAAACCGTTTAAAGCTCCTCCATAGAGAGAGTTGAGCAACTTTGGACTATTAAAGTTGCTCGGGATAGACTTTTTATTGTTCTTCTATGTCAAATTTTACGGGTATAAGCTTCCTGGATTATTTCGATGCCAAAACACCAACTTTCTATGACAAAAGGAGAAAACCGTTAAAAGCTCCTCGATAGGGAGAGTTGAGCAACTTCGAACCATGAAAGTTGCTCGGGATACACTTTTTATTGTTCTTATATGTCAAATTTTATGAGTACAAGCTTCCTAGATTTATTCGATGCCAAAACACCAACTTTCTATGACAAATGGACAAAACCGTTAAAAGCCCCTTCATCGAGAGAGTTGAGCAACTTCGGACCATCAAAGTTGCTCGGTGTACAATTTTTATTCTTCTTATATGTCAAATTTTACGAGTATAAGCTTCCTAGATTATTTCGATGCCAAAACACCAACTTTCTATGACAAATGGACAAAACAGTTAAAAGCTCCTCCATAGAGAGAGTTGAGCAACTTTGGACTATTAAAGTTGCTCGGGATAGACTTTTTATTGTTCTTCTATGTCTAATTTTACTGGTATAAGCTTCCTAGATTATTTCGATGCCAAAACACCAACTTTCTATGACAAATGGACAAAACAGTTAAAAGCTCCTCCATAGAGAGGGTTGAGCAACTTTGGACTATTAAAGTTGCTCGGGATACACTTTTTATTGTTCTTATATGTCAAATTTTATGAGTACAAGCTTCCTAGATTTATTCGATGCCAAAACACCAACTTTCTATGACAAATGGACAAAACCGTTAAAAGCCCCTTCATCGAGAGAGTTGAGCAACTTCGGACCATCAAAGTTGCTCGGTGTACAATTTTTATTCTTCTTATATGTCAAATTTTACGAGTATAAGCTTCCTAGATTATTTCGATGCCAAAACACCAACTTTCTATGACAAATGGACAAAACAGTTAAAAGCTCCTCCATAGAGAGAGTTGAGCAGCTTTGGACTATTAAAGTTGCTCGGGATAGACTTTTTATTGTTCTTCTATGTCAAATTTTACGGGTATAAGCTTCCTAGATTATTTCGATGCCAAAACACCAACTTTCTATGACAAATGGATAAAACCGTTAAAAGCTCCTCGATAGGGAGAGTTGAGCAACTTCGAACCATGAAAGTTGCTCGATGTACAATTTTTATTGTTCTTATATGTCAAATTTTACGAGTATAAGCTTCCTAGATTATTTTGATGCCAAAACACCAACTTTCAATGACAAATGGACAAAACCGTTAAAAGCTCCTCGATAGGGAGAGTTGAGCAACTTCGGACCACGAAAGTTGCTCGGTGTACAATTTTTATTGTTCTTATATGTCAAATTTTACGAGTATAAGCTTCCTAGATTATTTCGATGTCAAAACACCAACTTTCTATGACAAATGGACCAAACCGTTAAAAGCTCCTCCATAGAAAGAGTTGAGCAACTTCGGACTATCAAAGTTGCTCGGGATACACTTTTTACTGTTCTTATATGTCAAATTTTATGTGTATAAGCTTCACAGATTATTTCGCTGCCAAAACACCAACTTTCTATGACAAATGGACAAAACCGTTAAAAGCTCCTCCATAGGGAGAGTTGAGCAACTTCGTACCATGAAAGTTGCACGGTGTACAATTTTTATTGTTCTTATATGTCAAATTTTACGAGTATAAGCTTCCAAGATTATTTCGATGCCAAATCACCAACTTTCTATGACAAATGGACAAAACCGTTAAAAGCTCCTCCATAGAGAGAGTTGAGCAACTTCCGACTATCAAAGTTGCTCGGAATACAATTTTTATTGTTCTTATATGTCAAATTTTATGTGTATAAGCTTCACAGATTATTTCGCTGCCAAAACACCAACTTTCTATGACAAATGGACAAAACCGTTAAAAGCTCCTCCATAGGGAGAGTTGAGCAACTTCGGACCATGAAAGTTGCACGGTGTACAATTTTTATTGTTCTTATATGTCAAATTTTACGAGTATAAGCTTCCAAGATTATTTCGATGCCAAAACACCAACTTTCTATGACAAATGGACAAAACCGTTAAAAGCTCCTCCATAGAGAGAGTTGAGCAACTTCCGACTATCAAAGTTGCTCGGGATACAATTTTTATTGTTCTTCTATGTCAAATTTTACGAGTATAAGCTTCATCGATTCTTTCGATGCCAAAACACCAACTTTCTATGACAAATGAACAAAACCGTTAAAATCCCCTTCATCGAGAGAGTTGAGCAACTTCGAACCATCAAAGTTGCTCGGTGTACAATTTTTATTCTTCTTATATGTCAAATTTTATGAGTATAAGCTTCCTAGATTATTTCGATGCCAAAACACCAACTTTCTATGACAAATGGACAAAACCGTTAAAAGCTCCTCCATAGAGAGAGTTGAGCAACTTTGGACTATTAAAGTTGCTCGGGATAGACTTTTTATTGTTCTTCTATGTCAAATTTTACGGGTATAAGCTTCCTAGATTATTTCGATGCCAAAACACCAACTTTCTATGACAAAAGGATAAAACCGTTAAAAGCTCCTCGATAGGGAGAGTTGAGCAACTTCGAACCATGAAAGTTGCTCGGGATACACTTTTTATTGTTCTTATATGTCAAATTTTATGAGTACAAGCTTCCTAGATTTATTCGATGCCAAAACACCAACTTTCTATGACAAATGGACAAAACCGTTAAAAGCCCCTTCATCGAGAGAGTTGAGCAACTTCGGACCATCAAAGTTGCTCGGTGTACAATTTTTATTCTTCTTATATGTCAAATTTTACGAGTATAAGCTTCCTAGATTATTTCGATGCCAAAACACCAACTTTCTATGACAAATGGACAAAACAGTTAAAATCTCCTCCATAGAGAGAGTTGAGCAACTTTGGACTATTAAAGTTGCTCGGGATAGACTTTTTATTGTTCTTCTATGTCAAATTTTACGGGTATAAGCTTCCTAGATTATTTCGATGCCAAAACACCAACTTTCTATGACAAATGGATAAAACCGTTAAAAGCTCCTCGATAGGGAGAGTTGAGCAACTTCGAACCATGAAAGTTGCTCGATATACAATTTTTATTGTTCTTATATGTCAAATTTGACGAGTATAAGCTTCCTAGATTATTTTGATGCCAAAACACCAACTTTCTATGACAAATGGACAAAACCGTTAAAAGCTCCTCCATAGGGAGAGTTGAGCAACTTCGGACCATGAAAGTTGCTCGGTGTACAATTTTTATTGTTCTTATATGTCAAATTTTACGAGTATAAGCTTCCTAGATTATTTCGATGTCAAAACACCAACTTTCTATGACAAATGGACCAAAACGTTAAAAGCTCCTCCATAGAGAGAGTTGAGCAACTTCGGACTATCAAAGTTGCTCGGGATACACTTTTTATTGTTCTTATATGTCAAATTTTATGTGTATAAGCTTCACAGATTATTTCGCTGCCAAAACACCAACTTTCTATGACATATGGACAAAACCGTTAAAAGCTCCTCCATAGGGAGAGTTGAGCAACTTCGGACCATGAAAGTTGCACGGTGTACAATTTTTATTGTTCTTATATGTCAAATTTTACGAGTATAAGCTTCCAAGATTATTTCGATGCCAAAACACCAACTTTCTATGACAAATGGACAAAACCGTTAAAAGCTCCTCCATAGAGAGAGTTGAGCAACTTCCGACTATCAAAGTTGCTCGGGATAAAATTTTTATTGTTCTTCTATGTCAAATTTTACGAGTATAAGCTTCATAGATTCTTTCGATGCCAAAACACCAACTTTCTATGACAAATGAACAAAACCGTTAAAATCCCCTTAATCGAGAGAGTTGAGCAACTTCGGACCATCAAAGTTGCTCGGTGTACAATTTTTATTCTTCTTATATGTCAAATTTTATGAGTATAAGCTTCCTAGATTATTTCGATGCCAAAACACCAACTTTCTATGACAAATGGACAAAACCGTAAAAAGCTCCTCCATAGAGAGAGTTGAGCAACTTTGGACTATTAAAGTTGCTCGGGATAGACTTTTTATTGTTCTTCTAAGTCAAATTTTACGGGTATAAGCTTCCTAGATTATTTCGATGCCAAAACACCAACTTTCTATGACAAAAGGATAAAACCGTTAAAAGCTCCTCGATAGGGAGAGTTGAGCAACTTCGAACCATGAAAGTTGCTCGGGATACACTTTTTATTGTTCTTATATGTCAAATTTTATGAGTACAAGCTTCCTAGATTTATTCGATGCCAAAACACCAACTTTCTATGACAAATGGACAAAACCGTTAAAAGCCCCTTCATCGAGAGAGTTGAGCAACTTCGGACCATCAAAGTTGCTCGGTGTACAATTTTTATTCTTCTTATATGTCAAATTTTACGAGTATAAGCTTCCTAGATTATTTCGATGCCAAAACACCAACTTTCTATGACAAATGGACAAAACCGTTAAAAGCTCCTCCATAGAGAGAGTTGAGCAACTTTGCACTATTAAAGTTGCCCGGGATAGACTTTTTATTGTTCTTCTACGTCAAATTTTACGGGTATAAGCTTCCTAGATTATTTCGATGCCAAAACACCAACTTTCTATGACAAATATATAAAACCGTTAAAAGCTCCTCGATAGGGAGAGTGGAGCAACTTCGAACCGTGAAAGTTGCTCGATGTACAATTTTTATTGTTCTTATATGTCAAATTTTACGAGTATAAGCTTCCTAGATTATTTTGATGCCAAAACACCAACTTTCTATGACAAATGGACAAAGCTGTTAAAAGCTCCTCGATAGGGAGAGTTGAGCAACTTCGGACCATGAAAGTTGCTCGGTGTACAATTTTTATTGTTCTTATATGTCAAATTTTACGAGTATAAGCTTCCTAGATTATTTCGATGTCAAAACACCAACTTTCTATGACAAATGGACCAAACCGTTAAAAGCTCCTCCATAGAGAGAGTTGAGCAACTTCGGACTATCAAAGTTGCTCGGGATACACTTTTTATTGTTCTTATATGTCAAATTTTATGAGTACAAGCTTACTAGATTTATTCGATGCCAAAACACCAACTTTCTATGACAAATGGACAAAACCGTTAAAAGCCCCTTCATCGAGAGAGTTGAGCAACTTCGGACCATCAAAGTTGCTCGGTGTACAATTTTTATTCTTCTTATATGTCAAATTTTACGAGTATAAGCTTCCTAGATTATTTCGATGCCAAAACACCAACTTTCTATGACAAATGGACAAAACAGTTAAAAGCTCCTCCATAGAGAGAGTTGAGCAGCTTTGGACTATTAAAGTTGCTCGGGATAGACTTTTTATTGTTCTTCTATGTCAAATTTTACGGGTATAAGCTTCCTAGATTATTTCGATGCCAAAACACCAACTTTCTATGACAAATGGATAAAACCGTTAAAAGCTCCTCGATAGGGAGAGTTGAGCAACTTCGAACCATGAAAGTTGCTCGATGTACAATTTTTATTGTTCTTATATGTCAAATTTTACGAGTATAAGCTTCCTAGATTATTTTGATGCCAAAACACCAACTTTCAATGACAAATGGACAAAACCGTTAAAAGCTCCTCGATAGGGAGAGTTGAGCAACTTCGGACCACGAAAGTTGCTCGGTGTACAATTTTTATTGTTCTTATATGTCAAATTTTACGAGTATAAGCTTCCTAGATTATTTCGATGTCAAAACACCAACTTTCTATGACAAATGGACCAAACCGTTAAAAGCTCCTCCATAGAAAGAGTTGAGCAACTTCGGACTATCAAAGTTGCTCGGGATACACTTTTTACTGTTCTTATATGTCAAATTTTATGTGTATAAGCTTCACAGATTATTTCGCTGCCAAAACACCAACTTTCTATGACAAATGGACAAAACCGTTAAAAGCTCCTCCATAGGGAGAGTTGAGCAACTTCGTACCATGAAAGTTGCACGGTGTACAATTTTTATTGTTCTTATATGTCAAATTTTACGAGTATAAGCTTCCAAGATTATTTCGATGCCAAATCACCAACTTTCTATGACAAATGGACAAAACCGTTAAAAGCTCCTCCATAGAGAGAGTTGAGCAACTTCCGACTATCAAAGTTGCTCGGAATACAATTTTTATTGTTCTTATATGTCAAATTTTATGTGTATAAGCTTCACAGATTATTTCGCTGCCAAAACACCAACTTTCTATGACAAATGGACAAAACCGTTAAAAGCTCCTCCATAGGGAGAGTTGAGCAACTTCGGACCATGAAAGTTGCACGGTGTACAATTTTTATTGTTCTTATATGTCAAATTTTACGAGTATAAGCTTCCAAGATTATTTCGATGCCAAAACACCAACTTTCTATGACAAATGGACAAAACCGTTAAAAGCTCCTCCATAGAGAGAGTTGAGCAACTTCCGACTATCAAAGTTGCTCGGGATACAATTTTTATTGTTCTTCTATGTCAAATTTTACGAGTATAAGCTTCATCGATTCTTTCGATGCCAAAACACCAACTTTCTATGACAAATGAACAAAACCGTTAAAATCCCCTTCATCGAGAGAGTTGAGCAACTTCGAACCATCAAAGTTGCTCGGTGTACAATTTTTATTCTTCTTATATGTCAAATTTTATGAGTATAAGCTTCCTAGATTATTTCGATGCCAAAACACCAACTTTCTATGACAAATGGACAAAACCGTTAAAAGCTCCTCCATAGAGAGAGTTGAGCAACTTTGGACTATTAAAGTTGCTCGGGATAGACTTTTTATTGTTCTTCTATGTCAAATTTTACGGGTATAAGCTTCCTAGATTATTTCGATGCCAAAACACCAACTTTCTATGACAAAAGGATAAAACCGTTAAAAGCTCCTCGATAGGGAGAGTTGAGCAACTTCGAACCATGAAAGTTGCTCGGGATACACTTTTTATTGTTCTTATATGTCAAATTTTATGAGTACAAGCTTCCTAGATTTATTCGATGCCAAAACACCAACTTTCTATGACAAATGGACAAAACCGTTAAAAGCCCCTTCATCGAGAGAGTTGAGCAACTTCGGACCATCAAAGTTGCTCGGTGTACAATTTTTATTCTTCTTATATGTCAAATTTTACGAGTATAAGCTTCCTAGATTATTTCGATGCCAAAACACCAACTTTCTATGACAAATGGACAAAACAGTTAAAATCTCCTCCATAGAGAGAGTTGAGCAACTTTGGACTATTAAAGTTGCTCGGGATAGACTTTTTATTGTTCTTCTATGTCAAATTTTACGGGTATAAGCTTCCTAGATTATTTCGATGCCAAAACACCAACTTTCTATGACAAATGGATAAAACCGTTAAAAGCTCCTCGATAGGGAGAGTTGAGCAACTTCGAACCATGAAAGTTGCTCGATATACAATTTTTATTGTTCTTATATGTCAAATTTGACGAGTATAAGCTTCCTAGATTATTTTGATGCCAAAACACCAACTTTCTATGACAAATGGACAAAACCGTTAAAAGCTCCTCCATAGGGAGAGTTGAGCAACTTCGGACCATGAAAGTTGCTCGGTGTACAATTTTTATTGTTCTTATATGTCAAATTTTACGAGTATAAGCTTCCTAGATTATTTCGATGTCAAAACACCAACTTTCTATGACAAATGGACCAAAACGTTAAAAGCTCCTCCATAGAGAGAGTTGAGCAACTTCGGACTATCAAAGTTGCTCGGGATACACTTTTTATTGTTCTTATATGTCAAATTTTATGTGTATAAGCTTCACAGATTATTTCGCTGCCAAAACACCAACTTTCTATGACATATGGACAAAACCGTTAAAAGCTCCTCCATAGGGAGAGTTGAGCAACTTCGGACCATGAAAGTTGCACGGTGTACAATTTTTATTGTTCTTATATGTCAAATTTTACGAGTATAAGCTTCCAAGATTATTTCGATGCCAAAACACCAACTTTCTATGACAAATGGACAAAACCGTTAAAAGCTCCTCCATAGAGAGAGTTGAGCAACTTCCGACTATCAAAGTTGCTCGGGATAAAATTTTTATTGTTCTTCTATGTCAAATTTTACGAGTATAAGCTTCATAGATTCTTTCGATGCCAAAACACCAACTTTCTATGACAAATGAACAAAACCGTTAAAATCCCCTTAATCGAGAGAGTTGAGCAACTTCGGACCATCAAAGTTGCTCGGTGTACAATTTTTATTCTTCTTATATGTCAAATTTTATGAGTATAAGCTTCCTAGATTATTTCGATGCCAAAACACCAACTTTCTATGACAAATGGACAAAACCGTAAAAAGCTCCTCCATAGAGAGAGTTGAGCAACTTTGGACTATTAAAGTTGCTCGGGATAGACTTTTTATTGTTCTTCTAAGTCAAATTTTACGGGTATAAGCTTCCTAGATTATTTCGATGCCAAAACACCAACTTTCTATGACAAAAGGATAAAACCGTTAAAAGCTCCTCGATAGGGAGAGTTGAGCAACTTCGAACCATGAAAGTTGCTCGGGATACACTTTTTATTGTTCTTATATGTCAAATTTTATGAGTACAAGCTTCCTAGATTTATTCGATGCCAAAACACCAACTTTCTATGACAAATGGACAAAACCGTTAAAAGCCCCTTCATCGAGAGAGTTGAGCAACTTCGGACCATCAAAGTTGCTCGGTGTACAATTTTTATTCTTCTTATATGTCAAATTTTACGAGTATAAGCTTCCTAGATTATTTCGATGCCAAAACACCAACTTTCTATGACAAATGGACAAAACCGTTAAAAGCTCCTCCATAGAGAGAGTTGAGCAACTTTGCACTATTAAAGTTGCCCGGGATAGACTTTTTATTGTTCCTCTACGTCAAATTTTACGGGTATAAGCTTCCTAGATTATTTCGATGCCAAAACACCAACTTTCTATGACAAATATATAAAACCGTTAAAAGCTCCTCGATAGGGAGAGTGGAGCAACTTCGAACCGTGAAAGTTGCTCGATGTACAATTTTTATTGTTCTTATATGTCAAATTTTACGAGTATAAGCTTCCTAGATTATTTTGATGCCAAAACACCAACTTTCTATGACAAATGGACAAAGCTGTTAAAAGCTCCTCGATAGGGAGAGTTGAGCAACTTCGGACCATGAAAGTTGCTCGGTGTACAATTTTTATTGTTCTTATATGTCAAATTTTACGAGTATAAGCTTCCTAGATTATTTCGATGTCAAAACACCAACTTTCTATGACAAATGGACCAAACCGTTAAAAGCTCCTCCATAGAGAGAGTTGAGCAACTTCGGACTATCAAAGTTGCTCGGGATACACTTTTTATTGTTCTTATATGTCAAATTTTATGAGTACAAGCTTACTAGATTTATTCGATGCCAAAACACCAACTTTCTATGACAAATGGACAAAACCGTTAAAAGCCCCTTCATCGAGAGAGTTGAGCAACTTCGGACCATCAAAGTTGCTCGGTGTACAATTTTTATTCTTCTTATATGTCAAAATTTATGAGTATTAGCTTCCTAGATTATTTCGATTCCAAAACACCAACTTTCTATGACAAATGGACAAAAGCGTTAAAAGCTCCTCCATAGAGAGAGTTGAGCAACTTTGGACTATTAAAGTTGCTCGGGATAGACTTTTTATTGTTCTTCTATGTCAAATTTTACGGGTATAAGCTTCCTAGATTATTTCGATGCCAAAACACCAACTTTCTATGACAAATGGATAAAACCGTTAAAAGCTCCTCGATAGGGAGAGTTGAGCAACTTCGAACCATGAAAGTTGCTCCATGTACAATTTTTATTGTTCTTATATGTCAAATTTTACGAGTATAAGCTTCCTAGATTATTTTGATGCCAAAACACCAACTTTCTATGACAAATGGACAAAACCGTTAAAATCCCCTTCATCGAGAGAGTTGAGCAACTTCGGACCATCAAAGTTGCTCGGTGTACAATTTTTATTGTTCTTATATGTCTAATTTTACGAGTATAAGCTTTCTAGATTATTTCGATGCCAAAACACCAACTTTCTATAGCAAATGGACAAAACCGTAAAAAGCTCTTCCATAAAGAGAGTTGAGCAACATCGGACTATCAAAGTTGCTCGGAATACAATTTTTATTGTTCTTATATGTCAAATTTTATGTGTATAAGCTTCACAGATTATTTCGGTGCCAAAACACCAACTTTCTATGACAAATGGACAAAACCGTTAAAAGCTCCTCCATAGGGAGAGTTGAGCAACTTCGGACCATGAAAGTTGCACGGTGTACAATTTTTATTGTTCTTATATGTCAAATTTTACGAGTATAAGCTTCCAAGATTATTTCGATGCCAAAACACCAACTTTCTATGACAAATGGACAAAACCGTTAAAAGCTCCTCCATAGAGAGAGTTGAGCAACTTCCGAATATCAAAGTTGCTCGGGATACAATTTTTATTGTTCTTCTATGTCAAATTTTACGAGTATAAGCTTCATAGATTCTTTCGATGCCAAAACACCAACTTTCTATGACAAATGAACAAAACCGTTAAAATCCCCTTCATCGAGAGAGTTGAGCAATATCGGACCATCAAAGTTGCTCGGTGTACAATTTTTATTCTTCTTATATGTCAAATTTTATGAGTATAAGCTTCCTAGATTATTTCCATGCCAAAACACCAACTTTCTATGACAAATGGACAAAACCGTTAAAAGCTCCTCCATAGAGAGAGTTGAGCGACTTTGGACTATTAAAGTTGCTCGGGATAGACTTTTTATTGTTCTTCTATGTCAAATTTTACGGGTATAAGCTTCCTAGATTATTTCGATGCCAAAACACCAACTTTCTATGACAAATGGATAAAACCGTTAAAAGCTCCTCGATAGGGAGAGTTGAGCAACTTCGAACCATGAAAGTAGCTCGGGATACACTTTTTATTGTTCTTATATGTCAAATTTTATGAGTACAAGCTTCCTAGATTTATTTGATGCCAAAACACCAACTTTCTATGACAAATGGACAAAACCGTTAAAAGCTCCTTCATCGAGAGAGTTGAGCAACTTCGGACCATCAAAGTTGCTCGGTGTACAATTTTTATTCTTCTTATATGTCAAATTTTACGAGTATAAGCTTCCTAGATTATTTCGATGCCAAAACACCAACTTTCTATGACAAATGGACAAAACCGTTAAAAGCTCCTCCATAGAGAGAGTTGAGCAACTTTGCACTATTAAAGTTGCCCGGGATAGACTTTTTATTGTTCTTCTACGTCAAATTTTACGGGTATAAGCTTCCTAGATTATTTCGATGCCAAAACACCAACTTTCTATGACAAATATATAAAACCGTTAAAAGCTCCTCGATAGGGAGAGTGGAGCAACTTCGAACCGTGAAAGTTGCTCGATGTACAATTTTTATTGTTCTTATATGTCAAATTTTACGAGTATAAGCTTCCTAGATTATTTTGATGCCAAAACACCAACTTTCTATGACAAATGGACAAAGCTGTTAAAAGCTCCTCGATAGGGAGAGTTGAGCAACTTCGGACCATGAAAGTTGCTCGGTGTACAATTTTTATTGTTCTTATATGTCAAATTTTACGAGTATAAGCTTCCTAGATTATTTCGATGTCAAAACACCAACTTTCTATGACAAATGGACCAAACCGTTAAAAGCTCCTCCATAGAGAGAGTTGAGCAACTTCGGACTATCAAAGTTGCTCGGGATACACTTTTTATTGTTCTTATATGTCAAATTTTATGAGTACAAGCTTACTAGATTTATTCGATGCCAAAACACCAACTTTCTATGACAAATGGACAAAACCGTTAAAAGCCCCTTCATCGAGAGAGTTGAGCAACTTCGGACCATCAAAGTTGCTCGGTGTACAATTTTTATTCTTCTTATATGTCAAAATTTATGAGTATTAGCTTCCTAGATTATTTCGATTCCAAAACACCAACTTTCTATGACAAATGGACAAAAGCGTTAAAAGCTCCTCCATAGAGAGAGTTGAGCAACTTTGGACTATTAAAGTTGCTCGGGATAGACTTTTTATTGTTCTTCTATGTCAAATTTTACGGGTATAAGCTTCCTAGATTATTTCGATGCCAAAACACCAACTTTCCATGACAAATGTATAAAACCGTTAAAAGCTCCTCGATAGGGAGAGTTGAGCAACTTCGAACCATGAAAGTTGCTCCATGTACAATTTTTATTGTTCTTATATGTCAAATTTTACGAGTATAAGCTTCCTCGATTATTTTGATGCCAAAACACCAACTTTCTATGACAAATGGACAAAACCGTTAAAATCCCCTTCATCGAGAGAGTTGAGCAACTTCGGACCATCAAAGTTGCTCGGTGTACAATTTTTATTGTTCTTATATGTCTAATTTTACGAGTATAAGCTTTCTAGATTATTTCGATGCCAAAACACCAACTTTCTATGGCAAATGGACAAAACCGTTAAAAGCTCTTCCATAAAGAGAGTTGAGCAACTTCGGACTATCAAAGTTGCTCGGAATACAATTTTTATTGTTCTTATATGTCAAATGTTATGTGTATAAGCTTCACAGATTATTTCGGTGCCAAAACACCAACTTTCTATGAAAAATGGACAAAACCGTTAAAAGCTCCTCCATAGGGAGAGTTGAGCAACTTCGGACCATGAAAGTTGCACGGTGTACAATTTTTATTGTTCTTATATGTCAAATTTTACGAGTATAAGCTTCCAAGATTATTTCGATGCCAAAACACCAACTTTCTATGACAAATGGACAAAACCGTTAAAAGCTCCTCCATAGAGAGAGTTGAACAACTTCCGACTATCAAAGTTGCTCGGGATACAATTTTTATTGTTCTTCTATGTCAAATTTTACGAGTATAAGCTTCATATATTCTTTCGATGCCAAAACACCAACTTTCTATGACAAATGAACAAAACCGTTAAAATCCCCTTCATCGAGAGAGTTGAGCAATATCGGACCATCAAAGTTGCTCGGTGTACAATTTTTATTCTTCTTATATGTCAAATTTTATGAGTATAAGCTTCCTAGATTATTTCGATGCCAAAACACCAACTTTCTATGACAAATGGACAAAACCGTTAAAAGCTCCTCCATAGAGAGAGTTGAGCGACTTTGGACTATTAAAGTTGCTCGGGATAGACTTTTTATTGTTCTTCTATGTCAAATTTTACGGGTATAAGCTTCCCAGATTATTTCGATGCCAAAACACCAACTTTCTATGACAAATGGATAAAACCGTTAAAAGCTCCTCGATAGGGAGAGTTGAGCAACTTCGAACCATGAAAGTAGCTCGGGATACACTTTTTATTGTTCTTATATGTCAAATTTTATGAGTACAAGCTTCCTAGATTTATTCGATGCCAAAACACCAACTTTCTATGACAAATGGACAAAACCGTTAAAAGCTCCTTCATCGAGAGAGTTGAGCAACTTCGGACCATCAAAGTTGCTCGGTGTACAATTTTTATTCTTCTTATATGTCAAATTTTACGAGTATAAGCTTCCAAGATTATTTCGATGCCAAAACACCAACTTTCTATGACAAATGGACAAAACCGTTAAATGCTCCTCCATAGAGAGAGTTGAGCAACTTTGGACTATTAAAGTTGCCCGGGATAGACTTTTTATTGTTCTTCTATGTCAAATTTTACGGGTATAAGCTTCCTAGATTATTTCGATGCCAAAACACCAACTTTCTATGACAAATGGATAAAACCGTTAAAAGCTCCTCGATAGGGAGAGTGGAGCAACTTCGAACCATGAAAGTTGCTCGATGTACAATTTTTATTGTTCTTATATGTCAAATTTTACGAGTATAAGCTTCCTAGATTATTTTGATGCTAAAACACCAACTTTCTATGACAAATGGACAAAACCGTTAAAAGCTCCTCGATAGGGAGAGTTGAGCAACTTCGAACCATGAAAGTTGCTCGGTGTACAATTTTTATTGTTCTTCTATGTCAAATTTTACGGGTATAAGCTTCCTAGATTATTTCGATGCCAAAACACCAACTTTCTATGACAAATGGATAAAACCGTTAAAAGCTCCTCGATAGGGAGAGTGGAGCAACTTCGAACCATGAAAGTTGCTCGGTGTACAATTTTTATTGTTCTTATATGTCAAATTTTACGAGTATAAGCTTCCTAGATTATTTCGATGTCAAAACACCAACTTTCTATGACAAATGGACCAAACCGTTAAAAGCTCCTCCATAGAGAGAGTTGAGCAACTTCGGACTATCAAAGTTGCTCGGGATACACTTTTTATTGTTCTTATATGTCAAATTTTATGAGTACAAGCTTACTAGATTTATTCGATGCCAAAACACCAACTTTCTATGACAAATGGACAAAACCGTTAAAAGCCCCTTCATCGAGAGAGTTGAGCAACTTCGGACCATCAAAGTTGCTCGGTGTACAATTTTTATTCTTCTTATATGTCAAATTTTATGAGTATAAGCTTCCTAGATTATTTTGATTCCAAAACACCAACTTTCTACGACAAATGGACAAAACCGTTAAAAGCTCCTCCATAGAGAGAGTTGAGCAACTTTGGACTATTAAAGTTGCTCGGGATAGACTTTTTATTGTTCTTCTAAGTCAAATTTTACGGGTATAAGCTTCCTAGATTATTTCGATGCCAAAACACCAACTTTCTATGACAAATGGATAAAACCGTTAAAAGCTCCTCCATAGGGAGAGTTGAGCAACTTCGAACCATGAAAGTTGCTCCATGTACAATTTTTATTGTTCTTATATGTCAAATTTTACGAGTATAAGCTTCCTAGATTATTTTGATGCCAAAACACCAACTTTCTATGACAAATGGACAAAACCGTTAAAAGCCCCTTCATCGAGGGAGTTGAGCAACTTCGGACCATCAAAGTTGCTACGTGTACAATTTTTATTGTTCTTATATGTCAAATTTTACGAGTATAAGCTTTCTAGATTATTTCGATGCCAAAACACCAACTTTCTATGGCAAATGGACAAAACCGTTAAAAGCTCCTCCATAGGGAGAGTTGAGCAACTTCGGACCATGAAAGTTGCACGGTGTACAATTTTTATTGTTCTTATATGTCAAATTTTACGAGTATAAGCTTTCTAGATTATTTCGATGCCAAAACACCAACTTTCTATGGCAAATGGACAAAACCGTTAAAAGCTCTTCCATAAAGAGAGTTGAGCAACTTCGGACTATCAAAGTTGCTCGGGATACAATTTTTATTGTTCTTATATGTCAAATTTTATGTGTATAAGCTTCATAGATTATTTCGCTGCCAAAACACCAACTTTCTATGACAAATGGACAAAACCGTTGAAAGCTCCTCCATAGGGAGAGTTGAGCAACTTCGGACCATGGAAGTTGCACGGTGTACAATTTTTATTGTTCTTATATGTCAAATTTTACGAGTATAAGCTTCCTAGATTATTTCGATGCCAAAACACCAACTTTCTATGACAAATGGATAAAACCGTTAAAAGCTCCTCGATAGGGAGAGTGGAGCAACTTCGAACCATGAAAGTTGCTCCATGTACAATTTTTATTGTTCTTATATGTCAAATTTTACGAGTATAGGCTTCCTAGATTATTTCGATGCCAAAACACCAACTTTCTATGACAACTGGACAAAACCGTTAAAAGCTCCTCCATAGAGAGAGTTGAGCAACTTTGGACTATTAAAGTTGCTCGGGATAGACTTTTTATTGTTCTTCTATGTCAAATTTTACGGGTATAAGCTTCCTAGATTATTTCGATGCCAAAACACCAACTTTCTATGACAAATGGATAAAACCGTTAAAAGCTCCTCCATAGAGAGAGTTGAGCAACTTCGGACTATCAAAGTTGCTCGGGATACAATTTTTATTGTTCTTATATGTCAAATTTTATGTGTATAAGCTTCATAGATTATTTCGGTGCCAAAACACCAACTTTCTATGACAAATGGACAATACCGTTAAAAGCTCCTCCATATGGAGAGTTGAGCAACTTTGGACCATGAAAGTTGCACGGTGTACAATTTTTATTGTTCTTATATGTCAAATTTTACGAGTATAAGCTTTCTAGATTATTTCGATGCCAAAACACCAACTTTCTATGGCAAATGGACAAAACCGTTAAAAGCTCTTCCATAAAGAGAGTTGAGCAACTTCGGACTATCAAAGTTGCTCGGGATACAATTTTTATTGTTCTTATATGTCAAATTTTATGTGTATAAGCTTCATAGATTATTTCGCTGCCAAAACACCAACTTTCTATGACAAATGGACAAAACCGTTAAAAGCTCCTCCATAGGGAGAGTTGAGCAACTTCGGACCATGGAAGTTGCACGGTGTACAATTTTTATTGTTCTTATATGTCAAATTTTACGAGTATAAGCTTCCTAGATTATTTCGATGCCAAAACACCAACTTTCTATGACAAATGGATAAAACCGTTAAAAGCTCCTCGATAGGGAGAGTGGAGCAACTTCGAACCATGAAAGTTGCTCCATGTACAATTTTTATTCTTCTTATATGTCAAATTTTACGAGTATAAGCTTCCTAGATTATTTCGATGCCAAAACACCAACTTTCTATGACAAATGGACAAAACCGTTAAAAGCTCCTCCATAGAGAGAGTTGAGCAACTTTGGACTATTAAAGTTGCTCGGGATAGACTTTTTATTGTTCCTCTATGTCAAATTTTACGGGTATAAGCTTCCTAGATTATTTCGATGCAAAAACACCAACTTTCTATGACAAATGGATAAAACCGTTAAAAGCTCCTCCATAGGGAGAGTTGAGCAACTTCGAACCATGAAAGTTGCTCCATGTACAATTTTTATTGTTCTTATATGTCAAATTTTACGAGTATAAGCTTCCTAGATTATTTTGATGCCAAAACATCAATTTTCTATGACAAATGGACAAAACCGTTAAAAGCCCCTTCATCGAGGGAGTTGAGCAACTTCGGACCATCAAAGTTGCTCAGTGTACAATTTTTATTGTTCTTATATGTCAAATTTTACGAGTATAAGCTTTCTAGATTATTTCGATGCCAAAACACCAACTTTCTATGGCAAATGGACAAAACCGTTTAAAGCTCCTCCATAGAGAGAGTTGAGCAACTTCGGACTATCAAAGTTGCTCGGGATACAATTTTTACTGTTCTTATATGTCAAATTTTATGTGTATAAGCTTCATAGATTATTTCGGTGCCAAAACACCAACTTTCTATGACAAATGGACAATACCGTTAAAAGCTCCTCCATAGGGAGAGTTGAGCAACTTCGGACCATGAAAGTTGCACGGTGTACAATTTTTATTGTTCTTATATGTCAAATTTTACGAGTATAAGCTTTCTAGATTATTTCGATGCCAAAACACCAACTTTCTATGGCAAATGGACAAAACCGTTAAAAGCTCTTCCATAAAGAGAGTTGAGCAACTTCGGACTATCAAAGTTGCTCGGGATACAATTTTTATTGTTCTTATATGTCAAATTTTATGTGTATAAGCTTCATAGATTATTTCGCTGCCAAAACACCAACTTTCTATGACAAATGGACAAAACCGTTAAAAGCTCCTCCATAGGGAGAGTTGAGCAACTTCGGACCATGGAAGTTGCACGGTGTACAATTTTTATTGTTCTTATATGTCAAATTTTACGAGTATAAGCTTCCTAGATTATTTCGATGCCAAAACACCAACTTTCTATGACAAATGGATAAAACCGTTAAAAGCTACTCGATAGGGAGAGTGGAGCAACTTCGAACCATGAAAGTTGCTCCATGTACAATTTTTATTCTTCTTATATGTCAAATTTTACGAGTATAAGCTTCCTAGATTATTTCGATGCCAAAACACCAACTTTCTATGACAACTGGACAAAACCGTTAAAAGCTCCTCCATAGAGAGAGTTGAGCAACTTTGGACTATTAAAGTTGCTCGGGATAGACTTTTTATTGTTCTTCTATGTCAAATTTTACAGGTATAAGCTTCCTAGATTATTTCGATGCCAAAACACCAACTTTCTATGACAAATGGATAAAACCGTTAAAAGCTCCTCCATAGAGAGAGTTGAGCAACTTCGGACTATCAAAGTTGCTCGGGATACAATTTTTATTGTTCTTATATGTCAAATTTTACGTGTATAAGCTTCATAGATTATTTCGGTGCCAAAACACCAACTTTCTATGACAAATGGACAATACCGTTAAAAGCTCCTCCATAGGGAGAGTTGAGCAACTTCGGACCATGAAAGTTGCACGGTGTACAATTTTTATTGTTCTTATATGTCAAATTTTACGAGTATAAGCTTTCTAGATTATTTCGATGCCAAAACACCAACTTTCTATGGCAAATGGACAAAACCGTTAAAAGCTCTTCCATAAAGAGAGTTGAGCAACTTCGGACTATCAAAGTTGCTCGGGATACAATTTTTATTGTTCTTATATGTCGAATTTTATGTGTATAAGCTTCACAGATTATTTCGGTGCCAAAACACCAACTTTCTATGACAAATGGACAAAACCGTTAAAAGCTCCTCCATAGGGAGAGTTGAGCAACTTCGGACCATGGAAGTTGCACGGTGTACAATTTTTATTGTTCTTATATGTCAAATTTTACGAGTATAAGCTTCCTAGATTATTTCGATGCCAAAACACCAACTTTCTATGACAAATGGATAAAACCGTTAAAAGCTCCTCGATAGGGAGAGTGGAGCAACTTCGAACCATGAAAGTTGCTCCATGTACAATTTTTATTCTTCTTATATGTCAAATTTTACGAGTATAAGCTTCCTAGATTATTTCGATGCCAAAACACCAACTTTCTATGACAACTGGACAAAACCGTTAAAAGCTCCTCCATAGAGAGAGTTGAGCAACTTTGGACTATTAAAGTTGCTCGGGATAGACTTTTTATTGTTCTTCTATGTCAAATTTTACGGGTATAAGCTTCCTAGATTATTTCGATGCCAAAACACCAACTTTCTATGACAAAAGGATAAACCGTTAAAAGCTCCTCCATAGGGAGAGTTGAGCAACTTCGAACCATGAAAGTTGCTCCATGTACAATTTTTATTGTTCTTATATGTCAAATTTTACGAGTATAAGCTTCCTAGATTATTTTGATGCCAAAACACCAACTTTCTATGACAAATGGACAAAACCGTTAAAAGCCCCTTCATCGAGGGAGTTGAGCAACTTCGGACCATCAAAGTTGCTCAGTGTACAATTTTTATTGTTCTTATATGTCAAATTTTACGAGTATAAGCTTTCTAGATTATTTCGATGCCAAAACACCAACTTTCTATGGCAAATGGACAAAACCGTTTAAAGCTCCTCCATAGAGAGAGTTGAGCAACTTCGGACTATCAAAGTTGCTCGGGATACAATTTTTACTGTTCTTATATGTCAAATTTTATGTGTATAAGCTTCATAGATTATTTCGGTGCCAAAACACCAACTTTCTATGACAAATGGACAATACCGTTAAAAGCTCCTCCATAGGGAGAGTTGAGCAACTTCGGACCATGAAAGTTGCACGGTGTACAATTTTTATTGTTCTTATATGTCAAATTTTACGAGTATAAGCTTTCTAGATTATTTCGATGCCAAAACACCAACTTTCTATGGCAAATGGACAAAACCGTTAAAAGCAATTCCATAAAGAGAGTTGAGCAACTTCGGACTATCAAAGTTGCTCGGGATACAATTTTTATTGTTCTTATATGTCAAATTTTATGTGTATAAGCTTCATAGATTATTTCGGTGCCAAAACACCAACTTTCTATGACAAATGGACAATACCGTTAAAAGCTCCTCCATAGGGAGAGTTGAGCAACTTCGGACCATGAAAGTTGCACGGTGTACAATTTTTATTGTTCTTATATGTCAAATTTTACGAGTATAAGCTTTCTAGATTATTTCGATGCCAAAACACCAACTTTCTATGGCAAATGGACAAAACCGTTAAAAGCAATTCCATAAAGAGAGTTGAGCAACTTCGGACTATCAAAGTTGCTCGGGATACAATTTTTATTGTTCTTATATGTCAAATTTTATGTGTATAAGCTTCATAGATTATTTCGCTGCCAAAACACCAACTTTCTATGACAAATGGACAAAACCGTTCAAAGCTCCTCCATAGGGAGAGTTGAGCAACTTCGAACCATGAAAGTTGCTCCATGTACAATTTTTATTGTTCTTATATGTCAAATTTTACGAGTATAAGCTTCCTAGATTATTTTGATGCCAAAACACCAACTTTCTATGACAAATGGACAAAACCGTTAAAAGCCCCTTCATCGAGGGAGTTGAGCAACTTCGGACCATCAAAGTTGCTCAGTGTACAATTTTTATTGTTCTTATATGTCAAATTTTACGAGTATAAGCTTTCTAGATTATTTCGATGCCAAAACACCAACTTTCTATGGCAAATGGACAAAACCGTTTAAAGCTCCTCCATAGAGAGAGTTGAGCAACTTCGGACTATCAAAGTTGCTCGGGATACAATTTTTACTGTTCTTATATGTCAAATTTTATGTGTATAAGCTTCATAGATTATTTCGGTGCCAAAACACCAACTTTCTATGACAAATGGACAATACCGTTAAAAGCTCCTCCATAGGGAGAGTTGAGCAACTTCGGACCATGAAAGTTGCACGGTGTACAATTTTTATTGTTCTTATATGTCAAATTTTACGAGTATAAGCTTTCTAGATTATTTCGATGCCAAAACACCAACTTTCTATGGCAAATGGACAAAACCGTTAAAAGCAATTCCATAAAGAGAGTTGAGCAACTTCGGACTATCAAAGTTGCTCGGGATACAATTTTTATTGTTCTTATATGTCAAATTTTATGTGTATAAGCTTCATAGATTATTTCGGTGCCAAAACACCAACTTTCTATGACAAATGGACAATACCGTTAAAAGCTCCTCCATAGGGAGAGTTGAGCAACTTCGGACCATGAAAGTTGCACGGTGTACAATTTTTATTGTTCTTATATGTCAAATTTTACGAGTATAAGCTTTCTAGATTATTTCGATGCCAAAACACCAACTTTCTATGGCAAATGGACAAAACCGTTAAAAGCAATTCCATAAAGAGAGTTGAGCAACTTCGGACTATCAAAGTTGCTCGGGATACAATTTTTATTGTTCTTATATGTCAAATTTTATGTGTATAAGCTTCATAGATTATTTCGCTGCCAAAACACCAACTTTCTATGACAAATGGACAAAACCGTTCAAAGCTCCTCCATAGGGAGAGTTGAGCAACTTCGGACCATGGAAGTTGCACGGTGTACAATTTTTATTGTTCTTATATGTCAAATTTTACGAGTATAAGCTTCCTAGATTATTTCGATGCCAAAACACCAACTTTCTATGACAAATGGACAAAACCGTTAAAAGCTCCTCCATAGGGAGAGCTAAACAACTTCGGACCATCAAAGTTGCTCGGTGTACAATTTTTATTGTTCTTATATGTCAAATTTTACGAGTATAAGCTTCCTAGATTATTTGGATGCCAAAACATCAACTCTCTATGACAAATGGACAAAACCGTTAAAAGCTCCTCCATAGAGAGAGTTGAGCAACTTCGGACTATCAAAGTTGCTCGGGATACACTTTTTATTGTTCTTATATGTCAAATTTTATGAGTATAAGCTTGCTAGATTATTTCGATGCCAAAACACCAACTTTCTATGGCAAATGAACGAAACCGTTAAAATCTCCTCCATAGATAGAGTTGAGCAATTTCGGACTATCAAAGTTCCTGGGGATAGACTTTTTATTGTTCTTATATGTCAAATTTTACGATTATAAACTTCCTAGATTATTTTGATGACAAAACACCAACTTTCTATGACAAATGGACAAAACCGTGAAAAGCTACTCCATAGAGAGAGTTGAGCAACTTCGGACTATCAAAGTTGCTCGAGATAGACTTTTTATTGTTCTTCTATGTCTAATTTTACGAGTATAAGCTTCCTAGATTATTTCAAAGCCAAAACACCAGCTTTCTATGACAAATGGACAAAACCGTTAAAAACTCCACCATAGGGAGAGTTGAGCAACTTCGGACCATCAAAGTTGCTCGGTGTACAATTTTTATTCTTCTTATATGTGAAATTTTACGAGTATAAGCTTCCTAGATTATTTCGATGCCAAAACACCAACTTTCTATGACAAATGGACAAAACCGTTAAAAGCTCCTCCATGGAGAGAGTTGAACAACTTCGGACCATCAAAGTTGCTCGGTGTACAATTTCTATTGTTCTTGTATGTCAAATTTTATGAGTATAAGCTTCATAGATTTTTTCGATGCCAAAACACAAACTTTCTATTACAAATGGATGAAACCGTTAAAAGCTCCTCCATAGAAAGAGTTGAGCAACTTCGGACCATCAAAGTTGCTCGGTGTACAATTTTTATTGTTCTTATATGTCAAATTTTACGAGTATAAGCTTCCTAGATTATTTGGATGCCAAAACACCAACTTTCTATGACAAATGGACAAAACCGTGAAAAGCTCCTCCATAGAGAGAGTTGAGCAACTTCGGACTATCAAAGTTGCTCGGGATACAATTTTTATTGTTCTTCTATGTCAAATTTTACGAGTATAAGCTTCCTGGATTATTTCAATGCCAAAACACCAACTTTCTATGACAAATGGACAAGACCGTTAAAAGCTCCTCCATAGGGAGAGTTGAGCAACTTCGGACCATCAAAGTTGCTCGGTGTACAATTTTTATTCTTCTTATATGTCAAATTTTACGAGTATAAGCTTCCTAGATTATTTGGATGCCAAAACACCAACTTTCTATGACAAATGGACAAAACCGTGAAAAGCTCCTCCATAGAGAGAGTTGAGCAACTTCGGACTATCAAAGTTGCTCGGGATAGACTTTTTATTGTTCTTCTATGTCAAATTTTACGAGTATAAGCTTCCCGGATTATTTCAATGCCAAAACACCAACTTTCTATGACAAATGAACAAGACCGTTAAAAGCTCCTCCATAGGAAGAGTTGAGCAACTTCGGACTATCAAAGTTGCTCGGTGTACAATTTTTATTGTTCTTGTATGTCAAATTTTACGAGTATAAGCTTCCTAGATTATTTCAAAGCCAAAACACCAGATTTCTATGACAAATGGACAAAACCGTTAAAAACTCCTCCATAGGGAGAGTTGAGCAACTTCGGACCATCAAAGTTGCTCGGTGTACAATTTTTATTCTTCTTATATGTGAAATTTTACGAGTATAAGCTTCCTAGATTATTTCGATGCCAAAACACCAACTTTCTATGACAAATGGACAAAACCGTTAAAAGCTCCTCCATGGAGAGAGTGGAGCAACTTCGGACTATCAAAGTTGCTCGGTGTACAATTTTTATTGTTCTTGTATGTCAAATTTTACGAGTATAAGCTTCCTAGATTATTTCGATGCCAAAACATCAACTTTCTATGACAAATGGACAAAACCGTTAAAAGCTCCTCGATAGGGAGAGTGGAGCAACTTCGAACCATGAAAGTTGCTCCATGTACAATTTTTATTCTTCTTATATGTCAAATTTTACGAGTATAAGCTTCCTAGATTATTTCGATGCCAAAACACCAACTTTCTATGACAAATGGACAAAACCGTTAAAAGCTCCTCCATAGAGAGAGTTGAGCAACTTTGGACTATTAAAGTTGCTCGGGATAGACTTTTTATTGTTCTTCTATGTCAAATTTTACGGGTATAAGCTTCCTAGATTATTTCGATGCCAAAACACCAACTTTCTATGACAAATGGATAAAACCGTTAAAAGCTCCTCCATAGGGAGAGTTGAGCAACTTCGAACCATGAAAGTTGCTCCATGTACAATTTTTATTGTTCTTATATGTCAAATTTTACGAGTATAAGCTTCCTAGATTATTTTGATGCCAAAATACCAACTTTCTATGACAAATGGACAAAACCGTTAAAAGCCCCTTCATCGAGAGAGTTGAGCAACTTCGGACCATCAAAGTTGCTCGGTGTACAATTTTTATTGTTCTTATATGTCAAATTTTACGAGTATAAGCTTTCTAGATTATTTCGATGCCAAAACACCAACTTTCTATGGCAAATGGACAAAACCGTTAAAAGCTCCTCCATAGAGAGAGTTGAGCAACTTCGGACTATCAAAGTTGCTCGGGATACACTTTTTATTGTCCTTATATGTCAAATTTTATGAGTACAAGCTTCCTAGATTTATTCGATGCCAAAACACCAACTTTCTATGACAAATGGACAAAACCGTTAAAAGCCCCTTCATCGAGAGAGTTGAGCAACTTCGGACCATCAAAGTTGCTCGGTGTACAATTTTTATTCTTCTTATATGTCAAATTTTACGAGTATAAGCTTCCTAGATTATTTCGATGCCAAAACACCAACTTTCTATGACAAATGGACAAAACAGTTAAAAGCTCCTCCATAGAGAGAGTTGAGCAACTTTAGACTATTAAAGTTGCTCGGGATAGACTTTTTATTGTTCTTCTATGTCAAATTTTACAGGTATAAGCTTCCTAGATTATTTCGATGCCAAAACACCAACTTTCTATGACAAATGGACAAAACCGTTAAAAGCTCCTCCATAGGGAGAGTTGACCAACTTCGAACCATGAAAGTTGCTCGATGTATAATTTTTATTGTTCTTATATGTCAAATTTTATGAGTACAAGCTTCCTAGATTTATTCGATGCCAAAACACCAACTTTCTATGAAAAATGGACAAAACCGTTAAAAGCCCCTTCATCGAGAGAGTTAAGCAACTTCGGACCATCAAAGTTGCTCGGTGTATAATTTTTACTGTTCTTGTATGTCAAATTTTATGAGTATAAGCTTCATAGATTATTTCGATGCCAAAACACCAACTTTCTATGACAAATGGACAAAACCGTTAAAAGCTCCTCCATAGAGAGAGTAGAGCAACTTTGGACTATTAAAGTTGCTCGGGATAGACTTTTTATTGTTCTTCTATGTCAAATTTTACGGGTATATGCTTCCTAGATTATTTCGATGCCAAAACACCAACTTTCTATGACAAATGGATAAAACCGTTAAAAGCTCCTCCATAGGGAGAGTTGAGCAACTTCGAACCATGAAAGTTGCTCCATGTACAATTTTTATTGTTCTTATATGTCAAATTTTACGAGTATAAGCTTCCTAGATTATTTTGATGCCAAAATACCAACTTTCTATGACAAATGGACAAAATCGTTAAAAGCCCCTTCATCGAGAGAGTTGAGCAACTTCGGACCATCAAAGTTGCTCGGTGTACAATTTTTATTGTTCTTATATGTCAAATTTTACGAGTATAAGCTTTCTAGATTATTTCGATGCCAAAACACCAACTTTCTATGGCAAATGGACAAAACCGTTAAAAGCTCCTCCATAGAGAGAGTTGAGCAACTTCGGACTATCAAAGTTGCTCGGGATACACTTTTTATTGTCCTTATATGTCAAATTTTATGAGTACAAGCTTCCTAGATTTATTCGATGCCAAAACACCAACTTTCTATGACAAATGGACAAAACCGTTAAAAGCCCCTTCATCGAGAGAGTTGAGCAACTTCGGACCATCGAAGTTGCTCGGTGTACAATTTTTATTCTTCTTATATGTCAAATTTTACGAGTATAAGCTTCCTAGATTATTTCGATGCCAAAACACCAACTTTCTATGACAAATGGACAAAACAGTTAAAAGCTCCTCCATAGAGAGAGTTGAGCAACTTTAGACTATTAAAGTTGCTCGGGATAGACTTTTTATTGTTCTTCTATGTCAAATTTTACGGGTATAAGCTTCCTAGATTATTTCGATGCCAAAACACCAACTTTCTATGACAAATGGACAAAACCGTTAAAAGCTCCTCCATAGGGAGAGTTGAGCAACTTCGAACCATGAAAGTTGCTCGATGTATAATTTTTATTGTTCTTATATGTCAAATTTTATGAGTACAAGCTTCCTAGATTTATTCGATGCCAAAACACCAACTTTCTATGAAAAATGGACAAAACCGTTAAAAGCCCCTTCATCGAGAGAGTTAAGCAACTTTGGACCATCAAAGTTGCTCGGTGTATAATTTTTACTGTTCTTGTATGTCAAATTTTATGAGTATAAGCTTCATAGATTATTTCGATGCCAAAACACCAACTTTCTATTACAAATGGACGAAACCGTTAAAAGCTCCGCCATAAAGAAAGTTGAGCAACTTCGGACCATCAAAGTTGCTCGGTGTACAATTTTTATTATTCTTATATGTCAAATTTTACGAGTATAAGTTTCCTAGATTATTTTGATGCCAAAACACCAACTTTCTATGACAAACGGACAAAAGCGTTAAAAGCTCCTCCATAGAGAGAGTTGAGCAACTTCGGACCATCAAAGTTGCACGGTGTACAATTTTTATTGTTCTTCTATGTCAAATTTTACGGGTATAAGCTTCCTAGATTATTTCGATGCCAAAACACCAAGTTTCTATGAGAAATGGACAAAACCGTTAAAAGCTCCTCCAATGGGAGAGTTGAGCAACTTCGGACCATCAAAGTTCTCGGTGTACAATTTTCATTGTTCTTATATGTCAAATTTTACGAGTATAAGCTTCCTAGATTATTTCGGTGCCAAAACACCAACTTTCTATGACAAATGGACAATACCGTTAAAAGCTCCTCCATAGGAAGAGTTGAGCAACTTCGGACCATGAAAGTTGCACGGTGTACAATTTTTATTGTTCTTATATGTCAAATTTTACGAGTATAAGCTTTCTAGATTATTTCGATGCCAAAACACCAACTTTCTATGGCAAATGGACAAAACCGTTAAAAGCTCTACCATAAAGAGAGTTGAGCAACTTCGGACTATCAAAGTTGCTCTGGATACAATTTTTATTCTTCTTATATGTCAAATTTTACGAGTATAAGCTTCCTAGATTATTTCGATGCCAAAACACCAACTTTCTATGACAAATGGACAAAACCGTTAAAAGCTCCTCCATATGGAGAGTTGAGCAACTTCGGACCATGAAAGTTGCTCGATGTATAATTTTTATTGTTCTTATATGTCAAATTTTATGAGTACAAGCTTCCTAGATTTATTCGATGCCAAAACACCAACTTTCTATGACAAATGGACAAAACCGTTAAAAGCTCCTCAATTGGAAGAGTTGAGCAACTTCGAACCATGAAAGTTGCTCGATGTACAATTTTTATTGTTCTTATATGTCAAATTTTATGAGTCTAAGATTCGTAGATTATTTCGATGCCAAAACACCAACTTTCAATGACAAATGGACAAAACCGTTAAAAGCTCCTCAATAGAGAGAGTTGACCAACTTCGGACTATCAAAGTTGCTCGGGATACACTTTTTATTGTACTTATATGTCTAATTTTATGAGTATAAGCTAGCTAGATTATTTCGATGCCAAAACACCAACTTTCTATGACAAATGGACGAAACCGTTAAAAGCTCCTCTATAGAGAGAGTTGAGCAATTTCGGACTATCAAAGTTCCTGGGGATAGACTTTTTATTGTTCTTATATGTCAAATTTTACGAGTATAAACTTCCTAGATTATTTTGATGCCAAAACACCAACTTTCTATGACAAATGGACAAAACCGCTAAAAGCTCCTCCATAGAGAGAGTTGAGCAGCTTCGGACTATCAAAGTTGCTCTGGATAGACTTTTTATTGTTCTTCTATGTCAAATTTTACGAGTATAAGCTTCCTAGATTATTTCAATGCCAAAACACCAACTTTCTATGACAAATGGACAAAACCGTTAAAAGCTCCTCCATAGGGAGAGTTGAGCAACTTCGGACCATCAAAGTTGCTCGGTATACAATTTTTATTGTTCTTGTATGTCAAATTTTATGAGTATAAGCTTCATAGATTTTTTCGATGCCAAAACACCAACTTTCTATTACAAATGGACGAAACCGTTAAAAGCTCCTCCATAGAAAGAGTTGAGCATCTTCGGACCATCAAACTTGCTCGGTGTACAATTTTTATTGTTCTTATATGTCAAATTTTACGAGTATAAGCTTCCTAGATTATTTGGATGCCAAAACACCAACTTTCTATGACAAATGGACAAAACCGTTAAAAGCTCCTCCATAGAGAGAGTTGAGCAACTTCGGACTAACAAAGTTGCTCGGGATACACTTTTTATTGTTCTTATATGTCAAATTTTATGAGTATAAGCTTCGTAGATTTTTTCGATGCCAAAACACGAACTTTCTATGACAAATGTACAAAACCGTTAAAAGCCCCTCCATCGAGAGAGTTGAGCAACTTCGGACCATCAAAGTTGCTCGGTGTATAATTTTTATTCTTCTTATACGTCAAATTTTACGAGTATAAGCTTCCTAGATTATTTCGATGCCAAAACACCAAATTTCTATGACAAATGGACAAAACCGTTAAAAGCTCCTCCATAGGGAGAGCTAAGCAACTTCGGACCATTAAAGTTGCTCGGTGTACAATTTTTATTGTTCTTATATGTCAAATTTTACGAGTATAAGCTTCCTAGATTATTTGGATGCCAAAACATCAACTTTCTATGACAAATGGACAAGACCGTTAAAAGCTCCACCATAGAGAGAGTTGAGCAACTTCGGACTATCAAAGTTGCTCGGGATACACTTTTTATTGTTCTTTTATGTCAAATTTTATGAGTATAAGCTTCATAGATTTTTTCGATTCCAAAACACCAACTTTCTATGACAAATGGACAAAACCATTAAAAGCTCCTCCATAGAGAGAGTTGAGCAACTTCGGACTATCAAAGTTGCTCGGGATACACTTTTTATTGTTCTTATATGTCAAATTTTATGACTATAAGCTTGCTAGATTATTTCGATGCCAAAACACCAACTTTCTATGACAAATGGACGAAACCGTTAAAAGCTCCTCCATAGAGAGAGTTGAGCAATTTCGGACTATCAAAGTTCCTGGGGATAGACTTTTTATTGTTCTTATATGTCAAATTTTACGAGTATAAACTTCCTAGATTATTTTGATGCCAAAACACCAACTTTCTATGACAAATGGACAAAACCGTTATAAGCTTCTCCATAGAGAGAGTTGAGCAACTTCGGACAATCAAAGTTGCTCGGGATAGACTTTTTATTGTTCTTCTATGTCAAATTTTACGAGTATAAGCTTCATAGATAATTTCAATGCCAAAACACCAACTTTCTAAGACAAATGGTCAAAACCGTTAAAAGCTCCTTCATAGGAAGAGTTGAACAACTTCGGACCATCAAAGTTGCTCGGTGTACAATTTTTATTCTTCTTATATGTCAAATTTTATGAGTATAAGCTTCATAGATTTTTTCGATGCCAAAACACTAACTTTCTATTACAAATGGACGAAACCGTTAAAAGCTCCTCCATAGAAAGAGTTGAGCAACATCGGACCATCAAACTTGCCCGGTGTACAATTTTTATTGTTCTTGTATGTCAAATTTTACGAGTATAAGCTTCCTAGATTATTTGGATGCCAAAACACCAACTTTCTATGACAAATGGACAAAACCGTTAAAAGATCCTCCATAGAGAGAGCTGAGCTACATCGGACTAACAAAGTTGCTCGGGATACACTTTTTATTGTTCTTATATGTCAAATTTTATGAGTATAAGCTTCTTAGATTTTTTCGATGCCAAAACACCAACTTTCTATGACAAATGTACAAAACCGTTAAAAGCCCCTCCATCGAGTGAGTTGAGCAACTTCGGACCATCAAAGTTGCTCGGTGTACAATTTTTATTCTTCTTATATGTCAAATTTTACGAGTATAAGCTTCCTAGATTATTTTGATGCCAAAACACCAAATTTCTATGACAAATGGACAAAACCGTTAAAAGCTCCTCCATAGGGAGAGCTAAGCAACTTCGGACCATCAAAGTTGCTCGGTGTACAATTTTTATTGTTCTTATATGTCAAATTTTACGAGTATAAGCTTCCTAGATTATTTGGATGCCAAAACATCAACTCTCTATGACAAATGGACAAAACCGTTAAAAGCTCCTCCATAGAGAGAGTTGAACAACTTCGGACTATCAAAGTTGCTCGGGATACACTTTTTATTGTTCTTATATGTCAAATTTTATGAGTATAAGCTTGCTAGATTATTTCGATGCCAAAACACCAACTTTCTATGGCAAATGAACGAAACCGTTAAAATCTCCTCCATAGATAGAGTTGAGCAATTTCGGGCTATCAAAGTTCCTGGGGATAGACTTTTTATTGTTCTTATATGTCAAATTTTACGATTATAAACTTCCTAGATTATTTTGATGCCAAAACACCAACTTTCTATGACAAATGGACAAAACCGTGAAGAGCTCCTCCATAGAGAGAGTTGAGCAACTTCGGACTATCAAAGTTGCTCGAGATAGACTTTTTATTGTTCTTCTATGTCTAATTTTACGAGTATAAGCTTCCTAGATTATTTCAAAGCCAAAACACCAGCTTTCTATGACAAATGGACAAAACCGTTAAAAACTCCACCATAGGGAGAGTTGAGCAACTTCGGACCATCAAAGTTGCTCGGTGTACAATTTTTATTCTTCTTATATGTGAAATTTTACGAGTATAAGCTTCCTAGATTATTTCGATGCCAAAACACCAACTTTCTATGACAAATGGACAAAACCGTTAAAAGCTCCTCCATGGAGAGAGTTGAGCAACTTCGGACCATCAAAGTTGCTCGGTGTACAATTTTTATTGTTCTTGTATGTCAAATTTTATGAGTATAAGCTTCATAGATTTTTTCGATGCCAAAACACAAACTTTCTATTACAAATGGACGAAACCGTTAAAAGCTCCTCCATAGAAAGAGTTGAGCAACTTCGGACCATCAAAGTTGCTCGGTGTACAATTTTTATTGTTCTTATATGTCAAATTTTACGAGTATAAGCTTCCTAGATTATTTGGATGCCAAAACACCAACTTTCTATGACAAATGGACAAAACCGTGAAAAGCTCCTCCATAGAGAGAGTTGAGCAACTTCGGACTATCAAAGTTGCTCGGGATACAATTTTTATTGTTCTTCTATGTCAAATTTTACGAGTATAAGCTTCCTGGATTATTTCAATGCCAAAACACCAACTTTCTATGACAAATGGACAAGACCGTTAAAAGCTCCTCCATAGGGAGAGTTGAGCAACTTCGGACCATCAAAGTTGCTCGGTGTACAATTTTTATTCTTCTTATATGTCAAATTTTACGAGTATAAGCTTCCTAGATTATTTGGATGCCAAAACACCAACTTTCTATGACAAATGGACAAAACCGTGAAAAGCTCATCCATAGAGAGAGTTGAGCAACTTCGAACTATCAAAGTTGCTCGGGATACAATTTTTATTGTTCTTCTATGTCAAATTTTACGAGTATAAGCTTCCCGGATTATTTCAATGCCAAAACACCAACTTTCTATGACAAATGGACAAAACCGTTAAAAGCTCCTCCATAGGGAGAGTTGAGCAACTTCGGACTATCAAAGTTGCTCGGTGTACAATTTTTATTGTTCTTGTATGTCAAATTTTACGAGTATAAGCTTCCTAGATTATTTCAAAGCCAAAACACCAGCTTTCTATGACAAATGGACAAAACCGTTAAAAACTCCTCCATAGGGAGAGTTGAGCAACTTCGGACCATCAATGTTGCTCGGTGTACAATTTTTATTCTTCTTATATGTGAAATTTTACGAGTATAAGCTTCCTAGATTATTTCGATGCCAAAACACCAACTTTCTATGACAAATGGACAAAACCGTTAAAAGCTCCTCCATGGAGAGAGTGGAGCAACTTCGGACTATCAAAGTTGCTCGGTGTACAATTTTTATTGTTCTTGTATGTCAAATTTTACGAGTATAAGCTTCCTAGATTATTTCGATGCCAAAACACCAACTTTCTATGACAAATGGACAAAACCGTTAAAAGCTCCTCCATCGAGTAAGTTGAGCAACTTCGGACCATCAAAGTTGCTCGGTGTACAATTTTTATTCTTCTTATATGTCAAATTTTACGAGTATAAGCTTCCTAGATTATTTTGATGCCAAAACACCAAATTTCTATGACAAATGGACAAAACCGTTAAAAGCTCCTCCATAGGGAGAGCTAAGCAACTTCGGACCATCAAAGTTGCTCGGTGTACAATTTTTATTGTTCTTATATGTCAAATTTTACGAGTATAAGCTTCCTAGATTATTTGGATGCCAAAACATCAACTCTCTATGACAAATGGACAAAACCGTTAAAAGCTCCTCCATAGAGAGAGTTGAGCAACTTCGGACTATCAAAGTTGCTCGGGATACACTTTTTATTGTTCTTATATGTCAAATTTTATGAGTATAAGCTTGCTAGATTATTTCGATGCCAAAACACCAACTTTCTATGGCAAATGAACGAAACCGTTAAAATCTCCTCCATAGATAGAGTTGAGCAATTTCGGGCTATCAAAGTTCCTGGGGATAGACTTTTTATTGTTCTTATATGTCAAATTTTACGATTATAAACTTCCTAGATTATTTTGATGCCAAAACACCAACTTTCTATGACAAATGGACAAAACCGTGAAGAGCTCCTCCATAGAGAGAGTTGAGCAACTTCGGACTATCAAAGTTGCTCGAGATAGACTTTTTATTGTTCTTCTATGTCTAATTTTACGAGTATAAGCTTCCTAGATTATTTCAAAGCCAAAACACCAGCTTTCTATGACAAATGGACAAAACCGTTAAAAACTCCACCATAGGGAGAGTTGAGCAACTTCGGACTATCAAAGTTGCTCGATGTACAATTTTTATTCTTCTTATATGTGAAATTTTACGAGTATAAGCTTCCTAGATTATTTCGATGCCAAAACACCAACTTTCTATGACAAATGGACAAAACCGTTAAAAGCTCCTCCATGGAGAGAGTTGAGCAACTTCGGACCATCAAAGTTGCTCGGTGTACAATTTTTATTGTTCTTGTATGTCAAATTTTATGAGTATAAGCTTCATAGATTTTTTCGATGCCAAAACACAAACTTTCTATTACAAATGGACGAAACCGTTAAAAGCTCCTCCATAGAAAGAGTTGAGCAACTTCGGACCATCAAAGTTGCTCGGTGTACAATTTTTATTGTTCTTATATGTCAAATTTTACGAGTATAAGCTTCCTAGATTATTTGGATGCCAAAACACCAACTTTCTATGACAAATGGACAAAACCGTGAAAAGCTCCTCCATAGAGAGAGTTGAGCAACTTCGGACTATCAAAGTTGCTCGGGATACAATTTTTATTGTTCTTCTATGTCAAATTTTACGAGTATAAGCTTCCTGGATTATTTCAATGCCAAAACACCAACTTTCTATGACAAATGGACAAGACCGTTAAAAGCTCCTCCATAGGGAGAGTTGAGCAACTTCGGACCATCAAAGTTGCTCGGTGTACAATTTTTATTCTTCTTATATGTCAAATTTTACGAGTATAAGCTTCCTAGATTATTTGGATGCCAAAACACCAACTTTCTATGACAAATGGACAAAACCGTGAAAAGCTCATCCATAGAGAGAGTTGAGCAACTTCGAACTATCAAAGTTGCTCGGGATACAATTTTTATTGTTCTTCTATGTCAAATTTTACGAGTATAAGCTTCCCGGATTATTTCAATGCCAAAACACCAACTTTCTATGACAAATGGACAAAACCGTTAAAAGCTCCTCCATAGGGAGAGTTGAGCAACTTCGGACTATCAAAGTTGCTCGGTGTACAATTTTTATTGTTCTTGTATGTCAAATTTTACGAGTATAAGCTTCCTAGATTATTTCAAAGCCAAAACACCAGCTTTCTATGACAAATGGACAAAACCGTTAAAAACTCCTCCATAGGGAGAGTTGAGCAACTTCGGACCATCAATGTTGCTCGGTGTACAATTTTTATTCTTCTTATATGTGAAATTTTACGAGTATAAGCTTCCTAGATTATTTCGATGCCAAAACACCAACTTTCTATGACAAATGGACAAAACCGTTAAAAGCTCCTCCATGGAGAGAGTGGAGCAACTTCGGACCATCAAAGTTGCTCGGTGTACAATTTTTATTGTTCTTGTATGTCAAATTTTACGAGTATAAGCTTCCTAGATTATTTCGATGCCAAAACACCAACTTTCTATGACAAATGGACAAAACCGTTAAAAGCTCCTCGATAGGGAGAGTGGAGCAACTTCGAACCATGAAAGTTGCTCCATGTACAATTTTTATTCTTCTTATATGTCAAATTTTACGAGTATAAGCTTCCTAGATTATTTCGATGCCAAAACACCAACTTTCTATGACAAATGGACAAAACCGTTAAAAGCTCCTCCATAGAGAGAGTTGAGCAACTTTGGACTATTAAAGTTGCTCGGGATAGACTTTTTATTGTTCTTCTATGTCAAATTTTACGGGTATAAGCTTCCTAGATTATTTCGATGCCAAAACACCAACTTTCTATGACAAATGGATAAAACCGTTAAAAGCTCCTCCATAGGGAGAGTTGAGCAACTTCGAACCATGAAAGTTGCTCCATGTAAAATTTTTATTGTTCTTATATGTCAAATTTTACGAGTATAAGCTTCCTAGATTATTTTGATGCCAAAATACCAACTTTCTATGACAAATGGACAAAACCGTTAAAAGCCCCTTCATCGAGAGAGTTGAGCAACTTCGGACCATCAAAGTTGCTCGGTGTACAATTTTTATTGTTCTTATATGTCAAATTTTACGAGTATAAGCTTTCTAGATTATTTCGATGCCAAAACACCAACTTTCTATGGCAAATGGACAAAACCGTTAAAAGCTCCTCCATAGAGAGAGTTGAGCAACTTCGGACTATCAAAGTTGCTCGGGATACACTTTTTATTGTCCTTATATGTCAAATTTTATGAGTACAAGCTTCCTAGATTTATTCGATGCCAAAACACCAACTTTCTATGACAAATGGACAAAACCGTTAAAAGCCCCTTCATCGAGAGAGTTGAGCAACTTCGGACCATCAAAGTTGCTCGGTGTACAATTTTTATTCTTCTTATATGTCAAATTTTACGAGTATAAGCTTCCTAGATTATTTCGATGCCAAAACACCAACTTTCTATGACAAATGGACAAAACAGTTAAAAGCTCCTCCATAGAGAGAGTTGAGCAACTTTAGACTATTAAAGTTGCTCGGGATAGACTTTTTATTGTTCTTCTATGTCAAATTTTACGGGTATAAGCTTCCTAGATTATTTCGATGCCAAAACACCAACTTTCTATGACAAATGGACAAAACCGTTAAAAGCTCCTCCATAGGGAGAGTTGAGCAACTTCGAACCATGAAAGTTGCTCGATGTATAATTTTTATTGTTCTTATATGTCAAATTTTATGAGTACAAGCTTCCTAGATTTATTCGATGCCAAAACACCAACTTTCTGTGAAAAATGGACAAAACCGTTAAAAGCCCCTTCATCGAGAGAGTTAAGCAACTTCGGACCATCAAAGTTGCTCGGTGTATAATTTTTACTGTTCTTGTATGTCAAATTTTATGAGTATAAGCTTCATGGATTATTTCGATGCCAAAACACCAACTTTCTATTACAAATGGACGAAACCGTTAAAAGCTCCGCCATAAAGAAAGTTGAGCAACTTCGGACCGTCAAAGTTGCTCGGTGTACAATTTTTATTATTCTTATATGTCAAATTTTACGAGTATAAGTTTCCTAGATTATTTTGATGCCAAAACACCAACTTTCTATGACAAACGGACAAAAGCGTTAAAAGCTCCTCCATAGAGAGAGTTGAGCAACTTCGGACCATCAAAGTTGCACGGTGTACAATTTTTATTGTTCTTCTATGTCAAATTTTACGGGTATAAGCTTCCTAGATTATTTCGATGATAAAACACCAAGTTTCTATGAGAAATGGACAAAACCGTTAAAAGCTCCTCCATAGGGAGAGTTGAGCAACTTCGGACCATCAAAGTTCTCGGTGTACAATTTTCATTGTTCTTATATGTCAAATTTTACGAGTATAAGCTTCCTAGATTATTTCGGTGCCAAAACACCAACTTTCTATGACAAATGGACAATACCGTTAAAAGCTCCTCCATATTGAGAGTTGAGCAACTTCGGACCATGAAAGTTGCACGGTGTACAATTTTTATTGTTCTTATATGTCAAATTTTACGAGTATAAGCTTTCTAGATTATTTCGATGCCAAAACACCAACTTTCTATGGCAAATGGACAAAACCGTTAAAAGCTCTACCATAAAGAGAGTTGAGCAACTTCGGACTATCAAAGTTGCTCGGGATACAATTTTTATTCTTCTTATATGTCAAATTTTACGAGTATAAGCTTCCTAGATTATTTCGATGCCAAAACACCAACTTTCTATGACAAATGGACAAAACCGTTAAAAGCTCCTCCATATGGAGAGTTGAGCAACTTCGGACCGTGAAAGTTGCTCGATGTATAATTTTTATTGTTCTTATATGTCAAATTTTATGAGTACAAGCTTCCTAGATTTATTCGATGCCAAAACACCAACTTTCTTTGACAAATGGACAAAACCGTTAAAAGCTCCTCGATTGGAAGAGTTGAGCAACTTCGAACCATGAAAGTTGCTCGATGTACAATTTTTATTGTTCTTATATGTCAAATTTTATGAGTCTAAGATTCGTAGATTATTTCGATGCCAAAACACCAACTTTCAATGACAAATGGACAAAACCGTTAAAAGCTCCTCAATAGAGAGAGTTGACCAACTTCGGACTATCAAAGTTGCCCGGGATACACTTTTTATTGTACTTATATGTCTAATTTTATGAGTATAAGCTAGCTAGATTATTTCGATGCCAAAACACCAACTTTCTATGACAAATGGACGAAACCGTTAAAAGCTCCTCTATAGAGAGAATTGAGCAATTTCGGACTATCAAAGTTCCTGGGGATAGACTTTTTACTGTTCTTATATGTCAAATTTTACGAGTATAAACTTCCTAGATTATTTTGATGCCAAAACACCAACTTTCTATGACAAATGGACAAAACCGCTAAAAGCTCCTCCATAGAGAGAGTTGAGCAGCTTCGGACTATCAAAGTTGCTCTGGATAGACTTTTTATTGTTCTTCTATGTCAAATTTTATGAGTATAAGCTTCCTAGATTATTTCAATGCCAAAACACCAACTTTCTATGACAAATGGACAAAACCGTTAAAAGCTCCTCCATAGGGAGAGTTGAGCAACTTCGGACCATCAAAGTTGCTCGGTATACAATTTTTATTGTTCTTGTATGTCAAATTTTATGAGTATAAGCTTCATAGATATTTTCGATGCCAAAACACCAACTTTCTATTACAAATGGACGAAACCGTTAAAAGCTCCTCCATAGAAAGAGTTGAGCAACTTCGGACCATCAAACTTGCTCGGTGTACAATTTTTATTGTTCTTATATGTCAAATTTTACGAGTATAAGCTTCCTAGATTATTTCGATGCCAAAACACCAACTTTCTATGACAAATGGACAAAACCGTTAAAAGCTCCTCCATATGGAGAGTTGAGCAACTTCGGACCGTGAAAGTTGCTCGATGTATAATTTTTATTGTTCTTATATGTCAAATTTTATGAGTACAAGCTTCCTAGATTTATTCGATGCCAAAACACCAACTTTCTTTGACAAATGGACAAAACCGCTAAAAGCTCCTCCATAGAGAGAGTTGAGCAGCTTCGGACTATCAAAGTTGCTCTGGATAGACTTTTTATTGTTCTTCTATGTCAAATTTTATGAGTATAAGCTTCCTAGATTATTTCAATGCCAAAACACCAACTTTCAATGACAAATGGACAAAACCGTTAAAAGCTCCTCAATAGAGAGAGTTGACCAACTTCGGACTATCAAAGTTGCCCGGGATACACTTTTTATTGTACTTATATGTCTAATTTTATGAGTATAAGCTAGCTAGATTATTTCGATGCCAAAACACCAACTTTCTATGACAAATGGACGAAACCGTTAAAAGCTCCTCTATAGAGAGAGTTGAGCAATTTCGGACTATCAAAGTTCCTGGGGATAGACTTTTTACTATTCTTGTATGTCAAATTTTATGAGTATAAGCTTCATAGATATTTTCGATGCCAAAACACCAACTTTCTATTACAAATGGACGAAACCGTTAAAAGCTCCTCCATAGAAAGAGTTGAGCAACTTCGGACCATCAAACTTGCTCGGTGTACAATTTTTATTGTTCTTATATGTCAAATTTTACGAGTATAAGCTTCCTAGATTATTTCGATGCCAAAACACCAACTTTCTATGACAAATGGACAAAACCGTTAAAAGCTCCTCCATATGGAGAGTTGAGCAACTTCGGACCGTGAAAGTTGCTCGATGTATAATTTTTATTGTTCTTATATGTCAAATTTTATGAGTACAAGCTTCCTAGATTTATTCGATGCCAAAACACCAACTTTCTTTGACAAATGGACAAAACCGTTAAAAGCTCCTCGATTGGAAGAGTTGAGCAACTTCGAACCATGAAAGTTGCTCGATGTACAATTTTTATTGTTCTTATATGTCAAATTTTATGAGTCTAAGATTCGTAGATTATTTCGATGCCAAAACACCAACTTTCAATGACAAATGGACAAAACCGTTAAAAGCTCCTCAATAGAGAGAGTTGACCAACTTCGGACTATCAAAGTTGCCCGGGATACACTTTTTATTGTACTTATATGTCTAATTTTATGAGTATAAGCTAGCTAGATTATTTCGATGCCAAAACACCAACTTTCTATGACAAATGGACGAAACCGTTAAAAGCTCCTCTATAGAGAGAGTTGAGCAATTTCGGACTATCAAAGTTCCTGGGGATAGACTTTTTACTATTCTTATATGTCAAATTTTACGAGTATAAACTTCCTAGATTATTTTGATGCCAAAACACCAACTTTCTATGACAAATGGACAAAACCGCTAAAAGCTCCTCCATAGAGAGAGTTGAGCAGCTTCGGACTATCAAAGTTGCTCTGGATAGACTTTTTATTGTTCTTCTATGTCAAATTTTATGAGTATAAGCTTCCTAGATTATTTCAATGCCAAAACACCAACTTTCTATGACAAATGGACAAAACCGTTAAAAGCTCCTCCATAGGGAGAGTTGAGCAACTTCGGACCATCAAAGTTGCTCGGTATACAATTTTTATTGTTCTTGTATGTCAAATTTTATGAGTATAAGCTTCATAGATATTTTCGATGCCAAAACACCAACTTTCTATTACAAATGGACGAAACCGTTAAAAGCTCCTCCATAGAAAGAGTTGAGCAACTTCGGACCATCAAACTTGCTCGGTGTACAATTTTTATTGTTCTTATATGTCAAATTTTACGAGTATAAGCTTCCTAGATTATTTGGATGCCAAAACACCAACTTTCTATGACAAATGGACAAAACCGTTAAAAGCTCCTCCATAGAGAGAGTTGAGCAACTTCGGACTAACAAAGTTGCTCGGGATACACTTTTTATTGTTCTTATATGTCAAATTTTATGAGTATAAGCTTCCTAGATTTTTTCGATGCCAAAACACCAACTTTCTATGACAAATGTACAAAACCGTTAAAAGCCCCTCCATCGAGAGAGTTGAGCAACTTCGGACCATCAAAGTTGCTCGGTGTACAATTTTTATTCTTCTTATACGTCAAATTTTACGAGTATAAGCTTCCTAGATTATTTCGATGCCAAAACACCAAATTTCTATGACAAATGGACAAAACCGTTAAAAGCTCCTCCATAGGGAGAGTTAAGCAACTTCGGACCATCAAAGTTGCTCGGTGTACAATTTTTATTGTTCTTATATGTCAAATTTTACTAGTATAAGCTTCCTAGATTATTTGGATGCCAAAACATCAACTTTCTATGACAAATGGACAAAACCGTTAAAAACTCCTCCATAGAGAGAGTTGAGCAACTTCGGACTATCAAAGTTGCTCGGGATACACTTTTTATTGTTCTTATATGTCAAATTTTATGAGTATAAGCTTTCTAGATTTTTTCGATGCCAAAACACCAACTTTCTATGACAAATGGACAAAACCATTAAAAGCTCCTCCATAGAGAGAGTTGAGCAACTTTGGACTATCAAAGTTGCTCGGGATACACTTTTTATTGTTCTTATATGTCAAATTTTATGACTATAAGCTTGCTAGATTATTTCGATGCCAAAACACCAACTTTCTATGACAAATGGACGAAACCGTTAAAAGCTCCTCCATAGAGAGAGTTGAGCAATTTCGGACTATCAAAGTTCCTGGGGATAGACTTTTTATTGTTCTTATATGTCAAATTTTACGAGTATAAACTTCCTAGATTATTTTGATGCCAAAACACCAACTTTCTATGACAAATGGACAAAACCGTTATAAGCTTCTCCATAGAGAGAGTTGAGCAACTTCGGACTATCAAAGTTGCTCGGGATAGACTTTTTATTGTTCTTCTATGTCAAATTTTACGAGTATAAGCTTCATAGATTATTTCAATGCCAAAACACCAACTTTCTAAGACAAATGGTCAAAACCGTTAAAAGCTCCTTCATAGGAAGAGTTGAACAAATTCGGACCATCAAAGTTGCTCGGTGTACAATTTTTATTCTTCTTATATGTCAAATTTTATGAGTATAAGTTTCATAGATTTTTTCGATGCCAAAACACTAACTTTCTATTACAAATGGACGAAACCGTTAAAAGCTCCTCCATAGAAAGAGTTGAGCAACATCGGACCATCAAACTTGCCCGGTGTACAATTTTTATTGTTCTTGTATGTCAAATTTTACGAGTATAAGCTTCCTAGATTATTTGGATGCCAAAACACCAACTTTCTATGACAAATGGACAAAACCGTTAAAAGATCCTCCATAGAGAGAGCTGAGCTACATCGGACTAACAAAGTTGCTCGGGATACACTTTTTATTGTTCTTATATGTCAAATTTTATGAGTATAAGCTTCTTAGATTTTTTCGATGCCAAAACACCAACTTTCTATGACAAATGTACAAAACCGTTAAAAGCCCCTCCATCGAGTGAGTTGAGCAACTTCGGACCATCAAAGTTGCTCGGTGTACAATTTTTATTCTTCTTATATGTCAAATTTTACGAGTATAAGCTTCCTAGATTATTTCGATGCCAAAACACCAAATTTCTATGACAAATGGACAAAACCGTTAAAAGCTCCTCCATAGGGAGAGCTAAGCAACTTCGAACCATCAAAGTTGCTCGGTGTACAATTTTTATTGTTCTTATATGTCAAATTTTACGAGTATAAGCTTCCTAGATTATTTGGATGCCAAAACATCAACTCTCTATGACAAATGGACAAAACCGTTAAAAGCTCCTCCATAGAGAGAGTTGAGCAACTTCGGACTATCAAAGTTGCTCGGGATACACTTTTTATTGTTCTTATATGTCAAATTTTATGAGTATAAGCTTGCTAGATTATTTCGATGCCAAAACACCAACTTTCTATGGCGAATGAACAAAACCGTTAAAATCTCCTCCATAGATAGAGTTGAGCAATTTCGGACTATCAAAGTTCCTGGGGATAGACTTTTTATTGTTCTTATATGTCAAATTTTACGATTATAAACTTCCTAGATTATTTTGATGCCAAAACACCAACTTTCTATGACAAATGGACAAAACCGTGAAAAGCTCCTCCATAGAGAGAGTTGAGCAACTTCGGACTATCAAAGTTACTCGAGATAGACTTTTTATTGTTCTTCTATGTCTAATTTTATGAGTATAAGCTTCCTAGATTATTTCAAAGCCAAAACACCAGCTTTCTATGACAAATGGATAAAACCGTTAAAAACTCCACCATAGGGAGAGTTGAGCAACTTCGGACCATCAAAGTTGCTCGGTGTACAATTTTTATTCTTCTTATATGTGAAATTTTACGAGTATAAGCTTCCTAGATTATTTCGATGCCAAAACACCAACTTTCTATGACAAATGGACAAAACCGTTAAAAGCTCCTCCATGGAGAGAGTTGAGCAACTTCGGACCATCAAAGTTGCTCGGTGTACAATTTTTATTGTTCTTGTATGTCAAATTTTACGAGTATAAGCTTCCTAGATTATTTCGATGCCAAAACACAAACTTTCTATGACAAATGGACAAAACCGTTAAAAGCTCCTCCATGGAGAGAGTTGAGCAACTTCGGACCATCAAAGTTGCTCGGTGTACAATTTTTATTGTTCTTGTATGTCAAATTTTATGAGTATAAGCTTCATAGATTTTTTCGATGCCAAAACACAAACTTTCTATTACAAATGGACGAAACCGTTAAAAGCTCCTCCATAGAAAGAGTTGAGCAACTTCGGACCATCAAAGTTGCTCGGTGTACAATTTTTATTGTTCTTATATGTCAAATTTTACGAGTATAAGCTTCCTGGATTATTTCAATGCCAAAACACCAACTTTCTATGACAAATGGACAAAACCGTGAAAAGCTCCTCCATGGAGAGAGTTGAGCAACTTCGGACTATCAAAGTTGCTCGGGATACAATTTTTATTGTTCTTCTATGTCAAATTTTACGAGTATAAGCTTCCTGGATTATTTCAATGCCAAAACACGAACTTTCTATGACAAATGGACAAGACCGTTAAAAGCTCCTCCATAGGGAGAGTTGAGCAACTTCGGACCATCAAAGTTGCTCGGTGTACAAATTTTATTCTTCTTATATGTCAAATTTTACGAGTATAAGCTTCCTAGATTATTTGGATGGCAAAACAACAACTTTCTATGACAAATGGACAAAACCGTGAAAAGCTCCTCCATAGAGAGAGTTGAGCAACTTCGGACTATCAAAGTTGCTCGGGATACAATTTTTATTGTTCTTCTATGTGAAATTTTACGAGTATAAGCTTCCTGGATTATTTCAATGCCAAAACACCAACTTTCTATGACAAATGGACAAGACCGTTAAAAGCTCCTCTATAGGGAGAGTTGAGCAACTTCGGACCATCAAAGTTGCTCGGTGTACAATTTTTATTCTTCTTATATGTTAAATTTTACGAGTATATGCTTCCTAGATTATTTCGATGCCAAAACACCAACTTTCTATGACAAATGGACAAAACCGTTAAAAGCTCCTCCATAGAGAGAGTTGAGCAACTTCGGACCATCAAAGTTGCTCGGGATACACTTTTTATTGTTCTTATATGTCAAATTTTATGAGTATAAGCTTGCTAGATTATTTCGATGCCAAAACACCAACTTTCTATGACAAATGAACGAAACCGTTATAATCTCCTCCATAGATAGAGTTGAGCAATTTCGGACTATCAAAGTTCCTGGGGATAGACTTTTTATTGTTCTTGTATGTCAAATTTTACGAGTATAAGCTTCCTAGATTATTTGGATGCCAAAACACCAACTTTCTATGACAAATGGACAAAACCGTGAAAAGCTCCTCCATAGAGAGAGTTGAGCAACTTCGGACTATCAAAGTTACTCGAGATAGACTTTTTATTGTTCTTCTATGTCTAATTTTATGAGTATAAGCTTCCTAGATTATTTCAAAGCCAAAACACCAGCTTTCTATGACAAATGGATAAAACCGTTAAAAACTCCACCATAGGGAGAGTTGAGCAACTTCGGACCATCAAAGTTGCTCGGTGTACAATTTTTATTCTTCTTATATGTGAAATTTTACGAGTATAAGCTTCCTAGATTATTTCGATGCCAAAACACCAACTTTCTATGACAAATGAACAAAACCGTTAAAAGCTCCTCCATGGAGAGAGTTGAGCAACTTCGGACCATCAAAGTTGCTCGGTGTACAATTTTTATTGTTCTTGTATGTCAAATTTTACGAGTATAAGCTTCCTAGATTATTTCGATGCCAAAACACCAACTTTCTATGACAAATGGACAAAACCGTTAAAAGCTCCTCCATGGAGAGAGTTGAGCAACTTCGGACCATCAAAGTTGCTCGGTGTACAATTTTTATTGTTCTTGTATGTCAAATTTTATGAGTATAAGCTTCATAGATTTTTTCGATGCCAAAACACAAACTTTCTATTACAAATGGACAAAACCGTTAAAAGCTCCTCCATAGAAAGAGTTGAGCAACTTCGGACCATCAAAGTTGCTCGGTGTACAATTTTTATTGTTCTTATATGTCAAATTTTACGAGTATAAGCTTCCTGGATTATTTCAATGCCAAAACACCAACTTTCTATGACAAATGGACAAAACCGTGAAAAGCTCCTCCATGGAGAGAGTTGAGCAACTTCGGACTATCAAAGTTGCTCGGGATACAATTTTTATTGTTCTTCTATGTCAAATTTTACGAGTATAAGCTTCCTGGATTATTTCAATGCCAAAACACGAACTTTCTATGACAAATGGACAAGACCGTTAAAAGCTCCTCCATAGGGAGAGTTGAGCAACTTCGGACCATCAAAGTTGCTCGGTGTACAATTTTTATTCTTCTTATATGTCAAATTTTACGAGTATAAGCTTCCTAGATTATTTGGATGGCAAAACAACAGCTTTCTATGACAAATGGACAAAACCGTGAAAAGCTCCTCCATAGAGAGAGTTGAGCAACTTCGGACTATCAAAGTTGCTCGGGATACAATTTTTATTGTTCTTCTATGTGAAATTTTACGAGTATAAGCTTCCCGGATTATTTCAATGCCAAAACACCAACTTTCTATGACAAATGGACAAGACCGTTAAAAGCTCCTCTATAGGGAGAGTTGAGCAACTTCGGACCATCAAAGTTGCTCGGTGTACAATTTTTATTCTTCTTATATGTTAAATTTTACGAGTATATGCTTCCTAGATTATTTCGATGCCAAAACACCAACTTTCTATGACAAATTGACAAAACCGTTAAAAGCTCCTCCATAGAGAGAGTTGAGCAACTTCGGACCATCAAAGTTGCTCGGGATACACTTTTTATTGTTCTTATATGTCAAATTTTATGAGTATAAGCTTGCTAGATTATTTCGATGCCAAAACACCAACTTTCTATGACAAATGAACGAAACCGTTATAATCTCCTCCATAGATAGAGTTGAGCAATTTCGGACTATCAAAGTTCCTGGGGATAGACTTTTTATTGTTCTTGTATGTCAAATTTTACGAGTATAAGCTTCCTAGATTATTTGGATGACAAAACACCAACTTTCTATGACAAATGGACAAAACCGTGAAAAGATCCTCCATAGAGAGAGCTGAGCTACATCGGACTAACAAAATTGCTCGGGATACAGTTTTTATTGTTCTTATATGTCAAATTTTATGAGTATAAGCTTCCTAGATTTTTTCGATGCCAAAACACCAACTTTCTATGACAAATGGACAAAATCGTTAAAAGCCCCTCCATCGAGAGAGTTGAGCAACTTCGGACCATCAAAGTTGCTCGGTGTATAATTTTTATTCTTCTTATATGTCAAATTTTACGAGTATAAGCTTCCTAGATTATTTCGATGCCAAAACACCAAATTTCTATGACAAATGGACAAAACCGTTAAAAGTTCCTCCATAGGGAGAGCTAAGCAACTTCGGACCATCAAAGTTGCTCGGTGTACAATTTTTATTGTTCTTATATGTCAAATTTTACGAGTATAAGCTTCCTAGATTATTTGGATGCCAAAACATCAACTCTCTATGAGAAATGGACAAAACCGTTAAAAGCTCCTCCATAGAGAGAGTTGAGCAACTTCGGACTATCAAAGTTGCTCGGGATACACTTTTTATTGTTCTTATATGTCAAATTTTATGAGTATAAGCTTGCTAGATTATTTCGATGCCAAAACACCAACTTTCTATGACAAATGAACGAAACCGTTAAAATCTCCTCCATAGATAGAGTTGAGCAATTTCGGACTATCAAAGTTCCTGGGAATAGACTTTTTATTGTTCTTATATGTCAAATTTTACGATTATAAACTTCCTAGATTATTTTGATGCCAAAACACCAACTTTCTATGACAAATGGACAAAACCGTGAAAAGCTCCTCCATAGAGAGAGTTGAGCAACTTCGGACTATCAAAGTTGCTCGGGATAGACTTTTTATTGTTCTTCTATGTCTAATTTTACGAGTATAAGCTTCCTAGATTATTTCAATGCCAAAACACCAACTTTCTATGACAAATGGACAAAACCGTTAAAAACTCCTCCATAGGGAGAGTTGAGCAACTTCGGACCATCAAAGTTGCTCGGTGTACAATTTTTATTCTTCTTATATGTGAAATTTTACGAGTATAAGCTTCCTAGATTATTTCGATGCCAAAAGACGAACTTTCTATGACAAATGGACAAAACCGTTAAAAGCTCCTCCATGGAGAGAGTTGAGCAACTTCGGACCAACAAAGTTGCTCGGTGTACAATTTTTATTGTTCTTGTTTGTCAAATTTTATGAGTATAAGCTTCATAGATTTTCTCGATGCCAAAACACAAACTTTCTATTACAAATGGACGAAACCGTTAAAAGCTCCTCCATAGAAAGAGTTGAACAACTTCGGACCATCAAAGTTGCTCGGTGTACAATTTTTATTGTTCTTATATGTCAAATTTTACGAGTATAAGCTTCCTAGATTATTTGGATGCCAAAACACCAACTTTCTATGACAAATGGACAAAACCGTGAAAAGCTCCTCCATAGAGAGAGTTGAGCAACTTCGGACTATCAAAGTTGCTCGGGATACAATTTTTATTGTTCTTCTATGTCAAATTTTACGAGTATAAGCTTCCTGGATTATTTCAATGCCAAAACACCAACTTTCTATGACAAATGGACAAGACCGTTAAAAGCTCCTCCATAGGGAGAGTTGAGCAACTTCGGACCATCAAAGTTGCTCGGTGTACAATTTTTATTCTTCTTATATGTCAAATTTTACGAGTATATGCTTCCTAGATTATTTCGATGCCAAAACACCAACTTTCTATGACAAATGGACAAAACCGTTAAAAGCTCCTCCATAGAGAGAGTTGAGCAACTTCGGACTATCAAAGTTGCTCGGGATACACTTTTTATTGTTCTTATATGTCAAATTTTATGAGTATAAGCTTCCTAGATTTTTTCGATGCCAAAAGACCAACTTTCTAAGACAAATGGACAAAATCGTTAAATGCCCCTCCATCGAGAGAGTTGAGCAACTTCGGACCATCAAAGTTGCTCGGTGTACAATTTTTATTCTTCTTATATGTCAAATTTTACGAGTATAAGCTTCCTAGATTATTTTGATGCAAAAACACCAACTTTCTATGACAAATGGACAAAACCGTTAAAAGCTCTTCCAAAGAGAGAGTTGAGCAACTTCAGACTATTAAAGTTGCTCGGGATAGACTTTTTATTATTCTTCTATGTCAAATTTTACGAGTATAAGCTTCCTAGATTATTTCGATGCCAAAACACCAACTTTCTATGACAAATGGACAAGACCGTTAAAAGCTCCTCCATAGGGAGAGTTGAGCAACTTCGGACCATCAAAGTTGCTCGGTGTACAATTTTTATTGTTCTTATATGTGAAATTTTACGAGTATAAGCTTCCCAGATTATTTTGATGCCAAAACACCAACTTTCTATGACAAATGGACAAAACCGTTAAAAGCTCCTCCATGGAGAGAGTTGAGCAACTTCGGACCATGAAAGTTGCTCGGTGTACAATTTTTATTGTTCTTGTATGTCAAATTTTATGAGTATAAGCTTCCTAGATTATTTCGATGCCAAAACACCAACTTTCTATGACAAATGGACGGAACCGTTAAAAGCTCCTCCATAGAGAAAGTTGAGCAACTTCGGACCATCAAAATTGCTAAGTGTACAATTTTTTTTGTTCTTGTATGTCAAATTTTATGACTATATGCTTCATAGATTATTTCAATGCCAAAACACAAACTTTCTATGACAAATGGACGAAACCGTTAAAAGCTCCTCCATAGAGAGAGTTGAGCAACTTCGGACCATCAAAATTGCTCGGTGTACAATTTTTATTGTTCTTGTATGTAAAATTTTATGAGTATAAGCTTCCTAGATTATTTCGATGCCAAAACACCAACTTTCTATGACAAATGGACGAAACCGTTAAAAGCTCCTCCAAAGAGAGGGTTGAGCAACTTCGGACTATCAAAGTTGCTCGGGATACACTTTTTATTGTTCTTATATGTCAAATTTTATGAGTATAAGCTTGCTAGATTATTTCGATGTCAAAACACCAACTTTCTATGACAAATGGACGAAACCGTTAAAAGCTCTTCCATAGAGAGAGTTGAGCAACTTCGGACCATCAAAATTGCTCGGTGTACAATTTTTATTGTTCTTGTATGTCAAATTTTATGAGTATAAGCTTCCTAGATTATTTCGATGCCAAAACACCAACTTTCTATGAGAAATGGACAAAACTGTTAAAAGCTCCTCCATAGAGAGAGTTGAGCAACTTCGGACTATCAACGTTGCTCGGGATACACATTTTATTGTTCTTATATGTCAAATTTTATGAGTATAAGCTTCCTAGATTTTTTCGATGCCAAAACTTCAACTTTCTATGACAAATGGACAAAATCATTAAAAGCCCCTCCATCGAGAGGGTTGAGCAACTTCGGACCATCAAAGTTGCTCGGTGTACAATTTTTATTCTTCTTATATGTCAAATTTTACGAGTATAAGCTTCCTAGATTATTTTAATGCAAAACACCAACTTTCTATGACAAATGGACAAAACCGTTAAAAGCTCCTCCATAGAGAGAGTTGAGCAACTTCGGACTATGAAAGTTGCTCGGGATAGACTTTTTATTGTTCTTCTATGTCAAATTTTACGAGTATAAGCTTTCTAGATCATTTCGATGCCAAAACACCAACTTTCTATGACAAATGGACAGGACCGTTAAAAGCTCCTCCATAGGGAGAGTTGAGCAACTTTGGACCATCAAAGTTGCTCGGTGTACAATTTTTATTGTTCTTATATGTCAAATTCTACGAGTATAAGCTTCCTAGATTATTTCAATGCCAAAACACTAACTTTCTATGACAAATGGAAAGAACCGTTAAAAGCTCCTCCATAGAGAGAGTTGAGCAACTTCGGACTATCAAAGTTGCTCGGAATACACTTTTTATTGTTCTTATATGTCAAATTCTATGAATATAAGCTACCTTGATTTTTTCGATGCCAAAACACAAACTTTATATGACAAAAGGACAAAACCGTTAAAAGCCCCTCCATCGAGAGAGTTGAGCAACTTCGGACCATCAAAGTTGCTCGGTGTACAATTTTTATTCTTCTTATATGTCAAATTTTACGAGTATTAGCTTCCTAGATTATTTCGATGCCAAAACACCAACTTTCTATGGCAAATGGACAAAACCGTTAAAAGCTCCTCCATAAAGAGAGTTGAGCAACTTCGGACTATCAAAGTTGCTCGGGATACACTTTTTATTGTTCTTATATGTCAAATTTTATGAGTATAAGCTTGCTAGATTATTTCGATGCCAAAACACCAACTTTCTATGACAAATGAACGAAACCGTTAAAATCTCCTCCATAGATAGAGTTGAGCAATTTCGGACTATCAAAGTTCCTAGGGATAGACTTTTTATTGTTCTTATATGTCAAATTTTACGATTATAAACTTCCTAGATTATTTTGATGCCAAAACACCAACTTTCTATGACAAATGGACAAAACCGTGAAAAACTCCTCCATAGAGAGAGTTGAGCAAGTTCGGACTATCAAAGTTGCTCGGGATAGACTTTTTATTGTTCTTCTATGTCTAATTTTACGAGTATAAGCTTCCTAGATTATTTCAAAGCCAAAACACCAGCTTTCTATGACAAATGGACAAAACCGTTAAAAACTCCTCCATAGGGAGAGTTGAGCAACTTCGGACCATCAAAGTTGCTCGGTGTACAATTTTTATTCTTCTTATATGTGAAATTTTACGAGTATAAGCTTCCTAGATTATTTCGATGCCAAAACACCAACTTTCTATGACAAATGGACAAAACCGTTAAAAGCTCCTCCATGGAGAGAGTTGAGCAACTTCGGACTATCAAAGTTGCTCGGTGTACAATTTTTATTGTTTTTGTATGTCAAATTTTATGAGTATAAGCTTCCTGGATTATTTCAATGCCAAAACACCAACTTTCTATGACAAATGGACAAGACCATTAAAAGCTCCTCCTTAGGGAGAGTTGAGCAACTTCGGACCATCAAAGTTGCTCGGTGTACAATTTTTATTCTTCTTATATGTCAAATTTTACGAGTATAAACTTCCTAGATTATTTGGATGCCAAAACACCAACTTTCTATGACAAATGGACAAAACCGTGAAAAGCTCCTCCATAGAGAGAGTTGAGCAACTTCGGACTATCAAAGTTGCTCGGGATACAATTTTTATTGTTCTTCTATGTCAAATTTTACGAGTATAAGCTTCCCGGATTATTTCAATGCCAAAACACCAACTTTCTATGACAAATGGACAAGACCGTTAAAAGCTCCTCCATAGGGAGGGTTGAGCAACTTCGGACCATCAAAGTTGCTCGGTGTACAATTTTTATTCTTCTTATATGTCAAATTTTACGAGTATATGCTTCCTAGATTATTTCGATGCCAAAACACCAACTTTCTATGACAAATGGACAAAACCGTTAAAAGCTCCTCCATAGAGAGAGTTGAGCAACTTCGGACCATCAAAGTTGCTCGGGATACACTTTTTATTGTTCTTATATGTCAAATTTTATGAGTATAAGCTTGCTAGATTATTTCGATGCCAAAACATCAACTTTCTATGACAAATGAACGAAACCGTTAAAATCTCCTCCATAGATAGAGTTGAGCAATTTCGGACTATCAAAGTTCCTGGGGATAGACTTTTTATTGTTCTTGTATGTCAAATTTTACGAGTATAAGCTTCCTAGATTATTTGGATGCCAAAACACCAACTTTCTATGACAAATGGACAAAACCGTTAAAAGATCCTCCATAGAGAGAGCTGAGCTACATCGGACTAACAAAATTGCTCGGGATACAGTTTTTATTGTTCTTATATGTCAAATTTTACGATTATAAGCTTCCTAGATTTTTTCGATGCCAAAACACCAACTTTCTATGACAAATGGACAAAATCGTTAAAAGCCCCTCCATCGAGAGAGTTGAGCAACTTCGGACCATTAAAGTTGCTCGGTGTATAATTTTTATTCTTCTTATATGTCAAATTTTACGAGTATAAGCTTCCTAGATTATTTCGATGCCAAAACACCAAATTTCTATGACAAATGGACAAAACCGTTAAAAGCTCCTCCATAGGGAGAGTTGAGCAACTTCGGACCATCAAAGTTGCTCGGTGTACAATTTTTATTCTTCTTATATGTCAAATTTTACGAGTATAAGCTTCCTAGATTATTTGGATGCCAAAACACCAACTTTCTATGACAAATGGACAAAACCGTGAAAAGCTCCTCCATAGAGAGAGTTGAGCAACTTCGGACTATCAAAGTTGCTCGGGATACAATTTTTATTGTTCTTCTATGTCAAATTTTACGAGTATAAGCTTCCTGGATTATTTCAATGCCAAAACACCAACTTTCTATGACAAATGGACAAGACCGTTAAAAGCTCCTCCATAGGGAGAGTTGAGCAACTTCGGACCATCAAAGTTGCTCGGTATACAGTTTTTATTGTTCTTATATGTCAAATTTTACGAGTATAAGCTTCCTAGAATATTTGGATGTCAAAACATCAACTCTCTATGACAAATCGACAAAACCGTTAAAAGCTCCTCCATAGAGAGAGTTGAGCAACTTCGGACTATCAAAGTTGCTCGGGATACACTTTTTATTGTTCTTATATTTCAAATTTTATGAGTATAAGCTTGCTAGATTATTTCGATGCCAAAACACCAACTTTCTATGACAAATGAACGAAACCGTTAAAATCTCCTCCATAGATAGAGTTGAGCAATTTCGGACTATCAAAGTTCCTGGGGATAGACTTTTTATTGTTCTTATATGTCAAATTTTACGATTATAAACTTCCTAGATTATTTTGATGCCAAAACACCAACTTTCTATGACAAATGGACAAAACCGTGAAAAGCTCCTCCATAGAGAGAGTTGATCAACTTCGGACTATCAAAGTTGCTCGGGATAGACTTTTTATTGTTCTTCTATGTCAAATTTTACGAGTATAAGCTTCCTAGATTATTTCAATGCCAAAACACCAACTTTCTATGACAAATGGACAAAAACGTTAAAAACTCCTCCATAGGGAGAGTTGAGCAACTTCGGACCATCAAAGTTGCTCGGTGTACAATTTTTATTCTTCTTATATGTGAAATTTTACGAGTATAAGCTTCCTAGATTATTTCGATGCGAAAACACCAAAATTCTATGACAAATGGACAAAACCGTTAAAAGCTCCTCCATGGAGAGAGTTGAGCAACTTCGGACCATCAAAGTTGCTCGGTGTACAATTTTTATTGTTCTTGTATGTCAAATTTTATGAGTATAAGCTTCATAGATTTTTTCGATGCCAAAACACAAACTTTCTATTACAAATGGACGAAACCGTTAAAAGCTCCTCCATAGAAAGAGTTGAGCAACTTCGGACCATCAAAGTTGCTCGGTGTACAATTTTTATTGTTCTTATATGTCAAAATTTTACGAGTATAAGCTTCCTAGATTATTTGGATGCCAAAACACCAACTTTCTATGACAAATGGACAAAACCGTGAAAAGCTCCTCCATAGAGAGAGTTGAGCAACTTCGGACTATCAAAGTTGCTCGGGATACAATTTTTATTGTTCTTCTATGTCAAATTTTACGAGTATAAGCTTCCTGGATTATTTCAATGCCAAAACACCAACTTTCTATGACAAATGGACAAGACCGTTAAAAGCTCCTCCATAGGGAGAGTTGAGCAACTTCGGACCATCAAAGTTGCTCGGTGTACAATTTTTATTCTTCTTATATGTCAAATTTTACGAGTATAAGCTTCCTAGATTATTTGGATGCCAAAACACCAACTTTCTATGACAAATGGACAAAAACGTGAAAAGCTCCTCCATAGAGAGAGTTGAGCAACTTCGGACTATCAAAGTTGCTCGGGATACAATTTTTATTGTTCTTCTATGTCAAATTTTACGAGTATAAGCTTCCTGGATTATTTCAATGCCAAAACACCAACTTTCTATGACAAATGGACAAGACCGTTAAAAGCTCCTCCATAGGGAGAGTTGAGCAACTTCGGACCATCAAAGTTGCTCGGTGTACAATTTTTATTCTTCTTATATGTCAAATTTTACGAGTATATGCTTCCTAGATTATTTCGATGCCAAAACACCAACTTTCTATGACAAATGGACAAAACCGTTAAAAGCTCCTCCATAGAGAGAGTTGAGCAACTTCGGACTATCAAAGTTGCTCGGGATACACTTTTTATTTTTCTTATATGTCAAATTTTATGAGTATAAGCTTCCTAGATTTTTTCGATGCCAAAACACCAACTTTCTATGACAAATGGACAAAATCGTTAAAAGCTCCTCCATCGAGAGAGTTGAGCAACTTCGGACCATCAAAGTTGCTCGGTGTACAATTTTTATTCTTCTTATATGTCAAATTTTACGAGTATAAGCTTCCTAGATTATTTCGATGCCAAAACACCAAATTTCTATGACAAATGGACAAAACCGTTAAAAGCTCCTCCATAGGGAGAGCTAAGCAACTTCGGACCATCAAAGTTGCTCGGTGTGCAATTTTTATTGTTCTTATATGTCAAATTTTACGAGTATAAGCTTCCTAGATTATTTGGATGTCAAAACATCAACTCTCTATGACAAATGGACAAAACCGTTAAAAGCTCCTCCATAGAGAGAGTTGAGCAACTTCGGACTATCAAAGTTGCTCGGGATACACTTTTTATTGTTCTTATATGTCAAATTTTATGAGTATAAGCTTGCTAGATTATTTCGATGCCAAAACACCAACTTTCTATGACAAATGAACGAAACCGTTAAAATCTCCTCCATAGATAGAGTTGAGCAATTTCGGACTATCAAAGTTCCTGGGGATAGACTTTTTATTGTTCTTATATGTCAAATTTTACGATTATAAACTTCCTAGATTATTTTGATGCCAAAACACCAACTTTCTATGACAAATGGACAAAACCGTGAAAAGCTCCTCCATAGAGAGAGTTGAGCAACTTCGGACTATCAAAGTTGCTCGGGATAGACTTTTTATTGTTCTTCTATGTCTAATTTTACGAGTATAAGCTTCCTAGATTATTTCAATGCCAAAACACCAACTTTCTATGACAAATGGACAAAACCGTTAAAAACTCCTCCATAGGGAGAGTTGAGCAACTTCGGACCATCAAAGTTGCTCGGTGTACAATTTTTATTCTTCTTATATGTGAAATTTTACGAGTATAAGCTTCCTAGATTATTTCGATGCCAAAACACCAAATTTCTATGACAAATGGACAAAACCGTTAAAAGCTCCTCCATGGAGAGAGTTGAGCAACTTCGGACCATCAAAGTTGCTCGGTGTACAATTTTTATTGTTCTTGTATGTCAAATTTTATGAGTATAAGCTTCATAGATTTTTTCGATGCCAAAACACCAACTTTCTATGACAAATGGACAAAACCGTGAAAAGCTCCTCCATAGAGAGAGTTGAGCAACTTCGGACTATCAAAGTTGCTCGGGATACAATTTTTATTGTTCTTCTATGTCAAATTTTACGAGTATAAGCTTCCTGGATTATTTCAATGCCAAAACACCAACTTTCTATGACAAATGGACAAGACCGTTAAAATCTCCTCCATAGGGAGAGTTGAGCAACTTCGGACCATCAAAGTTGCTCGGTGTACAATTTTTATTCTTCTTATATGTCAAATTTTACGAGTATAAGCTTCCTAGATTATTTGGATGCCAAAACACCAACTTTCTATGACAAATGGACAAAACCGTGAAAAGCTCCTCCATGGAGAGAGTTGAGCAACTTCGGACTATCAAAGTTGCTCGGGATACAATTTTTATTGTTCTTCTATGTCAAATTTTACGAGTATAAGCTTCCTGGATTATTTCAATGCCAAAACACCAACTTTCTATGACAAATGGACAAGACCGTTAAAAGCTCCTCCATAGGGAGAGTTGAGCAACTTCGGACCATCAAAGTTGCTCGGTGTACAATTTTTATTCTTCTTATATGTCAAATTTTACGAGTATATGCTTCCTAGATTATTTCGATGCCAAAACACCAACTTTCCATGACAAATGGACAAAACCGTTAAAAGCTCCTCCATAGAGAGAGTTGAGCAACTTCGGACTATCAAAGTTGCTCGGGATACACTTTTTATTGTTCTTATATGTCAAATTTTATGAGTATAAGCTTCCTAGATTTTTTCGATGCCGAAACACCAACTTTCTATGACAAATGGACAAAATCGTTAAAAGCCCCTCCATCGAGAGAGTTGAGCAACTTCGGACCATCAAAGTTGCTCGGTGTACAATTTTTATTCTTCTTATATGTCAAATTTTACGAGTATAAGCTTCCTAGATTATTTCGATGCCAAAACACCAAATTTCTATGACAAATGGACAAAACCGTTAAAAGCTCCTCCATAGGAAGAGCTAAGCAACTTCGGACCATCAAAGTTGCTCGGTGTACAATTTTTATTGTTCTTATATGTCAAATTTTACGAGTATAAGCTTCCTAGATTATTTGGATGTCAAAACATCAACTCTCTATGACAAATGGACAAAACCGTTAAAAGCTCCTCCATAGAGAGAGTTGAGCAACTTCGGACTATCAAAGTTGCTCGGGATACACTTTTTATTGTTCTTATATGTCAAATTTTATGAGTATAGGCTTGCTAGATTATTTCGATGCCAAAACACCAACTTTCTATGACAAATGAACGAAACCGTTAAAATCTCCTCCATAGATAGAGTTGAGCAATTTCGGACTATCAAAGTTCCTGGGGATAGACTTTTTATTGTTCTTATATGTCAAATTTTACGATTATAAACTTCCTAGATTATTTTGATGCCAAAACACCAACTTTCTATGACAAATGGACAAAACCGTGAAAAGCTCCTCCATAGAGAGAGTTGAGCAACTTCGGACTATCAAAGTTGCTCGGGATAGACTTTTAATTGTTCTTCTATGTCTAATTTTACGAGTATAAGCTTCCTAGATTATTTCAATGCCAAAACACCTTCTTTCTATGACAAATGGACAAAACCGTTAAAAACTCCTCCATAGGGAGAGTTGAGCAACTTCGGACCATCAAAGTTGCTCGGTGTACAATTTTTATTCTTCTTATATGTGAAATTTTACGAGTATAAGCTTCCTAGATTATTTCGATGCCAAAACACCAAATTTCTATGACAAATGGACAAAACCGTTAAAAGCTCCTCCATGGAGAGAGTTGAGCAACTTCGGACCATCAAAGTTGCTCGGTGTACAATTTTTATTGTTCTTGTATGTCAAATTTTATGAGTATAAGCTTCATAGATTTTTTCGATGCCAAAACACCAACTTTCTATGACAAATGGACAAAACCGTGAAAAGCTCCTCCATAGAGAGAGTTGAGCAACTTCGGACTATCAAAGTTGCTCGGGATACAATTTTTATTGTTCTTCTATGTCAAATTTTACGAGTATAAGCTTCCTGGATTATTTCAATGCCAAAACACCAACTTTCTATGACAAATGGACAAGACCGTTAAAAGCTCCTCCATAGGGAGAGTTGAGCAACTTCGGACCATCAAAGTTGCTCGGTGTACAATTTTTATTCTTCTTATATGTCAAATTTTACGAGTATAAGCTTCCTAGATTATTTGGATGCCAAAACACCAACTTTCTATGACAAATGGACAAAACCGTGAAAAGCTCCTCCATAGAGAGAGTTGAGCAACTTCGGACTATCAAAGTTGCTCGGGATACAATTTTTATTGTTCTTCTATGTCAAATTTTACGAGTATAAGCTTCCTGGATTATTTCAATGCCAAAACACCAACTTTCTATGACAAATGGACATGACCGTTAAAAGCTCCTCCATAGGGAGAGTTGAGCAACTTCGGACCATCAAAGTTGCTCGGTGTACAATTTTTATTCTTCTTATATGTCAAATTTTACGAGTATATGCTTCCTAGATTATTTCGATGCCAAAACACCAACTTTCTATGACAAATGGACAAAACCTTTAAAAGCTCCTCCATAGAGAGAGTTGAGCAACTTCGGACTATCAAAGTTGCTCGGGATACACTTTTTATTGTTCTTATATGTCAAATTTTATGAGTATAAGCTTCCTAGATTTTTTCGATGCCAAAACACCAACTTTCTATGACAAATGGACAAAATCGTTAAAAGCCCCTCCATCGAGAGAGTTGAGCAACTTCGGACCATCAAAGTTGCTCGGTGTACAATTTTTATTCTTCTTATATGTCAAATTTTACGAGTATAAGCATCCTAGATTATTTCGATGACAAAACACCAAATTTCTATGACAAATGGACAAAACCGTTAAAAGCTCCTCCATAGGGAGAGCTAAGCAACTTCGGACCATCAAAGTTGCTCGGTGTACAATTTTTATTGTTCTTATATGTCAAATTTTACGAGTATAAGCTTCCTAGATTATTTGGATGTCAAAACATCAACTCTCTATGACAAATGGACAAAACCGTTAAAAGCACCTCCATAGAGAGAGTTGAGCAACTTCGGACTATCAAAGTTGCTCGGGATACACTTTTTATTGTTCTTATACGTCAAATTTTATGAGTATAAGCTTGCTAGATTATTTCGATGCCAAAACACCAACTTTCTATGACAAATGAACGAAACCGTTAAAATCTCCTACATAGATAGAGTTGAGCAATTTCGGACTATCAAAGTTCCTGGGGATAGACTTTTTATTGTTCTTATATGTCAAATTTTACGATTATAAACTTCCTAGATTATTTTGATGCCAAAACACCAACTTTCTATGACAAATGGACAAAACCGTGAAAAGCTCCTCCATAGAGAGAGTTGAGAAACTTCGGACTATCAAAGTTGCTCGGGATAGACTTTTTATTGTTCTTCTATGTCTAATTTTACGAGTATAAGCTTCCTAGATTATTTCAATGCCAAAACACCAACTTTCTATGACAAATGGACAAAACCGTTAAAAACTCCTCCATAGGGAGAGTTGAGCAACTTCGGACCATCAAAGTTGCTCGGTGTACAATTTTTATTCTTCTTATATGTGAAATTTTACGAGTATAAGCTTCCTAGATTATTTCGATGCCAAAACACCAAATTTCTATGACAAATGGACAAAACCGTTAAAAGCTCCTCCATGGAGAGAGTTGAGCAACTTTGGACCATCAAAGTTGCTCGGTGTACAATTTTTATTGTTCTTGTATGTCAAATTTTATGAGTATAAGCTTCATAGATTTTTTCGATGCCAAAACACAAACTTTCTATTACAAATGGACGTAACCGTTAAAAGCTCCTCCATAGAAAGAGTTGAGCAACTTCGGACCATCAAAGTTGCTCGGTGTACAATTTTTATTGTTCTTATATGTCAAATTTTACGAGTATAAGCTTCCTAGATTATTTGGATGCCAAAACACCAACTTTCTATGACAAATGGACAAAACCGTGAAAAGCTCCTCCATAGAGAGAGTTGAGCAACTTCGGACTATCAAAGTTGCTCGGAATACACTTTTTATTGTTCTTATATGTCAAATTCTATGAGTATAAGCTTCCTGGATTATTTCGATGCCAAAACACCAACTTTCTATGACAAATGGACAAAATCATTAAAAGCCCCTCCATCGAGAGGGTTGAGCAACTTCGGACCATCAAAGTTGCTCGGTGTACAATTTTTATTCTTCTTCTATGTCAAATTTTACGAGTATAAGCTTCCTGGATTATTTCAATGCCAAAACACCAACTTTCTATGACAAATGGACAAGACCGTTAAAAGCTCCTCCATAGGGATAGTTGAGCAACTTCGGACCATCAAAGTTGCTCGGTGTACAATTTTTATTCTTCTTATATGTCAAATTTTACGAGTATAAGCTTCCTAGATTATTTGGATGCCAAAACACCAACTTTCTATGACAAATGGACAAAACCGTGAAAAGCTCCTCCATAGAGAGAGTTGAGCAACTTCGGACTATCAAAGTTGCTCGGGATACAATTTTTATTGTTCTTCTATGTCAAATTTTACGAGTATAAGCTTCCTGGATTATTTCAATGCCAAAACAACAACTTTCTATGACAAATGGACAAGACCGTTAAAAGCTCCTCCATAGGGAGAGTTGAGCAACTTCGGACCATCAAAGTTGCTCGGTGTACAATTTTTATTCTTCTTATATGTCAAATTTTACGAGTATATGCTTCCTAGATTATTTCGATGCCAAAACACCAACTTTCTATGACAAATGGACAAAACCGTTAAAAGCTCCTCCATAGAGAGAGTTGAGCAACTTCGGACTATCAAAGTTGCTCGGGATACACTTTTTATTGTTCTTATATGTCAAATTTTATGAGTATAAGCTTCCTAGATTTTTTCGATGCCAAAACACCAACTTTCTATGACAAATGGACAAAATCGTTAAAAGCCCCTCCATCGAGAGAGTTGAGCAACTTCGGACCATCAAAGTTGCTCGGTGTACAATTTTTATTCTTCTTATATGTCAAATTTTACGAGTATAAGCTTCCTAGATTATTTTGATTCCAAAACACCAACTTTCTATGACAAATGGACAAAACCGTTAAAAGCTCTTCCAAAGAGAGAGTTGAGCAACTTCAGACTATTAAAGTTGCTCAGGATAGACTTTTTATTATTCTTCTATGTCAAATTTTACGAGTATAAGCTTCCTAGATTATTTCGATGCCAAAACACCAACTTTCTATGACAAATGGACAAGACCGTTAAAAGCTCCTCCATAGGGAGAGTTGAGCAACTTCGGACCATCAAAGTTGCTCGGTGTACAATTTTTATTGTTCTTATATGTGAAATTTTACGAGTATAAGCTTCCAAGATTATTTTGATGCCAAAACACCAACTTTCTATGACAAATGGACAAAACCGTTAAAAGCTCCTCCATGGAGAGAGTTGAGCAACTTCGGACCATGAAAGTTGCTCGGTGTACAATTTTTATTGTTCTTGTATGTCAAATTTTATGAGTATAAGCTTCCTAGATTATTTCGATGCCAAAACACCAACTTTCTATGACAATTGGACGAAACCGTTAAAAGCTCCTCCATAGAGAGAGTTGAGCAACTTCGGACCATCAAAATTGCTAAGTGTACAATTTTTTTTGTTCTTGTATGTCAAATTTTATGACTATAAGCTTCATAGATTATTTCAATGCCAAAACACAAACTTTCTATGACAAATGGACGAAACCGTTAAAAGCTCCTCCATAGAGAGAGTTGAGCAACTTCGGACCATCAAAATTGCTCGGTGTACAATTTTTATTGTTCTTGTATGTAAAATTTTATGAGTATAAGCTTCCTAGATTATATCGATGCCAAAACACCAACTTTCTATGACAAATGGACGAAACCGTTAAAAGCTCCTCCAAAGAGAGAGTTGAGCAACTTCGGACTATCAAAGTTGCTCGGGATACACTTTTTATTGTTCTTATATGTCAAATTTTATGAGTATAAGCTTGCTAGATTATTTCGATGCCAAAACACCAACTTTCAATGACAAATGGACGAAACCGTTAAAAGCTCCTCCATAGAGAGAGTTGAGCAACTTTGAACCATCAAAGTTGCTCGGTGTATAATTTTTATTGCTCTTATACGTCAAATTTTTTGAGTATAAGCTTCCTAGATTATTTCGATGCCAAAACACCAACTTTCTATGACAAATGGACAAAACCTTTAAAAGCTCATCTATGGGGGTAGTTGAGCAACTTCGGACCATGAAACTTGCTCGGTTTACAATTTTTATTGTTCTTATATGTCAAATTTTACGAGTATAAGCTTCCTAGATTATTTCGATGCCAAAACACCACTTTTCTATGACAAATGGAGAAAACTGTTAAAAGCTCATCCAGAGAGAGATTTGAGCAACTTCGGACAATCAAAGTTGCTCGGAATACACTTTTTATTGTTCTTATATGTCAAATTCTATGAGTATAAGCTTCCTAGATTTTTTCGATGCCAAAACACAAACTTTATATGACAAATAGACAAAACCATTAAAAGCCCCTCCATCGAGAGATTTGAGCTACTTCGGACTATCAAAGTTGCTCGGAATACAATTTTTATTGTTTTTATATGTGAAATTCTATGAGTATAAGCTTCCTAGATTTTTTCGATGCCAAAACACAAATTTTATATGACAAATGGACAAAACCGTTAAAAGCTCCTCCATAGAGAGAGTTGAGCAACTTTGGACTATCAAAGTTGCTCGGGATAGACTTTTTATTGTTCTTCTATGTCAAATTTTACGAGTATAAGCTTCATAGATTATTTCAATGCCAAAACACCAACTTTCTATGACCAATGGATAAAACCGTTAAAAGCTCCTCCATAGAGAGAGTTGAGCAACTACGGACCATCTTAGTTGCTCGGGATACACTTTTTATTGTTCTTATATGTCAAATTTTATGAGTATAAGCTTCCTAGATTTTTTCGATGCGAAAACACCAACTTTCTATGACAAATGGACAAAACCGTCAAAAGCTCCTCCATAGAGAGAGTTGAGAAACTTCGGACTATCAAACTTGCTCGGGATAGAATTTTTATTGTTCTTCTATGTCAAATTTTACGAGTATAAGCCTCCTAGATTATTTCGATGCCAAAACACCAGGTTTCTATGACAAATGGACAAAACCGTTAAAAGCTCCTCCATAGAGAGAGTTGAGCAACTTCGGACCGTGAAAGTTGCTCGGTGTATAATTTTTATTGTTCTTATATGTCGAATTTTACGAGTATAAGCTTCCTAAATTATTTCGATGCCAAAACACCAACTTTCTATGACAAATAGACAAAATCGTTAAAAGCTACTCCATAGAGAGAGTTGAGCATTTTCGGACGATCAAAGTTGCTCAGTGTACAATTTTTATGGTTCTTATATGTCGAATTTTATGAGTTTAAGCTTCACAGATTATTTTGATGCCAAAACACCAACTTTCTATGACAAATGGACAAAACCGTTAAAAGCTCCTCCATACAGAGAGTTGAGCAACTTCGGACCATAAAAGTTGCTCGGTGTACAATTTTTATTCTTCCTATATGTCAAATTTTATGAGTTTAAGCTTCATAGATTATTTCGATGCAAAAACACCAACTTTCTATGACAAATGGACAAAGCCGTTAAAAGCACCTCCATAGAGAGAGTTGAGCAACTTCGAACCATCAAAGTTGCTCGGTATACACTTTTTATTGTTCTTATATGTCAAATTTTATGAGTATAGGCTTCATAGATTATTTCGATGCCAAAACACCAACTTTCTATGACAAATGGACGAAACCGTTAACAGCTCCTCCATAGAGAGAGTTGAGCAACTTCGGATCATCATTGTTGCTCGGTGTACAATTTTTATTGTTTTTATACGTCAAATTTTATGAGTATAACCTTCCTAGATTATTTCGATGCCAAAACACCAACTTTCTATGACATATGGATAAAACCGTTAAAAGCTCCTCCATAGAGAGAGTTGAGCAACTTCGGACCATCAAAGTTGCTCGGGATACACTTTTTATTGTTCTTCTATGTGAAATTTTACGAGTATAAGCTTCCTAGATTATTTCGATGACAAACACCAAGTTTCTATGACCAGTGGACAAAACCGTTAAAAGCTCCTCCATAGAGAGAGTTGAGCAACTTCGGACCATGAAAGTTGCTCGGTGTACAATTTTTATTGTTCTTATATGTCGAATTTTACGAGTATGAGCTTCCTAGATTATTTCGATGCCAAAACACCAACTTTCTATGACAAATAGACAAAATCGTTAAAAGCTCCTCCATAGAGAGAGTTGGCCATTTTCGGACCATCAAAGTTGCTCGGTGTACAATTTTTATTGTTCTTCTATGTCAACTTTTATGAGTTTAAGCTTCATAGATTATTTCGAAGCCAAAACACCAAGTTTCAATGACAAATGGACAGAACCGTTAAAAGCTCCTCCATAGAGAGAGTTGAGCAACTTCGGACCATGGAAGTTGCTTGGTGTACAATTTTTATTGTTCTTATATGTCAAATTTTACGAGTATAAGCTTCCTAGATTATTTCGATGCCAAAACACCAAGTTTCTATGACAAATGGACAAAACCGTTAAAAGCTCCTCCATAGAGAGAGTTGAGCAACTTCGGACCATGAAAGTTGCTCGGTGTATAATTTTTATTCTTCTTATATGTCGAATTTTACGAGTATAAGCTTCCTAGATTATTTCGATGCCAAAACACCAACTTTCTATGACAAATAGACAAAATCGTTAAAAGCTCCTCCATAGAGAGAGTTGAGCAACTTCGAACCATCAAAGTTGCTCGGTGTATAATTTTTATTGCTCTTATACGTCAAATTTTTTGAGTATAAGCTTCCTAGGTTATTTCGATGCCAAAACACCAACTTTCTATGACAAATGGACAAAACCTTTAAAAGCTCATCTATGGGGATAGTTGAGCAACTTCGGACCATGAAAGTTGCTCGGTGTACAATTTTTATTGTTCTTATATGTCAAATTTTACGAGTATAAGCTTCCTAGATTATTTCGATGCCAAAACACCACTTTTCTATGACAAATGGAGAAAACTGTTAAAACCTCATCCAGAGAGAGATTTGAGCAACTTCGGACTATCAAAGTTGCTCGGAATACACTTTTTACTGTTCTTATATGTCAAATTCTATGAGTATAAGCTTCCTAGATTTTTTCGATGCCAAAACACAAACTTTATATGACAAATGGACAAAACCATTAAAAGCCCCTCCATCGAGAGAGTTGAGCAACTTCGGACTATCAAAGTTTCTCGGAATACAATTTTTATTGTTTTTATATGTGAAATTCTATGAGTATAAGCTTCCTAGATTTTTTCGATGCCAAAACACAAACTTTATATGACAAATGGAGAAAACCGTTAAAAGCTCCTCCATAGAGAGAGTTGAGCAACTTTGGACTATCAAAGTTGCTCGGGATAGACTTTTTATTGTTCTTCTATGTCAAATTTTACGAGTATAAGCTTCATAGATTATTTCGTTGCCAAAACACCAACTTTCTATGAAAAATAGACAAAACCGTTAAAAGCTCCTCCACAGAGAGAGTCGAGCAACTTCGGACTATCAAAGTTGCTCGGGATACACTTTTTGTTGTTCTTATATGTCAAATTTTATGAGTATAAGCTCCCTAGATTTTTTCGATGCCAAAACACCAACTTTCTATGACAAATGGACAAAACCGTCAAAAGCTCCTCCATAGAGAGAGTTGAGAAACTTCGGACTATCAAACTTGCTCGGGATAGACTTTTTATTGTTCTTCTATGTCAAATTTTACGAGTATAAGCTTCCTAGATTATTTCGATGCGAAAATACCAAGTTTCTATGACCAATGGACAAAACCGTTAAAAGCTCCTCCATAGAGAGAGTTGAGCAACTTCGGACAATGAAAGTTGCTCGGTGTACAATTTTTATTGTTCTTATATGTTGAATTTTACGAGTATAAGCTTCCTAGATTATTTCGATGCCAAAACACCAACTTTCTATGACAAATAGACCAAATCGTTAAAAGCTCCTCCATAGAGAGAGTTGACCATTTTCGGACCATCAAAGTTGCTCGGTGTACAATTTTTATTTTTCTTCTATGTCAAATTTTACGAGTTTAAGCTGCATAGATTATTTCGATGCAAAAACACCAACTTTCTATGACAAATGGAGAAAACCGCTAAAAGCTCCTCCATAGAAAGAGTTGAGAAACTTCGGACTATCAAATTTGCTCGGGATAGAATTTTTATTGTTCTTCTATGTCAAATTTTACGAGTATAAGCCTCCTAGATTATTTCGATGCCAAAACACCAGGTTTCTATGACAAATGGACAAAACCGTTAAAAGCTTCTCCATAGAGAGAATTGAGCAACTTCGGACCATGAAAGTTGCTCGGTGTATAATTTTTATTGTTCTTATATGTCGAATTTTACGAGTATAAGCTTCCTAAATTATTTCAATGAAAAAACACCAACTTTCTATGACAAATAGACAAAATCGTTAAAAGCTACTCCATAGAGATAGTTGAGCATTTTCGGACGATCAAAGTTGCTCGGTGTACAATTTTTATGGTTCTTATATGTCGAATTTTATGAGTTTAAGCTTCACAGATTATTTTGATGCCAAAACACCAACTTTCTATGACAAATGGACAAAACCGTTAAAAGCTCCTCCATAGAGAGAGTTGAGCAACTTCGGACCATAAAAGTTGCTCGGTGTACAATTTTTATTGTTCCTATATGTCAAATTTTATGAGTTTAAGCTTCATAGATTATTTCGATGCAAAAACACCAACTTTCTATGACAAATGGACAAAACCGTTAAAAGTACCTCCATAGAGAGAGTTGAGCAACTTCGAACCATCAAAGTTGCTCGGTACACACTTTTTATTGTTCTTATATGTCAAATTTTATGAGTATAGGCTTCATAGATTATTTCGATGCCAAAACACCAACTTTCTATGACAAATGGACGAAACCGTTAACAGCTCCTCCATAGAGAGAGTTGAGCAACTTCGGATCATCATTGTTGCTCGGTGTACAATTTTTATTGTTTTTATACGTCAAATTTTATGAGTATAACCTTCCTAGATTATTTCGATGCCAAAACACCAACTTTCTATGACATATGGATAAAACCGTTAAAAGCTCCTCCATAGAGAGAGTTGAGCAACTTCGGACCATCAAAGTTGCTCGGGATACACTTTTTATTGTTCTTCTATGTCAAATTTTACGAGTATAAGCTTCCTAGATTATTTCGATGACAAAACACCAAGTTTCTATGACCAGTGGACAAAACCGTTAAAAGCTCCTCCATAGAGAGAGTTGAGCAACTTCGGACCATGAAAGTTGCTCGGTGTACAATTTTTATTGTTCTTATATGTCGAATTTTACGAGTATGAGCTTCCTAGATTATTTCGATGCCAAAACACCAACTTTCTATGACAAATAAACAAAATCGTTAAAAGCTCCTCCATAGAGAGAGTTGACCATTTTCGGACCATCAAAGTTGCTCGGTGTACAATTTTTATTGTTCTTCTATGTCAACTTTTATGAGTTTAAGCTTCATAGATTATTTCGAAGCCAAAACACCAAGTTTCTATGACAAATGGACAAAACCGTTAAAAGCTCCTCCATAGAGAGAGTTGAGCAACTTCGGACCATGAAAGTTGCTTGGTGTACAATTTTTATTGTTCTTATTTGTCGAATTTTACGAGTATAAGCTTCCTAGATTATTTCGATGCCAAAACACCAAGTTTCTATGACAAATGGACAAAACCGTTAAAAGCTCCTCCATAGAGAGAGTTGAGAAACTTCGGACCATGAAAGTTGCTCGGTGTATAATTTTTATTGTTCTTATATGTCGAATTTTACGAGTATAAGCTTCCTAGATTATTTCGAGGCCAAAACACCAACTTTCTATGACAAATAGACAAAATCGTTAAAAGCTACTCCATAGAAAGAGTTGATCATTTTCGGACCATCAAAGTTGCTCGGTGTACACTTTTTATTGTTCTTCTATGTCAAATTTTATGAGTTTAAGCTTCACAGATTATTTCGATGCAAAAACACCAACTTTCTATGACAAATGGAGAAAACCGTTAAAAGCTCCTCCACAGAGAGAGTTGAGAAACTTCGGACTATCAAACTTGCTCGGGATAGACTTTTTATTGTTCTTCTATGTCAAATTTTACGAGTATAAGCTTCCTAGATTATTTCGATGCCAAAACACCAAGTTTCTATGACAAATGGATAAAACCGTTAAAAGCTCCTCCATAGAGAGAGTTGAGCAACTTCGGACCATGAAAGTTGCTCGGTGTATAATTTTTATTGTTCTTATATGTCGAATTTTACGAGTATAAGCTTCCTAGATTATTTCGATGCCAAAACACCAAGTTTCTATGACAAATAGACAAAATCGTTAAAAGCTACTCCATAGAGAGAGTTGAGCATTTTCGGACCATCAAAGTTGCTCGGTGTACAATTTTTATTGTTCTTATATGTCGAATTTTATGAGTTTAAGCTTCACAGATTATTTCGATGCCAAAACACCAACTTTCTATGACAAATGGATAAAACCGTTAAAAGCTCCTCCATAGAGAGAGTTGAGCAACTTCGGACCATAAAAGTTGCTCGGTGTACAATTTTTATTGTTCTTATATGTCGAATTTTATGAGTTTAAGCTTCACAGATTATTTCGATGCCAAAACACCAACTTTCTATGACAAATGGATAAAACCGTTAAAAGCTCCTCCATAGAGAGAGTTGAGCAACTTCGGACCATAAAAGTTGCTCGGTGTACAATTTTTATTGTTCTTATATGTCCAATTTTACGAGTTTAAGCTTCATAGATTATTTCGATGCAAAAACACCAACTTTCTATGACAAATGGACAAAACTGTTAAAAGCACCTCCATAGAGAGAGTTGAGCAACTTCGGACCGTCAAAGTTGCTCGGTATACACTTTTTATTGTTCTTATATGTCAAATTTTATGAGTATAGGCTTCATAGATTATTTCGATGACAAAACACCAACTTTCTATGACAAATGGACGAAACCGTTAACAGCTCCTCCATAAAGAGAGTTGAGCAACTTCAGATCATCAAAGTTGCTCGGTGTACAATTTTTATTGTTTTAATACGTCAAATTTTATGAGTATAACCTTCCTAGATTATTTCGATGCCAAAACACCAACTTTCTATGACAAATGGACAAAACCGTTAAAAGCTCTTCCATAGAGAGAGTTGAGCAACTTCGGACCATCAAAGTTGCTCGGGATACACTTTTTATTGTTCTTATATGTCAAATTTTATGAGTATAAGCTTCCTAGATTTTTTCGATGCCAAAACACCAACTTTCTATAACAAATGGACAAAACCGTCAAAAGCTCCTCCATAGAGAGAGTTGAGAAACTTCGGACTATCAAACTTGCTCGGGATAGACTTTTTATTGTTCTTCTATGTCAAATTTTACGAGTATAAGCTTCCTAGATTATTTCGATGCCAAAACACCAAGTTTCTATGACCAGTGGACAAAACCGTTAAAAGCTCCTCCAAAGAGAGGGTTGAGCAACTTCGAACCATGAAAGTTGCTCGGTGTACAATTTTTATTGTTCTTATATGTCGAATTTTACGAGTATAAGCTTCCTAGATTATTTCGATGCCAAAACACCAACTTTCTATGACAAATAGACAAAATCGTTGAAAGCTCCTCCATAGAGAGAGTTGACCATTTTCGGACCATCAAAGTTGCTCGGTGTACAATTTTTATTGTTCTTCTATGTCAAATTTTATGAGTTTAAGCTTCATAGATTATTTCGAAGCCAAAACACCAAGTTTCTATGACAAATGGACAAAACCGTTAAAAGCTCCTCCATAGAGAGAGTTGAGCAACTTCGGACCATGAAAGTTGCTTGGTGTACAATTTTTATTGTTCTTATATATCGAATTTTACGAGTATAAGCTTCCTAGATTATTTCGATGCCAAAACACCAACTTTCTATGACAAATAGACAAAATCGTTAAAAGCTACTCCATAGAGAGAGTTGAGCATTTTCGGACCATCAAAGTTGCTCGGTGTACAATTTTTATTGTTCTTCTATGTCAAATTTTATGAGTTTAAGCTTCATAAATTATTTCGATGCCAAAACACCAACTTTCTATGACAAATGGAAAAAACCGTTAAAAGCTCCTCCATTGAGAGAGTTGAGGAACTTCGGACCATCAAAGTTGCTCGATGTACAATTTTTATTGTTCTTATATGTCGAATTTTAGGAGTATAAGCTTCCTAGATTATTTCGATGCCAAAACACCAACTTTCTATGACAAATGGACAAAACCGTTAAAAGCTCCCCCATAGAGAGAGTTGAGCAACTTCGGACCATCAAAGTTGCTCGGGATGCACTTTTTATTGTTCTTATATGTCAAATTTTATGAGTATAAGCTTCCTAGATTTTTTCGATGCCAAAACACCAACTTTCTATGACAAATGGACAAAACCGTCAAAAGCTCCTCCACAGAGAGAGTTGAGAAACTTTGGACTATCAAACTTGCTCGGGATAGACTTTTTATTGTTCCTCTCTGTCAAATTTTACGAGTATAAGCTTCCTAGATTATTTCGATGCCAAAACGCCAAGTTTCTATGACAAATGGACAAAACCGTTAAAAGCTCCTCCATAGAGAGAGTTGAGCAACTTCGGACCATCAAAGTTGCTCGGGATACACTTTTTAATGTTCTTATATGTCAAATTTTATGAGTATAAGCTTCCTAGATTATTTCGATGCCAAAACACCAACTTTCTATGACAAATGGACAAAACCGTTAAAAGCTCCTCCATAGAGAGAGTTGGGCAACTTCGGACCATCAAAGTTGCTCGGGATACACTTTTTATTGTTCTTATATGTCAAATTTTATGAGTATAAGCTTCCTAGATTTTTTCGATGCCAAAACACCAACTTTCTATGACAAATGGACAAAACCGTCAAAAGCTCCCCCATAGAGAGAGTTGAGAAACTTCGGACTATCAAACTTGCTCGGGATAGACTTTTTATTGTTCTTCTATGTCGAATTTTACGAGTATAAGCTTCCTAGATTATTTCGATGCCAAAACACCAAGTTTCTATGACCAGTGGACAAAACCGTTAAAAGCTCCTCCAAAGAGAGAGTTGAGCAACTTCGGACATTCAAAGTTGCTCGGTGTACAATTTTTATTGTTTTAATACGTCAAATTTTATGAGTATAACCTTCCTAGATTATTTCGATGCCAAAACGCCAACTTTCTATGACAAATGGACAAAACCGTTAAAAGCTCCTCCATAGAGAGAGTTGAGCAACTTCGGACCATCAAAGTTGCTCGGGATACACTTTTTATTGTTCTTATATGTCAAATTTTATGAGTATAAGCTTCCTAGATTTTTTCGATGCCAAAACACCAACTTTCTATGACAAATGGACAAAACCGTCAAAAGCTCCTCCATAGAGAGTGTTGAGAAACTTCGGACTATCAAACTTGCTCGGGATAGATTTTTTATTGTTCTTCTATGTCAAATTTTACGAGTATAAGCTTCCTAGATTATTTCGATGCCAAAACACCAAGTTTCTATGACCAGTGGACAAAACCGTTAAAAGCTCCTCCAAAGAGAGAGTTGAGCAACTTCGAACCATGAAAGTTGCTCGGTGTACAATTTTTATTGTTCTTTTATGTCGAATTTTACGAGTATAAGCTTCCAAGATTATTTCGATGCCAAAACACCAACTTTCTATGACAAATAGACAAAATCGTTAAAAGCTCCTCCATAGAGAGAGTTGACCATTTTCGGACTATCAAAGTTGCTCGGTGTACAATTTTTATTGTTCTTCTATGTCAAATTTTATGAGTTTAAGCTTCATAGATTATTTCGAAGCCAAAACACAAAGTTTCTTAGACAAATGGACAAAACCGTTAAAAGCTCCTCCATAGAGAGAGTTGAGCAACTTCGGACCATGAAAGTTGCTTGGTGTACAATTTTTATTGTTCTTATATGTCGAATTTTACGAGTATAAGCTTCCTAGATTATTTCGATGCCAAAACACCAACTTTCTATGACAAATAGACAAAATCGTTAAAAGCTACTCCATAGAGAGAGTTGAGCATTTTCGGACCATCAAAGTTGCTCGGTGTACAATTTTTATTGTTCTTCTATGTCAAATTTTATGAGTTTAAGCTTCATAAATTATTTCGATGCCAAAACACCAACTTTATATGACAAATGGAAAAAACCGTTAAAAGCTCCTCCATTGAGAGAGTTGAGGAACTTCGGACCATCAAAGTTGCTCGATGTACAATTTTTATTGTTCTTATATGTCGAATTTTAGGAGTATAAGCTTCCTAGATTATTTCGATGCCGAAACACCAACTTTCTATGACAAATGGACAAAACCGTTAAAAGCTCCTCCATAGAGAGAGTTGAGCAACTTCGGACCATCAAAGTTGCTCGGGATACACTTTTTATTGTTCTTATATGTCAAATTTTATGAGTATAAGCTTCCTAGATTTTTTCGATGCCAAAACACCAACTTTCTATGACAAATGGACAAAACCGTCAAAAGCTCCCCCACAGAGAGAGTTGAGAAACTTCGGACTATCAAACTTGCTCGGGATAGACTTTTTATTGTTCTTCTCTTTCAATTTTTACGAGTATAAGCTTCCTAGGTTATTTCGATGCCAAAACGCCAAGTTTCTATCACAAATGGACAAAATCGTTAAAAGCTCCTCCATAGAGAGAGTTGAGCAACTTCGGACCATCAAAGTTGCTCGGGATACACTTTTTAATGTTCTTATATGTCAAATTTTATGAGTATAAGCTTCCTAGATTTTTTCGATGCCAAAACACCAACTTTCTATGACAAATGGACAAAACCGTCAAAAGCTCCCCCATAGAGAGAGTTGAGAAACTTTGGACTATCAAACTTGCTCAGGATAGACTTTTTATTGTTCTTCTATGTCGAATTTTACGAGTATAAGCTTCCTAGATTTTTTCGATGCCAAAACACCAACTTTCTATGACAAATGGACAAAACCGTCAAAAGCTCCCCCACAGAGAGAGTTGAGAAACTTCGGACTATCAAACTTGCTCGGGATAGACTTTTTATTGTTCTTCTCTGTCAAATTTTACGATTATAAGCTTCCTAGATTATTTCGATGCCAAAACGCCAAGTTTCTATGACAAATGGACAAAACCGTTAAAAGCTCCCCCATAGAGATAGTTGAGCAACTTCGGACCATCAAAGTTGCTCGGGTTACACTTTTTAATGTTCTTATATGTCAAATTTTATGAGTATAAGCTTCCTAGATTTTTTCGATGCCAAAACACCAACTTTCTATGACAAATGGACAAAACCGTCAAAAGCTCCCCCATAGAGAGAGTTGAGAAACTTCGGACTATCATACTTGCTCGGGATAGACTTTTTATTGTTCTTCTATGTCGAATTTTACGAGTATAAGCTTCCTAGATTTTTTCTATGCCAAAACACCAAGTTTCTATGACCAATGGAGAAAACCGTTAAAAGCTCCTCCATAGAGAGAGTTGAGCAACTTCGGACCATGAAAGATTCCCGGTGTACAATTTTAATTGTTCTTATATGTCGAATTTTACGTTTATAAGCTTCCTAGATTATTTCGATGCCAAAACACCAACTTTCTATGACAAATGGAAAAAACCGTTAAAAGCTCCTCCATAGAGAGAGTTGAGCAACTTCGGACCATCAAAGTTGCTCGGTATACACTTTTTATTGTTCTTATATGTCAAATTTTATGAGTATAGGCTTCATAGATTATTTCGATGAAAAAACACCAACTTTCTATGACAAATGGACAAAACCGTTAAAAGCTCCTCCATGGAGAGAGTTGAGCAACTTCGGACCATCAAAGTTGCTCGGTATACACTTTTTATTGTTCATATATGTCAAATTTTATGAGTATAGGCATCATAGATTATTTCGATGCCAAAACACCAATTTTTATTGTTCTTCTATGTCAAATTTTATGAGTTTAAGCTTTATAGATTATTTCGATGCCAAAACACCAACTTTCTATGACAAATGGACAAAACCGTTAAAAGCTCCTCCATAGAGAGAGTTGAGCAACTTCGGACCATAAAAGTTGCTCGGTGTACAATTTTTATTGTTCTTCTATTTCATATTTTTTGAGTTTAGGCTTCATAGATTATTTCGATGCAAAAACACCAACTTTCTATGACAAATGGACAAAACCGTTAAAAGCTCCTCCATAGAGAGAGTTGAGAAACTTCGGACTATCAAACTTGCTCGGGATAGACTTTTTATTGTTTTTATACGTCAATTTTTACGAGTATAACCTTCCTAGATTATTTCGATGCCAAAACACCAACTTTCTATGACAAATGGACAAAACCGTTAAATGCTCCTCCATAGAGAGAGTTGAGCAACTTCGGACCATCAAAGGTGCTCGGGATACACTTTTTATTGTTCTTATATGTCAAATTTTATGAGTATGAGCTTCCTAGATTTTTTCGATGCGAAAACAGCAACTTTCTATGACAAATGGACAAAACTGTTAAAAGCACCTCCATAGAGAGAGTTGGCCAACTTCGGACCATCAAAGTTGCTCGGTGTACAATTTTTATTGTTTTTATATGTCAAATTTTATGAGTATAAGCTTCCTAGATTATTTCGATGCCAAAATACCAATTTTCTATGACAAATGGAGAAAACCGTTAAAAGCTCGTCCATAGAGAGAGTTGAGCAACTTCGGACTATCAAAGTCGCTCGGAATAGACTTTTTATTGTTCTTATATGTCAAATTTTATGAGTATAAGCTTCAAAGATTATTTCGATGACAAAACACCAACCTTCTATGACAAATGGACAAAACCGTTAAAAGCACCTCCATAGAGAGAGTTGAGCAACTTCGGACCATCAAAGTTGCTCGATGTACAATTTTTATTGTGCTTATATGTCAAATTTTAGGAGTATAAGCTTCCTAGATTATTTCGATGCCAAAACACTAACTTTCTATGACAAATGGACAAAACCCTAAAAACACTTCCAAAGAGAGAGTTGAGCAACTTCGGACCATCAAACTTTCTCGGGATAGACTTTTTATTGTACTTATATGTCAAATTTTATGAGTATAATCTTCCTAGGTTGTTTCGATTTCAAAACACGAACTTTCTATGAGAAATGGCGAAAACCATTAAAAGCTCCTCCATAGAGAGAGTTGAGCAACATCGGACAATCAAACTCGCTCGGGATAGACTTTTTATTGTTCTTATATGTCAAATTTTATGAGTATAAGCTTCAAAGATTATTTCGATGCCAAAACACCAACTTTCTATGACAAATGGACAAAACCGTTGAAAGCTCCTCCATAGAGAGAGTTGAGCAACTTCGGAACAACAAAGTTGCTCGGTGTACAATTTTTATTGTTCTTATATGTCAAAATTTATGAGTATAAGCTTCCTAGATTATTTCGATGCCAAAACACGAATTTTTATTGTTCTTCTATGTCAAATTTTATGAGTTTAAGCTTCATAGATTATTTCGATGCCAAAACACCAACTTTCAATGAAAAATGGACAAAACCATTAAAAGCTCCTCCATAGAGAGAGTTGAGCAACTTCGAACCATAAAAGTTGCTCGGTGTACAATTTTTATTGTTCTTATATGTCAAATTTTATGAGTTTAGGCTTCATAGATTATTTCGATGCAAAAACACCAACTTTCTATGACAAATGGACAAAACCGTTAATAGCTCCTCCATAGAGAGAGTTGAGCAACTTCGGACCATCAAAGTTGCTCGATATACACTTTTTATTGTTCTTATATGTCAAATTTTATGAGTATAGGCTTCATAGATTATTTCGATGCCAAAACACCAACTTTCTATGACAAATGGACGAAACCGTTAACAGCTCCTCCATAGAGAGAGTTGAGAAACTTCGGACTATCAAACTTGCTCGGGAGAGACTTTTTATTGTTCTTCTACGTCAAATTTTACGAGTATAACCTTCCTAGATTATTTCAATGGCAAAACACCAACTTTCTACGACAAATGGACAAAACCGTTAAAAGCTCCTCCATAGAGAGAGTTGAGCAACTTCAGACCATCAAAGGTGCTCGGGATACACTTTTTATTCTTCTTATATGTCAAATTTTATGAGTATAAGCTTCCTAGATTTTTTCGATGCCAAAACACCATCTTTCTATGACAAATGGACAAAACTGTCAAAAGCTCCCCCATAGAGAGAGTTGAGAAAGTTCGGACTATCAAACTTGCTCGGGATAGACTTTTTATTGTTCTTCTATGTCAAATTTTACGAGTATAAGCTTCCTAGATTATTTCGATGCCAAAACACCAACTTTCTATGACAAATGGACAAAACCGTTAAAAGCTCCACCATAGAGAGAGTTGACTAACTTCGGACAATCAAAGTTGCTCGGGATACATTTTTTAATGTTCCTATATGTCAAATTTTATGAGTATAAGTTTCCTAGTTTTTTTCGATGCCAAAACACCAACTTTCTATGACAAATGGACAAAACCGTCAAAAGGTCCCCTATAGAGAGAGTTGAGAAACTTCGGACTATCAAACTTGCTCGGGATAGACTTTTTATTGTTCTTCTATGTCGAATTTTACGAGTATAAGCTTCCTAGATTATTTCGATGCCAAAACACCAAGTTTCTATGACCAATGGACAAAACCGTTAAAAGCTCCTCCATAGAGAGAGTTGAGCAACTTCGGACCATTAAAGTTGCCCGGTGTAGAATTTTTATTGTTCTTATATGTCATATTTTACGAGTATAAGCTTCCTAGATTATTTCGATGCCAAAACACCAACTTTCTATGACAAATGGACAAAACCGTTAAAAGCTCCTCCATAGAGAGAGTTGACAATTTTCGGACCATCAAAGTTGCTCGGTGTACAATTTTTATTGTTCTTCTATGTCAAATTTTATGAGTTTAAGCTTCATAGATTATTTCGATGGAAAAACACCAACTTTCTATGACAAATGGAGAAACCCGTTAAAAGCTCCACCATAGAGAGAGTTGAGAAACTTCGGACAATCAAAATTGCTCGGGATAGACTTTTTATTGTTCTTCTATGTGAAATTTTACGAGTATAAGCTTCCTAGATTATTTCGATGCCAAAACACCAAGTTTCTATGACAAATGGACAAAACCGTTAAAAGCTCCTCCATAGAGAGAGTTGAGCAACTTCGGACCATGAAAGTTGCTCGGTGTACAATTTTTATTGTTCTTATATGTCGAATTTTACGAGTATGAGCTTCCTAGATTATTTCGATGCCAAAACACCAACTTTCTATGACAAATAGACAAAGTCGTTAAAAGCTACTCCATAGAGAGAGTTGAGCATTTTCGGACCATCAAAGTTGCTCGGTGTACAATTTTTATTCTTCTTATATGTCGAATTTTATGAGTTTAAGCTTCATAGATTATTTCAATGCCAAAACACCAACTTTCTATGACAAATGGACAAAACCGTTAAAAGCTCCTCCATAGAGAGAGTTGAGCAACTTCGGACCATAAAAGTTGCTCGGTGTACAATTTTTATTGTTCTTATATGTCGTATTTTATGAGTTTAAGCTTCATAGATTATTTCGATGCAAAAACACCAACTTTCTATGACAAATGGACAAAACCGTTAAAAGCTCCTACATAGAGAGAGTTGAGCAACTTCGGACCATCAAAGTTGCTCGGTATACACTTTTTATTGTTCTTATATGTCAAATTTTATGAGTATAGGCTTCATAGATTATTTCGATGCCAAAACACCAACTTTCTATGACAAATGGACGAAACCGTTAACAGCTCCTCCATAGAGAGAGTTGAGCAACTTCGGATCATCAAAGTTGCTCGGTGTACAATTTTTATTGTTTTTATACGTCAATTTTTACGAGTATAACCTTCCTAGATTATTTCGATGCCAAAACACCAACTTTCTATGACAAATGGACAAAACCATTAAAAGCTCCTCCATAGAGAGAGTTGAGCAACTTCGGACCATCAAAGGTGCTCGGGATACACTTTTTATTGTTCTTATATGTCAAATTTTATGAGTATAGGCTTCCTAGATTTTTTCGATGCCAAAACACCAACTTTCTATGACAAATGGACAAAACCGTGAAAAGCTCCCCCATAGAGAGAGTTGAGAAACTTCGGACTATCAAACTTGCTCGGGATAGACTTTTTATTGTTCTTCTATGTCGAATTTTACGAGTATAAGCTTCCTAGATTATTTCGATGCCAAAACACCAAGTTTCTATGACCAATGGACAAAACCGTTAAAAGCTCCTCCATAGAGAGAGTTGAGCAACTTCGGACCATGAAAGTTGCCCGGTGTACAATTTTTATTGTTCTTATATGTCGAATTTTCCGAGTATAAGCTTCCTAGATTATTTCGATGCCAAAACACCAACTTTCTATGACAAATGGACAAAACCGTCAAAACCTCCTCCATAGAGAGAGTTGACAATTTTCGGACCATCAAAGTTGCTCGGTGTACAATTTTTATTGTTCTTCTATGTCAAATTTTATGAGTTTAAGCTTCATAGATTATTTCAATGGAAAAACACCAACTTTCTATGACAAATGGAGAAAACCGTTAAAAGCTCCACCATAGAGAGAGTTGAGAAACTTCGGACAATCAAAATTGCTCGGGATAGACTTTTTATTGTTCTTCTATGTCAAATTTTACGAGTATAAGCTTCCTAGATTATTTCGATGCCAAAACACCAAGTTTCTATGAAAAATGGACAAAATCGTTAAAAGCTCCTCCATAGAGAGAGATGAGCAACTTCGGATAATGAAAGTTGCTCGGTGTACAATTTTTATTGTTCTTATATGTCGAATTTTACGAGTATAAGCTTCCTAGATTATTTCGATGCCAAAACACCAACTTTCTATGACAAATAGACAAAATCGTTAAAAGCTACTCCATAGAGAGAGTTGAGCATTTTCGGACCATTAAAGTTGCTCGGTGTACAATTTTTATTGTTCTTATATGTCGAATTTTACGAGTATAAGCTTCCTAGATTATTTCGATGCCAAAACACCAACTTTCTATGACAAATAGACAAAATCGTTAAAAGCTACTCCATAGAGAGAGTTGAGCATTTTCGGACCATTAAAGTTGCTCGGTGTACAATTTTTATTGTTCTTATATGTCGAATTTTATGAGTTTAAGCTTCATAGATTATTTCGATGCAAAAACACCGACTTTCTATGACAAATGAACAAAACCGTTAAAAGCTCCTCCATAGAGAGAGTTGAGCAACTTCGGACCATCAAAGTTGCTCGGTATACACTTTTTATTGTTCTTATATGTCAAATTTTATGAGTATAGGCTTCATAGGTTATTTCGATGCCAAAACACCAACTTTCTATGACAAATGGACGAAACCGTTAACAGCTCCTCCATAGAGAGAGTTGAGCAACTTCGGACCATCAAAGTTGCTCGGTATACACTTTTTATTGTTCTTCTACGTCAAATTTTATGAGTATAGGCTTCATAGATTATTTTGATGCAAAAACACCAACTTTCTATGACAAATGGACAAAACCGTTGAAAGCTCCTCCATAGAGAGAGTTGAGCAACTTCGGACCATCAAAGGTGCTCGGGATACACTTTTTATTGTTCTTATATGTCAAATTTTTTGAGTATAAGCTTCCTAGATTTTTTCGATGCCAAAACACCAACTTTCTATGACAAATGGACAAAACTGTCAAAAGCTCCCCCATAGAGAGAGTTGAGAAAGTTCGGACTATCAAACTTGCTCGGGATAGACTTTTTATTGTTCTTTTATGTCAAATTTTACGAGTATAAGCTTCCTAGATTATTTCGATGCCAAAACACCAACTTTCTATGACAAATGGACAAAACCGATAAAAGCTCCTCCATAGAGAGAGTTGAGTAACTTCGGACCATCAAAGTTTCTCGGAATACATTTTTTAATGTTCCTATATGTCAAATTTAATGAGTATCAGCTTCCTAGATTTTTTCGATGCCAAAACACCAACTTTCTATGACAAATGGACAAAACCGTCAAAAGCTCCCCCATAGAGAGAGTTGACCATTTTCGGACCATCAAAATTGCTCGGGATAGACTTTTTATTGTTCTTCTATGTCAAATTTTACGAGTATAAGCTTCCTAGATTATTTCGATGCCAAAACACCAAGTTTCTATGAAAAATGGACAAAATCGTTAAAAGCTCCTCCATAGAGAGAGTTGAGCAACTTCGGACCATGAAAGTTGCTCGGTGTACAATTTTTATTGTTCTTATATGTCGAATTTTACGAGTATAAGCTTCCTAGATTATTTCGATGCCAAAACACCAACTTTCTATGACAAATAGACAAAATCGTTAAAAGCTACTCCATAGAGAGAGTTGAGCATTTTCGGACCATTAAAGTTGCTCGGTGTACGATTTTTATTGTTCTTCTATGTCAAATTTTATGAGTTTAAGATTCATAGATTATTTCGATGCCAAAACACCAACTTTCTATGACAAATGGACAAAACCGTTAAAAGCTCCTCCATAGAGAGAGTTGAGCAACTTCGGACCATAAAAGTTGCTCGGTGTACAATTTTTATTGTTCTTATATGTCGAATTTTATGAGTTTAAGCTTCATAGATTATTTCGATGCAAAAACACCAACTTTCTATGACAAATGGACAAAACCGTTAAAAGCTCCTCCATAGAGAGAGTTGAGCAACTTCGGACCATCAAAGTTGCTCGGTATACACTTTTTATTGTTCTTATATGTCAAATTTTATGAGTATAGGCTTCATAGATTATTTCGATGCAAAAACACCAACTTTCTATGACAAATGGACGAAACCGTTAACAGCTCCTCCATAGAGAGAGTTGAGCAACTTCGGATCATCAAAGTTGCTCGGTGTACAATTTTTATTGTTTTTATACGTCAATTTTTACGATTATAACCTTCCTAGATTATTTCGATGCCAAAACACCAACTTTCTATGACAAATGGACAAAACCGTTAAAAGCTCCTCCATAGAGAGAGTTGAGCAACTTCGGACCATCAAAGGTGCTCGGGATACACTTTTTATTTTTCTTATATGTCAAATTTTTTGAGTATAAGCTTCCTAGATTATTTCGATGCCAAAACACCAAGTTTCTATGACCAATGGACAAAACCGTTAAAAGCTCCTCCATAGAGAGAGTTGAGCAACTTCGTACCATGAAAGTTGCCCGGTGTAGAATTTTTGTTGTTCTTATATGTCGAATTTTCCAAGTATAAGCTTCCTAGATTATTTCGATGCCAAAACACCAACTTTCTATGACAAATGGACAAAACCGTCAAAACCTCCTCCATAGAGAGAGTTGACAATTTTCGGACCATCAAAGTTGCTCGGTGTACAATTTTTATTGTTCTTCTATGTCAAATTTTATGAGTTTAAGCTTCATAGATTATTTCGATGGAAAAACACCAACTTTCTATGACAAATGGAGAAAACCGTTAAAAGCTCCACCATAGAGAGAGTTGAGAAACTTCGGACAATCAAAATTTCTCGGGATAGACTTTTTATTGTTCTTCTATGTCAAATTTTACGAGTATAAGCTTCCTAGATTATTTCGATGCCAAAACACCAAGTTTCTATGAAAAATGGACAAAATCGTTAAAAGCTCCTCCATAGAGAGAGATGAGCAACTTCGGATAATGAAAGTTGCTCGGTGTACAATTTTTATTGTTCTTATATGTCCAATTTTACGAGTATAAGCTTCATAGATTATTTCGATGCCAAAACACCAACTTTCTATGACAAATAGACAAAATCGTTAAAAGCTACTCCATAGAGAGAGTTGAGCATTTTCGGACCATTAAAGTTGCTCGGTGTACAATTTTTATCGTTCTTCTATGTCAAATTTTATGAGTTTATGCTTCATAGATTATTTCGATGCCAAAACACCAACTTTCTATGATAAATGGACAAAACCGTTAAAAGCTCCTCCATAGAGAGAGTTGAGCAACTTCAGACCATAAAAGTTGCTCGGTGTACAATTTTTATTGTTCTTATATGTCGAATTTTATGAGTTTAAGCTTCATAGATTATTTCGATGCAAAAACACCAACTTTCTATGACAAATGGACAAAACCGTTAAAAGCTCCTCCATAGAGAGAGTTGAGCAACTTCGGACCATCAAAGTTGCTCTGTATACACTTTTTATTGTTCTTATATGTCAAATTTTATGAGTATAGGCTTCATAGATTATTTCGATGCCAAAACACTAACTTTCTATGACAAATGGACGAAACCGTTAACAGCTCCTCCATAGAGAGAGTTGAGCAACTTCGGACCATCAAAGTTGCTCGGTATACACTTTTTATTGTTCTTCTACGTCAAATTTTATGAGTATAGGCTTCATAGATTATTTCGATGCAAAAACACCAACTTTCTATGACAAATGGACAAAACCGTTGAAAGCTCCTCCATAGAGAGAGTTGAGCATCTTCGGACCATCAAAGGTGCTCGGGATACACTTTTTATTGTTCTTATATGTCAAATTTTTTGAGTATAAGCTTCCTAGATTTTTTCGATGCCAAAACACCAACTTTCTATGACAAATGGACAAAACTGTCAAAAGCTCCCCCATAGAGAGAGTTGAGAAAGTTCGGACTATCAAACTTGCTCGGGATAGACTTTTTATTGTTCTTCTATGTCAAATTTTACGAGTATAAGCTTCCTAGATTATTTCGATGCCAAAACACCAACTTTCTATGACAAATGGACAAAACCGTTAAAAGCTCCTCCATAGAGAGAGTTGAGTAACTTCGGACCATCAAAGTTTCTCGGAATACATTTTTTAATGTTCCTATATGTCAAATTTAATGAGTATAAGCTTCCTAGATTTTTTCGATGCCAAAACACCAACTTTCTATGACAAATGGACAAAACCGTCAAAAGCTCCCCCATAGAGAGAGTTGACCATTTTCGGACAATCAAAGTTGCTCGGGATAGACTTTTTATTGTTCTTCTATGTGAAATTTTACGAGTATAAGCTTCCTAGATTATTTCGATGCCAAAACACCAAGTTTCTATGACAAATGGACAAAACCGTTAAAAGCTCCTCCATAGAGAGAGTTGAGCAACTTCGGACCACGAAAGTTGCTCGGTGTACAATTTTTATTGTTCTTATATGTCGAATTTTACGAGTATGAGCTTCCTAGATTATTTCGATGCCAAAACACCAACTTTCTATGACAAATAGACAAAATCGTTAAAAGCTACTCCATAGAGAGAGTTGAGCATTTTCGGACCATCAAAGTTGCTCGTTGTACAATTTTTATTCTTCTTATATGTCGAATTTTATGAGTTTAAGCTTCATAGATTATTTCAATGCCAAAACACCAACTTTCTATGACAAATGGACAAAACCGTTAAAAGCTACTCCATAGAGAGAGTTGAGCAACTTCGGATCATCAAAGTTGCTCGGTGTACAATTTTTATTGTTTTTATACGTCAATTTTTACGAGTATAACCTTCCTAGATTATTTCGATGCCAAAACACCAACTTTCTATGACAAATGGACAAAACCATTAAAAGCTCCTCCATAGAGAGAGTTGAGAAACTTCGGACCATCAAAGGTGCTCGGGATACACTTTTTATTGTTCTTATATGTCAAATTTTATGAGTATAGGCTTCATAGATTATTTCGATGCCAAAACACCAACTTTCTATGACAAATGGACGAAACCGTTAACAGCTCCTCCATAGAGAGAGTTGAGCAACTTCGGATCATCAAAGTTGCTCGGTGTACAATTTTTATTGTTTTTATACGTCAATTTTTACGAGTATAACCTTCCTAGATTATTTCGATGCCAAAACACCAACTTTCTATGACAAATGGACAAAACCATTAAAAGCTCCTCCATAGAGAGAGTTGAGAAACTTCGGACCATCAAAGGTGCTCGGGATACACTTTTTATTGTTCTTATATGTCAAATTTTATGAGTATAAGCTTCCTAGATTTTTTCGATGCCAAAACACCAACTTTCAATGACAAATGGACAAAACCGTGAAAAGCTCCCCCATAGAGAGAGTTGAGAAACTTCGGACTATCAAACTTGCTCGGGATAGACTTTTTATTGTTCTTCTATGTCGAATTTTACGAGTATAAGCTTCCTAGATTATTTCGATGCCAAAACACCAACTTTCTATGACAAATAGACAAAATCGTTAAAAGCTACTCCATAGAGAGAGTTGAGCATTTTCGGACCATCAAAGTTGCTCGGTGTACAATTTTTATTCTTCTTATATGTCGAATTTTATGAGTTTAAGCTTCATAGATTATTTCAATGCCAAAACACCAACTTTCTATGACAAATGGACAAAACCGTTAAAAGCTCCTCCATAGAGAGAGTTGAGCAACTTCGGACCATAAAAGTTGCTCGGTGTACAATTTTTATTGTTCTTATATGTCGTATTTTATGAGTTTGAGCTTCATAGATTATTTCGATGCAAAAACACCAACTTTCTATGACAAATGGACAAAACCGTTAAAAGCTCCTACATAGAGAGAGTTGAGCAACTTCGGACCATCAAAGTTGCTCGGTATACACTTTTTATTGTTCTTATATGTCAAATTTTATGAGTATAGGCTTCATAGATTATTTCGATGCAAAAACACCAACTTTCTATGACAAATGGACGAAACCGTTAACAGCTCCTCCATAGAGAGAGTTGAGCAACTTCGGATCATCAAAGTTGCTCGGTGTACAATTTTTATTGTTTTTATACGTCAATTTTTACGATTATAACCTTCCTAGATTATTTCGATGCCAAAACACCAACTTTCTATGACAAATGGACAAAACCGTTAAAAGCTCCTCCATAGAGAGAGTTGAGCAACTTCGGACCATCAAAGGTGCTCGGGATACACTTTTTATTGTTCTTATATGTCAAATTTTTTGAGTATAAGCTTCCTAGATTATTTCGATGCCAAAACACCAAGTTTCTATGACCAATGGACAAAACCGTTAAAAGCTCCTCCATAGAGAGAGTTGAGCAACTTCGTACCATGAAAGTTGCCCGGTGTAGAATTTTTGTTGTTCTTATATGTCGAATTTTCCAAGTATAAGCCTCCTAGATTATTTCGATGCCAAAACACCAACTTTCTATGACAAATGGACAAAACCGTCAAAACCTCCTCCATAGAGAGAGTTGACAATTTTCGGACCATCAAAGTTGCTCGGTGTACAATTTTTATTGTTCTTCTATGTCAAATTTTATGAGTTTAAGCTTCATAGATTATTTCGATGGAAAAACACCAACTTTCTATGACAAATGGAGAAAACCGTTAAAAGCTCCACCATAGAGAGAGTTGAGAAACTTCGGACAATCAAAATTTCTCGGGATAGACTTTTTATTGTTCTTCTATGTCAAATTTTACGAGTATAAGCTTCCTAGATTATTTCGATGCCAAAACACCAAGTTTCTATGAAAAATGGACAAAATCGTTAAAAGCTCCTCCATAGAGAGAGATGAGCAACTTCGGATAATGAAAGTTGCTCGGTGTACAATTTTTATTGTTCTTATATGTCCAATTTTACGAGTATAAGCTTCCAAGATTATTTCGATGCCAAAACACCAACTTTCTATGACAAATAGACAAAATCGTTAAAAGCTACTCCATAGAGAGAGTTGAGCATTTTCGGACCATTAAAGTTGCTCGGTGTACAATTTTTATCGTTCTTCTATGTCAAATTTTATGAGTTTATGCTTCATAGATTATTTCGATGCCAAAACACCAACTTTCTATGATAAATGGACAAAACCGTTAAAAGCTCCTCCATAGAGAGAGTTGAGCAACTTCAGACCATAAAAGTTGCTCGGTGTACAATTTTTACTGTTCTTATATGTCGAATTTTATGAGTTTAAGCTTCATAGATTATTTCGATGCAAAAACACCAACTTTCTATGACAAATGGACAAAACCGTTAAAAGCTCCTCCATAGAGAGAGTTGAGCAACTTCGGACCATCAAAGTTGCTCTGTATACACTTTTTATTGTTCTTATATGTCAAATTTTATGAGTATAGGCTTCATAGATTATTTCGATGCCAAAACACTAACTTTCTATGACAAATGGACGAAACCGTTAACAGCTCCTCCATAGAGAGAGTTGAGCAACTTCGGACCATCAAAGTTGCTCGGTATACACTTTTTATTGTTCTTCTACGTCAAATTTTATGAGTATAGGCTTCATAGATTATTTCGATGCAAAAACACCAACTTTCTATGACAAATGGACAAAACCGTTGAAAGCTCCTCCATAGAGAGAGTTGAGCATCTTCGGACCATCAAAGTTTCTCGGAATACATTTTTTAATGTTCCTATATGTCAAATTTAATGAGTATAAGCTTCCTAGATTTTTTCGATGCCAAAACACCAACTTTCTATGACAAATAGACAAAATCGTTAAAAGCTACTCCATAGAGAGAGTTGAGCATTTTCGGACCATCAAAGTTGCTCGTTGTACAATTTTTATTCTTCCTATATGTCGAATTTTATGAGTTTAAGCTTCATAGATTATTTCAATGCCAAAACACCAACTTTCTATGACAAATGGACAAAACCGTTAAAAGCTCCTCCATAGAGAGAGTTGAGCAACTTCGGACCATAAAAGTTGCTCGGTGTACAATTTTTATTGTTCTTATATGTCGTATTTTATGAGTTTAAGCTTCATAGATTATTTCGATGCAAAAACACCAACTTTCTATGACAAATGGACAAAACCGTTAAAAGCTCCTACATAGAGAGAGTTGAGCAACTTCGGACCATCAAAGTTGCTCGGTATACACTTTTTATTGTTCTTATATGTCAAATTTTATGAGTATAGGCTTCATAGATTATTTCGATGCCAAAACACCAACTTTCTATGACAAATGGACGAAACCGTTAACAGCTCCTCCATAGAGAGAGTTGAGCAACTTCGGATCATCAAAGTTGCTCGGTGTACAATTTTTATTGTTTTTATACGTCAATTTTTACGAGTATAACCTTCCTAGATTATTTCGATGCCAAAACACCAACTTTCTATGACAAATGGACAAAACCATTAAAAGCTCCTCCATAGAGAGAGTTGAGCAACTTCGGACCATCAAAGGTGCTCGGGATACACTTTTTATTGTTCTTATATGTCAAATTTTATGAGTATAAGCTTCCTAGATTTTTTCGATGCCAAAACACCAACTTTCAATGACAAATGGACAAAACCGTGAAAAGCTCCCCCATAGAGAGAGTTGAGAAACTTCGGACTATCAAACTTGCTCGGGATAGACTTTTTATTGTTCTTCTATGTCGAATTTTACGAGTATAAGCTTCCTAGATTATTTCGATGCCAAAACACCAACTTTCTATGACAAATAGACAAAATCATTAAAAGCTACTCCATAGAGAGAGTTGAGCATTTTCGGACCATCAAAGTTGCTCGGTGTACAATTTTTATTCTTCTTATATGTCGAATTTTATGAGTTTAAGCTTCATAGATTATTTCAATGCCAAAACACCAACTTTCTATGACAAATGGACAAAACCGTTAAAAGCTCCTCCATAGAGAGAGTTGAGCAACTTCGGACCATAAAAGTTGCTCGGTGTACAATTTTTATTGTTCTTATATGTCGTATTTTATGAGTTTAAGCTTCATAGATTATTTCGATGCAAAAACACCAACTTTCTATGACAAATGGACAAAACCGTTAAAAGCTCCTACATAGAGAGAGTTGAGCAACTTCGGACCATCAAAGTTGCTCGGTATACACTTTTTATTGTTCTTATATGTCAAATTTTATGAGTATAGGCTTCATAGATTATTTCGATGCAAAAACACCAACTTTCTATGACAAATGGACGAAACCGTTAACAGCTCCTCCATAGAGAGAGTTGAGCAACTTCGGATCATCAAAGTTGCTCGGTGTACAATTTTTATTGTTTTTATACGTCAATTTTTACGATTATAACCTTCCTAGATTATTTCGATGCCAAAACACCAACTTTCTATGACAAATGGACAAAACCGTTAAAAGCTCCTCCATAGAGAGAGTTGAGCAACTTCGGACCATCAAAGGTGCTCGGGATACACTTTTTATTGTTCTTATATGTCAAATTTTTTGAGTATAAGCTTCCTAGATTATTTCGATGCCAAAACACCAAGTTTCTATGACCAATGGACAAAACCGTTAAAAGCTCCTCCATAGAGAGAGTTGAGCAACTTCGTACCATGAAAGTTGCCCGGTGTAGAATTTTTGTTGTTCTTATATGTCGAATTTTCCAAGTATAAGCTTCCTAGATTATTTCGATGCCAAAACACCAACTTTCTATGACAAATGGACAAAACCGTCAAAACCTCCTCCATAGAGAGAGTTGACAATTTTCGGACCATCAAAGTTGCTCGGTGTACAATTTTTATTGTTCTTCTATGTCAAATTTTATGAGTTTAAGCTTCATAGATTATTTCGATGGAAAAACACCAACTTTCTATGACAAATGGAGAAAACCGTTAAAAGCTCCACCATAGAGAGAGTTGAGAAACTTCGGACAATCAAAATTTCTCGGGATAGACTTTTTATTGTTCTTCTATGTCAAATTTTACGAGTATAAGCTTCCTAGATTATTTCGATGCCAAAACACCAAGTTTCTATGAAAAATGGACAAAATCGTTAAAAGCTCCTCCATAGAGAGAGATGAGCAACTTCGGATAATGAAAGTTGCTCGGTGTACAATTTTTATTGTTCTTATATGTCCAATTTTACGAGTATAAGCTTCCAAGATTATTTCGATGCCAAAACACCAACTTTCTATGACAAATAGACAAAATCGTTAAAAGCTACTCCATAGAGAGAGTTGAGCATTTTCGGACCATTAAAGTTGCTCGGTGTACAATTTTTATCGTTCTTCTATGTCAAATTTTATGAGTTTATGCTTCATAGATTATTTCGATGCCAAAACACCAACTTTCTATGATAAATGGACAAAACCGTTAAAAGCTCCTCCATAGAGAGAGTTGAGCAACTTCAGACCATAAAAGTTGCTCGGTGTACAATTTTTATTGTTCTTATATGTCGAATTTTATGAGTTTAAGCTTCCTAGATTTTTTCGATGCCAAAACACCAACTTTCTATGACAAATAGACAAAATCGTTAAAAGCTACTCCATAGAGAGAGTTGAGCATTTTCGGACCATCAAAGTTGCTCGTTGTACAATTTTTATTCTTCCTATATGTCGAATTTTATGAGTTTAAGCTTCATAGATTATTTCAATGCCAAAACACCAACTTTCTATGACAAATGGACAAAACCGTTAAAAGCTCCTCCATAGAGAGAGTTGAGCAACTTCGGACCATAAAAGTTGCTCGGTGTACAATTTTTATTGTTCTTATATGTCGTATTTTATGAGTTTAAGCTTCATAGATTATTTCGATGCAAAAACACCAACTTTCTATGACAAATGGACAAAACCGTTAAAAGCTCCTACATAGAGAGAGTTGAGCAACTTCGGACCATCAAAGTTGCTCGGTATACACTTTTTATTGTTCTTATATGTCAAATTTTATGAGTATAGGCTTCATAGATTATTTCGATGCCAAAACACCAACTTTCTATGACAAATGGACGAAACCGTTAACAGCTCCTCCATAGAGAGAGTTGAGCAACTTCGGATCATCAAAGTTGCTCGGTGTACAATTTTTATTGTTTTTATACGTCAATTTTTACGAGTATAACCTTCCTAGATTATTTCGATGCCAAAACACCAACTTTCTATGACAAATGGACAAAACCATTAAAAGCTCCTCCATAGAGAGAGTTGAGCAACTTCGGACCATCAAAGGTGCTCGGGATACACTTTTTATTGTTCTTATATGTCAAATTTTATGAGTATAAGCTTCCTAGATTTTTTCGATGCCAAAACACCAACTTTCAATGACAAATGGACAAAACCGTGAAAAGCTCCCCCATAGAGAGAGTTGAGAAACTTCGGACTATCAAACTTGCTCGGGATAGACTTTTTATTGTTCTTCTATGTCGAATTTTACGAGTATAAGCTTCCTAGATTATTTCGATGCCAAAACACCAACTTTCTATGACAAATAGACAAAATCATTAAAAGCTACTCCATAGAGAGAGTTGAGCATTTTCGGACCATCAAAGTTGCTCGGTGTACAATTTTTATTCTTCTTATATGTCGAATTTTATGAGTTTAAGCTTCATAGATTATTTCAATGCCAAAACACCAACTTTCTATGACAAATGGACAAAACCGTTAAAAGCTCCTCCATAGAGAGAGTTGAGCAACTTCGGACCATAAAAGTTGCTCGGTGTACAATTTTTATTGTTCTTATATGTCGTATTTTATGAGTTTAAGCTTCATAGATTATTTCGATGCAAAAACACCAACTTTCTATGACAAATGGACAAAACCGTTAAAAGCTCCTACATAGAGAGAGTTGAGCAACTTCGGACCATCAAAGTTGCTCGGTATACACTTTTTATTGTTCTTATATGTCAAATTTTATGAGTATAGGCTTCATAGATTATTTCGATGCAAAAACACCAACTTTCTATGACAAATGGACGAAACCGTTAACAGCTCCTCCATAGAGAGAGTTGAGCAACTTCGGATCATCAAAGTTGCTCGGTGTACAATTTTTATTGTTTTTATACGTCAATTTTTACGATTATAACCTTCCTAGATTATTTCGATGCCAAAACACCAACTTTCTATGACAAATGGACAAAACCGTTAAAAGCTCCTCCATAGAGAGAGTTGAGCAACTTCGGACCATCAAAGGTGCTCGGGATACACTTTTTATTGTTCTTATATGTCAAATTTTTTGAGTATAAGCTTCCTAGATTATTTCGATGCCAAAACACCAAGTTTCTATGACCAATGGACAAAACCGTTAAAAGCTCCTCCATAGAGAGAGTTGAGCAACTTCGTACCATGAAAGTTGCCCGGTGTAGAATTTTTGTTGTTCTTATATGTCGAATTTTCCAAGTATAAGCTTCCTAGATTATTTCGATGCCAAAACACCAACTTTCTATGACAAATGGACAAAACCGTCAAAACCTCCTCCATAGAGAGAGTTGACAATTTTCGGACCATCAAAGTTGCTCGGTGTACAATTTTTATTGTTCTTCTATGTCAAATTTTATGAGTTTAAGCTTCATAGATTATTTCGATGGAAAAACACCAACTTTCTATGACAAATGGAGAAAACCGTTAAAAGCTCCACCATAGAGAGAGTTGAGAAACTTCGGACAATCAAAATTTCTCGGGATAGACTTTTTATTGTTCTTCTATGTCAAATTTTACGAGTATAAGCTTCCTAGATTATTTCGATGCCAAAACACCAAGTTTCTATGAAAAATGGACAAAATCGTTAAAAGCTCCTCCATAGAGAGAGATGAGCAACTTCGGATAATGAAAGTTGCTCGGTGTACAATTTTTATTGTTCTTATATGTCCAATTTTACGAGTATAAGCTTCCAAGATTATTTCGATGCCAAAACACCAACTTTCTATGACAAATAGACAAAATCGTTAAAAGCTACTCCATAGAGAGAGTTGAGCATTTTCGGACCATTAAAGTTGCTCGGTGTACAATTTTTATCGTTCTTCTATGTCAAATTTTATGAGTTTATGCTTCATAGATTATTTCGATGCCAAAACACCAACTTTCTATGATAAATGGACAAAACCGTTAAAAGCTCCTCCATAGAGAGAGTTGAGCAACTTCAGACCATAAAAGTTGCTCGGTGTACAATTTTTATTGTTCTTATATGTCGAATTTTATGAGTTTAAGCTTCATAGATTATTTCGATGCAAAAACACCAACTTTCTATGACAAATGGACAAAACCGTTAAAAGCTCCTCCATAGAGAGAGTTGAGCAACTTCGGACCATCAAAGTTGCTCTGTATACACTTTTTATTGTTCTTATATGTCAAATTTTATGAGTATAGGCTTCATAGATTATTTCGATGCCAAAACACTAACTTTCTATGACAAATGGACGAAACCGTTAACAGCTCCTCCATAGAGAGAGTTGAGCAACTTCGGACCATCAAAGTTGCTCGGTATACACTTTTTATTGTTCTTCTACGTCAAATTTTATGAGTATAGGCTTCATAGATTATTTCGATGCAAAAACACCAACTTTCTATGACAAATGGACAAAACCGTTGAAAGCTCCTCCATAGAGAGAGTTGAGCATCTTCGGACCATCAAAGGTGCTCGGGATACACTTTTTATTGTTCTTATATGTCAAATTTTTTGAGTATAAGCTTCCTAGATTTTTTCGATGCCAAAACACCAACTTTCTATGACAAATGGACAAAACTGTCAAAAGCTCCCCCATAGAGAGAGTTGAGAAAGTTCGGACTATCAAACTTGCTCGGGATAGACTTTTTATTGTTCTTCTATGTCAAATTTTACGAGTATAAGCTTCCTAGATTATTTCGATGCCAAAACACCAACTTTCTATGACAAATGGACAAAACCGTTAAAAGCTCCTCCATAGAGAGAGTTGAGTAACTTCGGACCATCAAAGTTTCTCGGAATACATTTTTTAATGTTCCTATATGTCAAATTTAATGAGTATAAGCTTCCTAGATTTTTTCGATGCCAAAACACCAACTTTCTATGACAAATGGACAAAACCGTCAAAAGCTCCCCCATAGAGAGAGTTGACCATTTTCGGACAATCAAAGTTGCTCGGGATAGACTTTTTATTGTTCTTCTATGTGAAATTTTACGAGTATAAGCTTCCTAGATTATTTCGATGCCAAAACACCAAGTTTCTATGACAAATGGACAAAACCGTTAAAAGCTCCTCCATAGAGAGAGTTGAGCAACTTCGGACCATGAAAGTTGCTCGGTGTACAATTTTTATTGTTCTTATATGTCGAATTTTACGAGTATGAGCTTCCTAGATTATTTCGATGCCAAAACACCAACTTTCTATGACAAATAGACAAAATCGTTAAAAGCTACTCCATAGAGAGAGTTGAGCATTTTCGGACCATCAAAGTTGCTCGGTGTACAATTTTTATTCTTCTTATATGTCGAATTTTATGAGTTTAAGCTTCATAGATTATTTCAATGCCAAAACACCAACTTTCTATGACAAATGGACAAAACCGTTAAAAGCTCCTCCATAGAGAGAGTTGAGCAACTTCGGACCATAAAAGTTGCTCGGTGTACAATTTTTATTGTTCTTATATGTCGTATTTTATGAGTTTAAGCTTCATAGATTATTTCGATGCAAAAACACCAACTTTCTATGACAAATGGACAAAACCGTTAAAAGCTCCTACATAGAGAGAGTTGAGCAACTTCGGACCATCAAAGTTGCTCGGTATACACTTTTTATTGTTCTTATATGTCAAATTTTATGAGTATAGGCTTCATAGATTATTTCGATGCCAAAACACCAACTTTCTATGACAAATGGACGAAACCGTTAACAGCTCCTCCATAGAGAGAGTTGAGCAACTTCGGATCATCAAAGTTGCTCGGTGTACAATTTTTATTGTTTTTATACGTCAATTTTTACGAGTATAACCTTCCTAGATTATTTCGATGCCAAAACACCAACTTTCTATGACAAATGGACAAAACCATTAAAAGCTCCTCCATAGAGAGAGTTGAGCAACTTCGGACCATCAAAGGTGCTCGGGATACACTTTTTATTGTTCTTATATGTCAAATTTTATGAGTATAAGCTTCCTAGATTTTTTCGATGCCAAAACACCAACTTTCTATGACAAATGGACAAAACCGTGAAAAGCTCCCCCATAGAGAGAGTTGAGAAACTTCGGACTATCAAACTTGCTCGGGATAGACTTTTTATTGTTCTTCTATGTCAAATTTTACGAGTATAAGCTTCCTAGATTATTTCGATGCCAAAACACCAAGTTTCTATGACCAATGGACAAAACCGTTAAAAGCTCCTCCATAGAGAGAGTTGAGCAACTTCGGACCATGAAAGTTGCCCGGTGTACAATTTTTATTGTTCTTATATGTCGAATTTTCCGAGTATAAGCTTCCTAGATTATTTCGATGCTAAAACACCAACTTTCTATGACAAATGGACAAAACCGTCAAAACCTCCTCCATAGAGAGAGTTGACAATTTTCGGACCATCAAAGTTGCTCGGTGTACAATTTTTATTGTTCTTCTATGTCAAATTTTATGAGTTTAAGCTTCATAGATTATTTCGATGGAAAAACACCAACTTTCTATGACAAATGGAGAAAACCGTTAAAAGCTCCACCATAGAGAGAGTTGAGAAACTTCGGACAATCAAAATTGCTCGGGATAGACTTTTTATTGTTCTTCTATGTCAAATTTTACGAGTATAAGCTTCCTAGATTATTTCGTTGCCAAAACACCAAGTTTCTATGAAAAATGGACAAAATCGTTAAAAGCTCCTCCATAGAGAGAGATGAGCAACTTCGGATAATGAAAGTTGCTCGGTGTAAAATTTTTATTGTTCTTATATGTCGGATTTTACGAGTATAAGCTTCCTAGATTATTTCGATGCCAAAACACCAACTTTCTATGACAAATAGACAAAATCGTTAAAAGCTACTCCATAGAGAGAGTTGAGCATTTTCGGACCATTAAAGTTGCTCGGTGTACAATTTTTATTGTTCTTATATGTCGAATTTTACGAGTATAAGCTTCCTAGATTATTTCGATGCCAAAACACCAACTTTCTATGACAAATAGACAAAATCGTTAAAAGCTACTCCATAGAGAGAGTTGAGCATTTTCGGACCATTAAAGTTGCTCGGTGTACAATTTTTATTGTTCTTATATGTCGAATTTTATGAGTTTAAGCTTCATAGATTATTTCGATGCAAAAACACCGACTTTCTATGACAAATGAACAAAACCGTTAAAAGCTCCTCCATAGAGAGAGTTGAGCAACTTCGGACCATCAAAGTTGCTCGGTATACACTTTTTATTGTTCTTATATGTCAAATTTTATGAGTATAGGCTTCATAGATTATTTCGATGCCAAAACACCAACTTTCTATGACAAATGGACGAAACCGTTAACAGCTCCTCCATAGAGAGAGTTGAGCAACTTCGGACCATCAAAGTTGCTCGGTATACACTTTTTATTGTTCTTCTACGTCAAATTTTATGAGTATAGGCTTCATAGATTATTTTGATGCAAAAACACCAACTTTCTATGACAAATGGACAAAACCGTTGAAAGCTCCTCCATAGAGAGAGTTGAGCAACTTCGGACCATCAAAGGTGCTCGAGATACACTTTTTATTGTTCTTATATGTCAAATTTTTTGAGTATAAGCTTCCTAGATTTTTTCGATGCCAAAACACCAACTTTCTATGACAAATGGACAAAACTGTCAAAAGCTCCCCCATAGAGAGAGTTGAGAAAGTTCGGACTATCAAACTTGCTCGGGATAGACTTTTTATTGTTCTTCTATGTCAAATTTACGAGTATAAGCTTCCTAGATTATTTCGATGCCAAAACACCAACTTTCTATGACAAATGGACAAAACCGATAAAAGCTCCTCCATAGAGAGAGTTGAGTAACTTCGGACCATCAAAGTTTCTCGGAATACATTTTTCAATGTTCCTATATGTCAAATTTAATGAGTATCAGCTTCCTAGATTTTTTCGATGCCAAAACACCAACTTTCTATGACAAATGGACAAAACCGTCAAAAGCTCCCCCATAGAGAGAGTTGACCATTTTCGGACCATCAAAATTGCTCGGGATAGACTTTTTATTGTTCTTCTATGTCAAATTTTACGAGTATAAGCTTCCTAGATTATTTCGATGCCAAAACACCAAGTTTCTATGAAAAATGGACAAAATCGTTAAAAGCTCCTCCATAGAGAGAGTTGAGCAACTTCGGACCATGAAAGTTGCTCGGTGTACAATTTTTATTGTTCTTATATGTCGAATTTTACGAGTATAAGCTTCCTAGATTATTTCGATGCCAAAACACCAACTTTCTATGATAAATAGACAAAATCGTTAAAAGCTACTCCATAGAGAGAGTTGAGCATTTTCGGACCATTAAAGTTGCTCGGTGTACAATTTTTATTGTTCTTCTATGTCAAATTTTATGAGTTTAAGATTCATAGATTATTTCGATGCCAAAACACCAACTTTCTATGACAAATGGACAAAACCGTTAAAAGCTCCTCCATAGAGAGAGTTGAGCAACTTCGGACCATAAAAGTTGCTCGGTGTACAATTTTTATTGTTCTTATATGTCGAATTTTATGAGTTTAAGCTTCATAGATTATTTCGATGCAAAAACACCAACTTTCTATGACAAATGGACAAAACCGTTAAAAGCTCCTCCATAGAGAGAGTTGAGCAACTTCGGACCATCAAAGTTGCTCGGTATACACTTTTTATTGTTCTTATATGTCAAATTTTATGAGTATAGGCTTCATAGATTATTTCGATGCAAAAACACCAACTTTCTATGACAAATGGACGAAACCGTTAACAGCTCCTCCATAGAGAGAGTTGAGCAACTTCGGATCATCAAAGTTGCTCGTTGTACAATTTTTATTGTTTTTATACGTCAATTTTTACGATTATAACCTTCCTAGATTATTTCGATGCCAAAACACCAACTTTCTATGACAAATGGACAAAACCGTTAAAAGCTCCTCCATAGAGAGAGTTGAGCAACTTCGGACCATCAAAGGTGCTCGGGATACACTTTTTATTGTTCTTATATGTCAAATTTTTTGAGTATAAGCTTCCTAGATTATTTCGATGCCAAAACACCAAGTTTCTATGACCAATGGACAAAACCGTTAAAAGCTTTTCCATAGAGAGAGTTGAGCAACTTCGTACCATGAAAGTTGCCCGGTGTAGAATTTTTATTGTTCTTATATGTCGAATTTTCCGAGTATAAGCTTCCTAGATTATTTCGATGCCAAAACACCAACTTTCTATGACAAATGGACAAAACCGTCAAAACCTCCTCCATAGAGAGAGTTGACAATTTTCGGACCATCAAAGTTGCTCGGTGTACAATTTTTATTGTTCTTCTATGTCAAATTTTATGAGTTTAAGCTTCATAGATTATTTCGATGGAAAAACACCAACTTTCTATGACAAATGGAGAAAACCGTTAAAAGCTCCACCATAGAGAGAGTTGAGAAACTTCGGACAATCAAAATTTCTCGGGATAGACTTTTTATTGTTCTTCTATGTCAAATTTTACGAGTATAAGCTTCCTAGATTATTTCGATGCCAAAACACCAAGTTTCTATGAAAAATGGACAAAATCGTTAAAAGCTCCTCCATAGAGAGAGATGAGCAACTTCGGATAATGAAAGTTGCTCGGTGTACAATTTTTATTGTTCTTATATGTCGAATTTTACGAGTATAAGCTTCCTAGATTATTTCGATGCCAAAACACCAACTTTCTATGACAAATAGACAAAATCGTTAAAAGCTACTCCATAGAGAGAGTTGAGCATTTTCGGACCATTAAAGTTGCTCGGTGTACAATTTTTATCGTTCTTCTATGTCAAATTTTATGAGTTTATGCTTCATAGATTATTTCGATGCCAAAACACCAACTTTCTATGATAAATGGACAAAACCGTTAAAAGCTCCTCCATAGAGAGAGTTGAGCAACTTCAGACCATAAAAGTTGCTCGGTGTACAATTTTTATTGTTCTTATATGTCGAATTTTATGAGTTTAAGCTTCATAGATTATTTCGATGCAAAAACACCAACTTTCTATGACAAATGGACAAAACCGTTAAAAGCTCCTCCATAGAGAGAGTTGAGCAACTTCGGACCATCAAAGTTGCTCGGTATACACTTTTTATTGTTCTTATATGTCAAATTTTATGAGTATAGGCTTCATAGATTATTTCGATGCCAAAACACTAACTTTCTATGACAAATGGACGAAACCGTTAACAGCTCCTCCATAGAGAGAGTTGAGCAACTTCGGACCATCAAAGTTGCTCGGTATACACTTTTTATTGTTCTTCTACGTCAAATTTTATGAGTATAGGCTTCATAGATTATTTCGATGCAAAAACACCAACTTTCTATGACAAATGGACAAAACCGTTGAAAGCTCCTCCATAGAGAGAGTTGAGCATCTTCGGACCATCAAAGGTGCTCGGGATACACTTTTTATTGTTCTTATATGTCAAATTTTTTGAGTATAAGCTTCCTAGATTTTTTCGATGCCAAAACACCAACTTTCTATGACAAATGGACAAAACTGTCAAAAGCACCCCCATAGAGAGAGTTGAGAAAGTTCGGACTATCAAACTTGCTCGGGATAGACTTTTTATTGTTCTTCTATGTCAAATTTTACGAGTATAAGCTTCCTAGATTATTTCGATGCCAAAACACCAACTTTCTATGACAAATGGACAAAACCGTTAAAAGCTCCTCCATAGAGAGAGTTGAGTAACTTCGGACCATCAAAGTTTCTCGGAATACATTTTTTAATGTTCCTATATGTCAAATTTAATGAGTATAAGCTTCCTAGATTTTTTCGATGCCAAAACACCAACTTTCTATGACAAATGGACAAAACCGTCAAAAGCTCCCCCATAGAGAGAGTTGACCATTTTCGGACCATCAAAATTGCTCGGGATAGACTTTTTATTGTTCTTCTATGTCAAATTTTACGAGTATAAGCTTCCTAGGTTATTTCGATGCCAAAACACCAAGTTTCTCTGAAAAATGGACAAAATCGTTAAAAGCTCCTCCATAGAGAGAGTTGAGCAACTTCGGACCATGAAAGTTGCTCGGTGTACAATTTTTACTGTTCTTATATGTCGAATTTTACGAGTATAAGCTTCCTAGATTATTTCGATGCCAAAACACCAACTTTCTATGACAAATAGGCAAAATCGTTAAAAGCAACTCCATAGAGAGAGTTGAGCATTTTCGGACCATTAAAGTTGCTCGGTGTACAATTTTTATTGTTCTTCTATGTCAAATTTTATGAGTTTAAGCTTCATAGATTATTTCGATGCCAAAACACCAACTTTCTATGACAAATGGACAAAACCGTTAAAAGCTCCTCCATAGAGAGAGTTGAGCAACTTCGGACCATAAAAGTTGCTCGGTGTACAATTTTTATTGTTCTTATATGTCGAATTTTATGAGTTTAAGCTTCATAGATTATTTCGATGCAAAAACACCAACTTTCTATGACAAATGGACAAAACCGTTAAAAGCTCCTCCATAGAGAGAGTTGAGCAACTTCGGACCATCAAAGTTGCTCGGTATACACTTTTTATTGTTCTTATATGTCAAATTTTATGAGTATAGGCTTCATAGATTATTTCGATGCAAAAACACCAACTTTCTATGACAAATGGACGAAACCGTTAACAGCTCCTCCATAGAGAGAGTTGAGCAACTTCAGATCATCAAAGTTGCTCGGTGTACAATTTTTATTGTTTTTATACGTCAATTTTTACGATTATAACCTTCCTAGATTATTTCGATGCCAAAACACCAACTTTCTATGACAAATGGACAAAACCGTCAAAACCTCCTCCATAGAGAGAGTTGACAATTTTCGGACCATCAAAGTTGCTCGGTGTACAATTTTTATTGTTCTTCTATGTCAAATTTTATGAGTTTAAGCTTCATAGATTATTTCGATGGAAAAACACCAACTTTCTATGACAAATGGAGAAAACCGTTAAAAGCTCCACCATAGAGAGAGTTGAGAAACTTCGGACAATCAAAATTTCTCGGGATAGACTTTTTATTGTTCTTCTATTTCAAATTTTTCAAGTATAAGCTTCCTAGATTATTTCGATGCCAAAACACCAAGTTTCTATGAAAAATGGACAAAATCGTTAAAAGCTCCTCCATAGAGAGAGATGAGCAACTTCGGATAATGAAAGTTGCTCGGTGTACAATTTTTATTGTTCTTATATGTCCAATTTTACGAGTATAAGCTTCCTAGATTATTTCGATGCCAAAACACCAACTTTCTATGACAAATAGACAAAATCGTTAAAAGCTACTCCATAGAGAGAGTTGAGCATTTTCGGACCATTAAAGTTGCTCGGGATACACTTTTTATTGTTCTTATATGTCAAATTTTATGAGTATAAGCTTCCTAGATTATTTCGATGCCAAAACACCAACTTTCTATGACCAATGGACAAAACCGTTAAAAGCTCCTCCATAGAGAGAGTTGAGCAACTTCGGACCATGAAAGTTGCCCGGTGTAGAATTTTTATTGTTCTTATATGTCGAATTTTCCGAGTATAAGCTTCCTAGATTATTTCGATGCCAAAACACCAACTTTCTATGACAAATGGACAAAACCGTTAAAAGCTCCTCCATAGAGAGAGTTGAGCAACTTCGGACCATCAAAGTTGCTCGGTATACACTTTTTATTGTTCTTATATGTCGAATTTTATGAGTATAGGCTTCATAGATTATTTCGATGTGAAAACACCAACTTTCTATGACAAATGGACGAAACCGTTAACAGCTCCTCCATAGAGAGAGTTGAGCAACTTCGGACCATCAAAGTTGCTCGGTATACACTTTTTATTGTTCTTCTACGTCAAATTTTATGAGTATAGGCTTCATAGATTATTTCGATGCAAAAACACCAACTTTCTATGACAAATGGACAAAACCGTTGAAAGCTCCTCCATAGAGAGAGTTGAGCAACTTCGGACCATCAAAGGTGCTCGGGATACACTTTTTATTGTTCTTATATGTCAAATTTTTTGAGTATAAGCTTCCTAGATTTTTTCGATGCCAAAACACCAACTTTCTATGACAAATGGACAAAACTGTCAAAAGCTCCCCCATAGAGAGAGTTGAGAAAGTTCGGACTATCAAACTTGCTCGGGATAGACTTTTTATTGTTCTTCTATGTCAAATTTTACGAGTATAAGCTTCCTAGATTATTTCGATGCCAAAACACCAACTTTCTATGACAAATGGACAAAACCGTTAAAAGCTCCTCCATAGAGAGAGTTGAGTAACTTCGGACCATCAAAGTTTCTCGGAATACATTTTTTAATGTTCCTATATGTCAAATTTAATGAGTATAAGCTTCCTAGATTTTTTCGATGCCAAAACACCAACTTTCTATGACAAATGGACAAAACCGTCAAAAGCTCCCCCATAGAGAGAGTTGACCATTTTCGGACCATCAAAATTGCTCGGGATAGACTTTTTATTGTTCTTCTATGTCAAATTTTACGAGTATAAGCTTCCTAGATTATTTCGATGCCAAAACACCAAGTTTCTATGAAAAATGGACAAAATCGTTAAAAGCTCCTCCATAGAGAGAGTTGAGCAACTTCGGACCATGAAAGTTGCTCGGTGTACAATTTTTATTGTTCTTATATGTCGAATTTTACGAGTATAAGCTTCCTAGATTATTTCGATACCAAAACACCAACTTTCTATGACAAATAGACAAAATCGTTAAAAGCTACTCCATAGAGAGAGTTGAGCATTTTCGGACCATTAAAGTTGCTCGGTGTACAATTTTTATTGTTCTTCTATGTCAAATTTTATGAGTTTAAGCTTCATAGATTATTTCGATGCCAAAACACCAACTTTCTATGACAAATGGACAAAACCGTTAAAAGCTCCTCCATAGAGAGAGTTGAGCAACTTCGGACCATAAAAGTTGCTCGGTGTACAATTTTTATTGTTCTTATATGTCGAATTTTATGAGTTTAAGCTTCATAGATTATTTCGATGCAAAAACACCAACTTTCTATGACAAATGGACAAAACCGTTAAAAGCTCCTCCATAGAGAGAGTTGAGCAACTTCGGACCATCAAAGTTGCTCGGTATACACTTTTTATTGTTCTTATATGTCAAATTTTATGAGTATAGGCTTCATAGATTATTTCGATGCAAAAACACCAACTTTCTATGACAAATGGACGAAACCGTTAACAGCTCCTCCATAGAGAGAGTTGAGCAACTTCAGATCATCAAAGTTGCTCGGTGTACAATTTTTATTGTTTTTATACGTCAATTTTTACGATTATAACCTTCCTAGATTATTTCGATGCCAAAACACCAACTTTCTATGACAAATGGACAAAACCGTCAAAACCTCCTCCATAGAGAGAGTTGACAATTTTCGGACCATCAAAGTTGCTCGGTGTACAATTTTTATTGTTCTTCTATGTCAAATTTTATGAGTTTAAGCTTCATAGATTATTTCGATGGAAAAACACCAACTTTCTATGACAAATGGAGAAAACCGTTAAAAGCTCCACCATAGAGAGAGTTGAGAAACTTCGGACATTCAAAATTTCTCGGGATAGACTTTTTATTGTTCTTCTATGTCAAATTTTACAAGTATAAGCTTCCTAGATTATTTCGATGCCAAAACACCAAGTTTCTATGAAAAATGGACAAAATCGTTAAAAGCTCCTCCATAGAGAGAGATGAGCAACTTCGGATAATGAAAGTTGCTCGGTGTACAATTTTTATTGTTCTTATATGTCCAATTTTACGAGTATAAGCTTCCTAGATTATTTCGATGCCAAAACACCAACTTTCTATGACAAATAGACAAAATCGTTAAAGGCTACTCCATAGAGAGAGTTGAGCATTTTCGGACCATTAAAGTTGCTCGGTGTACAATTTTTATTGTTCTTCTATGTCAAATTTTATGAGTTTATGCTTCATAGATTATTTCGATGCCAAAACACCAACTTTCTCTGACAAATGGACAAAACCGTTAAAAGCTCCTCCATAGAGAGAGTTGAGCAACTTCAGACCATAAAAGTTGCTCGGTGTACAATTTTTATTGTTCTTATATGTCGAATTTTATGAGTTTAAGCTTCATAGATTATTTCGATGCAAAAACACCAACTTTCTATGACAAATGGACAAAACCGTTAAAAGCTCCTCCATAGAAAGAGTTGAGCAACTTCGGACCATCAAAGTTGCTCGGTATACACTTTTTATTGTTCTTATATGTCAAATTTTATGAGTATAGGCTTCATAGATTATTTCGATGCCAAAACACCAACTTTCTATGACAAATGGACGAAACCGTTAACAGCTCCTCCATAGAGAGAGTTGAGCAACTTCGGATCATCAAAGTTGCTCGGTGTACAATTTTTATTGTTTTTATACGTCAATTTTTACGATTATAACTCGATGCCAAAACACCAACTTTCTATGACAAATGGACAAAACCGTTAAAAGCTCCTCCATAGAGAGAGTTGAGCAACTTCGGACCATCAAAGGTGCTCGGGATACACTTTTTATTGTTCTTATATGTCAAATTTTTTGAGTATAAGCTTCCTAGATTTTTTCGATGCCAAAACACCAACTTTCTATGACAAATGGACAAAACTGTCAAAAGCTCCTCCATAGAGAGAGTTGAGAAAGTTCGGACTATCAAACTTGCTCGGGATAGACTTTTTATTGTTCTTCTATGTCAAATTTTACGAGTATAAGCTTCCTAGATTATTTCGATGCCAAAACACCAACTTTCTATGACAAATGGACAAAACCGTTAAAAGCTCCTCCATAGAGAGAGTTGAGTAACTTCGGACCATCAAAGTTTCTCGGAATACATTTTTTAATGTTCCTATATGTCAAATTTAATGAGTATAAGCTTCCTAGATTTTTTCGATGCCAAAACACCAACTTTCTATGACAAATGGACAAAACCGTCAAAAGCTCCCCCATAGAGAGAGTTCACCATTTTCGGACCATCAAAATTGCTCGGGATAGACTTTTTATTGTTCTTCTATGTCAAATTTTACGAGTATAAGCTTCCTAGATTATTTCGATGCCAAAACACCAAGTTTCAATGAAAAATGGACAAAATCGTTAAAAGCTCCTCCATAGAGAGAGTTGAGCAACTTCGGACCATGAAAGTTGCTCGGTGTACAATTTTTATTGTTCTTATATGTCGAATTTTACGAGTATAAGCTTCCTAGATTATTTCGATGCCAAAACACCAACTTTCTATGACAAATAGACAAAATCGTTAAAAGCTACTCCATAGAGAGAGTTGAGCATTTTCGGACCATTAAAGTTGCTCGGTGTACAATTTTTATTGTTCTTCTATGTCAAATTTTATGAGTTTAAGCTTCATAGTTCATTTCGATGCCAAAACACCAACTTTCTATGACAAATGGACAAAACCGTTAAAAGCTCCTCCATAGAGAGAGTTGAGCAACTTCGGACCATAAAAGTTGCTCGGTGTACAATTTTTATTGTTCTTATATGTCGAATTTTATGAGTTTAAGCTTCATAGATTATTTCGATGCAAAAACACCAACTTTCTATGACAAATGGACAAAACCGTTAAAAGCTCCTCCATAGAGAGAGTTGAGCAACTTCGGACCATCAAAGTTGCTCGGTATACACTTTTTATTGTTCTTATATGTCAAATTTTATGAGTATAGGCTTCATAGATTATTTCGATGCAAAAACACCAACTTTCTATGACAAATGGACGAAACCGTTAACAGCTCCTCCATAGAGAGAGTTGAGCAACTTCCGATCATCAAAGTTGCTCGGTGTACAATTTTTATTGTTTTTATACGTCAATTTTTACGATTATAACCTTCCTAGATTATTTCGATGCCAAAACACCAACTTTCTATGACAAATGGACAAAACCGTTAAAAGCTCCTCCATAGAGAGAGTTGAGCAACTTCGGACCATCAAAGGTGCTCGGGATACACTTTTTATTGTTCTTATATGTCAAATTTTTTGAGTATAAGCTTCCTAGATTATTTCGATGCCAAAACACCAAGTTTCTATGACCAATGGACAAAACCGTTAAAAGCTCCTCCATAGAGAGAGTTGAGCAACTTCGGACCATGAAAGTTGCCCGGTGTAGAATTTTTATTGTTCTTATATGTCGAATTTTCCGAGTATAAGCTTCCTAGATTATTTCGATGCCAAAACACCAACTTTCTATGACAAATGTACAAAACCGTCAAAACCTCCTCCATAGAGAGAGTTGACAATTTTCGGACCATCAAAGTTGCTCGGTGTACAATTTTTATTGTTCTTCTATGTCAAATTTTATGAGTTTAAGCTTCACAGATTATTTCGATGGAAAAACACCAACTTTCTATGACAAATGGAGAAAACCGTTAAAAGCTCCACCATAGAGAGAGTTGAGAAACTTTGGACAATCAAAATTGCTCGGGATAGACTTTTTATTGTTCTTCTATGTCAAATTTTACGAGTATAAGCTTCCTAGATTATTTCGATGCCAAAACACCAAGTTTCTATGAAAAATGGACAAAATCGTTAAAAGCTCCTCCATAGAGAGAGATGAGCAACTTCGGATAATGAAAGTTGCTCGGTGTACAATTTTTATTGTTCTTATATGTCCAATTTTACGAGTATAAGCTTCCTAGATTATTTCGATGCCAAAACACCAACTTTCTATGACAAATAGACAAAATCGTTAAAAGCTACTCCATAAAGAGAGTTGAGCATTTTCGGACCATTAAAGTTGCTCGGTGTACAATTTTTATTGTTCTTCTATGTCAAATTTTATGAGTTTAAGCTTCATAGATTATTTCGATGCCAAAACACCAACTTTCTATGACAAATGGACAAAACCGTTAAAAGCTCCTCCATAGAGAGAGTTGAGCAACTTCGGACCATAAAAGTTGCTCGGTGTACAATTTTTATTGTTCTTCTATGTCAAATTTTATGAGTTTAAGCTTCATAGATTATTTCGATGGAAAAACACCAACTTTCTATGACAAATGGAGAAAACCGTTAAAAGCTCCACCATAGAGAGAGTTGAGAAACTTCGGACAATCAAAATTTCTCGGGATAGACTTTTTATTGTTCTTCTATGTCAAATTTTACAAGTATAAGCTTCCTAGATTATTTCGATGCCAAAACACCAAGTTTCTATGAAAAATGGACAAAATCGTTAAAAGCTCCTCCATAGAGAGAGATGAGCAACTTCGGATAATGAAAGTTGCTCGGTGTACAATTTTTATTGTTCTTATATGTCCAATTTTACGAGTATAAGCTTCCTAGATTATTTCGATGCCAAAACACCAACTTTCTATGACAAATAGACAAAATCGTTAAAAGCTACTCCATAGAGAGAGTTGAGCATTTTCGGACCATTAAAGTTGCTCGGTGTACAATTTTTATTGTTCTTCTATGTCAAATTTTATGAGTTTATGCTTCATAGATTATTTCGATGCCAAAACACCAACTTTCTATGACAAATGGACAAAACCGTTAAAAGCTCCTCCATAGAGAGAGTTGAGCAACTTCAGACCATAAAAGTTGCTCGGTGTACAATTTTTATTGTTCTTATATGTCGAATTTTATGAGTTTAAGCTTCATAGATTATTTCGATGCAAAAACACCAACTTTCTATGACAAATGGACAAAACCGTTAAAAGCTCCTCCATAGAGAGAGTTGAGCAACCTCGGACCATCAAAGTTGCTCGGTATACACTTTTTATTGTTCTTATATGTCAAATTTTATGAGTATAGGCTTCATAGATTATTTCGATGCCAAAACACCAACTTTCTATGACAAATGGACGAAACCGTTAACAGCTCCTCCATAGAGAGAGTTGAGCAACTTCGGATCATCAAAGTTGCTCGGTGTACAATTTTTATTGTTTTTATACGTCAATTTTTACGATTATAACCTTCCTAGATTATTTCGATGCCAAAACACCAACTTTCTATGACAAATGGACAAAACCGTTAAAAGCTCCTCCATAGAGAGAGTTGAGCAACTTCGGACCATCAAAGGTGCTCGGGATACACTTTTTATTGATCTTATATGTCAAATTTTTTGAGTATAAGCTTCCTAGATTTTTTCGATGCCAAAACACCCACTTTCTATGACAAATGGACAAAACTGTCAAAAGTTCCCCCATAGAGAGAGTTGAGAAAGTTCGGACTATCAAACTTGCTCGGGATAGACTTTTTATTGTTCTTCTATGTCAAATTTTACGAGTATAAGCTTCCTAGATTATTTCGATGCCAAAACACCAACTTTCTATGACAAATGGACAAAACCGTTAAAAGCTCCTCCATAGAGAGAGTTGGGTAACTTCGGACCATCAAAGTTTCTCGGAATACATTTTTTAATGTTCCTATATGTCAAATTTAATGAGTATAAGCTTCCTAGATTTTTTCGATGCCAAAACACCAACTTTCTATGACAAATGGACAAAACCGTCAAAAGCTCCCCCATAGAGAGAGTTGACCATTTTCGGACCATCAAAATTGCTCGGGATAGACTTTTTATTGTTCTTCTATGTCAAATTTTACGAGTATAGGCTTCCTAGATTATTTCGATGCCAAAACACCAAGTTTCTATGAAAAATGGACAAAATCGTTAAAAGCTCCTCCATAGAGAGAGTTGAGCAACTTCGGACCATGAAAGTTGCTCGGTGTACAATTTTTATTGTTCTTATATGTCGAATTTTACGAGTATAAGCTTCCTAGATTATTTCGATGCCAAAACACCAACTTTCTATGACAAATAGACAAAATCGTTAAAAGCTCCTCCATAGAGAGAGTTGAGCATTTTCGGACCATTAAAGTTGCTCGGTGTATAATTTTTATTGTTCTTATATGTCGAATTTTATGAGTTTAAGCTTCATAGATTATTTCGATGCAAAAACACCAACTTACTATGACAAATGGACAAAACCGTTAAAAGCTCCTCCATAGAGAGAGTTGAGCAACTTCGGACCATCAAAGTTGCTCGGTATACACTTTTTATTGTTCTTATATGTCAAATTTTATGAGTATAGGCTTCATAGATTATTTCGATGCAAAAACACCAACTTTCTATGACAAATGGACGAAACCGTTAACAGCTCCTCCATAGAGAGAGTTGAGCAACTTCGGATCATCAAAGTTGCTCGGTGTACAATTTTTATTGTTTTTATACGTCAATTTTTACGATTATAACCTTCCTAGATTATTTCGATGCCAAAACACCAACTTTCTATGACAAATGGACAAAACCGTTAAAAGCTCCTCCATAGAGAGAGTTGAGCAACTTCGGACCATCAAAGGTGCTCGGGATACACTTTTTATTGTTCTTATATGTCAAATTTTTTGAGTATAAGCTTCCTAGATTATTTCGATGCCAAAACACCAAGTTTCTATGACCAATGGACAAAACCGTTAAAAGCTCCTCCATAGAGAGAGTTGAGCAACTTCTGACCATGAAAGTTGCCCGGTGTAGAATTTTTATTGTTCTTATATGTCGAATTTTCCGAGTATAAGCTTCCTAGATTATTTCGATGCCAAAACACCAACTTTCTATGACAAATGGACAAAACCGTCAAAACCTCCTCCATAGAGAGAGTTGACAATTTTCGGACCATCAAAGTTGCTCGGTGTACAATTTTTATTGTTCTTCTATGTCAAATTTTATGAGTTTAAGCTTCACAGATTATTTCGATGGAAAAACACCAACTTTCTATGACAAATGGAGAAAACCGTTAAAAGCTCCACCATAGAGAGAGTTGAGAAACTTTGGACAATCAAAATTGCTCGGGATAGACTTTTTATTGTTCTTCTATATCAAATTTTACGAGTATAAGCTTCCTAGATTATTTCGATGCCAAAACACCAAGTTTCTATGAAAAATGGACAAAATCGTTAAAAGCTCCTCCATTATAGAGAGATGAGCAACTTCGGATAATGAAAGTTGCTCGGTGTACAAATTTTATTGTTCTTATATGTCCAATTTTACGAGTATAAGCTTCCTAGATTATTTCGATGCCAAAACACCAACTTTCTATGACAAATAGACAAAATCGTTAAAAGCTACTCCATAAAGAGAGTTGAGCATTTTCGGACCATTAAAGTTGCTCGGTGTACAATTTTTATTGTTCTTCTATGTCAAATTTTATGAGTTTAAGCTTCATAGATTATTTCGATGCCAAAACACCAACTTTCTATGACAAATGGACAAAACCGTTTAAAGCTCCTCCATAGAGAGAGTTGAGCAACTTCGGACCATCAAAGTTGCTCGGTTTACAATTTTTATTGTTCTTATATGTCGAATTTTATGAGTTTAAGCTTCATAGATTATTTCGATGCAAAAACACCAACTTTCTATGACAAATGGACAAAACCGTTAAAAGCTCCTCCATAGAGAGAGTTGAGGAACTTCGGACCATCAAAGTTGCTCGGTATACACTTTTTATTGTTCTTATATGTCAAATTTTATGAGTATAGGCTTCATAGATTATTTCGATGCCAAAACACCAACTTTCTATGACAAATGGACGAAACCGTTAACAGCTCCTCCATAGAGAGAGTTGAGCAACTTCGGATCATCAAAGTTGCTCGGTGTACAATTTTTATTGTTTTTATACGTCAATTTTTACGATTATAACCTTCCTAGATTATTTCGATGCCAAAACACCAACTTTCTATGACAAATGGACAAAACCGTTAAAAGCTCCTCCATAGAGAGAGTTGAGCAACTTCGGACCATCAAAGGTGCTCGGGATACACTTTTTATTGATCTTATATGTCAAATTTTTTGAGTATAAGCTTCCTAGATTTTTTCGATGCCAAAACACCCACTTTCTATGACAAATGGACAAAACTGTCAAAAGTTCCCCCATAGAGAGAGTTGAGAAAGTTCGGACTATCAAACTTGCTCGGGATAGACTTTTTATTGTTCTTCTATGTCAAATTTTACGAGTATAAGCTTCCTAGATTATTTCGATGCCAAAACACCAACTTTCTATGACAAATGGACAAAACCGTTAAAAGCTCCTCCATAGAGAGAGTTGAGTAACTTCGGACCATCAAAGTTTCTCGGAATACATTTTTTAATGTTCCTATATGTCAAATTTAATGAGTATAAGCTTCCTAGATTTTTTCGATGCGAAAACACCAACTTTCTATGACAAATAGACAAAACCGTCAAAAGCTCCCCCATAGAGAGAGTTGACCATTTTCGGATCATCAAAATTGCTCGGGATAGACTTTTTATTGTTCTTCTATGTCAAATTTTACGAGTATAAGCTTCCTAGATTATTTCGATGCCAAAACACCAAGTTTCTATGAAAAATGCACAAAATCGTTAAAAGCTCCTCCATAGAGAGAGTTGAGCAACTTCGGACCATGAAAGTTGCTCGGTGTACAATTTTTATTGTTCTTATATGTCGAATTTTATGAGTATAGGCTTCATAGATTATTTCGATGCGAAAACACCAACTTTCTATGACAAATGGACGAAACCGTTAACAACTCCTCCATAGAGAGAGTTGAGCAACTTCGGATCATCAAAGTTGCTCGGTGTACAATTTTTATTGTTTTTATACGTCAATTTTTACGAGTATAACCTTCCTAGATTATTTCGATGCCAAAACACCAACTTTCTATGACAAATGGAAAAAACCGTTAAAAGCTCTTCCATAGACAGAGTTGAGCAACTTCGGACCATCAAAGGTGCTCGGGATACACTTTTTATTGTTCTTATATGTCAAATTTTTTGAGTATAAGCTTCCTAGATTTTTTCGATGCCAAAACACCAACTTTCTATGACAAATGGACAAAACCGTCAAAAGCTCCCCCGTAGAGAGAGTTGACCATTTTCGGACCATCAAAGTTGCTCGGTGTACAATTTTTATTGTTCTTCTATGTCAAATTTTATGAGTTTAAGCTTCATACATTATTTCGATGCCAAAACACCAACTTTCTATGACAAATGGACAAAACCGTTAAAAGCTCCTCCATAGAGAGAGTTAAGCAACTTCGGACCATCAAAGTTGCTCGTTATACACTTTTTATTGTTCTTATATGTCAAATTTTATGAGTATAGGCTTCATAGATTATTTCGATGCCAAAACACCAACTTTCTATGACAAATGGACAAAACCGTTAACAGCTCCTCCATAGAGAGAGTTGAGCAACTTCAGATCATCAAAGTTGCTCGGTGTACAATTTTTATTGTTTTTATACATCAATTTTTACGAGTATAACCTTCCTAGATTATTTCGATGCAAAAACACCAACTTTCTATGACAAATGGACAAAACCGTTAAAAGCTCCTCCATAGAGAGAGTTGAGCAACATCGGACCATCAAAGGTGCTCGGGATATACTTTTTATTGTTCTTATATGTCAAATTTTATGAGTATAAGCTTCCTAGATTTTTTCGATGCCAAAACACCAACTTTTTATGACAAATGGACAAAACCGTCAAAAGCTCCTCCATAGAGAGAGTTGAGAAACTTCGGACTATCTAACTTGCTCGGGATAGACTTTTTATTGTTCTTCTATGTCAAATTTTACGAGTATAAGCTTCCTAGATTATTTCGATGCCAAAACACCAAGTTTCTATGACCAATGGACAAAACCGTTAAAAGCTCCTCCATAGAGAGAGTTGAGCAACTTCGGACCATGAAAGTTGCTCGGTGTACAATTTTTATTGTTCTTATATGTAAAATTTTACGAGTATAAGCTTCCTAGATTATTTCGATGCCAAAACAGCAACTTTCTATGACAAATAGACAAAATTGTTAAAAGCTCCTCCATAGAGAGAGTTGACCATTTTCGGACCATCAAAGTTGCTCGGTGTACAATTTTTATTGTTCTTCTATGTCAAATTTTATGAGTTTAAGCTTCATAGATTATTTCGATGCCAAAACACCAACTTTCTATGACAAATGGACAAAACCGTTAAAAGCTCCTCCATAGAGAGAGTTGAGCAACTTCGACCATAAAAGTTGCTCGGTGTACAATTTTTATTGTTCTTATATGTCGAATTTTATGAGTTTAAGCTTCATAGATTATTTCGATGCAAAAACACCAACTTTCTATGACAAATGGACAAAACCGTTAAAAGCTCCTCCATAGAGAGAGTTGAGCAACTTCGGACCATCAAAGTTGCTCGGTATACACTTTTTATTGTTCTTATATGTCAAATTTTATGAGTATAGGCTTCATAGATTATTTCGATGCCAAAACACCAACTTTCTATGACAAATGGACGAAACCGTTAACAACTCCTCCATAGAGAGAGTTGAGCAACTTCGGATCATCAAAGTTGCTCGGTGTACAATTTTTATTGTTTTTATACGTCAATTTTTACGAGTATAACCTTCCTAGATTATTTCGATGCCAAAACACCAACTTTCTATGACAAATGGAAAAAACCGTTAAAAGCTCTTCCATAGAGAGAGTTGAGCAACTTCGGACCATCAAAGGTGCTCGGGATACACTTTTTATTGTTCTTATATGTCAAATTTTTTGAGTATAAGCTTCCTAGATTTTTTCGATGCCAAAACACCAACTTTCTATGACAAATGGACAAAACCGTCAAAAGCTCCCCCGTAGAGAGAGTTGACCATTTTCGGACCATCAAAGTTGCTCGGTGTACAATTTTTATTGTTCTTCTATGTCAAATTTTATGAGTTTAGGCTTCATAGATTATTTCGATGCCAAAACACCAACTTTCTATGACAAATGGACAAAACCGTTAAAAGCTCCTCCATAGAGAGAGTTAAGCAACTTCGGACCATCAAAGTTGCTCGGTATACACTTTTTATTGTTCTTATATGTCAAATTCTATGAGTATAGGCTTCATAGATTATTTCGATGCCAAAACACCAACTTTCTATGACAAATGGACAAAACCGTTAACAGCTCCTCCATAGAGAGAGTTGGTCAACTTCAGATCATCAAAGTTGCTCGGTGTACAATTTTTACTGTTTTTATACATCAATTTTTACGAGTATAACCTTCCTAGATTATTTCGATGCCAAAACACCAACTTTCTATGACAAATGGACAAAATCGTTAAAAGCTCCTCCATAGAGAGAGTTGAGCAACATCGGACCATCAAAGGTGCTCGGGATATACTTTTTATTGTTCTTATATGTCAAATTTTATGAGTATAAGCTTCCTAGATTTTTTCGATGCCAAAACACCAACTTTTTATGACAAATGGACAAAACCGTCAAAAGCTCCTCCATAGAGAGAGTTGAGAAACTTCGGACTATCTAACTTGCTCGGGATAGACTTTTTATTGTTCTTCTATGTCAAATTTTACGAGTATAAGCTTCCTAGATTATTTCGATGCCAAAACACCAAGTTTCTATGACCAATGGACAAAACCGTTAAAAGCTCCTCCATAGAGAGAGTTGAGCAACTTCGGACCATGAAAGTTGCTCGGTGTACAATTTTTATTGTTCTTATATGTAAAATTTTACGAGTATAAGCTTCCTAGATTATTTCGATGCCAAAACAGCAACTTTCTATGACAAATAGACAAAATCGTTAAAAGCTCCTCCATAGAGAGAGTTGACCATTTTCGGACCATCAAAGTTGCTCGGTGTACAATTTTTATTGTTCTTCTATGTCAAATTTTATGAGTTTAAGCTTCATAGATTATTTCGATGCCAAAACACCAACTTTCTATGACAAATGGACAAAACCGTTAAAAGCTCCTCCATAGAGAGAGTTGAGCAACTTCGGACCATAAAAGTTGCTCGGTGTACAATTTTTATTGTTCTTATATGTCAAATTTTATGAGTTTAGGCCCTATAGATTATTTCGATGCAAAAACACCAACTTTCTATGACAAATGGACAAAACCGTTAAAAGCTCTTCCATAGAGAGAGTTGAGCAACTTCGGACCATCAAAGGTGCTCGGGATACACTTTTTATTGTTCTTATATGTCAAATTTTATGAGTATAGGCTTCATAGATTATTTCGATGCCAAAACACCAAATTTCTATGACAAATGGACGAAACCGTTAACAGCTCCTCCATAGAGAGAGTTGAGCAACTTCGGATCGTCAAAGTTGCTCCGTGTACAATTTTTATTGTTTTTATACGTCAATTTTTACGAGTATAACCTTCCTAGATTATTTCGATGCCAAAACACCAACTTTCTATGACGAATGGACAAAACCGTTAAAAGCTCTTCCATAGAGAGAGTTGAGCAACTTCGGACCATCAAAGGTGCTCGGGATACACTTTTTATTGTTCTTATATGTCAAATTTAATGAGTATAAGCTTCCTAGATTTTTTCGATGCCAAAACACCAACTTTCTATGACAAATGGACAAAACCGTCAAAAGCTCCCCCGTAGAGAGAGTTGACCATTTTCGGACCATCAAAGTTGCTCGGTGTACAATTTTTATTGTTCTTATATGTCGAATTTTATGAGTTTAAGCTTCATAGATTATTTCGATGCAAAAACACCAACTTTCTATGACAAATGGACAAAACCGTTAAAAGCTCCTCCATAGAGAGAGTTGAGCAACTTCGGACCATCAAAGTTGCTCGGTATACACTTTTTATTGTTCTTATATGTCAAATTTTATGAGTATAGGCTTCATAGATTATTTCGATGCCAAAACACCAACTTTCTATGACAAATGGACGAAACCTTTAACAACTCCTCCATAGAGAGAGTTGAGCAACTTCGGATCATCAAAGTTGCTCGGTGTACAATTTTTATTGTTTTTATACGTCAATTTTTACGAGTATAACCTTCCTAGATTATTTCGATGCCAAAACACCAACTTTCTATGACAAATGGAAAAAACCGTTAAAAGCTCTTCCATAGAGAGAGTTGAGCAACTTCGGACCATCAAAGGTGCTCGGGATACACTTTTTATTGTTCTTATATGTCAAATTTTTTGAGTATAAGCTTCCTAGATTTTTTCGATGCCAAAACACCAACTTTCTATGACAAATGGACAAAACCGTCAAAAGCTCCCCCGTAGAGAGAGTTGACCATTTTCGGACCATCAAAGTTGCTCGGTGTACAATTTTTATTGTTCTTCTATGTCAAATTTTATGAGTTTAAGCTTCATAGATTATTTCGATGCCAAAACACCAACTTTCTATGACAAATGGACAAAACCGTTAAAAGCTCCTCCATAGAGAGAGTTAAGCAACTTCGGACCATCAAAGGTGCTCGGGATACAATTTTTATTGTTCTTATATGTCAAATTTTATGAGTTTAGGCCCTATAGATTATTTCGATGCAAAAACACCAACTTTCTATGACAAATGGACAAAACCGTTAAAAGCTCTTCCATAGAGAGAGTTGAGCAACTTCGGACCATCAAAGGTGCTCGGGATACACTTTTTATTGTTCTTATATGTCAAATTTTATGAGTATAGGCTTCATAGATTATTTCGATGCCAAAACACCAAATTTCTATGACAAATGGACGAAACCGTTAACAGCTCCTCCATAGAGAGAGTTGAGCAACTTCGGATCATCAAAGTTGCTCCGTGTACAATTTTTATTGTTTTTATACGTCAATTTTTACGAGTATAACCTTCCTAGATTATTTCGATGCCAAAACACCAACTTTCTATGACGAATGGACAAAACCGTTAAAAGCTCTTCCATAGAGAGAGTTGAGCAACTTCGGACCATCAAAGGTGCTCGGGATACACTTTTTATTGTTCTTATATGTCAAATTTTTTGAGTATAAGCTTCCTAGATTTTTTTCGATGCTAAAACACCAACTTTCTATGACAAACGGACAAAACTGTGAAAAGCTCCCCCATAGAGAGAGTTGAGAAAGTTCGGACTATCAAACTTGCTCGGGATAGACTTTTTATTGTTCTTCTATGTCAAATTTTACGAGTATAAGCTTCCTAGATTATTTCAATGCCAAAACACCAACTTTCTATGACAAATGGGCAAAACCGTTAAAAGCTCCTCCATAGAGAGAGTTGAGTAACTTCGGACCATCAAAGTTTCTTGGAATACATTTTTTAATGTTCCTATATGTCAAATTTAATGAGTATAAGCTTCCTAGATTTTTTCGATGCCAAAACACCAACTTTCTATGACAAATGGACAAAACCGTCAAAAGCTCCCCCATAGAGAGAGTTGACCATTTTCGGACCATCAAAGTTGCTCGGTGTACAATTTTTATTGTTCTTCTATGTCAAATTTTATGAGTTTAAACTTCATAGATTATTTCGATGCCAAAACACCAACTTTCTATGACAAATGGACAAAACCGTTAAAAGCTCCTCCGTAGAGAGAGTTAAGCAACTTCGGACCATTAAAGTTGCTCGGTATACACTTTTTATTGTTCTTATATGTCAAATTTTATGAGTATAGGCTTCATAGATTATTTCGATGCCAAAACACCAACTTTCTACGATAAATGGACAAAACCGTTAACAGCTCCTCCATAGAGAGAGTTGAGCAACTTCGGATCATCAAAGTTGCTCGGTGTACAATTTTTATTGTTTTTATACATCAATTTTTACGAGTATAACCTTCCTAGATTATTTCGATGCCAAAACACCAACTTTCTATTACAAATGGACAAAACCGTTAAAAGCTCCTCCATAGAGAGAGTTGAGCAACATCGGACCATCAAAGGTGCTCGGGATATACTTTTTATTGTTCTTATATGTCAAATTTTATGAGTATATGCTTCCTAGATTTTTTCGATGCCAAAACACCAACTTTCTATGACAAATGGACAAAACCGTCAAAAGCTCCTCCATAGAGAGAGTTGAGAAACTTCGGACTATCTAACTTGCTCGGGACAGACTTTTTATTGTTCTTCTATGTCAAATTTTACGAGTATAAGCTTCCTAGATTATTTCGATGCCAAAACACCAAGTTTCTATGACCAATGGACAAAACCGTTAAAAGCTCCTCCATAGAGAGAGTTGAGCAACTTCGGACCATGAAAGTTGCTCGGTGTACAATTTTTATTGTTCTTATATGTAAAATTTTACGAGTATAAGCTTCCTAGATTATTTCGATGCCAAAACAGCAACTTTCTATGACAAATAGACAAAATCGTTAAAAGCTCCTCCATAGAGAGAGTTGACCATTTTCGGAGCATCAAAGTTGCTCGGTGTACAATTTTTATTGTTCTTCTATGTCAAATTTTATGAGTTTAAGCTTCATAGATTATTTCGATGCCGAAACACCAACTTTCTATGACAAATGGACAAAACCGTTAAAAGGTCCTCCATAGAGAGAGTTGAGCAACTTCGGACCATAAAAGTTGCTCGGTGTACAATTTTTATTGTTCTTATATGTCAAATTTTATGAGTTTAGGCCCTATAGATTATTTCGATGCAAAAACACCAACTTTCTATGACAAATGGAAAAAACCGTTAAAAGCTCTTCCATAGAGAGAGTTGAGCAACTTCGGACCATCAAAGTTGCTCGGTATACACTTTTTATTGTTCTTATATGTCAAATTTTATGAGTATAGGCTTCATAGATTATTTCGATGCCAAAACACCAACTTTCTATGACAAATGGACAAAACAGTTAAAAGCTCCTCCATAGAGAGAGTTGAGCAACTTCGGACCATCAAAGTTTCTCGGTATACACTTTTTGTTGTTCTTATATGTCAAATTTTATGAGTATAGGCTTCATAGATTATTTCGATGCCAAAACACCAACGATCTATGACAAATGGACGAAACCGTTAACAGCTCCTCCATAGAGAGAGTTGAGCAACTTCGGATCATCAAAGTTGCTCGGTGTACAATTTTTATTGTTTTTATACGTCAATTTTTACGAGTATAACCTTCCTAGATTATTTCGATGCCAAAACACCAACTTTCTATGACAAATGGACAAAACCGTTAAAAGCTCCTTCATAGAGAGAGTTGAGCAACTTCGGACCAACAAAGGTGCTCGGGATACACTTTTTATTGTTCTTATATGTCAAATTTTATGAGTATAAGCTTCCTAGATTTTTTCGATGCCAAAACACCAACTTTCTATGACAAATGGATAAAACCGTCAAAAGCTCCTCCATAGAGAGAGTTGAGAAACTTCGGACTATCAAACTTGCTCTGGATAGACTTTTTATTGTTCTTCTATGTCAAATTTTACGAGTATAAGCTTCCTAGATTATTTCGATGCCAAAACACCAAGTTTCTTTGACCAATGGACAAAACCGTTAAAAGCTCCTCCATAGAGAAAGTTGAGCAACTTCGGACCATGAAAGTTGCTCGGTGTACAATTTTCATTGTTCTTATATGTAAAATTTTACGAGTATAAGCTTCCTAGATTATTTCGATGCCAAAACAACAACTTTCTATGACAAATAGACAAAATCGTTAAAAGCTCCTCCATAGAGAGAGTTGACCATTTTCGGACCATCAAGGTTGCTCGGTGTACAAGTTTTATTGTTCTTCTATGTCAAATTTTATGATTTTAAGCTTCATAGATTATTTCGATGCCAAAACACCAACTTTCTATGACAAATGGAAAAAACCGTTAAAAGCTCCTCCATAGAGAGAGTTGAGCAACTTCGGACCATCAAAGTTGCTCGGTATACACTTTTTATTGTTCTTATATGTCAAATTTTATGAGTATAGGCTTCATAGATTATTTCGATGCCAAAACACCAACTTTCTATGACAAATGGACAAAACCGTTAACAGCTCCTCCATAGAGAGAGTTGAGCAACTTCGGACCATCAAAGGTGCTCGGGATACACTTTTTATTGTTCTTATATGTCAAATTTTATGAGTATAAGCTTCCTAGATTTTTTCGATGCCAAAACACCAACTTTCTATGACAAACGGACAAAACCGTCAAAAGCTCCTCCATAGAGAGAGTTGAGAAACTTCGGACTATCTAACTTGCTCGGGATAGACTTTTTATTGTTCTTCTATGTCAAATTTTACGAGTATAAGCTTCTTAGATTATTTCGATGCCAAAACACCAAATTTCTTGACCAATGGACAAAACCGTTAAAAGCTCCTCCATAGAGAGAGTTGACCATTTTCGGACCATCAAAGTTGCTCGGTGTACAATTTTTATTGTTCTTCTATGTCAAATTTTATGAGTTTAAGCTTCATAGATTATTTCGATGCCAAAACACCAACTTTCTATGACAAATGGACAAAACCGTCAAAAGCTCCTCCATAGAGAGAGTTGAGAAACTTCGGACTATCAAACTTGCTCTGGATAGACTTTTTATTGTTCTTCTATGTCAAATTTTACGAGTATAAGCTTCCTAGATTATTTCGATGCCAAAACACCAACTTTCTATGACAAATAGACAAAATCGTTAAAAGCTCCTCCATAGAGAGAGTTGACCATTTTCGGACCATCAAAGTTGCTCGGTGTACAATTTTTATTGTTCTTCTATGTCAAATTTTATGAGTTTAAGCTTCATAGATTATTTCGATGCCAAAACATCAACTTTCTATGACAAATGGACAAAACCGTTAAAAGCTCCTCCATAGAGAGAGTTGAGCAACTTCGGACCATAAAAGTTGCTCGGTGTACAATTTTTATTGTTCTTATATGTAAAATTTTATGAGTTTAGGCTTCATAGATTATTTCGATGCAAAAACACCAACATTCTATGACAGATGGACAAAACCGTTAAAAGCTTATCCATAGAGAGAGTTGAGCAACTTCGGACCATCAAAGTTGCTCGGTATACACTTTTTATTGTTCTTATATGTCAAATTTTATGAGTATAGGCTTCATAGATTATTTCGATGCCAAAACACCAACTTTCTATGACAAATGGACAAAACCGTTAAAAGCTCCTCCATAGAGAGAGTTGAGCAACTTCGGACCATCAAAGGTGCTCGGGATACACTTTTTATTGTTCTTATATGTCAAATTTTATGAGTATAAGCTTCCTAGATTTTTTCGATGCCAAAACACCAACTTTCTATGACAAATGGACAAAACCGTCAAAAGCTTCTCCATAGAGAGAGTTGAGAAACTTCGGACTATCAAACTTGCTCGGGATAGACTTTTTATTGTTCTTCGATGTCAAATTTTACGAGTATAAGCTTCCTAGATTATTTCGATGCCAAAACACTAAGTTTCTATGACCAATGGACAAAACAGTTAAAAGCTCCTCCATAGAGAGAGTTGAGCAACTTCGGACCATGAAAGTTGCTCGGTGTACAATTTTTATTGTTCTTATATGTAAAATTTTATGAGTATAAGCTTCCTAGATTATTTCGATGCCAAAACACCAACTTTCTATGACAAATAGACAAAATCGTTAAAAGATCCTCCATAGAGAGAGTTGACCATTTTCGGACCATCAAAGTTGCTCGGTGTACAATTTTTATTGTTCTTCTATGTCAAATTTATGAGTTTAAGCTTCATAGATTATTTCGATGCCAAAACACCAACTTTCTATGACAAATGGAAAAAACCGTTAAAAGCTCCTCCATAGAGAGAGTTCAGCAACTTCGGACCATCAAAGTTGCTCGGTATACACTTTTTATTGTTCTTATATGTCAAATTTTATAAGTATAGGCTTCATAGATTATTTCGATGCCAAAACACCAACTTTCTATGACAAATGGACAAAACCGTTAACAGCTCCTCCATAGAGAGAGTTGAGCAACTTCGGATCATCAAAGTTGCTCGGTGTACAATTTTTATTGTTTTTATACATCAATTTTTACGAGTATAACCTTCCTAGATTATTTCGATGCCAAAACACCAACTTTCTTTGACAAATGGACAAAACCGTTAAAAGCTCCTCCATAGAGAGAGTTGAGCAACTTCGGACCATCAAAGGTGCTCGGGATACACTTTTTATTGTTCTTATATGTCAAATATTATGAGTATAGGCTTCATAGATTATTTTGATGCCAAAACACCAACGATATATGACAAATGGACGAAACCGTTAACAGCTCCTCCATAGAGAGAGTTGAGCAACTTCGGATCGTCAAAGTTGCTCGGTGTACAATTTTTATTGTTTTTATACGTCAATTTTTACGAGTATAACCTTCCTAGATTATTTCGATGCCAAAACAGCAACTTTCTATGACAAATGGACAAAACCGTTAAAAGCTGCTCCATAGAGAGAGTTGAGCAACTTCGGACCATCAAAGGAGCTCGGGATACACTTTTTATTGTTCTTATATGTCAAATTTTATGAGTATAAGCTTCCTAGATTTTTTCGATGCCAAAACACCAACTTTCTATGACGAATGGACAAAACCGTCAAAAGCTCCTCCATAGAGAGAGTTGAGAAACTTCGGATTATCAAACTTGCTCTGGATAGACTTTTTATTGTTCTTCTATGTCAAATTTTACGAGTATAAGCTTCCTAGATTATTTCGATGCCAAAACACCAAGTTTCTTTGACCAATGGACAAAACCGTTAAAAGCTCCTCCATAGAGAGAGTTGAGCAACTTCGGACCATGAAAGTTGCTCGGTGTACAATTTTTATTGTTCTTATATGTAAAATTTTACGAGTATAAGCTTCCTAGATTATTTCGATGCCAAAACACCAACTTTCTATGACAAATAGACAAAATCGTTAAAAGCTCCTCCATAGAGAGAGTTGACCATTTTCGGACCATCAAAGTTGCTCGGTGTACAATTTTTATTGTTCTTCTATGTCAAATTTTATGATTTTAAGCTTCATAGATTATTTCGATGCCAAAACACCAACTTTCTATGACAAATGGAAAAAACCGTTAAAAGCTCCTCCATAGAGAGAGTTGAGGCACTTCGGACCATCAAAGTTGCTCGGTATACACTTTTTATTGTTCTTATATGTCAAATTTTATGAGTATAGGCTTCATAGATTATTTCGATGCCAAAACAACAAGTTTCTATGACAAAATCGACAAAACCGTTAACAGCTCCTCCATTGAGAGAGTTGAGCAACTTCGGACCATCAAAGGTGCTCGGGATACACTTTTTATTGTTCTTATATGTCAAATTTTATGAGTATAAGCTTCCTAGATTTTTTCGATGCCAAAACACCAACTTTCTATGACAAATGGACAAAACCGTCAAAAGCTCCTCCATAGAGAGAGTTGAGAAACTTCGGACTATCTAACTTGCTCGGGATAGACTTTTTATTGTTCTTCTATGTCAAATTTTACGAGTATAAGCTTCCCAGATTATTTCGATGCCAAAACACCAAGTTTCTATGACCAATGGACAAAACCGTTAAAAGCTCCTCCATAGAGAGAGTTGAGCAACTTCGGACCATGAAAGTTGCTCGGTGTACAATTTTTATTGTTCTTATATGTAAAATTTTACGAGTATAAGCTTTCTAGATTATTTCGATGCCAAAACAGCAACTTTCTATGACAAATAGACAAAATCGTTAAAAGCTCCTCCATAGAGAGAGTTGACCATTTTCGGACCATCAAAGTTGCTCGGTGCACAATTTTTATTGTTCTTCTATGTCAAATTTTATGCGTTTAAGCTTCATAGATTATTTCGATGCCAAAACACCAAGTTTTTATGACAAATGGACAAAACTGTTAAAAGCTCCTCCATAGAGAGAGTTGAGCAACCTCGGACCGTCAAAGTTGCTCGGTATACACTTTTTATTGTTCTTATATGTCAAATTTTATAAGTATAGGCTTTATAGATTATTTCGATGCCAAAACACCAACTTTCTATGACAAATGGACGAACCGTTAAAAGCTCCTCCATAGAGAGAGTTGGGCAACTTCGGACCATCAAAGGTGCTCGGGATACACTTTTTATTGTTCTTATAAGTCAAATTTTATGAGTATAAGCTTCCTAGATTTTTTCGATGCCAAAACACCAACTTTCTATGACAAATGGACAAAACCGTCAAAAGCTCCTCCATAGAGAGAGTTGAGAAACTTCGGACTATCTAACTTGCTCGGGATAGACTTTTTATTGTTCTTCTATGTCAAATTTTACGAGTATAAGCTTCCCAGATTATTTCGATGCCAAAACACCAAGTTTCTATGACCAATGGACAAAACCGTTAAAAGCTCCTCCATAGAGAGAGTTGAGCAACTTCGGACCATGAAAGTTGCTCGGTGTACAATTTTTATTGTTCTTATATGTAAAATTTTACGAGTATAAGCTTCCTAGATTATTTCGATGCCAAAACACCAACTTTCTTTGACAAATGGACAAAACCGTAAACAGCTCCTCCATAGAGAGAGTTGAGCAACTTCGGATCATCAAAGTTGCTCGGTGTACAATTTTTATTGTTTTTATACATCAATTTTTACGAGTATAACCTTCCTAGATTATTTCGATGCCAAAACACCAACTTTCTTTGACAAATGGACAAAACCGTTAAAAGCTCCTCCATAGAGAGAGTTGAGCAACTTCGGACCATCAAAGGTGCTCGGGATACACTTTTTATTGTTCTTATATGTCAAATTTTATGAGTATAGGCCTCATAGATTATTTCGATGCCAAAACACCAACGATATATGACAAATGGACGAAACCGTTAACAGCTCCTCCATAGAGAGAGTTGAGCAACTTCGGATCATCAAAGTTGCTCGGTGTACAATTTTTATTGTTTTTATACGTCAATTTTTACGAGTATAACCTTCCTAGATTATTTCGATGCCAAAACAACAACTTTCTATGACAAATGGACAAAACCGTTAAAAGCTGCTCCATAGAGAGAGTTGAGCAACTTCGGACCATCAAAGGAGCTCGGGATACACTTTTTATTGTTCTTATATGTCAAATTTTATGAGTATAGGCTTCATAGATTATTTCGATGCCAAAACACCAACGATATATGACAAATGGACGAAACCGTTAACAGCTCCTCCATAGAGAGAGTTGAGCAACTTCGGATCATCAAAGTTGCTCGGTGTACAATTTTTATTGTTTTTATACGTCAATTTTTACGAGTATAACCTTCCTAGATTATTTCGATGCCAAAACAGCAACTTTCTATGACAAATGGACAAAACCGTTAAAAGCTGCTCCATAGAGAGAGTTGAGCAACTTCGGACCATCAAAGGAGCTCGGGATACACTTTTTATTGTTCTTATATGTCAAATTTTATGAGTATAAGCTTCCTAGATTTTTTCGATGCCAAAACACCAACTTTCTATGACGAATGGACAAAACCGTCGAAAGCTCCTCCATAGAGAGAGTTGAGAAACTTCGGATTATCAAACTTGCTCTGGATAGACTTTTTATTGTTCTTCTATGTCAAATTTTACGAGTATAAGCTTCCTAGATTATTTCGATGCCAAAACACCAAGTTTCTTTGACCAATGGACAAAACCGTTAAAAGCTCCTCCATAGAGAGAGTTGAGCAACTTCGGACCATGAAAGTTGCTCGGTGTACAATTTTTATTGTTCTTATATGTAAAATTTTACGAGTATAAGCTTCCTAGATTATTTGGATGCCAAAACACCAACTTTCTATGACAAATAGACAAAATCGTTAAAAGCTCCTCCATAGAGAGAGTTGACCATTTTCGGACCATCAAAGTTGCTCGGTGTACAATTTTTATTGTTCTTCTATGTCAAATTTTATGCGTTTAAGCTTCATAGATTATTTCGATGCCAAAACACCAAGTTTCTATGACAAATGGACAAAACCGTTAAAAGCTCCTCCATAGAGAGAGTTGAGCAACTTCGGACCATCAAAGTTGCTCGGTATACACTTTTTATTGTTCTTATATGTCAAATTTTATAAGTATAGGCTTTATAGATTATTTCGATGCCAAAACACCAACTTTCTATGACAAATGGACGAACCGTTAAAAGCTCCTCCATAGAGAGAGTTGAGCAACTTCGGACCATCAAAGGTGCTCGGGATACACTTTTTATTGTTCTTATAAGTCAAATTTTATGAGTATAGGCTTCATAGATTATTTCGATGCCAAAACACCAACGATATATGACAAATGGACGAAACCGTTAACAGCTCCTCCATAGAGAGAGTTGAGCAACTTCGGATCATCAAAGTTGCTCGGTGTACAATTTTTATTGTTTTTATACGTCAATTTTTACGAGTATAACCTTCCTAGATTATTTCGATGCCAAAACAGCAACTTTCTATGACAAATGGACAAAACCGTTAAAAGCTCCTCCATAGAGAGAGTTGAGCAACTTCGGACCATCAAAGTTGCTCGGTATACACTTTTTATTGTTCTTATATGTCAAATTTTATAAGTATAGGCTTTATAGATTATTTCGATGCCAAAACACCAACTTTCTATGACAAATGGACGAACCGTTAAAAGCTCCTCCATAGAGAGAGTTGAGCAACTTCGGACCATCAAAGGTGCTCGGGATACACTTTTTATTGTTCTTATATGTCAAATTTTATGAGTATAGGCTTCATAGATTATTTCGATGCCAAAACACCAACGATATATGACAAATGGAGGAAACCGTTAACAGCTCCTCCATAGAGAGAGTTGAGCAACTTCGGATCATCAAAGTTGCTCGGTGTACAATTTTTATTGTTTTTATACGTCAATTTTTACGAGTATAACCTTCCTAGATTATTTCGATGCCAAAACAGCAACTTTCTATGACAAATGGACAAAACCGTTAAAAGCTGCTCCACAGAGAGAGTTGAGCAACTTCGGACCATCAAAGGAGCTCGGGATACACTTTTTATTGTTCTTATATGTCAAATTTTATGAGTATAAGCTTCCTAGATTTTTTCGATGCCAAAACACCAACTTTCTATGACGAATGGACAAAACCGTCGAAAGCTCCTCCATAGAGAGAGTTGAGAAACTTCGGATTATCAAACTTGCTCTGGATAGACTTTTTATTGTTCTTCTATGTCAAATTTTACGAGTATAAGCTTCCTAGATTATTTCGATGCCAAAACACCAAGTTTCTTTGACCAATGGACAAAACCGTTAAAAGCTCCTCCATAGAGAGAGTTGAGCAACTTCGGACCATGAAAGTTGCTCGGTGTACAATTTTTATTGTTCTTATATGTAAAATTTTACGAGTATAAGCTTCCTAGATTATTTCGATGCCAAAACACCAACTTTCTATGACAAATAGACAAAATCGTTAAAAGCTCCTCCATAGAGAGAGTTGACCATTTTCGGACCATCAAAGTTGCTCGGTGTACAATTTTTATTGTTCTTCTATGTCAAATTTTATGATTTTAAGCTTCATAGATTATTTCGATGCCAAAACAGCAACTTTCTATGACAAATGGACAAAACCGTTAAAAGCTGCTCCATAGAGAGAGTTGAGCAACTTCGGACCATCAAAGGAGCTCGGGATACACTTTTTATTGTTCTTATATGTCAAATTTTATGAGTATAGGCTTCATAGATTATTTCGATGCCAAAACACCAACGATATATGACAAATGGACGAACCGTTAACAGCTCCTCCATAGAGAGAGTTGAGCAACTTCGGATCATCAAAGTTGCTCGGTGTACAATTTTTATTGTTTTTATACGTCAATTTTTACGAGTATAACCTTCCTAGATTATTTCGATGACAAAACAGCAACTTTCTATGACAAATGGACAAAACCGTTAAAAGCTGCTCCATAGAGAGAGTTGAGCAACTTCGGACCATCAAAGGAGCTCGGGATACACTTTTTATTGTTCTTATATGTCAAATTTTATGAGTATAAGCTTCCTAGATTTTTTCGATGCCAAAACACCAACTTTCTATGACGAATGGACAAAACCGTCGAAAGCTCCTCCATAGAGAGAGTTGAGAAACTTCGGATTATCAAACTTGCTCTGGATAGACTTTTTATTGTTCTTCTATGTCAAATTTTACGAGTATAAGCTTCCTAGATTATTTCGATGCCAAAACACCAAGTTTCTTTGACCAATGGACAAAACCGTTAAAAGCTCCTCCATAGAGAGAGTTGAGCAACTTCGGACCATGAAAGTTGCTCGGTGTACAATTTTTATTGTTCTTATATGTAAAATTTTACGAGTATAAGCTTCCTAGATTATTTGGATGCCAAAACACCAACTTTCTATGACAAATAGACAAAATCGTTAAAAGCTCCTCCATAGAGAGAGTTGACCATTTTCGGACCATCAAAGTTGCTCGGTGTACAATTTTTATTGTTCTTCTATGTCAAATTTTATGATTTTAAGCTTCATAGATTATTTCGATGCCAAAACACCAACTTTCTATGACAAATGGAAAAAACCGTTAAACGATCCTCCATAGAGAGAGTTGAGCCACTTCGGACCATCAAAGTTGCTCGGTATACACTTTTTATTGTTCTTATATGTCAAATTTTATGAGTATAGGCTTCATAGATTATTTCGATGCCAAAACACCAAGTTTCTATGACAAATCGACAAAACCGTTAACAGCTCCTCCATTGAGAGAGTTGAGCAACTTCGGACCATCAAAGGTGCTCGGGATACACTTTTTATTGTTCTTATATGTCAAATTTTATGAGTATAAGCTTCCTAGATTTTTTCGATGCCAAAACACCAACTTTCTATGACAAATGGACAAAACCGTCAAAAGCTCCTCCATAGAGAGAGTTGAGAAACTTCGGACTATCTAACTTGCTCGGGATAGACTTTTTATTGTTCTTCTATGTCAAATTTTACGAGTATAAGCTTCCCAGATTATTTCGATGCCAAAACACCAAGTTTCTATGACCAATGGACAAAACCGTTAAAAGCTCCTCCATAGAGAGAGTTGAGCAACTTCGGACCATGAAAGTTGCTCGGTGTACAATTTTTATTGTTCTTATATGTAAAATTTTACGAGTATAAGCTTCCTAGATTATTTCGATGCCAAAACACCAAGTTTCTATGAAAAATGGACAAAACCGTTAAAAGCTCCTCCATAGAGAGAGTTGAGCAACTTCGGACCATCAAAGTTGCTCGGTATACACTTTTTATTGTTCTTATATGTCAAATTTTATAAGTATAGGCTTTATAGATTATTTCGATGCCAAAACACCAACTTTCTATGACAAATGGACGAACCGTTAAAAGCTCCTCCATAGAGAGAGTTGAGCAACTTCGGACCATCAAAGGTGCTCGGGATACACTTTTTATTGTTCTTATAAGTCAAATTTTATGAGTATAGGCTTCATAGATTATTTCGATGCCAAAACACCAACGATATATGACAAATGGACGAAACCGTTAACAGCTCCTCCATAGAGAGAGTTGAGCAACTTCGGATCATCAAAGTTGCTCGGTGTACAATTTTTATTGTTTTTATACGTCAATTTTTACGAGTATAACCTTCCTAGATTATTTCGATGCCAAAACAGCAACTTTCTATGACAAATGGACAAAACCGTTAAAAGCTCCTCCATAGAGAGAGTTGAGCAACTTCGGACCATCAAAGTTGCTCGGTATACACTTTTTATTGTTCTTATATGTCAAATTTTATGAGTATAGGCTTCATAGATTATTTCGATGCCAAAACACCAAGTTTCTATGACAAATCGACAAAACCGTTAACAGCTCCTCCATTGAGAGAGTTGACCATTTTCGGACCATCAAAGTTGCTCGGTGTACAATTTTTATTGTTCTTCTATGTCAAATTTTATGATTTTAAGCTTCATAGATTATTTCGATGCCAAAACACCAACTTTCTATGACAAATGGAAAAACCGTTAAACGATCCTCCATAGAGAGAGTTGAGCCACTTCGGACCATCAAAGTTGCTCGGTATACACTTTTTATTGTTCTTATATGTCAAATTTTATGAGTATAGGCTTCATAGATTATTTCGATGCCAAAACACCAAGTTTCTATGACAAATCGACAAAACCGTTAACGGCTCCTCCATTGAGAGAGTTGAGCAACTTCGGACCATCAAAGGTGCTCGGGATACACTTTTTATTGTTCTTATATGTCAAATTTTATGAGTATAAGCTTCCTAGATTTTTTCGATGCCAAAACACCAACTTTCTATGACAAATGGACAAAACCGTCAAAAGCTCCTCCATAGAGAGAGTTGAGAAACTTCGGACTATCTAACTTGCTCGGGATAGACTTTTTATTGTTCTTCTATGTCAAATTTTACGAGTATAAGCTTCCCAGATTATTTCGATGCCAAAACACCAAGTTTCTATGACCAATGGACAAAACCGTTAAAAGCTCCTCCATAGAGAGAGTTGAGCAACTTCGGACCATGAAAGTTGCTCGGTGTACAATTTTTATTGTTCTTATATGTAAAATTTTACGAGTATAAGCTTCCTAGATTATTTCGATGCCAAAACAGCAACTTTCTATGACAAATAGACAAAATCGTTAAAAGCTCCTCCATAGAGAGAGTTGACCATTTTCGGACCATCAAAGTTGCTCGGTGTACAATTTTTATTGTTCTTCTATGTCAAATTTTATGCGTTTAAGCTTCATAGATTATTTCGATGCCAAAACACCAAGTTTCTATGAAAAATGGACAAAACCGTTAAAAGCTCCTCCATAGAGAGAGTTGAGCAACTTCGGACCATCAAAGTTGCTCGGTATACACTTTTTATTGTTCTTATATGTCAAATTTTATAAGTATAGGCTTTATAGATTATTTCGATGCCAAAACACCAACTTTCTATGACAAATGGACGAACCGTTAAAAGCTCCTCCATAGAGAGAGTTGAGCAACTTCGGACCATCAAAGGTGCTCGGGATACACTTTTTATTGTTCTTATAAGTCAAATTTTATGAGTATAGGCTTCATAGATTATTTCGATGCCAAAACACCAACGATATATGACAAATGGACGAAACCGTTAACAGCTCCTCCATAGAGAGAGTTGAGCAACTTCGGATCATCAAAGTTGCTCGGTGTACAATTTTTATTGTTTTTATACGTCAATTTTTACGAGTATAACCTTCCTAGATTATTTCGATGCCAAAACAGCAACTTTCTATGACAAATGGACAAAACCGTTAAAAGCTCCTCCATAGAGAGAGTTGAGCAACTTCGGACCATCAAAGTTGCTCGGTATACACTTTTTATTGTTCTTATATGTCAAATTTTATAAGTATAGGCTTTATAGATTATTTCGATGCCAAAACACCAACTTTCTATGACAAATGGACGAACCGTTAAAAGCTCCTCCATAGAGAGAGTTGAGCAACTTCGGACCATCAAAGGTGCTCGGGATACACTTTTTATTGTTCTTATATGTCAAATTTTATGAGTATAGGCTTCATAGATTATTTCGATGCCAAAACACCAACGATATATGACAAATGGACGAAACCGTTAACAGCTCCTCCATAGAGAGAGTTGAGCAACTTCGGATCATCAAAGTTGCTCGGTGTACAATTTTTATTGTTTTTATACGTCAATTTTTACGAGTATAACCTTCCTAGATTATTTCGATGCCAAAACAGCAACTTTCTATGACAAATGGACAAAACCGTTAAAAGCTGCTCCACAGAGAGAGTTGAGCAACTTCGGACCATCAAAGGAGCTCGGGATACACTTTTTATTGTTCTTATATGTCAAATTTTATGAGTATAAGCTTCCTAGATTTTTTCGATGCCAAAACACCAACTTTCTATGACGAATGGACAAAACCGTCGAAAGCTCCTCCATAGAGAGAGTTGAGAAACTTCGGATTATCAAACTTGCTCTGGATAGACTTTTTATTGTTCTTCTATGTCAAATTTTACGAGTATAAGCTTCCTAGATTATTTCGATGCCAAAACACCAAGTTTCTTTGACCAATGGACAAAACCGTTAAAAGCTCCTCCATAGAGAGAGTTGAGCAACTTCGGACCATGAAAGTTGCTCGGTGTACAATTTTTATTGTTCTTATATGTAAAATTTTACGAGTATAAGCTTCCTAGATTATTTGGATGCCAAAACACCAACTTTCTATGACAAATAGACAAAATCGTTAAAAGCTCCTCCATAGAGAGAGTTGACCATTTTCGGACCATCAAAGTTGCTCGGTGTACAATTTTTATTGTTCTTCTATGTCAAATTTTATGATTTTAAGCTTCATAGATTATTTCGATGCCAAAACACCAACTTTCTATGACAAATGGAAAAAACCGTTAAACGATCCTCCATAGAGAGAGTTGAGCCACTTCGGACCATCAAAGTTGCTCGGTATACACTTTTTATTGTTCTTATATGTCAAATTTTATGAGTATAGGCTTCATAGATTATTTCGATGCCAAAACACCAAGTTTCTATGACAAATCGACAAAACCGTTAACAGCTCCTCCATTGAGAGAGTTGAGCAACTTCGGACCATCAAAGGTGCTCGGGATACACTTTTTATTGTTCTTATATGTCAAATTTTATGAGTATAAGCTTCCTAGATTTTTTCGATGCCAAAACACCAACTTTCTATGACAAATGGACAAAACCGTCAAAAGCTCCTCCATAGAGAGAGTTGAGAAACTTCGGACTATCTAACTTGCTCGGGATAGACTTTTTATTGTTCTTCTATGTCAAATTTTACGAGTATAAGCTTCCCAGATTATTTCGATGCCAAAACACCAAGTTTCTATGACCAATGGACAAAACCGTTAAAAGCTCCTCCATAGAGAGAGTTGAGCAACTTCGGACCATGAAAGTTGCTCAGTGTACAATTTTTATTGTTCTTATATGTAAAATTTTACGAGTATAAGCTTCCTAGATTATTTCGATGCCAAAACAGCAACTTTCTATGACAAATAGACAAAATCGTTAAAAGCTCCTCCATAGAGAGAGTTGACCATTTTCGGACCATCAAAGTTGCTCGGTGTACAATTTTTATTGTTCTTCTATGTCAAATTTTATGCGTTTAAGCTTCATAGATTATTTCGATGCCAAAACACCAAGTTTCTATGAAAAATGGACAAAACCGTTAAAAGCTCCTCCATAGAGAGAGTTGAGCAACTTCGGACCATCAAAGTTGCTCGGTATACACTTTTTATTGTTCTTATATGTCAAATTTTATAAGTATAGGCTTTATAGATTATTTCGATGCCAAAACACCAACTTTCTATGACAAATGGACGAACCGTTAAAAGCTCCTCCATAGAGAGAGTTGAGCAACTTCGGACCATCAAAGGTGCTCGGGATACACTTTTTATTGTTCTTATAAGTCAAATTTTATGAGTATAGGCTTCATAGATTATTTCGATGCCAAAACACCAACGATATATGACAAATGGACGAAACCGTTAACAGCTCCTCCATAGAGAGAGTTGAGCAACTTCGGATCATCAAAGTTGCTCGGTGTACAATTTTTATTGTTTTTATACGTCAATTTTTACGAGTATAACTTTCCTAGATTATTTCGATGCCAAAACAGCAACTTTCTATGACAAATGGACAAAACCGTTAAAAGCTCCTCCATAGAGAGAGTTGAGCAACTTCGGACCATCAAAGTTGCTCGGTATACACTTTTTATTGTTCTTATATGTCAAATTTTATAAGTATAGGCTTTATAGATTATTTCGATGCCAAAACACCAACTTTCTATGACAAATGGACGAACCGTTAAAAGCTCCTCCATAGAGAGAGTTGAGCAACTTCGGACCATCAAAGGTGCTCGGGATACACTTTTTATTGTTCTTATAAGTCAAATTTTATGAGTATAGGCTTCATAGATTATTTCGATGCCAAAACACCAACGATATATGACAAATGGACGAAACCGTTAACAGCTCCTCCATAGAGAGAGTTGAGCAACTTCGGATCATCAAAGTTGCTCGGTGTACAATTTTTATTGTTTTTATACGTCAATTTTTACGAGTATAACCTTCCTAGATTATTTCGATGCCAAAACAGCAACTTTCTATGACAAATGGACAAAACCGTTAAAAGCTCCTCCATAGAGAGAGTTGAGCAACTTCGGACCATCAAAGTTGCTCGGTATACACTTTTTATTGTTCTTATATGTCAAATTTTATAAGTATAGGCTTTATAGATTATTTCGATGCCAAAACACCAACTTTCTATGACAAATGGACGAACCGTTAAAAGCTCCTCCATAGAGAGAGTTGAGCAACTTCGGACCATCAAAGGTGCTCGGGATACACTTTTTATTGTTCTTATATGTCAAATTTTATGAGTATAGGCTTCATAGATTATTTCGATGCCAAAACACCAACGATATATGACAAATGGACGAAACCGTTAACAGGTCCTCCATAGAGAGAGTTGAGCAACTTCGGATCATCAAAGTTGCTCGGTGTACAATTTTTATTGTTTTTATACGTCAATTTTTACGAGTATAACCTTCCTAGATTATTTCGATGCCAAAACAGCAACTTTCTATGACAAATGGACAAAACCGTTAAAAGCTGCTCCACAGAGAGAGTTGAGCAACTTCGGACCATCAAAGGAGCTCGGGATACACTTTTTATTGTTCTTATATGTCAAATTTTATGAGTATAAGCTTCCTAGATTTTTTCGATGCCAAAACACCAACTTTCTATGACGAATGGACAAAACCGTCGAAAGCTCCTCCATAGAGAGAGTTGAGAAACTTCGGATTATCAAACTTGCTCTGGATAGACTTTTTATTGTTCTTCTATGTCAAATTTTACGAGTATAAGCTTCCTAGATTATTTCGATGCCAAAACACCAAGTTTCTTTGACCAATGGACAAAACCGTTAAAAGCTCCTCCATAGAGAGAGTTGAGCAACTTCGGACCATGAAAGTTGCTCGGTGTACAATTTTTATTGTTCTTACATGTAAAATTTTACGAGTATAAGCTTCCTAGATTATTTCGATGCCAAAACACCAACTTTCTATGACAAATAGACAAAATCGTTAAAAGCTCCTCCATAGAGAGAGTTGACCATTTTCGGACCATCAAAGTTGCTCGGTGTACAATTTTTATTGTTCTTCTATGTCAAATTTTATGATTTTAAGCTTCATAGATTATTTCGATGCCAAAACACCAACTTTCTATGACAAATGGAAAAAACCGTTAAACGATCCTCCATAGAGAGAGTTGAGCCACTTCGGACCATCAAAGTTGCTCGGTATACACTTTTTATTGTTCTTATATGTCAAATTTTATGAGTATAGGCTTCATAGATTATTTCGATGCCAAAACACCAAGTTTCTATGACAAATCGACAAAACCGTTAACAGCTCCTCCATTGAGAGAGTTGAGCAACTTCGGACCATCAAAGGTGCTCGGGATACACTTTTTATTGTTCTTATATGTCAAATTTTATGAGTATAAGCTTCCTAGATTTTTTCGATGCCAAAACACCAACTTTCTATGACAAATGGACAAAACCGTCAAAAGCTCCTCCATAGAGAGAGTTGAGAAACTTCGGACTATCTAACTTGCTCGGGATAGACTTTTTATTGTTCTTCTATGTCAAATTTTACGAGTATAAGCTTCCCAGATTATTTCGATGCCAAAACACCAAGTTTCTATGACCAATGGACAAAACCGTTAAAAGCTCCTCCATAGAGAGAGTTGAGCAACTTCGGACCATGAAAGTTGCTCGGTGTACAATTTTTATTGTTCTTATATGTAAAATTTTACGAGTATAAGCTTCCTAGATTATTTCGATGCCAAAACAGCAACTTTCTATGACAAATAGACAAAATCGTTAAAAGCTCCTCCATAGAGAGAGTTGACCATTTTCGGACCATCAAAGTTGCTCGGTGTACAATTTTTATTGTTCTTCTATGTCAAATTTTATGCGTTTAAGCTTCATAGATTATTTCGATGCCAAAACACCAAGTTTCTATGACAAATGGACAAAACCGTTAAAAGCTCCTCCATAGAGAGAGTTGAGCAACTTCGGACCATCAAAGTTGCTCGGTATACACTTTTTATTGTTCTTATATGTCAAATTTTATAAGTATAGGCTTTATAGATTATTTCGATCCCAAAACACGAACTTTCTATGACAAATGGACCAACCGTTAAAAGCTCCTCCATAGAGAGAGTTGAGCAACTTCGGACCATCAAAGGTGCTCGGGATACACTTTTTATTGTTCTTATAAGTCAAATTTTATGAGTATAAGCTTCCTAGATTTTTTCGATGCCAAAACACCAACTTTCTATGACAAATGGACAAAACTGTCAAAAGCTCCTCCATAGAGAGAGTTGAGAAACTTCGGACTATCTAACTTGCTCGGGATAGACTTTTTATTGTTCTTCTATGTCAAATTTTACGAGTATAGGCTTCATAGAATATTTCGATGCCAAAACACCAACGATCTATGACAAATGGACGAAACCGTTAACAGCTCCTCCATAGAGAGAGTTGAGCAACTTCGGATCATCAAAGTTGCTCGGTGTACAATTTTTATTATTTTTATACGTCAATTTTTACGAGTATAACCTTCCTAGATTATTTCGATGCCAAAACACCAACTTTCTATGACAAATGGACAAAACCGTTAAAAGCTCCTCCATAGAGAGAGTTGAGCAACTTCGGACCATCAAAGGTGCTCGGGATACACTTTTTATTGTTCTTATATGTCAAATTTTATGAGTATAAGCTTCCTAGATTTTTTCGATGCCAAAACACCAACTTTCTATGACAAATGGACAAAACCGTCAAAAGCTCCTCTATAGAGAGAGTTGAGAAATTTCGGACTATCAAACTTGCTCTGGATAGACTTTTTATTGTTCTTCTATGTCAAATTTTACGAGTATAGGCTTCCTAGATTATTTTGATGCCAAAACACCAAGTTTCTATGACCAATGGACAAAACCGTTAAAAGCTCCTCCATAGAGAGAGTTGAGCAACTTCGGACCATGAAAGTTGCTCGGTGTACAATTTTTATTGTTCTTATATGTAAAATTTTACGAGTATAAGCTTCCTGGATTATTTCGATGCCAAAACACCAACTTTCTATATCAAATAGACAAAATCGTTAAAAGCTCCTTCATAGAGAGAGTTGACCATTTTCGGACCATCAAAATGTTGCTCGGTGTACAATTTTTATTGTTCTTATATGTCAAATTTTATGAGTTTAGGCTTCATAGATTATTTCGATGCAAAAAAACCAACTTTCTATGACAAATGGAGAAAACCGTTAAAAGCTCCTCCATAGAGAGAGTTGAGCAACTTCGGACCATCAAAGTTGCTCGGTATACACTTTTTATTGTTCTTATATGTCAAATTTAATAAGTATAGGTTCATAGATTATTTCGATGCCAAAACACCAACTTTCTATGACAAATGGACGAACCGTTAAAAGCTCCTTCATAGAGAGAGTTGAGCAACTTCGGACCATCAAAGGTGCTCGGGATACACTTTTTATTGTTCTTATATGTCAAATTTTATGAGTATAAGCTTCCTAGATTTTTTCGATGCCAAAACACCAACTTTCTATGACAAATGAACAAAACCGTCAAAAGCTTCTCCATAGAGAGAGTTGAGAAACTTCGGACTATCTAACTTGCTCGGGATAGACTTTTTATTGTTCTTCTATGTCAAATTTTACGAGTATAAGCTTCCTAGATTTTTTCGATGCCAAAACACCAACTTTCTATGACAAATGGACAAAACCGTCAAAAGCTCCTCCATAGAGAGAGTTGGGAAACTTCAGACTATCAAACTTGCTCAGGATAGACTTTTTATTGTTCTTCTATGTCAAATTTTACGAGTATAAGCTTCCGAGATTATTTCGATGCCAAAACACCAAGTTTCTATGACCAATGGACAAAACCGTTAAAAACTCCTCCATAGAGAGAGTTGAGCAACTTCGGACCATGAAAGTTGCTCGGTGTACAATTTTTATTGTTCTAATATGTCGAATTTTACGAGTATAAGCTTCCTAGATTATTTCGATGCCAAAACACCAACTTTCTATGACAAATAGACAAAATCGTTAAAAGCTCCTCCATAGAGAGAGTTGACCATTTTCGGACCATCAAAGTTGCTCGGTATACAATTTTTATTGTTCTTTTATGTCAAATTTTATGAGTTTAAGCTTCATGGACTATTTCAATGAAAAAACACCAACTTTCTATGACAAATGGAGAAAACCGTTAAAAGCTCCTCCATAGAGAGAGTTAAGCAACTTCGGACCATCAAAAATGCTCGGTATACAATTTTTATTGTTCTTATATGTCAAATTTTATAAGTACAGGCTTCATAGATTATTTCGATGCAAAAACACCAACTTTCTATGACAAATGGACAAAACCGTTAAAAGCTCCTCCATAGAGAGAGTTGAGCAACTTCGGACTATCTAACTTGCTCGGGATAGACTTTTTATTGTTCTTCTATGTCAAATTTTACGAGTATAATCTTCCTAGATTTTTTCGATGCTAAAACACCAAGTTTCTATGACAAATGGACAAAACCGTTAAAAGCTCCTCCATAGAGAGAGTTGAGCAACTTCGGACCATGAAAGTTGCTCTGTGTACAATTTTTATTGTTCTTATATGTCGAATTTTACGAGTATAAGATTCCTAGATTATTTCGATGCAAAACACCAACTTTCTATGACAAATAGACAAAATCGTTAAAAGCTACTCCATAGAGAGAGTTGAGCATTTTCGCACCAACAAAGTTGCTCGGTGTACAATTTTTATTGTTCTTATATGTCGAATTTTATGAGTTCAAGCTTCATAGATTATTTCGATGCCAAAACACTAACATTCTATGACAAATGGACAAAACCGTTAAAAGATCCTCCATAGAGAGAGTTGAGCAACTTCGGACCATAAAAGTTGCTCGGTGTACAATTTTTATTGTTCTTGTATGTCAAATTTTATGAGTATATGCTTCCTAGATTTTTTCGATGCCAAAACACCAACTTTCTATGAAAAATGGACAAAACCGTCAAAAGCTCCTCCAAAGAGAGAGTTGAGAAACTTTGGACTATCAAACTTGCTCGGGAAAGACTTTTTATTGTTCTTCAATGTCAAATTTTACGAGTATAAGCTTCCTAGATTATTTCGATGCCAAAACACCAAATTTCTATGACCAATGGACAAAACCGTTAAAAACTCCTCCATAGAGAGAGTTGAGCAACTTCGGACCATGAAAGTTGCTCGGTGTACAATTTTTATTGTTCTAATATGTCGAATTTTAAGAGTATAAGCTTCATAGATTATTTCGATGCCAAACACCAACTTTCTATGACAAATAGACAAAATCGTTAAAAGCTCCTCCATAGAGAGAGTTGACCATTTTCGGACCATCAAAGTTGCTCGGTGTACAATTTTTATTGTTCTTTTATGTCAAATTTTATGAGTTTAAGCTTCATAGACTATTTCAATGAAAAAACACCAACTTTCTATGACAAATGGAGAAAACCGTTAAAAGCTCCTCCATAGAGAGAGTTGAGCAACTTCGGACCATCAAAGTTGCTCGGTATACAGTTTTTGTTGTTCTTATATGTCAAATTTTATAAGTATAGGCTTCATAGATTATTTCGATGCAAAAACACCAACTTTCTATGACAAATGGACAAAACCGTTAAACGCTCCTCTATAGAGAGAGTTGAGCAACTTCGGGCTATCTAACTTGCTCGGGATAGACTTTTTATTGTTCTTCTATGTCAAATTTTACGAGTATAAGCTTCCTAGATTTTTTCGATGCCAAAACACCAAGTTTCTATGACAAATGGACAAAACCGTTAAAAGCTCCTCCATAGAGAGAGTTGAGCAACTTCGGACCATGAAAGTTGCTCTGTGTACAATTTTTATTGTTCTTATATGTCGAATTTTACGAGTATAAGCTTCCTAGATTATTTCGATGCAAAACACCAACTTTCTATGACAAATAGACAAAATCGTTAAAAGCAACTCCATAGAGAGAGTTGAGCATTTTCGGACCATCAAAGTTGCTCGGTGTACAATTTTTATTGTTCTTATATGTCGAATTTTATGAGTTCAAGCTTCATAGATTATTTCGATGCCAAAACACTAACATTCTATGACAAATGGACAAAACCGTTAAAAGATCCTCCATAGAGAGAGTTGAGCAACTTCGGACCATAAAAGTTGCTCGGTGTACAATTTTTATTGTTCTTATATGTCAAATTTTATGAGTTTAAGCTTCATAGATTATTTCGATGCAAAAACACCAACTTTCTATGACAAATGGACAAAACCGTTAAAAGCTCCTCCATAGAGAGAGTTGAGCAACTTCGGACCATCAAAGTTGCTCGGTATACACTTTTATTGTTCTTATATGTCAAATTTTATGAGTATAGGCTTCATAGATTATTTCGATGCCAAAACACCAACTTTCTATGACAAATGGACGAAACCGTTAACAGCTCCTCCATAGAGAGAGTTGAGCAACTTCGGATCATCAAAGTTTCTCGGTGGACAATTTTTATTGTTTTTATACGTCAAATTTTACGAGTATAACCTTCCTAGATTATTTCGATGCCAAAACACCAAGTTTGTATGACCAATGGACAAAACCGTTAAAAGCTCCTCCATGGAGAGAGTTGAGCAACTTCGGACCATCAAAGTTGCTCGGGATACACTTTTTATTGTCCTTATATGTCAAATTTTATGAGTATATGCTTCCTAGATTTTTTCGATGCCAAAACACCAACTTTCTATGACAAATGGACAAAACCGTCAAAATCTCCTCCAAAGAGAGAGTTGAGAAACTTCGGACTATCAAACTTGCTCGGGATAGACCTTTTATTGTTCTTCAATGTCAAATTTTACGAGTATAAGCTTCCTAGATTATTTCGATGCCAAAACACCAAGTTTTTATGACCAATGGACAAAACCGTTAAAAGCTCCTCCATAGAGAGAGTTGAGCAACTTCGGACCATGAAAGTTGCTCGGTGTACAATTTTTATTGTTCTTATATGTCGAATTTTACGTGTATAAGCTTCCAAGATTATTTCGATGCCAAAACACCAATTTTCTATGACAAATGAACGAAACCGTTAACAGCTCCTCCATAGAGAGAGTTGAGCAACTTCGGACCATGAAAGTTGCTCGGTGTACAATTTTTATTGTTTTTATACGTCAAATTTTTTGAGTATAACCTTCCTAGATTATTTCGATGCCAAAACAACAACTTTCTATGACAAATGGACAAAACCGTTAAAAGCTCCTCCATAGAGAGAGTTGAGCAACTTCGGACCATCAAAGTTGCTCGGGATACACTTTTTATTGTTCTTATATGTCAAATTTTATGAGTATAAGCTTCCTAGATTTTTTCGATGCCAAAACACCAACTTTCTGTGACAAATGGACAAAACCGTCAAAAGCTCCTCCATAGAGAGAGTTGAGAAACTTCGGACTATCAAACTTGCTCGGGATAGACTTTTTATTGTTCTTCTATGTCAAATTTTACGAGTATAAGCTTCCTAGATTATTTCGATGCCAAAACACCAAGTTTCTATGACAAATGGACAAAACCGTTAAAAGCTCCTCCATAGAGAGAGTTGAGCAACTTCGGACCATGAAAGTTGCTCGGTGTACAATTTTTATTGTTCTTATATGTTGAATTTTACGAGTATAAGCTTCCTAGATTATTTCGATGCCAAAACACCAACTTTCTATGAAAAATAGACAAAATCGTTAAAAGCTACTCCATAGAGAGAGTTGAGCATTTTCGGACCATCAAAGTTGCTCGGTGTACAATTTTTATTGTTCTTATATGTCGAATTTTATGAGTTCAAGCTTCATAGATTATTTCGATGCCAAAACACCAAGTTTTTATGACCAATGGACAAAACCGTTAAAAGCTCCTCCATAGAGAGAGTTCAGCAACTTCGGACCATGAAAGTTGCTCGGTGTACAATTTTTATTGTTCTTATATGTCGAATTTTACGTGTATAAGCTTCCAAGATTATTTCGATGCCAAAACACCAACTTTCTATGACAAATGAACGAAACCGTTAACAGCTCCTCCATAGAGAGAGTTGAGCAACTTCGGATCATCAAAGTTGCTCGGTGTACAATTTTTATTGTTTTTATACGTCAAATTTTTTGAGTATAACCTTCCTAGATTATTTCGATGCCAAAACACCAACTTTGTATGACAAATGGACAAAACCGTTAAAAGCTCCTCCATAGAGAGAGTTGAGTAACTTCGGACCATCAAAGTTGCTCGGTGTAAAATTTTTATTGTTCTTATATGTCGAATTTTACGAGTATAAGCTTCCTAGATTATTTCGATGCCAAAATTCCAACTTTCTATGACAAATAGACAAAATCGTTAAAAGCTCCTCCATAGAGAGATTTGACCATTTTCGGACCATCAAAGTTGCTCGGTGTACAATTTTTATTGTTCTTCTATGTCAAATTTTATGAGTTTAAGCTTCATAGATTATTTTGATGAAAAAACACCAACTTTCTATGACAAATGGAGAAAACCGTTAAAAGCTCCTCCATAGAGAGAGTTGAGAAACTTCGGACTATCAAACTTGCTCGGGATAGACTTTTTATTGTTCTTCTATGTCAAATTTTACGAGTATAAGCTTCCTAGATTATTTCGATGCCAAAACACGAAGTTTCTATGACAAATGGACAAAACCGTTAAAAGCTCCTCCATAGAGAGAGTTGAGCAACTTCGGGCCATGAAAGTTGCTCGGTGTACAATTTTTATTGTTCTTATATGTCGAATTTTACGAGTATAAGCTTCCTAGATTATTTCGATGCCAAAACACCAACTTTCTATGAAAAATAGACAAAATCATTAAAAGCTACTCCATAGAGAGAGTTGAGCATTTTCGGACCATCAAAGTTGCTCGGTGTACAATTTTTATTGTTCTTATATGTCGAATTTTATGAGTTCAAGCTTCATAGATTATTTCGATGCCAAAACACCAACATTCTATGACAAATGGACAAAACCGTTAAAAGCTCCTCCATTGTGAGAGTTGAGCAACTTCGGACCATAAAAGTTGCTCGGTGTACAATTTTTATTGTTCTTATATGTCAAATTTTATGAGTTTAAGCTTCATAGATTATTTCGATGCAAAAACACCAACTTTCTATGACAAATGGACAAAACCGTTAAAAGCTCCTCCATAGAGAGAGTTGAGCAACTTCGGACCATCAAAGTTTCTCGGTATACACTTTTTATTGTTCTTATATGTCAAATTTTATGAGTATAGGCTTCATCGATTATTTCGATGCCAAAACACCAACTTTCTATGACAAATGGACGAAACCGTTAACAGATCCTCCATAGAGAGAGTTGAGCAACTTGGGATCATCAAAGCTGCTCGGTGTACAATTTTTATTGTTTTTATATGTCAAATTTTACGAGTATAACCTTCCTAGATTATTTCGATGCCAAAACAGCAACTTTCATTGACAAATGGACAAAACCGTTAAAAGCTCTTCCATGGAGCGAGTTGAGCAACTTCGGACCATCAAAGTTGCTCGGGTTACACTTTTTATTGTTCTTATATGTCAAATTTTATGAGTATAAGCTTCCTAGTTTTTTTCGATGCAAAAACACCAACTTTCTATGACAAACAGACAAAACCGTCAAAAGCTCCTCCATAGAGAGAGTTGAGCAACTTCGGACCATCTAAGTTGCTCGGGATATACTTTTTATTGTTCTTATATGTCAAATTTTATGAGTATAAGCTTCCTAGATTTTTTCGATGCCAAAACACCAACTTTCTATGACAAATGGACAAAACCGTGAAAAGCTCCTCCATAGAGAGAGTTGAGAAACTTCGGACTATCAAACTTGCTCGGGATAGACTTTTTATTGTTCTTCTATGTCAAATTTTACGAGTATAAGCTTCCTAGATTATTTCGATGCCAAAACACCAAGTTTCTATGACAAATGGAAAAAACCGTTAAAAGATCCTCCATAGAGAGAGTTGAGGAACTTCGGACCATGAAAGTTGCTCGGTGTACAATTTTTATTGTTCTTATATGTCGAATTTTTCGAGTATAAGCTTCCAAGATTATTTCGATGCCAAAACACCAACTTTCTATGACAAATAGACAAAATCGTTAAAAGCTCCTCCATAGAGAGAGTTGAGCATTTTCGGACCATCAAAGTTGCTCGGTGTACAATTTTTATTGTTCTTATATGTCAAATTTTATGAGTTTAAGCTTCATTGATTATTTCGATGCCAAAACACCAACTTTCAATGACAAATGGACAAAACCGTTAAAAGCTCCTCCATAGAGAGAGTTGAGCAACTTCGGACCATCGAAGTTGCTCGGTGTACAATTTTTATTGTTCTTATATGTCAAATTTTATGTGTTTGAGCTTCATAGATTATTTCGATGCAAAAACTCCAACTTTCTATGACAAATGGACAAAACCGTTAAAAGCTCCTCCATAGAGAGAGTTAAGAAACTTCGGACTATCAAACTTGCTCGGGATAGACTTTTTATTGTTCTTCTATGTCAAATTTTACGAGTATAAGCTTCCTAGACTATTTCGATTCCAAAACACCAAGTTTCTATGACAAATGGACAAAACCGTTAAAAGCTCCTCCATAGAGAGAGTTGAGAAACTTCGGACCATCAAAGTTGCTCGGTATACACTTTTTATTGTTCTTCTATGTCAAATTTTACGAGTATAAGCTTCCTAGATTATTTCGATGCAAAAACACCAAGTTTCTATGAAAAATGGACAAAACCGTTAAAAGCTCCTCCATAGAGAGAGTTGAGCAACTTCGGACCATTAAAGTTGCTCGGTGTACAATTTTTATTGTTCTTATATGTCGAATTTAACGAGTATAAGCTTCCTAGATTATTTCGATGCCAAAACACCAACTTTCTATGACAAATAGAAAAAACCGTTAAAAGCTCCTCCATAGAGAGAGTTGAGCAACTTCGGACCATGAAAGTTGCTCGGTGTACAATTTTTATTGTTCTTATATGTCAAATTTTATGAGTTTAAGCTTCATGGATTATTTCGATGCCAAAACACCAACTTTCTATGACAAATGGACAAAACCGTTAAAAGCTCCTCCATAGAGAGAGTTGAGCAACTTCGGACTATCAAACTTGCTCGGTATACACTTTTTATTGTTCTTATATGTCAAATTTTATGAGCATAGGCTTCATAGATTATTTCGATGACAAAACACGAACTTTCTATGACAAATGGACGAAACCGTTAACAGCTCCTCCATAGAGAGAGTTGAGCAACTTCGGACCATCAAAGTTGCTCGGTGTACAATTTTTATTGTTCTTATACGTCAAATTTTACGAGTATAAGCTTCCTAAATTATTTTGATGCCAAAACAAAACCTTTCTATGACAAATGGACGAAACCGTTAAAAGCTCCTCCAAAGAGAGAGTTGAGAAACTTCGGACCATCAAAGTTGCTCGGTATACAATTTTTATTGTTCTTATAAGTCAAATTTCATGAGTTTAGGCTTCATAGATTATTTCGATGCCAAAACACCAACTTTCTATGACAAATGGACGAAACCATTAACAGCTCCTCCATAGAGAGAGTTGAGCAACTTCGGACCATCAAAGTTGCTCGGCGTACAATTTTAATTGTTCTTATACGTCAAATTTTACGAGTATACGCTTCCTAGATTATTTCGATGCCAAAACACCAACTTTCTATGACAAATGGACAAAACCGTTAAAAGCTCCTCCATAGAGAGAGTTGAGCAACTTCGGACCATCTATGTTGCTCGGGATACAATTTTTATTGTTCTTATATGTCGAATTTTACGAGTATAAGCTTCGTAGATTATTTCGATTCCAAAACACCAACTTTCTATGACAAATAGAAAAAACCGTTAAAAGCTCCTCCATAGAGAGAGTTGAGCAACTTCGGACCATGAAAGTTGCTCGGTGTACAATTTTTATTGTTCTTATATGTCAAATTTTATGAGTTTAAGCTTCATGGATTATTTCGATGCCAAAACACGAACTTTCTATGACAAATGGACAAAACCGTTAAAAGCTCCTCCATAGAGAGAGTTGAGAAACTTCGGACTATCAAACATGCTCGGGATAGACTTTTTATTGTTCTTCTATGTCAAATTTTACGAGTATAAGCTTCCTAGATTATTTCGATGCAAAAACACCAAGTTTCTATGAAAAATGGACAAAACCGTTAAAAGCTCCTCCATAGAGAGAGTTGAGCAACTTCGGACCATGAAAGTTGCTCGGAGTACAATTTTTATTGTTCTTATATGTCGAATTTAACGAGTATAAGCTTCCTAGATTATTTCGATGCCAAAACACCAACTTTCTATGACAAATAGAAAAAACCGTTAAAAGCTCCTCCATAGAGAGAGTTGAGCAACTTCGGACCATGAAAGTTGCTCGGTGTACAATTTTTATTGTTCTTATATGTCAAATTTAATGAGTTTAAGCTTCATGGATTATTTCGATGCCAAAACACCAAGTTTCTATGACAAATGGACAAAACCGTTAAAAGCTCCTCCATAGAGAGAGTTGAGCAACTTCGGACCATGAAAGTTGCTCGGTGTACAATTTTTATTGTTCTTATATGTCGAATTTTACGAGTATAAGCTTCCAAGATTATTTTGATGCCAAAACACCAACTTTCTATGACAAATAGACAACATCGTTAAAAGCTCCACCATAGAGAGAGTTGAGCAACTTCGGACCATGAAAGTTGCCCGGTGTACAATTTTTATTGTTCTTATATGTCGAATTTTACGAGTATAAGCTTCCTAGATTATTTCGATGCCAAAACACCAACATTCTATTACAAATGGACAAAACCGTTAAAAGCTCCTCCATTGTGAGAGTTGAGCAACTTCGGACCATAAAAGTTGCTCGGTGTACAATTTTTATTGTTCTTATATGTCAAATTTTATGAGTTTAAGCTTCATAGATTATTTCGATGCAAAAACACCAACTTTCTATGACAAATGGACAAAACCGTTAAAAGCTCCTCCATAGAGAGAGTTGAGCAACTTCGGACCATCAAAGTTTCTCGGTATACACTTTTTATTGTTCTTATATGTCAAATTTTATGAGTATAGGCTTCATCGATTATTTCGATGCCAAAACACCAACTTTCTATGACAAATGGACGAAACCGTTAACAGATCCTCCATAGAGAGAGTTGAGCAACTTGGGATCATCAAAGCTGCTCGGTGTACAATTTTTATTGTTTTTATACGTCAAATTTTACGAGTATAACCTTCCTAGATTATTTCGATGACAAAACAGCAACTTTCATTGACAAATGGACAAAACCGTTAAAAGCTCTTCCATGGAGCGAGTTGAGCAACTTCGGACCATCAAAGTTGCTCGGGTTACACTTTTTATTGTTCTTATATGTCAAATTTTATGAGTATAAGCTTCCTAGTTTTTTTCGATGCCAAAACACCAACTTTCTATGACAAACGGACGAAACCGTCAAAAGCTCCTCCATAGAGAGAGTTGAGCAACTTCGGATCATCTAAGTTGCTCGGGATATACTTTTTATTGTTCTTATATGTCAAATTTTATGAGTATAAGCTTCCTAGATTTTTTCGATGCCAAAACACCAGCTTTCTATGACAAATGGACAAAACCGTGAAAAGCTCCTCCATAGAGAGAGTTGAGAAACTTCGGACTATCAAACTTGCTCGGGATAGACTTTTTATTGTTCTTCTATGTCAAATTTTACGAGTATAAGCTTCCTAGATTATTTCGATGCCAAAACACCAAGTTTCTATGACAAATGGAAAAAACCGTTAAAAGATCCTCCATAGAGAGAGTTGAGGAACTTCGGACCATGAAAGTTGCTCGGTGTACAATTTTTATTGTTCTTATATGTCGAATTTTTCGAGTATAAGCTTCCAAGATTATTTCAATGCCAAAACACCAACTTTCTATGACAAATAGACAAAATCGTTAAAAGCTCCTCCATAGAGAGAGTTGAGCATCTTCGGACCATCAAAGTTGTTCGGTGTACAATTTTTATTGTTCTTATATGTCAAATTTTATGAGTTTATGCTTCATTGATTATTTCGATGCCAAAACACCAACTTTCTATGACAAATGGATGAAACCGTTAACAGCTCCTCCATAGAGAGAGTTGAGCAACTTCGGACCATGAAAGTTGCTCGGTGTACAATTTTTATTGTTCTTCTATGTCAAATTTTACGAGTATAAGCTTCCTAGACTATTTCGATGCCAAAACACCAAGTTTCTATGACAAATGGACAAAACCGTTAAAAGCTCCTCCATAGAGAGAGTTGAGAAACTTCGGACTATCAAACTTGCTCGGGATAGACTTTTTATTGTTCTTCTATGTCAAATTTTACGAGTATAAGCTTCCTAGACTATTTCGATTCCAAAACACCAAGTTTCTATGACAAATGGACAAAACCGTTAAAAGCTCCTCCATAAAGAGAGTTGAGAAACTTCGGACCATCAAAGTTGCTCGGTATACACTTTTTATTGTTCTTCTATGTTAAATTTTATGAGTATAAGCTTCCTAGATTATTTCGATGCCAAAACACCAACTTTCTATTACAAATGGACGAAACCGTTAACAGCTCCTCCATAGAGAGAGTTGAGCAACTTCGGACCATCAAAGTTGCTCGGTGTACAATTTTTATTGTTCTTATACGTCAAATTTTACGAGTATAAGCTTCCTAAATTATTTTGATGCCAAAACAAAAACTTTCTATGACAAATGGACGAAACCGTTAAAAGCTCCTCCAAAGAGAGAGTTGAGCAACTTCGGACCATCAAAGTTGCTCGGTATACAATTTTTATTGTTCTTATAAGTCAAATTTTATGAGTTTAGGCTTCATAGATTATTTCGATGCCAAAACACCAACTTTCTATGACAAATGGACGAAACCATTAACAGCTCCTCCATAGAGAGAGTTGAGCAACTTCGGACCATCAAAGTTGCTCGGCGTACAATTTTTATTGTTCTTATACGTCAAATTTTACGACTATACGCTTCCTAGATTATTTCGATGCCAAAACACCAACTTTCTATGACAAATGGACAAAACCGTTAAAAGCTCCTCCATAGAGAGAGTTGAGCAACTTCGGACCATCTATGTTGCTCGGGATACACTTTTTATTGTTCTTATATGTCAAATTTTATGAGTATAAGCTTCCCAGATTTTCGATGCCAAAACACCAACTTTCTATGACAAATGGACAAAACCGTTAAAAGCTCCTCCATAGAGAGAGTTGAGAAACTTCGGACTATCAAACATGCTCGGGATAGACTTTTTATTGTTCTTCTATGTCAAATTTTACGAGTATATGCTTCCTAGATTATTTCGATGCAAAAACACCAAGTTTCTATGACAAATGGACAAAACCTTAAAAGCTCCTCCATAGAGAGAGTTGAAAAACTTCGGACTATCAAACTTGCTCGGGATAGACTTTTTATTCTTCTTCTATGTCAAATTTTACGAGTATAAGCCTCCTAGACTATTTCAATGCCAAAACACCAAGTTTCTATGACAAATGGACAAAACCGTTAAAAGCTCTTCCATAGACAGAGTTGAGAAACTTCGGACTATCAAACTTGCTCAGGATGGACTTTTTATTGTTCTTCTATGTCAAATTTTAAGAGTATAAGCTTCCTAGACTATTTCGATGCCAAAACACCAAGTTTCTATGACAAATGGACAAAACCGTTAAAAGCTCCTCCATAGAGAGAGTTGAGAAACTTCGGACTATCAAACTTGCTCGGGATAGACTTTTTATTGTTCTTCTATGTCAAATTTTACGAGTATAAGCTTCCTAGATTATTTCGATGCAAAAACACCAAGTTTCTATGAAAAATGGACAAAACCGTTAAAAGCTCCTCCATAGAGAGAGTTGAGCAACTTCGGACCATGAAAGTTGCTCGGTGTACAATTTTTATTGTTCTTATATGTCGAATTTTACGAGTATAAGCTTCTTAGATTATTTCGATGCAAAAACACCAACTTTCTATGACAAATAGAAAAAACCGTTAAAAGATCCTCCATAGAGAGAGTTGAGCAACTTCGGACCATGAAAGTTGCTCGGTGTACAATTTTTATTGTTCTTCTATGTCAAATTTTACGAGTATAAGCTTCCTAGACTATTTCGATGCCAAAACACCAAGTTTCTATGACAAATGGACAAAACCGTTAAAAGCTCCTCCATAGAGAGAGTTGAGAAACTTCGGACTATCAAACTTGCTCGGGATAGACTTTTTATTGTTCTTATATGTCAAATTTTATGAGTATAGGCTTCATAGATTATTTCGATGCCAAAACACCAACTTTCTATGACAAATGGATGAAACCGTTAACAGCTCCTCCATAGAGAGAGTTGAGCAACTTTGGACCATCAAAGTTGCTCGGTGTATAATTTTTATTGTTCTTATACGTCAAATTTTACGAGTATAAGCTTCCAAAATAATTTTGTTGCCAAAATAAAAACTTTCTATGACAAATGGACAAAACCGTTAAAAGCTCCTCCATAGAGAGAGTTGAGCAACTTCGGACCATCAAAGTTGCTCGGTATACACTTTTTATTGTTCTTATATGTCAAATTTTATGAGTATAGGCTTCATAGATTATTTCGATGCCAAAACACCAACTTTCTATGACAAATGGACGAAACCGTTAACAGCTCCTCCATAGAGAGAGTTGAGCAACTTCGGACAATCAAAGTTGCTCAGTGTACAATTTTTATTGTTCTTATACGTCAAATTTTACGAGTATAAGTTTCCTAGATTATTTCGATGCCAAAACACCAACTTTCTATGACAAATGGACGAAACCGTTAACAGCTCCTCCATAGAGAGAGTTGAGCAACTTCGGACAATCAAAGTTGCTCAGTGTACAATTTTTATTTTTCTTATACGTCAAATTTTACGAGTATAAGTTTCCTAGATTATTTCGATGCCAAAACACCAACTTTCTATGACAAATGGACAAAACCGTTAAAAGCTCCTCCATAGAGAGAGTTGAGCAACTTCGGACCATCTAAGTTGCTCGGGATACACTTTTTATTGTTCTTATATGTCAAATTTTATGAGTATAAGCTTCCTAGACTTTTTCGATGACAAAAGACAAACTTTCTGTGACAAATGGACAAAACCGTTAAAAGCTCCTCCATATAGAGAGTTGAGAAACTTCGGACTATCAAACTTGCTCGGGATAGACTTTTTATTGTTCTTCTATGTCAAATTTTACGAGTATAAGCTTCCTAGATTATTTCGTTGCCAAAACACCAACTTTCTATGACAAATAGAAAAAACCGATAAAAGCTCCTCCATAGAGAGAGTTGAGCAACTTCGGACCATGAAAGTTGCTCGGTGTACAATTTTTATTGTTCTTCTATGTCAAATTTTACGAGTATAAGCTTCCTAGACTATTTCGATGCAGAAACACCAAGTTTCTATGACAAATGGACAAATTCGTTAAAAGCTCCTCCATAGAGAGAGTTGAGAAACTTCGGAATATCAAACTTGATCGGGATAGACTTTTTATTGTTCTTCTATGTCAAATTTTACGAGTATAAGCTTCCTAGATTATTTCGATGCAAAAACACCAACTTTCTATGAAAAATGGACAAAACCGTTAAAAGCTCCTCCATAGAAAGAGTTGAGCAACTTCGGACCATGAAAGTTGCTCGATGTACAATTTTTATTGTTCTTATATGTCGAATTTTACGAGTTTAGGCTTGATAGATTATTTCGATGCAAAAACACTAAATTTCTATGACAAATGGACAAAACCGTTAAAAGATCCTCCATAGAGAGAGTTGAGAAACTTCGGACTATCAAACTTGCTCGGGATAGACTTTTTATTGTTCTTCTATGTCAAATTTTACGAGTATAAGCTTCCTAGATTATTTCGATGCAAAAACACCAACTTTCTATGAAAAATGGACAAAACCGTTAAAAGCTCCTCCATAGAGAGAGTTGAGCAACTTCGGACCGTGAAAGTTGCTCGGTGTACAATTTTTATTTTTCTTATATGTCGAATTTTATGAGTATAAGCTTCCTAGATTATTTCGATGCCAAAACACCAACTTTCTATGACAAATAGAAAAAACCGTTAAAAACTCCTCCATAGAGAGAGTTGAGCAACTTCGGACCACGAAAGTTGCTCGGTGTACAATTTTTATTGTTCTTCTATGTCAAATTTTACGAGTATAAGCTTCCTAGATTATTTCGATGCCAAAACACCAAGTTTCTATGACAAATGGACAAAACCATTAAAAGCTCCTCCATAGAGAGAGTTGAGAAACTTCGGACTATCAAACTTGCTCGGGATAGACTTTTTATTGTTCTTATATGTCAAATTTTATGAGTATAGGCTTCATAGATTATTTCGATGCCAAAACACAAACTTTCTATGACAAATGGCCGAAACCGTTAACAGCTCCTCCATAGAGAGAGTTGAGCAACTTCGGACCATCAATGTTGCTCGGTGTATAATTTTTATTGTTCATATACGTCAAATTTTACGAGTATAAGCTTCCGAAATAATTTTGATGCCAAAACAAAAACTTTCTATGACAAATGGACAAAACCGTTAAAAGCTCCTCCATAGAGAGAGTTGAGCAACTTCGGACCATCAAAGTTGCTCGGTATACACTTTTTATTGTTCTTATATGTAAAATTTTATGAGTATAGGCTTCATAGATTATTTCTATGCCAAAACACCAACTTTCTATGACAAATGGACGAAACCGTTAACAGCTCCTCCATAGAGAGAGTTGAGCAACTTCGGACCATGAAAGTTGCTCGGTGTACAATTTTTATTGTTCTTATATGTCGAATTTTACGAGTTTAGGCTTCATAGATTATTTCGATGCAAAAACACTAAATTTCTATGACAAATGGACAAAACCGTTAAAACTCCTCCATAGAGAGAGTTGAGAAACTTCGGACTATCAAACTTGCTCGGGATAGACTTTTTATTGTTCTTCTATGTCAAATTTTACGAGTATATGCTTCCTAGATTATTTCGATGCAAAAACACCAAGTTTCTATGACAAATGGACAAAACCGTTAAAAGCTCCTCCTTAGAGAGAGTTGAAAAACTTCGGACTATCAAACTTGCTCGGGATAGACTTTTTATTCTTCTTCTATGTCAAATTTTACGAGTATAAGCCTCCTAGACTATTTCAATGCCAAAACACCAAGTTTCTATGACAAATAGACAAAACCGTTAAAAGCTCTTCCATAGACAGAGTTGAGAAACTTCGGACTATCAAACTTGCTCAGGATAGACTTTTTATTGTTCTTCTATGTCAAATTTTACGAGTATAAGCTTCCTAGACTATTTCGATGCCAAAACACCAAGTTTCTATGACAAATGGACAAAACCGTTAAAAGCTCCTCCATAGAGAGAGTTGAGAAACTTCGGACTATCAAACTTGCTCGGGATAGACTTTTTATTGTTCTTCTATGTCAAATTTTACGAGTATAAGCTTCCTAGATTATTTCGTTGCCAAAACACCAACTTTCTATGACAAATAGAAAAAACCGTTAAAAGCTCCTCCATAGAGAGAGTTGAGCAACTTCGGACCATGAAAGTTGCTCGGTGTACAATTTTTATTGTTCTTCTATGTCAAATTTTACGAGTATAAGCTTCCTAGACTATTTCGATGCAGAAACACCAAGTTTCTATGACAAATGGACAAATTCGTTAAAAGCTCCTCCATAGAGAGAGTTGAGAAACTTCGGAATATCAAACTTGATCGGGATAGACTTTTTATTGTTCTTCTATGTCAAATTTTACGAGTATAAGCTTCCTAGATTATTTCGATGCAAAAACACCAACTTTCTATGAAAAATGGACAAAACCGTTAAAAGCTCCTCCATAGAGAGAGTTGAGCAACTTCGGACCATGAAAGTTGCTCGGTGTACAATTTTTATTTTTCTTATATGTCGAATTTTATGAGTATAAGCTTCCTAGATTATTTCGATGCCAAAACACCAACTTTCTATGACAAATAGAAAAAACCATTAAAAGCTCCTCCATAGAGAGAGTTGAGCAACTTCGGACCATGAAAGTTGCTCGGTGTACAATTTTTATTGTTCTTCTATGTCAAATTTTACGAGTATAAGCTTCCTAGATTATTTCGATGCCAAAACACCAAGTTTCTATGACAAATGGACAAAACCATTAAAAGCTCCTCCATAGAGAGAGTCGAGAAACTTCGGACTATCAAACTTGCTCGGGATAGACTTTTTATTGTTCTTATATGTCAAATTTTATGAGTATAGGCTTCATAGATTATTTCGATGCCAAAACACAAACTTTCTATGACAAATGGACGAAACCGTTAACAGCTCCTCCATAGAGAGAGTTGAGCAACTTCGGACCATCAATGTTGCTCGGTGTATAATTTTTATTGTTCTTATACGTCAAATTTTACGAGTATAAGCTTCCGAAATAATTTTGATGCGAAAACAAAAACTTTCTATGACAAATGGACAAAACCGTTAAAAGCTCCTCCATAGAGAGAGTTGAGCAACTTCGGACCATCAAAGTTGCTCGGTATACACTTTTTATTGTTCTTATATGTCAAATTTTATGAGTATAGGCTTCATAGATTATTTCTATGCCAAAACACCAACTTTCTATGACAAATGGACGAAACCGTTAACAGCTCCTCCATAGAGAGAGTTGAGCAACTTCGGACCATGAAAGTTGCTCGGTGTACAATTTTTATTGTTCTTATATGTCGAATTTTACGAGTTTAGGCTTCATAGATTATTTCGATGCAAAAACACTAAATTTCTATGACAAATGGACAAAACCGTTAAAACTCCTCCATAGAGAGAGTAGAGAAACTTTGGACTATCAAACTTGCTCGGGATAGACTTTTTATTGTTCTTCTATGTCAAATTTTACGAGTATATGCTTCCTAGATTATTTCGATGCAAAAACACCAAGTTTCTATGACAAATGGACAAAACCGTTAAAAGCTCCTCCATAGAGAGAGTTGAAAAACTTCGGACTATCAAACTTGCTCGGGATAGACTTTTTATTCTTCTTCTATGTCAAATTTTACGAGTATAAGCCTCCTAGACTATTTCAATGCCAAAACACCATGTTTCTATGACAAATAGACAAAACCGTTAAAAGCTCTTCCATAGACAGAGTTGAGAAACTTCGGACTATCAAACTTGCTCAGGATAGACTTTTTATTGTTCTTCTATGTCAAATTTTACGAGTATAAGCTTCCTAGACTATTTCGATGCCAAAACACCAAGTTTCTATGACAAATGGACAAAACCGTTAAAAGCTCCTCCATAGAGAGAGTTGAGAAACTTCGGACTATCAAACTTGCTCGGGATAGACTTTTTATTGTTCTTCTATGTCAAATTTTACGAGTATAAGCTTCCTAGATTATTTCGTTGCCAAAACACCAACTTTCTATGACAAATAGAAAAAACCGTTAAAAGCTCCTCCATAGAGAGAGTTGAGCAACTTCGGACCATGAAAGTTGCTCGGTGTACAATTTTTATTGTTCTTCTATATCAAATTTTACGAGTATAAGCTTCCTAGACTATTTCGATGCCGAAACACCAAGTTTCTATGACAAATGGACAAATTCGTTAAAAGCTCCTCCATAGAGAGAGTTGAGAAACTTCGGAATATCAAACTTGATCGGGATAGACTTTTTATTGTTCTTATATGTCAAATTTTATGACTATAGGCTTCATAGATTATTTCGATGCGAAAACACCAACTTTCTATGACAAATGGATGAAACCGTTAACAGCTCCTCCATAGAGAGAGTTGAGCAACTTCGGACCATCAAAGTTGCTCGGTGTATAATTTTTATTGTTCTTATACGTCAAATTTTACGAGTATAAGCTTCCAAAATAATTTTGATGCCAAAGCAAAATCTTTCTATGACAAATGGACAAAACCGTTAAAAGCTCCTCCATAGAGAGAGTTGAGCAACTTCGGACCATCAAAGTTGCTCGGTATACACTTTTTATTGTTCTTATATGTCAAATTTTATGAGTATAGGCTTCATAGATTATTTCGATGCCAAAACACCAACTTTCTATGACAAATGGACGAAACCGTTAACAGCTCCTCCATAGAGAGAGTTGAGCAACCTCGGACGATCAAAGTTGCTCGGTGTACAATTTTTATTGTTCTTATACGTCAAATTTTACGAGTATAAGTTTCCTAGATTATTTCGATGCCAAAACACCAACTTTCTATGACAAATGGACAAAACCGTTAAAAGCTCCTCCATAGAGAGAGTTGAGCAACTTCGGACCATCTAAGTTGCTCGGGATACACTTTTTATTGTTCTTATATGTCAAATTTTATGAGTATAAGCTTCCTAGACTTTTTCGATGCCAAAACACAAACTTTCCGTGACAAATGGACAAAACCGTTAAAAGCTCCTCCATAGAGAGAGTTGAGCAACTTCGGACCATCAAAGTTGCTCGGTATACACTTTTTATTGTTCTTATATGTCAAATTTTATGAGTATAGGCTTCATAGATTATTTCGATGCCAAAACACCAACTTTCTATGACAAATGGACGAAACCGTTAACAGGTCCTCCATAGAGAGAGTTGAGCAACTTCGGACCATGAAAGTTGCTCGGTGTACAATTTTTATTGTTCTTATATGTCGAGTTTTACGAGTTTAGGCTTCATAGATTATTTCGATGCAAAAACACAAAATTTCTATGACAAATGGACAAAACTGTAAAAAGCTCCTCCATAGAGAGATTTGAGAAACTTCGGACTATCAAACTTGCTCGGGATAGACTTTTTATTGTTCTTCTATGTCAAATTTTACGAGTATATGCTTCCTAGATTATTTCGATGCAAAAACACCAAGTTTCTATGACAAATGGACAAAACCGTTAAAAGCTCCTCCATAGAGAGAGTTGAAAAACTTCGGACTATCAAACTTGCTCGGGATAGACTTTTTATTCTTCTTCCATGTCAAATTTTACGAGTATAAGCCTTCTAGACTATTTCAATGCCAAAACACCAAGTTTCTATGACAAATGGACAAAACCGTTAAAAGCTCTTCCATAGACAGAGTTGAGAAACTTCGGACTATCAAACTTGCTCAGGATACACTTTTTATTGTTCTTCTATGTCAAATTTTATGAGTATAAGCTTCCTAGACTATTTCGATGCCAAAACACCAAGTTTCTATGACAAATGGACAAAACCGTTAAAAGCTCCTCCATAGAGAGAGTTGAGAAACTTCGGACTATCAAACTTGCTCGGGATAGAATTTTTATTTTTCTTCTATGTCAAATTTTACGAGTATAAGCTTCCTAGATTATTTCGATGCAAAAACAACAAGTTTCTACGAAAAATGGACAAAACCGTTAAAAGCTCCTCCATAGAGAGAGTTGAGCAACTTCGGACCATGAAAGTTGCTCGATGTACAATTTTTATTGTTCTTATATGTCGAATTTTACGAGTATAAGCTTCCTAGATTATTTCGTTGCCAAAACACCAACTTTCTATGACAAATAGAAAAAACCGTTAAAAGCTCCTCCATAGAGAGAGTTGAGCAACTTCGGACCATGAAAGTTGCTCGGTGTATAATTTTTATTGTTCTTCTATGTCAAATTTTACGAGTATAAGCTTCCTAGACAATTTCGATGCCAAAACACCAAGTTTCTATGACAAATGGGCAAAACCGTTAAAAGCTCCTCCATAGAGAGAGTTGAGAAACTTCGGAATATCAAACTTGCTCGGGATAGACTTTTTATTGTTCTTATATGTCAAATTTTATAAGTATAGGCTTCATAGATTATTTCGATGCCAAAACACCAACTTTCTATGACAAATGGATGAAACCGTTAACAGCTCCTCCATAGAGAGAGTTGAGCAGCTTCGGACCATCAAAGTTGCTCGGTATACACTTTTTATTGTTCTTATATGTCAAATTTTATGAGTATAGGCTTCATAGATTATTTCGATGCCAAAACACCAACTTTATATGACAAATGGACGAAACCGTTAACAGCTCCTCCATAGAGAGAGTTGAGCAACTTCGGACCATCAAAGTTGCTCGGTGTACAATTTTTATTGTTCTTATACGTCAAATTTTACGAGTATAAGTTTCCTAGATTATTTCGATGCCAAAACATCAACTTTCTATGACAAATGGAGAAAACCGTTAAAAGCTCCTCCATAGAGAGAGTTGAGCAACTTCGGACCATCTAAGTTGCTCGGGATACACTTTTTATTGTTCTTATATGTCAAATTTTATGAGTATAAGCTTCCTAGACTTTTTCGATGCCAAAACACAAACTTTCTATGACAAATGGACAAAACCGTTAAAAGCTCCTCCATATAGAGAGTTGAGAAACTTCGGACTATCAAACTTGCTCGGGATAGACTTTTTATTGTTCTTCTATGTCAAATTTTACGAGTATAAGCGTCATAGATTATTTCGATGCCAAAACACCAAGTTTCTATGACAAATGGACAAAACCGTTAAAAGGTCCTCCATAGAAAGAGTTGAGCAACTTCGGACCATGAAAGTTGCTCGGTGTACAATTTTTATTGTTCTTATATGTCGAATTTTACGAGTATAAGCATCCTAGATTATTTCGATGCCAAAACACCAACTTTCTATGACAAATAGAAAAAACCGTTAAAAGCTCCCCCATAGAGAGAGTTGAGCAACTTCGGACCATGAAAGTTGCTCGGTGTACAATTTTTATTGTTCTTATATGTCAAGTTTTATGAGTTTAAGCTTCATAGATTATTTCGATGCAAAAACACCAACTTTCTATGACAAATAGACAAAACCGTTAAATGCTCCTCCATAGAGAGAGTTGAGAAACTTCGGACTATCAAACTTGCTCGGTATACACTTTTTATTGTTCTTATATGTCAAATTTTATGAGTATAGGCTTCGTAGATTATTTCGATGCCAAAACACCAACTTTCTATGACAAATGGACGAAACCGTTAACAGGTCCTCCATAGAGAGAGTTGAGCAACTTCGGACCATCAAAGTTGCTCGGTATACAATTTTTATTGTTCTTATACGTCAAATTTTACGAGTATAAGTTTCCTAGATTATTTCGATGACAAAACACCAACTTTCTATCATAAATGGACAAAACCGTTAAAAGCTCCTCTATAGAGAGAGTTGAGCAACTTCGGACCATCTAAGTTGCTCGGGATACACTTTTTATTGTTCTTATATGTCAAATTTTATGAGTATAAGCTTCCAAGATTTTTTCGATGCCAAAACACCAACTTTCTATGACAAATGGGCAAAACCGTTAAAAGCTCCGCCATAGAGAGAGTTGAGAAACTTCGGACTATCAAACTTGCTCGGGATAGACTTTTTATTGTTCTTCTATGTCAAATTTTACGAGTATAAGCTTCCTAGACTATTTCGATGCCAAAACACCAAGTTTCTATGACAAATGGACAAAACCGTTAACAGCTCCTCCATAGAGAGAGTTGAGCAACTTCGGATCATCAAAGTTGCTTGGTATACACTTTTTATTGTTCTTATATGTCAAATTTTATGAGTATAGGCTTCATAGATTATTTCGATGCCAAAACAACAACTTTCTATGACAAATGGACGAAACCGTTAACAGCTCCTCCATAGAGAGTGTTGAGCAACTTCGGACCATCAAAGTTGCTCGGTGTACAATTTATATTGTTCTTATATGTCGAATTTTACGAGTATAAGCTTCCTAGATTATTTCGTTGCCAAAACACCAACTTTCTATGACAAATAGAAAAAACCGTTAAAAGCTCCTCCATAGAGAGAGTTGAGCAACTTCGGACCATGAAAGTTGCTCGGTGTATAATTTTTATTGTTCTTCTATGTCAAATTTTACGAGTATAAGCTTCCTAGACAATTTCGATGCCAAAACACCAAGTTTCTATGACAAATGGGCAAAACCGTTAAAAGCTCCTCCATAGAGAGAGTTGAGAAACTTCGGAATATCAAACTTGCTCGGGATAGACTTTTTATTGTTCTTATATGTCAAATTTTATGAGTATAGGCTTCATAGATTATTTCGATGCCAAAACACCAACTTTCTATGACAAATGGATGAAACCGTTAACAGCTCCTCCATAGAGAGAGTTGAGCAGCTTCGGACCATCAAAGTTGCTCGGTATACACTTTTTATTGTTCTTATATGTCAAATTTTATGAGTATAGGCTTCATAGATTATTTCGATGCCAAAACACCAACTTTATATGACAAATGGACGAAACCGTTAACAGCTCCTCCATAGAGAGAGTTGAGCAACTTCGGACCATCAAAGTTGCTCGGTGTACAATTTTTATTGTTCTTATACGTCAAATTTTACGAGTATAAGTTTCCTAGATTATTTCGATGCCAAAACACCAACTTTCTATGACAAATGGACAAAACCGTTAAAAGCTCCTCCATAGAGAGAGTTGAGCAACTTCGGACCATCTAAGTTGCTCGGGATACACTTTTTATTGTTCTTATATGTCAAATTTTATGAGTATAAGTTTCCTAGACTTTTTCGATGCCAAAACAAAAACTTTCTATGACAAATGGACAAAACCGTTAAAAGCTCCTCCATATAGAGAGTTGAGAAACTTCGGACTATCAAACTTGCTCGGGATAGACTTTTTATTGTTCTTCTATGTCAAATTTTACGAGTATAAGCGTCATAGATTATTTCGATGCCAAAACACCAAGTTTCTATGACAAATGGACAAAACCGTTAAAAGCTCCTCTATAGAAAGAGTTGAGCAACTTCGGACCATGAAAGTTGCTCGGTGTACAAATTTTATTGTTCTTATATGTCGAATTTTACGAGTATAAGCATCCTAGATTATTTCGATGCCAAAACACCAACTTTCTATGACAAATAGAAAAAACCGTTAAAAGCTCCCCCATAGAGAGAGTTGAGCAACTTCGGACCATGAAAGTTGCTCGGTGTACAATTTTTATTGTTCTTATATGTCAAGTTTTATGAGTTTAAGCTTCATAGATTATTTCGATGCAAAAACACCAACTTTCTATGACAAATAGACAAAACCGTTAAAAGCTCCTCCATAGAGAGAGTTGAGAAACTTCGGACTATCAAACTTGCTCGGTATACACTTTTTATTGTTCTTATATGTCAAATTTTATGAGTATAGGCTTCGTAGATTATTTCGATGCCAAAACACCAACTTTCTATGACAAATGGACGAAACCGTTAACAGCTCCTCCATAGAGAGAGTTGAGCAACTTCGGACCATCAAAGTTGCTCGGTATACAATTTTTATTGTTCTTATACGTCAAATTTTACGAGTATAAGTTTCCTAGATTATTTCGATGCCAAAACACCAACTTTCTATCATAAATGGACAAAACCGTTAAAAGCTCCTCTATAGAGAGAGTTGAGCAACTTCGGACCATCTATGTTGCTCGGGATACACTTTTTATTGTTCTTATATGTCAAATTTTATGAGTATAAGCTTCCTAGATTTTTTCGATGCCAAAACACCAACTTTCTATGACAAATGGACAAAACCGTTAAAAGCTCCGCCATAGAGAGAGTTGAGAAACTTCGGACTATCAAACTTGCTCAGGATAGACTTTTTATTGTTCTTCTATGTCAAATTTTACGAGTATAAGCTTCCTAGACTATTTCGATGCCAAAACACCAAGTTTCTATGACAAATGGACAAAACCGTTAACAGCTCCTCCATAGAGAGAGTTGAGCAACTTCGGACCATCAAAGTTGCTTGGTATACACTTTTTATTGTTCTTATATGTCAAATTTTATGAGTATAGGCTTCATAGATTATTTCGATGCCAAAACAACAACTTTCTATGACAAATGGACGAAACCGTTAACAGCTCCTCCATAGAGAGTGTTGAGCAACTTCGGACCATCAAAGTTGCTCGGTGTACAATTTATATTGTTCTTATACGTCAAATTTTACGAGTATAAGTTTCCTAGATTATTTTGAAGACAAAACACCAACTTTCTAGGACAAATGGACAAAACCGTTAAAAGCTCCTCCATAGAGAGAGTTGAGCAACTTCGGACCATCTAAGTTGCTCGGGATACACTTTTTGTTGTTCTTATATGTCAAATTTTATGAGTATAAGCTTCCTAGATTTTTTCGATGCCAAAACACCAACTTTCTATGACAAATTAACAAAACCGTTAAAAGCTCCTCCATAGAGAGAGTTGAGAAACTTCGGACTATCAAACTTGCTCGGGATAGACTTTTTATTGTTCTTCTATGTCAAATTTTACGAGTATAAGCTTCACAGATTATTTCGATGCCAAAACACCAAGTTTCTATGACAAATGGACAAAACCGTTAAAAGCTCCTCCATAGAGAGAGTTGAGCAACTTCGGACCATGAAAGTTGCTCGGTGTACAATTTTTATTGTTCTTATATGTCGAATTTTACGAGTTTAGGCTTCATAGATTATTTCGATGCAAAAACACTAAATTTCTATGACAAATGGACAAAACCGTTAAAACTCCTCCATAGAGAGAGTTGAGAAACTTCGGACTATCAAACTTGCTCGGGATAGACTTTTTATTGTTCTTCTATGTCAAATTTTACGAGTATATGCTTCCTAGATTATTTCGATGCAAAAACACCAAGTTTCTATGACAAATGGACAAAACCGTTAAAAGCTCCTCATAGAGAGAGTTGAAAAACTTCAAACTATCAAACTTGCTCGGGATAGACTTTTTATTATTCTTCTATGTCAAATTTTACGAGTATAAGCCTCCTAGACTATTTCAATGCCAAAACACCAAGTTTCTATGACAAATGGACAAAACCGTTAAAAGCTCTTCCATAGACAGAGTTGAGAAACTTCGGACTATCAAACTTGCTCAGGATAGACTTTTTATTGTTCTTCTATGTCAAATTTTACGAGTATAAGCTTCCTAGACTATTTCGATGCCAAAACACCAAGTTTCTATGACAAATGGACAAAACCGTTAAAAGCTCCTCCATAGAGAGAGTTGAGAAACTTCGGACTATCAAACTTGCTCGGGATAGACTTTTTATTATTCTTCTATGTCAAATTTTACGAGTATAAGCTTCCTAGATTATTTCGATACAAAAACACCAAGTTTCTATGAAAAATGGACAAAACCGTTAAAAGCTCCTCCATAGAGAGAGTTGAGCAACTTCGGACCATGAAAGTTGCTCGGTGTACAATTTTTATTTTTCTTATATGTCGAATTTTACGAGTATAAGCTTCCTAGATTATTTCGTTGCCAAAACACCAACTTTCTATAACAAATAGAAAAAACCGTTAAAAGCTCCTCCATAGAGAGAGTTGAGCAACTTCGGACCATGAAAGTTGCTCGGTGTACAATTTTTATTGTTCTTCTATGTCAAATTTTACGAGTATAAGCTTCCTAGACTATTTCGATGCCGAAACACCAAGTTTCTATGACAAATGGACAAATTCGTTAAAAGCTCCTCCATAGAGAGAGTTGAGAAACTTCGGAATATCAAACTTGATCGGGATAGACTTTTTATTGTTCTTATATGTCAAATTTTATGACTATAGGCTTCATAGATTATTTCGATGCGAAAACACCAACTTTCTATGACAAATGGATGAAACCGTTAACAGCTCCTCCATAGAGAGAGTTGAGCAACTTCGGACCATCAAAGTTGCTCGGTGTATAATTTTTATTGTTCTTATACGTCAAATTTTACGAGTATAAGCTTCCAAAATAATTTTGATGCCAAAACAAAAACTTTCTATGACAAATGGACAAAACCGTTAAAAGCTCCTCCATAGAGAGAGTTGAGCAACTTCGGACCATCAAAGTTGCTCGGTATACACTTTTTATTGTTCTTATATGTCAAATTTTATGAGTATAGGCTTCATAGATTATTTCGATGCCAAAACACCAACTTTCTATGACAAATGGACGAAACCGTTAACAGCTCCTCCATAGAGAGAGTTGAGCAACTTCGGACCATCAAAGTTGCTCGGTGTACAATTTTTATTGTTCTTATACGTCAAATTTTACGAGTATAAGTTTCCTAGATTATTTCGATGCCAAAACACCAACTTTCTATGACAAATGGACAAAACCGTTAAAAGCTCCTCCATAGAGAGAGTTGAGCAACTTCGGCCCATCTAAGTTGCTCGGGATACACTTTTTATTGTTCTTATATGTCAAATTTTATGAGTATAAGCTTCCTAGACTTTTTCGATGCCAAAACACAAACTTTCTATGACAAATGGACAAAACCGTTAAAAGCTCCTCCATAGAGAGAGTTGAGCAACTTCGGACCATCAAAGTTGCTCGGTATACACTTTTTATTGTTCTTATATGTCAAATTTTATGAGTATAGGCTTCATAGATTATTTCGATGCCAAAACACCAACTTTCTATGACAAATGGACGAAACCGTTAACAGGTCCTCCATAGAGAGAGTTGAGCAACTTCGGACCATGAAAGTTGCTCGGTGTACAATTTTTATTGTTCTTATATGTCGAGTTTTACGAGTTTAGGCTTCATAGATTATTTCGATGCAAAAACACCAAGTTTCTATGACAAATGGACAAAACCGTTAAAAGCTCCTCCATAGAGAGAGTTGAAAAACTTCGGACTATCAAACTTGCTCGGGATAGACTTTTTATTCTTCTTCCATGTCAAATTTTACGAGTATAAGCCTTCTAGACTATTTCAATGCCAAAACACCAAGTTTCTATGACAAATGGACAAAACCGTTAAAAGCTCTTCCATAGACAGAGTTGAGAAACTTCGGACTATCAAACTTGCTCAGGATAGACTTTTTATTGTTCTTCTATGTCAAATTTTACGAGTATAAGCTTCCTAGACTATTTCGATGCCAAAACACCAAGTTTCTATGACAAATGGACAAAACCGTTAAAAGCTCCTCCATAGAGAGAGTTGAGAAACTTCGGACTATCAAACTTGCTCGGGATAGACTTTTTATTGTTCTTCTATGTCAAATTTTACGAGTATAAGCTTCCTAGATTATTTCGATGCAAAAACAACAAGTTTCTACGAAAAATGGACAAAACCGTTAAAAGCTCCTCCATAGAGAGAGTTGAGCAACTTCGGACCATGAAAGTTGCTCGATGTACAATTTTTATTGTTCTTATATGTCGAATTTTACGAGTATAAGCTTCCTAGATTATTTCGTTGCCAAAACACCAACTTTCTATGACAAATAGAAAAAACCGTTAAAAGCTCCTCCATAGAGAGAGTTGAGCAACTTCGGACCATGAAAGTTGCTCGGTGTATAATTTTTATTGTTCTTCTATGTCAAATTTTACGAGTATAAGCTTCCTAGACAATTTCGATGCCAAAACACCAAGTTTCTATGACAAATGGGCAAAACCGTTAAAAGCTCCTCCATAGAGAGAGTTGAGAAACTTCGGAATATCAAACTTGCTCGGGATAGACTTTTTATTGTTCTTATATGTCAAATTTTATGAGTATAGGCTTCATAGATTATTTCGATGCCAAAACACCAACTTTCTATGACAAATGGATGAAACCGTTAACAGCTCCTCCATAGAGAGAGTTGAGCAGCTTCGGACCATCAAAGTTGCTCGGTATACACTTTTTATTGTTCTTATATATCAAAATTTATGAGTATAGGCTTCATAGATTATTTCGATGCCAAAACACCAACTTTATATGACAAATGGACGAAACCGTTAACAGCTCCTCCATAGAGAGAGTTGAGCAACTTCGGACCATCAAAGTTGCTCGTTGTACAATTTTTATTGTTCTTATACGTCAAATTTTACGAGTATAAGTTTCCTAGATTATTTCGATGCCAAAACACCAACTTTCTATCATAAATGGACAAAACCGTTAAAAGCTCCTCTATAGAGAGAGTTGAGCAACTTCGGACCATCTAAGTTGCTCGGGATACACTTTTTATTGTTCTTATATGTCAAATTTTATGAGTATAAGCTTCCTAGATTTTTTCGATGCAAAAACACCAACTTTCTATGACAAATGGACAAAACCGTTAAAAGCTCCGCCATAGAGAGAGTTGAGAAACTTCGGACTATCAAACTTGCTCGGGATAGACTTTTTATTGTTCTTCTATGTCAAATTTTACGAGTATAAGTTTCCTAGACTATTTCGATGCCAAAACACCAAGTTTCTATGACAAATGGACAAAACCGTTAACAGCTCCTCCATAGAGAGAGTTGAGCAACTTCGGACCATCAAAGTTGCTTGGTATACACTTTTTATTGTTCTTATATGTCAAATTTTATGAGTATAGGCTTCATAGATTATTTCGATGCCAAAACAACAACTTTCTATGACAAATGGACGAAACCGTTAACAGCTCCTCCATAGAGAGTGTTGAGCAACTTCGGACCATCAAAGTTGCTCGGTGTACAATTTATATTGTTCTTATACGTCAAATTTTACGAGTATAAGTTTCCTAGATTATTTTGAAGACAAAACACCAACTTTCTAGGACAAATGGACAAAACCGTTAAAAGCTCCTCCATAGAGAGAGTTGAGCAACTTCGGACCATCTAAGTTGCTCGGGATACACTTTTTGTTGTTCTTATATGTCAAATTTTATGAGTATAAGCTTCCTAGATTTTTTCGATGCCAAAACACCAACTTTCTATGACAAATTAACAAAACCGTTAAAAGCTCCTCCATAGAGAGAGTTGAGAAACTTCGGACTATCAAACTTGCTCGGGATAGACTTTTTATTGTTCTTCTATGTCAAATTTTACGAGTATAAGCTTCACAGATTATTTCGATGCCAAAACACCAAGTTTCTATGACAAATGGACAAAACCGTTAAAAGCTCCTCCATAGAGAGAGTTGAGCAACTTCGGACCATGAAAGTTGCTCGGTGTACAATTTTTATTGTTCTTATATGTCGAATTTTACGAGTTTAGGCTTCATAGATTATTTCGATGCAAAAACACTAAATTTCTATGACAAATGGACAAAACCGTTAAAACTCCTCCATAGAGAGAGTTGAGAAACTTCGGACTATCAAACTTGCTCGGGATAGACTTTTTATTGTTCTTATAGGTCAAATTTTATGAGTATAAGCTTCATATATTATTTCGATTCCAAAACTCCAACTTTCTATGACAAATGGACAAAACCGTTAAAAGCTCGTCCATAAAGAGAGTTGAGCAACTTCGGACTATCAAAGTTGCTCGGGATAGACTTTTTATTGTTCTTCTATGTCAAATTTTACGAGTATAAGCTTCCTAAATTATTTCGATGCCAAAACACCAACTTTGTATGACAAATGGACAAAACCGTTAAAAGCTCCTCCATAGAGAGAGTTGAGCAATTTCGGACCGTGAAAGTTGCTCAATGTACAATTTTTATTGTTCTTGTATGTCAAAATTTATGAGTATAAGCTTCATAGATTATTTCGATGCCAAAACTCCAGCTTTCTATGACAAATGGACAAAACCGTTAAAAGCTCCTCCATAGAGAGACTTGAGCAACTTCGGACTATCAAAGTTGCTCAGGATAGACTTTTAATTGTTCTTCTATGTCAAATTTTACGAGTATAAGCTTCCTAGATTATTTCGATGCCAAAACACGAACTTTCTATGACATATGGACAAAACCGTTAAAAGTTCCTCCATAGAGAGAGTTGAGCAACTTCGGACCATCAAAGTTGCTCGGTGTATAATTTTTATTGTTCTTATATGTCAAATTTTATGAGTATAAGTTTCCTAGATTATTTCGATGCCAAAACGCCAACTTTCTATGACAAATGGAGCAAAATGTTAAAAGCTCCTCCATAGAGAGAGTTGAGCAACTTCGGACTATCAAAGTTGCTAGGGATAGACTTTTTATTGTTCTTCTTTGTCAAATTTTATGAGTATAAGCTTCCTAGATTATTTCGATGCCAAAACACCAACTTTCTATGACAAATGGACAAAACCGTTAAAAGCTCCTCCATAGAGAGAGTTGAGCAACTTCGGACCATCAAAGTTGATCGGTGTACAATTTTTATTGTTCTTATAAGTCAAATTTTATGAGTATAAGCTTCATAGATTATTTCGATGCCAAAACACCAACTTTCTATGACAAATGGACAAAACTGTTAAAAGCTCATCCATAGAGAGAGTTGAGCAACTTCGGACCATCAAAGTTGCGCGGTGTAGAATTTTTATTGTTCTTATATGTCAAATTTTAGGACTATAAGCTTCCTAGATTATTTCGATGACAAAACACCAACTTTCTATGACAAATGGACAAAACCGTTAAAAGCTCGTCCGTAGAGAGAGTTGAGCAACTTCGGACTATCAAAGTTGCTCGGGATAGACTTTTTATTGTTCTTTTATGTCAAATTTTACGAGTATAATTATTCTAGATTATTTCGATGCCAAAACACCAAATTTCTATGACAAATAGACAAAACCGTTAAAATCTCCTCCATAGAGAGAGTTGAGCAATTTCGGACCACGAAAGTTGCTCGGTGCACAATTTTAATTGTTCTTATACGTCAAATTTTACGAGTATAGGCTTACTAGATTATTTCGATGCGAAAACAACAACTTTCTATGACAAATGGACAAAACTGTTAAAAGCTCATCCATAGAAAGAGTTGACCAACTTCGGACCATCAAAGTTGCTCGGTGTACAATTTTTATTGTTCTTGTCTGTCAAATTTTATGAGTATAAGCTCCATAGATTATTTCGATGCCAAAACACCAACTTCCTATTTTAAATGGACGAAACCGTTAAAAGCTCCTCCATAGAGAGAGTTGAGCAACTTCGGACCATCAAAGTTGCTCGGTGTACAATTTTTATTGTTCTTGTATGTCAGATTTTATGACTATAAGCTTCATAGATTATTTCGATGCCAAAACAGCAACTTTCTATTACAAATGGACGAAACCGTTAAAAGCTCCTCCAAAGAGAGAGTTGAGCAACTTCGGACCATCAAAGTTGATCGGTGTACAATTTTTATTGTTCTTATATGTCAAATTTTAAGAGTATAAGCTTCATATATTATTTCGATTCCAAAACTCCAACTTTCTATGACAAATGGACAAAACCGTTAAAAGCTCGTCCATAAAGAGAGTTGAGCAACTTCGGACTATCAAAGTTGCTCGGGATAGACTTTTTATTGTTCTTCTATGTCAAATTTTACGAGTATAAGCTTCCTAAATTATTTCGATGCCAAAACACCAACTTTGTATGACAAATGGACAAAACCGTTAAAAGCTCCTCCATAGAGAGAGTTGAGCAATTTCGGACCATGAAAGTTGCTCAATGTACAATTTTTATTGTTCTTGTATGTCAAAATTTATGAGTATAAGCTTCATAGATTATTTCGATGCCAAAACTCCAACTTTCTATGACAAATGGACAAAACCGTTAAAAGCTCCTCCATAGAGAGAGTTGAGCAACTTCGGACCATCAAAGTTGCTCGGTGTACAATTTTTATTGTTCTTGTATGTCAAATTTTATGACTATAAGCTTCATAGATTATTTCGATGCCAAAACAGCAACTTTCTATTACAAATGGACGAAACCGTTAAAAGCTCCTCCAAAGAGAGAGTTGAGCAACTTCGGACCATCAAAGTTGCTCGGTGTACAATTTTTATTGTTCTTATATGTCAAATTTTAAGAGTATAAGCTTCATATATTATTTCGATTCCAAAACTCCAACTTTCTATGACAAATGGACAAAACCGTTAAAAGCTCGTCCATAAAGAGAGTTGAGCAACTTCGGACTATCAAAGTTGCTCGGGATAGACTTTTTATTGTTCTTCTATGTCAAATTTTACGAGTTTAAGCTTGCTAAATTATTTCGATGACAAAACACCAACTTTGTATGACAAATGGACAAAACCGTTAAAAGCTCCTCCATAGAGAGAGTTGAGCAATTTCGGACCATGAAAGTTGCTCAATGTACAATTTTTATTGTTCTTGTATGTCAAAATTTATGAGTATAAGCTTCATAGATTATTTCGATGCGAAAACTCCAACTTTCTATGACAAATGGACAAAACCGTTAAAAGCTCCTCCATAGAGAGACTTGAGCAACTTCGGACTATCAAAGTTGCTCAGGATAGACTTTATATTGTTCTTCTATGTCAAATTTTACGAGTATAAGCTTCCTAGATTATTTCGATGCCAAAACACGAACTTTCTATGACATATGGGCAAAACCGTTAAAAGTTCCTCCATAGAGAGAGTTGAGCAACTTCGGACCATCAAAGTTGCTCGGTGTATAATTTTTATTGTTCTTATATGTCAAATTTTATGAGTATATGTTTCCTAGATTATTTCGATGCCAAAACGCCAATTTTCTATGACAAATGGAGCAAAACGTTAAAAGCTCCTCCATAGAGAGAGTTGAGCAACTTCGGACTATCAAAGTTGCTCGGGATAGACTTTTTATTGTTCTTCTTTGTCAAATTTTATGAGTATAAGCTTCCTAGATTATTTCGATGCCAAAACACCAACTTTCTATGACAAATGGACAAAACCGTTAAAAGCTCCTCCATAGAGAGAGTTGAGCATCTTCGGACCATCAAAGTTGATCGGTGTACAATTTTTATTGTTCTTATAAGTCAAATTTTATGAGTATAAGCTTCATAGATTATTTCGATGCCAAAACACCAACTTTCTATGACAAATGGACAAAACTGTTAAAAGCTCATCCATAGAGAGAGTTGAGCAACTTCGGACCATCAAAGTTGCGCGGTGTAGAATTTTTATTGTTCTTATATGTCAAATTTTATGACTATAAGCTTCCTAGATTATTTCGATGACAAAACACCAACTTTCTATGACAAATGGACAAAACCGTTAAAAGCTCCTTCAGAGAGAGAGTTGAGCAACTTCAGACTATCAAAGTTGCTCGGGATAGACTTTTTATTGTTCTTTTATGTCAAATTTTACGAGTATAATTATTCTAGATTATTTCGATGCCAAAACACCAACTTTCTATGACAAATAGACAAAACCGTTAATATCTCCTCCATAAAGAGAGTTGAGCAATTTCGGACCATGAATGTTGCTCGGTGCACAATTTTTATTGTTCTTATACGTCAAATTTTACGAGTATAAGCTTCCTAGATTATTTCGATGCGAAAACAACAACTTTCTATGACAAATGGACAAAACTGTTAAAAGCTCATCCATAGAAAGAGTTGACCAACTTCGGACCATCAAAGTTGCTCGGTGTACAATTTTTATTGTTCTTGTATGTCAAATTTTATGACTATAAGCTTCATAGATTATTTCGATGCCAAAACAGCAACTTTCTATTACAAATGGACGAAACCGTTAAAAGCTCCTCCAAAGAGAGAGTTGAGAAACTTCGGACCATCAAAGTTGCTCGGTGTACAATTTTTATTGTTCTTATATGTCAAATTTTACGAGTATAAGCTTCATATATTATTTCGATTCCAAAACTCCAACTTTCTATGACAAATGGACAAAACCGTTAAAAGCTCGTCCATAAAGAGAGTTGAGCAACTTCGGACTATCAAAGTTGCTCGGGATAGACTTTTTATTGTTCTTCTATGTCAAATTTTACGAGTATAAGCTTCCTAAATTATTTCGATGCCAAAACACAAACTTTGTATGACAAATGGACAAAACCGTTAAAACCTCCTCCATAGAGAGAGTTGAGCAATTTCGGACCATGAAAGTTGCTCAATGTACAATTTTTATTGTTCTTGTATGTCAAAATTTATGAGTATAAGCTTCATAGATTATTTCGATGCCAAAACTCCAACTTTCTATGACAAATGGACAAAACCGTTAAAAGCTCCTCCATAGAGAGACTTGAGCAACTTTGGACTAATCAAGTTGCTCGGGATAGACTTTTTATTGTTCTTCTATGTCAAATTTTACGAGTATAAGCTTCCTAGATTATTTCGATGCCAAACCACCAACTTTCTATGACATATGGACAAAACCGTTAAAAGTTCCTCCATAGAGAGAGTTGAGCAACTTCGGACCATCAAAGTTGCTCGGTGTATAATTTTTATTGTTCGTATATGTCAAATTTTATGAGTATAAGTTTCCTAGATTATTTCGATGCCAAAACGCCAACTTTCTATGACAAATGGAGCAAAACGTTAAAAGCTCCTCCATAGGGAGAGTTGAGCAACTTCGGACTATCAAAGTTGCTCGGGATAGACTTTTTATTGTTCTTCTTTGTCAAATTTTATAAGTATAAGCTTCCTAGATTATTTCGATGCCAAAAAACCAACTTTCTATGACAAATGGACAAATCCGTTAAAAGCTCCTCCATAGAGAGAGTTGAGCAACTTCGAACCACCAAAGTTGATCGGTGTACAATTTTTATTGTTCTTGTATATCAAATTTTATGAGTATAAGCTCCATAGATTATTTCGATGCCAAAACACCAACTTCCTTTTTCAAATGGACGAAACCGTTAAAAGCTCCTCCATAGAGAGAGTTGAGCAACTTCGGACCATCAAAGTTGCTCGGTGTACAATTTTTATTGTTCTTGTATGTCAAATTTTATGACTATAAGCTTCATAGATTATTTCGATGCCAAAACAGCAACTTTCTATTACAAATGGACGAAACCGTTAAAAGCTCCTCCAAGGAGAGAGTTGAGCAACTTCGGACCATCAAAGTTGCTCGGTGTATAATTTTTATTGTTCTTATATGTCAAATTTTAAGAGTATAAGCTTCATATATTATTTCGATTCCAAAACTCCAACTTTCTATGACAAATGGACAAAACCGTTAAAAGCTTGTCCATAAAGAGAGTTGAGCAACTTCGGACTATCAAAGTTGCTCGGGATAGACTTTTTATTGTTCTTCTATGTCAAATTTTATGAGTATAAGCTCCATAGATTATTTCGATGCCAAAACACCAACTACCTATTTCAAATGGACGAAACCGTTAAAAGCTCCTCCAAGGATAGAGTTGAGCAACTTCGGACCATCAAAGTTGCTCAATGTACAATTTTTATTGTTCTTGTATGTCAAAATTTATGAGTATAGGCTTCATAGATTATTTCGATGCCAAAACACCAACTTTCTATGACATATGGACAAAACCGTTAAAAGTTCCTCCATAGAGAGAGTTGAGCAACTTCGGACCATCAAATTTGCTCGGTGTACAATTTTTATTGTTCTTGTATGTCAAATTTTATGACTATAAGCTTCATAGATTATTTCGATACCCAAACACCAACTTTCCATTACAAATGGACGAAACCGTTAAAAGCTCCTCCAAAGGGAGAGTTGAGCAATTTCGGACCATGAATGTTGCTCGGTGTACAACTTTTATTATTCTTATTCGTCAAATGTTACGAGTATAAGCTTCCTAGATTATTTCGATCCCAAAACACCAACTTTCTATGACAAATGGACAAAACCGTTAAAAGCTCGTCCATAGAGAGAGTTGAGCAACTTCGGACCATCAAAGTTGCTCGGCGTACAATTTTTATTGTTCTTGTATGTCAAATTTTATGAGTATAAGCTTCATAGATTATTTCGATTCCAAAACACTAACTTTCTATTACAAATGGACGAAACCGTTAAAAGCTCATCCATAGAGAGAGTTGATCAACTTCGGACCATCAAAGTTGCTCGGTGTACAATTTTTATTGTTCTTATATGTCAAATTTCATGAGTATATGTTTCCTAGATTATTTCGATGCCAAAACACCAACTTTCTATGACAAATGGACAAAATCGTTAAAAGCTCCTCCATAGAGAGAGTTGAGCAACTTCGGACTATCGAAGTTGCTCGGGATAGACTTTTTATTGTTCTTCTATGTCAAATTTTACGAGTATAAGCTTTCTAAATTATTTCGATGCCAAAACACCAACTTTTTATGACAAATGGACAAAACCGTTAAAAGCTCCTCCATAGAGAGAGTTGAGCAATTTTGGACCATGAAAGTTGCTCGGTTTACAATTTTTATTGTTCTTATACGTCAAATTTTACGAGTATAAGCTTCCTAGATTATTTCGATGCCAAAACACCAACTTTCTATGACAAATGGACAAAACCGTTAAAAGCTCCTCCAGAGAGAGAGTTGAGCAACTTCGGACTATCAAATTTGCTCGGGATAGACTTTTTATTGTTCTTCTATGTCAAATTTTACGAGTATAAACATTCTAGATTATTTCGATGCCAAAACACCAACTTTCTGTGACAAATAGACAAAACCGTTAAAAGCTCCTCCAAAGAGAGAGTTGAGCAATTTCGGACCATGAAAGTTGCTCGGTGCACAATTTTTATTGTTCTTATACGTCAAATTTTACGAGTATAAGCTTCCTAGATTAATTCGATGCCAGAAAACCAATTTTCTATGACAAACGGACAAAACCGCTAAAAGCTCCTCCATAGAGAGAGTTGAGCAACTTCGGACCATCAAAGTTGCTCGGACTTAGACTTTTTATTGTTCTTCTATGTCAAATTTTACGACTATAAGCTTCATAGATTATTTCGATACCCAAACACCAACTTTCCATTACAAATGGACGAAACCGTTAAAAGCTCCTCCAAAGGGAGAGTTGAGCAATTTCGGACCATGAATGTTGCTCGGTGTACAACTTTTATTATTCTTATTCGTCAAATGTTACGAGTATAAGCTTCCTAGATTATTTCGATCCCAAAACACCAACTTTCTATGACAAATGGACAAAACCGTTAAAAGCTCGTCCATAGAGAGAGTTGAGCAACTTCGGACCATCAAAGTTGCTCGGCGTACAATTTTTATTGTTCTTGTATGTCAAATTTTATGAGTATAAGCTTCATAGATTATTTCGATTCCAAAACACTAACTTTCTATTACAAATGGACGAAACCGTTAAAAGCTCATCCATAGAGAGAGTTGATCAACTTCGGACCATCAAAGTTGCTCGGTGTACAATTTTTATTGTTCTTATATGTCAAATTTCATGAGTATATGTTTCCTAGATTATTTCGATGCCAAAACACCAACTTTCTATGACAAATGGACAAAATCGTTAAAAGCTCCTCCATAGAGAGAGTTGAGCAACTTCGGACTATCGAAGTTGCTCGGGATAGACTTTTTATTGTTCTTCTATGTCAAATTTTACGAGTATAAGCTTTCTAAATTATTTCGATGCCAAAACACCAACTTTTTATGACAAATGGACAAAACCGTTAAAAGCTCCTCCATAGAGAGAGTTGAGCAATTTTGGACCATGAAAGTTGCTCGGTTTACAATTTTTATTGTTCTTATACGTCAAATTTTACGAGTATAAGCTTCCTAGATTATTTCGATGCCAAAACACCAACTTTCTATGACAAATGGACAAAACCGTTAAAAGCTCCTCCAGAGAGAGAGTTGAGCAACTTCGGACTATCAAATTTGCTCGGGATAGACTTTTTATTGTTCTTCTATGTCAAATTTTACGAGTATAAACATTCTAGATTATTTCGATGCCAAAACACCAACTTTCTGTGACAAATAGACAAAACCGTTAAAAGCTCCTCCAAAGAGAGAGTTGAGCAATTTCGGACCATGAAAGTTGCTCGGTGCACAATTTTTATTGTTCTTATACGTCAAATTTTACGAGTATAAGCTTCCTAGATTAATTCGATGCCAGAAAACCAATTTTCTATGACAAACGGACAAAATCGCTAAAAGCTCCTCCATAGAGAGAGTTGAGCAACTTCGGACCATCAAAGTTGCTCGGACTTAGACTTTTTATTGTTCTTCTATGTCAAATTTTACGAGTATAAGCTTCATAGATTATTTCGATGCCAAAACACCAACTTTCTATGACAAATGGACAAAACCGTTAAAAGCTCGTCCATAGAGAGAGTTCAGCAACTTCGGACCATCAAATTTGCTCGGTGTACAATTTTTATTGTTTTTGTATGTCAAATTTTACGAGTATAAGCTTCATAGATTATTTCGATGCCCAAACACCAACTTTCCATTACAAATGGACGAAACCGTTAAAAGCTCCTCCATAGAGAGAGTTGAGCAATTTCGGACCATGAATGTTGCTCGGTGGACAATTTTTATTGTTCTTATACGTCAAATTTTACGAGTATAAGCTTCATAGATTATTTCGATGCCAAAACACCAACTTTCTATGACAAATGGACAAAACCGTTAAAAGCTCGTCCATAGAGAGAGTTGAGCAACTTCGGACCATCAAATTTGCTCGGTGTACAATTTTTATTGTTTTTGTATGTCAAATTTTACGAGTATAAGCTTCATAGATTATTTCGATGCCCAAACACCAACTTTCCATTACAAATGGACGAAACCGTTAAAAGCTCCTCCATAGAGAGAGTTGAGCAATTTCGGACCATGAATGTTGCTCGGTGTACAACTTTTATTATTCTTATACGTCAAATGTTACGAGTATAAGCTTCCTAGATTATTTCGATCCCAAAACACCAACTTTCTATGACAAATGGACAAAACCTTTAAAAGCTCGTCCATAGAGAGAGTTGAGCAACTTCGGACCATCAAAGTTGCTCGGCGTACAATTTTTATTGTTCTTGTATGTCAAATTTTATGAGTATAAGCTTCATAGATTATTTCGATTCCAAAACACCAACTTTCTATTACAAATGGACGAAACCGTTAAAAGCACATCCATAGACAGAGTTGATCAACTTCGGACCATCAAAGTTGCTCGGTGTACAATTTTTATTGTTCTTATATGTCAAATTTTTTGAGTATAAGTTTCCTAGATTATTTCGATGCCAAAACAACAACTTTCTATGACAAATGGACAAAATCGTTAAAAGCTCCTCCATAGAGAGAGTTGCGCAACTTCGGACTATCGAAGTTGCTCGGGATAGACTTTTTATTGTTCTTCTATGTCAAATTTTACGAGTATAAGCTTTCTAAATTATTTCGATGCCAAAACACCAACTTTCTATGAGAAATGGACAAAACCGTTAAAAGCTCGTCCATAGAGAGAGTTGAGCAACTTCGGACCATCAAATTTGCTCGGTGTACAATTTTTATTGTTCTTGTATGACAAATTTTACGAGTATAGGCTTCCTAGATTATTTCGATGCCCAAAGACCAACTTTCCATTACAAATGGACAAAACCGTTAAAAGCTCGTCCATAGAGAGAGTTGAGCAACTTCGGATCATAAAAGTTGCTCGGCGTACAATTTTTATTATTCTTATACGTCAAATGTTACGAGTATAAGCTTCCTAGATTATTTCGATCCCAAAACACCAACTTTCTATGACAAATGGACAAAACCGTTAAAAGCTCGTCCATAGAGAGAGTTGAGCAACTTCGGACCATAAAAGTTGCTCGGCGTACAATTTTTATTGTTCTTGTATGTCAAATTTTATGAGTATAAGCTTCATAGATTATTTCGATTCCAAAACACCAACTTTCTATTACAAATGGACGAAACCGTTAAAAGCTCCTCCATAGAGAGAGTAGATCAACTTCGGACCATCAAAGTTGCTCGGTGTACAATTTTTATTGTTCTTATATGTCAAATTTTATGAGTATAAGTTTCCTAGATTATTTCGATGCCAAAACACCAACTTTCTATGACAAATGGACAAAATCGTTAAAAGCTCCTCCATAGAGAGAGTTGAGCAATTTTGGACCATGAAAGTTGCTCGGGATAGACTTTTTATTGTTCTTCTACGTCAAATTTTACGAGTATAAGCTTCCTAGATTATTTCGATGCCAAAACACCAACTTTTTATGACAAATGGACAAAACCGTTAAAAGCTCCTCCATAGAGAGAGTTGAGCAACTTCGGACTATCAAAGTTGCTCGGGATAGACTTTTTATTGTTCTTCTATCTCAAATTTTACGAGTATAAACATTCTAGATTATTTCGACGCCAAAACACCAATTTTCTATGACAAATGGACAAAACCGTTAACAGCTCCTCCATAGAGAGAGTTGACCAATTTCGGACAATGAATGTTGCTCGGTGTACAATTTTTATTATTCTTATACGTCAAATTTTACGAGTATAAGCTTCCTAGATTATTTAGATCCCAAAACACCAACTTTCTATGACAAATGGACAAAACCGTTAAAAGCTCGTCCATAGAGAGAGTTGAGCAACTTCGGACCATCAAAGTTGCTCGGTGTACAATTTTTATTGTTCTTCTATGTCAAAATTTATGAGTATAAGCTTCATAGATTATTTCGATGCCAAAACAGCAACTTTCTATTACAAATGGACGAAACCGTTAAAAGCTCCTCCATAGAGAGAGTTGAGCAACTTCGAACCATCAAAGTTGCTCGGTGTACAATTTTTATTGTTCTTGTATGTCAAATTTTATGAGTATAAGCTTCATAGATTATTTCGATGCCAAAACAGCAACTTTCTATTACAAATGGACGAAACCGTTAAAAGCTCGTCCATATAGAGAGTTGAACAACTTCGGACTATCAAAGTTGCTCGGGTTAGACTTTTTATTGTTCTTCTATGTCAAATTTTACGAGTATAAGCTTCGTAAATTATTTCGATGCCAAAACACCAACTTTGTATGACAAATGGACAAAACCGTTAAAAGCTCCTCCACAGAGAGAGTTGAGCAATTTCGGACCATGAAAGTTGCTCAATGTACAATTGTTATTATTCTTGTATGTCAAAATTTATGAGTATAAGCTTCATAGATTATTTCGATGCCAAAACTCCAACTTTCTATGACAAATGGACAAAACCATTAAAAGCACCTCCATAGAAAGAGTTGAGCAACTGCGGACTATCAAAGTTGCTCAGGATAGACTTTTTATTGTTCTTCTATGTCAAATTTTATGAGTATAAGCTTCCTAGATTATTTCGATGCCAAAACCCCAACTTTCTATGACATATGGACAAAACCGTTAAAAGTTCCTCTATAGAGAGAGTTGAGCAACTTCGGACCATCAAAGTTGCTCGGTGTATAATTTTTATTGTTCTTATATGTCAAATTTTATGAGTATAAGTTTCCTAGATTATTTCGATGCCAAAACACCAACTTTCTATGACAAATGGACAAAACCGTTAAAAGCTCCTCCAGAGAGAGAGTTGAGCAACTTCGGACTATCGAAGTTGCTCGGGATAGACTTTTTATTGTTCTTCTATGTCAAATTTTACGAGTATAAGATTTCTAAATTATTTCGATGCCAAAACACCAACTTTTTATGACAAATGGACAAAACCGTTAAAAGCTCCTCCATAGAAAGAGTTGAGCAATTTTGGACCATGAAAGTTGGTCGGTTTACAATTTTTATTGTTCTTATACGTCAAATTTTACGAGTATAAGCTTCCTAGATTATTTCGATCCCAAAACACCAACTTTCTATGACAAATGGACAAAACCGTTAAAAGCTCGTCCATAGAGAGAGTTGAGCAGCTTCGGACCATCAAACTTGCTCGGCGTACAATTTTTATTGTTCTTCTATGTCAAATTTTATGATTATAAGCTTCATAGATTATTTCGATTCCAAAACACCAACTTTCTATTACAAATGGACGAAACCGTTAAAAGCTCCTCCATAGGGAGAGTTGATCAACTTCGGACCATCAAATTTGCTCGGTGTACAATTTTTATTGTTCTTGTATGTCAAATTTTACGAGTATAAGCTTCATAGATTATTTCGATGCCAAAACACCAACTTTCCATTACAAATGGACGAAACCGTTAAAAGCTCTTCCCTAGAGAGAGTTGAGCAATTTCGGACCATGAATGTTGCTCGGTGTAAAACTTTTATTGTTCTTATACGTCAAATTTTACGAGTATAGGCTTCCTAGATTATTTCGATCCCAAAACACCAACTTTCTATGACAAATGGACAAAACCGTTAAAAGCTCGTCCATAGAGAGAGTTGAGCAGCTTCGGACCATCAAACTTGCTCGGCGTACAATTTTTATTGTTCTTCTATGTCAAATTTTATGATTATAAGCTTCATAGATTATTTCGATTCCAAAACACCAACTTTCTATTACAAATGGACGAAACCGTTAAAAGCTCCTCCATAGGGAGAGTTGATCAACTTCGGACCATCAAATTTGCTCGGTGTACAATTTTTATTGTTCTTGTATGTCAAATTTTACGAGTATAAGCTTCATAGATTATTTCGATGCCAAAACACCAACTTTCCATTACAAATGGACGAAACCGTTAAAAGCTCTTCCCTAGAGAGAGTTGAGCAATTTCGGACCATGAATGTTGCTCGGTGTAAAACTTTTATTATTCTTATACGTCAAATTTTACGAGTATAGGCTTCCTAGATTATTTCGATCCCAAAACACCAACTTTCTATGACAAATGGACAAAACCGTTAAAAGCTCGTCCATAGAGAGAGTTGAGCAACTTCGGACCATCAAAGTTGCTCGGCGTACAATTTTTATTGTTCTTGTATGTCAAATTTTATGAGTATAAGCTTCATAGATTATTTCGATTCCAAAACACCAACTTTCTATTACAAATGGACGAAACCGTTAAAAGCTCATCCATAGAGAGAGTTGATCAACTTCGGACCATCAAAGTTGCTCGGTGTACAATTTTTATTGTTCTTATATGTCAAATTTTATGAGTATAAGTTTCCCAGATTATTTCGATGCCAAAACACCAATTTTCTATGACAAATGGACAAAATCGTTAAAAGCTCCTCCATAGAGAGAGTTGAGCAACTTCGGACTATCGAAGTTGCTCGGGATAGACTTTTTATTGTTCTTCTATGTCAAATTTTACGAGTATAAGCTTTCTAAATTATTTCGATGCCAAAACACCAACTTTCTATGACAAATGGACAAAACCGTTAAAAGCTCGTCCATAGAAAGAGTTAAGCAACTTCGGACCATCAAATTTGCTCGGTGTACAATTTTTATTGTTCTTGTATGACAAATTTTACGAGTATAAGCTTTATAGATTATTTCGATGCCCAAAGACCAACTTTCCTTTACAAATGGACGAAACCGTTAAAAGCTCCTCCATAGAGAGAGTTGAGCAATTTCGGACCATGAATGTTGCTCGGTGTACAACTTTTATTATTCTTATTCGTCAAATGTTACGAGTATAAGCTTCCTAGATTATTTCGATCCCAAAACACCAACTTTCTATGACAAATGGACAAAACCGTTAAAAGCTCGTCCATAGAGAGAGTTGAGCAACTTCGGACCATAAACGTTGCTCGGCGTACAATTTTTATTGTTCTTGTATGTCAAATTTTATGAGTATAAGCTTCATAGATTATTTCGATTCCAAAACACCAACTTTCTATTACAAATGGACGAAACCGTTAAAAGCTCATCCATAGAGAGAGTTGATCAACTTCGGACCATCAAAGTTGCTCGGTGTACAATTTTTATTGTTCTTATATGTCAAATTTTATGAGTATTAGTTTCCTAGATTATTTCGATGCCAAAACACCAACTTTCTATGACAAATGGACAAAATCGTTAAAAGCTCCTCCATAGAGAGAGTTGAGCAACTTCGGACTATCGAAGTTGCTCGGGATAGACTTTTTATTGTTCTTCTATGTCAAATTTTACGAGTATAAGCTTTCTAAATTATTTCGATGCCAAAACACCAACTTTTTATGACAAATGGACAAAACTGTTAAAAGCTCCTCCATAGAGAGAGTTGAGCAATTTTGGACCATGAAAGTTGCTCGGTTTACAATTTTTATTGTTCTTATACGTCAAATTTTACGAGTATAAGCTTCCTAGATTATTTCGATGCCAAAACACCAACTTTCTATGACAAATGGACAAAACCGTTAAAAGCTCCTCTAGAGAGAGAGTTGAGCAACTTCGGACTATCAAAGTTGCTCGGGATAGACTTTTTATTGGTCTTCTATGTCAAATTTTACGAGTATAAACATTCTAGATTATTTCGACGCCAAAACACCAATTTTCTATGACAAATGGACAAAACCGTTAATAGCTCCTCCATAGAGAGAGTTGACCAATTTCGGACAATGAATGTTGCTCGGTGTACAATTTTTATTATTCTTATACGTCAAATTTTACGAGTATATGCTTCCTAGATTATTTAGATCCCAAAACACCAACTTTCTATGACAAATGGATAAAACCGTTAAAAGCTCGTCCATAGAGAGAGTTGAGCAACTTCGGACCATCAAACTTGCTCGGCGTACAATTTTTATTGTTCTTCTATGTCAAATTTTATGAGTATAAGCTTCATAGATTATTTCGATTCCAAAACACCAACTTTCTATTACAAATGGACGAAACCGTTAAAACCTCCTCCATAGGGAGAGTTGATCAACTTCGGACCATCAAATTTGCTCGGTGTACAATTTTTATTGTTCTTCTATGTCAAATTTTATGAGTATTAGTTTCCTAGATTATTTCGATGCCAAAACACCAACTTTCTATGACAAATGGACAAAACCATTAAAAGCACCTCCATAGAAAGAGTTGATCAACTGCGGACTATCAAAGTTGCTCAGGATAGACTTTTTATTGTTCTTCTATGTCAAATTTTATGAGTATAAGCTTCCTAGATTATTTCGATGCCAAAACCCCAACTTTCTATGACATATGGACAAAACCGTTAAAAGTTTCTCTATAGAGAGAGTTGAGCAACTTCGGACCATCAAAGTTGCTCGGTGTATAATTTTTATTGTTCTTATATGACAAATTTTATGAGTATAAGTTTCCTAGATTATTTCGATGCCAAAACACCAACTTTCTATGACAAATGGACAAAACCGTTAAAAGCTCCTCCAGAGAGAGAGTTGAGCAACTTCGGACTATCAAAGTTGCTCGGGATAGACTTTTTATTGTTCTTCTATGTCAAATTTTACGAGTATAAGCTTTCTAAATTATTTCGACGCCAAAACACCAACTTTTTATGACAAATAGACAAAACCGTTAAAAGCTCCTCCATAAAGAGAGTTGAGCAATTTTGGACCATGAAAGTTGGTCGGTTTACAATTTTATTGTTCTTATACGTCAAATTTTACGAGTATAAGCTTCCTAGATTATTTCGATCCCAAAACACCAACTTTCTATGACAAATGGACAAAACCGTTAAAAGCTCGTCCATAGAGAGAGTTGAGCAACTTCGGACCATCAAACTTGCTCGGCGTACAATTTTTATTGTTCTTCTATGTCAAATTTTATGAGTATTAGTTTCCTAGATTATTTCGATGCCAAAACACCAACTTTCTATGACAAATGGACAAAACCATTAAAAGCACCTCCATAGAAAGAGTTGATCAACTGCGGACTATCAAAGTTGCTCAGGATAGACTTTTTATTGTTCTTCTATGTCAAATTTTATGAGTATAAGCTTCCTAGATTATTTCGATGCCAAAACCCCAACTTTCTATGACATATGGACAAAACCGTTAAAAGTTTCTCTATAGAGAGAGTTGAGCAACTTCGGACCATCAAAGTTGCTCGGTGTATAATTTTTATTGTTCTTATATGACAAATTTTATGAGTATAAGTTTCCTAGATTATTTCGATGCCAAAACACCAACTTTCTATGACAAATGGACAAAACCGTTAAAAGCTCCTCCAGAGAGAGAGTTGAGCAACTTCGGACTATCAAAGTTGCTCGGGATAGACTTTTTATTGTTCTTCTATGTCAAATTTTACGAGTATAAGCTTTCTAAATTATTTCGACGCCAAAACACCAACTTTTTATGACAAATAGACAAAACCGTTAAAAGCTCCTCCATAGAGAGAGTTGAGCAATTTTGGACCATGAAAGTTGGTCGGTTTACAATTTTATTGTTCTTATACGTCAAATTTTACGAGTATAAGCTTCCTAGATTATTTCGATCCCAAAACACCAACTTTCTATGACAAATGGACAAAACCGTTAAAAGCTCGTCCATAGAGAGAGTTGAGCAACTTCGGACCATCAAACTTGCTCGGCGTACAATTTTTATTGTTCTTCTATGTCAAATTTTATGAGTATAAGCTTCATAGATTATTTCGATTCCAAAACACCAACTTTCTATTACAAATGGACGAAACCGTTAAAACCTCCTCCATAGGGAGAGTTGATCAACTTCGGACCATCAAATTTGCTCGGTGTACAATTTTTATTGTTCTTGTATGTCAAATTTTACGAGTATAAGCTTCTTAGATTATTTCGATGCCAAAACACCAACTTTGCATTACAAATGGACGAAACCGTTAAAAGCTCCTCCCTAGAGAGAGTTGAGCAATTTCGGACCATGAATGTTGCTCGGTGTACAACATTTATTATTCTTATACGTCAAATTTTACGAGTATAGGCTTCCTAGATTATTTCGATCCCAAAACACCAACTTTCTATGACAAATGGACAAAACCGTTAAAAGCTCGTCCATAGAGAGAGTTGAGCAACTTCGGACCATCAAAGTTGCTCGGCGTACAATTTTTATTGTTCTTGTATGTCAAATTTTATGAGTATATGCTTCATAGATTATTTCGATTCCAAAACACCAACTTTCTATTACAAATGGACGAAACCGGTAAAAGCTCCTCCATAGAGAGAGTTGATCAACTTCGGACCATCAAAGTTGCTCGGTGTACAATTTTTATTGTTCTTATATGTCAAATTTTATGAGTATAAGCTTCCTAGTTTATTTCGATGCCAAAACACCAACTTTCTATGACAAATGGACAAAACCGTTAAAAGCTCCTCCATAGAGAGAGTTGAGCAACTTCGGACCATCAAAGTTGCTCGGGATAGACTTTTTATTGTTCTTTTATGTCAAATTTTACGAGTATAAGCTTCCAAGATTATTTCGATGCCAAAACGCCAACTTTCTATTACAAATGGACGAAACCGTTAAAAGCTCCTCCATAGAGAGAGTTGATCAACTTCGGACCATCAAAGTTGCTCGGTGTACAATTTTTATTGTTCTTATATGTCAAATTTTATGAGTATAAGCTTCCTAGTTTATTTCGATGCCAAAACACCAACTTTCTATGACAAATGGACAAAACCGTTAAAAGCTCCTCCATAGAGAGAGTTGAGCAACTTCGGACTATCAAAGTTGCTCGGGATAGACTTTTTATTGTTCTTCTATGTCAAATTTTTTGAGTATAACTTTCTAAATTATTTCGATGCCAAAACACCAACTTTCTATGACAAATGGACAAAACCGTTAAAAGCCCCTCCATAGAGAGAGTTGAGCAATTTCGGACCATGAAAGTTGCTCGGTGTACAATTTTTATTGTTCTTATAAGTCAAATTTTACGAGTATAAGCTTCCTAGATTATTTCGATGCCAAAACACCAACTTTCTATGACAAATGGACAAAACCGTTAAAAGCTCTTCCAGAGAGAGAGTTGAGCAACTTCCGACTATCAAAGTTGCTCGGGATAGACTATTTATTGTTCTTCTATGTCAAATTTTATGAGTATAAACATTCTAGATTATTTCGATGCCAAAACACCAATTTTCTATGACAAATGGACAAAACCGTTAGAAGCTCCTCCATAGAGAGACTTGAGCAATTTCGGACCATGAATGTTTCTCGGTGTACAACTTTTATTATTCTTATACGTCGAATTTTATGAGTATAAGCTTCCTAGATTATTTCGATGTCAAAACACCAACTTTCTATGACAAATGGACAAAACCGTTAAAAGCTTCTCCATGGAGAGAGTTGAGCAACTTCGGACTGTCAAAGTTGCTCGGGATTGACTTTTTATTGTTCTTTTATGTCAAATTTTACGAGTATAAGCTTTCTAAATTATTTCGATGCCAAAACACCAACTTTCTATGACAAATGGACAAAACCGTTAAAACCTCCTCCATAGAGAGAGTTGAGCAATTTCGGACCATGAAAGTTGCTCGGTGCACAATTTTTATTGTTCTTATACGTCAAATTTTATGAGTATAAGCTTCCTAGATTATTTCGATCCCAAAACACCAACTTTCTATGACAAATGGACAAAACCGTTAAAAGCTCGTCCATAGAGAGAGTTGAGCAACTTCGGACCATCAATGTTGCTTGGTGTACAATTTTTATTGTTCTTCTATGTCAAATTTTATGAGTATAAGCCTCATAGATTATTTCGATTCCAAAACACCAACTTTCTATTATAAATGGACGACACCGTTAAAAGCTCCTCCATAGAGAGAGTTGATCAACTTCGGACCATCAAAGTTGCTCGGTGTACAATTTTTATTGTTCTTATATGTCAAATTTTATGAGTATAAGCTTCCTAGATTATTTTGATGCCAAAACACCAATTTTCTTTGACAAATGGACAAAACCGTTAAAAGCTCCTCCATAGAGAGAGATGAGCAATTTCGGACCATCAAAGTTGCTCGGCGTACAATTTTTATTGTTCTTGTATGTCAAATTTTATGAGTATAAGCTTCATAGATTATTTCGATTCCAAAACACCAACTTTCTATTAAAAATGGACGAAACCGTTAAAAGCTCCTCCATAGAGAGAGTTGATCAACTTCGGACCATTAAAGTTGCTCGGTGTACAATTTTTATTGTTCTTATATGTCAAATTTTATGAGTATAAGCTTCCAAGATTATTTCGATGACAAAACATCAACTTTCTATGACAAATGGACAAAACCATTAAAAGCTCCTCCATAGAGAGCGTTGAGCAACTTCGGACTATCAAAGTTGCTCGGGATAGACTTTTTATTGTTCTTATACGTCAAATTTTACGAGTATAAGCTTCCTAGATTATTTCGATCCCAAAACACCAACTTTCTATGACAAATGGACAAAACCGTTAAAAGCTCGTCCATAGAGAGAGTTGAGCAACTTCGGACCATCAAACTTGCTCGGCGTACAATTTTTATTGTTCTTCTATGTCAAATTTTATGAGTATAAGCTTCATAGATTATTTCGATTCCAAAACACCAACTTTCTATTACAAATGGACGAAACCGTTAAAACCTCCTCCATAGGGAGAGTTGATCAACTTCGGACCATCAAATTTGCTCGGTGTACAATTTTTATTGTTCTTGTATGTCAAATTTTACGAGTATAAGCTTCTTAGATTATTTCGATGCCAAAACACCAACTTTGCATTACAAATGGACGAAACCGTTAAAAGCTCCTCCCTAGAGAGAGTTGAGCAATTTCGGACCATGAATGTTGCTCGGTGTACAACATTTATTATTCTTATACGTCAAATTTTACGAGTATAGGCTTCCTAGATTATTTCGATCCCAAAACACCAACTTTCTATGACAAATGGACAAAACCGTTAAAAGCTCGTCCATAGAGAGAGTTGAGCAACTTCGGACCATCAAAGTTGCTCGGCGTACAATTTTTATTGTTCTTGTATGTCAAATTTTATGAGTATATGCTTCATAGATTATTTCGATTCCAAAACACCAACTTTCTATTACAAATGGACGAAACCGGTAAAAGCTCCTCCATAGAGAGAGTTGATCAACTTCGGACCATCAAAGTTGCTCGGTGTACAATTTTTATTGTTCTTATATGTCAAATTTTATGAGTATAAGCTTCCTAGTTTATTTCGATGCCAAAACACCAACTTTCTATGACAAATGGACAAAACCGTTAAAAGCTCCTCCATAGAGAGAGTTGAGCAACTTCGGACCATCAAAGTTGCTCGGGATAGACTTTTTATTGTTCTTTTATGTCAAATTTTACGAGTATAAGCTTCCAAGATTATTTCGATGCCAAAACGCCAACTTTCTATTACAAATGGACGAAACCGTTAAAAGCTCCTCCATAGAGAGAGTTGATCAACTTCGGACCATCAAAGTTGCTCGGTGTACAATTTTTATTGTTCTTATATGTCAAATTTTATGAGTATAAGCTTCCTAGTTTATTTCGATGCCAAAACACCAACTTTCTATGACAAATGGACAAAACCGTTAAAAGCTCCTCCATAGAGAGAGTTGAGCAACTTCGGACTATCAAAGTTGCTCGGGATAGACTTTTTATTGTTCTTCTATGTCAAATTTTTTGAGTATAACTTTCTAAATTATTTCGATGCCAAAACACCAACTTTCTATGACAAATGGACAAAACCGTTAAAAGCCCCTCCATAGAGAGAGTTGAGCAATTTCGGACCATGAAAGTTGCTCGGTGTACAATTTTTATTGTTCTTATAAGTCAAATTTTACGAGTATAAGCTTCCTAGATTATTTCGATGCCAAAACACCAACTTTCTATGACAAATGGACAAAACCGTTAAAAGCTCTTCCAGAGAGAGAGTTGAGCAACTTCCGACTATCAAAGTTGCTCGGGATAGACTATTTATTGTTCTTCTATGTCAAATTTTATGAGTATAAACATTCTAGATTATTTCGATGCCAAAACACCAATTTTCTATGACAAATGGACAAAACCGTTAGAAGCTCCTCCATAGAGAGACTTGAGCAATTTCGGACCATGAATGTTTCTCGGTGTACAACTTTTATTATTCTTATACGTCGAATTTTATGAGTATAAGCTTCCTAGATTATTTCGATGTCAAAACACCAACTTTCTATGACAAATGGACAAAACCGTTAAAAGCTTCTCCATGGAGAGAGTTGAGCAACTTCGGACTGTCAAAGTTGCTCGGGATTGACTTTTTATTGTTCTTTTATGTCAAATTTTACGAGTATAAGCTTTCTAAATTATTTCGATGCCAAAACACCAACTTTCTATGACAAATGGACAAAACCGTTAAAACCTCCTCCATAGAGAGAGTTGAGCAATTTCGGACCATGAAAGTTGCTCGGTGCACAATTTTTATTGTTCTTATACGTCAAATTTTATGAGTATAAGCTTCCTAGATTATTTCGATCCCAAAACACCAACTTTCTATGACAAATGGACAAAACCGTTAAAAGCTCGTCCATAGAGAGAGTTGAGCAACTTCGGACCATCAATGTTGCTTGGTGTACAATTTTTATTGTTCTTCTATGTCAAATTTTATGAGTATAAGCCTCATAGATTATTTCGATTCCAAAACACCAACTTTCTATTATAAATGGACGACACCGTTAAAAGCTCCTCCATAGAGAGAGTTGATCAACTTCGGACCATCAAAGTTGCTCGGTGTACAATTTTTATTGTTCTTATATGTCAAATTTTATGAGTATAAGCTTCCTAGATTATTTTGATGCCAAAACACCAATTTTCTTTGACAAATGGACAAAACCGTTAAAAGCTCCTCCATAGAGAGAGATGAGCAATTTCGGACCATCAAAGTTGCTCGGCGTACAATTTTTATTGTTCTTGTATGTCAAATTTTATGAGTATAAGCTTCATAGATTATTTCGATTCCAAAACACCAACTTTCTATTAAAAATGGACGAAACCGTTAAAAGCTCCTCCATAGAGAGAGTTGATCAACTTCGGACCATTAAAGTTGCTCGGTGTACAATTTTTATTGTTCTTATATGTCAAATTTTATGAGTATAAGCTTCCAAGATTATTTCGATGACAAAACATCAACTTTCTATGACAAATGGACAAAACCATTAAAAGCTCCTCCATAGAGAGCGTTGAGCAACTTCGGACTATCAAAGTTGCTCGGGATAGACTTTTTATTGTTCTTCTATGTCAAATTTTTTGAGTATAAGCTTCATAGATTATTTCGATGCCAAAACACCAACTTTCTATTACAAATGGACGAAACCGTTAAAAACTCCCCCATAGAGAGAGTTGATCAACTTCGGACTATCAAAATTCCTCGGGATAGACTTTTTATTGTTCTTCTATGTCAAATTTTACGAGTATAAGCTTCCTAGATTATTTCGATCCCAAAACACCAATTTTCTCTGACAAATGGACAAAGCCGTTAAAAGCTCCTCCATAGAGAGAGTTGAGCAATTTCGGACCATGAATGTTTCTCGGTGTACAACTTTTATTATTCTTATACGTCAAATTTTACGAGTATAGGCTTCCTAGATTATTTCGATCCCAAAACACCAACTTTCTATGACAAATGGACGAAACCGTTAAAAGCTCCTCCCTAGAGAGAGTTGAGCAATTTCGGACCATGAATGTTGCTCGGTGTACAACATTTATTATTCTTATACGTCAAATTTTACGAGTATAGGCTTCCTAGATTATTTCGATCCCAAAACACCAACTTTCTATGACAAATGGACAAAACCGTTAAAAGCTCGTCCATAGAGAGAGTTGAGCAACTTCGGACCATCAAAGTTGCTCGGCGTACAATTTTTATTGTTCTTGTATGTCAAATTTTATGAGTATATGCTTCATAGATTATTTCGATTCCAAAACACCAACTTTCTATTACAAATGGACGAAACCGGTAAAAGCTCCTCCATAGAGAGAGTTGATCAACTTCGGACCATCAAAGTTGCTCGGTGTACAATTTTTATTGTTCTTATATGTCAAATTTTATGAGTATAAGCTTCCTAGTTTATTTCGATGCCAAAACACCAACTTTCTATGACAAATGGACAAAACCGTTAAAAGCTCCTCCATAGAGAGAGTTGAGCAACTTCGGACCATCAAAGTTGCTCGGGATAGACTTTTTATTGTTCTTTTATGTCAAATTTTACGAGTATAAGCTTCCAAGATTATTTCGATGCCAAAACGCCAACTTTCTATTACAAATGGACGAAACCGTTAAAAGCTCCTCCATAGAGAGAGTTGATCAACTTCGGACCATCAAAGTTGCTCGGTGTACAATTTTTATTGTTCTTATATGTCAAATTTTATGAGTATAAGCTTCCTAGTTTATTTCGATGCCAAAACACCAACTTTCTATGACAAATGGACAAAACCGTTAAAAGCTCCTCCATAGAGAGAGTTGAGCAACTTCGGACTATCAAAGTTGCTCGGGATAGACTTTTTATTGTTCTTCTATGTCAAATTTTTTGAGTATAACTTTCTAAATTATTTCGATGCCAAAACACCAACTTTCTATGACAAATGGACAAAACCGTTAAAAGCCCCTCCATAGAGAGAGTTGAGCAATTTCGGACCATGAAAGTTGCTCGGTGTACAATTTTTATTGTTCTTATAAGTCAAATTTTACGAGTATAAGCTTCCTAGATTATTTCGATGCCAAAACACCAACTTTCTATGACAAATGGACAAAACCGTTAAAAGCTCTTCCAGAGAGAGAGTTGAGCAACTTCCGACTATCAAAGTTGCTCGGGATAGACTATTTATTGTTCTTCTATGTCAAATTTTATGAGTATAAACATTCTAGATTATTTCGATGCCAAAACACCAATTTTCTATGACAAATGGACAAAACCGTTAGAAGCTCCTCCATAGAGAGACTTGAGCAATTTCGGACCATGAATGTTTCTCGGTGTACAACTTTTATTATTCTTATACGTCGAATTTTATGAGTATAAGCTTCCTAGATTATTTCGATGTCAAAACACCAACTTTCTATGACAAATGGACAAAACCGTTAAAAGCTTCTCCATGGAGAGAGTTGAGCAACTTCGGACTGTCAAAGTTGCTCGGGATTGACTTTTTATTGTTCTTTTATGCCAAATTTTACGAGTATAAGCTTTCTAAATTATTTCGATGCCAAAACACCAACTTTCTATGACAAATGGACAAAACCGTTAAAACCTCCTCCATAGAGAGAGTTGAGCAATTTCGGACCATGAAAGTTGCTCGGTGCACAATTTTTATTGTTCTTATACGTCAAATTTTATGAGTATAAGCTTCCTAGATTATTTCGATCCCAAAACACCAACTTTCTATGACAAATGGACAAAACCGTTAAAAGCTCGTCCATAGAGAGAGTTGAGCAACTTCGGACCATCAATGTTGCTTGGTGTACAATTTTTATTTTTCTTCTATGTCAAATTTTATGAGTATAAGCCTCATAGATTATTTCGATTCCAAAACACCAACTTTCTATTATAAATGGACGACACCGTTAAAAGCTCCTCCATAGAGAGAGTTGATCAACTTCGGACCATCAAAGTTGCTCGGTGTACAATTTTTATTGTTCTTATATGTCAAATTTTATGAGTATAAGCTTCCTAGATTATTTTGATGCCAAAACACCAATTTTCTTTGACAAATGGACAAAACCGTTAAAAGCTCCTCCATAGAGAGAGATGAGCAATTTCAGACCATCAAAGTTGCTCGGCGTACAATTTTTATTGTTCTTGTATGTCAAATTTTATGAGTATAAGCTTCATAGATTATTTCGATTCCAAAACACCAACTTTCTATTAAAAATGGACGAAACCGTTAAAAGCTCCTCCATAGAGAGAGTTGATCAACTTCGGACCATTAAAGTTGCTCGGTGTACAATTTTTATTGTTCTTATATGTCAAATTTTATGAGTATAAGCTTCCAAGATTATTTCGATGACAAAACATCAACTTTCTATGACAAATGGACAAAACCATTAAAAGCTCCTCCATAGAGAGCGTTGAGCAACTTCGGACTATCAAAGTTGCTCGGGATAGACTTTTTATTGTTCTTCTATGTCAAATTTTTTGAGTATAAGCTTCATAGATTATTTCGATGCCAAAACACCAACTTTCTATTACAAATGGACGAAACCGTTAAAAACTCCCCCATAGAGAGAGTTGATCAACTTCGGACTATCAAAATTCCTCGGGATAGACTTTTTATTGTTCTTCTATGTCAAATTTTACGAGTATAAGCTTCCTAGATTATTTCGATCCCAAAACACCAATTTTCTCTGACAAATGGACAAAGCCGTTAAAAGCTCCTCCATAGAGAGAGTTGAGCAATTTCGGACCATGAATGTTTCTCGGTGTACAACTTTTATTATTCTTATACGTCAAATTTTACGAGTATAGGCTTCCTAGATTATTTCGATCCCAAAACACCAACTTTCTATGACAAATGGACGAAACCGTTAAAAGCTCCTCCATAGAGAGAGTTGATCAACTTCGGACCATTAAAGTTGCTCGGTGTACAATTTTTATTGTTCTTATATGTCAAATTTTATGAGTATAAGCTTCCAAGATTATTTCGATGACAAAACATCAACTTTCTATGACAAATGGACAAAACCATTAAAAGCTCCTCCATAGAGAGCGTTGAGCAACTTCGGACTATCAAAGTTTCTCGGGATAGACTTTTTATTGTTCTTCTATGTCAAATTTTTTGAGTATAAGCTTCATAGATTATTTCGATGCCAAAACACCAACTTTCTATTACAAATGGACGAAACCGTTAAAAACTCCTCCATAGAGAGAGTTGATCAACTTCGGACTATCAAAATTCCTCGGGATAGACTTTTTATTGTTCTTCTAAGTCAAATTTTACGAGTATAAGCTTCGTAAATTATTTCGATGCCAAAACACCAACTTTCTATGACAAATAGAAAAAACCGTTAAAAGCTCCTCCATAGAGAGAGTTGAGCAATTTCGGACCATGAAAGTTGCTCGGTGTACAATTTTTATTGTTCTTATACGTCAAATTTTACGAGTATAAGCTTCCTAGATTATTTCGATCCCAAAACACCAACTTTCTATGATAAATAGACAAAACCGTTAAAAGCTCCTCCATAGAGAGAGTTGAGCAACTTCGGACCATCAAAGCTGCTCGGTGTACAATTTTTATTGTTCTTATACGTCAAATTTTACGAGTATAAGCTTCCTAGATTATTTCGATGCCAAAACACAAACTTTCTATGACAAATGGACAAAACCGTTAAAAGCTCGTCCATAGAGTGAGTTGAGCAACTTCGGACTATTAAAGTTGCTCGGGATACACTTTTTATTGTTCTTATATGTCAAATTTTATGAGTATAAGTTTCCTAGATTATTTCGATGCCAAAACACCAACTTTCTATGACAAATGGAGGAAACCATTAAAAGCTCCTCCATAGAGAGAGTTGAGCAACTTCGGACTATTAAAGTTGCTCGGGATACACTTTTTATAGTTCTTATATGTCAAATTTTATGAGTATAAGCTTCATAGATTATTTCGATGCCGAAACACCAACTTTCTATGACAAATGGAGGAAACCATTAAAAGCTCCTCCATAGAGAGAGTTGAGCAACTTCGGACTATCAAAGTTGCTCGGGATAGACTTTTTATGGTTCTTCTATGTCAAATTTTACGAGTATAAGCTTCCAAGATTATTTCGATGCCAAAACACCAACTTTCTATGACAAATGGACAAAACCGTTAAAAGCTCCTCCATAGAGAGAGTTGAGCAACTTCGGACTATCAAAGTTGCTCGGGATAGACTTTTTATTGTTCTTCTATGTCAAATTTTACGAGTATAAGCTTCCTAAATTATTTCGATGCCAAAACACCAACTTTCTATGACAAATAGACAAAACCGTTAAAAGCTCCTCCATAGAGAGAGTTGAGCAATTTCGAACCATGAAAGTTGCTCGTTGTACAATTTTTATTGTTCTCATACGTCAAATTTTACGAGTATAAGCTTCCTAGATTATTTCGATCCCAAAACACCAACTTTCTATAATAAATGGACAAAACCGTTAAAAGCTCCTCCGTAGAGAGAGTTGAGCAACTTCGGACTATCAAAGTTGCTCGGTGTACAATTTTTATTGTTCTTATATGTCAAATTTTATGAGTATAAGCTTCCTAGATTATTTCAATGCCAAAACACCAACTTTCTATGACAAATGGACAAAACTGTTAAAAGCTCCTCCATAGAGAGAGTTGAGCAACTTCGGACTATCAAAGTTGCTCGGGATAGACTTTTTATTGTTCTTCTATGTCAAATTTTACGAGTATAAGCTTCCGAAATTATTTCGATGCCAAAACAATAACTTTCTATGACAAATGGACAAAACCGTTAAAAGCACGTCCATAAAGAGAGTTTAGCAACTACGGACCATCAAAGTTGCGCGGTGTACAATTTTTATTGTTCTTATACGTCAAATTTTACGAGTATAAGCTTCCTAGATTATTTCGATGCCAAAACACAAACTTTCTATGTTAAATGGACAAAACCGTTAAAAGCTCGTCCATTGAGTGAGTTGAGCAACTTCGGACTATTATAGTTGCTCGGGATACACTTTTTATTGTTCTTATATGTCAAATTTTATGAGTATAAGTTTCCTAGATTATTTCGATGCCAAAACACCAACTTTCTATGACAAATGGAGGAAACCATTAAAAGCTCCACCATAGAGAGAGTTGAGCAACTTCGGACTATTAAAGTTGCTCGGGATACACTTTTTATTGTTCTTATATGTCAAATTTTATTAGTATAAGCTTCATAGATTATTTCGGTGATAAAACACCAACTTTCTATAAAAATGGAGGAAACCATTAAAAGCTCCTACATAGAGAGAGTTGAGCAACTTCGGACTATTAAAGTTGCTCGGGATACACTTTTTATTGTTCTTATATGTCAAATTTTATGAGTATAAGTTTCCTAGATTATTTCGATTCCAAAACACCAACGTTCTATGACAAATGGAGGAAACCATTAAAAGCTCCTCCATAGAGAGAGTTGAGCAACTTCGGACTATTAAACTTGCTCGGGATACACTTTTTATAGTTCTTATATGTCAAATTTTATGAGTATAAGCTTCATAGATTATTTCGATGACAAAACACCAACTTTCTATGACAAATGGAGGAAACCATTAAAAACTCCTCCATAGAGAGAGTTGAGCAACTTCGGACTATCAAAGTTGCTCGGGATAGACTTTTTAAGGTTCTTCTATGTCAAATTTTACGAGTATAAGCTTCCAAGATTATTTCGATGCCAAAACGCCAACTTTCTATGACAAATGGAGGAAACCATTAAAAGCTCCTCCATAGAGAGAGTTGAGCAACTTCGGACTATCAAAGTTGCCCGGGATAGACATTTTATGGTTCTTCTATGTCAAATTTTACGAGTATAAGCTTCCAAGATTATTTCGATGCCAAAACACCAACTTTCTATGACAAATGGAAAAAACCGTTAAAAGCTCCTCCATAGAGAGAGTTGAGCAACTTCGGACTATCAAAGTTGCTCGGGATAGACTTTTTATTGTTCTTCTATGTCAAAATTTTACGAGTATAAGCTTCCTAAATTATTTCGATGCCAAAACACCAACTTTCTATGACAAATAGACAAAACCGTTAAAAGCTCCTCCATAGAGAGAGTTGAGCAATTTCGAACCATGAAAGTTGCTCGGTGTACAATTTTTATTGTTCTCATACGTCAAATTTTACGAGTATAAGCTTCCTAGATTATTTCGATCCCAAAACACCAACTTTCTATGATAAATGGACAAAACCGTTAAAAGCTCCTCCATAGAGAGAGTTGAGCAACTTCGGACTATCAAAGTTGCTCGGTGTACAAATTTTATTGTTCTTATATGTCAAATTTTATGAGTATAAGCTTCCTAGATTATTTCAATGCCAAAACACCAACTTTCTATGACAAATGGACAAAACTGTTAAAAGCTCCTCCATAGAGAGAGTTGAGCAACTTCGGACTATCAAAGTTGCTCGGGATAGACTTTTTATTGTTCTTCTATGTCAAATTTTACGAGTATAAGCTTCCTAAATTATTTCGATGCCAAAACAATAACTTTCTATGACAAATGGACAAAACCGTTAAAAGCACGTCCATAAAGAGAGTTTAGCAACTACGGACCATCAAAGTTGCGCGGTGTACAATTTTTATTGTTCTTATACGTCAAATTTTACGATTATAAGCTTCCTAGATTATTTCGATGCCAAAACACAAACTTTCTATGTTAAATGGACAAAACCGTTAAAAGCTCGTCCATTGAATGAGTTGAGAAACTTCGGACTATTATAGTTGCTCGGGATACACTTTTTATTGTTCTCATATGTCAAATTTTATGAGTATAAGTTTCCTAGATTATTTCGATGCCAAAACACCAACTTTCTATGACAAATGGAGGAAACCATTAAAAGCTCCACCATAGAGAGAGTTGAGCAACTTCGGACTATTAAAGTTGCTCGGGATACACTTTTTATTGTTCTTATATGTCAAATTTTATTAGTATAAGCTTCATAGATTATTTCGGTGCCAAAACACCAACTTTCTATAAAAATGGAGGAAACCATTAAAAGCTCCTCCATAGAGATAGTTGAGCAACTTCGGACTATTAAAGTTGCTCGGGATACACTTTTTATTGTTCTTATATGTCAAATTTTATGAGTATAAGTTTCCTAGATTATTTCGATTCCAAAACACCAACGTTCTATGACAAATGGAGGAAACCATTAAAAGCTCCTCCATAGAGAGAGTTGAGCAACTTCGGACTATTAAAGTTGCTCGGGATACACTTTTTATAGTTCTTATATGTCAAATTTTATGAGTATAAGCTTCATAGATTATTTCGATGACAAAACACCAACTTTCTATGACAAATGGAGGAAACCATTAAAAACTCCTCCATAGAGAGAGTTGAGCAACTTCGGACTATCAAAGTTGCTCGGGATAGACTTTTTATGGTTCTTTTATGCCAAATTTTACGAGTATAAGCTTCCAAGATTATTTCGATGCCAAAACGCCAACTTTCTATGACAAATGGAGGAAACCATTAAAAGCTCCTCCATAGAGAGAGTTGAGCAACTTCGGACTATCAAAGTTGCTCGGGATAGACATTTTATGGTTCTTCTATGTCAAATTTTACGTGTATAAGCTTCCTAGATTATTTCGATGCCAAAACACCAACTTTCTATGACAAATGGACAAAACCGTGAAAAGCTCCTCCATAGAGAGAGTTGAGCAACTTCGGACTATCAAAGTTGCTCGGGATAGACTTTTTAATGTTCTTCTATGTCAAATTTTACGAGTATAAGCTTCCTAAATTATTTCGATGCCAAAACAATAACTTTCTATGACAAATGGACAAAACCGTTAAAAGCACGTCCATAAAGAGAGTTTAGCAACTACGGACCATCAAAGTTGCGCGGTGTACAATTTTTATTGTTCTTATACGTCAAATTTTACGAGTATAAGCTTCCTAGATTATTTCGATGCCAAAACACAAACTTTCTATGACAAATGGACAAAACCGTTAAAAGCTCGTCCATTGAGTGAGTTGAGCAACTTCGGAATATTATAGTTGCTCGGGATACACTTTTTATTGTTCTTATATGTCAAATTTTATGTGTATAAGTTTCCTAGATTATTTCAATGCCAGAACACCAACTTTCTATGACAAATGGAGGAAACCATTAAAAGCTCCACCATAGAGAGAGTTGAGCAACTTCGGACTATTAAAGTTGCTCGAGATACACTTTTTATTGTTCTTATATGTCAAATTTTATTAGTATAAGCTTCATAGATTATTTCGGTGCCAAAACACCAACTTTCTATAAATATGGAGGAAACCATTAAAAGCTCCTCCATAGAGAGAGTTGAGCAACTTCGGACTATTAAAGTTGCTCGGGATACACTTTTTATTGTTCTTATATGTCAAATTTTATGAGTATAAGTTTCCTAGATTATTTCGATTCCAAAACACCAACGTTCTAAGACAAATGGATGAAACCATTAAAAGCTCCTCCATAGAGAGAGTTGAGCAACTTCGGACTATTAAAGTTGCTCGGGATACACTTTTTATAGTTCTTATATGTCAAATTTTATGAGTATAAGCTTCATAGATTATTTCGATGACAAAACACCAACTTTCTATGACAAATGGAGGAAACCATTAAAAACTCCTCCATAGAGAGAGTTGAGCAACTTCGGACTATCAAAGTTGCTCGGGATAGACTTTTTATGGTTCTTCTTTGTCAAATTTTACGAGTATAAGCTTCCAAGATTATTTCGATGCCAAAACGCCAACTTTCTATGACAAATGGAGGAACCCATTAAAAGCTCTTCCATAGAGAGAGTTGAGCAACTTCGGACTATCAAAGTTGCTTGGGATAGACATTTTATGGTTCTTCTATTTCAAATTTTACGAGTATAAGCTTCCTAGATTATTTCGATGCCAAAACACCAACTTTCTATGACAAATGGACAAAACCGTTAAAAGCTCCTCCATAGAGAGATTTGAGCATTTTCGAAACATGAAAGTTGCTCGGTGTACAATTTTTATTGTTCTCATACGTCAAATTTTACGAGTATAAGCTTTGTAGATTATTTCGATCCCAAAACACCAACTTTCTATGATAAATGGACAAAACAGTTAAAAGATCCTCCATGGAGAGAGTTGAGCAACTTCGGACTATCAAAGTTGCTCGGTGTACAATTTTTATTGTTCTTATATGTCAAATTTTATGAGTATAAGCTTCCTAGATTATTTCAATGCCAAAACACCAACTTTCTATGACAAATGGACAAAACCGTTAAAAGCTCCTCCATAGAGAGAGTTGAGCAACTTCGGACTATCAAAGTTGCTCGGGATAGACTTTTTATTGTTCTTCTATGTCAAATTTTACGAGTATAAGCTTCCTAAATTATTTCGATGCCAAAACAATAACTTTCTATGACAAATGGACAAAACCGTTAAAAGCACGTCCATAAAGAGAGTTTAGCAACTACGGACCATCAAAGTTGCGCGGTGTACAATTTTTATTGTTCTTATACGTCAAATTTTACGAGTATAAGCTTCCTAGATTATTTCGATGCCAAAACACAAACTTTCTATGACAAATGGACAAAACCGTTAAAAGCTCGTCCATTGAGTGAGTTGAGCAACTTCGGAATATTATAGTTGCTCGGGATACACTTTTTATTGTTCTTATATGTCAAATTTTATGTGTATAAGTTTCCTAGATTATTTCGATGCCAAAACACCAACTTTCTATGACAAATGGAGGAAACCATTAAAAGCTCCACCATAGAGAGAGTTGAGCAACTTCGGACTATTAAAGTTGCTCGGGATACACTTTTTATTGTTCTTATATGTCAAATTTTATGAGTATAAGCTTCATAGATTATTTCGGTGCCAAAACACCAACTTTCTATGACAAATGGAGGAAACCATTAAAAGCTCCTCCATAGAGAGAGTTGAGCAACTTCGGACTATTAAAGTTGCTCGGGATACACTTTTTACTGTTCTTATATGTCAAATTATATGAGTATAAGTTTCCTAGATTATTTCGATGCCAAAACACCAACGTTCTATGACAAATGGAGGAAACCATTAAAAGCTCCTCCATAGGAGAGTTGAGCAACTTCGGACTATTAAAGTTGCTCGGGATACACTTTTTATAGTTCTTATATGTCAAATTTTATGAGTATAAGCTTCATAGATTATTTCGATGACAAAACACCAACTTTCTATGACAAATGGAGGAAACCATTAAAAGCTCCTCCATAGAGAGAGTTGAGCAACTTCGGACTATCAAAGTTGCTCGGGATAGACTTTTTATGGTTCTTCTATGTCAAATTTTACGAGTATAAGCTTCCAAGATTATTTCGATGCCAAAACGACAACTTTCTATGACAAATAGAGGAAACCATTAAAAGCTCCTCCATAGAGAGAGTTGAGCAACTTCGGACTATCAAAGTTGCTCGGGATAGACATTTTATGGTTCTTCTATGTCAAATTTTACGAGTATAAGCTTCCTAGATTATTTCGATGCCAAAACACCAACTTTCTATGAAAAATGGACAAAACCGTTAAAAGCTCCTCCATAGAGAGAGTTGAGCAACTTCGGACTATCAAAGTTGCTCGGGATAGACTTTTTATTGTTCTTCTATGTCAAATTTTACGAGTATAAGCTTCCTAAATTATTTCGATACCAAAACACCAACTTTCAATGACAAATAGACAAAACCGTTAAAAGCTCCTCCATATAGAGAGTTGAGCAATTTCGAACTATGAAAGTTGCTCGGTGTACAATTTTTATTGTTCTCATACGTCAAATTTTACGAGTATAAGCTTCCTAGATTATTTCGATCCCAAAACACCAACTTTCTATGATAAATGGACAAAACCGTTAAAAGCACCTCCATAGAGAGAGTTGAGCAACTTCGGACTATCAAAGTTGCTCGGTGTACAATTTTTATTGTTCTTATATGTCAAATTTTATGAGTGTAAGCTTCCTAGATTATTTCAATGCCAAAACACCAACTTTCTATGAAAAATGGACAAAACCGTTAAAAGCTCCTCCATAGAGAGAGTTGAGCAACTTCGGACTATCAAAGTTGCTCGGGATAGACTTTTTATTGTTCTTCTATGTCAAATTTTACGAGTATAAGCTTCCTAAATTATTTCGATGCCAAAACAATAACTTTCTATGACAAATGGACAAAAACCGTTAAAATCACGTCCATAGAGAGAGTTTAGCAACTACGGACCATCAAAGTTGCGCGGTATACAATTTTTATTGTTCTTATACGTCAAATTTTACGAGTATAAGCTTCCTAGATTATTTCGATGCCAAAACACAAACTTTCTATGACAAATGTACAAAACCGTTAAAAGCTCGTCCATTGAGTGAGTTGAGCAACTTCGGACTATTAAAGTTGCTCGGGATACACTTTTTATTGTTCTTATATGTCAAATTTTATGAGTATAACTTTCCTAGATTATTTCGATGCCAAAACACCAACATTCTATGACAAATGGAGGAAACCATTAAAAGCTCCTCCATAGAGAGAGTTGAGCAACTTCGGACTATTAAAGTTGCTCGGGATACACTTTTTATAGTTCTTATATGTCAAATTTTATGAGTATAAGCTTCATAGATTATTTCGATGCCAAAACACCAACTTTCTATGACAAATGGAGGAAACCATTAAAAGCTCCTCCATAGAGAGAGTTGAGCAACTTCGGATTATCAAAGTTGCTCCGGATAAACTTTTTATGGTTCTTCTATGTCAAATTTTACGAGTATAAGCTTCCAAGATTATTTCGATGCCAAAACGCCAACTTTCTATGACAAATGGAGGAAACCATTAAAAGCTCCTCCATAGAGAGAGTTGAGCAACTTCGGACTATCAAAGTTGCTTGGGATAGACATTTTATGGTTCTTCTATGTCAAATTTTACGAGTATAAGCTTCCTAGATTATTTCGATGCCAAAACACCAACTTTCTATGACAAATGGACAAAACCGTTAAAAGCTCCTCCATAGAGAGAGTTGAGCAACTTCGGACTATCAAAGTTGCTCGGGAGAGACTTTTTATTGTTCTTCTATGTCAAATTTTACGAGTATAAGCTTCCTAAATTATTTCGATGCCAAAACACCAACTTTCTATGACAAATAGACAAAACCGTTAAAAGCTCGTCCATAGAGAGAGTTAAGCAATTTCGGACCACGAAAGTTGCTCGGTGTACAATTTTTATTGTTCTCATACGTCAAATTTTACGAGTATAAGCTTCCTAGATTATTTCGATCCCAAAACACCAACTTTCTGTGAGAAATGGACAAAACCGTTAAAAGCTCCTCCATAGAGAGAGTTGATCAATTTCGGACCATGAAAATTGCTCGGTGTACAATTTTTGTTGTTCTCATACGTCAAATTTTACGAGTATAAGCTTCCTAAATTATTTCGATGCCAAAACACCAACTTTCTATGAAAAATGGAGTAAACCATTAAAAGTTCCTCCATAGAGATTGTTGAGCAACTTCGGACTATTAAAGTTGCTCGGGATACACTTTTTATTGTTCTTATATGTCAAATTTTATGAGTATAAGCTTCATGGATTATTTCGGTGCCAAAACACCAACTTTCTATGACAAATGGAGGAAACCATTAAAAGCTCCTCCATAGAGAGAGTTGAGCAACTTCGGACTATCGAAGTTGCTTGGGATAGACTTTTTATAGTTCTTCTATGTCAAATTTTACGAGTATAAGCTTCCTAGATTATTTCGATGCCAAAACACCAACTTTCTATGACAAATGGAGGAAACCATTAAAAGTTCCTCCATAGAGAGAGTTGAGCAACTTCGGACTATTAAAGTTACTCGGGATACACTTTTTATTCTTCTTATATGTCAAATTTTATGAGTATAAGCTTCATAGATTATTTCGATGCCAAAACACCAACTTTCTATGACAAATAGAGGAAACCATTAAAAGCTCCTCCATAGAGAGAGTTGAGCAACTTCGGACTATTAAAGTTGCTCGGGATACACTTTTTATTGTTCTTATATGTCAAATTTTATGAGTATAAGCTTCATAGATTATTTCGATGCCAAAACACCAACTTTCTATGACAAATGGAGGAAACCATTAAAAGCTCCTCCATAGAGAGAGTTGAGCAACTTCGGACTATCAAAGTTGCTAGGGATAGACATTTTATGGTTCTTCTATGTCAAATTTTACGAGTCTAAGCTTCCTAGATTATTTCGATGCCAAAACACCAACTTTCTATGACAAATGGACAAAACCATTAAAAGCTCCTCCATAGAGAGAGTTGAGCAATTTCGGACCATGAAAATTGCTCGGTGTACAAATTTTATTGTTCTCATACGTCAAATTTTACGAGTATAAGCTTCCTAGATTATTTCGATCCCAAAACACCAACTTTTTATGATAAATGGACAAAACCGGTAAAAGCTCCTCCATAGAGAGAGTTGAGCAATTTCAAACCATGAAAGTTGCTCGGTGTACAATTTTTATTTTTCTCATACATCAAATTTTACGAGTATAAGCTTCCTAAATTATTTCGATCCCAAAACACCAACTTTCTATGACAAATGGAGGAAACCATTAAACGCTCCTCCATAGAGAGAGTTGAGCAACTTCGGACTATCGAAGTTGCTCGGGATAGACTTTTTATAGTTCTTCTATGTCAAATTTTACGAGTATAAGCTTCCTAGATTATTTCGATGCCAAAACACCAACTTTCTATGACAAATGGAGGAAACCATTAAAAGTTCCTCCATAGAGAGAGTTGAGCAACTTCGGACTATTGAAGTTCCTCGGGATACACTTTTTATTGTTCTTATATGTCAAATTTTATGAGTATAAGCTTCATAGATTATTTCGATGCCAAAACACCAACTTTCTATGACAAATAGAGGAAACCATTAAAAGCTCCTCCATAGAGAGAGTTGAGCAACTTCGGACTATTAAAGTTGCTCGGGATACACTTTTTATTGTTCTTATATGTCAAATTTTATGAGTATAAGCTTCATAGATTATTTCGATGCCAAAACACCAACTTTCTATGACAAATGGAGGAAACCATTAAAAGCTCCTCCATAGAGAGAGTTGAGCAACTTCGGACTATCAAAGTTGCTCGGGATAGACTTTTTACGGTTCTTCTATGTCAAATTTTACGAGTATTTCCAAGATTATTTCGATGCCAAAACACCAACTTTCTATGACAAATGGAGGAAACCATTAAAAGCCCCTCCAGAGAGAGAGTTGAGCAACTTCGGACTATCAAAGTTGCTCGGGATAGACTTTTTATTGTTCTTATACGTCAAATTTTACGAGTATAACCTTCCTAGATTATTTCGATGCCAAAACACCAACTTTCTATGACAAATGGACAAAACCGTTAAAAGCTCCTCCATAAAGAGAGTTGAGCAACTTCGGACTATCAAAGTTGCTCGGGATAGACTTTTTATTGTTCTTCTATGTCAAATTTTAGGAGTATAAGCTTCCTAAATTATTTCGATGCCAAAACACCAACTTTCTATGACAAATAGACAAAACCGTTAAAAGGTCCTCCATAGAGAGAGTTGAGCAATTTCGGACCATGAAAGTTGCTCGGTGTACAATTCTTATTTTTCTTATACGTCAAATTTTACGAGTATAAGCTTCCTAGATTATTTCGATCCCAAAACACAAACTTTCTATGATAAATGGACAAAACCGTTAAAAGCTCCTCCATAGAGAGAGTTGAGCAACTTCGGACCATCAAAGTTGCTCGGTGTACAATTTTTATTGTTCTTATATGTCAAATTTTATGAGTATAAGCTTCCTAGATTATTTCAATGCCAAAACACCAACTTTCTATGACAAATGGATAAAACCGTTAAAAGCTCCTCCATAGAGAGAGTTGAGCAACTTCGGACTATCAAAGTTGCTCGGGATAGACTTTTTATTGTTCTTCTATGTCAAATTTTACGAGTATAAGCTTCCTAAATTATTTCGATGCCAAAACAATAACTTTCTATGACAAATGGACAAAACCGTTAAAAGCTCGTCCATAGAGAGAGTTTAGCAACTACGGACCATCAAAGTTGCGCGGTGTATAATTTTTATTGTTCTTATACATCAAATTTTACGAGTATAAGCTTCCTAGATTATTTCGATGCCAAAACACAAACTTTCTATGACAAATGTACAAAACCGTTAAAAGCTCGTCCATTGAGTGAGTTGAGCAACTTCGGACTATTAAAGTTGCTCGGGATACACTTTTTATTGTTCTTCTATGTCAAATTTTACGAGTACAAGCTTCCTAAATTATTTCGATGCCAAAACACCAACTTTCTATGACAAATAGACAAAACCGTTAAAAGCTCCTCCATAGAGAGAGTTGAGCAATTTCGGACCATGAAAGTTGCTCGGTGTACAAATTTTATTGTTCTCATACGTCAAATTTTACGAGTATAAGCTTCCTAGATTATTTCGATCCCAAAACACCAACTTTCTATGATAAATGGACAAAACCGTTAAAAGCTCCTCCATAGAGAGAGTTGAGCAACTTCGGATTATCAAAGTTGCTCGGGATAGACTTTTTATGATTCTTCTATGTCAAATTTTACGAGTATAAGCTTCCAAGATTATTTCGATGCCAAAACGCCAACTTTCAATGACAAATGGAGGAAACCATTAAAAGCTCCTCCATAGAGAGAGTTGAGCAACTTCGGACTATCAAAGTAGCTCGGGATAGACTTTTTACGGTTCTTCTATGTCAAATTTTACGAGTATAAGCTTCCAAGATTATTTCGATGCAAAAACGCCAACTTTCTATGACAAATGGAGGAAACCATTAAAAGCTCCTCCATAGAGAGAGTTGAGCAACTTCGGACTATCAAAGTTGCTCGGGATAGACATTTTATGGTTCTTCTATGTCAAATTTTACGAGTATAAGCTTCCTAGATTATTTCGATGCCAAAACACCAACTTTCTATGACAAATGGACAAAACCGTTAAAAGCTCCTCCATAGAGAGAATTGAGCAACTTCGGACTATCAAAGTTGTTCGGGGTAGACTTTTTATTGTTCTTCTATGTAAAATTTTACGAGTACAAGCTTCCTAAATTATTTCGATGCCAAAACACCAACTTTCTATGACAAATAGACAAAACCGTTAAAAGCTCCTCCATAGAGAGAGTTGAGCAATTTCGGACCACGAAAGTTGCTCGGTGTACAATTTTTATTGTTCTCATACGTCAAATTTTACTAGTATAAGCTTCCTAGATTATTTCGATCCCAAAACACCAACTTTCTATGATAAATGGACAAAACCGTTAAAAGCTCCTCCATAGAGAGAGTTGATCAAATTCGGACCATGAAAATTGCTCGGTGTACAATTTTTATTGTTCTCATACGTCAAATTTTACGAGTATAAGCTTCCTAAATTATTTCGATGCCAAAACACCAACTTTCTATGACAAATGGAAGAAACCATTAAAAGTTCCTCCATAGAGATTGTTGAGCAACTTCGGACTATTAAAGTTGCTCGTGATACACTTTTTATTGTTCTTATATGTCAAATTTTATGAGTATAATCTTCATAGATTATTTCGGTGCCAAAACACCAACTTTCTATGACAAATGGAGGAAACCTTTAAAAGTTCCTCCATAGAGAGAGTTGAGCAACTTCGGACTATAAAAGTTGCTCGGGATAGACATTTTAGGGTTTATCTATGTCAAATTTTACGAGTATAAGCTTCCTAGATTATTTCGATGCCAAAACACCAACTTTCTATGACAAATGGACAAAACCGGTAAAAGCTCCTCCATAGAGAGAGTTGAGCAACTTCGGACTATCAAAGTTGCTCGGGATAGACTTTTTATTGTTCTTCTAAGTCAAATTTTACGAGTATAAGCTTCCGAAATTATTTCGATGCCAAAACACCAACTTTCTATGACAAATAGACAAAACCATTAAAAGCTCCTCCATAGAGAGAGTTGAGCAATTTCGGACCATGAAAAATGCTCGGTGTACAATTTTTATTGTTCTTATACGTCAAATTTTACGAGTATAAGTTTCCTAGATTATTTCGATCCCAAAACACCAACTTTGTAAGATAAATGGACAAAACCGTTAAAAGCTCCTCCATAGAGAGAGTTGAGCAACTTCGGACCATCAAAGTTGCTCGGTGTACAATTTTTATTGTTCTTATATGTCGAATTTTATGAGTATAAGCTTCCTAGATATTTCAATGCCAAAACACGAACTTTCTATGACAAATGGACAAAACCGTTAAAAGCTCCTCCATAGAGAGAGTTGAGCAACTTCGGACTATCAAAGTTGCTCGGGATAGACTTTTTATTGTTCTTCTTTGTCAAATTTTATGAGTATAAGCTTCCTAAATTATTTCGATGCCAAAACAATAACTTTCTATGACAAATGGACAAAACCGTTAAAAGCACGTCCATAGAGAGAGTTTAGCAACTACGGACCATCAAAGTTGCGCGGTGTACAATTTTTATTGTTTTTATACGTGAAATTTTACGAGTATAAGCTTCCTAGATTATTTCGATGCCAAAACACAAACTTTCAATGACAAATGGACAAAACCGTTAAAAGCTCGTCCATAGAGTGAGTTGAGCAACTTCGGACTATTAAAGTTGCTCGGGATACACTTTTTATTGTTCTTATATGTCAAATTTTATGAGTATAAGCTTCATAGATTATTTCGATGCCAAAACACCAACTTTCTATGACAAATGGAGGAAACCATTAAAAGCTCCTCCATAGAGAGAGTTGAGCAACTTCGGATTATCAAAGTTGCTCGGGATAGACTTTTTATGGTTCTTCTATGTCAAATTTTACGAGTATAAGCTTCCAAGATTATTTCGATGCCAAAACGCCAACTTTCTATGACAAATGGAGGAAACCATTAAAAGCTCCTCCATAGAGAGAGTTGAGCAACTTCGGACTATCAAAGTTGCTCGGGATAGACTTTTTATTGTTCTTCTATGTCAAATTTTACGAGTATAAGCTTCCTAAATTATTTCGATGCCAAAACACCAACTTTCTATGACAAATAGACAAAACCGTTAAAAGCTCCTCCATAGAGAGAGTTGAGCAATTTCGGACCACGAAAGTTGCTCGGTGTACAATTTTTATTGTTCTCATACGTCAAATTTTACGGGTATAAGCTTCCTAGATTATTTCGATCCCAAAACACCAACTTTCTATGATAAATGGACAAAACCGTTAAAAGCTCCTCCATAGAGAGAGTTGATCAATTTCGGACCATGAAAATTGCTCGGTGTACAATTTTTATTGTTCTCATACGTCAAATTTTACGAGTATAAGCTTCCTAAATTATTTCGATGCCAAAACACCAACTTTCTATGACAAATGGAGGAAACCATTAAAAGTTCCTCCATAGAGATTTTTGAGCAACTTCGGACTATTAAAGTTGCTCGGGATACACTTTTTATTGTTCTTATATGTCAAATTTTATGAGTATAAGCTTCATAGGTTATTTCGGTGCCAAAACACCAACTTTCTATGACAAATGGGGGAAACCATTAAATGCTCCTCCATAGAGAGAGTTGAGCAACTTCGGACTATTAAAGTTGCTCGGGATACACTTTCTATTATTTTTATATGTCAAATTTTATGAGTATAAGCTTCATACATTATTTCGATGCCAAAACACCAACTTTCTATGACAAATGGAGGAAACCATTAAAAGCTCCTCCATAGAGAGAGTTAAGCAACTTCGGATTATAAAAGTTGCTCGGGATAGACATTTTATGGTTCATCTATGTCAAATTTTACGAGTATAAGCTACCTAGATTATTTCGATGCCAAAACACCAACTTTCTATGACAAATGGACAAAACCGTTAAAAGCTCCTCCATAGAGAGAGTTGAGCAACTTCGGACCATCAAAGTTGCTCGGTGTACAATTTTTATTGTTCTTATATGTAAAATTTTATGAGTATAAGCTTCCTAAATTATTTCGATGCCAAAACAATAACTTTCTATGACAAATGGACAAAACCGTTAAAAGCTCGTCCATAGAGAGAGTTTAGCAACTACGGACCATCAAAGTTGCGCGGTGTACAATTTTTATTGTTCTTATACGTCAAATTTTACGAGTATAAGCTTCCTAGATTATTTCGATGCCAAAACACAAACTTTCTATGACAAATGTACAAAACCGTTAAAAGCTCGTCCATTGAGTGAGTTGAGCAACTTCGGACTATTAAGGTTGCTCGGGATACACTTTTTATTGTTCTTCTATGTCAAATTTTACGAGTACAAGATCCTAAATTATTTCGATGCCAAAACACCAACTTTCTATGATAAATGGACAAAACCGTTAAAAGCTCCTCCATAGAGAGAGTTGAGCAGCTTCGGATTCTCAAAGTTGCTCGGGATAGACTTTTTATGATTCTTCTATATCAAATTTTACGAGTATAAGCTTCCAAGATTATTTCGATGCCAAAACGCCAACTTTCTATGACAAATGAAGGAAACCATTAAAAGCTCCTCCATAGAGAGAGTTGAGCAACCTCGGACTATCAAAGTAGCTCGGGATAGACTTTTTATGGTTCTTCTATGTCAAATTTTACGAGTATAAGCTTCCAAGATTATTTCGATGCAAAAACGCCAACTTTCTATGACAAATGGAGGAAACCATTAAAAGCTCCTCCATAGAGAGAGTTGAGCAACTTCGGACTATCAAAGTTGCTCCGGATAGATATTTTATGGTTCTTCTATGTCAAATTTTACGAGTATAAGCTTCCTAGATTATTTCGATGCCAAAACACCAACTTTCTATGACAAATGGAGGAAACCGTTAAAAGCTCCTCCATAGAGAGAATTGAGCAACTTCGGACTATCAAAGTTGTTCGGGGTAGACTTTTTATTGTTCTTATATGTCAAATTTTACGAGTACAAGCTTCCTAAATTATTTCGATGCCAAAACACCAACTTTCTATGACAAATAGACAAAACCGTTAAAAGCTCCTCCATAGAGAGAGTTGAGCAATTTCGGACCACGAAAGTTGCTCGGTGTACAATTTTTATTGTTCTCATTCGTCAAATTTTACTAGTATAAGCTTCCTAGATTATTTCGATCCCAAAACACCAACTTTCTATGATAAATGGACAAAACCGTTAAAAGCTCCTCCATAGAGAGAGTTGATCAATTTCGGACCATGAAAATTGCTCGGTGTACAATTTTTATTGTTCTCATACGTCAAATTTTACGAGTATAAGCTTCCTAAATTATTTCGATGCCAAAACACCAACTTTCTATGACAAATGGAGGAAACCATTAAAAGTTCCTCCATAGAGATTGTTGAGCAACTTCGGACAATTAAAGTTGCTCGTGATACAGTTTTTATTGTTCTTATATGTCAAATTTTATGAGTATAAGCTTCATAGATTATTTCGGTGCCAAAACACCAACTTTCTATGACAAATGGAGGAAACCATTAAATGCTCCTCCATAGAGAGAGTTGAGCAACTTCGGACTATAAAAGTTGCTCGGGATAGACATTTTATGGTTTATCTATGTCAAATTTTACGAGTATAAGCTTCCTAGATTATTTCGATGCCAAAACACCAACTTTCTATGACAAATGGACAAAACCGTTAAAAGCTCCTCCATAGAGAGAGTTGAGCAACTTCGGACTATCAAAGTTGCTCGTGATAGACTTTTTATTGTTCTTCTAAGTCAAATTTTACGAGTATAAGCTTCCGAAATTATTTCGATGCCAAAAACCAACTTTCTATGACAAATAGACAAAACCGTTAAAAGCTCCTCCATAGAAAGAGTTGAGCAATTTCGGACCATGAAAAATGCTCGGTGTACAATTTTTATTGTTCTTATACGTCAAATTTTACGAGTATAAGTTTCCTAGATTATTTCGATCCCAAAACACCAACTTTCTAAGATAAATGGACAAAACCGTTAAAAGCTCCTCCATAGAGAGAGTTGAGCAACTTCGGACCATCAAAGTTGCTCGGTGTACAATTTTTATTGTTCTTATATGTCAAATTTTATGAGTATAAGCTTCCCAGATATTTCAATGCCAAAACACCAACTTTCTATGACAAATGGACAAAACCGTTAAAAGCTCCTCCATAGAGAGAGTTGAGCAACTTCGGACTATCAAAGTTGCTCGGGATAGACTTTTTATTGTTCTTCTATGTCAAATTTTACGAGTATAAGCTTCCTAAATTATTTCGATGCCAAAACAATAACTTTCTATGACAAATGGACAAAACCGTTAAAAGCACGTCCATAGAGAGAGTTTAGCAACTACGGACCATCAAAGTTGCGCGGTGTACAATTTTTATTGTTCTTATACGTGAAATTTTACGAGTATAAGCTTCCTAGATTATTTCGATGCCAAAACACAAACTTTCTATGACAAATGGACAAAACCGTTAAAAGCTCGTCCATAGAGTGAGTTGAGCAACTTCGGACTATTAAAGTTGCTCGGGATACACTTTTTATTGTTCTTATATGTCAAATTTTATGAGTATAAGCTTCATAGATTATTTCGATGCCAAAACACCAACTTTCTATGACAAATGGAGGAAACCATTAAAAGCTCCTCCATAGAGAGAGTTGAGCAACTTCGGATTATCAAAGTTGCTCGGGATAGACTTTTTATGGTTCTTCTATGTCAAATTTTACGAGTATAAGCTTCCAAGATTATTTCGATGCCAAAACGCCAACTTTCTATGATAAATGGAGGAAACCATTAAAAGCTCCTCCATAGAGAGAGTTGAGCAACTTCGGACTATCAAAGTTGCTCGGGATAGACATTTTATGGTTCTTCTATGTCAAATTTTACGAGTATAAGCTTCCTAGATTATTTCGATGCCAAAACACCAACTTTCTATGACAAATGGAAAAAACCGTTAAAAGCTCCTCCATAGAGAGAGTTGAGCAACTTTGGACTATCAAAGTTGCTCGGGATAGACTTTTTATTGTTCTTCTATGTCAAATTTTACGAGTATAAGCTTCCTAAATTATTTCGATGCCAAAACACCAACTTTCTATGACAAATAGACAAAACCGTTAAAAGCTCCTCCATAGAGAGAGTTGAGCAATTTCGGACCACGAAAGTTGCTCGGTGTACAATTTTTATTGTTCTCATACGTCAAATTTTACGAGTATAAGCTTCCTAGATTATTTCGATCCCAAAACACCAACTTTCTATGATAAATGGACAAAACCGTTAAAAGCTCCTCCATAGAGAGAGTTGATGAATTTCGGACCACGAAAATTGCTCGGTGTACAATTTTTATTGTTCTCATACGTCAAATTTTACGAGTATAAGCTTCCTAAATTATTTCGATGCCAAAACACCAACTTTCTATGACAAATGGAGGAAACCATTAAAAGTTCCTCCATAGAGATTTTTGAGCAACTTCGGACTATTAAAGTTGCTCGGGATACCCTTTTTATTGTTCTTATATGTCAAATTTTATGAATATAAGCTTCATAGATTATTTCGGTGCCAAAACACCAACTTTCTATGACAAATGGAGGAAACCATTAAATGCTCCTCTATAGAGAGAGTTGAGCAACTTCGGACTATTAAAGTTGCTCGGGATACACTTTTTATTATTCTTATATGTCAAATTTTATGAGTATAAGCATCATAGATTATTTCGATGCCAAAACACCAACTTTCTATGACAAATGGAGGAAACCATTAAAAGCTCCTCCATAGAGAGAGTTGAGCAACTTCGGACTATAAAAGTTGCTCGGGATAGACATTTTATGGTTCATCTATGTCAAATTTTACGAGTATAAGCTTCCTAGATTATTTCGATGCCAAAACACCAACTTTCTATGACAAATGGACAAAACCGTTAAAAGCTCCTCCATAGAGAGAGTTGAGCAACTTCGGACTATCAAAGTTGCTCGGGATAGACTTTTTATTGTTCTTCTAAGTCAAATTTTACGAGTATAAGCTTCCGAAATTATTTCGATGCCAAAACACCAACTTTCTATGACAAATGGACAAAACCGTTAAAAGCTCCTCCATAGAGAGAGTTGAGCAATTTCGGACCATGAAAGTTGCTCGGTGTACAATTTTTATTGTTCTTATACGTCAAATTTTACGAGTATAAGCTTCCTAGATTATTTCGATCCCAAAACACCAACTTTCTAAGATAAATGGACAAAACCGTTAAAAGGTCCTCCATAGAGAGAGTTGAGCAACTTCGGACCATCAAAGTTGCTCGGTGTACAATTTTTATTGTTCTAATATGTCAAATTTTATGAGTATAAGCTTCCTAGATTATTTCAATGCCAAAACACCAACTTTCTATGACAAATGGACAAAACCGTTAAAAGCTCCTCCATAGAGAGAGTTGAGCAACTTCGGACTATCAAATTTGCTCGGGATAGACTTTTTATTGTTCTTCTATGTCAAATTTTACGAGTATAAGCTTCCTAAATTATTTCGATGCCAAAACAATAACTTTCTATGACAAATGGACAAAACCGTTAAAAGCGCGTCCATAGAGAGAGTTTAGCAACTACGGACCATCAAAGTTGCGCGGTGTACAATTTTTACTGTTCTTATACGTCAAATTTTACGAGTATAAGCTTCCTAGATTATTTCGATGCTAAAACACAAACTTTCTATGAAAAATGGACAAAACCGTTAAAAGCTCGTCCATAGAGTGAGTTGAGCAACTTCGGACTATTAAAGTTGCTCGGGATACACTTTTTATTGTTCTTATATGTCAAATTTTATGAGTATAAGTTTCCTAGATTATTTCGATGCCAAAACACCAACTTTCTATGACAAATGGACAAAACCGTTAAAAGCTCCTCCATAGAGAGAGTTGAGCAACTTCGGACTATCAAAGTTGTTCGGGATAGACTTTTTATTCTTCTTCTATGTCAAATTTTACGAGTACAAGTACCTAAATTATTTCGATGCCAAAACACCAACTTTCTATGACAAATGGAGGAAACCATCAAAAGCTCCTCCATAGAGAGAGTTGAGCAACTTCGGACTATTAAAGTTGCTCGGGATACACTTTTTATTGTTCTTATATGTCAAATTTTATGAGTAGAAGCTTCATAGATTATTTCGATGCCAAAACACCAACTTTCTATGACAAATGGAGGAAACCATTAAAAGTTCCTCCATAGAGAGAGTTGAGCAACTTCGGACTATCAAAGTTACTCGGGATAGACTTTTTATGGTTCTTCAATGTCAAATTTCACGAGTATAAGCTTCCAAGATTATTTCGATGCCAAAACACCAACTTTCTATGACAAATGGAGGAAACCATTAAAAGCTCCTCCATAGAGAGAGTAGCGCAACTTCGGACTATCAAAGTAGCTCGGGATAGACTTTTTATGGTTCTTCTATGTCAAATTTTACGAGTATAAGCTTCCAAGATTATTTCGATGCAAAAACGCCAACTTTCTATGACAAATGGAGGAAACCATTAAAAGCTCCACCATAGAGAGAGTTGAGCAACTTCGGACTATCGAAGTTACTCGGGATAGACTTTTTATGGTTCTTTTATGTCAAATTTTACGAGTATAAGCTTCCAAGATTATTTCGATGCCAAAACGGCAACTTTCTTTGACAAATGGAGGAAACCATTAGAAGCTCCTCCATAGAGAGAGTTGAGCAACTTCGGACTATCAAAGTTGCTCGGGATAGACATTTTATGGTTCATCTATGTCAAATTTTACGAGTATAAGCTTCCTAGATTATTTCGATGCCAAAACACAACTTTCTATGACAAATGGACAAAACCGTTAAAAGCTCCTCCATAGAGAGAGTTGAGCAACTTCGGACTATCAAAGTTGCTCGGGATAGACTTTTTATTGTTCTTCTAAGTCAAATTTTACGAGTATAAGCTTCCGAAATTATTTCGATGCCAAAACACCAACTTTCTATGACAAATAGACAAAACCGTTAAAAGCTCCTCCATAGAGAGAGTTGAGCAATTTCGGACCATGAAAGTTGCTCGGTGTACAATTTTTATTGTTCTTATACGTCCTATTTTACGAGTATAAGCTTCCTAGATTATTTCGATCCCAAAACACCAACTTTCTAAGATAAATGGACAAAACCGATAAAAGCTCCTTCATAGAGAGAGTTGAGCAACTTCAGACCATCAAAGTTGCTCGGTGTACAATTTTTAGTGTTCTAATATGTCAAATTTTATGAGTATAAGCTTCCTAGATTATTTCAATGCCAAAACACCAACTTTCTATGACAAATGGACAAAACCGTTAAAAGCTCCTCCATAGAGAGAGTTGAGCAACTTCGGACTATCAAAGTTGCTCGGGATAGACTTTTTATTGTTCTTCTATGTCAAATTTTACGAGTATAAGCTTCCTAAATTATTTCGATGCCAAAACAATAACTTTTTTTGACAAATGGACAAAACCGTTAAAAGCGCGTCCATAGAGAGAGTTTAGCAACTACGGACCATCAAAGTTGCGCGGTGTACAATTTTTATTGTTCTTATACGTCAAATTTTACGTGTATAAGCTTCCTAGATTATTTCGATGCCAAAACACAAACTTTCTATGAAAAATGGACAAAACCGTTAAAAGCTCGTCCATAGAGTGAGTTGAGAAACTTCGGACTATTAAAGTTGCTCGGGATACACTTTTTATTGTTCTTATATGTCAAATTTTATGAGTATAAGTTTCCTAGATTATTTCGATGCCAAAACACCAACTTTCTATGACAAATGGAGGAAACCATTAAAAGCTTCTCCATAGGGAGAGTTGAGCAACTTCGGACAATTAAAGTTGCTCGGGATACACTTTTTATTGTTCTTATATGTCAAATTTTATGAGTATAAGCTTCATAGATTATTTCGGTGCCAAAACACCAACTTTCTATGACAAATGGAGGAAACCATTAAAAGCTCCTCCATAGAGAGAGTTGAGCAACTTCGGACTATTAAAGTTGCTCGGGATACACTTTTTATTGTTCTTATATGTCAAATTTTATGAGTAGAAGCTTCATAGATTATTTCGATGCCAAAACACCAACTTTCTATGACAAATGGAGGAAACCATTAAAAGTTCCTCCATAGAGAGAGTTGAGTAACTTCGGACTATCAAAGTTACTCGGGATAGACTTTTTATGGTTCTTCTATGTCAAATTTCACGAGTATAAGCTTCCAAGATTATTTCGATGCCAAAACACCAACTTTCTATGACAAATGGAGGAAACCATTAAAAGCTCCTCCATAGAGAGAGTAGCGCAACTTCGGACTATCAAAGTAGCTCGGGATAGACTTTTTATGGTTCTTCTATGTCAAATTTTACGAGTATAAGCTTCCAAGATTATTTCGATGCAAAAACGCCAACTTTCTATGACAAATGGAGGAAACCATTAAAAGCTCCTCCATAGAGAGAGTTGAGCAACTTCGGACTATCAAAGTTACTCGGGATAGACTTTTTATGGTTCTTCTATGTCAAATTTTACGAGTATAAGCTTCCAAGATTATTTCGATGCCAAAACGCCAACTTTCTATGACAAATGGAGGAAACCATTAGAAGCTCCTCCATAGAGAGAGTTGAGCAACTTCGGACTATCAAAGTTGCTCGGGATAGACATTTTATGGTTCCTCTATGTCAAATTTTACGAGTATAAGCTTCCTAGATTATTTCGATGCCAAAACACAACTTTCTATGACAAATGGACAAAACCGTTAAAAGCTCCTCCATAGAGAGAGTTGAGCAACTTCGGACTATCAAAGTTGCTCGAGATAGACTTTTTATTGTTCTTCTAACTCAAATTTTACGAGTATAAGCTTCCTAAATTATTTCGATGCCAAAACACCAACTTTCTATGACAAATAGACAAAACCGTTAAAAGCTCCTCCATAGAGAGAGTTGAGCAATTTCGGACCATGAAAGTTGCTCGGTGTACAATTTTTATTGTTCTTATACGTCAAATTTTACGAGTATAAGCTTCCTAGATTATTTCGATCCCAAAACACCAACTTTCTAAGATAAATGGACAAAACCGTTAAAAGCTCCTCCATAGAGAGAGTTGAGCAACTTCAGACCATCAAAGTTGCTCGGTGTACAATTTTTATTGTTCTAATATGTCAAATTTTATGAGTATAAGCTTCCTAGATTATTTCAATGCCAAAACACCAACTTTCTATGACAAATGGACAAAACCGTTAAAAGCTCCTCCATAGAGAGAGTTGAGCAACTTCGGACTATCAAAGTTGCTCGGGATAGACTTTTTATTGTTCTTCTATGTCAAATTTTACGAGTATAAGCTTCCTAAATTATTTCGATGCCAAAACAATAACTTTTTTTGACAAATGGACAAAACCGTTAAAAGCGCGTCCATAGAGAGAGTTTAGCAACTACGGACCATCAAAGTTGCGCGGTGTACAATTTTTATTGTTCTTATACGTCAAATTTTACGAGTATAAGCTTCCTAGATTATTTCGATGCCAAAACACAAACTTTCTATGAAAAATGGACAAAACCGTTAAAAGCTCGTCCATAGAGTGAGTTGAGAAACTTCGGACTATTAAAGTTGCTCGGGATACACTTTTTATTGTTCTTATATGTCAAATTTTATGAGTATAAGTTTCCTAGATTATTTCGATGCCAAAACACCAACTTTCTATGACAAATGGAGGAAACCATTAAAAGCTTCTCCATAGGGAGAGTTGCGCAACTTCGGACAATTAAAGTTGCTCGGGATACACTTTTTATTGTTCTTATATGTCAAATTTTATGAGTATAAGCTTCATAGATTATTTCGGTGCCAAAACACCAACTTTCTATGACAAATGGAGGAAACCATTAAAAGCTCCTCCATAGAGAGAGTTGAGCAACTTCGGACTATTAAAGTTGCTCGGGATACACTTTTTATTGTTCTTATATGTCAAATTTTATGAGTAGAAGCTTCATAGATTATTTCGATGCCAAAACACCAACTTTCTATGACAAATGGTGGAAACCATTAAAAGTTCCTCCATAGAGAGAGTTGAGCAACTTCGGACTATCAAAGTTACTCGGGATAGACTTTTTATGGTTCTTCTATATCAAATTTCACGAGTATAAGCTTCCAAGATTATTTCGATGCCAAAACACCAACTTTCTATGACAAATGGAGGAAACCATTAAAAGCTCCTCCATAGAGAGAGTAGCGCAACTTCGGACTATCAAAGTAGCTCGGGATAGACTTTTTATGGTTCTTCTATGTCAAATTTTACGAGTATAAGCTTCCAAGATTATTTCGATGCAAAAACGCCAACTTTCTATGACAAATGGCGGAAACCATTAAAAGCTCCTCCATAGAGAGAGTTGAGCAACTTCGGACTATCAAAGTTGCTCGGGATGGACATTTTATGGTTCTTCTATGTCAAATTTTAGGAGTATAAGCTTCCTAGATAATTTCGATGCCAAAACACCAACTTTCTATGACAAATGGACAAAACCGTTAAAAGCTCCTCGATAGAGAGAGTTGAGCAACTTCGGACTATCAAAGTTGTTCGGGATAGACTTTTTATTCTTCTTCTATGTCAAATTTTACGAGTACAAGCTTCCTAAATTATTTCGATGCCAAAACACCAACTTTCTATGACAAATAGACAAAACCGTTAAAAGCTCCTACATAGAGAGAGTTGAGCAATTTCGGACCATGAAAGTTGCTCGGTGTACAAATTTTATTGTTCTCATACGCCAAATATTACGAGTATAAGCTTCCTAGATTATTTCGATCCCAAAACACCAACTTTCTATGATAAATGGACAAAACCGTTAAAAGCTCCTCCATAGAGAGAGTTGAGCAATTTCGGACCATGAAAGTTGCTCGGTGTACAATTTTTATTTTTCTCATACATCAAATTTTACGAGTATAAGCTTCCTAAATTATTTCGATGCCAAAACACCAACTTTCTATGACAAATGGAGGAAACCATTAAAAGCTCTTCCATAGAGAGAGTTGACCAACTTCGGACCATCAAAGTTGCTCGGTGTATAATTTTTATTGTTCTAATATGTCAAATTTTATGAGTATAAGCTTCCTAGATTATTTCAATGCCAAAACACCAACTTTCTATGACAAATGGAGGAAACCATTAAAAGCTCCTCCATAGAGAGAGTTGAGCAACTTCGGACTATCAAAGTTGCTCGGGATAGACTTTTTATCGTTCTTCTATGTCAAATTTTACGAGTATAAACTTCCAAGATTATTTCGATGCAAAAACACCAACTTTCTATGACAAAAGGAGGAAACCATTAAAAGCTCCTCCATAGAGAGAGTTGAGCAACTTCGGACTATCAAAGTTGCTCGGGATAGACTTTTTATGGTTCTTCTATGTCAAATTTTACGATTATAAGCTTCCAAGATTATTTCGATGCCAAAACACCAACTTTCTATGACAAATGGAGGAAACCATTAAAAGCTCCTCCATAGAGAGAATTGAGCAACTTCGGACTATTAAAGTCGCTCGGGATACAATTTTTATTGTTCTTATACGTCAAATTTTACGAGTATAAGCTTCCTAGATTATTTCGATCCCAAAACACCAACTTTCTAAGATAAATGGAGGAAACCATTAAAAGCTCCTCCATAGAGAGAGTTGAGCAACTTCGGACTATCAAAGTTGCTCGGTGTACAATTTTTATTGTTCTAATATGTCAAATTTTATGAGTATAAGCCTCCAAGATTATTTCGATGCCAAAACACCAACTTTCTATGACAAATGGAGAAAACCATTAAAAGCTCCTCCATAGAGAGAGTAGCGCAACTTCGGACTATCAAAGTAACTCGGGATAGACTTTCTATGGTTCTTCTATGTCAAATTTTAGGAGTATAAGCTTCCAAGTATATTTCGATGCAAAAACGCCAACTTTCTATGACAAATGGAGGAAACCATTAAAAGCTCCTCTATAGAGAGAGTTGAGCAACTTCGGACTATCAAAGTTGCTCGGGATAGACTTTTTATGGTTCTTCTATGTCAAATTTTACGAGTATAAGCTTCCAAGATTATTTCGATGCGAAAACACCAACTTTCTATGACAAATGGAGGAAACCATTAAAAGCTCCTCCATAGAGAGAGTTGAGCAACTTCGGACTATTAAAGTTGCTCGGGATAAACTTTTTATTGTTCTTATATGTCAAATTTTATGAGTATAAGCTTCATAGATTATTTCGGTGCCAAAACACCAACTTTCTACGACAAATGGAGGAAACCATTAAAAGCTCCTCCATAGAGAGAGTTGAGCAACTTCGGACTATTAAAGTTGCTCGGGATACACTTTTTATTGTTCTTATATGTCAAATTTTATGAGTAGAAGCTTCATAGATTATTTCGATGCCATAACACCAACTTTCTATGACAAATGGAGGAAACCATTAAAAGTTCCTCCATAGAGAGAGTTGAGCAACTTCGGACTATCATAGTTGCTCGGGATAGACTTTTTATGGTTCTTCTATGTCAAATTTTACGAGTATAAGCTTCCAAGATTATTTCGATGCCAAAACACCAACTTTCTATGACAAATGGAGGAAACCACTAAAAGCTCCTCCATAGAGAGATTAGCGCAACTTCGGACTATCAAAGTAGCTCGGGATAGACTTTTTATGGTTCTTCTATGTCAAATTTTACGAGTATAAGCTTCCAAGATTATTTCGATGCAAAAACGCCAACTTTCTATGACAAATGGACAAAACCGTTAAAAGCTCCTCCATAGAGAGAGTTGAGCAACTTCGGACTATCAAAGTTGTTCGGGATAGACTTTTTATTGTTCTTCTATGTCAAATTTTACGAGTACAAGCTTCCTAAATTATTTCGATGCCAAAACACCAACTTTCTATGACAAATAGACAAAACCGTTAAAAGCTCCTCCATAGAGAGAGTTGAGCAATTTCGGACCATGAAAGTTGCTCGGTGTACAAATTTTATTGTTCTCATACGTCAAATTTCACGAGTATAAGCTTCCAAGATTATTTCGATGCCAAAACACCAACTTTCTATGACAAATGGAGGAAACCATTAAAAGCTCCTCCATTGAGAGAGTAGCGCAACTTCGGACTATCAAAGTAGCTCGGGATAGACTTTTTACGGTTCTTCTATGTCAAATTTTACGAGTATAAGCTTCCAAGATTATTTCGATGCAAAAACGCCAACTTTCTATGACAAATGGAGGAAACCATTAAAAGCTCCTCCATAGAGAGAGTTGAGCAACTTCGGACTATCAAAGCTGCTCGGGATAGACATTTTATGGTTCTTCTATGTCAAATTTTACGAGTATAAGCTTCCTAGATTATTTCGATGCCAAAACACCAACTTTCTATGACAAATGGACAAAACCGTTAAAAGCTCCTCCTTAGAGAGAGTTAAGCAACTTCGGACTATCAAAGTTGTTCGGGATAGACTTTTTATTCTTCTTCTATGTCAAATTTTACGAGTACAAGCTTCCTAAATTATTTCGATGCCAAAACACCAACTTTCTATGACAAATAGACAAAACCGTTAAAAGCTCCTACATAGAGAGAGTTGAGCAATTTCGGACCATGAAAGTTGCTCGGTGTACAAATTTTATTGTTCTCATACGTCAAATTTTACGAGTATAAGCTTCCTAGATTATTTTGATCCCAAAACACCAACTTTCTATGATAAATGGACAAAACCGTTAAAAGCTCCTCCATAGAGAGAGTTGAGCAACTTCAGACCATCAAAGTTGCTCGGTGTACAATTTTTATTGTTCTAATATGTCAAATTTTATGAGTATAAGCTTCCTAGATTATTTCAATGCCAAAACACCAACTTTCTATGACAAATAGAAAAAACCGTTAAAAGCTCCCCCATAGAGAGAGTTGAGCAACTTCGGACCATGAAAGTTGCTCGGGATACACTTTTTATTGTTCTTATATGTCAAATTTTATGAGTAGAAGCTTCATAGATTATTTCGATGCCAAAACACCAACTTTCTATGACAAATAGAGGAAACCATTAAAAGCTCCTCCATAGAGAGAGTTGAGCAACTTCGGACTATTAAAGTTGCTCGGGATACACTTTTTATTGTTCTTATATGTCAAATTTTATGAGTATAAGCTTCATAGATTATTTCGATGCCAAAACACCAACTTTCTATGACAAAAGGAGGAAACCATTAAAAGCTCCTCCATAGAGAGAGTTGAGCAACTTCGGACTATCAAAGTTGCTCGGGATAGACTTTTTATGGTTCTTCTATGTCAAATTTTACGATTATAAGCTTCCAAGATTATTTCGATGCCAAAACACCGACTTTCTATGACAAATGGAGGAAACCATTAAAAGCTCCTCCATAGAGAGAGTTGAGCAACTTCGGACTATTAAAGTTGCTCGGGATACAATTTTTATTGTTCTTATACGTCAAATTTTACGAGTATAAGCTTCCTAGATTATTTCGATCCCAAAACACCAACTTTCTAAGATAAATGGACAAAACCGTTAAAAGCTCCTCCATAGAGAGAGTTGAGCAACTTCAGACCATCAAAGTTGCTCGGTGTACAATTTTTATTGTTCTAATATGTCAAATTTTATGAGTATAAGCTTCCTAGATTATTTCAATGCCAAAACACCAACTTTCTATGACAAATGGACAAAACCGTTAAAAGCTCCTCCATAGAGAGAGTTGAGCAACTTCGGACTATCAAAGTCGCTCGGGATACACTTTTTATTGTTCTTATATGTCAAATTTTATGAGTATAAGCTTCATAGATTATTTCGATGCCAAAACACCAACTTTCTATGACAAATGGAGGAAACCATTAAAAGCTCCTCCATAGAGAGAGTTGAGCAACTTCGGACTATCAAAGTTGCTCGGGATAGACTTTTTATGGTTCTTCTATGTCAAATTTTACGAGTATAAGCCTCCAAGATTATTTCGATGCCAAAACACCAACTTTCTATGACAAATGGAGAAAACCATTAAAAGCTCCTCCATAGAGAGAGTAGCGCAACTTCGGACTATGAAAGTAACTCGGGATAGACTTTCTATGGTTCTTCTATGTCAAATTTTAGGAGTATAAGCTTCCAAGATTATTTCGATGCAAAAACGCCAACTTTCTATGACAAATGGAGGAAACCATTAAAAGCTCCTCTATAGAGAGAGTTGAGCAACTTCGGACTATCAAAGTTGCTCGGGATAGACTTTTTATGGTTCTTCTATGTCAAATTTTACGAGTATAAGCTTCCAAGATTATTTCGATGCGAAAACACCAACTTTCTATGACAAATGGAGGAAACCATTAAAAGCTCCTCCATAGAGAGAGTTGAGCAACTTCGGACTATTAAAGTTGCTCGGGATAAACTTTTTATTGTTCTTATATGTCAAATTTTATGAGTATAAGCTTCATAGATTATTTCGGTGCCAAAACACCAACTTTCTATGACAAATAGACAAAACCGTTAAAAGCTCCTACATAGAGAGAGTTGAGCAACTTCGGACCATTAAAGTTGCTCGGGATATAATTTTTATTGTTCTAATATGTCAAATTTTATGAGTAGAAGCTTCCTAGATTATTTCGATGCCATAACACCAACTTTCTATGACAAATGGAGGAAACCATTAAAAGCTTCTCCATAGAGAGAGTTGAGCAACTTCGGACTATTAAAGTTGCTCGGGATACACTTTTTATTGTTCTTATATGTCAAATTTTGAGTATAAGCTTCATAGATTATTTCGGTGCCAAAACACGAACTTTCTATGACAAATGGAGGAAACCATTAAAAGCTCCTCCATAGAGAGACTTGAGCAACTTCGGACTATTAAAGTTGCTCGTGATACACTTTTTATTGTTCTTATATGTCAAATTTTATGAGTAGAAGCTTCATAGATTATTTCGATGCCAAAACACCAACTTTCTATGACAAATGGAGGAAACCATTAAAAGTTCCTCCATAGAGAGAGTTGAGCAACTTCGGACTATCAAAGTTCCTCGGGATAGACTTTTTATGGTTCTTCTATGTCAAATTTTACGAGTATAAGCTTCCAAGATTATTTCGATGCCAAAACACCAACTTTCTATGACAAATGGAGGAAACCATTAAAAGCTCCTCCATAGAGAGAGTAGCGCAACTTCGGACTATCAAAGTAGCTCGGGATAGACTTTTTATGGTTCTTCTATGTCAAATTTTACGAGTATAAGCTTCCAAGATTATTTCGATGCAAAAACGCCAACTTTCTATGACAAATGGAGGAAACCATTAAAAGCTCCTCCATAGAGAGAGTTGAGCAACTTCGGACTATCAAAGTTGCTCGGGATAGACATTTTATGGTTCTTCTATGTCAAATTTTACGAGTATAAGCTTCCTAGATTATTTCGATGCCAAAACACCAACTTTCTATGACAAATGGACAAAACCGTTAAAAGCTCCTCCTTAGAGAGAGTTAAGCAACTTCGGACTATCAAAGTTGTTCGGGATAGACTTTTTATTCTTCTTCTATGTCAAATTTTACGAGTACAAGCTTCCTAAATTATTTCGATGCCAAAACACCAACTTTCTATGACAAATAGACAAAACCGTTAAAAGCTCCTACATAGAGAGAGTTGAGCAATTTCGGACCATGAAAGTTGCTCGGTGTACAAATTTTATTGTTCTCATACGTCAAATTTTACGAGTATAAGCTTCCTAGATTATTTCGATCCCAAAACACCAACTTTCTATGATAAATGGACAAAACCGTTAAAAGCTCCTCCATAGAGAGAGTTGAGCAATTTCGGACCATGAAAGTTGCTCGGTGTACAATTTTTATTTTTCTCATACATCAAATTTTACGAGTATAAGCTTCCTAAATTATTTCGATGCCAAAACACCAACTTTCTATGACAAATGGAGGAAACCATTAAAAGCTCCTCCATAGAGAGAGTTGAGCAACTTCGGACTATTAAAGTCGCTCGGGATACACTTTTTATTGTTCTTATATGTCAAATTTTATGAGTATAAGCTTCATAGATTATTTCGATGCCAAAACACCAACTTTCTATGACAAATGGAGGAAACCATTAAAAGCTCCTCCATAGAGAGAGTTGAGCAACTTCGGACTATCAAAGTTGCTCGGGATAGACTTTTTATGGTTCTTCTATGTCAAATTTTACGAGTATAAGCTTCCAAGATTATTTCGATGCCAAAACACCAACTTTCTATGACAAATGGAGGAAACCATTAAAAGCTCCTCCATAGAGAGAGTAGCGCAACTTCGGACTATCAAAGTAGCTCGGGATAGACTTTTTATGGTTCTTCTATGTCAAATTTTACGAGTATAAGCTTCCAAGATTATTTCGATGCAAAAACGCCAACTTTCTATGACAAATGGAGGAAACCATTAAAAGCTCCTCCATAGAGAGAGTTGAGCAACTTCGGACTATCAAAGTTGCTCGGGATAGACATTTTATGGTTCTTCTATGTCAAATTTTACGAGTATAAGCTTCCTAGATTATTTCGATGCCAAAACACCAACTTTCTATGACAAATGGACAAAACCGTTAAAAGCTCCTACTTAGAGAGAGTTAAGCAACTTCGGACTATCAAAGTTGTTCGGGATAGACTTTTTATTCTTCTTCTATGTCAAATTTTACGAGTACAAGCTTCCTAAATTATTTCGATGCCAAAACACCAACTTTCTATGACAAATAGACAAAACCGTTAAAAGCTCCTACATAGAGAGAGTTGAGCAATTTCGGACCATGAAAGTTGCTCGGTGTACAAATTTTATTGTTCTCATACGTCAAATTTTACGAGTATAAGCTTCCTAGATTATTTCGATCCCAAAACACCAACTTTCTATGATAAATGGACAAAACCGTTAAAAGCTCCTCCATAGAGAGAGTTGAGCAATTTTGGACCATGAAAGTTGCTCGGTGTACAATTTTTATTTTTCTCATACATCAAATTTTACGAGTATAAGCTTCCTAAATTATTTCGATGCCAAAACACCAACTTTCTATGACAAATGGAGGAAACCATTAAAAGCTCCTCCATAGAGAGAATTGAGCAACTTCGGACTATTAAAGTCGCTCGGGATACACTTTTTATTGTTCTTATATGTCAAATTTTATGAGTATAAGCTTCATAGATTATTTCGATGCCAAAACACCAACTTTCTATGACAAATGGAGGAAACCATTAAAAGCTCCTCCATAGAGAGAGTTGAGCAACTTCGGACTATCAAAGTTGCTCGGGATAGACTTTTTATGGTTCTTCTATGTCAAATTTTACGAGTATAAGCCTCCAAGATTATTTCGATGCCAAAACACCAACTTTCTATGACAAATGGAGAAAACCATTAAAAGCTCCTCCATAGAGAGAGTAGCGCAACTTCGGACTATCAAAGTAACTCGGGATAGACTTTCTATGGTTCTTCTATGTCAAATTTTAGGAGTATAAGCTTCCAAGATTATTTCGATGCAAAAACGCCAACTTTCTATGACAAATGGAGGAAACCATTAAAAGCTCCTCTATAGAGAGAGTTGAGCAACTTCGGACTATCAAAGTTGCTCGGGATAGACTTTTTATGGTTCTTCTATGTCAAATTTTACGAGTATAAGCTTCCAAGATTATTTCGATGCGAAAACACCAACTTTCTATGACAAATGGAGGAAACCATTAAAAGCTCCTCCATAGAGAGAGTTGAGCAACTTCGGACTATTAAAGTTGCTCGGGATAAACTTTTTATTGTTCTTATATGTCAAATTTTATGAGTATAAGCTTCATAGATTATTTCGGTGCCAAAACACCAACTTTCTACGACAAATCGAGGAAACCATTAAAAGCTCCTCCATAGAGAGAGTTGAGCAACTTCGGACTATTAAAGTTGCTCGGGATACACTTTTTATTGTTCTTATATGTCAAATTTTATGAGTAGAAGCTTCATAGATTATTTCGATGCCATAACACCAACTTTCTATGACAAATGGAGGAAACCATTAAAAGTTCCTCCATAGAGAGAGTTGAGCAACTTCGGACTATCATAGTTGCTCGGGATAGACTTTTTATGGTTCTTCTATGTCAAATTTTACGAGTATAAGCTTCCAAGATTATTTCGATGCCAAAACACCAACTTTCTATGACAAATGGAGGAAACCACTAAAAGCTCCTCCATAGAGAGATTAGCGCAACTTCGGACTATCAAAGTAGCTCGGGATAGACTTTTTATGGTTCTTCTATGTCAAATTTTACGAGTATAAGCTTCCAAGATTATTTCGATGCAAAAACGCCAACTTTCTATGACAAATGGACAAAACCGTTAAAAGCTCCTCCATAGAGAGAGTTGAGCAACTTCGGACTATCAAAGTTGTTCGGGATAGACTTTTTATTGTTCTTCTATGTCAAATTTTACGAGTACAAGCTTCCTAAATTATTTCGATGCCAAAACACCAACTTTCTATGACAAATAGACAAAACCGTTAAAAGCTCCTCCATAGAGAGAGTTGAGCAATTTCGGACCATGAAAGTTGCTCGGTGTACAAATTTTATTGTTCTCATACGTCAAATTTCACGAGTATAAGCTTCCAAGATTATTTCGATGCCAAAACACCAACTTTCTATGACAAATGGAGGAAACCATTAAAAGCTCCTCCATTGAGAGAGTAGCGCAACTTCGGACTATCAAAGTAGCTCGGGATAGACTTTTTACGGTTCTTCTATGTCAAATTTTACGAGTATAAGCTTCCAAGATTATTTCGATGCAAAAACGCCAACTTTCTATGACAAATGGAGGAAACCATTAAAAGCTCCTCCATAGAGAGAGTTGAGCAACTTCGGACTATCAAAGCTGCTCGGGATAGACATTTTATGGTTCTTCTATGTCAAATTTTACGAGTATAAGCTTCCTAGATTATTTCGATGCCAAAACACCAACTTTCTATGACAAATGGACAAAACCGTTAAAAGCTCCTCCTTAGAGAGAGTTAAGCAACTTCGGACTATCAAAGTTGTTCGGGATAGACTTTTTATTCTTCTTCTATGTCAAATTTTACGAGTACAAGCTTCCTAAATTATTTCGATGCCAAAACACCAACTTTCTATGACAAATAGACAAAACCGTTAAAAGCTCCTACATAGAGAGAGTTGAGCAATTTCGGACCATGAAAGTTGCTCGGTGTACAAATTTTATTGTTCTCATACGTCAAATTTTACGAGTATAAGCTTCCTAGATTATTTTGATCCCAAAACACCAACTTTCTATGATAAATGGACAAAACCGTTAAAAGCTCCTCCATAGAGAGAGTTGAGCAATTTCGGACCATGAAAGTTGCTCGGTGTACAATTTTTATTTTTCTCATACATCAAATTTTACGAATATAAGCTTCCTAAATTATTTCGATGCCAAAACACCAACTTTCTATGACAAATGGAGGAAACCATTAAAAGCTCCTCCATAGAGAGAGTTGAGCAACTTCGGACTATTAAAGTCGCTCGGGATACACTTTTTATTGTTCTTATATGTCAAATTTTATGAGTAGAAGCTTCATAGATTATTTCGATGCCATAACACCAACTTTCTATGACAAATGGAGGAAACCATTAAAAGTTCCTCCATAGAGAGAGTTGAGCAACTTCGGACTATCATAGTTGCTCGGGATAGACTTTTTATGGTTCTTCTATGTCAAATTTTACGAGTATAAGCTTCCAAGATTATTTCGATGCCAAAACACCAACTTTCTATGACAAATGGAGGAAACCACTAAAAGCTCCTCCATAGAGAGATTAGCGCAACTTCGGACTATCAAAGTAGCTCGGGATAGACTTTTTATGGTTCTTCTATGTCAAATTTTACGAGTATAAGCTTCCAAGATTATTTCGATGCAAAAACGCCAACTTTCTATGACAAATGGACAAAACCGTTAAAAGCTCCTCCATAGAGAGAGTTGAGCAACTTCGGACTATCAAAGTTGTTCGGGATAGACTTTTTATTGTTCTTCTATGTCAAATTTTACGAGTACAAGCTTCCTAAATTATTTCGATGCCAAAACACCAACTTTCTATGACAAATAGACAAAACCGTTAAAAGCTCCTCCATAGAGAGAGTTGAGCAATTTCGGACCATGAAAGTTGCTCGGTGTACAAATTTTATTGTTCTCATACGTCAAATTTCACGAGTATAAGCTTCCAAGATTATTTCGATGCCAAAACACCAACTTTCTATGACAAATGGAGGAAACCATTAAAAGCTCCTCCATTGAGAGAGTAGCGCAACTTCGGACTATCAAAGTAGCTCGGGATAGACTTTTTACGGTTCTTCTATGTCAAATTTTACGAGTATAAGCTTCCAAGATTATTTCGATGCAAAAACGCCAACTTTCTATGACAAATGGAGGAAACCATTAAAAGCTCCTCCATAGAGAGAGTTGAGCAACTTCGGACTATCAAAGCTGCTCGGGATAGACATTTTATGGTTCTTCTATGTCAAATTTTACGAGTATAAGCTTCCTAGATTATTTCGATGCCAAAACACCAACTTTCTATGACAAATGGACAAAACCGTTAAAAGCTCCTCCTTAGAGAGAGTTAAGCAACTTCGGACTATCAAAGTTGTTCGGGATAGACTTTTTATTCTTCTTCTATGTCAAATTTTACGAGTACAAGCTTCCTAAATTATTTCGATGCCAAAACACCAACTTTCTATGACAAATAGACAAAACCGTTAAAAGCTCCTACATAGAGAGAGTTGAGCAATTTCGGACCATGAAAGTTGCTCGGTGTACAAATTTTATTGTTCTCATACGTCAAATTTTACGAGTATAAGCTTCCTAGATTATTTTGATCCCAAAACACCAACTTTCTATGATAAATGGACAAAACCGTTAAAAGCTCCTCCATAGAGAGAGTTGAGCAACTTCAGACCATCAAAGTTGCTCGGTGTACAATTTTTATTGTTCTAATATGTCAAATTTTATGAGTATAAGCTTCCTAGATTATTTCAATGCCAAAACACCAACTTTCTATGACAAATAGAAAAAACCGTTAAAAGCTCCCCCATAGAGAGAGTTGAGCAACTTCGGACCATGAAAGTTGCTCGGGATACACTTTTTATTGTTCTTATATGTCAAATTTTATGAGTAGAAGCTTCATAGATTATTTCGATGCCAAAACACCAACTTTCTATGACAAATAGAGGAAACCATTAAAAGCTCCTCCATAGAGAGAGTTGAGCAACTTCGGACTATTAAAGTTGCTCGGGATACACTTTTTATTGTTCTTATATGTCAAATTTTATGAGTATAAGCTTCATAGATTATTTCGATGCCAAAACACCAACTTTCTATGACAAAAGGAGGAAACCATTAAAAGCTCCTCCATAGAGAGAGTTGAGCAACTTCGGACTATCAAAGTTGCTCGGGATAGACTTTTTATGGTTCTTCTATGTCAAATTTTACGATTATAAGCTTCCAAGATTATTTCGATGCCAAAACACCGACTTTCTATGACAAATGGAGGAAACCATTAAAAGCTCCTCCATAGAGAGAGTTGAGCAACTTCGGACTATTAAAGTTGCTCGGGATACAATTTTTATTGTTCTTATACGTCAAATTTTACGAGTATAAGCTTCCTAGATTATTTCGATCCCAAAACACCAACTTTCTAAGATAAATGGACAAAACCGTTAAAAGCTCCTCCATAGAGAGAGTTGAGCAACTTCAGACCATCAAAGTTGCTCGGTGTACAATTTTTATTGTTCTAATATGTCAAATTTTATGAGTATAAGCTTCCTAGATTATTTCAATGCCAAAACACCAACTTTCTATGACAAATGGACAAAACCGTTAAAAGCTCCTCCATAGAGAGAGTTGAGCAACTTCGGACTATCAAAGTCGCTCGGGATACACTTTTTATTGTTCTTATATGTCAAATTTTATGAGTATAAGCTTCATAGATTATTTCGATGCCAAAACACCAACTTTCTATGACAAATGGAGGAAACCATTAAAAGCTCCTCCATAGAGAGAGTTGAGCAACTTCGGACTATCAAAGTTGCTCGGGATAGACTTTTTATGGTTCTTCTATGTCAAATTTTACGAGTATAAGCCTCCAAGATTATTTCGATGCCAAAACACCAACTTTCTATGACAAATGGAGAAAACCATTAAAAGCTCCTCCATAGAGAGAGTAGCGCAACTTCGGACTATGAAAGTAACTCGGGATAGACTTTCTATGGTTCTTCTATGTCAAATTTTAGGAGTATAAGCTTCCAAGATTATTTCGATGCAAAAACGCCAACTTTCTATGACAAATGGAGGAAACCATTAAAAGCTCCTCTATAGAGAGAGTTGAGCAACTTCGGACTATCAAAGTTGCTCGGGATAGACTTTTTATGGTTCTTCTATGTCAAATTTTACGAGTATAAGCTTCCAAGATTATTTCGATGCGAAAACACCAACTTTCTATGACAAATGGAGGAAACCATTAAAAGCTCCTCCATAGAGAGAGTTGAGCAACTTCGGACTATTAAAGTTGCTCGGGATAAACTTTTTATTGTTCTTATATGTCAAATTTTATGAGTATAAGCTTCATAGATTATTTCGGTGCCAAAACACCAACTTTCTATGACAAATAGACAAAACCGTTAAAAGCTCCTACATAGAGAGAGTTGAGCAACTTCGGACCATTAAAGTTGCTCGGGATATAATTTTTATTGTTCTAATATGTCAAATTTTATGAGTAGAAGCTTCCTAGATTATTTCGATGCCATAACACCAACTTTCTATGACAAATGGAGGAAACCATTAAAAGCTTCTCCATAGAGAGAGTTGAGCAACTTCGGACTATTAAAGTTGCTCGGGATACACTTTTTATTGTTCTTATATGTCAAATTTTGAGTATAAGCTTCATAGATTATTTCGGTGCCAAAACACGAACTTTCTATGACAAATGGAGGAAACCATTAAAAGCTCCTCCATAGAGAGACTTGAGCAACTTCGGACTATTAAAGTTGCTCGTGATACACTTTTTATTGTTCTTATATGTCAAATTTTATGAGTAGAAGCTTCATAGATTATTTCGATGCCAAAACACCAACTTTCTATGACAAATGGAGGAAACCATTAAAAGTTCCTCCATAGAGAGAGTTGAGCAACTTCGGACTATCAAAGTTCCTCGGGATAGACTTTTTATGGTTCTTCTATGTCAAATTTTACGAGTATAAGCTTCCAAGATTATTTCGATGCCAAAACACCAACTTTCTATGACAAATGGAGGAAACCATTAAAAGCTCCTCCATAGAGAGAGTAGCGCAACTTCGGACTATCAAAGTAGCTCGGGATAGACTTTTTATGGTTCTTCTATGTCAAATTTTACGAGTATAAGCTTCCAAGATTATTTCGATGCAAAAACGCCAACTTTCTATGACAAATGGAGGAAACCATTAAAAGCTCCTCCATAGAGAGAGTTGAGCAACTTCGGACTATCAAAGTTGCTCGGGATAGACATTTTATGGTTCTTCTATGTCAAATTTTACGAGTATAAGCTTCCTAGATTATTTCGATGCCAAAACACCAACTTTCTATGACAAATGGACAAAACCGTTAAAAGCTCCTCCTTAGAGAGAGTTAAGCAACTTCGGACTATCAAAGTTGTTCGGGATAGACTTTTTATTCTTCTTCTATGTCAAATTTTACGAGTACAAGCTTCCTAAATTATTTCGATGCCAAAACACCAACTTTCTATGACAAATAGACAAAACCGTTAAAAGCTCCTACATAGAGAGAGTTGAGCAATTTCGGACCATGAAAGTTGCTCGGTGTACAAATTTTATTGTTCTCATACGTCAAATTTTACGAGTATAAGCTTCCTAGATTATTTCGATCCCAAAACACCAACTTTCTATGATAAATGGACAAAACCGTTAAAAGCTCCTCCATAGAGAGAGTTGAGCAATTTCGGACCATGAAAGTTGCTCGGTGTACAATTTTTATTTTTCTCATACATCAAATTTTACGAGTATAAGCTTCCTAAATTATTTCGATGCCAAAACACCAACTTTCTATGACAAATGGAGGAAACCATTAAAAGCTCCTCCATAGAGAGAGTTGAGCAACTTCGGACTATTAAAGTCGCTCGGGATACACTTTTTATTGTTCTTATATGTCAAATTTTATGAGTATAAGCTTCATAGATTATTTCGATGCCAAAACACCAACTTTCTATGACAAATGGAGGAAACCATTAAAAGCTCCTCCATAGAGAGAGTTGAGCAACTTCGGACTATCAAAGTTGCTCGGGATAGACTTTTTATGGTTCTTCTATGTCAAATTTTACGAGTATAAGCTTCCAAGATTATTTCGATGCCAAAACACCAACTTTCTATGACAAATGGAGGAAACCATTAAAAGCTCCTCCATAGAGAGAGTAGCGCAACTTCGGACTATCAAAGTAGCTCGGGATAGACTTTTTATGGTTCTTCTATGTCAAATTTTACGAGTATAAGCTTCCAAGATTATTTCGATGCAAAAACGCCAACTTTCTATGACAAATGGAGGAAACCATTAAAAGCTCCTCCATAGAGAGAGTTGAGCAACTTCGGACTATCAAAGTTGCTCGGGATAGACATTTTATGGTTCTTCTATGTCAAATTTTACGAGTATAAGCTTCCTAGATTATTTCGATGCCAAAACACCAACTTTCTATGACAAATGGACAAAACCGTTAAAAGCTCCTACTTAGAGAGAGTTAAGCAACTTCGGACTATCAAAGTTGTTCGGGATAGACTTTTTATTCTTCTTCTATGTCAAATTTTACGAGTACAAGCTTCCTAAATTATTTCGATGCCAAAACACCAACTTTCTATGACAAATAGACAAAACCGTTAAAAGCTCCTACATAGAGAGAGTTGAGCAATTTCGGACCATGAAAGTTGCTCGGTGTACAAATTTTATTGTTCTCATACGTCAAATTTTACGAGTATAAGCTTCCTAGATTATTTCGATCCCAAAACACCAACTTTCTATGATAAATGGACAAAACCGTTAAAAGCTCCTCCATAGAGAGAGTTGAGCAATTTTGGACCATGAAAGTTGCTCGGTGTACAATTTTTATTTTTCTCATACATCAAATTTTACGAGTATAAGCTTCCTAAATTATTTCGATGCCAAAACACCAACTTTCTATGACAAATGGAGGAAACCATTAAAAGCTCCTCCATAGAGAGAATTGAGCAACTTCGGACTATTAAAGTCGCTCGGGATACACTTTTTATTGTTCTTATATGTCAAATTTTATGAGTATAAGCTTCATAGATTATTTCGATGCCAAAACACCAACTTTCTATGACAAATGGAGGAAACCATTAAAAGCTCCTCCATAGAGAGAGTTGAGCAACTTCGGACTATCAAAGTTGCTCGGGATAGACTTTTTATGGTTCTTCTATGTCAAATTTTACGAGTATAAGCCTCCAAGATTATTTCGATGCCAAAACACCAACTTTCTATGACAAATGGAGAAAACCATTAAAAGCTCCTCCATAGAGAGAGTAGCGCAACTTCGGACTATCAAAGTAACTCGGGATAGACTTTCTATGGTTCTTCTATGTCAAATTTTAGGAGTATAAGCTTCCAAGATTATTTCGATGCAAAAACGCCAACTTTCTATGACAAATGGAGGAAACCATTAAAAGCTCCTCTATAGAGAGAGTTGAGCAACTTCGGACTATCAAAGTTGCTCGGGATAGACTTTTTATGGTTCTTCTATGTCAAATTTTACGAGTATAAGCTTCCAAGATTATTTCGATGCGAAAACACCAACTTTCTATGACAAATGGAGGAAACCATTAAAAGCTCCTCCATAGAGAGAGTTGAGCAACTTCGGACTATTAAAGTTGCTCGGGATAAACTTTTTATTGTTCTTATATGTCAAATTTTATGAGTATAAGCTTCATAGATTATTTCGGTGCCAAAACACCAACTTTCTACGACAAATCGAGGAAACCATTAAAAGCTCCTCCATAGAGAGAGTTGAGCAACTTCGGACTATTAAAGTTGCTCGGGATACACTTTTTATTGTTCTTATATGTCAAATTTTATGAGTAGAAGCTTCATAGATTATTTCGATGCCATAACACCAACTTTCTATGACAAATGGAGGAAACCATTAAAAGTTCCTCCATAGAGAGAGTTGAGCAACTTCGGACTATCATAGTTGCTCGGGATAGACTTTTTATGGTTCTTCTATGTCAAATTTTACGAGTATAAGCTTCCAAGATTATTTCGATGCCAAAACACCAACTTTCTATGACAAATGGAGGAAACCACTAAAAGCTCCTCCATAGAGAGATTAGCGCAACTTCGGACTATCAAAGTAGCTCGGGATAGACTTTTTATGGTTCTTCTATGTCAAATTTTACGAGTATAAGCTTCCAAGATTATTTCGATGCAAAAACGCCAACTTTCTATGACAAATGGACAAAACCGTTAAAAGCTCCTCCATAGAGAGAGTTGAGCAACTTCGGACTATCAAAGTTGTTCGGGATAGACTTTTTATTGTTCTTCTATGTCAAATTTTACGAGTACAAGCTTCCTAAATTATTTCGATGCCAAAACACCAACTTTCTATGACAAATAGACAAAACCGTTAAAAGCTCCTCCATAGAGAGAGTTGAGCAATTTCGGACCATGAAAGTTGCTCGGTGTACAAATTTTATTGTTCTCATACGTCAAATTTCACGAGTATAAGCTTCCAAGATTATTTCGATGCCAAAACACCAACTTTCTATGACAAATGGAGGAAACCATTAAAAGCTCCTCCATTGAGAGAGTAGCGCAACTTCGGACTATCAAAGTAGCTCGGGATAGACTTTTTACGGTTCTTCTATGTCAAATTTTACGAGTATAAGCTTCCAAGATTATTTCGATGCAAAAACGCCAACTTTCTATGACAAATGGAGGAAACCATTAAAAGCTCCTCCATAGAGAGAGTTGAGCAACTTCGGACTATCAAAGCTGCTCGGGATAGACATTTTATGGTTCTTCTATGTCAAATTTTACGAGTATAAGCTTCCTAGATTATTTCGATGCCAAAACACCAACTTTCTATGACAAATGGACAAAACCGTTAAAAGCTCCTCCTTAGAGAGAGTTAAGCAACTTCGGACTATCAAAGTTGTTCGGGATAGACTTTTTATTCTTCTTCTATGTCAAATTTTACGAGTACAAGCTTCCTAAATTATTTCGATGCCAAAACACCAACTTTCTATGACAAATAGACAAAACCGTTAAAAGCTCCTACATAGAGAGAGTTGAGCAATTTCGGACCATGAAAGTTGCTCGGTGTACAAATTTTATTGTTCTCATACGTCAAATTTTACGAGTATAAGCTTCCTAGATTATTTTGATCCCAAAACACCAACTTTCTATGATAAATGGACAAAACCGTTAAAAGCTCCTCCATAGAGAGAGTTGAGCAATTTCGGACCATGAAAGTTGCTCGGTGTACAATTTTTATTTTTCTCATACATCAAATTTTACGAATATAAGCTTCCTAAATTATTTCGATGCCAAAACACCAACTTTCTATGACAAATGGAGGAAACCATTAAAAGCTCCTCCATAGAGAGAGTTGAGCAACTTCGGACTATTAAAGTCGCTCGGGATTCACTTTTTATTGTTCTTATATGTCAAATTTTATGAGTATAAGCTTCATAGATTATTTCGATGCCAAAACACCAACTTTCTATGACAAATGGAGGAAACCATTAAAAGCTCCTCCATAGAGAGAGTTGAGCAACTTCGGACTATCAAAGTTGCTCGGGATAGACTTTTTATGGTTCTTCTATGTCAAATTTTACGAGTATAAGCCTCCAAGATTATTTCGATGCCAAAACACCAACTTTCTATGACAAATGGAGAAAACCATTAAAAGCTCCTCCATAGAGAGAGTAGCGCAACTTCGGACTATCAAAGTAACTCGGGATAGACTTTCTATGGTTCTTCTATGTCAAATTTTAGGAGTATAAGCTTCCAAGATTATTTCGATGCAAAAACGCCAACTTTCTATGACAAATGGAGGAAACCATTAAAAGCTCCTCTATAGAGAGAGTTGAGCAACTTCGGACTATCAAAGTTGCTCGGGATAGACTTTTTATGGTTCTTCTATGTCAAATTTTACGAGTATAAGCTTCCAAGATTATTTCGATGCGAAAACACCAACTTTCTATGACAAATGGAGGAAACCATTAAAAGCTCCTCCATAGAGAGAGTTGAGCAACTTCGGACTATTAAAGTTGCTCGGGATACACTTTTTATTGTTCTTATATGTCAAATTTTATGAGTATAAGCTTCATAGATTATTTCGGTGCCAAAACACCAACTTTCTACGACAAATGGAGGAAACCATTAAAAGCTCCTCCATAGAGAGAGTTGAGCAACTTCGGACTATTAAAGTTGCTCGGGATACACTTTTTATTGTTCTTATATGTCAAATTTTATGAGTAGAAGCTTCATAGATTATTTCGATGCCAAAACACCAACTTTCTATGACAAATGAAGGAAACCATTAAAAGTTCCTCCATAGAGAGAGTTGAGCAACTTCGGACTATCATAGTTGCTCGGGATAGACTTTTTATGGTTCTTCTATGTCAAATTTTACGAGTATAAGCTTCCAAGATTATTTCGATGCCAAAACACCAACTTTCTATGACAAATGGAGGAAACCACTAAAAGCTCCTCCATAGAGAGATTAGCGCAACTTCGGACTATCAAAGTAGCTCGGGATAGACTTTTTATGGTTCTTCTATGTCAAATTTTACGAGTATAAGCTTCCAAGATTATTTCGATGCAAAAACGCCAACTTTCTATGACAAATGGACAAAACCGTTAAAAGCTCCTCCATAGAGAGAGTTGAGCAACTTCGGACTATCAAAGTTGTTCGGGATAGACTTTTTATTGTTCTTCTATGTCAAATTTTACGAGTACAAGCTTCCTAAATTATTTCGATGCCAAAACACCAACTTTCTATGACAAATAGACAAAACCGTTAAAAGCTCCTACATAGAGAGAGTTGAGCAATTTCGGACCATGAAAGTTGCTCGGTGTACAAATTTTATTGTTCTCATACGTCAAATTTTACGAGTATAAGCTTCCTAGATTATTTTGATCCCAAAACACCAACTTTCTATGATAAATGGACAAAACCGTTAAAAGCTCCTCCATAGAGAGAGTTGAGCAATTTCGGACCATGAAAGTTGCTCGGTGTACAATTTTTATTTTTCTCATACATCAAATTTTACGAATATAAGCTTCCTAAATTATTTCGATGCCAAAACACCAACTTTCTATGACAAATGGAGGAAACCATTAAAAGCTCCTCCATAGAGAGAGTTGAGCAACTTCGGACTATTAAAGTCGCTCGGGATACACTTTTTATTGTTCTTATATGTCAAATTTTATGAGTATAAGCTTCATAGATTATTTCGATGCCAAAACACCAACTTTCTATGACAAATGGAGGAAACCATTAAAAGCTCCTCCATAGAGAGAGTTGAGCAACTTCGGACTATCAAAGTTGCTCGGGATAGACTTTTTATGGTTCTTCTATGTCAAATTTTACGAGTATAAGCCTCCAAGATTATTTCGATGCCAAAACACCAACTTTCTATGACAAATGGAGAAAACCATTAAAAGCTCCTCCATAGAGAGAGTAGCGCAACTTCGGACTATCAAAGTAACTCGGGATAGACTTTCTATGGTTCTTCTATGTCAAATTTTAGGAGTATAAGCTTCCAAGATTATTTCGATGCAAAAACGCCAACTTTCTATGACAAATGGAGGAAACCATTAAAAGCTCCTCTATAGAGAGAGTTGAGCAACTTCGGACTATCAAAGTTGCTCGGGATAGACTTTTTATGGTTCTTCTATGTCAAATTTTACGAGTATAAGCTTCCAAGATTATTTCGATGCGAAAACACCAACTTTCTATGACAAATGGAGGAAACCATTAAAAGCTCCTCCATAGAGAGAGTTGAGCAACTTCGGACTATTAAAGTTGCTCGGGATACACTTTTTATTGTTCTTATATGTCAAATTTTATGAGTATAAGCTTCATAGATTATTTCGGTGCCAAAACACCAACTTTCTACGACAAATGGAGGAAACCATTAAAAGCTCCTCCATAGAGAGAGTTGAGCAACTTCGGACTATTAAAGTTGCTCGGGATACACTTTTTATTGTTCTTATATGTCAAATTTTATGAGTAGAAGCTTCATAGATTATTTCGATGCCAAAACACCAACTTTCTATGACAAATGAAGGAAACCATTAAAAGTTCCTCCATAGAGAGAGTTGAGCAACTTCGGACTATCATAGTTGCTCGGGATAGACTTTTTATGGTTCTTCTATGTCAAATTTTACGAGTATAAGCTTCCAAGATTATTTCGATGCCAAAACACCAACTTTCTATGACAAATGGAGGAAACCACTAAAAGCTCCTCCATAGAGAGATTAGCGCAACTTCGGACTATCAAAGTAGCTCGGGATAGACTTTTTATGGTTCTTCTATGTCAAATTTTACGAGTATAAGCTTCCAAGATTATTTCGATGCAAAAACGCCAACTTTCTATGACAAATGGACAAAACCGTTAAAAGCTCCTCCATAGAGAGAGTTGAGCAACTTCGGACTATCAAAGTTGTTCGGGATAGACTTTTTATTGTTCTTCTATGTCAAATTTTACGAGTACAAGCTTCCTAAATTATTTCGATGCCAAAACACCAACTTTCTATGACAAATAGACAAAACCGTTAAAAGCTCCTCCATAGAGAGAGTTGAGCAATTTCGGACCATGAAAGTTGCTCGGTGTACAAATTTTATTGTTCTCATACGTCAAATTTTACGAGTATAAGCTTCCTAGATTATTTCGATCCCAAAACACCAACTTTCTATGATAAATGGACAAAACCGTTAAAAGCTCCTCCATAGAGATAGTTGAGCAATTTCGGACCATGAAAGTTGCTCGGTGTACAATTTTTATTTTTCTCATACATCAAATTTTACGAGTATAAGCTTCCTAAATTATTTTGATGCCAAAACACCAACTTTCTATGACAAATGGAGGAAACCATTAAAAGCTCTTCCATAGAGAGAGTTGAGCAACTTCGGACTATTAAAGTTGCTCGGGATACACTTTTTATTGTTCTTATATGTCAAATTTTATGAGTAGAAGCTTCATAGATTATTTCGATGCCAAAACACCAACTTTCTATGACAAATGGAGGAAACCATTAAAAGTTCCTCCATAGAGAGAGTTGAGCAACTTCGGACTATCAAAGTTACTCGGGATAGACTTTTTATGGTTCTTCTATGTCAAATTTCACGAGTATAAGCTTCCAAGATTATTTCGATGCCAAAACACCAACTTTCTATGACAAATGGAGGAAACCATTAAAAGCTCCTCCATAGAGAGAGTAGCGCAACTTCGGACTATCAAAGTAGCTCGGGATAGACTTTTTACGGTTCTTCTATGTCAAATTTGACGAGTATAAGCTTCCAAGAATATTTCGATGCAAAAACGCCAACTTTCTATGACAAATGGAGGAAACCATTAAAAGCTCCTCTATAGAGAGAGTTGAGCAACTTCGGACTATCAAAGTTGCTCGGGATAGACTTTTTATGGTTCTTCTATGTCAAATTTTACGAGTATAAGCTTCCAAGATTATTTCGATGCGAAAACACCAACTTTCTATGACAAATGGAGGAAACCATTAAAAGCTCCTCCATAGAGAGAGTTGAGCAACTTCGGACTATTAAAGTTGCTCGGGATACACTTTTTATTGTTCTTATATGTCAAATTTTATGAGTATAAGCTTCATAGATTATTTCGGTGCCAAAACACCAACTTTCTACGACAAATGGAGGAAACCATTAAAAGCTCCTCCATAGAGAGAGTTGAGCAACTTCGGACTATTAAAGTTGCTCGGGATACACTTTTTATTGTTCTTATATGTCAAATTTTATGAGTAGAAGCTTCATAGATTATTTCGATGCCAAAACACCAACTTTCTATGACAAATGGAGGAAACCATTAAAAGTTCCTCCATAGAGAGAGTTGAGCAACTTCGGACTATCATAGTTGCTCGGGATAGACTTTTTATGGTTCTTCTATGTCAAATTTTACGAGTATAAGCTTCCAAGATTATTTCGATGCCAAAACACCAACTTTCTATGACAAATGGAGGAAACCACTAAAAGCTCCTCCATAGAGAGATTAGCGCAACTTCGGACTATCAAAGTAGCTCGGGATAGACTTTTTATGGTTCTTCTATGTCAAATTTTACGAGTATAAGCTTCCAAGATTATTTCGATGCAAAAACGCCAACTTTCTATGACAAATGGACAAAACCGTTAAAAGCTCCTCCATAGAGAGAGTTGAGCAACTTCGGACTATCAAAGTTGTTCGGGATAGACTTTTTATTGTTCTTCTATGTCAAATTTTACGAGTACAAGCTTCCTAAATTATTTCGATGCCAAAACACCAACTTTCTATGACAAATAGACAAAACCGTTAAAAGCTCCTCCATAGAGAGAGTTGAGCAATTTCGGACCATGAAAGTTGCTCGGTGTACAAATTTTATTGTTCTCATACGTCAAATTTTACGAGTATAAGCTTCCTAGATTATTTCGATCCCAAAACACCAACTTTCTATGATAAATGGACAAAACCGTTAAAAGCTCCTCCATAGAGAGAGTTGAGCAATTTCGGACCATGAAAGTTGCTCGGTGTACAATTTTTATTTTTCTCATACATCAAATTTTACGAGTATAAGCTTCCTAAATTATTTTGATGCCAAAACACCAACTTTCTATGACAAATGGAGGAAACCATTAAAAGCTCTTCCATAGAGAGAGTTGAGCAACTTCGGACTATTAAAGTTGCTCGGGATACACTTTTTATTGTTCTTATATGTCAAATTTTATGAGTAGAAGCTTCATAGATTATTTCGATGCCAAAACACCAACTTTCTATGACAAATGGAGGAAACCATTAAAAGTTCCTCCATAGAGAGAGTTGAGCAACTTCGGACTATCAAAGTTACTCGGGATAGACTTTTTATGGTTCTTCTATGTCAAATTTCACGAGTATAAGCTTCCAAGATTATTTCGATGCCAAAACACCAACTTTCTATGACAAATGGAGGAAACCATTAAAAGCTCCTCCATAGAGAGAGTAGCGCAACTTCGGACTATCAAAGTAGCTCGGGATAGACTTTTTACGGTTCTTCTATGTCAAATTTGACGAGTATAAGCTTCCAAGATTATTTCGATGCAAAAAACGCCAACTTTCTATGACAAATGGAGGAAACCATTAAAAGCTCCTCCATAGAGAGAGTTGAGCAACTTCGGACTATCAAAGTTGCTCGGGATAGACATTTTATGGTTCTTCTATGTCAAATTTTACGAGTATAAGCTTCCTAGATTATTTCGATGCCAAAACACCAACTTTCTATGACAAATGGACAAAACCGTTAAAAGCTCCTCCATAGAGAGAGTTGAGCAACTTCGGACTATCAAAGTTGTTCGGGATAGACTTTTTATTCTTCTTCTATGTCAAATTTTACGAGTACAAGCTTCCTAAATTATTTCGATGCCAAAACACCAACTTTCTATGACAAATAGACAAAACCGTTAAAAGCTCCAACATAGAGAGAGTTGAGCAATTTCGGACCATGAAAGTTGCTCGGTGTACAAATTTTATTGTTCTCATACGTCAAATATTACGAGTATAAGCTTCCTAGATTATTTCGATCCCAAAACACCAGCTTTCTATGATAAATGGACAAAACCGTTAAAAGCTCCTCCATAGAGAGAGTTGAGCAATTTCGGACCATGAAAGTTGCTCGGTGTACAATTTTTATTTTTCTCATACATCAAATTTTACGAGTATAAGCTTCCTAAATTATTTCGATGCCAAAACACCAACTTTCTATGACAAATGGAGGAAACCATTAAAAGCTCCTCCATAGAGAGAGTTGAGCAACTTCGGACTATTAAGGTTGCTCGGGATACACTTTTTATTGTTCTTATATGTCAAATTTTATGAGTATAAGCTTCATAGATTATTTCGATGCCAAAACACCAACTTTCTATGACAAATGGAGGAAACCATTAAAAGCTCCTCCATAGAGAGAGTTGAGCAACTTCGGACTATCAAAGTTGATCGGATAGACTTTTTATGGTTCTTCTATGTCAAATTTTACGAGTATAAGCTTCCAAGATTATTTCGATGCCAAAACACCAACTTTCTATGACAAATGGAGGAAACCATTAAAAGCTCCTCCATAGAGAGAGTAGCGCAACTTCGGACTATCAAAGTAGCTCGGGATAGACTTTTTATGGTTCTTCTATGTCAAATTTTACGAGTATAAGCTTCCAAGATTATTTCGATGCAAAAACGACAACTTTCTATGACAAATGGAGGAAACCATTAAAAGCTCCTCCATAAAGAGAGTTGAGCAACTTCGGACTATCAAAGTTGCTCGGGATAGACTTTTTATGGTTCTTCTATGTCAAATTTTACGAGTATAAGCTTCCAAGATTATTTCGATGCCAAAACGCCAACTTTCTATGACAAATGGACAAAACCGTTAAAAGCTCCTCCATAGAGAGAGTTGAGCAACTTCGGACTATCAAAGTTGTTCGGGATAGACTTTTTATTGTTCTTCTATATCAAATTTTACGAGTACAAGCTTCCTAAATTATTTCGATGCCAAAACACCAACTTTCTATGACAAATAGACAAAACCGTTAAAAGCTCCTCCATAGAGAGAGTTGAGCAATTTCGGACCATGAAAGTTGCTCGGTGTACAAATTTTATTGTTCTCATACGTCAAATTTTACGAGTATAAGCTTCCTAGATTATTTCGATCCCAAAACACCAACTTTCTATGATAAATTGACAAAACCGTTAAAAGCTCCTCCATAGAGAGAGTTGAGCAATTTCGGACCATGAAAGTTGCTCGGTGTACAATTTTTATTTTTCTCATACATCAAATTTTACGAGTATAAGCTTCCTAAATTATTTTGATGCCAAAACACCAACTTTCTATGACAAATGGAGGAAACCATTAAAAGCTCTTCCATAGAGAGAGTTGAGCAACTTCGGACTATTAAAGTTGCTCGGGATACACTTTTTATTGTTCTTATATGTCAAATTTTATGAGTAGAAGCTTCATAGATTATTTCGATGCCAAAACACCAACTTTCTATGACAAATGGAGGAAACCATTAAAAGTTCCTCCATAGAGAGAGTTGAGCAACTTCGGACTATCAAAGTTACTCGGGATAGACTTTTTATGGTTCTTCTATGTCAAATTTCACGAGTATAAGCTTCCAAGATTATTTCGATGCCAAAACACCAACTTTCTATGACAAATGGAGGAAACCATTAAAAGCTCCTCCATAGAGAGAGTAGCGCAACTTCGGACTATCAAAGTAGCTCGGGATAGACTTTTTATGGTTCTTCTATGTCAAATTTTACGAGTATAAGCTTCCAAGATTATTTCGATGCAAAAACGCCAACTTTCTATGACAAATGGAGGAAACCATTAAAAGCTCCTCCATAGAGAGAGTTGAGCAACTTCGGACTATCAAAGTTGCTCGGGATAGACATTTTATGGTTCTTCTATGTCAAATTTTACGAGTATAAGCTTCCTAGATTATTTCGATGCCAAAACACCAACTTTCTATGACAAATGGACAAAACCGTTAAAAGCTCCTCCATAGAGAGAGTTGAGCAACTTCGGACTATCAAAGTTGTTCGGGATAGACTTTTTATTCTTGTTCTATGTCAAATTTTACGAGTACAAGCTTCCTAAATTATTTCGATGCCAAAACACCAACTTTCTATGACAAATAGACAAAACCGTTAAAAGCTCCTACATAGAGAGAGTTGAGCAATTTCGGACCATGAAAGTTGCTCGGTGTACAAATTTTATTGTTCTCATACGTCAAATATTACGAGTATAAGCTTCCTAGATTATTTCGATCCCAAAACACCAACTTTCTATGATAAATGGACAAAACCGTTAAAAGCTCCTCCATAGAGAGAGTTGAGCAATTTCGGACCATGAAAGTTGCTCGGTGTACAAATTTTATTGTTCTCATACGTCAAATTTTACGAGTATAAGCTTCCTAGATTATTTCGATCCCAAAACACCAACTTTCTATGATAAATGGACAAAACCGTTAAAAGCTCCTCCATAGAGAGAGTTGAGCAATTTCGGACCATGAAAGTTGCTCGGTGTACAATTTTTATTTTTCTCATACATCAAATTTTACGAGTATAAGCTTCCTAAATTATTTTGATGCCAAAACACCAACTTTCTATGACAAATGGAGGAAACCATTAAAAGCTCTTCCATAGAGAGAGTTGAGCAACTTCGGACTATTAAAGTTGCTCGGGATACACTTTTTATTGTTCTTATATGTCAAATTTTATGAGTAGAAGCTTCATAGATTATTTCGATGCCAAAACACCAACTTTCTATGACAAATGGAGGAAACCATTAAAAGTTCCTCCATAGAGAGAGTTGAGCAACTTCGGACTATCATAGTTGCTCGGGATAGACTTTTTATGGTTCTTCTATGTCAAATTTTACGAGTATAAGCTTCCAAAATTATTTCGATGCCAAAACACCAACTTTCTATGACAAATGGAGGAAACCACTAAAAGCTCCTCCATAGAGAGATTAGCGCAACTTCGGACTATCAAAGTAGCTCGGGATAGACTTTTTATGGTTCTTCTATGTCAAATTTTACGAGTATAAGCTTCCAAGATTATTTCGATGCAAAAACGCCAACTTTCTATGACAAATGGACAAAACCGTTAAAAGCTCCTCCATAGAGAGAGTTGAGCAACTTCGGACTATCAAAGTTGTTCGGGATAGACTTTTTATTGTTCTTCTATGTCAAATTTTACGAGTACAAGCTTCCTAAATTATTTCGATGCCAAAACACCAACTTTCTATGACAAATAGACAAAACCGTTAAAAGCTCCTCCATAGAGAGAGTTGAGCAATTTCGGACCATGAAAGTTGCTCGGTGTACAAATTTTATTGTTCTCATACGTCAAATTTTACGAGTATAAGCTTCCTAGATTATTTCGATCCCAAAACACCAACTTTCTATGATAAATGGACAAAACCGTTAAAAGCTCCTCCATAGAGAGAGTTGAGCAATTTCGGACCATGAAAGTTGCTCGGTGTACAATTTTTATTTTTCTCATACGTCAAATTTTACGAGTATAAGCTTCCTAAATTATTTTGATGCCAAAACACCAACTTTCTATGACAAATGGAAGAAACCATTAAAAGCTCTTCCATAGAGAGAGTTGAGCAACTTCGGACTATTAAAGTTGCTCGGGATACACTTTTTATTGTTCTTATATGTCAAATTTTATGAGTAGAAGCTTCATAGATTATTTCGATGCCAAAACACCAACTTTCTATGACAAATGGAGGAAACCATTAAAAGTTCCTCCATAGAGAGAGTTGAGCAACTTCGGACTATCAAAGTTACTCGGGATAGACTTTTTATGGTTCTTCTATGTCAAATTTCACGAGTATAAGCTTCCAAGATTATTTCGATGCCAAAACACCAACTTTCTATGACAAATGGAGGAAACCATTAAAAGCTCCTCCATAGAGAGAGTAGCGCAACTTCGGACTATCAAAGTAGCTCGGGATAGACTTTTTACGGTTCTTCTATGTCAAATTTGACGAGTATAAGCTTCCAAGATTATTTCGATGCAAAAACGCCAACTTTCTATGACAAATGGAGGAAACCATTAAAAGCTCCTCCATAGAGAGAGTTGAGCAACTTCGGACTATCAAAGTTGCTCGGGATAGACATTTTATGGTTCTTCTATGTCAAATTTTACGAGTATAAGCTTCCTAGATTATTTCGATGCCAAAACACCAACTTTCTATGACAAATGGACAAAACCGTTAAAAGCTCCTCCATAGAGAGAGTTGAGCAACTTCGGACTATCAAAGTTGTTCGGGATAGACTTTTTATTCTTCTTCTATGTCAAATTTTACGAGTACAAGCTTCCTAAATTATTTCGATGCCAAAACACCAACTTTCTATGACAAATAGACAAAACCGTTAAAAGCTCCTACATAGAGAGAGTTGAGCAATTTCGGACCATGAAAGTTGCTCGGTGTACAAATTTTATTGTTCTCATACGTCAAATATTACGAGTATAAGCTTCCTAGATTATTTCGATCCCAAAACACCAGCTTTCTATGATAAATGGACAAAACCGTTAAAAGCTCCTCCATAGAGAGAGTTGAGCAATTTCGGACCATGAAAGTTGCTCGGTGTACAATTTTTATTTTTCTCATACATCAAATTTTACGAGTATAAGCTTCCTAAATTATTTCGATGCCAAAACACCAACTTTCTATGACAAATGGAGGAAACCATTAAAAGCTCCTCCATAGAGAGAGTTGAGCAACTTCGGACTATTAAAGTTGCTCGGGATACACTTTTTATTGTTCTTATATGTCAAATTTTATGAGTATAAGCTTCATAGATTATTTCGATGCCAAAACACCAACTTTCTATGACAAATGGAGGAAACCATTAAAAGCTCCTCCATAGAGAGAGTTGAGCAACTTCGGACTATCAAAGTTGATCGGATAGACTTTTTATGGTTCTTCTATGTCAAATTTTACAAGTATAAGCTTCCAAGATTATTTCGATGCCAAAACACCAACTTTCTATGACAAATGGAGGAAACCATTAAAAGCTCCTCCATAGAGAGAGTAGCGCAACTTCGGACTATCAAAGTAGCTCGGGATAGACTTTTTATGGTTCTTCTATGTCAAATTTTACGAGTATAAGCTTCCAAGATTATTTCGATGCAAAAACGACAACTTTCTATGACAAATGGAGGAAACCATTAAAAGCTCCTCCATAAAGAGAGTTGAGCAACTTCGGACTATCAAAGTTGCTCGGGATAGACTTTTTATGGTTCTTCTATGTCAAATTTTACGAGTATAAGCTTCCAAGATTATTTCGATGCCAAAACGCCAACTTTCTATGACAAATGGACAAAACCGTTAAAAGCTCCTCCATAGAGAGAGTTGAGCAACTTCGGACTATCAAAGTTGTTCGGGATAGACTTTTTATTGTTCTTCTATATCAAATTTTACGAGTACAAGCTTCCTAAATTATTTCGATGCCAAAACACCAACTTTCTATGACAAATAGACAAAACCGTTAAAAGCTCCTCCATAGAGAGAGTTGAGCAATTTCGGACCATGAAAGTTGCTCGGTGTACAAATTTTATTGTTCTCATACGTCAAATTTTACGAGTATAAGCTTCCTAGATTATTTCGATCCCAAAACACCAACTTTCTATGATAAATGGACAAAACCGTTAAAAGCTCCTCCATAGAGAGAGTTGAGCAATTTCGGACCATGAAAGTTGCTCGGTGTACAATTTTTATTTTTCTCATACATCAAATTTTACGAGTATAAGCTTCCTAAATTATTTTGATGCCAAAACACCAACTTTCTATGACAAATGGAAGAAACCATTAAAAGCTCTTCCATAGAGAGAGTTGAGCAACTTCGGACTATTAAAGTTGCTCGGGATACACTTTTTATTGTTCTTATATGTCAAATTTTATGAGTAGAAGCTTCATAGATTATTTCGATGCCAAAACACCAACTTTCTATGACAAATGGAGGAAACCATTAAAAGTTCCTCCATAGAGAGAGTTGAGCAACTTCGGACTATCAAAGTTACTCGGGATAGACTTTTTATGGTTCTTCTATGTCAAATTTCATGAGTATAAGCTTCCAAGATTATTTCGATGCCAAAACACCAACTTTCTATGACAAATGGAGGAAACCATTAAAAGCTCCTCCATAGAGAGAGTAGCGCAACTTCGGACTATCAAAGTAGCTCGGGATAGACTTTTTACGGTTCTTCTATGTCAAATTTGACGAGTATAAGCTTCCAAGATTATTTCGATGCAAAAACGCCAACTTTCTATGACAAATGGAGGAAACCATTAAAAGCTCCTCCATAGAGAGAGTTGAGCAACTTCGGACTATCAAAGTTGCTCGGGATAGACATTTTATGGTTCTTCTATGTCAAATTTTACGAGTATAAGCTTCCTAGATTATTTCGATGCCAAAACACCAACTTTCTATGACAAATGGACAAAACCGTTAAAAGCTCCTCGATAGAGAGAGTTGAGCAACTTCGGACTATCAAAGTTGTTCGGGATAGACTTTTTATTCTTCTTCTATGTCAAATTTTACGAGTACAAGCTTCCTAAATTATTTCGATGCCAAAACACCAACTTTCTATGACAAATAGACAAAACCGTTAAAAGCTCCTACATAGAGAGAGTTGAGCAATTTCGGACCATGAAAGTTGCTCGGTGTACAAATTTTATTGTTCTCATACGTCAAATATTACGAGTATAAGCTTCCTAGATTATTTCGATCCCAAAACACCAGCTTTCTATGATAAATGGACAAAACCGTTAAAAGCTCCTCCATAGAGAGAGTTGAGCAATTTCGGACCATGAAAGTTGCTCGGTGTACAATTTTTATTTTTCTCATACATCAAATTTTACGAGTATAAGCTTCCTAAATTATTTCGATGCCAAAACACCAACTTTCTATGACAAATGGAGGAAACCATTAAAAGCTCCTCCATAGAGAGAGTTGAGCAACTTCGGACTATTAAAGTTGCTCGGGATACACTTTTTATTGTTCTTATATGTCAAATTTTATGAGTATAAGCTTCATAGATTATTTCGATGCCAAAACACCAACTTTCTATGACAAATGGAGGAAACCATTAAAAGCTCCTCCATAGAGAGAGTTGAGCAACTTCGGACTATCAAAGTTGATCGGATAGACTTTTTATGGTTCTTCTATGTCAAATTTTACGAGTATAAGCTTCCAAGATTATTTCGATGCCAAAACACCAACTTTCTATGACAAATGGAGGAAACCATTAAAAGCTCCTCCATAGAGAGAGTAGCGCAACTTCGGACTATCAAAGTAGCTCGGGATAGACTTTTTATGGTTCTTCTATGTCAAATTTTACGAGTATAAGCTTCCAAGATTATTTCGATGCAAAAACGACAACTTTCTATGACAAATGGAGGAAACCATTAAAAGCTCCTCCATAAAGAGAGTTGAGCAACTTCGGACTATCAAAGTTGCTCGGGATAGACTTTTTATGGTTCTTCTATGTCAAATTTTACGAGTATAAGCTTCCAAGATTATTTCGATGCCAAAACGCCAACTTTCTATGACAAATGGACAAAACCGTTAAAAGCTCCTCCATAGAGAGAGTTGAGCAACTTCGGACTATCAAAGTTGTTCGGGATAGACTTTTTATTGTTCTTCTATATCAAATTTTACGAGTACAAGCTTCCTAAATTATTTCGATGCCAAAACACCAACTTTCTATGACAAATAGACAAAACCGTTAAAAGCTCCTCCATAGAGAGAGTTGAGCAATTTCGGACCATGAAGGTTGCTCGGTGTACAAATTTTATTGTTCTCATACGTCAAATTTTACGAGTATAAGCTTCCTAGATTATTTCGATCCCAAAACACCAACTTTCTATGATAAATGGACAAAACCGTTAAAAGCTCCTCCATAGAGAGAGTTGAGCAATTTCGGACCATGAAAGTTGCTCGGTGTACAATTTTTATTTTTCTCATACATCAAATTTTACGAGTATAAGCTTCCTAAATTATTTTGATGCCAAAACACCAACTTTCTATGACAAATGGAGGAAACCATTAAAAGCTCTTCCATAGAGAGAGTTGAGCAACTTCGGACTATTAAAGTTGCTCGGGATACACTTTTTATTGTTCTTATATGTCAAATTTTATGAGTAGAAGCTTCATAGATTATTTCGATGCCAAAACACCAACTTTCTATGACAAATGGAGGAAACCATTAAAAGTTCCTCCATAGAGAGAGTTGAGCAACTTCGGACTATCAAAGTTACTCGGGATAGACTTTTTATGGTTCTTCTATGTCAAATTTCACGAGTATAAGCTTCCAAGATTATTTCGATGCCAAAACACCAACTTTCTATGACAAATGGAGGAAACCATTAAAAGCTCCTCCATAGAGAGAGTAGCGCAACTTCGGACTATCAAAGTAGCTCGGGATAGACTTTTTATGGTTCTTCTATGTCAAATTTTACGAGTATAAGCTTCCAAGATTATTTCGATGCAAAAACGCCAACTTTCTATGACAAATGGAGGAAACCATTAAAAGCTCCTCCATAGAGAGAGTTGAGCAACTTCGGACTATCAAAGTTGCTCGGGATAGACATTTTATGGTTCTTCTATGTCAAATTTTACGAGTATAAGCTTCCTAGATTATTTCGATGCCAAAACACCAACTTTCTATGACAAATGGACAAAACCGTTAAAAGCTCCTCCATAGAGAGAGTTGAGCAACTTCGGACTATCAAAGTTGTTCGGGATAGACTTTTTATTCTTGTTCTATGTCAAATTTTACGAGTACAAGCTTCCTAAATTATTTCGATGCCAAAACACCAACTTTCTATGACAAATAGACAAAACCGTTAAAAGCTCCTACATAGAGAGAGTTGAGCAATTTCGGACCATGAAAGTTGCTCGGTGTACAAATTTTATTGTTCTCATACGTCAAATATTACGAGTATAAGCTTCCTAGATTATTTCGATCCCAAAACACCAACTTTCTATGATAAATGGACAAAACCGTTAAAAGCTCCTCCATAGAGAGAGTTGAGCAATTTCGGACCATGAAAGTTGCTCGGTGTACAATTTTTATTTTTCTCATACATCAAATTTTATGAGTATAAGCTTCCTAAATTATTTCGATGCCAAAACACCAACTTTCTATGACAAATGGAGGAAACCATTAAAAGCTCCTCCATAGAGAGAGTTGAGCAACTTCGGACTATTAAAGTTGCTCGGGATACACTTTTTATTGTTCTTATATGTCAAATTTTATGAGTATAAGCTTCATAGATTATTTCGATGCCAAAACACCAACTTTCTATGACAAATGGAGGAAACCATTAAAAGCTCCTCCATAGAGAGAGTTGAGCAACTTCGGACTATCAAAGTTGCTCGGATAGACTTTTTATGGTTCTTCTATGTCAAATTTTACGAGTATAAGCTTCCAAGATTATTTCGATGCCAAAACACCAACTTTCTATGACAAATGGAGGAAACCATTAAAAGCTCCTACATAGAGAGAGTAGCGCAACTTCGGACTATCAAAGTTACTCGGGATAGACTTTTTATGGTTCTTCTATGTCAAATTTTACGAGTATAAGCTTCCAAGATTATTTCGATGCAAAAACGACAACTTTCTATGACAAATGGAGGAAACCATTAAAAGCTCCTCCATAAAGAGAGTTGAGCAACTTCGGACTATCAAAGTTGCTCGGGATAGACTTTTTATGGTTCTTCTATGTCAAATTTTACGAGTATAAGCTTCCTAGATTATTTCGATGCCAAAACACCAACTTTCTATGACAAATGGACAAAACCGTTAAAAGCTCCTCCATAGAGAGAGTTGAGCAACTTCGGACTATCAAAGTTGTTCGGGATAGACTTTTTATTCTTCTTCTATGTCAAATTTTACGAGTACAAGCTTCCTAAATTATTTCGATGCCAAAACACCAACTTTCTATGACAAATAGACAAAACCGTTAAAAGCTCCTACATAGAGAGAGTTGAGCAATTTCGGACCATGAAAGTTGCTCGGTGTACAAATTTTATTGTTCTCATACGTCAAATATTACGAGTATAAGCTTCCTAGATTATTTCGATCCCAAAACACCAGCTTTCTATGATAAATGGACAAAACCGTTAAAAGCTCCTCCATAGAGAGAGTTGAGCAATTTCGGACCATGAAAGTTGCTCGGTGTACAATTTTTATTTTTCTCATACATCAAATTTTACGAGTATAAGCTTCCTAAATTATTTCGATGCCAAAACACCAACTTTCTATGACAAATGGAGGAAACCATTAAAAGCTCCTCCATAGAGAGAGTTGAGCAACTTCGGACTATTAAAGTTGCTCGGGATACACTTTTTATTGTTCTTATATGTCAAATTTTATGAGTATAAGCTTCATAGATTATTTCGATGCCAAAACACCAACTTTCTATGACAAATGGAGGAAACCATTAAAAGCTCCTCCATAGAGAGAGTTGAGCAACTTCGGACTATCAAAGTTGATCGGATAGACTTTTTATGGTTCTTCTATGTCAAATTTTACGAGTATATGCTTCCAAGATTATTTCGATGCCAAAACACCAACTTTCTATGACAAATGGAGGAAACCATTAAAAGCTCCTCCATAGAGAGAGTAGCGCAACTTCGGACTATCAAAGTAGCTCGGGATAGACTTTTTATGGTTCTTCTATGTCAAATTTTACGAGTATAAGCTTCCAAGATTATTTCGATGCAAAAACGACAATTTTCTATGACAAATGGAGGAAACCATTAAAAGCTCCTCCATAAAGAGAGTTGAGCAACTTCGGACTATCAAAGTTGCTCGGGATAGACTTTTTATGGTTCTTCTATGTCAAATTTTACGAGTATAAGCTTCCAAGATTATTTCGATGCCAAAACACCAACTTTCTATGACAAATGGAGGAAACCATTAAAAGCTCCTCCATAGAGAGAGTAGCGCAACTTCGGACTATCAAAGTAGCTCGGGATAGACTTTTTATGGTTCTTCTATGTCAAATTTTACGATAATAAGCTTCCATGATTATTTCGATGCAAAAACGACAACTTTCTATGACAAATGGAGGAAACCATTAAAAGCTCCTCCATAAAGAGAGTTGAGCAACTTCGGACTATCAAAGTTGCTCGGGATAGACTTTTTATGGTTCTTCTATGTCAAATTTTACGAGTATAAGCTTCCAAGATTATTTCGATGCCAAAACGCCAACTTTCTATGACAAATGGACAAAACCGTTAAAAGCTCCTCCATAGAGAGAGTTGAGCAACTTCGGACTATCAAAGTTGTTCGGGATAGACTTTTTATTGTTCTTCTATATCAAATTTTACGAGTACAAGCTTCCTAAATTATTTCGATGCCAAAACACCAACTTTCTATGACAAATAGACAAAACCGTTAAAAGCTCCTCCATAGAGAGAGTTGAGCAATTTCGGACCATGAAAGTTGCTCGGTGTACAAATTTTATTGTTCTCATACGTCAAATTTTACGAGTATAAGCTTCCTAGATTATTTCGATCCCAAAACACCAACTTTCTATGATAAATGGACAAAACCGTTAAAAGCTCCTCCATAGAGAGAGTTGAGCAATTTCGGACCATGAAAGTTGCTCGGTGTACAATTTTTATTTTTCTCATACATCAAATTTTACGAGTATAAGCTTCCTAAATTATTTTGATGCCAAAACACCAACTTTCTATGACAAATGGAGGAAACCATTAAAAGCTCTTCCATAGAGAGAGTTGAGCAACTTCGGACTATTAAAGTTGCTCGGGATACACTTTTTATTGTTCTTATATGTCAAATTTTATGAGTAGAAGCTTCATAGATTATTTCGATGCCAAAACACCAACTTTCTATGACAAATGGAGGAAACCATTAAAAGTTCCTCCATAGAGAGAGTTGAGCAACTTCGGACTATCAAAGTTACTCGGGATAGACTTTTTATGGTTCTTCTATGTCAAATTTCACGAGTATAAGCTTCCAAGATTATTTCGATGCCAAAACACCAACTTTCTATGACAAATGGAGGAAACCATTAAAAGCTCCTCCATAGAGAGAGTAGCGCAACTTCGGACTATCAAAGTAGCTCGGGATAGACTTTTTATGGTTCTTCTATGTCAAATTTTACGAGTATAAGCTTCCAAGATTATTTCGATGCAAAAACGCCAACTTTCTATGACAAATGGAGGAAACCATTAAAAGCTCCTCCATAGAGAGAGTTGAGCAACTTCGGACTATCAAAGTTGCTCGGGATAGACATTTTATGGTTCTTCTATGTCAAATTTTACGAGTATAAGCTTCCTAGATTATTTCGATGCCAAAACACCAACTTTCTATGACAAATGGACAAAACCGTTAAAAGCTCCTCCATAGAGAGAGTTGAGCAACTTCGGACTATCAAAGTTGTTCGGGATAGACTTTTTATTCTTGTTCTATGTCAAATTTTACGAGTACAAGCTTCCTAAATTATTTCGATGCCAAAACACCAACTTTCTATGACAAATAGACAAAACCGTTAAAAGCTCCTACATAGAGAGAGTTGAGCAATTTCGGACCATGAAAGTTGCTCGGTGTACAAATTTTATTGTTCTCATACATCAAATATTACGAGTATAAGCTTCCTAGATTATTTCGATCCCAAAACACCAACTTTCTATGATAAATGGACAAAACCGTTAAAAGCTCCTCCATAGAGAGAGTTGAGCAATTTCGGACCATGAAAGTTGCTCGGTGTACAATTTTTATTTTTCTCATACATCAAATTTTATGAGTATAAGCTTCCTAAATTATTTCGATGCCAAAACACCAACTTTCTATGACAAATGGAGGAAACCATTAAAAGCTCCTCCATAGAGAGAGTTGAGCAACTTCGGACTATTAAAGTTGCTCGGGATACACTTTTTATTGTTCTTATATGTCAAATTTTATGAGTATAAGCTTCATAGATTATTTCGATGCCAAAACACCAACTTTCTATGACAAATGGAGGAAACCATTAAAAGCTCCTCCATAGAGAGAGTTGAGCAACTTCGGACTATCAAAGTTGCTCGGATAGACTTTTTATGGTTCTTCTATGTCAAATTTTACGAGTATAAGCTTCCAAGATTATTTCGATGCCAAAACACCAACTTTCTATGACAAATGGAGGAAACCATTAAAAGCTCCTCCATAGAGAGAGTAGCGCAACTTCGGACTATCAAAGTTACTCGGGATAGACTTTTTATGGTTCTTCTATGTCAAATTTTACGAGTATAAGCTTCCAAGATTATTTCGATGCAAAAACGACAACTTTCTATGACAAATGGAGGAAACCATTAAAAGCTCCTCCATAAAGAGAGTTGAGCAACTTCGGACTATCAAAGTTGCTCGGGATAGACTTTTTATGGTTCTTCTATGTCAAATTTTACGAGTATAAGCTTCCTAGATTATTTCGATGCCAAAACACCAACTTTCTATGACAAATGGACAAAACCGTTAAAAGCTCCTCCATAGAGAGAGTTGAGCAACTTCGGACTATCAAAGTTGTTCGGGATAGACTTTTTATTCTTCTTCTATGTCAAATTTTACGAGTACAAGCTTCCTAAATTATTTCGATGCCAAAACACCAACTTTCTATGACAAATAGACAAAACCGTTAAAAGCTCCTACATAGAGAGAGTTGAGCAATTTCGGACCATGAAAGTTGCTCGGTGTACAAATTTTATTGTTCTCATACGTCAAATATTACGAGTATAAGCTTCCTAGATTATTTCGATCCCAAAACACCAGCTTTCTATGATAAATGGACAAAACCGTTAAAAGCTCCTCCATAGAGAGAGTTGAGCAATTTCGGACCATGAAAGTTGCTCGGTGTACAATTTTTATTTTTCTCATACATCAAATTTTACGAGTATAAGCTTCCTAAATTATTTCGATGCCAAAACACCAACTTTCTATGACAAATGGAGGAAACCATTAAAAGCTCCTCCATAGAGAGAGTTGAGCAACTTCGGACTATTAAAGTTGCTCGGGATACACTTTTTATTGTTCTTATATGTCAAATTTTATGAGTATAAGCTTCATAGATTATTTCGATGCCAAAACACCAACTTTCTATGACAAATGGAGGAAACCATTAAAAGCTCCTCCATAGAGAGAGTTGAGCAACTTCGGACTATCAAAGTTGATCGGATAGACTTTTTATGGTTCTTCTATGTCAAATTTTACGAGTATAAGCTTCCAAGATTATTTCGATGCCAAAACACCAACTTTCTATGACAAATGGAGGAAACCATTAAAAGCTCCTCCATAGAGAGAGTAGCGCAACTTCGGACTATCAAAGTAGCTCGGGATAGACTTTTTATGGTTCTTCTATGTCAAATTTTACGAGTATAAGCTTCCAAGATTATTTCGATGCAAAAACGACAACTTTCTATGACAAATGGAGGAAACCATTAAAAGCTCCTCCATAAAGAGAGTTGAGCAACTTCGGACTATCAAAGTTGCTCGGGATAGAATTTTTATGGGTCTTCTATGTCAAATTTTACGAGTATAAGCTTCCAAGATTATTTCGATGCCAAAACGCCAACTTTCTATGACAAATGGACAAAACCGTTAAAAGCTCCTCCATAGAGAGAGTTGAGCAACTTCGGACTATCAAAGTTGTTCGGGATAGACTTTTTATTGTTCTTCTATATCAAATTTTATGAGTATATGCTTCATAGATTATTTCGATGCCAAAACACCAACTTTCTATGACAAATGGAGGAAACCATTAAAAGCTCCTCCATAGAGAGATTTGAGCAACTTCGGACTATTAAAGTTGCTCGGGATACACTTTTTATTGTTCTTATATGTCAAATTTTATGAGTAGAAGCTTCATAGATTATTTCGATGCCAAAACACCAACTTTCTATGACAAATGGAGGAAACCATTAAAAGTTCCTCCATAGAGAGAGTTGAGCAACTTCGGACCATCAAAGTTGCTCGGTGTATAATTTTTATTGTTCTAATATGTCAAATTTTATGAGTATAAGCTTCCTAGATTATTTCAATGCCAAAACACCAACTTTCTATGACAAATGGACAAAACCGTTAAAAGCTCCTCCATAGAGAGAGTTGAGCAACTTCGGACTATCAAAGTTGCTCGGGATAGACTTTTTATTTTTCTTCTATGTCAAATTTTACGAGTATAAGCTTCCAAGATTATTTCGATGCAAAAACGCCAACTTTCTATGACAAAAGGAGGAAACCATTAAAAGCTCCTCCATAGAGAGAGTTGAGCAACTTCGGACTATCAAAGTTGCTCGGGATAGACTTTTTATGGTTCTTCTATGTCAAATTTTACGATTATAAGCTTCCAAGATTATTTCGATGCCAAAACACCAACTTTCTATGACAAATGGAGGAAACCATTAAAAGCTCCTCCATAGAGAGAGTTGAGCAACTTCGGACTATTAAAGTTGCTCGGGATACAATTTTTATTGTTCTTATACGTCAAATTTTACGAGTATAAGCTTCCTAGATTATTTCGATCCCAAAACACCAACTTTCTAAGATAAATGGACAAAACCGTTAAAAGCTCCTCCATAGAGAGAGTTGAGCAACTTCGGACCATCAAAGTTGCTCGGTGTACAATTTTTATTGTTCTAATATGTCAAATTTTATGAGTATAAGCTTCCTAGATTATTTCAATGCCAAAACACCAACTTTCTATGACAAATGGACAAAACCGTTAAAAGCTCCTCCATAGAGAGAGTTGAGCAACTTCGGACTATCAAAGTTGCTCGGGATAGACTTTTTATTGTTCTTCTATGTCAAATTTTACGAGTATAAGCTTCCTAAATTATTTCGATGCCAAAACAATAACTTTCTATGACAAATGGACAAAACCGTTAAAAGCGCGTCCATAGAGAGAGTTTAGCAACTACGGACCATCAAAGTTGCGCGGTGTACAATTTTTATTGTTCTTATACGTCAAATTTTACGAGTATAAGCTTCCTAGATTATTTCGATGCCAAAACACAAACTTTCCATGAAAAATGGACAAAACCGTTAAAAGCTCGTCCATAGAGTGAGTTGAGCAACTTCGGACTATTAAAGTTGCTCGGGATACACTTTTTATTGTTCTTATATGTCAAATTTTATGAGTATAAGTTTCCTAGATTATTTCGATGCCAAAACACCAACTTTCTATGACAAATGGAGGAAACCATTAAAAGCTTCACCATAGAGAGAGTTGAGCAACTTCGGACTATTAAAGTTGCTCGGGATACACTTTTTATTGTTCTTATATGTCAAATTTTGAGTATAAGCTTCATAGATTATTTCGGTGCCAAAACACCAACTTTCTATGACAAATGGAGGAAACCATTAAAAGCTCCTCCATAGAGAGAGTTGAGCAACTTCGGACTATTAAAGTTGCTCGGGATACACTTTTTATTGTTCTTATATGTCAAATTTTATGAGTAAAAGCTTCATAGATTATTTCGATGCCAAAACACTAACTTTCTATGACAAATGGAGGAAACCATTAAAAGTTCCTCCATAGAGAGAGTTGAGCAACTTCGGACTATCAAAGTTCCTCGGGATAGACTTTTTATGGTTCTTCTATGTCAAATTTTACGAGTATAAGCTTCCAAGATTATTTCGATTCCAAAACACCAACTTTCTATGACAAATGGAGGAAACCATTAAAAGCTCCTCCATAGAGAGAGTAGCGCAACTTCGGACTATCAAAGTAGCTCGGGATAGAGTTTTTATGGTTCTTCTATGTCAAATTTTACGAGTATAAGCTTCCAAGATTATTTCGATGCAAAAACGCCAACTTTCTATGACAAATGGAGGAAACCATTAAAAGCTCCTCCATAGAGAGAGTTGAGCAACTTCGGACTATCAAAGTTGCTCGGGATAGACATTTTATGGTTCTTCTATGTCAAATTTTACGAGTATAAGCTTCCAAGATTATTTCGATGCCAAAACACCAACTTTCTATGACAAATGGAGGAAACCATTAAAAGCTCCTCCATAGAGAGAGTTGAGCAACTTCGGACTATTAAAGTTGCTCGGGATACACTTTTTATTGTTCTTATATGTCAAATTTTATGAGTATATGCTTCATAGATTATTTCGATGCCAAAACACCAACTTTCTATGACAAATGGAGGAAACCATTAAAAGCTCCTCCATAGAGAGAGTTGAGCAACTTCGGACTATTAAAGTTGCTCGGGATACACTTTTTATTGTTCTTATATGTCAAATTTTATGAGTAGAAGCATCATAGATTATTTCGATGCCAAAACACCAACTTTCTATGACAAATGGAGGAAACCATTAAAAGTTCCTCCATAGAGAGAGTTGAGCAACTTCGGACCATCAAAGTTGCTCGGTGTATAATTTTTATTGTTCTAATATGTCAAATTTTATGAGTATAAGCTTCCTAGATTATTTCAATGCCAAAACACCAACTTTCTATGACAAATGGACAAAACCGTTAAAAGCTCCTCCATAGAGAGAGTTGAGCAACTTCGGACTATCAAAGTTGCTCGGGATAGACTTTTTATTGTTCTTCTATGTCAAATTTTACGAGTATAAGCTTCCAAGATTATTTCGATGCAAAAACGCCAACTTTCTATGACAAAAGGAGGAAACCATTAAAAGCTCCTCCATAGAGAGAGTTGAGCAACTTCGGACTATCAAAGTTGCTCGGGATAGACTTTTTATGGTTCTTCTATGTCAAATTTTACGATTATAAGCTTCCAAGATTATTTCGATGCCAAAACACCAACTTTCTATGACAAATGGAGGAAACCATTAAAAGCTCCTCCATAGAGAGAGTTGAGCAACTTCGGACTATTAAAGTTGCTCGGGATACAATTTTTATTGTTCTTATACGTCAAATTTTACGAATATAAGCTTCCTAGATTATTTCGATCCCAAAACACCAACTTTCTAAGATAAATGGACAAAACCGTTAAAAGCTCCTCCATAGAGAGAGTTGAGCAACTTCGGACCATCAAAGTTGCTCGGTGTACAATTTTTATTGTTCTAATATGTCAAATTTTATGAGTATAAGCTTCCTAGATTATTTCAATGCCAAAACACCAACTTTCTATGACAAATGGACAAAACCGTTAAAAGCTCCTCCATAGAGAGAGTTGAGCAACTTCGGACTATCAAAGTTGCTCGGGATAGACTTTTTATTGTTCTTCTATGTCAAATTTTACGAGTATAAGCTTCCTAAATTATTTCGATGCCAAAACAATAACTTTCTATGACAAATGGACAAAACCGTTAAAAGCGCGTCCATAGAGAGAGTTTAGCAACTACGGACCATCAAAGTTGCGCGGTGTACAATTTTTATTGTTCTTATACGTCAAATTTTACGAGTATAAGCTTCCTAGATTATTTCGATGCCAAAACACAAACTTTCCATGAAAAATGGACAAAACCGTTAAAAGCTCGTCCATAGAGTGAGTTGAGCAACTTCGGACTACTAAAGTTGCTCGGGATACACTTTTTATTGTTCTTATATGTCAAATTTTATGAGTATAAGTTTCCTAGATTATTTCGATGCCAAAACACCAACTTTCTATGACAAATGGAGGAAACCTTTAAAAGCTTCTCCATAGAGAGAGTTGAGCAACTTCGGACTATTAAAGTTGCTCGGGATACACTTTTTATTGTTCTTATATGTCAAATTTTGAGTATAAGCTTCATAGATTATTTCGGTGCCAAAACACCAACTTTCTATGACAAATGGAGGAAACCATTAAAAGCTCCTCCATAGAGAGAGTTGAGCAACTTCGGACTATTAAAGTTGCTCGGGATACACTTTTTATTGTTCTTATATGTCAAATTTTATGAGTAAAAGCTTCATAGATTATTTCGATGCCAAAACACCAACTTTCTATGACAAATGGAGGAAACCATTAAAAGTTCCTCCATAGAGAGAGTTGAGGAACTTCGGACTATCAAAGTTCCTCGGGATAGACTTTTTATGGTTCTTCTATGTCAAATTTTACGAGTATAAGCTTCCAAGATTATTTCGATTCCAAAACACCAACTTTCTATGACAAATGGAGGAAACCATTAAAAGCTCCTCCATAGAGAGAGTAGCGCAACTTCGGACTATCAAAGTAGCTCGGGATAGAGTTTTTATGGTTCTTCTATGTCAAATTTTACGAGTATAAGCTTCCAAGATTATTTCGATGCAAAAACGCCAACTTTCTATGACAAATGGAGGAAACCATTAAAAGCTCCTCCATAGAGAGAGTTGAGCAACTTCGGACTATCAAAGTTGCTCGGGATAGACATTTTATGGTTCTTCTATGTCAAATTTTACGAGTATAAGCTTCCAAGATTATTTCGATGCCAAAACACCAACTTTCTATGACAAATGGAGGAAACCATTAAAAGCTCCTCCATAGAGAGAGTTGAGCAACTTCGGACTATTAAAGTCGCTCGGGATACACTTTTTATTGTTCTTATATGTCAAATTTTATGAGTATATGCTTCATAGATTATTTCGGTGCCAAAACACCAACTTTCTATGACAAATGGAGGAAACCATTAAAAGCTCCTCCATAGAGAGAGTTGAGCAACTTCGGACTATTAAAGTTGCTCGGGATACACTTTTTATTGTTCTCATACGTCAAATTTTACGAGTATAAGCTTCCTAGATTATTTCGATCCCAAAACACCAACTTTCTATGATAAATGGACAAAACCGTTAAAAGCTCCTCCATAGAGAGAGTTGAGCAATTTCGGACCATGAAAGTTGCTCGGTGTACAATTTTTATTTGTCTCATACATCAAATTTTACGAGTATAAGCTTCCTAAATTATTTCGATGCCAAAACACCAACTTTCTATGACAAATGGAGGAAACCATTAAAAGCTCCTCCATAGAGAGAGTTGAGCAACTTCGGAATATTAAAGTCGCTCGGGATACACTTTTTATTGTTCTTATATGTCAAATTTTATGAGTATAAGCTTCATAGATTATTTCGATGCCAAAACACCAACTTTCTATGACAAATGGAGGAAACCATTAAAAGCTCCTCCATAGAGAGAGTTGAGCAACTTCGGACTATCAAAGTTGCTCGGGATAGACTTTTTATGGTTCTTCTATGTCAAATTTTACGAGTATAAGCCTCCAAGATTATTTCGATGCCAAAACACCAACTTTCTATGACAAATGGAGGAAACCATTAAAAGCTCCTCCATAGAGAGAGTAGCGCAACTTCGGACTATCAAAGTAGCTCGGGATAGACTTTTTATGGTTCTTCTATGTCAAATTTTACGAGTATAAGCTTCCAAGATTATTTTGATGCAAAAACGCCAACTTTCTATGACAAATAGAGGAAACCATTAAAAGCTCCTCCATAGAGAGAGTTGAGCAACTTCGGACTATCAAAGTTGCTCGGGATAGACTTTTTATGGTTCTTCTATGTCAAATTTTACGAGTATAAGCTTCCAAGATTATTTCGATGCCAAAACACCAACTTTCTATGACAAATGGAGGAAACCATTAAAAGCTCCTCCATAGAGAGAGTTGAGCAACTTCGGACTATTAAAGTTGCTCGGGATACACTTTTTATTGTTCTTATATGTCAAATTTTATGAGTATAAGCTTCATAGATTATTTAGGTGCCAAAACACCAACTTTCTATGACAAATGGAGGAAACCATTAAAAGCTCCTCCATAGAGAGAGTTGAGCAACTTCGGACTATTAAAGTTGCTCGGGATACACTTTTTATTGTTCTTATATGTCAAATTTTATGAGTAGAAGCTTCATAGATTATTTCGATGCCAAAACACCAACTTTCTATGACAAATGAAGGAAACCATTAAAAGCTCCTCCATAGAGAGAGTTGAGCAACTTCGGACTATTAAAGTTGCTCGGGATACACTTTTTATTGTTCTCATACGTCAAATTTTACGAGTATAAGCTTCCTAAATTATTTCGATGCCAAAACACCAACTTTCTATGACAAATGGAGGAAACCATTAAAAGCTCCTCCATAGAGAGAGTTGAGCAACTTCGGAATATTAAAGTCGCTCGGGATACACTTTTTATTGTTCTTATATGTCAAATTTTATGAGTATAAGCTTCATAGATTATTTCGATGCCAAAACACCAACTTTCTATGACAAATGGAGGAAACCATTAAAAGCTCCTCCATAGAGAGAGTTGAGCAACTTCGGACTATCAAAGTTGCTCGGGATAGACTTTTTATGGTTCTTCTATGTCAAATTTTACGAGTATAAGCCTCCAAGATTATTTCGATGCCAAAACACCAACTTTCTATGACAAATGGAGGAAACCATTAAAAGCTCCTCCATAGAGAGAGTAGCGCAACTTCGGACTATCAAAGTAGCTCGGGATAGACTTTTTATGGTTCTTCTATGTCAAATTTTACGAGTATAAGCTTCCAAGATTATTTTGATGCAAAAACGCCAACTTTCTATGACAAATGGAGGAAACCATTAAAAGCTCCTCCATAGAGAGAGTTGAGCAACTTCGGACTATCAAAGTTGCTCGGGATAGACTTTTTATGGTTCTTCTATGTCAAATTTTACGAGTATAAGCTTCCAAGATTATTTCGATGCCAAAACACCAACTTTCTATGACAAATGGAGGAAACCATTAAAAGCTCCTCCATAGAGAGAGTTGAGCAACTTCGGACTATTAAAGTTGCTCGGGATACACTTTTTATTGTTCTTATATGTCAAATTTTATGAGTATAAGCTTCATAGATTATTTAGGTGCCAAAACACCAACTTTCTATGACAAATGGAGGAAACCATTAAAAGCTCCTCCATAGAGAGAGTTGAGCAACTTCGGACTATTAAAGTTGCTCGGGATACACTTTTTATTGTTCTTATATGTCAAATTTTATGAGTAGAAGCTTCATAGATTATTTCGATGCCAAAACACCAACTTTCTATGACAAATGAAGGAAACCATTAAAAGTTCCTCCATAGAGAGAGTTGAGCAACTTCGGACTATCAAAGTTGCTCGGGATAGACTTTTTATGGTTCTTCTATGTCAAATTTTACGAGTATAAGCTTCCAAGATTATTTCGATGCCAAAGCACCAACTTTCTATGACAAATGGAGGAAACCACTAAAAGCTCCTCCATAGAGAGAGTAGCGCAACTTCGGACTATCAAAGTAGCTCGGGATAGACTTTTTATGGTTCTTCTATGTCAAATTTTACGAGTATAAGCTTCCAAGATTATTTCGATGCAAAAACGCCAACTTTCTATGACAAATGGACAAAACCGTTAAAAGCTCCTCCATAGAGAGAGTTGAGCAAGTTCGGACTATCAAAGTTGTTCGGGATAGACTTTTTATTGTTCTTCTATGTCAAATTTTACGAGTACAAGCTTCCTAAATTATTTCGATGCCAAAACACCAACTTTCTATGACAAATAGACAAAACCGTTAAAAGCTCCTCCATAGAGAGAGTTGAGCAATTTCGGACCATGAAAGTTGCTCGGTGTACAAATTTTATTGTTCTCATACGTCAAATTTTACGAGTATAAGCTTCCTAGATTATTTGGATCCCAAAACACCAACTTTCTATGATAAATGGACAAAACCGTTAAAAGCTCCTCCATAGAGAGAGTTGAGCAATTTCGGACCATGAAAGTTGCTCGGTGTACAATTTTTATTTTTCTCATACATCAAATTTTACGAGTATAAGCTTCCTAAATTATTTCGATGCCAAAACACCAACTTTCTATGACAAATGGAGGAAACCATTAAAAGTTCTTCCATAGAGAGGGTTGAGCAACTTCGGACTATTAAAGTTGCTCGGGATACACTTTTTATTGTTCTTATATGTCAAATTTTATGAGTATAAGCTTCATAGATTATTTCGATGCCAAAACACCAACTTTCCATGACAAATGGAGGAAACCATTAAAAGCTCCTCCATAGAGAGAGTTGAGCAACTTCGGACTATCAAAGTTGCTCGGGATAGACTTTTTATGGTTCTTCTATGTCAATTTTACGAGTATAAGCTTCCAAGATTATTTCGATGCCAAAACACCAACTTTCTATGACAAATGGAGGAAACCATTAAAAGCTCCTCCATAGAGAGAGTTGAGCAACTTCGGACTATCAAAGTTGCTCGGGATAGACATTTCATGGTTCTTCTATGTCAAATTTTACGAGTATAACCTTCCTAGATTATTTCGATGCCAAAACACCAACTTTCTATGACAAATGGACAAAACCGTTAAAAGCTCCTCCATAAAGAGAGTTGAGCAACTTCGGACTATCAAAGTTGCTCGGGATAGACTTTTTATTGTTCTTCTAAGTCAAATTTTAGGAGTATAAGCTTCCTAAATTATTTCGATGCCAAAACACCAACTTTCTATGTCAAATAGACAAAACCGTTAAAAGCTCCTCCATAGAGAGAGTTGAGCAATTTCGGACCATGAAAGTTGCTCGGTGTACAATTTTTATTGTTCTTATACGTCAAATTTTACGAGTATAAGCTTCCTAGATTATTTCGATGCCAAAACACAAACTTTCTATGATAAATGGACAAAACCGTTAAAAGCTCCTCCATAGAGAGAGTTGAGCAACTTCGGACCATCAAAGTTGCTCGGGATAGACTTTTTATTGTTCTTCTATGTCAAATTTTATGAGTATAAGCTTCCTAAATTATTTCGATGCCAAAACAACAACTTTCTATGACAAATGGACAAAACCGTTAAAAGCTCGTCCATAGAGAGAGTTTAGCCACTACGGACCATCAAAGTTGCGCGGTGTACAATTTTTATTGTTCTTATACGTCAAATTTTACGAGTATAAGCTTCCTAGAATATTTCGATCCCAAAACACCAACTTTCTATGATAAATGGACAAAACAGTTAAAAGCTCTTCCATAGAGAAAGTTGAGCAACTTCGGACTATCAAAGTTGCTCGGGATAGACTTTTTATTGTTCTTCTATGTCAAATTTTACGAGTATAAGCTTCCTAAATTATTTCGATGCCAAAACAATAACTTTCTATGACAAATTGACAAAACCGTTAAAAGCTCATCCATAGAGAGAGTTTAGCCACTACGGACCATCAAAGTTGCGCGGTGTACAATTTTTATTGTTCTTATACGTCAAATTTTACGAGTATAAGCTTCCTAGATTATTTCGATGCCAAAACACAAACCTTCTATGACAAATGTACAAAACCGTTAAAAGCTCGTCCATTGAGTGAGTTGAGCAACTTCGGACTATTAAAGTTGCTCGGGATACACTTTTTATTGTTCTTATATGTCAAATTTTATGAGTATAACTTTCCTAGATTATTTCGATGCCAAAACACCAACTTTCTATGACAAATGGAGGAAACCATTAAAAGTTCCTCCATAGAGAGAGTTGAGCAACTTCGGACTATCAAAGTTGCTCGGGATAGACTTTTTATTGTTCTTCTATGTCAAATTTTACGAGTATAAGCTTCCTAAATTATTTCGATGCCAAAACACCAACTTTCTATGACAAATAGACAAAACCGTTAAAAGCTCCTCCATAGAGAGAGTTGAGCAATTTCGGACCACGAAAGTTGCTCGGTGTACAATTTTTATTGTTCTCATACGTCAAATTTTACGAGTATAAGCTTCCTAGATTATTTCGATCCCACAACACCAACTTTCTATGATAAATGGACAAAACCGTTAAAAGCTCCTCCATAGAGAGAGTTGATCAATTTCGGACCATGAAAATTGCTCGGTGTACAATTTTTATTGTTCTCATACGTCAAATTTTACGAGTATAAGCTTCCTAAATTATTTCGATGCCAAAACACCAACTTTCTATGACAAATGGAGGAAACCATTTAAAGTTCCTCCATAGAGATTGTTGAGCAACTTCGGACTATTAAAGTTGCTCGGGATACACTTTTTATTGTTCTTATATGTCAAATTTTATGAGTATAAGCTTCATAGATTATTTCGGTGCCAAAACACCAACTTTCTATGACAAATGGAGGAAACCATTAAATGCTCCTCCATAGAGAGAGTTGAGCATCTTCGAACTATTAAAGTTGCTCGGGATACACTTTTTATTATTCTTATATGTCAAATTTTATGAGTATAAGCTTCATAGATTATTTCGATGCCAAAACACTAACTTTCTATGACAAATGGAGGAAACCATTAAAAGCTCCTCCATAGAGAGAGTTGAGCAACTTCGGACTATAAAAGTTGCTCGGGATAGACATTTTATGGTTCATCTATGTCAAATTTTACGAGTATAAGCTTCCAAGATTATTTCGATGCCAAAACACCAACTTTCTATGACAAATGGACAAAACCGTTAAAAGCTCCTCCATAGAGAGAGTTGAGCAACTTCGGACTATCAAAGTTGCTCGTGATAGACTTTTTATTGTTCTTCTAAGTCAAATTTTACGAGTATAAGCTTCCGAAATTATTTCGATGCCAAAACACCAACTTTCTATGACAAGTAGACAAAACCGTTAAAAGCTCCTCCATAGAGAGAGTTGAGCAATTTCGGACCATGAAAGTTGCTCGGTGTACAATTTTTATTGTTCTTATACGTCAAATTTTACGAGTATAAGCTTCCTAGATTATTTCGATCCCAAAACACCAACTTTCTAAGATAAATGGACAAAACCGTTAAAAGCTCCTCCATAGAGAGAGTTGAGCAACTTCGGACCATCAAAGTTGCTCGGTGTACAATTTTTATTGTTCTTATATGTCAAATTTTATGAGTATAAGCTTCCTAGATTATTTCAATGCCAAAACACCAACTTTCTATGACAAATGGACAAAACCGTTAAAAGCTCCTCCACAGAGAGAGTTGAGCAACTTCGGACTATCAAAGTTGCTCGGGATAGACTTTTTATTGTTCTTCTATGTCAAATTTTACGAGTATAAGCTTCCTAAATTATTTCGATGCCAAAACAATAACTTTCTATGACAAATGGACAAAACCGTTAAAAGCACGTCCATAGAGAGAGTTTAGCAACTACGGACCATCAAAGTTGCGCGTTGTACAATTTTTATTGTTCTTATACGTCAAATTTTACGAGTATAAGCTTCCTAGATTATTTCGATGCCAAAACACAAACTTTCTATGACAAATGGACAAAACCGTTAAAAGCTCGTCCATAGAGAGAGTTGAGCAACTTCGGACTATCAAAGTTGCTCGGGATAGACATTTTATGGTTCTTTTTTGTCAAATTTTACGAGTATAAGCTTCCTAGATTATTTCGATGCCAAAACACCAACTTTCTATGACAAATAGACAAAACCGTTAAAAGCTCCTCCATAGAGAGAGTTGAGCAATTTCGGACCATGAAAGTTGCTCGGTGTACAAATTTTATTGTTCTCATACGTCAAATTTTACGAGTATAAGCTTCCTAGATTATTTCGATCCCAAAACACCAACTTTCTATGATAAATGGACAAAACCGTTAAAAGCTCCTCCATAGAGAGAGTTGAGCAATTTCGGACCATGAAAGTTTCTCGGTGTAGAATTTTTATTTTTCTCATATATCAAATTTTACGAGTATAAGCTTCCTAAATTATTTCGATGCCAAAACACCAACTTTCTATGACAAATGGAGGAAACCATTAAAAGTTCCTCCATAGAGATAGTTGAGCAACTTCGGACTAATAAAGTTGCTCGGGATACACTTTTTATTGTTCTTATATGTCAAATTTAATGAGTATAAGCTTCATAGATTATTTCGATGCCAAAACACCAACTTTATATGACAAATGGAGGAAACCATTAAAAGCTCCTCCATAGAGAGAGTTGAGCAACTTCGGACTATTAAAGTTGCTCGGGATACACTTTTTATTGTTCTTATATGTCAAATTTTATGAGTATAAGCTTCATAGATTATTCCGATGCCAAAACACAAACTTTCTATGACAAATGGAGGAAACCATTAAAAGCTCCTCCATAGAGAGAGTTGAGCAACTTCGGACTATAAAAGTTGCTTGGGATAGACTTTTTATAGTTCTTCTATGTCAAATTTTACGAGTATAAGCTTCCTAGATTATTTCGATGCCAAAACACCAACTTTCTATGACAAATGGAGGAAACCATTAAAAGTTCCTCCATAGAGAGAGTTGAGCAACTTCGGACTATTAAAGTTACTCGGGATACACTTTTTATTGTTCTTATATGTCAAATTTTATGAGTATAAGCTTCATAGATTATTTCGATGCTAAAACACCAACTTTCTATGACAAATGGAGGAAACCATTAAAAGCTCCTCCATAGAGAGAGTTGAGCAACTTCGGACTATTAAAGTTGCTCGGGATACACTTTTTATTGTTCTAATATGTCAAATTTTATGAGTATAAGCTTCATAGATTATTTCGATGCCAAAACACCAACTTTCTATGACAAATGGAGGAAACCATTAAAAGCTCCTCCATAGAGAGAGTTGAGCAACTTCGGACTATCAAAGTTGCTCGGGATAGACTTTTTATGGTTCTTCTATGTCAAATTTTACGAGTATAAGCCTCCAAGATTATTTCGATGCCAAAACACCAACTTTCTATGACAAATGGAGGAAACCATTAAAAGCTCCTCCATAGAGAGAGTAGCGCAACTTCGGACCATCAAAGTAACTCGTGATAGACTTTTTATGGTTCTTCTATGTCAAATTTTAGGAGTATAAGCTTCCAAGATTATTTCGATGCAAAAACGCCAACTTTCTATGACAAATGGAGGAAACCATTAAAAGCTCCTCCATAGAGAGAGTTGAGCAACTTCGGACTATTAAAGTTGCTCGGGATACACTTTTTATTGTTCTTATATGTCAAATTTTATGAGTATAAGCTTCATAGATTATTTCGGTGCCAAAACACCAACTTTCTATGACAAATGGAGGAAACCATTAAATGCTCCTCCATAGAGAGAGTTGAGCATCTTCGGACTATTAAAGTTGATCGGGATACACTTTTATTATTCTTATATGTCAAATTTTATGAGTATAAGCTTCATAGATTATTTCGATGCCAAAACACTAACTTTCTATGACAAATGGAGGAAACCATTAAAAGCTCCTCCATAGAGAGAGTTGAGCAACTTCGGACTATAAAAGTTGCTCGGGATAGACATTTTATGGTTCATCTATGTCAAATTTTACGAGTATAAGCTTCCAAGATTATTTCGATGCCAAAACACCAACTTTCTATGACAAATGGACAAAACCGTTAAAAGCTCCTCCATAGAGAGAGTTGAGCAACTTCGGACTATCAAAGTTGCTCGGGATAGACTTTTTATTGTTCTTCTAAGTCAAATTTTACGAGTATAAGCTTCCGAAATTATTTCGATGCCAAAACACCAACTTTCTATGACAAGTAGACAAAACCGTTAAAAGCTCCTCCATAGAGAGAGTTGAGCAATTTCGGACCATGAAAGTTGCTCGGTGTACAATTTTAATTGTTCTTATACGTCAAATTTTACGAGTATAAGCTTCCTAGATTATTTCGATCCCAAAACACAAACTTTCTATGACAAATGGACAAAACCGTTAAAAGCTCGTCCATAGAGAGAGTTGAGCAACTTCGGACTATCAAAGTTGCTCGGGATAGACAATTTATGGTTCTTTTTTGTCAAATTTTACGAGTATAAGCTTCCTAGATTATTTCGATGCCAAAACACCAACTTTCTATGACAAATAGACAAAACCGTTAAAAGCTCCTCCATAGAGAGAGTTGAGCAATTTCGGACCATGAAAGTTGCTCGGTGTACAAATTTTATTGTTCTCATACGTCAAATTTTACGAGTATAAGCTTCCTAGATTATTTCAATCCCAAAACACCAACTTTCTATGATAAATGGACAAAACCGTTAAAAGCTCCTCCATAGAGAGAGTTGAGCAATTTCGGACCATGAAAGTTTCTCGGTGTAGAATTTTTATTTTTCTCATATATCAAATTTTACGAGTATAAGCTTCCTAAATTATTTCGATGCCAAAACACCAACTTTCTATGACGAATGGAGGAAACCATTAAAAGTTCCTCCATAGAGATAGTTGAGCAACTTCGGACTAATAAAGTTGCTCGGGATACACTTTTTATTGTTCTTATATGACAAATTTAATGAGTATAAGCTTCATAGATTATTTCGATGCCAAAACACCAACTTTCTATGACAAATGGAGGAAACCATTAAAAGCTCCTCCATAGAGAGAGTTGAGCAACTTCGGACTATTAAAGTTGCTCGGGATACACTTTTTATTGTTCTTATATGTCAAATTTTATGAGTATAAGCTTCATAGATTATTTCGATGCCAAAATACAAACTTTCTATGACAAATGGAGGAAACCATTAAAAGTTCCTCCATAGAGAGAGTTGAGCAACTTCGGACTATTAAAGTTACTCGGGATACACTTTTTATTGTTCTTATATGTCAAATTTTATGAGTATAAGCTTCATAGATTATTTCGATGCTAAAACACCAACTTTCTATGAGAAATGGAGGAAACCATTAAAAGCTCCTCCATAGAGAGAGTTGAGCAACTTCGGACTATTAAAGTTGCTCGGGATACACTTTTTATTGTTCTTATATGTCAAATTTTATGAGTATAAGCTTCATAGATTATTTCGATGCCAAAACACCAACTTTCTATGACAAATGGAGGAAACCATTAAAAGCTCCTCCATAGAGAGAGTTGAGCAACTTCGGACTATCAAAGTTGCTCGGGATAGACTTTTTATGGTTCTTCTATGTCAAATTTTACGAGTATAAGCCTCCAAGATTATTTCGATGCCAAAACACCAACTTTCTATGACAAATGGAGGAAACCATTAAAAGCTCCTCCATAGAGAGAGTAGCGCAACTTCGGACCATCAAAGTAACTCGTGATAGACTTTTTATGGTTCTTCTATGTCAAATTTTAGGAGTATAAGCTTCCAAGATTATTTCGATGCCAAAACACCAACTTTCTATGACAAATGGACAAAACCGTTAAAAGCTCCTCCATAGAGAGAGTTGAGCAACTTCGGACTATCAAAGTTGCTCGGGATAGACTTTTTATTGTTCTTCTAAGTCAAATTTTACGAGTATAAGCTTCCGAAATTATTTCGATGCCAAAACACCAACTTTCTATGACAAGTAGACAAAACCGTTAAAAGCTCCTCCATAGAGAGAGTTGAGCAATTTCGGACCATGAAAGTTGCTCGGTGTACAATTTTAATTGTTCTTATACGTCAAATTTTACGAGTATAAGCTTCCTAGATTATTTCGATCCCAAAACACAAACTTTCTATGACAAATGGACAAAACCGTTAAAAGCTCGTCCATAGAGAGAGTTGAGCAACTTCGGACTATCAAAGTTGCTCGGGATAGACAATTTATGGTTCTTTTTTGTCAAATTTTACGAGTATAAGCTTGCTAGATTATTTCGATGCCAAAACACCAACTTTCTATGACAAATAGACAAAACCGTTAAAAGCTCCTCCATAGAGAGAGTTGAGCAATTTCGGACCATGAAAGTTGCTCGGTGTACAAATTTTATTGTTCTCATACGTCAAATTTTACGAGTATAAGCTTCCTAGATTATTTCAATCCCAAAACACCAACTTTCTATGATAAATGGACAAAACCGTTAAAAGCTCGTCCATAGAGAGAGTTGAGCAATTTCGGACCATGAAAGTTTCTCGGTGTAGAATTTTTATTTTTCTCATATATCAAATTTTACGAGTATAAGCTTCCTAAATTATTTCGATGCCAAAACACCAACTTTCTATGACGAATGGAGGAAACCATTAAAAGTTCCTCCATAGAGATAGTTGAGCAACTTCGGACTAATAAAGTTGCTCGGGATACACTTTTTATTGTTCTTATATGTCAAATTTAATGAGTATAAGCTTCATAGATTATTTCGATGCCAAAACACCAACTTTCTATGACAAATGGAGGAAACCATTAAAAGCTCCTCCATAGAGAGAGTTAAGCAACTTCGGACTATTAAAGTTGCTCGGGATACACTTTTTATTGTTCTTATATGTCAAATTTTATGAGTATAAGCTTCATAGATTATTTCGATGCCAAAATACAAACTTTCTATGACAAATGGAGGAAACCATTAAAAGTTCCTCCATAGAGAGAGTTGAGCAACTTCGGACTATTAAAGTTACTCGGGATACACTTTTTATTGTTCTTATATGTCAAATTTTATGAGTATAAGCTTCATAGATTATTTCGATGCTAAAACACCAACTTTCTATGAGAAATGGAGGAAACCATTAAAAGCTCCTCCATAGAGAGAGTTGAGCAACTTCGGACTATTAAAGTTGCTCGGGATACACTTTTTATTGTTCTTATATGTCAAATTTTATGAGTATAAGCTTCATAGATTATTTCGATGCCAAAACACCAACTTTCTATGACAAATGGAGGAAACCATTAAAAGCTCCTCCATAGAGAGAGTTGAGCAACTTCGGACTATCAAAGTTGCTCGGGATAGACTTTTTATGGTTCTTCTATGTCAAATTTTACGAGTATAAGCCTCCAAGATTATTTCGATGCCAAAACACCAACTTTCTATGACAAATGGAGGAAACCATTAAAAGCTCCTCCATAGAGAGAGTAGCGCAACTTCGGACCATCAAAGTAACTCGTGATAGACTTTTTATGGTTCTTCTATGTCAAATTTTAGGAGTATAAGCTTCCAAGATTATTTCGATGCAAAAACGCCAACTTTCTATGACAAATGGAGGAAACCATTAAAAGCTCCTCCATAGAGAGAGTTGAGCAACTTCGGACTATTAAAGTTGCTCGGGATACACTTTTTATTGTTCTTATATGTCAAATTTTATGAGTATAAGCTTCATAGATTATTTCGGTGCCAAAACACCAACTTTCTATGACAAATGGAGGAAACCATTAAATGCTCCTCCATAGAGAGAGTTGAGCATCTTCGGACTATTAAAGTTGATCGGGATACACTTTTATTATTCTTATATGTCAAATTTTATGAGTATAAGCTTCATAGATTATTTCGATGCCAAAACACTAACTTTCTATGACAAATGGAGGAAACCATTAAAAGCTCCTCCATAGAGAGAGTTGAGCAACTTCGGACTATAAAAGTTGCTCGGGATAGACATTTTATGGTTCATCTATGTCAAATTTTACGAGTATAAGCTTCCAAGATTATTTCGATGCCAAAACACCAACTTTCTATGACAAATGGACAAAACCGTTAAAAGCTCCTCCATAGAGAGAGTTGAGCAACTTCGGACTATCAAAGTTGCTCGGGATAGACTTTTTATTGTTCTTCTAAGTCAAATTTTACGAGTATAAGCTTCCGAAATTATTTCGATGCCAAAACACCAACTTTCTATGACAAGTAGACAAAACCGTTAAAAGCTCCTCCATAGAGAGAGTTGAGCAATTTCGGACCATGAAAGTTGCTCGGTGTACAATTTTTATTGTTCTTATACGTCAAATTTTACGAGTATAAGCTTCCTAGATTATTTCGATCCCAAAACACAAACTTTCTATGACAAATGGACAAAACCGTTAAAAGCTCGTCCATAGAGAGAGTTGAGCAACTTCGGACTATCAAAGTTGCTCGGGATAGACAATTTATGGTTCTTTTTTGTCAAATTTTACGAGTATAAGCTTCCTAGATTATTTCGATGCCAAAACACCAACTTTCTATGACAAATAGACAAAATCGTTAAAAGCTCCTCCATAGAGAGAGTTGAGCAATTTCGGACCATGAAAGTTGCTCGGTGTACAAATTTTATTGTTCTCATACGTCAAATTTTACGAGTATAAGCTTCCTAGATTATTTCAATCCCAAAACACCAACTTTCTATGATAAATGGACAAAACCGTTAAAAGCTCCTCCATAGAGAGAGTTGAGCAATTTCGGACCATGAAAGTTGCTCGGTGTAGAATTTTTATTTTTCTCATATATCAAATTTTACGAGTATAAACTTCCTAAATTATTTCGATGCCAAAACACCAACTTTCTATGACGAATGGAGGAAACCATTAAAAGTTCCTCCATAGAGATAGTTGAGCAACTTCGGACTAATAAAGTTGCTCGGGATACACTTTTTATTGTTCTTATATGTCAAATTTAATGAGTATAAGCTTCATAGATTATTTCGATGCCAAAACACCAACTTTCTATGACAAATGGAGGAAACCATTAAAAGCTCCTCCATAGAGAGAGTTGAGCAACTTCGGACTATTAAAGTTGCTCGGGATACACTTTTTATTGTTCTTATATGTCAAATTTTATGAGTATAAGCTTCATAGATTATTTCGATGCCAAAATACAAACTTTCTATGACAAATGGAGGAAACCATTAAAAGCTCCTCCATAGAGAGAGTTGAGCAACTTCGGACTATCAAAGTTGCTTGGGATAGACTTTTTATAGTTCTTCTATGTCAAATTTTACGAGTATAAGCTTCCTAGATTATTTCGATGCCAAAACACCAACTTTCTATGACAAATGGAGGAAACCATTAAAAGTTCCTCCATAGAGAGAGTTGAGCAACTTCGGACTATTAAAGTTACTCGGGATACACTTTTTATTGTTCTTATATGTCAAATTTTATGAGTATAAGCTTCATAGATTATTTCGATGCTAAAACACCAACTTTCTATGACAAATGGAGGAAACCATTAAAAGCTCCTCCATAGAGAGAGTTGAGCAACTTCGGACTATTAAAGTTGCTCGGGATACACTTTTTATTGTTCTTATATGTCAAATTTTATGAGTATAAGCTTCATAGATTATTTCGATGCCAAAACACCAACTTTCTATGACAAATGGAGGAAACCATTAAAAGCTCCTCCATAGAGAGAGTTGAGCAACTTCGGACTATCAAAGTTGCTCGGGATAGACTTTTTATGGTTCTTCTATGTCAAATTTTACGAGTATAAGCCTCCAAGATTATTTCGATGCCAAAACACCAACTTTCTATGACAAATGGAGGAAACCATTAAAAGCTCCTCCATAGAGAGAGTAGCGCAACTTCGGACTATCAAAGTAACTCGTGATAGACTTTTTATGGTTCTTCTATGTCAAATTTTAGGAGTATAAGCTTCCAAGATTATTTCGATGCAAAAACGCCAACTTTCTATGACAAATGGAGGAAACCATTAAAAGCTCCTCCATAGAGAGAGTTGAGCAACTTCGGACTATTAAAGTTGCTCGGGATACACTTTTTATTGTTCTTATATGTCAAATTTTATGAGTATAAGCTTCATAGATTATTTCGGTGCCAAAACACCAACTTTCTATGACAAATGGAGGAAACCATTAAATGCTCCTCCATAGAGAGAGTTGAGCATCTTCGGACTATTAAAGTTGCTCGGGATACACTTTTTATTATTCTTATATGTCAAATTTTATGAGTATAAGCTTCATAGATTATTTCGATGGCAAAACACTAACTTTCTATGACAAATGGAGGAAACCATTAAAAGCTCCTCCATAGAGAGAGTTGAGCAACTTCGGACTATCAAAGTTGCTCGGGATAGACTTTTTATTGTTCTTCTAAGTCAAATTTTACGAGTATAAGCTTCCGAAATTATTTCGATGCCAAAATACCAACTTTCTATGACAAGTAGACAAAACCGTTAAAAGCTCCTCCATAGAGAGAGTTGAGCAATTTCGGACCATGAAAGTTGCTCGGTGTACAATTTTTATTGTTCTTATACGTCAAATTTTACGAGTATAAGCTTCCTAGATTATTTCGATCCCAAAACACAAACTTTCTATGACAAATGGACAAAACCGTTAATAGCTCGTCCATAGAGAGAGTTGAGCAACTTCGGACTATCAAAGTTGCTCGGGATAGACAATTTATGGTTCTTTTTTGTCAAATTTTACGAGTATAAGCTTCCTAGATTATTTCGATGCCAAAACACCAACTTTCTATGACAAATAGACAAAACCATTAAAAGCTCCTCCATAGAGAGAGTTGAGCAATTTCGGACCATGAAAGTTGCTCGGTGTACAAATTTTATTGTTCTCATACGTCAAATTTTACGAGTATAAGCTTCCTAGATTATTTCAATCCCAAAACACCAACTTTCTATGATAAATGGACAAAACCGTTAAAAGCTCCTCCATAGAGAGAGTTGAGCAATTTCGGACCATGAAAGTTTCTCGGTGTAGAATTTTTATTTTTCTCATATATCAAATTTTACGAGTATAAGCTTCCTAAATTATTTCGATGCCAAAACACCAACTTTCTATGACGAATGGAGGAAACCATTAAAAGTTCCTCCATAGAGATAGTTGAGCAACTTCGGACTAATAAAGTTGCTCGGGATACACTTTTTATTGTTCTTATATGTCAAATTTAATGAGTATAAGCTTCATAGATTATTTCGATGCCAAAACACCAACTTTCTATGACGAATGGAGGAAACCATTAAAAGCTCCTCCATAGAGAGAGTTGAGCAACTTCGGACTATCAAAGTTGCTCGGGATAGACTTTTTATGGTTCTTCTATGTCAAATTTTACGAGTATAAGCCTCCAAGATTATTTCGATGCCAAAACACCAACTTTCTATGACAAATGGAGGAAACCATTAAAAGCTCCTCCATAGAGAGAGTTGAGCAACTTCGGACTATCAAAGTTGCTCGGGATAGACAATTTATGGTTCTTTTTTGTCAAATTTTACGAGTATAAGCTTCCTAGATTATTTCGATGCCAAAACACCAACTTTCTATGACAAATAGACAAAACCATTAAAAGCTCCTCCATAGAGAGAGTTGAGCAATTTCGGACCATGAAAGTTGCTCGGTGTACAAATTTTATTGTTCTCATACGTCAAATTTTACGAGTATAAGCTTCCTAGATTATTTCAATCCCAAAACACCAACTTTCTATGATAAATGGACAAAACCGTTAAAAGCTCCTCCATAGAGAGAGTTGAGCAATTTCGGACCATGAAAGTTTCTCGGTGTAGAATTTTTATTTTTCTCATATATCAAATTTTACGAGTATAAGCTTCCTAAATTATTTCGATGCCAAAACACCAACTTTCTATGACGAATGGAGGAAACCATTAAAAGTTCCTCCATAGAGATAGTTGAGCAACTTCGGACTAATAAAGTTGCTCGGGATACACTTTTTATTGTTCTTATATGTCAAATTTAATGAGTATAAGCTTCATAGATTATTTCGATGCCAAAACACCAACTTTCTATGACGAATGGAGGAAACCATTAAAAGCTCCTCCATAGAGAGAGTTGAGCAACTTCGGACTATCAAAGTTGCTCGGGATAGACTTTTTATGGTTCTTCTATGTCAAATTTTACGAGTATAAGCCTCCAAGATTATTTCGATGCCAAAACACCAACTTTCTATGACAAATGGAGGAAACCATTAAAAGCTCCTCCATAGAGAGAGTAGCGCAACTTCGGACTATCAAAGTAACTCGTGATAGACTTTTTATGGTTCTTCTATGTCAAATTTTAGGAGTATAAGCTTCATAGATTATTTCGATGCCAAAACACCAACTTTCTATGACAAATGGAGGAAACCATTAAAAGCTCCTCCATAGAGAGAGTTGAGCAACTTCGGACTATCAAAGTTGCTCGGGATAGACTTTTTATGGTTCTTCTATGCCAAATTTTACGAGTATAAGCCTCCAAGATTATTTCGATGCCAAAACACCAACTTTCTATGACAAATGGAGGAAACCATTAAAAGCTCCTCCATAGAGAGAGTAGCGCAACTTCGGACTATCAAAGTAACTCGTGATAGACTTTTTATGGTTCTTCTATGTCAAATTTTAGGAGTATAAGCTTCCAAGATTATTTCGATGCAAAAACGCCAACTTTCTATGACAAATGGAGGAAACCATTAAAAGCTCCTCCATAGAGAGAGTTGAGCAACTTCGGACTATTAAAGTTGCTCGGGATACACTTTTTATTGTTCTTATATGTCAAATTTTATGAGTATAAGCTTCATAGATTATTTCGGTGCCAAAACACCAACTTTCTATGACAAATGGAGGAAACCATTAAATGCTCCTCCATAGAGAGAGTTGAGCATCTTCAGACTATTAAAGTTGCTCGGGATACACTTTTTATTATTCTTATATGTCAAATTTTATGAGTATAAGCTTCATAGATTATTTCGATGCCAAAACACTAACTTTCTATGACAAATGGAGGAAACCATTAAAAGCTCCTCCATAGAGAGAGTTGAGCAACTTCGGACTATAAAAGTTGCTCGGGATAGACATTTTATGGTTCATCTATGTCAAATTTTACGAGTATAAGCTTCCAAGATTATTTCGATGCCAAAACACCAACTTTCTATGACAAATGGACAAAACCGTTAAAAGCTCCTCCATAGAGAGAGTTGAGCAACTTCGGACTATCAAAGTTGCTCGGGATAGACAATTTATGGTTCTTTTTTGTCAAATTTTACGAGTATAAGCTTCCTAGATTATTTCGATGCCAAAACACAAACTTTCTATGACAAATAGACAAAACCATTAAAAGCTCCTCCATAGAGAGAGTTGAGCAATTTCGGACCATGAAAGTTGCTCGGTGTACAAATTTTATTGTTCTCATACGTCAAATTTTACGAGTATAAGCTTCCTAGATTATTTCAATCCCAAAACACCAACTTTCTATGATAAATGGACAAAACCGTTAAAAGCTCCTCCATAGAGAGAGTTGAGCAATTTCGGACCATGAAAGTTTCTCGGTGTAGAATTTTTATTTTTCTCATATATCAAATTTTACGAGTATAAGCTTCCTAAATTATTTCGATGCCAAAACACCAACTTTCTATGACGAATGGAGGAAACCATTAAAAGTTCCTCCATAGAGATAGTTGAGCAACTTCGGACTAATAAAGTTGCTCGGGATACACTTTTTATTGTTCTTATATGTCAAATTTAATGAGTATAAGCTTCATAGATTATTTCGATGCCAAAACACCAACTTTCTATGACGAATGGAGGAAACCATTAAAAGCTCCTCCATAGAGAGAGTTGAGCAACTTCGGACTATCAAAGTTGCTCGGGATAGACTTTTTATGGTTCTTCTATGTCAAATTTTACGAGTATAAGCCTCCAAGATTATTTCGATGCCAAAACACCAACTTTCTATGACAAATGGAGGAAACCATTAAAAGCTCCTCCATAGAGAGAGTAGCGCAACTTCGGACTATCAAAGTAACTCGTGATAGACTTTTTATGGTTCTTCTATGTCAAATTTTAGGAGTATAAGCTTCATAGATTATTTCGATGCCAAAACACCAACTTTCTATGACAAATGGAGGAAACCATTAAAAGCTCCTCCATAGAGAGAGTTGAGCAACTTCGGACTATCAAAGTTGCTCGGGATAGACTTTTTATGGTTCTTCTATGTCAAATTTTACGAGTATAAGCCTCCAAGATTATTTCGATGCCAAAACACCAACTTTCTATGACAAATGGAGGAAACCATTAAAAGCTCCTCCATAGAGAGAGTAGCGCAACTTCGGACTATCAAAGTAACTCGTGATAGACTTTTTATGGTTCTTCTATGTCAAATTTTAGGAGTATAAGCTTCCAAGATTATTTCGATGCAAAAACGCCAACTTTCTATGACAAATGGAGGAAACCATTAAAAGCTCCTCCATAGAGAGAGTTGAGCAACTTCGGACTATTAAAGTTGCTCGGGATACACTTTTTATTGTTCTTATATGTCAAATTTTATGAGTCTAAGCTTCATAGATTATTTCGGTGCCAAAACACCAACTTTCTATGACAAATGGAGGAAACCATTAAATGCTCCTCCATAGAGAGAGTTGAGCATCTTCAGACTATTAAAGTTGCTCGGGATACACTTTTTATTATTCTTATATGTCAAATTTTATGAGTATAAGCTTCATAGATTATTTCGATGCCAAAACACTAACTTTCTATGACAAATGGAGGAAACCATTAAAAGCTCCTCCATAGAGAGAGTTGAGCAACTTCGGACTATAAAAGTTGCTCGGGATAGACATTTTATGGTTCATCTATGTCAAATTTTACGAGTATAAGCTTCCAAGATTATTTCGATGCCAAAACACCAACTTTCTATGACAAATGGACAAAACCGTTAGAAGCTCCTCCATAGAGAGAGTTGAGCAACTTCGGACTATCAAAGTTGCTCGGGATAGACTTTTTATTGTTCTTCTAAGTCAAATTTTACGAGTATAAGCTTCCGAAATTATTTCGATGCCAAAACACCAACTTTCTATGACAAGTAGACAAAACCGTTAAAAGCTCCTCCATAGAGAGAGTTGAGCAATTTCGGACCATGAAAGTTGCTCGGTGTACAATTTTTATTGTTCTTGTACGTCAAATTTTACGAGTATAAGCTTCCTAGATTATTTCGATCCCAAAACACAAACTTTCTATGACAAATGGACAAAACCGTTAAAAGCTCGTCCATAGAGAGAGTTGAGCAACTTCGGACTATCAAAGTTGCTCGGGATAGACTTTTTATGGTTCTTTTTTGTCAAATTTTACGAGTATAAGCTTCCTAGATTATTTCGATGCCAAAACACCAACTTTCTATGACAAATAGACAAAACCGTTAAAAGCTCCTCCATAGAGAGAGTTGAGCAATTTCGGACCATGAAAGTTGCTCGGTGTACAAATTTTATTGTTCTCATACGTCAAATTTTACGAGTATAAGCTTCCTAGATTATTTCGATCCCAAAACACCAACTTTCTATGATAAATGGACAAAACCGTTAAAAGCTCCTCCATAGAGAGAGTTGAGCAATTTCGGACCATGAAAGTTTCTCGGTGTAGAATTTTTATTTTTCTCATATATCAAATTTTACGAGTATAAGCTTCCTAAATTATTTCGATGCCAAAACACCAACTTTCTATGACAAATGGAGGAAACCATTAAAAGTTCCTCCATAGAGATAGTTGAGCAACTTCGGACTAATAAAGTTGCTCGGGATACACTTTTTATTGTTCTTATATGTCAAATTTAATGAGTATAAGCTTCATAGATTATTTCGATGCCAAAACACCAACTTTCTATGACAAATGGAGGAAACCATTAAAAGCTCCTCCATAGAGAGAGTTGAGCAACTTCGGACTATTAAAGTTGCTCGGGATACACTTTTTATTGTTCTTATATGTCAAATTTTATGAGTATAAGCTTCATAGATTATTTCGATGCCAAAACACAAACTTTCTATGACAAATGGCGGAAACCATTAAAAGCTCCTCCACAGAGAGAGTTGAGCAACTTTGGACTATCAAAGTTGCTTGGGATAGACTTTTTATAGTTCTTCTATGTCAAATTTTACGAGTATAAGCTTCCTAGATTATTTCGATGCCAAAACACCAACTTTCTATGACAAATGGAGGAAACCATTAAAAGTTCCTCCATAGAGAGAGTTGAGCAACTTCGGACTATTAAAGTTACTCGGGATACACTTTTTATTGTTCTTATATGTCAAATTTTATGAGTATAAGCTTCATAGATTATTTCGATGCTAAAACACCAACTTTCTATGACAAATGGAGGAAACCATTAAAAGCTCCTCCATAGAGAGAGTTGAGCAACTTCGGACTATTAAAGTTGCTCGGGATACACTTTTTATTGTTCTTATATGTCAAATTTTATGAGTATAAGCTTCATAGATTATTTCGATGCCAAAATACAAACTTTCTATGACAAATGGAGGAAACCATTAAAAGCTCCTCCATAGAGAGAGTTGAGCAACTTCGGACTATCAAAGTTGCTCGGGATAGACTTTTTATTGTTCTTCTAAGTCAAATTTTACGAGTATAAGCTTCCGAAATTATTTCGATGCCAAAACACCAACTTTCTATGACAAATGGAGGAAACCATTAAAAGTTCCTCCATAGAGAGAGTTGAGCAACTTCGGACTATTAAAGTTACTCGGGATACACTTTTTATTGTTCTTATATGTCAAATTTTATGAGTATAAGCTTCATAGATTATTTCGATGCTAAAACACCAACTTTCTATGACAAATGGAGGAAACCATTAAAAGCTCCTCCATAGAGAGAGTTGAGCAACTTCGGACTATTAAAGTTGCTCGGGATACACTTTTTATTGTTCTTATATGTCAAATTTTATGAGTATAAGCTTCATAGATTATTTCGATGCCAAAATACAAACTTTCTATGACAAATGGAGGAAACCATTAAATGCTCCTCCATAGAGAGAGTTGAGCATCTTCGGACTATTAAAGTTGCTCGGGATACACTTTTTATTATTCTTATATGTCAAATTTTATGAGTATAAGCTTCATAGATTATTTCGATGCCAAAACATTAACTTTCTATGACAAATGGAGGAAACCATTAAAAGCTCCTCCATAGAGAGAGTTGAGCAACTTCGGACTATAAAAGTTGCTCGGGATAGACATTTTATGGTTAATCTATGTCAAATTTTACGAGTATAAGCTTCCAAGATTATTTCGATGCCAAAACACCAACTTTCTATGACAAATGGACAAAACCGTTAAAAGCTCCTCCATAGAGAGAGTTGAGCAACTTCGGACTATCAAAGTTGCTCGGGATAGACTTTTTATTGTTCTTCTAAGTCAAATTTTACGAGTATAAGCTTCCGAAATTATTTCGATGCCAAAACACCAACTTTCTATGACAAGTAGACAAAACCGTTAAAAGCTCCTCCATAGAGAGAGTTGAGCAATTTCGGACCATGAAAGTTGCTCGGTGTACAAATTTTATTGTTCTCATACGTCAAATTTTACGAGTATAAGCTTCCTAGATTATTTCCATCCCAAAACACCAACTTTCTATGATAAATGGACAAAACCGTTAAAAGCTCCTCCATAGAGAGAGTTGAGCAACTTCGGACCATCAAAGTTGCTCGGTGTACAATTTTTATTGTTCTTATATGTCAAATTTTATGAGTATAAGCTTCCTAGATTATTTCAATGCCAAAACACCAACTTTCTATGACAAATGGACAAAACCGTTAAAAGCTCCTCCATAGAGAGAGTTGAGCAACTTCGGACTATCAAAGTTGCTCGGGATAGACTTTTTATTGTTCTTCTATGTCAAATTTTACGAGTATAAGCTTCCTAAATTATTTCGATGCCAAAACAATAACTTTCTATGACAAATGGACAAAACCGTTAAAAGCACGTCCATAGAGAGAGTTTAGCAACTACGGACCATCAAAGTTGCGCGGTGTACAATTTTTATTGTTCTTATACGTCAAATTTTACGAGTATAAGCTTCCTAGATTATTTCGATGCCAAAACACAAACTTTCTATGACAAATGGACAAAACCGTTAAAAGCTCGTCCATAGAGAGAGTTGAGCAACTTCGGACTATCAAAGTTGCTCGGGATAGACATTTTATGGTTCTTTTTTGTCAAATTTTACGAGTATAAGCTTCCTAGATTATTTCGATGCCAAAACACCAACTTTCTATGACAAATAGACAAAACCGTTAAAAGCTCCTCCATAGAGAGAGTTGAGCAATTTCGGACCATGAAAGTTGCTCGGTGTACAAATTTTATTGTTCTCATACGTCAAATTTTACGAGTATAAGCTTCCTAGATTATTTCGATCCCAAAACACCAACTTTCTATGATAAATGGACAAAACCGTTAAAAGCTCCTCCATAGAGAGAGTTGAGCAATTTCGGACCATGAAAGTTTCTCGGTGTAGAATTTTTATTTTTCTCATACATCAAATTTTACGAGTATAAGCTTCCTAAATTATTTCGATGCCAAAACACCAACTTTCTATGACAAATGGAGGAAACCATTAAAAGTTCCTCCATAGAGATAGTTGAGCAACTACGGACTAATAAAGTTGCTCGGGATACACTTTTTATTGTTCTTATATGTCAAATTTAATGAGTATAAGCTTCATAGATTATTTCGATGCCAAAACACCAACTTTCTATGACAAATGGAGGAAACCATTAAAAGCTCCTACATAGAGAGAGTTGAGCAACTTCGGACTATTAAAGTTGCTCGGGATACACTTTTTATTGTTCTTATATGTCAAATTTTATGAGTATAAGCTTCATAGATTATTTCGATGCCAAAACACAAACTTTCTATGACAAATGGAGGAAACCATTAAAAGCTCCTCCATAGAGAGAGTTGAGCAACTTCGGACTATCAAAGTTGCTTGGGATAGACTTTTTATAGTTCTTCTATGTCAAATTTTACGAGTATAAGCTTCCTAGATTATTTCGATGCCAAAACACCAACTTTCTATGACAAATGGAGGAAACCATTAAAAGTTCCTCCATAGAGAGAGTTGAGCAACTTCGGACTATTAAAGTTACTCGGGATACACTTTTTATTGTTCTTATATGTCAAATTTTATGAGTATAAGCTTCATAGATTATTTCGATGCTAAAACACCAACTTTCTATGACAAATGGAGGAAACCATTAAAAGCTCCTCCATAGAGAGAGTTGAGCAACTTCGGACTATTAAAGTTGCTCGGGATACACTTTTTATTGTTCTTATATGTCAAATTTTATGAGTATAAGCTTCATAGATTATTTCGATGCCAAAACACCAACTTTCTATGACAAATGGAGGAAACCATTAAAAGCTCCTCCATAGAGAGAGTTGAGCAACTTCGTACTATCAAAGTTGCTCGGGATAGACTTTTTATGGTTCTTCTATGTCAAATTTTACGAGTATAAGCTTCCAAGATTATTTCGATGCCAAAACACCAACTTTCTATGACAAATTGAGGAAACCATTAAAAGCTCCTCCATAGAGAGAGTTGAGCAACTTCGGACTATCAAAGTTGCTCGGGATAGACATTTTATGGTTCTTCTATGTCAAATTTTACGAGTATAACCTTCCTAGATTATTTCGATGCAAAAACACCAACTTTCTATGACAAATGGACAAAACCGTTAAAAGCTCCTCCATAAAGAGAGTTGAGCAACTTCGGACTATCAAAGTTGCTCGGGATAGACTTTTTATTGTTCTTCTAAGTCAAGTTTTAGGAGTATAAGCTTCCTAAATTATTTCGATGCCAAAACACCAACTTTCTATGACAAATAGACAAAACCGTTAAAAGCTCCTCCATAGAGAGAGTTGAGCAATTTCGGACCATGAAAGTTGCTCGGTGTACAATTTTTATTGTTCTTATACGTCAAATTTTACGAGTATAAGCTTCCTAGATTATTTCGATCCCAAAACACAAACTTTCTATGATAAATGGACAAAACCGTTAAAAGCTCCTCCATAGAGAGAGTTGAGCAACTTCGGACCATCAAAGTTGCTCGGTGTACAATTTTTATTGTTCTTATATGTCAAATTTTATGAGTATAAGCTTCCTAGATTATTTCAATGCCAAAACACCAACTTTCTATGACAAATGGACAAAAACGTTAAAAGCTCCTCCATAGAGAGAGTTGAGCAACTTCGGACTATCAAAGTTGCTCGGGATAGACTTTTTATTGTTCTTCTATGTCAAATTTTACGAGTATAAGCTTCCTAAATTATTTCGATGCCAAAACAATAACTTTCTATGACAAATGGACAAAACCGTTAAAAGCTCGTCCATAGAGAGAGTTTAGCAACAACGGACCATCAAAGTTACGCGGTGTACAATTTTTATTGTTCTTATACGTCAAATTTTACGAGTATAAGCTTTCTAGATTATTTCAATGCCAAAACACAAACTTTCTATGACGAATGGACAAAACCGTTAAAAGCTCGTCCATAGAGTGAGTTGAGCAACTTCGGACTATTAAAGTTGCTCGGGATACACTTTTTATTGTTCTTATATGTCAAATTTTATGAGTATACGTTTCCTAGATTATTTCGATGCCAAAACACCAACTTTCTATGACAAATGGAGGAAACCATTAAAAGCTCCTCCATAGAGAGAGTTGAGCAACTTCGGACTATTAAAGTTGCTCGGGATACACTTTTTATAGTTCTTATTTGTCAAATTTTATGAGTATAAGCTTCATAGATTATTTCGATGCCAAAACACCAACTTTCTATGACAAATGGAGGAAACCATTAAAAGCTCCCCGATAGAGATAGTTGAGCAACTTCGGACTATCAAAGTTGCTCGGGATAGACTTTTTATGGTTCTCCTATGTCAAATTTTACGAGTATAAGCTTCCAAGATTATTTCGATGCCAAAATGCCAACTTTCTATGACAAATGGAGGAAACCATTAAAAGCTCCTCCATAGAGAGAGTTGAGCAACTTCGGACTATCAAAGTTGCTCCGGATAGACATTTTACGGTTCTTCTATGTCAAATTTTTAGAGTATAAGCTTCCTAGATTATTTCGATGCCAAAACACCAACTTTATATGACAAATGGACAAAACCGTTAAAAGCTCCTCCATAGAGAGAGTTGAGCAACTTCGGACTATCAAAGTTGCTCGGGATAGCCTTTTTATTGTTCTTCTATGTCAAATTTTACGAGTATAAGCTTCCTATATTATTTCGATGCCAAAACACCAATTTTCTATGACAAATAGACAAAACCGTTAAAAGCTCCTCCATAGAGAGAGTTGAGCAATTTCGGACCATGAAAGTTGCTCGGTGTACAATTTTTATTGTTCTCATACGTAAAATTTTACGAGTATAAGCTTCCTAAATTATTTCGATCCCAAAACCACAACTTTCTATGACAAATGGACAAAACCGTTAAAAGCTCGTCCATAGAGAGAGTTTAGCAACTACGGACCATCAAAGTTGCGCGGTGTATAATTTTTATTGTTCTTATACGTCAAATTTTACGAGTATAAGCTTCCTAGATTATTTCGTTGCCAAAACACCAACTTTCTATGACAAATGGACAAAACCGTTAAAAGCTCGTCCATAGAGTGAGTTGAGCAACTTCGGACTATTAAAGTTGCTCGGGATACACTTTTTATTGTTCTTATATGTCAAATTTTATGAGTATAAGTTTCCTAGATTAATTCGATGCCAAAACACCAAATTTCTATGACAAATGGAGGAAACCATTAAAAGTTCCTCCATAGAGAGAGTTGAGCAACTTCGGACTATTAAAGTTGCTCGGGATACACTTTTTATTGTTCTTATATGTCAAATTTTATGAGTATAAGCTTCATAGATTATTTCGATGCCAAAACACCAACTTTCGATGACAAACGGAGGAAACCATTAAAAGCTCCTGAATAGAGAGAGTTGAGCAACTTCGGACTATCAAAGTGCCTCGGGATAGACTTTTTATGGTTCTTCTATGTCAAATTTTACGAGTATAAGCTTCCAAGATTATTTCGATGCCAAAACACCAACTTTCTATGACAAATGGAGGAAACCATTAAAAGCTCCTCCATAGAGAGAGTAGCGCAACTTCGGACTATCAAAGTAGCTCGGGATAGACTTTTTATGGTTCTTCTATGACAAATTTTACGAGTATAAGCTTCCAAGATTATTTCGATGCCAAAACACCAACTTTCTATGACAAATGGACAAAACCGTTAAAAGCTCCTCCATAGAGAGAGTTGAGCAACTTCGGACAATCAAAGTTGCTCGGGATAGACTTTTTATTGTTCTTCTATGTCAAATTTTACGAGTATAAGCTTCCTAAATTATTTCGATGCCAAAACACTAACTTTCTATGACAAATAGACAAAACCGTTAAAAGCTCCTCCATAGAGAGAGTTGAGCAATTTCGGACCATGAAAGTTGCTCGGGATAGACTTTTTATTGTTCTTCTAAGTCAAATTTTACGAGTATAAGTTTCCGAAATTATTTCGATGCCAAAACACCAACTTTCAATGACAAATAGACAAAACCGTTAAAAGCTCCTCCATAGAGAGAGTTGAGCAATTTCGGACCATGAAAGTTCTCGGTGTACAATTTTTATTGTTCTTATACGTCAAATTTTACGAGTATAAGCTTCCTAGATTATTTCGATCCCAAAACACCAACTTTCTAAGATAAATGGACAAAACCGTTAAAAGCTCCTCCATAGAGAGAGTTGAGCAACTTCGGACCATCAAAGTTGCTCGGTGTACAATTTTTATTGTTCTTATATGTCAAATTTTATGAGTATAAGCTTCCTAGATTATTTCAATGCCAAAACACCAACTTTCTATGACAAATGGACAAAACCGTTAAAAGCTCCTCCATAGAGAGAGTTGAGCAACTTCGGACTATCAAAGTTGCTCGGGATAGACTTTTTATTGTTCTTCTATGTCAAATTTTACGTGTATAAGCTTCCTAAATTATTTCGATGCCAAAACCATAACTTTCTATGACAAATGGACAAAACCGTTAAAAGCACGTCCATAGAGAGAGTTTAGCAACTACAGACCATCAAAGTTGCGCGGTGTACAATTTTTATTGTTCTTATACGTCAAATTTTACGAGTATAAGCTCCCTAGATTATTTCGATGCCAAAACACAAACTTTCTATGACAAATGGACAAAACCGTTAAAAGGTCGTCCATAGAGTGAGTTGAGCAACTTCGGACTATTAAAGTTGCTCGGGATACACTTTTTATTGTTCTTATATGTCAAATTTTATGAGTATAAGTTTCCTAGATTATTTCGATGCCAAAACACCAACTTTCTATGACAAATGGAGGAAACCATTAAAAGCTTCCCCATAGAGAGAGTTGAGCAACTTCGGACTATTAAAGTTGCTCGGGATACACTTTTTATTGTTCTTATATGTCAAATTTTATGAGTATAAGCTTCATAGATTATTTCGCTGCCAAAACGCCAACTTTCTATGACAAATGAAGGAAACCATTAAAAGCTCCTCCATAGAGAGAGTTGAGCAACTTCGGACAATTAAAGTTGCTCGGGATACACTTTTTATTGTTCTTATATGTCAAATTTTATGAGTAGAAGCTTCATAGATTATTTCGATGCCAAAACACAAACTTTCTATGACAAATGGAGGAAACCATTAAAAGTTCCTCCATAGAGAGAGTTGAGCAACTTCGGACTATAAAAGTTGCTCGGGATACACTTTTTATGGTTCTTCTATGTCAAATTTTACGAGTATAAGCTTCCAAGATTATTTCGATGCCAAAACACCAACTTTCTATGACAAATGGAGGAAACCATTAAAAGCTCCTCCATAGAGAGAGTAGCGCAACTTCGGACTATCAAAGTAGCTCGGGATAGACTTTTTACGGTTCTTCTATGTCAAATTTTACGAGTATAAGTTTCCAAGATTATTTCGATGCAAAAACGCCAACTTTCTATGACAAATGGAGGAAACCAATAAAAGCTCCTCCATAGAGAGAGTTGAGCAACTTCGGACTATCAAAGTTGCTCGGGATAGACATTTTATGGTTCTTCTATGTCAAATTTTACGAGTATAAGTTTCCTAGATTATTTCGATGCCAAAACACCAACTTTCTATGACAAATGGACAAAACCGTTAAAAGCTCCTCCATAGAGAGTGTTGAGCAACTTCGGACTATCAAAGTTGTTCGGGATAGACTTTTTATTGTTCTTCTATGTCAAATTTTACGAGTACAAGCTTCCTAAATTATTTCGATGCCAAAACACCAACTTTCTATGACAAATAGACAAAACCGTTAAAAGCTCCTCCATAGAGAGAGTTGAGCAATTTCGGACCATGAAAGTTGCTCGGTGTACAAATTTTATTGTTCTCATACGTCAAATTTTACGAGTATAAGCTTCCTAGATTATTTCGATCCCAAAACACCAACTTTCTATGATAAATGGACAAAACCGTTAAAAGCTCCTCCATAGAGACAGTTGAGCAATTTCGGACCATGAAAGTTGCTCGGTGTACAATTTTTATTTTTCTCATACATCAAATTTTACGAGTATAAGCTTCCTAAATTATTTCGATGCCAAAACACCAACTTTCTATGACAAATGGACAAAACCGTTAAAAGCTCCTCCATAAAGAGAGTTGAGCAACTTCGGACTATCAAAGTTGCTCGGGATAGACTTTTTATTGTTCTTCTAAGTCAAATTTTAGGAGTATAAGCTTCCTAAATTATTTTGATGCCAAAACATCAACTTTCTATGACAAATCGAGAAAACCGTTAAAAGCTCCTCCATAGAGAGAGTTGAGCAATTTCGGACCATGAAAGTTGCTCGGTGTACAATTTTTATTGTTCTTATACGTCAAATTTTACGAGTATAGGCTTCCTAGATTATTTCGATCCCAAAACACCAACTTTCTATGACAAATTTACAAAACCGTTAAAAGCTCCTCCATAGAGAGAGTTGAGCAACTTCGGACTATCAAAGTTGCTCGGGATAGACTTTTTATTGTTCTTCTATGTGAAATTTTACGAGTATAAGCTTCCTAAATTATTTCGATGCCAAAACAATAACTTTCTATGACAAATGGACAAAACCGTTAAAAGCACGTCCATAGAGAGAGTTTAGCAACTACAGACCATCAAAGTTGCGCGGTGTACAATTTTTATTGTTCTTATACGTCAAATTTTACGAGTATAAGCTCCCTAGATTATTTCGATGCCAAAACACAAACTTTCTATGACAAATGGACAAAACCGTTAAAAGGTCGTCCATAGAGTGAGTTGAGCAACTTCGGACTATTAAAGTTTCTCGGGATACACTTTTTATTGTTCTTATATGTCAAATTTTATGAGTATAAGTTTCCTAGATTATTTCAATGACAAAACACCAACTTTCTATGACAAATGGAGGAAACCATTAAAAGCTTCCCCATAGAGAGAGTTGAGCAACTTCGGACTATTAAAGTTGCTCGGGATACACTTTTTATTGTTCTTATATGTCAAATTTTATGAGTATAAGCTTCATAGATTATTTCGGTGCCAAAACACCAACTTTCTATGACAAATGAAGGAAACCATTAAAAGCTCCTCCATAGAGAGAGTTGAGCAACTTCGGACTATTAAAGTTGCTCGGGATACACTTTTTATTGTTCTTATATGCCAAATTTTATGAGTAGAAGCTTCATAGATTATTTCGATGCCAAAACACAAACTTTCTATGACAAATGGAGGAAACCATTAAAAGTTCCTCCATAGAGAGAGTTGAGCAACTTCGGACTATCAAAGTTGCTCGGGATAGAGTTTTTATGGTTCTCCTATGTCAAATTTTACGAGTATAAGCTTCCAAGATTATTTCGATGCCAAAACACCAACTTTCTATGACAAATGGAGGAAACCATTAAAAGCTCCTCCATAGAGAGAGTTGAGCAATTTCGGACCATGAAAGTTGCTCGGTGTACAAATTTTATTGTTCTCATACGTCAAATTTTACGAGTATAAGCTTCCTAGATTATTTCGATCCCAAAACACCAACTTTCTATGATAAATGGACAAAACCGTTAAAAGCTCCTCCATAGAGAGTGTTGAGCAACTTCGGACTATCAAAGTTGTTCGGGATAGACTTTTTATTGTTCTTTTATGTCAAATTTTACGAGTACAAGCTTCCTAAATTATTTCGATGCCAAAACACCAACTTTCTATGACAAATAGACAAAACCGTTAAAAGCTCCTCCATAGAGAGAGTTTAGCAACTACGGACTATCAAAGTTGCGCGGTGTATAATTTTTATTGTTCTTATACGTCAAATTTTACGAGTATAAGCTTCCTATTTTATTTCGATGCCAAAACACCAACTTTCTATGACAAATGGACAAAACCGTTAAAAGCTCGTCCATAGAGTGAGTTGAGCAACTTCGGACTATTAAAGTTGCTCGGGATACACTTTTTATTGTTCTTATATGTCAAATTTTATGAGTGTAAGTTTCCTAGATTAATTCGATGCCAAAACACCAACTTTCTATGACAAATGGAGGAAACCATTAAAAGTTCCTCCATAGAGAGAGTTGAGCAACTTCGGACTATTAAAGGTGCTCGGGATACACTTTTTATTGTTCTTATATGTCAAATTTTATGAGTATAAGCTTCCAAGAATATTTCGATGCCAAAACACCAACTTTCTATGACAAATGGAGGAAACCATTAAAAGCTCCTCCATAGAGAGAGTTGAGCAACTTCGGACTATCAAAGTTGCTCGGGATAGACATTTTATAGTTCTTCTATGTCAAATTTTATGAGTATAAGCTTCCTAGATTATTTCGATGCCAAAACACCAACTTTCTATGACAAATGGACAAAACCGTTAACAGCTCCTCCATAGAGAGTGTTGAGCAACTTCGGACTATCAAAGTTGTTCGGGATAGACTTTTTATTGTTCTTCTATGTCAAATTTTACGAGTACAAGCTTCCTAAATTATTTCGATGCCAAAACAACAACTTTCTATGACAAATAGACAAAACCGTTAAAAGCTCCTCCATAGAGAGAGTTGAGCAATTTCGGACCATGAAAGTTGCTCGGTGTACAAATTTTATTGTTCTCATACGTCAAATTTTACGAGTATAAGCTTCCTAGATTATTTCGATCCCAAAACACCAACTTTCTATGATAAATGGACAAAACCGTTAAAAGCTCCTCCATAGAGAGAGTTGAGCAATTTCGGACCATGAAAGTTGCTCGGTGTACAATTTTTATTTTTCTCATACATCAAATTTTACGAGTATAAGCTTCCTAAATTATTTCGATGCCAAAACACCAACTTTCTATGACAAATGGACAAAACCGTTAAAAGCTCCTCCATAAAGAGAGTTGAGCAACTTCGGACTATCAAAGTTGCTCGGGGTAGACTTTTTATTGTTCTTCTAAGTCAAATTTTAGGAGTATAAGCTTCCTAAATTATTTTGATGCCAAAACATCAACTTTCTATGACAAATAGAGAAAACCGTTAAAAGCTCCTCCATAGAGAGAGTTGAGCAATTTCGGACCATGAAAGTTGCTCGGTGTACAATTTTTATTGTTCTTATACGTCAAATTTTACGAGTATAGGCTTCCTAGATTATTTCGATCCCAAAACAACAACTTTCTATGACAAATTTACAAAACCGTTAAAAGCTCCTCCATAGAGAGAGTTGAGCAACTTCGGACTATCAAAGTTGCTCGGGATAGACTTTTTATTGTTCTTCTATGTGAAATTTTACGAGTATAAGCTTCCTAAATTATTTCGATGCCAAAACAATAACTTTCTATGACAAATGGACAAAACCGTTAAAAGCACGTCCATAGAGAGAGTTTAGCAACTACAGACCATCAAAGTTGCGCGGTGTACAATTTTTATTGTTCTTATACGTCAAATTTTACGAGTATAAGCTCGCTAGATTATTTCGATGCCAAAACACAAACTTTCTATGACAAATGGACAAAACCGTTAAAAGGTCGTCCATAGAGTGAGTTGAGCAACTTCGGACTATTAAAGTTTCTCGGGATACACTTTTTATTGTTCTTATATGTCAAATTTTATGAGTATAAGTTTCCTAGATTATTTCGATGACAAAACACCAACTTTCTATGACAAATGGAGGAAACCATTAAAAGCTTCCCCATAGAGAGAGTTGAGCAACTTCGGACTATTAAAGTTGCTCGGGATACACTTTTTATTGTTCTTATATGTCAAATTTTATGAGTATAAGCTTCATAGATTATTTCGGTGCCAAAACACCAACTTTCTATGACAAATGAAGGAAACCATTAAAAGCTCCTCCATAGAGAGAGTTGAGCAACTTCGGACTATTAAAGTTGCTCGGGATACACTTTTTATTGTTCTTATATGTCAAATTTTATGAGTAGAAGCTTCATAGATTATTTCGATGCCAAAACACAAACTTTCTATGACAAATGGAGGAAACCATTAAAAGTTCCTCCATAGAGAGAGTTGAGCAACTTCGGACTATCAAAGTTGCTCGGGATAGAGTTTTTATGGTTCTTCTATGTCAAATTTTACGAGTATAAGCTTCCAAGATTATTTCGATGCCAAAACACCAACTTTCTATGACAAATGGAGGAAACCATTAAAAGCTCCTCCATAGAGAGAGTTGAGCAATTTCAGACCATGAAAGTTGCTCGGTGTACAAATTTTATTGTTCTCATACGTCAAATTTTACGAGTATAAGCTTCCTAGATTATTTCGATCCCAAAACACCAACTTTCTATGATAAATGGACAAAACCGTTAAAAGCTCCTCCATAGAGAGTGTTGAGCAACTTCGGACTATCAAAGTTGTTCGGGATAGACTTTTTATTGTTCTTTTATGTCAAATTTTACGAGTACAAGCTTCCTAAATTATTTCGATGCCAAAACACCAACTTTCTATGACAAATAGACAAAACCGTTAAAAGCTCCTCCATAGAGAGAGTTTAGCAACTACGGACTATCAAAGTTGCGCGGTGTATAATTTTTATTGTTCTTATACGTCAAATTTTACGAGTATAAGCTTCCTATATTATTTCGATGCCAAAACACCAACTTTCTATGACAAATGGACAAAACCGTTAAAAGCTCGTCCATAGAGTGAGTTGAGCAACTTCGGACTATTAAAGTTGCTCGGGATACACTTTTTATTGTTCTTATATGTCAAATTTTATGAGTATAAGTTTCCTAGATTAATTCGATGCCAAAACACCAACTTTCTATGACAAATGGAGGAAACCATTAAAAGTTCCTCCATAGAGAGAGTTGAGCAACTTCGGACTATTAAAGGTGCTCGGGATACACTTTTTATTGTTCTTATATGTCAAATTTTATGAGTATAAGCTTCCAAGAATATTTCGATGCCAAAACACCAACTTTCTATGACAAATGGAGGAAACCATTAAAAGCTCCTCCATAGAGAGAGTTGAGCAACTTCGGACTATCAAAGTTGCTCGGGATAGACATTTTATAGTTCTTCTATGTCAAATTTTATGAGTAGAAGCTTCATAGATTATTTCGATGCCAAAACACCAACTTTCTATGACAAATGAAGGAAACCATTAAAAGCTCCTCCATAGAGAGAGTTGAGCAACTTCGGACTATTAAAGTTGCTCGGGATACACTTTTTATTGTTCTTATATGTCAAATTTTATGAGTAGAAGCTTCATAGATTATTTCGATGCCAAAACACAAACTTTCTATGACAAATGGAGGAAACCATTAAAAGTTCCTCCATAGAGAGAGTTGAGCAACTTCGGAATATCAAAGTTGCTCGGGATAGACTTTTTATGGTTCTTCTATGTCAAATTTTACGAGTATAAGCTTCCAAGATTATTTCGATGCCAAAACACAAACTTTCTATGACAAATGGAGGAAACCATTAAAAGTTCCTCCATAGAGAGAGTTGAGCAATTTCGGACCATGAAAGTTGCTCGGTGTACAAATTTTATTGTTCTCATACGTCAAATTTTACGAGTATAAGCTTCCTAGATTATTTCGATCCCAAAACACCAACTTTCTATGATAAATGGACAAAACCGTTAAATGCTCCTCCATAGAGAGAGTTGAGCAATTTCGGACCATGAAAGTTGCTCGGTGTACAATTTTTATTTTTCTCATACATCAAATTTTACGAGTATAAGCTTCCTAAATTATTTCGATGCCAAAACACCAACTTTCTATGACAAATGGTCAAAACCGTTAAAAGCTCCTCCATAAAGAGAGTTGAGCAACTTCGGACTATCAAAGTTGCTCGGGATAGACTTTTTATTGTTCTTCTAAGTCAAATTTTAGGAGTATAAGCTTCCTAAATTATTTTGATGCCAAAACACCAACTTTCTATGACAAATAGACAAAACCGTTAAAAGCTCCTCCATAGAGAGAGTTGAGCAATTTCGGACCATGAAAGTTGCTCGGTGTACAATTTTTATTGTTCTTATACGTTAAATTTTACGAGTATAGGCTTCCTAGATTATTTCGATCCCAAAACACCAACTTTCTATGACAAATTTACAAAACCATTAAAAGCTCCTCCATAGAGAGAGTTGAGCAACTTCGGACTATCAAAGTTGCTCGGGATAGACTTTTTATTGTTCTTCTATGTCAAATTTTACGAGTATAAGTTTCCTAAATTATTTCGATGCCAAAACAATAACTTTCTATGACGAAGGACAAAACCGTTAAAAGCTCGTCCCTAGAGAGAGTTTAGCAACTACGGACCATCAAAGTTACGCGGTCTACAATTTTTATTGTTCTTATACGTCAAATTTTACGAGTATAAACTTTCTAGATTATTTCAATGCCAAAACACAAACTTTCTATGACAAATGGACAAAACCGTTAAAAGCTCGTCCATAGAGTGAGTTGAGCAACTTCGGACTATTAAAGGTGCTCAGGATACACTTTTTATTGTTCTTATATGTCAAATTTTATGAGTATAAGTTTCCTAGATTATTTCGATGCCAAAACACCAACTTTCTATGACAAATGGAGGAAACCATTAAAAGCTCCTCCATAGAGAGAGTTGAGCAACTTCGGACTATTAATGTTGCTCGGGATACACTTTTTGTAGTTCTTATTTGTCAAATTTTATGAGTATAAGCTTCATAGATTATTTCGATGCCAAAACACCAACTTTCTATGACAAATGGAGGAAACCATTAAAAGCTCCTCCATAGAGATAGTTGAGCAACTTCGGACTATCAAAGTTGCTCGGGATAGACTTTTTATGGTTCTCCTATGGCAAATTTTACGAGTATAAGCTTCCAAGATTATTTCGATGCCAAAACGCCAACTTTCTATGACAAATGGAGGAAACCATTAAAAGCTCTTCCATAGAGAGAGTTGAGCAACTTCGGACTATCAAAGTTGCTCGGGATAGACATTTTATGATTCTTCTATGTCAAATTTTTAGAGTATAAGCTTCCTAGATTATTTCGATGCCAAAATACCAACTTTATATGACAAATGGACAAAACCGTTAAAAGCTCCTCCATAGAGAGAGTTGAGCAACTTCGGACTATCAAAGTTGCTCGGGATAGACATTTTATGGTTCTTCTATGTCAAATTTTTAGAGTATAAGCTTCCTAGATTATTTCGATGCCAAAATACCAACTTTATATGACAAATGGACAAAACCGTTAAAAGCTCCTCCATAGAGAGAGTTGAGCAACTTCGGACTATCAAAATTGCTCGGGATAGACTTTTTATTGTTCTTCTATGTCAAATTTTACGAGTATAAGCTTCCTAAATTATTTCGATGCCAAAACACCAACTTTCTATGACAAATAGACAAAACCGTTAAAAGCTCCTCCATAGAGAGAGTTGAGCAATTTCGGACCATGAAAGTTGCTCTGTGTACAATTTTTATTGTTCTCATACGTCAAATTTTACGAGTATAAGCTTCCTAGATTATTTCGATCCCAAAACACCAACTTTCTATGATAAATGGACAAAACCGTTGAAAGCTCCTCCATAGAGAGAGTTGAGCAATTTCGGACCATGAAAGTTGCTCGGTGTACAATTTTTATTGTTCTCATACGTCAAATTTTACGAGTATAAGCTTCCTAAATTATTTCGATGCCAAAACAACAACTTTCTATGACAAATGGACAAAACCGTTAAAAGCTCGTCCATAGAGAGAGTTTAGCAACTACGGACTATCAAAGTTGCGCGGTGTATAATTTTTATTGTTCTTATACGTCAAATTTTACGAGTATAAGCTTCCTATATTATTTCGGTGCCAAAACACCAACTTTCTATGACAAATGGACAAAACCGTTAAAAGCTCGTCCATAGAGTGAGTTGAGCAACTTCGGACTATTAAAGTTGCTCGGGATACACTTTTTATTGTTCTTATATGTCAAATTTTATGAGTATAAGTTTCCTAGATTAATTCGATGCCAAAACACCAACTTTCTATGACAAATGGAGGAAACCATTAAAAGTTCCTCCATAGAGAGAGTTGAGCAACTTCGGACTATTAAAGGTGCTCGGGATACACTTTTTATTGTTCTTATATGTCAAATTTTATGAGTATAAGCTTCCAAGAATATTTCGATGCCAAAACACCAACTTTCTATGACAAATGGAGGAAACCATTAAAAGCTCCTCCATAGAGAGAGTTGAGCAACTTCGGACTATCAAAGTTGCTCGGGATAGACATTTTATGGTTCTTCTATGTCAAATTTTATGAGTATAAGCTTCCTAGATTATTTCGATGCCAAAACACCAACTTTCTATGACAAATGGACAAAACCGTTAAAATCTCCTCCATAGAGAGAGTTGAGCAACTTCGGACTATCAAAGTTGCTCGGGATAGACTTTTTATTGTTGTTCTATGTCAAATTTTACGAGTATAAGCTTCCTAAATTATTTCGATGCCAAAACAACAACTTTCTATGACAAATCGACAAAACCGTTAAAAGCTCCTCCGTAGAGAGAGTTGAGCAACTTCGGACTATTAAAGTTGCTCGGGATAGACTTTTTATTGTTCTTCTATGTCAAATTTTACGAGTATAAGCTTTCTAAATTATTTCGATGCCAAAACACCAACTTTCTATGACAAATGGACAAAACCGTTAAAAACTCGTCCATAGAGAGAGTTGAGCAACTACGGACCATCAAAGTTGCGCGGTGTACAATTTTTATTGTTCTTATACGTCAAATTTTACGAGTATAAGCTTCCTATATTATTTCGATGCCAAAACACCAACTTTCTATGACAAATGGACAAAACCGTTAAAAGCTCGTCCATAGAGTGAGTTGAGCAACTTCGGACTATTAAAGTTGCTCGGGATACACTTTTTATTGTTCTTATATGTCAAATTTTATGAGTATAAGTTTCCTAGATTAATTCGATGCCAAAACACCAACTTTCTATGACAAATGGAGGAAACCATTAAAAGTTCCTCCATAGAGAGAGTTGAGCAACTTCGGACTATTAAAGGTGCTCGGGATACACTTTTTATTGTTCTTATATGTCAAATTTTATGAGTATAAGCTTCCAAGAATATTTCGATGCCAAAACACCAACTTTCTATGACAAATGGAGGAAACCATTAAAAGCTCCTCCATAGAGAGAGTTGAGCAACTTCGGACTATCAAAGTTGCTCGGGATAGACATTTTATGGTTCTTCTATGTCAAATTTTATGAGTATAAGCTTCCTAGATTATTTCGATGCCAAAACACCAACTTTCTATGACAAATGGACAAAACCGTTAAAATCTCCTACATAGAGAGAGTTGAGCAACTTCGGACTATCAAAGTTGCTCGGGATAGACTTTTTATTGTTGTTCTATGTCAAATTTTACGAGTATAAGCTTCCTAAATTATTTCGATGCCAAAACAACAACTTTCTATGACAAATCGACAAAACCGTTAAAAGCTCCTCCGTAGAGAGAGTTGAGCAACTTCGGACTATTAAAGTTGCTCGGGATAGACTTTTTATTGTTCTTCTATGTCAAATTTTACGAGTATAAGCTTTCTAAATTATTTCGATGCCAAAACACCAACTTTCTATGACAAATGGACAAAACCGTTAAAAACTCGTCCATAGAGAGAGTTGAGCAACTACGGACCATCAAAGTTGCGCGGTGTACAATTTTTATTGTTCTTATACGTCAAATTTTACGAGTATAAGCTTCCTAGATTATTTCGATGCCAGAACACCAACTTTCTATGACAAATGGACAAAACCGTTAAAAGCTCGTCCATAGAGTGAGTTGAGCAACTTCGGACTATTAAAGTTGCTCGGGATACACTTTTTATTGTTCTTATATGTCAAATTTTATGAGTATAAGTTTCCTAGATTATTTCGATGGCAAAACACCAACTTTCTATGACAAATGGAGGAAACCATTAAAAGCTCCTCCATAGAGAGAGTTGAGCAACTTCGAACTATTAAAGTTGCTCGGGATACACTTTTTATTGTTCTTATATGTCAAATTTTATGAGTATAAGCTTCATAGATTATTTCGATGCCAAAACACCAACTTTCTATGAAAAATGGAGGAAACCATTAAAAGCTCCTCTATAGAGAGAGTTAAGCAACTTCGGACTATCAAAGTTTCTTGGGATAGACTTTTTATAGTTCTTCTATGTCAAATTTTACGAGTATAAGCTTCCTAGATTATTTCGATGCCAAAACACCAACTTTCTATGACAAATGGAGGAAACCATTAAAAGCTCCTCCATAGAGAGAGTTGAGCAACTTCGGACTAATAAAGTTGCTCGGGATACACTTTTTATTGTTCTTATATGTCAAATTTTATGAGTATAAGTTTCCTAGATTATATCGATGGCAAAACACCAACTTTCTATGACAAATGGAGGAAACCATTAAAAGCTCCTCCATAGAGAGAGTTGAGCAACTTCAGACTATTAAAGTTGCTCGGGATACACTTTTTATAGTTCTTATATGTCAAATTTTATGAGTATAAGCATCATAGATTATTTCGATGCCAAAACAACAACTTTCTATGACAAATGGAGGAAACCATTAAAAGCTCCTCCGTAGAGAGAGTTGAGCAACTTCGGACTATCAAAGTTGCTCGGGATAGACTTTTTATGGGTCTTCTATGTCAAATTTTACGAGTATAAGCTTCCAAGATTATTTCGATGCCAAAACAATAACTTTCTATGACAAATGGAGGAAACCATTAAAACCTCTTCCATAGAGAGAGTTGAGCAACTTCGGACTATCAAAGTTGCTCAGGATAGACACTTTATGGTTCTTCTATGTCAAATTTTATGAGTGTAAGCTTCCTAGATTATTTCGATGCCAAAACACCAACTTTCTATGACAAATGGACAAAACCGTTAAAAGCTCCTCCATAGAGAGAGTTGAGCAATTTCAGACCATGAAAGTTGCTTGGTGTACAATTTTTATTGTTCTTATACGTCAAATTTTACGAGTATAAGCTTCCTAGATTATTTCGATGCCAAAACAACAACTTTCTATGACAAATGGACAAAACCGTTAAAAGCTCGTCCATAGAGAGAGTTGAGCAACTACGGACGATCAAAGTTGCGCGGTGTACAATTTTTATTGTTCTTATACGTCAAATTTTACGAGTATAAGCTTCCTAGATTATTTCGATGCCAAAACACAAATTTCTATGACAAATGGACAAAACCGTTAAAAGCTCGTTCATAGAGTGAGTTGAGCAACTTCGGACTATTAAAGTTGCTCGGGATACACTTTTTATTCTTCTTATATGTCAAATTTTATGAGTACATGTTTCCTAGATTATTTCGATGCCAAAACACCAACTTTCTATGACAAATGGAGGAAACCATTAAAAGCTCCTCCATAGAGAGAGTTGAGCAACTTCGGACTAATAAAGTTGCTCGGGATACACTTTTTATTGTTCTTATATGTCAAATTTTATGAGTATAAGCTTCATAGATTATTTCGATGCCAAAAACCAACTTTCTATGACAAATGGAGGAAACCATTAAAAGCTCTTACATAGAGAGAGATGAGCAACTTCGGACTATCAATGTTGCTCGGGATAGACTTTTTATGGTTCTTCTATGTCAAATTTTACGAGTATAAGCTTCCTAGATTATTTCGATGCCAAAACACCAACTTTTTATGACAAATGGAGGAAACCATTAAAAGTTCCTCCATAGAGAGAGTTGAGCAACTTCGGACTAATAAAGTTGCTCGGGATACACTTTTTATTGTTCTTATATGTCAAATTTTATGAGTATAAGCTTCCTAGATTATTTCGATGCCAAAACACCAACTTTTTATGACAAATGGAGGAAACCATTAAAAGCTCCTCCATAGAGAGAGTTGAGCAACTTCGGACTATTAAAGTTGCTCGGGAACACTTTTTTTTGTTCTTATATGTCAAATTTTATAAGTATAAGCTTCATAGATTATTTCGATGCCAAAACACCAACTTTCTATGACAAATGGAGGAAACCATTAAAAGCTCCTCCATAGAGAGAGTTGAGCAACTTTGGACTATCAAAGTTGCTCGGGATAGACTTTTTATGGTTCTTCTATATCAAATTTTACGTGTATAAGCTTCCTAGATTATTTCGATGCCAAAACACCAACTTTCTATGACAAATGGAGGAAACCATTAAAATCTCCTCCATAGAGAGAGTTGAGCAACTTCGGACTGTCAAAGTTGCTCGGGATAGACATTTTATGGTTCTTCTATGTCAAATTTGACTAGTATAAGCTTTCTAGATTATTTCGATGCCAAAACACCAACTTTCTATGACAAATGGAGGAAACCATTAAAATCTCCTCCATAGAGAGAGTTGAGCAACTTCGGATTATCAAAGTTGCTCGGGATAGACATTTTATGGTTCTTCTATGTCAAATTTTACGAGTATAAGCTTCCTCGATTATTTCGATGCCAAAGCACCAACTTTCTATGACAAATTGACTAAACCGTTAAAAGCTCCTCCATAGAGAGAGTTGAGCAACTTCGGACTATCAAAGTTGCTCGGGATAGACTTTTTATTGTTCTTCTATGTCAAATTTTACGAGCATAAGCTTCCTAAATTATTTCGATGCCAAAACACCAACTTTCTATGACAAATGGACAAAACCGTTAAAAGCTCGTCCAAATAGTGAGTTAAGCAACTTCGGACTATTAAAGTTGCTCGGGATACACTTTTTATTGTTCTTATATGTCAAATTTTATGAGTATAAGCTTCATAGATTATTTCGATGCCAAAATACCAACTTTCTATGGCAGATGGACGAAACCGTTAAAAGCTCCTCCACAGAGAGAGTTGAGCAACTTTGGACTATTAAAGTTTCTCGGGGTACACTTTTTATTGTTCTTATATGTCAAATTTTATCAGTATAAGTTTCCTAGATTATTTCGATGCCAAAACACCAACTTTCTATGACAAACGGACAAAACCGTTAAAAGCTCATCCATAGAGTGAGTTGATCAATTTCGGATTATTGAAGTTGCTCGGGATACACTTTTTATTGTTCTTATATGTCAAATTTTATAAGTATAAGCTTCATAGATTATTTCGATGCCAAAACACCAAATTTCTATGACAAATGGAAGAAACCATTGAAAGCTCCTCCATAGAGAGAGTTGAGCAACTTCGGACTATTAAAGTTGCTCGGTATACACTTTTTATTGTTCTTATATGTCAAATTTTATAAGTATAAGCTTTATAGATTATTTCGATGCCAAAACAACAACTTTCTATGACAAATGGAGGAAACCATTAAAAGCTCCTCTATAGAGAGAGTTGAGCAACTTCGGACTATCAAAGTTGCTCGGGATAGACTTTTTATGGTTCTTCTATGTCAAATTTTACGAGTATAAGCTTCCTAGATTATTTCGATGCCAAAACACCAACTTTTTATGACAAATGGAGGAAACCATTAAAAGCTCCTCCATAGAGAGAGTTGAGCAACTTCGGACTATCCAAGTTGCTCGGGATAGACTTTTTATGGTTCTTCTATGTCAAATTTTTCGAGTATAAGCTTCCTAGATTATTTCGATGCCAAAACACCAACTTTCTATGTCAAATGGAGGAAACCATTAAAATCTCCTCCATAGAGAGAGTTGAGCAACTTCAGACTATCAAAGTTGCTCGGGACAGACATTGTATGGTTCTTCTATGTCAAATTTTACGAGTATAAGCTTCCTAGATTATTTCGATGCCAAAACACCAACTTTCTATGACAAATGGAGGAAACCATTAAAAGCTCCTCCATAGTGAGAGTTGAGCAACTTCGGACTATCAAAGTTGCTCGGGATAGACTTTTTATGGTTCTTATATGTCAAATTTTACGAGTATAAGCTTCCTAGATTATTTCGATGCCAAAGCACCAACTTTCTATGACAAATGGACAAAACCGTTAAAAGCTCCTCCATAGAGAGAGTTGAGCAACTTCGGTCTATCAAAGTTGCTCGGGATAGACTTTTTATTGTTCTTCTATGTCAAATTTTACGAGTATAAGCTTCCTAAATTATTTCGATGCCAAAACACCAACTTTCTATGACAAATGGACAAAACCGTTAAATGCTTGTCCATAGAGTGAGTTGAGCAACTTCGGACTATTAAAGTTGCTCGGGATACACTTTTTATTGTTCTTATATGTCAAATTTTATGAGTATAAGCCTCATAGATTATTTCGATGCCAAAACACCAACTTTCTATGGCAGATGGACGAAACCGTTAAAAGCTCCTCCACAGAGAGAGTTGAGCAACTTTGGACTATTATAGTTCCTCGGGATACACTTTTTATTGTTCTTATATGTCAAATTTTATCAGTATAAGTTTCCTAGATTATTTCGATGCCAAAACACCAACTTTCTATGACAAACGGACAAAACCGTTAAAAGCTCATCCATAGAGTGAGTTGAGCAATTTCGGACTATTAAAGTTGCTCGGGATACACTTTTTATTGTTCTTATACGTCAAATTTTACGACTATAAGCTTCCTAGATTATTTCGATGCCAAAACACCATCTTTCTATGACAAAAGGACGAAACCGTTAAAAGCACCTCTATAGAGAGAGTTGAGCAACTTCGGACTATTAAAGTTGCTCGGGATACACTTTTTATTGTTCTTATACGTCAAATTTTACGAGTATAGGCTTCCTAGATTATTTCGATGCCAAAACACCAACTTTCTATGACAAATGGACGAAACCGTTAAAAGCTCCTCTATAGAGAGAGTTGAGCAACTTCAGGCTATTGAAGTTGCTCGGGATACACTTTTTATTGTTCTTATATGTCAAATTTTATGAGTATAAGTTTCCTAGATTATTTCGATGCCAAAACACCAACTTTCTATGAAAAATGGAGGAAACCATTAAAAGCTCCTCTATAGAGAGAGTTGAGAAACTTCGGACTATCAAAGTTGCTCGGGATAGACTTTTTATTGTTCTTCTATGTCAAATTTTACGAGTATAAGCATCATAGATTATTTCGATGCCAAAACAACAACTTTCTATGACAAATGGAGGAAACCATTAAAAGCACCTCCATAGAGAGAGTTGAGCAACTTCGGACTATCAAAGTTGCTCGGGATAGACTTTTTATGGGCCTTCTATGTCAAATTTTACGAGTATAAGCTTCCAAGATTATTTCGATGCCAAAACAATAACTTTCTATGACAAATGGAGGAAACCATTAAAACCTCTTCCATAGAGAGAGTTGAGCAACTTCGGACTATCAAAGTTGCTCAGGATAGACACTCTATGGTTCTTCTATGTCAAATTTTATGAGTGTAAGCTTCCTAGATTATTTTGATGCCAAAACACCAACTTTCTATGACAAATGGACAAAACCGTTAAAAGCTCCTCCATAGAGAGAGTTGAGCAATTTCAGACCATGAAAGTTGCTCGGTGTACAATTTTTATTGTTCTTATACGTCAAATTTTACGAGTATAAGCTTCCTAGATTATTTCGATGCCAAAACAACAACTTTCTATGACAAATGGACAAAACCGTTAAAAGCTCGTCCATAGAGAGAGTTGAGCAACTACGGACGATCAAAGTTGCGCGGTGTACAATTTTTATTGTTCTTATACGTCAAATTTTACGAGTATAAGCTTCCTAGATTATTTCGATGCCAAAACACAAATTTCTATGACAAATGGACAAAACCGTTAAAAGCTCGTTCATAGAGTGAGTTGAGCAACTTCGGACTATTAAAGTTGCTCGGGATACACTTTTTATTCTTCTTATATGTCAAATTTTATGAGTACAAGTTTCCTAGATTATTTCGATGCCAAAACACCAACTTTCTATGACAAATGGAGGAAACCATTAAAAGCTCCTCCATAGAGAGAGTTGACCAACTTCGGACTAATAAAGTTGCTCGGGATACACTTTTTATTGTTCTTATATGTCAAATTTTATGAGTATAAGCTTCATAGATTATTTCGATGCCAAAAACCAACTTTCTATGACAAATGGAGGAAACCATTAAAAGCTCTTACATAGAGAGAGATGAGCAACTTCGGACTATCAATGTTGCTCGGGATAGACTTTTTATGGTTCTTCTATGTCAAATTTTACGAGTATAAGCTTCCTAGATTATTTCGATGCCAAAACACTAACTTTTTATTTCAAATGGAGGAAACCATTAAAAGCTCCTCCATAGAGAGAGTTGAGCAACTTCGTACTAATAAAGTTGCTTGGGATACACTTTTTATTGTTCTTATATGTCAAATTTTATGAGTATAAGCTTCCTAGATTATTTCGATGCCAAAACACCAACTTTTTATGACAAATGGAGGAAACCATTAAAAGCTCCTCCATAGAGAGAGTTGAGCAACTTCGGACTATTAAAGTTGCTCGGGAACACTTTTTTTTGTTCTTATATGTCAAATTTTATAAGTATAAGCTTCATAGATTATTTCGATGCCAAAACACCAACTTTCTATGACAAATGGAGGAAACCATTAAAAGCTCCTCCATAGAGAGAGTTGAGCAACTTTGGACTATCAAAGTTGCTCGGGATAGACTTTTTATGGTTCTTCTATATCAAATTTTACGAGTATAAGCTTCCTAGATTATTTCGATGCCAAAACACCAACTTTCTATGACAAATGGAGGAAACCATTAAAATCTCCTCCATAGAGAGAGTTGAGCAACTTCGGACTATCAAAGTTGCTCGGGATAGACATTTTATGGTTCTTCTATGTCAAATTTTACGAGTATAAGCTTTCTAGATTATTTCGATGCCAAAACACCAACTTTCTATTACAAATGGAGGAAACCATTAAAATCTCCTCCGTAGAGAGAGTTGAGCAACTTCGGATTATCAAAGTTGCTCGGGATAGACATTTTATGGTTCTTCTATGTCAAATTTTACGAGTTTAAGCTTCCTCGATTATTTCGATGCCAAAGCACCAACTTTCTATGACAAATGGACTAAACCGTTAAAAGCTCTTCCATAGAGAGAGTTGAGCAACTTCGGACTATCAAAGTTGCTCGGGATAGACTTTTTATTGTTCTTCTATGTCAAATTTTACAAGTATAAGCTTCCTAAATTATTTCGATGCCAAAACACCAACTTTCTATGACAAATGGACAAAACCGTTAAAAGCTCGTCCAAATAGTGAGTTAAGCAACTTCGGACTATTAAAGTTGCTCGGGATACACTTTTTATTGTTCTTATATGTCAAATTTTATGAGTATAAGCTTCATAGATTATTTCGATGCCAAAATACCAACTTTCTATGGCAGATGGACGAAACCGTTAAAAGCTCCTCCACAGAGAGAGTTGATCAACTTTGGACTATTAAAGTTTCTCGGGGTACACTTTTTATTGTTCTTATATGTCAAATTTTATCAGTATAAGTTTCCTAGATTATTTCGATGCCAAAACACCAACTTTCAATGACAAACGGACAAAACCGTTAAAAGCTCATCCATAGAGTGAGTTGATCAATTTCGGATTATTGAAGTTGCTCGGGATACACTTTTTATTGTTCTTATATGTCAAATTTTATAAGTATAAGCTTCATAGATTATTTCGATGCCAAAACACCAAATTTCTATGACAAATGGAAGAAACCATTGAAAGCTCCTCCATAGAGAGAGTTGAGCAACTTCGGACTATTAAAGTTGCTCGGGATACACTTTTTATTGTTCTTATATGTCAAATTTTATGAGTACAAGTTTCCTAGATTATTTCGATGCCAAAACACCAACTTTCTATGACAAATGGAGGAAACCATTAAAAGCTCCTCTATAGAGAGAGTTGAGCAACTTCGGACTATCAAAGTTGCTCGGGATAGACTTTTTATGGTTCTTCTATGTCAAATTTTACGAGTATAAGCTTCCAAGATTATTTCGATGCCAAAACACCAACTTTTTATGACAAATGGAGGAAACCATTAAAAGCTCCTCCATAGAGAGAGTTGAGCAACTTCGGACTATCCAAGTTGCTCGGGATAGACTTTTTATGGTTCTTCTATGTCAAATTTTACGAGTATAAGCTTCCTAGATTATTTCGATGCCAAAACACCAACTTTCTACGACAAATGGAGGAAACCATTAAAATCTCCTCCATAGAGAGAGTTGAGCAACTTCAGACTATCAAAGTTGCTCGGGACAGACATTGTATGGTTCTTCTATGTCAAATTTTACGAGTATAAGCTTCCTAGATTATTTCGATGCCAAAACACCAACTTTCTATGACAAATGGAGGAAACCATTAAAAGCTCCTCCATAGTGAGAGTTGAGCAACTTCGGACTATCAAAGTTGCTCGGGATAGACTTTTTATGGTTCTTATATGTCAAATTTTACGAGTATAAGCTTCCTAGATTATTTCGATGCCAAAGCACCAACTTTCTATGACAAATGGACAAAACCGTTAAAAGCTCCTCCATAGAGAGAGTTGAGCAACTTCGGTCTATCAAAGTTGCTCGGGATAGACTTTTTATTGTTCTTCTATGTCAAATTTTACGAGTATAAGCTTCCTAAATTATTTCGATGCCAAAACACCAACTTTCTATGACAAATGGACAAAACCGTTAAATGCTCGTCCATAGAGTGAGTTGAGCAACTTCGGACTATTAAAGTTGCTCGGGATACACTTTTTATTGTTCTTATATGTCAAATTTTATGAGTATAAGCTTCATAGATTATTTCGATGCCAAAACACCAACTTTCTATGGCAGATGGACGAAACCGTTAAAAGCTCCTCCACAGAGAGAGTTGAGCAACTTTGGACTATTATAGTTCCTCGGGATACACTTTTTATTGTTCTTATATGTCAAATTTTATCAGTATAAGTTTCCTAGATTATTTCGATGCCAAAACACCAACTTTCTATGACAAACGGACAAAACCGTTAAAAGCTCATCCATAGAGTGAGTTGAGCAATTTCGGACTATTAAAGTTGCTCGGGATACACTTTTTATTGTTCTTATACGTCAAATTTTACGAGTATAAGCTTCCTAGATTATTTCGATGCCAAAACACCATCATTCTATGACAAAAGGACGAAACCGTTAAAAGCACCTCTACAGAGAGAGTTGAGCAACTTCGGACTATTAAAGTTGCTCGGGATACACTTTTTATTGTTCTTATACGTCAAATTTTACGAGTATAGGCTTCCTAGATTATTTCGATGCCAAAACACCAACTTTCTATGACAAATGGACGAAACCGTTAAAAGCTCCTCTATAGAGAGAGTTGAGCAACTTCGGACTTTTAAAGTTGCTCGGGATACACTTTTTATTGTTCTTATATGTCAAATTTTATGAGTATAAGCTTCCTAGATTATTTCGATGCCAAAACACCAACTTTTTATGACAAATGGAGGAAACCATTAAAAGCTCCTCCATAGAGAGAGTTGAGCAACTTCGGACTATTAAAGTTGCTCGGGAACACTTTTTTTTGTTCTTATATGTCAAATTTTATAAGTATAAGCTTCATAGATTATTTCGATGCCAAAACACCAACTTTCTATGACAAATGGAGGAAACCATTAAAAGCTCCTCCATAGAGAGAGTTGAGCAACTTTGGACTATCAAAGTTGCTCGGGATAGACTTTTTATGGTTCTTCTATATCAAATTTTACGAGTATAAGCTTCCTAGATTATTTCGATGCCAAAACACCAACTTTCTATGACAAATGGAGGAAACCATTAAAATCTCCTCCATAGAGAGAGTTGAGCAACTTCGGACTATCAAAGTTGCTCGGGATAGACATTTTATGGTCTTCTATGTCAAATTTTACGAGTATAAGCTTTCTAGATTATTTCGATGCCAAAACACCAACTTTCTATGACAAATGGAGGAAACCATTAAAATCTCCTCCGTAGAGAGAGTTGAGGAACTTCGGATTATCAAAGTTGCTCGGGATAGACATTTTATGGTTCTTCTATGTCAAATTTTACGAGTTTAAGCTTCCTCGATTATTTCGATGCCAAAGCACCAACTTTCTATGACAAATGGACTAAACCGTTAAAAGCTCTTCCATAGAGAGAGTTGAGCAACTTCGGACTATCAAAGTTGCTCGGGATAGACTTTTTATTGTTCTTCTATGTCAAATTTTACAAGTATAAGCTTCCTAAATTATTTCGATGCCAAAACACCAACTTTCTATGACAAATGGACAAAACCGTTAAAAGCTCGTCCAAATAGTGAGTTAAGCAACTTCGGACTATTAAAGTTGCTCGGGATACACTTTTTATTGTTCTTATATGTCAAATTTTATGAGTATAAGCTTCATAGATTATTTCGATGCCAAAATACCAACTTTCTATGGCAGATGGACGAAACCGTTAAAAGCTCCTCCACAGAGAGAGTTGATCAACTTTGGACTATTAAAGTTTCTCGGGGTACACTTTTTATTGTTCTTATATGTCAAATTTTATCAGTATAAGTTTCCTAGATTATTTCGATGCCAAAACACCAACTTTCTATGACAAACGGACAAAACCGTTAAAAGCTCATCCATAGAGTGAGTTGATCAATTTCGGATTATTGAAGTTGCTCGGGATACACTTTTTATTGTTCTTATATGTCAAATTTTATAAGTATAAGCTTCATAGATTATTTCGATGCCAAAACACCAAATTTCTATGACAAATGGAAGAAACCATTGAAAGCTCCTCCATAGAGAGAGTTGAGCAACTTCGGACTATTAAAGTTGCTCGGGATACACTTTTTATTGTTCTTATATGTCAAATTTTATGAGTACAAGTTTCCTAGATTATTTCGATGCCAAAACACCAACTTTCTATGACAAATGGAGGAAACCATTAAAAGCTCCTCTATAGAGAGAGTTGAGCAACTTCGGACTATCAAAGTTGCTCGGGATAGACTTTTTATGGTTCTTCTATGTCAAATTTTACGAGTATAAGCTTCCTAGATTATTTCGATGCCAAAACACCAACTTTTTATGACAAATGGAGGAAACCATTAAAAGCTCCTCCATAGAGAGAGTTGAGCAACTTCGGACTATCCAAGTTGCTCGGGATAGACTTTTTATGGTTCTTCTATGTCAAATTTTACGAGTATAAGCTTCCTAGATTATTTCGATGCCAAAACACCAACTTTCTACGACAAATGGAGGAAACCATTAAAATCTCCTCCATAGAGAGAGTTGAGCAACTTCAGACTATCAAAGTTGCTCGGGACAGACATTGTATGGTTCTTCTATGTCAAATTTTACGAGTATAAGCTTCCTAGGTTATTTCGATGCCAAAACACCAACTTTCTATGACAAATGGAGGAAACCATTAAAAGCTCCTCCATAGTGAGAGTTGAGCAACTTCGGACTATCAAAGTTGCTCGGGATAGACTTTTTATGGTTCTTATATGTCAAATTTTACGAGTATAAGCTTCCTAGATTATTTCGATGCCAAAGCACCAACTTTCTATGACAAATGGACAAAACCGTTAAAAGCTCCTCCATAGAGAGAGTTGAGCAACTTCGGTCTATCAAAGTTGCTCGGGATAGACTTTTTATTGTTCTTCTATGTCAAATTTTACGAGTATAAGCTTCCTAAATTATTTCGATGCCAAAACACCAACTTTCTATGACAAATGGACAAAACCGTTAAATGCTCGTCCATAGAGTGAGTTGAGCAACTTCGGACTATTAAAGTTGCTCGGGATACACTTTTTATTGTTCTTATATGTCAAATTTTATGAGTATAAGCTTCATAGATTATTTCGATGCCAAAACACCAACTTTCTATGGCAGATGGACGAAACCGTTAAAAGCTCCTCCACAGAGAGAGTTGAGCAACTTTGGACTATTATAGTTCCTCGGGATACACTTTTTATTGTTCTTATATGTCAAATTTTATCAGTATAAGTTTCCTAGATTATTTCGATGCCAAAACACCAACTTTCTATGACAAACGGACAAAACCGTTAAAAGCTCATCCATAGAGTGAGTTGAGCAATTTCGGACTATTAAAGTTGCTCGGGATACACTTTTTATTGTTCTTATACGTCAAATTTTACGAGTATAAGCTTCCTAGATTATTTCGATGCCAAAACACCATCATTCTATGACAAAAGGACGAAACCGTTAAAAGCACCTCTACAGAGAGAGTTGAGCAACTTCGGACTATTAAAGTTGCTCGGGATACACTTTTTATTGTTCTTATACGTCAAATTTTACGAGTATAGGCTTCCTAGATTATTTCGATGCCAAAACACCAACTTTCTATGACAAATGGACGAAACCGTTAAAAGCTCCTCTATAGAGAGAGTTGAGCAACTTCGGACTTTTAAAGTTGCTCGGGATACACTTTTTATTGTTCTTATATGTCAAATTTTATGAGTATAAGTTTCCTAGATTATTTCGATGCCAAAACACCAACTTTCTATGACAAATGGAGGAAACCATTAAAAGCTCCTCTATAGAGAGAGTTGAGAAACTTCGGACTATCAAAGTTGCTCGGGATAGACATTTTATGGTTCTTCTGTGTCAAATTTTACGAGTATAAGCTTCATAGATTATTTCGATGCCAAAACACCAACTTTCTATGACAAATGGACAAAACCGTTAAAAGCTCGTCCATAGAGTGAGTTGAGCAACTTTGGACTATCAAAGTTGCTCGGGATACAATTTTTATTGTTCTTATATGTCAAATTTTATGAGTATAAGCTTCATAGATTATTTCGATGCCAAAACACCAACTTTCTATGACAAATGGAGGAAACCATTAAAAGCTCCTACATAGAGAGAGTTGAGCAACTTCGGACTATCAAAGTTGCTCGGGATAGACTTTTTATGGTTCTTCTATGTCAAATTTTACGAGTATAAGCTTCCTAAATTATTTCGATGTCAAAACACCAACTTTTTATGACAAATGGAGGAAACCATTAAAAGCTCCTCCATAGAGAGAGTTGAGCAACTTCAGACTATCAAAGTTGCTCGGGATAGACATTTTATGGTTCTTCTATGTCAAATTTTACGAGTATAAGCTTCCTAGATTATTTCGATGCCAAAACACCAACTTTGTATGACAAATGGAGGAAACCATTAAAAGCTCCTCCATAGAGAGAGTTGAGCAACTTCGGACTATCAAAGTTGCTCGGGATAGACTTTTTATGGTTCTTCTATGTCAAATTTTACGAGTATAAGCTTCCTAGATTATTTCGATGCCAAAACACCAACTTTGTATGACAAATGGAGGAAACCATTAAAAGCTCCTCTATAGAGAGAGTTGAGAAACTTCGGACTATCAAAGTTGCTCGGGATAGACATTTTATGGCTCTTCTGTGTCAAATTTTACGAGTATAAGCTTCATAGATTATTTCGATGCCAAAACACCAACTTTCTATGACAAATGGACAAAACCGTTAAAAGCTCGTCCATAGAGTGAGTTGAGCAACTTTGGACTATCAAAGTTGCTCGGGATACAATTTTTATTGTTCTTATATGTCAAATTTTATGAGTATAAGCTTCATAGATTATTTCGATGCCAAAACACCAACTTTCTATGACAAATGGACGAAACCGTTAAAAGCACCTCTACAGAGAGAGTTGAGCAACTTCGGACTATCAAAGTTGCTCGGGATAGACATTTTATGGCTCTTCTGTGTCAAATTTTACGAGTATAAGCTTCATAGATTATTTCGATGCCAAAACACCAACTTTCTATGACAAATGGACAAAACCGTTAAAAGCTCGTCCATAGAGTGAGTTGAGCAACTTTGGACTATCAAAGTTGCTCGGGATACAATTTTTATTGTTCTTATATGTCAAATTTTATGAGTATAAGCTTCATAGATTATTTCGATGCCAAAACACCAACTTTCTATGACAAATGGACGAAACCGTTAAAAGCACCTCTACAGAGAGAGTTGAGCAACTTCGGACTATTAAAGTTGCTCGGGATACACTTTTTATTGTTCTTATACGTCAAATTTTACGAGTATAAGCTTCCTAGATTATTTCGATGCCAAAACACCATCATTCTATGACAAAAGGACGAAACCGTTAAAAGCACCTCTACAGAGAGAGTTGAGCAACTTCGGACTATTAAAGTTGCTCGGGATACACTTTTTATGGTTCTTATACGTCAAATTTTACGAGTATAGGCTTCCTAGATTATTTCGATGCCAAAACACCAACTTTCTATGACAAATGGACGAAACCGTTAAAAGCTCCTCTATAGAGAGAGTTGAGCAACTTCGGACTTTTAAAGTTGCTCGGGATACACTTTTTATTGTTCTTATATGTCAAATTTTATGAGTATAAGTTTCCTAGATTATTTCGATGCCAAAACACCAACTTTCTATGACAAATGGAGGAAACCATTAAAAGCTCCTCTATAGAGAGAGTTGAGAAACTTCGGACTATCAAAGTTGCTCGGGATAGACATTTTATGGTTCTTCTGTGTCAAATTTTACGAGTATAAGCTTCATAGATTATTTCGATGCCAAAACACCAACTTTCTATGACAAATGGACAAAACCGTTAAAAGCTCGTCCATAGAGTGAGTTGAGCAACTTTGGACTATCAAAGTTGCTCGGGATACAATTTTTATTGTTCTTATATGTCAAATTTTATGAGTATAAGCTTCATAGATTATTTCGATGCCAAAACACCAACTTTCTATGACAAATGGAGGAAACCATTAAAAGCTCCTACATAGAGAGAGTTGAGCAACTTCGGACTATCAAAGTTGCTCGGGATAGACTTTTTATGGTTCTTCTATGTCAAATTTTACGAGTATAAGCTTCCTAAATTATTTCGATGTCAAAACACCAACTTTTTATGACAAATGGAGGAAACCATTAAAAGCTCCTCCATAGAGAGAGTTGAGCAACTTCAGACTATCAAAGTTGCTCGGGATAGACATTTTATGGTTCTTCTATGTCAAATTTTACGAGTATAAGCTTCCTAGATTATTTCGATGCCAAAACACCAACTTTGTATGACAAATGGAGGAAACCATTAAAAGCTCCTCCATAGAGAGAGTTGAGCAACTTCGGACTATCAAAGTTGCTCGGGATAGACATTTTATGGTTCTTCTATGTCAAATTTTACGAGTATAAGCTTCCTAGATTATTTCGATGCCAAAACACCAACTTTCTATGACAAATGGAGGAAACCATTAAAAGCTCCTCTATAGAGAGAGTTGAGAAACTTCGGACTATCAAAGTTGCTCGGGATAGACATTTTATGGCTCTTCTGTGTCAAATTTTACGAGTATAAGCTTCATAGATTATTTCGATGCCAAAACACCAACTTTCTATGACAAATGGACAAAACCGTTAAAAGCTCGTCCATAGAGTGAGTTGAGCAACTTTGGACTATCAAAGTTGCTCGGGATACAATTTTTATTGTTCTTATATGTCAAATTTTATGAGTATAAGCTTCATAGATTATTTCGATGCCAAAACACCAACTTTCTATGACAAATGGAGGAAACCATTAAAAGCTCCTACATAGAGAGAGTTGAGCAACTTCGGACTATCAAAGTTGCTCGGGATAGACTTTTTATGGTTCTTCTATGTCAAATTTTACGAGTATAAGCTTCCTAGATTATTTCGATGTCAAAACACCAACTTTTTATGACAAATGGAGGAAACCATTAAAAGCTCCTCCATAGAGAGAGTTGAGCAACTTCGGACTATCAAAGTTGCTCGGGATAGACTTTTTACGGGTTCTTCTATGTCAAATTTTATGAGTATAAGTTTCCTAGATTATTTCGATGCCAAAACACCAACTTTCTATGACAAATGGACAAAACCGTTAAATGCTCGTCCATAGAGTGAGTTGAGCAACTTCGGACTATTAAAGTTGCTCGGGATACACTTTTTATTGTTCTTATATGTCAAATTTTATGAGTATAAGCTTCATAGATTATTTCGATGCCAGAACACCAACTTTCTATGGCAGATGGACGAAACCGTTAAAAGCTCCTCCACAGAGAGAGTTGAGCAACTTTGGACTATTATAGTTCCTCGGGATACACTTTTTATTGTTCTTATACGTCAAATTTTACGAGTATAGGCTTCCTAGATTATTTCGATGCCAAAACACCAACTTTCTATGACAAATGGACGAAACCGTTAAAAGCTCCTCTATAGAGAGAGTTGAGCAACTTCGGACTTTTAAAGTTGCTCGGGATACACTTTTTATTGTTCTTATATGTCAAATTTTATGAGTATAAGTTTCCTAGATTATTTCGATGCCAAAACACCAACTTTCTATGACAAATGGAGGAAACCATTAAAAGCTCCTCTATAGAGAGAGTTGAGAAACTTCGGACTATCAAAGTTGCTCGGGATAGACATTTTATGGTTCTTCTGTGTCAAATTTTACGAGTATAAGCTTCATAGATTATTTCGATGCCAAAACACCAACTTTCTATGACAAATGGACAAAACCGTTAAAAGCTCGTCCATAGAGTGAGTTGAGCAACTTTGGACTATCAAAGTTGCTCGGGATACAATTTTTATTGTTCTTATATGTCAAATTTTATGAGTATAAGCTTCATAGATTATTTCGATGCCAAAACACCAACTTTCTATGACAAATGGAGGAAACCATTAAAAGCTCCTACATAGAGAGAGTTGAGCAACTTCGGACTATCAAAGTTGCTCGGGATAGACTTTTTATGGTTCTTCTATGTCAAATTTTACGAGTATAAGCTTCCTAAATTATTTCGATGTCAAAACACCAACTTTTTATGACAAATGGAGGAAACCATTAAAAGCTCCTCCATAGAGAGAGTTGAGCAACTTCAGACTATCAAAGTTGCTCGGGATAGACATTTTATGGTTCTTCTATGTCAAATTTTACGAGTATAAGCTTCCTAGATTATTTCGATGCCAAAACACCAACTTTGTATGACAAATGGAGGAAACCATTAAAAGCTCCTCCATAGAGAGAGTTGAGCAACTTCGGACTATCAAAGTTGCTCGGGATAGACTTTTTATGGTTCTTCTATGTCAAATTTTACGAGTATAAGCTTCCTAGATTATTTCGATGCCAAAACACCAACTTTCTATGACAAATGGACGAAACCGTTAAAAGCTCCTCTATAGAGAGAGTTGAGCAACTTCGGACTTTTAAAGTTGCTCGGGATACACTTTTTATTGTTCTTATATGTCAAATTTTATGAGTATAAGTTTCCTAGATTATTTCGATGCCAAAACACCAACTTTCTATGACAAATGGAGGAAACCATTAAAAGCTCCTCTATAGAGAGAGTTGAGAAACTTCGGACTATCAAAGTTGCTCGGGATAGACATTTTATGGCTCTTCTGTGTCAAATTTTACGAGTATAAGCTTCATAGATTATTTCGATGCCAAAACACCAACTTTCTATGACAAATGGACAAAACCGTTAAAAGCTCGTCCATAGAGTGAGTTGAGCAACTTTGGACTATCAAAGTTGCTCGGGATACAATTTTTATTGTTCTTATATGTCAAATTTTATGAGTATAAGCTTCATAGATTATTTCGATGCCAAAACACCAACTTTCTATGACAAATGGAGGAAACCATTAAAAGCTCCTACATAGAGAGAGTTGAGCAACTTCGGACTATCAAAGTTGCTCGGGATAGACTTTTTATGGTTCTTCTATGTCAAATTTTACGAGTATAAGCTTCCTAGATTATTTCGATGTCAAAACACCAACTTTTTATGACAAATGGAGGAAACCATTAAAAGCTCCTCCATAGAGAGAGTTGAGCAACTTCGGACTATCAAAGTTGCTCGGGATAGACTTTTTACGGGTTCTTCTATGTCAAATTTTAAGAGTATAAGTTTCCTAGATTATTTCGATGCCAAAACACCAACTTTCTATGACAAATGGACAAAACCGTTAAATGCTCGTCCATAGAGTGAGTTGAGCAACTTCGGACTATTAAAGTTGCTCGGGATACACTTTTTATTGTTCTTATATGTCAAATTTTATGAGTATAAGCTTCATAGATTATTTCGATGCCAAAACACCAACTTTCTATGGCAGATGGACGAAACCGTTAAAAGCTCCTCCACAGAGAGAGTTGAGCAACTTTGGACTATTATAGTTCCTCGGGATACACTTTTTATTGTTCTTATATGTCAAATTTTATCAGTATAAGTTTCCTAGATTATTTCGATGCCAAAACACCAACTTTCTATGACAAACGGACAAAACCGTTAAAAGCTCATCCATAGAGTGAGTTGAGCAATTTCGGACTATTAAAGTTGCTCGGGATACACTTTTTATTGTTCTTATACGTCAAATTTTACGAGTATAAGCTTCCTAGATTATTTCGATGCCAAAACACCATCATTCTATGACAAAAGGACGAAACCGTTAAAAGCACCTCTACAGAGAGAGTTGAGCAACTTCGGACTATTAAAGTTGCTCGGGATACACTTTTTATTGTTCTTATACGTCAAATTTTACGAGTATAAGCTTCCTAGATTATTTCGATGCCAAAACACCAAATTTCTATGACAAATAGAGGAAACCATTAAAAGCTCCTCCATAGAGAGAGTTGAGCAACTTCGGACTATTAAATTTGCTCGGGAACACTTTTTTTGTTCTTATATGTCAAATTTTATAAGTATAAGCTTCATAGATTATTTCGATGCCAAAACACCAACTTTCTATGACAAATGGAGGAAACCATTAAAAGCTCCTACATAGAGAGAGTTGAGCAACTTCGGACTATCAAAGTTGCTCGGGATAGAGTTTTTATGGTTCTTCTATGTCAAATTTTACGAGTATAAGCTTCCTAGATTATTTCGATGCCAAAACACCAACTTTGTATGACAAATGGAGAAAACCATTAAAAGCTCCTCCATAGAGAGAGTTGAGCAACTTCGGACTATCAAAGTTGCTCGGGATAGACTTTTTATGGTTCTTCTATGTCAAATTTTACGAGTATAAGCTTCCTAGATTATTTCGATGCCAAAACACCAACTTTCTATGACAAATGGAGGAAACCATTAAAATCTCCTCCATAGAGAGAGTTGAGCAACTTCAGACTATCAAAGTTGCTTGGGATAGACATTTTATGGTTCTTCTATGTCAAATTTTACGAGTATAAGCTTCCTAGATTATTTCGATTCCAAAACACCAACTTTCTATGACAAATGGAGGAAACCATTAAAAGCTCCTCCATAGTGAGAGTTCAGCAACTTCGGACTATCAAAGTTGCTCGGGATAGACTTTTTATGGTTCTTATATGTCAAATTTTACGAGTATAAGCTTCCTAGATTATTTCGATGCCAAAACACCAACTTTCTATGACAAATGGACAAAACCGTTAAAAGCTCCTCCATAGAGAGAGTTGAGCAACTTCGGTCTATCAAAGTTGCTCGGGATAGACTTTTTATTGTTCTTCTATGTCAAATTTTACGAGTATAAGCTTCCTAAATTATTTCGATGCCAAAACACCAACTTTCTATGACAAATGGACAAAACCGTTAAAAGCTCGTCCATAGAGTGAGTTGAGCAACTTCGGACTATTAAAGTTGCTCGGGATAGACTTTTTATTGTTCTTATATGTCAAATTTTATGAGTCTAAGCTTCATAGATTATTTCGATGCCAAAACACCAACTTTCTATGACAAATGGAGGAAACCATTAAAAGCTCCTCCATAGAGAGAGTTGAGCAACTTCAGACTATCAAAGTTGCTCGGGATAGACATTTTAAGGTTCTCCTATGTCAAATTTTACGAGTATAAGCTTCCTAGATTATTTCGATGCCAAAACACCAACTTTGTATGACAAATGGAGGAAACCATTAAAAGCTCCTCCATAGAGAGAGTTGAGCAACTTCGGACTATCAAAGTTGCTCGGGATAGACTTTTTATGGTTCTTCTATGTCAAATTTTTTGAGTATAAGCTTCCTAGATTATTTCGATGCCAAAACACCAACTTTCTATGACAAATGGAGGAAACCATTAAAATCTCCTCCATAGAGAGAGTTGAGCAACTTCAGACTATCAAAGTTGCTTGGGATAGACATTTTATGGTTCTTCTATGTCAAATTTTACGAGTATAAGCTTCCTAGATTATTTCGATTCCAAAACACCAACTTTCTATGACAAATGGAGGAAACCATTAAAAGCTCCTCCATAGTGAGAGTTCAGCAACTTCGGACTATCAAAGTTGCTCGGGATAGACTTTTTATGGTTCTTATATGTCAAATTTTACGAGTATAAGCTTCCTAGATTATTTCGATGCCAAAACACCAACTTTCTATGACAAATGGACAAAACCGTTAAAAGCTCCTCCATAGAGAGAGTTGAGCAACTTCGGTCTATCAAAGTTGCTCGGGATAGACTTTTTATTGTTCTTCTATGTCAAATTTTACGAGTATAAGCTTCCTAAATTATTTCGATGCCAAAACACCAACTTTCTATGACAAATGGACAAAACCGTTAAAAGCTCGTCCATAGAGTGAGTTGAGCAACTTCGGACTATTAAAGTTGCTCGGGATAGACTTTTTATTGTTCTTATATGTCAAATTTTATGAGTCTAAGCTTCATAGATTATTTCGATGCCAAAACACCAACTTTCTATGACAAATGGAGGAAACCATTAAAAGCTCCTCCATAGAGAGAGTTGAGCAACTTCAGACTATCAAAGTTGCTCGGGATAGACATTTTATGGTTCTTCTATGTCAAATTTTACGAGTATAAGCTTCCTAGATTATTTCGATGCCAAAACACCAACTTTCTATGACAAATGGAGGAAACCATTAAAAGCTCCTCCATAGAGAGAGTTGAGCAACTTCGGACTATCAAAGTTGCTCGGGATAGACTTTTTATGGTTCTTATATGTCAAATTTTACGAGTATAAGCTTCCTAGATTATTTCGATGCCAAAGCACCAACTTTCTATAACAAATGGATAAAACCGTTAAAAGCTCCTCCATAGAGAGAGTTGAGCAACCTCGGTCTATCAAAGTTGCTCGGGATAGACTTTTTATTGTTCTTCTATGTCAAATTTTACGAGTATAAGCTTCCTAAATTATTTCGATGCCAAAACACCAACTTTCTATGACAAATGGACAAAACCGTAAAAAGCTCGTCCATAGAGTGAGTTGAGCAACTTCGGACTATTAAAGTTGCTCGGGATACACTTTTTATTGTTCTTATATGTCAAATTTTATGAGTATAAGCTTCATAGATTATTTCGATGCCAAAACACCAACTTTCTATGGCAGATGGACGAAACCGTTAAAAGCTCCTCCACAGAGAGAGTTGAGCAACTTTGGACTATTAAAGTTCCTCGGGATACACTTTTTATTGTTCTTATATGTCAAATTTTATCAGTATAAGTTTCCTAGATTATTTCGATGCCAAAACACCAACTTTCTATGACAAACGGACAAAACCGTTAAAAGCTCATCCATAGAGTGAGTTGAGCAATTTCGGACTATTAAAGTTGCTCGGGATACACTTTTTATTGTTCTTATACGTCAAATTTTACGACTATAAGCTTCCTAGATTATTTCGATGCCAAAACACCATCTTTCTATGACAAAAGGAAGAAACCGTTAAAAGCACCTCTATAGAGAGAGTTGAGCAACTTCGGACTATTAAAGTTGCTCGGGATACACTTTTTATTGTTCTTATACGTCAAATTTTACGAGTATAGGCTTCCTAGATTATTTCGATGCCAAAACACCAACTTTCTATGACAAATGGACGAAACCGTTAAAAGCTCCTCTATAGAGAGAGTTGAGCAACTTCAGGCTATTAAAGTTGCTCGGGATACACTTTTTATTGTTCTTATATGTCAAATTTTATGAGTATAAGTTTCCTAGATTATTTCGATGCCAAAACACCAACTTTCTATGAAAAATGGAGGAAACCATTAAAAGCTCCTCTATAGAGAGAGTTGAGAAACTTCGGACTATCAAAGTTGCTCGGGATAGACTTTTTATTGTTCTTCTATGTCAAATTTTACGAGTATAAGCTTCCTAGATTATTTTGATGCCAAAACACCAACTTTCTATGACAAATGGAGGAAACCATTAAAAGCTCCTCAATAGAGAGAGTTGAGCAACTTCGGACTATCAAAGTTGCTCGGGATAGACTTTTTATGGTTCTTCTATGTCAAATTTTACGAGTATAAGCTTCCTAGATTATTTCGATGCCAAAACACCAACTTTTTATGACAAATGGAGGAAACCATTAAAAGCTCCTCCATAGAGAGAGTTGAGCAACTTCGGACTATCCAAGTTGCTCGGGATAGACTTTTTATGGTTCTTCTATGTCAAATTTTACGAGTATAAGCTTCCTAGATTATTTCGATGCCAAAACACCAACTTTCTACGACAAATGGAGGAAACCATTAAAATCTCCTCCATAGAGAGAGTTGAGCAACTTCAGACTATCAAAGTTGCTCGGGACAGACATTGTATGGTTCTTCTATGTCAAATTTTACGAGTATAAGCTTCCTAGATTATTTCGATGCCAAAACACCAACTTTCTATGACAAATGGAGGAAACCATTAAAAGCTCCTCCATAGTGAGAGTTGAGCAACTTCGGACTATCAAAGTTGCTCGGGATAGACTTTTTATGGTTCTTATATGTCAAATTTTACGAGTATAAGCTTCCTAGATTATTTCGATGCCAAAGCACCAACTTTCTATGACAAATGGACAAAACCGTTAAAAGCTCCTCCATAGAGAGAGTTGAGCAACTTCGGTCTATCAAAGTTGCTCGGGATAGACTTTTTATTGTTCTTCTATGTCAAATTTTACGAGTATAAGCTTCCTAAATTATTTCGATGCCAAAACACCAACTTTCTATGACAAATGGACAAAACCGTTAAATGCTCGTCCATAGAGTGAGTTGAGCAACTTCGGACTATTAAAGTTGCTCGGGATACACTTTTTATTGTTCTTATATGTCAAATTTTATGAGTATAAGCTTCATAGATTATTTCGATGCCAAAACACCAACTTTCTATGGCAGATGGACGAAACCGTTAAAAGCTCCTCCACAGAGAGAGTTGAGCAACTTTGGACTATTATAGTTCCTCGGGATACACTTTTTATTGTTCTTATATGTCAAATTTTATCAGTATAAGTTTCCTAGATTATTTCGATGCCAAAACACCAACTTTCTATGACAAACGGACAAAACCGTTAAAAGCTCATCCATAGAGTGAGTTGAGCAATTTCGGACTATTAAAGTTGCTCGGGATACACTTTTTATTGTTCTTATACGTCAAATTTTACGAGTATAAGCTTCCTAGATTATTTCGATGCCAAAACACCATCATTCTATGACAAAAGGACGAAACCGTTAAAAGCACCTCTACAGAGAGAGTTGAGCAACTTCGGACTATTAAAGTTGCTCGGGATACACTTTTTATGGTTCTTATACGTCAAATTTTACGAGTATAGGCTTCCTAGATTATTTCGATGCCAAAACACCAACTTTCTATGACAAATGGACGAAACCGTTAAAAGCTCCTCTATAGAGAGAGTTGAGCAACTTCGGACTTTTAAAGTTGCTCGGGATACACTTTTTATTGTTCTTATATGTCAAATTTTATGAGTATAAGTTTCCTAGATTATTTCGATGCCAAAACACCAACTTTCTATGACAAATGGAGGAAACCATTAAAAGCTCCTCTATAGAGAGAGTTGAGAAACTTCGGACTATCAAAGTTGCTCGGGATAGACATTTTATGGTTCTTCTGTGTCAAATTTTACGAGTATAAGCTTCATAGATTATTTCGATGCCAAAACACCAACTTTCTATGACAAATGGACAAAACCGTTAAAAGCTCGTCCATAGAGTGAGTTGAGCAACTTTGGACTATCAAAGTTGCTCGGGATACAATTTTTATTGTTCTTATATGTCAAATTTTATGAGTATAAGCTTCATAGATTATTTCGATGCCAAAACACCAACTTTCTATGACAAATGGAGGAAACCATTAAAAGCTCCTACATAGAGAGAGTTGAGCAACTTCGGACTATCAAAGTTGCTCGGGATAGACTTTTTATGGTTCTTCTATGTCAAATTTTACGAGTATAAGCTTCCTAGATTATTTCGATGTCAAAACACCAACTTTTTATGACAAATGGAGGAAACCATTAAAAGCTCCTCCATAGAGAGAGTTGAGCAACTTCGGACTATCAAAGTTGCTCGGGATAGACTTTTTACGGGTTCTTCTATGTCAAATTTTACGAGTATAAGCTTCCTAGATTATTTCGATGCCAAAACACCAACTTTCTATGACAAATGGAGGAAACCCTTAAAATCTCCTCCATAGAGAGAGTTGAGCAACTTCGGACTATCAAAGTTGCTCGGGATAGACATTTTATAGTTCTTCTATGTCAAATTTTACGAGTATAAGCTTCCTAGATTATTTCGATGCCAAAACACCAAATTTCTATGACAAATGGAGGAAACCATTAAAAGCTCCTCCATAGAGAGAGTTGAGCAACTTCGGACTGTTAAATTTGCTCGGGAACACTTTTTTTGTTCTTATATGTCAAATTTTATAAGTATAAGCTTCATAGATTATTTCGATGCCAAAACACCAACTTTCTATGACAAATGGAGGAAACCATTAAAAGCTCCTACATAGAGAGAGTTGAGCAAATTCGGACTATCAAAGTTGCTCGGGATAGACTTTTTATGGTTCTTCTATGTCAAATTTTACGAGTATAAGCTTCCTAGATTATTTCGATGCCAAAACACCAACTTTGTATGACAAATGGAGGAAACCATTAAAAGCTCCTCCATAGAGAGAGTTGAGCAACTTCGGACTATCAAAGTTGCTCGGGATAGACTTTTTATGGTTCTTCTATGTCAAATTTTACGAGTATAAGCTTCCTAGATTATTTCGATGCCAAAACACCAACTTTCTATGATAAATGGAGGAAACCATTAAAATCTCCTCCATAGAGAGAGTTGAGCAACTTCAGACTATCAAAGTTGCTTGGGATAGACATTTTATGGTTCTTCTATGTCAAATTTTACGAGTATAAGCTTCCTAGATTATTTCGATTCCAAAACACCAACTTTCTATGACAAATGGAGGAAACCATTAAAAGCTCCTCCATAGTGAGAGTTCAGCAACTTCGGACTATCAAAGTTGCTCGGGATAGACTTTTTATGGTTCTTATATGTCAAATTTTACGAGTATAAGCTTCCTAGATTATTTCGATGCCAAAACACCAACTTTCTATGACAAATGGACAAAACCGTTAAAAGCTCCTCCATAGAGAGAGTTGAGCAACTTCGGTCTATCAAAGTTGCTCGGGATAGACTTTTTATTGTTCTTCTATGTCAAATTTTACGAGTATAAGCTTCCTAAATTATTTCGATGCCAAAACACCAACTTTCTATGACAAATGGACAAAACCGTTAAAAGCTCGTCCATAGAGTGAGTTGAGCAACTTCGGACTATTAAAGTTGCTCGGGATAGACTTTTTATTGTTCTTATATGTCAAATTTTATGAGTCTAAGCTTCATAGATTATTTCGATGCCAAAACACCAACTTTCTATGACAAATGGAGGAAACCATTAAAAGCTCCTCCATAGAGAGAGTTGAGCAACTTCAGACTATCAAAGTTGCTCGGGATAGACATTTTATGGTTCTTTTATGTCAAATTTTACGAGTATAAGCTTCCTAGATTATTTCGATGCCAAAACACCAACTTTCTATGACAAATGGAGGAAACCATTAAAAGCTCCTCCATAGAGAGAGTTGAGCAACTTCGGACTATCAAAGTTGCTCGGGATAGACTTTTTATGGTTCTTATATGTCAAATTTTACGAGTATAAGCTTCCTAGATTATTTCGATGCCAAAGCACCAACTTTCTATGACAAATGAACAAAACCGTTAAAAGCTCCTCCATAGAGAGAGTTGAGCAACCTCGGTCTATCAAAGTTGCTCGGGATAGACTTTTTATTGTTCTTCTATGTCAAATTTTACGAGTATAAGCTTCCTAAATTATTTCGATGCCAAAACACCAACTTTCTATGACAAATGGACAAAACCGTAAAAAGCTCGTCCATAGAGTGAGTTGAGCAACTTCGGACTATTAAAGTTGCTCGGGATACACTTTTTATTGTTCTTATATGTCAAATTTTATGAGTATAAGCTTCATAGATTATTTCGATGCCAAAACACCAACTTTCTATGGCAGATGGACGAAACCGTTAAAAGCTCCTCCACAGAGAGAGTTGAGCAACTTTGGACTATTAAAGTTCCTCGGGATACACTTTTTATTGTTCTTATATGTCAAATTTTATCAGTATAAGTTTCCTAGATTATTTCGATGCCAAAACACCAACTTTCTATGACAAACGGACAAAACCGTTAAAAGCTCATCCATAGAGTGAGTTGAGCAATTTCGGACTATTAAAGTTGCTCGGGATACACTTTTTATTGTTCTTATACGTCAAATTTTACGACTATAAGCTTCCTAGATTATTTCGATGCCAAAACACCATCTTTCTATGACAAAAGGACGAAACCGTTAAAAGCACCTCTATAGAGAGAGTTGAGCAACTTCGGACTATTAAAGTTGCTCGGGATACACTTTTTATTGTTCTTATACGTCAAATTTTACGAGTATAGGCTTCCTAGATTATTTCGATGCCAAAACACCAACTTTCTATGACAAATGGACGAAACCGTTAAAAGCTCCTCTATAGAGAGAGTTGAGCAACTTCAGGCTATTAAAGTTGCTCGGGATACACTTTTTATTGTTCTTATATGTCAAATTTTATGAGTATAAGTTTCCTAGATTATTTCGATGCCAAAACACCAACTTTCTATGAAAAATGGAGGAAACCATTAAAAGCTCCTCTATAGAGAGAGTTGAGAAACTTCGGACTATCAAAGTTGCTCAGGATAGACTTTTTATTGTTCTTCTATGTCAAATTTTACGAGTATAAGCTTCCTAGATTATTTTGATGCCAAAACACCAACTTTCTATGACAAATGGAGGAAACCATTAAAAGCTCCTCAATAGAGAGAGTTGAGCAACTTCGGACTATCAAAGTTGCTCGGGATAGACTTTTTCTGGTTCTTCTATGTCAAATTTTACGAGTATAAGCTTCCTAAATTATTTCGATGCCAAAACACCAACTTTCTATGACAAATAGACAAAACCGTTAAAAGCTCCTCCATAGAGAGAGTTGAGCAATTTCGGACCATGAAAGTTGCTCGGTGTACAATTTTTATTGTTCTTATACGTCAAATTTTACGAGTATAAGCTTCATAGATTATTTCGATGCCAAAACACCAACTTTCTATGACAAATGAAGGAAACCATTAAAAGCTCCTCCATAGAGAGAGTTGAGCAACTTAGGACTATCAAAGTTGCTCGGGATAGACTTTTTGTGGTTCTTCTATGTCAAATTTTACGAGTATAAGCTTCCTAGATTATTTCGATGCCAAAACACCAACTTTCTATGACAAATGGACGAAACCGTTAAATGCTCCTCCATAGAGAGATTTGAGCAACTTCGGACTATCAAAGTTGCTCGGTATAGACTTTTTATTGTTCTTCTATGTCAAATTTTACGAGTATAAGCTTCCTAAATTATTTCGATGCCAAAACTCCAACTTTCTATGACATACAGAGGAAACCTTTAAAAGCTCCTCCATAGAGAGAGTTGAGCAACTTAGGACTATCATAGTTGCTCGGGATAGACTTTTTGTGGTTCTTCTATGTCAAATTTTACGAGTATAAGCTTCCTAAATTATTTCGATGCCAAAACACCAACTTTCTATGAAAAATGGAGGAAACCATTAAAAGCTCCTCTATAGAGAGAGTTGAGAAACTTCGGACTATCAAAGTTGCTCGGGATAGACTTTTTATTGTTCTTCTATGTCAAATTTTACGAGTATAAGCTTCCTAGATTATTTTGATGCCAAAACACCAACTTTCTATGACAAATGGAGGAAACCATTAAAAGCTCCTCAATAGAGAGAGTTGAGCAACTTCGGACAATCAAAGTTGCTCGGGATAGACTTTTTCTGGTTCTTCTATGTCAAATTTTACGAGTATAAGCTTCCTAGATTATTTCGTTGCCAAAACACCAACTTTCTATGACAAATGGACGAAACCGGTAAAAGCTCCTCCATAGAGAGAGTTGAGCAACTTCGGACTATCAAAGTTGCTCGGGATAGACTTTTTATTGTTCTTCGATGTCAAATTTTACGAGTATAAGCTTCCTAAATTATTTCGATGCCAAAACACCAACTTTCTATGACAAATAGACAAAACCGTTAAAAGCTCCTCCATAGAGAGAGTTGAGCAACTTCGGACTATCAAAGTTGCTCGAGATAGACTTTTTATGGTTCTTATATGTCAAATTTTACGAGTATAAGCTTCCTAGATTATTTCGATGCCAAAGCACCAACTTTCTATGACAAATGGACAAAACCGTTAAAAGCTCCTCCACAGAGAGAGTTGAGCAACTTCGGACGATCAAAGTTGCTCGGGATAGACTTTTTCTGGTTCTTCTATGTCAAATTTTACGAGTATAAGCTTCCTAGATTATTTCGATGCCAAAACACCAACTTTCTATGACAAATGGACGAAACCGTTAAATGCTCCTCCATAGAGAGATTTGAGCAACTTCGGACTATCAAAGTTGCTCGGGATAGACTTTTTATTGTTCTTCGATGTCAAATTTTACGAGTATATGCTTCCTAAATTATTTCGATGCCGAAACACCAACTTTCTATGACAAATAGACAAAAACGTTAAAAGCTCCTCCATAGAGAGAGTTGAGCAATTTCGGACCATGACAGTTGCTCGGTGTACAATTTTGCTTGTTCTTATACGTCAAATTTTACGAGTATAAGCATCCTAGATTATTTCGATCCCAAAACACCAACTTTCTATGACAAATGGACAAAACCGTTAAAAGCTCGTCCATAGAGAGAGTTGAGCAACTTCGGACTATCAAAGTTGCTCGGGATAGACTTTTTGTGGTTCTTCTATGTCAAATTTTACGAGTATAAGCTTCCTAGATTATTTCGATGCCAAAACACCAACTTTCTATGAAAAATGAAGGAAACCATTAAAAGCTCCACCATAGAGAGAGTTGAGCAATTTCAAATCATGAAACTTGCTCGGTGTACAATTTTTATTGTTCTTATACGTCAAGTTTTACGAGTATAAGCTTCCTAGATTATTTCGATGCCAAAACACCAACATTCTATGACAAATAGACAAAACCGTTAAAAGCTCCTCCATAGAGAGAGTTGAGCAATTTCGGACCATGACAGTTGCTCGGTGTACAATTTTGCTTGTTCTTATACGTCAAATTTTACGAGTATAAGCTTCCTAGATTATTTCGATCCCAAAACACCAACTTTCTATGACAAATAGACAAAACCGTTAAAAGCTCCCCCATAGAGAGAGTTGAGCAATTTCGGACCATGACAGTTGCTCGGTGTACAATTTTGCTTGTTCTTATACGTCAAATTTTACGAGTATAAGCTTCCTAGATTATTTCGATGCCAAAACACGAACTTTCTTTGACAATTGGACAAAACCGTTAAAAGCTCCTCCATAGAGAGAGTTGAGCAACTTCGGACCATTAAAGTTGCTCGGTGTACAATTTTTATTGTTCTTATATGTCAAATTTTATGAGTATAAGCTTCATAGATTATTTCGATGCCAAAACACCAACTTTCTATGGCAAATGGACAAAACCTTTAAAAGCTCCTCCATAGAGAGAGTTGAGCAACTTCGGACTATCAAAGTTGCTCGGGATAGACTTTTTATTGTTCTTCTATGTCAAATTTTACGAGTATAAGCTTTCTAAATTATTTCGATGCCAAAACATCAACTTTCTATGACGAATGGACAAAACCGTTAAAAGCTCCTCCATAGAGGGAGTTGAGCAATTTCAAATCATGAAACTTGCTCGGTGTACAATTTTTATTGTTCTTATACGTCAAGTTTTACGAGTATAAGCTTCCTAGATTATTTCGATGCCAAAATACCAACTTTCTATGAAAAATGGAGGAAACCATTAAAGGCTCCTCCATAGAGAGAGTTGAGCAACTTCGGACTATCAAAGTTGCTCGGGATAGACTTTTTATGGTTCTTATATGTCAAATTTTACGAGTATAAGCTTCCTAGATTATTTCGATGCCAAAGCACCAACTTTCTATGACAAATGGACAAAACCGTTAAAAGCTCCTCCATAGAGAGAGTTCAGCAACTTCGGACTATCAAAGTTGCTCGGGGTAGTCTTTTTATTGTTCTGCTATGTCAAATTTTACGAGTATAAGCTTCCTAAATTATTTCGATGCCAAAACACCAACTTTCTATGACAAACAGACAAAACCGTTAAAAGCTTCTCCATATAGAGAGTTAAGCAATTTCGGACCATGAAAGTTGCTCGGTAAAATTTTTTTATTGTTCTTATACGTCAAATTTTTCGAGTATAAGCTTCCTAGATTATTTCGATGCCAAAACACCAACTTTCTATGACAAATGGACGAAACCGTTAAAAGCTCCTCTATAGAGAGAGTTGAGCAACTTCAGGCTATTAAAGTTGCTCGGGATACACTTTTTATTGTTCTTATATGTTAAATTTTATGAATATAAGCTTCCTAGATTATTTTGATGCCAAAACACCAACTTTCTATGACAAATCGAGGAAACCATTAAAAGCTCCTCAATAGAGAGAGTTGAGCAACTTCGGACTATCAAAGTTGCTCGGGATAGACTTTTTCTGGTTCTTCTATGTCAAATTTTACGAGTATAAGCTTCCTAAATTATTTCGATGCCAAAACACCAACTTTCTATGACAAATAGACAAAACCGTTAAAAGCTCCTCGATAGAGAGAGTTGAGCAATTTCGGACCATGAAAGTTGCTCGGTGTACAATTTTTATTGTTCTTATACGTCAAATTTTACGAGTATAAGCTTCATAGATTATTTCGATGCCAAAACACCAACTTTCTATGACAAATGGAGGAAACCATTAAAAGCTCCTCCATAGAGAGAGTTGAGCAACTTAGGACTATCAAAGTTGCTCGGGATAGACTTTTTGTGGTTCTTCTATGTCAAATTTTACGAGTATAAGCTTCCTAGATTATTTCGATGCCAAAACACCAACTTTCTATGAAAAATGAAGGAAACCATTAAAAGCTCCACCATAGAGAGAGTTGAGCAACTTCGGACTATCAAAGTTGCTCGGGATAGACATTTTATGGTTCTTCTATGTCAAATTTTTCGAGTATAAGCTTCCAAGATTATTTCGATGCCAAAACACCAACTTTCTATGACAAATGGACAAAAGCGTTAAAAGCTCCTCCATAGAGAGAGTTGAGCAACTTCGGACTATCAAAGTTGCTCGGGATAGACTTTTTATTGTTCTTCTATGTCAAATTTTACGAGTATAAGCTTCCTAAATTATTTCGATGCCAAAACTCCAACTTTCTATGACAAATAGACAAAACCGTTAAAAGCTCCTCCATAGAGAGAGTTGAGCAACTTCGGACTATCAAAGTTGCTCGGTATAGACTTTTTATTGTTCTTCTATGTCAAATTTTACGAGTATAAGCTTCCTAAATTATTTCGATGCCAAAACTCCAACTTTCTATGACAAATAGAGGAAACCTTTAAAAGCTCCTCCATAGAGAGAGTTGAGCAACTTAGGACTATCAAAGTTGCCCGGGATAGACTTTTTGTGGTTCTTCAATGTCAAATTTTACGAGTATAAGCTTCCTAGATTATTTCGATGCCAAAACACCAACTTTCAATGAAAAATGGAGGAAACCATTAAAAGCTCCTCTATAGAGAGAGTTGAGAAACTTCGGACTATCAAAGTTGCTCGGGATAGACTTTTTATTGTTCTTATAAGTCAAGTTTTACGAGTATAAGCTTCCTAGATTATTTCGATGCCAAAACACCAACTTTCTATGACAAATGGACAAAATCGTTAAAAGCTTGTCAATAGAGAGAGTTGAGCAACTTCGGACTATCGAAGTTGCTCGGGATAGACTTTTTATTGTTCTTCTATGTCAAATTTTACGAGTATAAGCTTCCTAAATTATTTCGATGCCAAAACACCAACTTTCTATGACAAATAGACAAAACCGTTAAAAGCTCCTCCATAGAGAGAGTTGAGCAATTTCGGACCATGAAAGTTGCTCGGTGTACAATTTTTATTGTTCTTATACGTCAAATTTTACGAGTATAAGCTTCATAGATTATTTCGATGCCAAAACACCAACTTTCTATGACAAATGGAGGAAACCATTAAAAGCTCCTCCATAGAGAGAGTTGAGCAACTTAGGACTATCAAAGTTGCTCGGGATAGACTTTTTGTGGTTCTTCTATGTCAAATTTTACGAGTATAAGCTTCATAGAGTATTTCGATGCCAAAACACCAACTTTCTATGGCAAATGGACGAAACCGTTAAAAGCTCCTCCATAGAGAGAGTTGTGCAACTTTAGACTATTAAAGTTGCTCGGGATACACTTTTTATTGTTCTTCTATGTCAAATTTTACGAGTATAAGCTTCCTAAATTATTTCGATGCCAAAACTCCAACTTTCTATGACAAATAGACAAAACCGTTAAAAGCTCCTCCATAGAGAGAGTTGAGCAACTTCGGACTATCAAAGTTGCTCGGTATAGACATTTTATGGTTCTTCTATGTCAAATTTTACGAGTATAAGCTTCCTAGATTAGTTCGATGCCAAAACACCAACTTTCTATGACAAATGGACAAAATCGTTAAAAGCTCGTCCATAGAGAGAGTTGAGCAACTTCGGACTATCAAAGTTGCTCGGGATAGACATTTTATGGTTCTTCTATGTCAAATTTTACGAGTATAAGCTTCCTAGATTATTTCGATGCCAAAACACCAACTTTCTATGACAAATGGACAAAACCGTTAAAAGCTCCTCCATAGAGAGAGTTGAGCAACTTCGGACTATCAAAGTTGCTCGGGATAGACTTTTTATTGTTCTTCTATGTCAAATTTTACAAGTATAAGCTTCCTAAATTATTTCGATGCCAAAACACCAACTTTCTATGACAAATAGACAAAACCATTAAAAGCTCCTCCATAGAAAGAGTTGAGCAACTTCGGACTATCAAAGTTGCTCGGTATAGACATTTTATGGTTCTTCTATGTGAAATTTTACGAGTATAAGCTTCCTAGATTAGTTCGATGCCAAAACACCAACTTTCTATGACAAATGGACAAAATCGTTAAAAGCTCGTCCATAGAGTGAGTTGAGCAACTTCGGACTATTAAAGTTGCTCGGGATATACTTTTTATTGTTCTTATATGTCAAATTTTTTGAGTATAAGCTTCATAGATTATTTCGATGCCAAAACACCAACTTTCTATGGCAAATGGACGAAACCGTTAAAAGCTCCTCCATAGAGAGAGTTGAGCAACTTTGGACTATTAAAGTTGCTCGGGATACACTTTTTATTGTTCTTCTATGTAAAATTTTACGAGTATAAGCTTCCTAAATTATTTCGATGCCAAAACACCAACTTTCTATGACAAATAGACAAAACCGTTAAAAGCTCCTCCATAGAGAGAGTTGAGCAACTTCGGACTATCAAAGTTGCTCGGTATAGACATTTTATGGTTCTTCTATGTCAAATTTTACGAGTATAAGCTTCCTAGATTAGTTCGATGCCAAAACACCAACTTTCTATGACAAATGGACAAAATCTTTAAAAGCTCGTCCATAGAGAGAGTTGAGCAACTTCGGACTATCAAAGTTGCTCGGGGTAGACATTTTATGGTTCTTCTATGTCAAATTTTACGAGTATAAGCTTCCTAGATTATTTCGATGCCAAAACACCAACTTTCTATGACAAATGGACAAAACTGTTAAAAGCTCCTCCATAGAGAGAGTTGAGCAACTTCGGACTATCAAAGTTGCTCGGGATAGACTTTTTATTGTTCTTCTATATCAAATTTTACAAGTAAAAGCTTCCTAAATTATTTCGATGCCAAAACACCAACTTTCTATGACAAATAGACAAAACCATTAAAAGCTCCTCCATAGAAAGAGTTGAACAACTTCGGACTATCAAAGTTGCTCGGTATAGACATTTTATGGTTCTTCTATGTCAAATTTTCGAGTATAAGCTTCCTAGATTAGTTCGATGCCAAAACACCAACTTTCTATGACAAATGGACAAAATCGTTAAAAGCTCATCCATAGAGTGAGTTGAGCAACTTCGGACTATTAAAGTTGCTCGGGATATACTTTTTATTGTTCTTATATGTCAAATTTTTTGAGTATAAGCTTCATAGATTATTTCGATGCCAAAACACCAACTTTCTATGGCAAATGGACGAAACCGTTAAAAGCTCCTCCATAGAGAGAGTTGAGCAACTTTGGACTATGAAAGTTGCTCGAGATACACTTTTTATTGTTCTTCTATGTCAAATTTTACGAGTATAAGCTTCCTAAATTATTTCGATGCCAAAACACCAACTTTCTATGACAAATAGACAAAACCGTTAAATGCTCCTCCATAGAGAGAGTTGAGCAACTTCGGACTATCAATGTTGCTCGGTATAGACATTTTATGGTTTTTCTATGTCAAATTTTACGAGTATAAGCTTCCTAGATTATTTCGATGCCAAAACACCAACTTTCTATGACAAATGGACAAAATCGTTAAAAGCTCGTCCATAGAGAGAGTTGAGCAACTTCGGACTATCAAAGTTGCTCGGTATAGACATTTTATGGTTCTTCTATGTCGAATTTTACGAGTATAAGCTTCCTAGATTATTTCGCTGCCAAAACACCAACTTTCTATGACAAATGGACAAAACCGTTAAAAGCTCCTCCATAGAGAGAGTTGTGCAACTTCGGACTATCAAAGTTGCTCGGGATAGACTTTTTATTGTTCTTCTATGTCAAATTTTACGAGTATAAGCTTCCTAAATTATTTCGATGCCAAAACTCCAACTTTCTATGACAAATAGACAAAACCGTTAAAAGCTCCTCCATAGAGAGAGTTGAGCAATTTCGGACTATCAAAGTTGCTCGGTATAGACATTTTATGGTTCTTCTATGTCAAATTTTACGAGTATAAGCTTCCTAGATTAGTTCGATGCCAAAACACCAACTTTCTATGACAAATCGACAAAATCGTTAAAAGCTCGTCCATAGAGAGAGTTGAGCAACTTCGGACTATCAAAGTTGCTCGGGATAGACATTTTATGTTTCTTCTATGTCAAATTTTACGAGTATAAGCTTCCTAGATTATTTCGATGCCAAAACACCAACTTTCTATGACAAATGGACAAAACCGTTAAAAGCTCCTCCATAGAGAGAGTTGAGCAACATCGAACTATCAAAGTTGCTCGGGATAGACTTTTTATTGTTCTTCTATGTCAAATTTTACAAGTATAAGCTTCCTAAATTATTTCGATGCCAAAACACCAACTTTCTATGACAAATAGACAAAACCATTAAAAGCTCCTCCATAGAAAGAGTTGAGCAACTTCGGACTATCAAAGTTGCTCGGTATAGATATTTTATGGTTCTTCTATGTCAAATTTTACGAGTATAAGCTTCCTAGATTATTTCGATGCCAAAACACCAACTTTCTATGACAAATGGACAAAATCGTTAAAACCTCGTCCATAGTGTGAGTTGAGCAACTTCGGACTATTAAAGTTGCTCGGGATATACTTTTTATTGTTCTTATATGTCAAATTTTTTGAGTATAAGCTTCATAGATTATTTCGATGCCGAAACACCAACTTTCTATGGCAAATGGACGAAACCGTTAAAAGCTCCTCCATAGAGAGAGTTGAGCAACTTTAGACTATTAAAGTTGCTCGGGATACACTTTTTATTGTTCTTCTATGTCAAATTTTACGAGTATAAGCTTCCTAAATTATATCGATGCCAAAACACCAACTTTCTATGACAAATAGACAAAACCGTTAAAAGCTCCTCCATAGAGAGAGTTGAGCAACTTCGGACTATCAAAGTTGCTCGGTATAGACATTTTATGGTTCTTCTATGTCAAATTTTACGAGTATGAGCTTCCTAGATTGGTTCGATGCCAAAACACCAACTTTCTATGACAAATGGACAAAATCGTTAAAAGCTCGTCCATAGAGAGAGTTGAGCAACTTCGGACTATCAAAGTTTTTCGGGATAGACATTTTATGGTTCTTCTATGTCAAATTTTACGAGTATAAGCTTCCTAGATTATTTCGATGACAAAACACCAACTTTCTATGACAAATGGACAAAACCGTTAAAAGCTCCTCCATATAGAGAGTTGAGCAACTTCGGACTATCAAAGTTGCTCGGGATAGACTTTTTATTGTTCTTCTATGTCAAATTTTACGAGTATAAGCTTCCTAAATTATTTCGATGCCAAAACACCAACTTTCTATGACAAATAGACAAAACCGTTAAAAGCTCCTCCATAGAGAGAGTTGAGCAACTTCGGACTATCAAAGTTGCTCGGGATAGACATTTTATGGTTCTTCTATGTCAAATTTTACGAGTATAAGCTTCCTAGATTATTTCGATGCCAAAACACCAACTTTCTATGACAAATGGACAAAACCGTTAAAAGCTCCTCCATAGAGAGAGTTGAGCAACTTCGGACTATCAAAGTTGCTCGGGATAGACTTTTTATTGTTCTTCTATGTCAAATTTTACAAGTATAAGCTTCCTAAATTATTTCGATGCCAAAACACCAACTTTCTATGACAAATAGACAAAACCATTAAAAGCTCCTCCATAGAAAGAGTTGAGCAACTTCGGACTATCAAAGTTGCTCGGGATAGACTTTTTATTGTTCTTCTATGTCAAATTTTACGAGTATAAGCTTCCTAGATTAGTTCGATGCCAAAACACCAACTTTCTATGACAAATCGACAAAATCGTTAAAAGCTCGTCCATAGAGAGAGTTGAGCAACTTCGGACTATCAAAGTTGCTCGGGATAGACATTTTATGGTTCTTCTATCTCAAATTTTACGAGTATAAGCTTCATAGATTATTTCGATGCCAAAACACCAACTTTCTATGACAAATGGATAAAACCGTTAAAAGCTCCTCCATAGAGAGAGTTGAGCAACTTCGAACTATCAAAGTTGCTCGGGATAGACTTTTTATTGTTCTTCTATGTCAAATTTTACAAGTATAAGCTTCCTAAATTATTTCGATGCCAAAACACCAACTTTCTATGACAAATAGACAAAACCATTAAAAGCTCCTCCATAGAAAGAGTTGAGCAACTTCGGACTATCAAAGTTGCTCGGTATAGACATTTTATGGTTCTTCTATGTCAAATTTTACGAGTATAAGCTTCCTAGATTAGTTCGATGCCAAAACACCAACTTTCTATGACAAATGGACAAAATCATTAAAAGCTCGTCCATAGAGTGAGTTGAGCAACTTCGGACTATTAAAGTTGCTCAGGATATACTTTTTATTGTTCTTATATGTCAAATTTTTTGAGTATAAGCTTCATAGATTATTTCGATGCCGAAACACCAACTTTCTATGGCAAATGGACGAAACCGTTAAAAACTCCTCCATAGAGAGAGTTGAGCAACTTTGGACTATTAAAGTTGCTCGGGATACACTTTTTATTGTTCTTCTATGTCAAATTTTACGAGTATAAGCTTCCTAAATTATATCGATGCCAAAACACCAACTTTCTATGACAAATAGACAAAACCGTTAAAAGCTCCTCCATAGAGAGAGTTGAGCAACTTCGGACTATCAAAGTTGCTCGGTATAGACATTTTATGGTTCTTCTATGTCAAATTTTACGAGTATGAGCTTCCTAGATTGGTTCGATGCCAAAACACCTACTTTCTATGACAAATGGACAAAATCGTTAAAAGCTCGTCCATAGAGAGAGTTGAGCAACTTCGGACTATCAAAGTTTTTCGGGATAGACATTTTATGGTTCTTCTATGTCAAATTTTACGAGTATAAGCTTCCTAGATTATTTCGATGCCAAAACACCAACTTTCTATGACAAATGGACAAAACCGTTAAAAGCTCCTCCATAGAGAGAGTTGAGCAACTTCGAACTATCAAAGTTGCTCGGGATAGACTTTTTATTGTTCTTCTATGTCAAATTTTACGAGTATAAGCTTCCTAGATTATTTCGATGCCAAAACACCAACTTTCTATGACAAATGGACAAAACCGTTAAAAGCTCCTCCATAGAGAGAGTTGAGCAACTTCGGACTATCAAAGTTGCTCGGGATAGACTTTTTATTGTTCTTCTATGTCAAATTTTACAAGTATAAGCTTCCTAAATTATTTCGATGCCAAAACACCAACTTTCTATGACAAATAGACAAAACCGTTAAAAGCTCCTCCATAGAGAGAGTTGAGCAACTTCGGACTATCAAAGTTGCTCGGTATAGACATTTTATGGTTCTTCTATGTCAAATTTTACGAGTATGAGCTTCCTAGATTGGTTCGATGCCAAAACACCTACTTTCTATGACAAATGGACAAAATCGTTAAAAGCTCGTCCATAGAGAGAGTTGAGCAACTTCGGACTATCAAAGTTTTTCGGGATAGACATTTTATGGTTCTTCTATGTCAAATTTTACGAGTATAAGCTTCCTAGATTATTTCGATGCCAAAACACCAACTTTCTATGACAAATGGACAAAACCGTTAAAAGCTCCTCCATAGAGAGAGTTGAGCAACTTCGGACTATCAAAGTTGCTCGGGATAGACATTTTATGGTTCTTCTATGTCAAATTTTACGAGTATAAGCTTCCTAGATTATTTCGATGCCAAAACACCAACTTTCTATGACAAATGGACAAAACCGTTAAAAGCTCCTCCATAGAGAGAGTTGAGCAACTTCGGACTATCAAAGTTGCTCGGGATAGACTTTTTATTGTTCTTCTATGTCAAATTTTACAAGTATAAGCTTCCTAAATTATTTCGATGCCAAAACACCAACTTTCTATGACAAATAGACAAAACCATTAAAAGCTCCTCCATAGAAAGAGTTGAGCAACTTCGGACTATCAAAGTTGCTCGGTATAGACATTTTATGATTCTTCTATGTCAAATTTTACGAGTATAAGCTTCCTAGATTAGTTCGATGCCAAAACACCAACTTTCTATGACAAATCGACAAAATCGTTAAAAGCTCGTCCATAGAGAGAGTTGAGCAACTTCGGACTATCAAAGTTGCTCGGGATAGACATTTTATGGTTCTTCTATCTCAAATTTTACGAGTATAAGCTTCATAGATTATTTCGATGCCAAAACACCAACTTTCTATGACAAATGGACAAAACCGTTAAAAGCTCCTCCATAGAGAGAGTTGAGCAACTTCGAACTATCAAAGTTGCTCGGGATAGACTTTTTATTGTTCTTCTATGTCAAATTTTACAAGTATAAGCTTCCTAAATTATTTCGATGCCAAAACACCAACTTTCTATGACAAATAGACAAAACCATTAAAAGCTCCTCCATAGAAAGAGTTGAGCAACTTCGGACTATCAAAGTTGCTCGGTATAGACATTTTATGGTTCTTCTATGTCAAATTTTACGAGTATAAGCTTCCTAGATTAGTTCGATGCCAAAACACCAACTTTCTATGACAAATGGACAAAATCATTAAAAGCTCGTCCATAGAGTGAGTTGAGCAACTTCGGACTATTAAAGTTGCTCAGGATATACTTTTTATTGTTCTTATATGTCAAATTTTTTGAGTATAAGCTTCATAGATTATTTCGATGCCGAAACACCAACTTTCTATGGCAAATGGACGAAACCGTTAAAAGCTCCTCCATAGAGAGAGTTGAGCAACTTTGGACTATTAAAGTTGCTCGGGATACACTTTTTATTGTTCTTCTATGTCAAATTTTACGAGTATAAGCTTCCTAAATTATATCGATGCCAAAACACCAACTTTCTATGACAAATAGACAAAACCGTTAAAAGCTCCTCCATAGAGAGAGTTGAGCAACTTCGGACTATCAAAGTTGCTCGGTATAGACATTTTATGGTTCTTCTATGTCAAATTTTACGAGTATGAGCTTCCTAGATTGGTTCGATGCCAAAACACCAACTTTCTATGACAAATGGACAAAATCGTTAAAAGCTCGTCCATAGAGAGAGTTGAGCAACTTCGGACTATCAAAGTTTTTCGGGATAGACATTTTATGGTTCTTCTATGTCAAATTTTACGAGTATAAGCTTCCTAGATTATTTCGATGCCAAAACACCAACTTTCTATGACAAATGGACAAAACCGTTAAAAGCTCCTCCATATAGAGAGTTGAGCAACTTCGGACTATCAAAGTTGCTCGGGATAGACTTTTTATTGTTCTTCTATGTCAAATTTTACGAGTATAAGCTTCCTAAATTATTTCGATGCCAAAACACCAACTTTCTATGACAAATAGACAAAACCGTTAAAAGCTCCTCCATAGAGAGAGTTGAGCAACTTCGGACTATCAATGTTGCTCGGTATAGACATTTTATGGTTCTTCTATGTAAAATTTTACGAGTATAAGCTTCCTAGATTATTTCGATGCAAAAACACCAACTTTCTATGACAAATGGACAAAATCGTTAAAAGCTCGTCCATAGAGAGAGTTGAGCAACTTCGGACTATCAAAGTTGCTCGGTATAGACATTTTATGGTTCTTCTATGTCAAATTTTACGAGTATAAGCTTCCTAGATTATTTCGATGCCAAAACTCCAACTTTCTATGACAAATGGACAAAACCGTTAAAAGCTCCTCCATAGAGAGAGTTGAGCAACTTCGGACTATCAAAGTTGCTCGGGATAGACATTTTATGGTTCTTCTATGTCAAATTTTACGAGTATAAGCTTCCTAGATTATTTCGATGCCAAAACACCAACTTTCTATGACAAATGGACAAAACCGTTAAAAGCTCCTCCATAGAGAGAGTTGAGCAACTTCGGACTATCAAAGTTGCTCGGGATAGACTTTTTATTGTTCTTCTATGTCAAATTTTACAAGTATAAGCTTCCTAAATTATTTCGATGCCAAAACACCAACTTTCTATGACAAATAGACAAAACCATTAAAAGCTCCTCCATAGAAAGAGTTGAGCAACTTCGGACTATCAAAGTTGCTCGGTATAGACATTTTATGGTTCTTCTATGTCAAATTTTACGAGTATAAGCTTCCTAGATTAGTTCGATGCCAAAACACCAACTTTCTATGACAAATGGACAAAATCGTTAAAAGCTCGTCCATAGAGTGAGTTGAGCAACTTCGGACTATTAAAGTTGCTCGGGATATACTTTTTATTGTTCTTATATGTCAAATTTTTTGAGTATAAGCTTCATAGATTATTTCGATGCCAAAACACCAAGTTTCTATGGCAAAGGGACGAAACCGTTAAAAGCTCCTCCATAGAGAGAGTTGAGCAACTTTGGACTATTAAAGTTGCCCGAGACACACTTTTTATTGTTCTTCTATGTCAAATTTTACGAGTATAAGCTTCCTAAATTATTTCGATGGCAAAACACCAACTTTCTATGACAAATAGACAAAACCGTTAAAAGCTCCTCCATAGAGAGAGTTGAGCAACTTCGGACTATCAAAGTTGCTCGGTATAGACATTTTATGGTTCTTCTATGTCAAATTTTACGAGTATAAGCTTCCTAGATTAGTTCGATGCCAAAACACCAACTTTCTATGAAAAATGGACAAAACCGTTAAAAGCTCCTCCATAGAGAGAGTTGAGCAACTTCGGACTATCAAAGTTGCTCGGGATAGACATTTTATGGTTCTTCTATGTCAAATTTTACGAGTATAAGCTTCCTAGATTATTTCGATACCAAAACACCAACTTTCTATGACAAATGGACAAAACCGTTAAAAGCTCCTCCATAGAGAGAGTTGAGCAACTTCGGACTATCAAAGTTGCTCGGGATAGACTTTTTATTGTTCTTCTATGTCAAATTTTACAAGTATAAGCTTCCTAAATTATTTCGATGCCAAAACACCAACTTTCTATGACAAATAGACAAAACCATTAAAAGCTCCTCCATAGAAAGAGTTGAGCAACTTCGGACTATCAAAGTTGCTCGGTATAGACATTTTATGGTTCTTCTATGTCAAATTTTACGAGTATAAGCTTCCTAGATTAGTTCGATGCCAAAACACCAACTTTCTATGACAAATGGACAAAATCGTTAAAAGCTCGTCCATAGAGTGAGTTGAGCAACTTCGGACTATTAAAGTTGCTCGGGATATACTTTTTATTGTTCTTATATGTCAAATTTTTTGAGTATAAGCTTCATAGATTATTTCGATGCCAAAACACCAAGTTTCTATGGCAAAGGGACGAAACCGTTAAAAGCTCCTCCATAGAGAGAGTTGAGCAACTTTGGACTATTAAAGTTTCCCGAGACACACTTTTTATTATTCTTCTATGTCAAATTTTACGAGTATAAGCTTCCTAAATTATTTCGATGCCAAAACACCAACTTTCTATGACAAATAGACAAAACCGTTAAAAGCTCCTCCATAGAGAGAGTTGAGCAACTTCGGACTATCAAAGTTGCTCGGTATAGACATTTTATGGTTCTTCTATGTCAAATTTTACGAGTATAAGCTTCCTAGATTAGTTCGATGCCAAAACACCAACTTTCTATGACAAATGGACAAAACCGTTAAAAGCTCCTCCATAGAGAGAGTTGAGCAACTTCGGACTATCAAAGTTGCTCGGGATAGACATTTTATGGTTCTTCTATGTCAAATTTTACGAGTATAAGCTTCCTAGATTATTTCGATGCCAAAACACCAACTTTCTATGACAAATGGACAAAACCGTTAAAAGCTCCTCCATAGAGAGAGTTGAGCAACTTCGGACTATCAAAGTTGCTCGGGATAGACTTTTTATTGTTCTTCTATGTCAAATTTTACAAGTATAAGCTTCCTAAATTATTTCGATGCCAAAACACCAACTTTCTATGACAAATAGACAAAACCATTAAAAGCTCCTCCATAGAAAGAGTTGAGCAACTTCGGACTATCAATGTTGCTCGGTATAGACATTTTATGGTTCTTCTATGTCAAATTTTACGAGTATAAGCTTCCTAGATTAGTTCGATGCCAAAACACCAACTTTCTATGACAAATGGACAAAATCGTTAAAAGCTCGTCCATAGAGTGAGTTGAGCAACTTCGGACTATTAAAGTTGCTCGGGATATACTTTTTATTGTTCTTATATGTCAAATTTTACGAGTATAAGCTTCCTAGATTATTTCGAAGCCAAAACTCCAACTTTCTATGACAAATGGACAAAACCGTTAAAAGCTCGTCCATAGAGATAGTTGAGCAACTTCGGACTATCAAAGTTGTTCGGGATAGACATTTTATAGTTCTTCTATGTCAAATTTTACGAGTATAAGCTTCCAAGATTATTTCGATGCCAAAACACCAACTTTCTATGACAAATGGACAAAACCGTTAAAAGCTCCTCCATAGAGAGAGTTGAGCAACTTCAGACTATCAAAGTTGCTCGGGATAGACTTTTTATTGTTCTTCTATGTCAAATTTTACAAGTATAAGCTTCCTAAATTATTTCGATGCCAAAACACCAACTTTCTATGACAAATAGACAAAACCATTAAAAGCTCCTCCATAGAAAGAGTTGAGCAACTTCGGACTATCAAAGTTGCTCGGTATAGACATTTTATGGTTCTTCTATGTCAAATTTTACGAGTATAAGCTTCCTAGATTATTTCGATGCCAAAACACCAACTTTCTATGACAAATGGACAAAACCGTTAAAAGCTCCTCCATAGAGAGAGTTGAGCAACTTCGGACTATCAAAGTTGCTCGGGATAGACTTTTTATTGTTCTTCTATGTCAAATTTTACAAGTATAAGCTTCCTAAATTATTTCGATGCCAAAACACCAACTTTCTATGACAAATGGACAAAACCATTAAAAGCTCCTCCATAGAGAGAGTTGAGCAACTTTGGACTATTAAAGTTGCTCGGTATTGACATTTTATGGTTCTTCTATGTCAAATTTTACGAGTATAAGCTTCCTAGATTAGTTCGATGCCAAAACACCAACTTTCTATGACAAATGGACAAAATCGTTAAAAGCTCGTCCATAGAGTGAGTTGAACAACTTCGGACTATTAAAGTTGCTCGGGATATACTTTTTATTGTTCTTATATGTCAAATTTTACGAGTATAAGCTTCCTAGATTATTTCGATGCCAAAACTCCAACTTTCTATGACAAATGGACAAAACCGTTAAAAGCTCCTCCATAGAGATAGTTGAGCAACTTCGGACTATCAAAGTTGCTCGGGATAGACATTTTATGGTTCTTCTATGTCAAATTTTACGAGTATAAGCTTCCTAGATTATTTCGATGCCAAAACACCAACTTTCTATGACAAATGGACAAAACCGTTAAAAGCTCCTCCATAGAGAGAGTTGAGCAACTTCGGACTATCAAAGTTGCTCGGGATAGACTTTTTATTGTTCTTCTATGTCAAATTTTACAAGTAGAAGCTTCCTAAATTATTTCGATGCCAAAACACCAACTTTCTATGACAAATAGACAAAACCATTAAAAGCTCCTCCATAGAAAGAGTTGAGCAACTTCGGACTATCAAAGTTGCTCGGTATAGACATTTTATGGTTCTTCTATGTCAAATATTACGAGTATAAGCTTCCTAGATTAGTTCGATGCCAAAACACCAACTTTCTATGACAAATGGACAAAATCGTTAAAAGCTCGTCCATAGAGTGAGTTGAGCAACTTCGGACTATTAAAGTTGCTCGGGATATACTTTTTATTGTTCTTATATGTCAAATTTTTTGTGTATAAGCTTCCTAGATTATTTCGATGCCAAAACACCAACTTTCTATGACAAATGGACAAAACCGTTAAAAGCTCCTCCATAGAGAGAGTTGAGCAACTTCGGACTATCAAAGTTGCTCGGGATAGACTTTTTATTGTTCTTCTATGTCAAATTTTATGAGTATAAGCTTCCTAAATTATTTCGATGCCAAAACACCAACTTTCTATGACAAATAGACAAAACCGTTAAAAGCTCCTCTATAAAGAGAGTTGAGCAACTTCGGACTATCAAAGTTGCTCGGTATAGACATTTTATGGTTCTTCTATGTCAAATTTTACGAGTATAAGCTTCCTAGATTAGTTCGATGCCAAAACACCAACTTTCTATGACAAATGGACAAAATCGTTAAAAGCTCGTCCATAGAGAGAGTTGAGCAACTTCGGACTATCAAAGTTGCTCGGTATAGACATTTTATGGTTCTTCTATGTCAAATTTTACGAGTATAGGCTTCCTAGATTATTTCGATGCCAAAACACCAACTTTCTATGACAAATGGACAAAACCGTTAAAAGCTTTTCCATAGAGAGAGTTGAGCAACTTCGGACTATCAAAGTTGCTCGGGATAGACATTTTATGCTTCTTCTATGTCAAATTTTACGAGTATAAGCTTCCTAGATTAGTTCGATGCCAAAACACCAACTTTCTATGACAAATGGACAAAATCGTTAAAAGCTCGTCCATAGAGTGAGTTGAGCAACTTCGGACTATTAAAGTTGCTCGGGATATACTTTTTATTGTTCTTATATGTCAAATTTTTTGAGTATAAGCTTCATAGATTATTTCGATGCCAAAACACCAACTTTCTATGGCAAATGGACGAAACCGTTAAAAGCTCCTCCATAGAGAGAGTTGAGCAACTTTGGACTATTAAAGTTGCTCGAGATACACTTTTTATTGTTCTTCTATGTCAAATTTTACGAGTATAAGCTTCCTAAATTATTTCGATGCCAAAACACCAACTTTCTATGACAAATAGACAAAACCGTTAAAAGCTCCTCCATAGAGAGAGTTGAGAAACTTCGGACTATCAAAGTTGCTCGGTATAGACATTTTATGGTTCTTCTATGTCAAATTTTACGAGTATAAGCTTCCTAGATTAGTTCGATGCCAAAACACCAACTTTCTATGACAAATAGACAAAACCATTAAAAGCTCCTCCATAGAGAGAGTTGAGCAACTTTGGACTATTAAAGTTGCTCGGTATAGACATTTTATGGTTCTTCTATGTCAAATTTTACGAGTATAAGCTTCCTAGATTAGTTCGATGCCAAAACACCAACTTTCTATGACAAATGGACAAAATCGTTAAAAGCTCGTCCATAGAGTGAGTTGAGCAACTTCGGACTATTAAAGTTGCTCGGGATATACTTTTTATTGTTCTTATATGTCAAATTTTTTGAGTATAAGCTTCATAGATTATTTCGATGCCAAAACACCAACTTTCTATGGCAAATGGACGAAACCGTTAAAAGCTCCTCCATAGAGAGAGTTGAGCAACTTTGGACTATTAAAGTTGCTCGAGATACACTTTTTATTGTTCTTCTATGTCAAATTTTACGAGTATAAGCTTCCTAAATTATTTCGATGCCAAAACACCAAATTTCTATGACAAATAGACAAAACCATTAAAAGCTCCTCCATAGAGAGAGTTGAGAAACTTCGGACTATCAAAGTTGCTCGGGATAGACTTTTTATTTTTCTTCTATGTCAAATTTTACAAGTATAAGCTTCCTAAATTATTTCGATGCCAAAACACCAACTTTCTATGACAAATAGACAAAACCATTAAAAGCTCCTCCATAGAAAGAGTTGAGCAACTTCGGACTATCAAAGTTGCTCGGTATAGACATTTTATGGTTCTTCTATGTCAAATTTTACGAGTATAAGCTTCCTAGATTAGTTCGATGCCAAAACACCAACTTTCTATGACAAATCGACAAAATCGTTAAAAGCTCGTCCATAGAGAGAGTTGAGCAACTTCGGACTATCAAAGTTGCTCGGGATAGACATTTTTTGGTTCTTCTATGTCAAATTTTACGAGTATAAGCTTCCTAGATTATTTCGATGCCAAAACACCAACTTTCTATGACAAATGGACAAAACCGTTAAAAGCTCCTCCATAGAAAGAGTTGAGCAACTTCGGACTATCAAAGTTGCTCGGTATAGACATTTTATGGTTCTTCTATGTCAAATTTTACGAGTATAAGCTTCCTAGATTAGTTCGATGCCAAAACACCAACTTTCTATGACAAATGGACAAAACCGTTAAAAGCTCCTCCATAGAAAGAGTTGAGCAACTTCGGACTATTAAAGTTGCTCGGGATATACTTTTTATTGTTCTTATATGTCAAATTTTTTGAGTATAAGCTTCATAGATTATTTCGATGCCAAAACACCAACTTTCTATGGTAAAGGGACGAAACTGTTAAAAGCTCCTCCATAGAGAGAGTTGAGCAACTTTGGACTATTAAAGTTGCCCGCGATACACTTTTTATTGTTCTTCTATGTCAAATTTTACGAGTATAAGCTTCCTAAATTATTTCGATGCCAAAACACCAACTTTCTATGACAAATAGACAAAACCGTTAAAAGCTCCTCCATAGAGAGAGTTGAGCAACTTCGGACTATCAAAGTTGCTCGGTATAGACATTTTATGGTTCTTCTATGTCAAATTTTACGAGTATAAGCTTCCTAGATTAGTTCGATGCCAAAACACCAACTTTCTATGACAAATGGACGAAACCGTTAAAAGCTCCTCCATAGAGAGAGTTGAGCAACTTCGGACTATCAAAGTTGCTCGGGATAGACATTTTATGGTTCTTCTATGTCAAATTTTACGAGTATAAGCTTCCTAGATTATTTCGATGCCAAAACACCAACTTTCTATGACAAATAGACAAAACCATTAAAAGCTCCTCCATAGAAAGAGTTGAGCAACTTCGGACTATCAAAGTTGCTCGGTATAGACATTTTATGGTTCTTCTATGTCAAATTTTACGAGTATAAGCTTCCTAGATTAGTTCGATGCCAAAACACCAACTTTCTATGACAAATCGACAAAATCGTTAAAAGCTCGTCCATAGAGAGAGTTGAGCAACTTCGGACTATCAAAGTTGCTCGGGATAGACATTTTATGGTTCTTCTATCTCAAATTTTACGAGTATAAGCTTCATAGATTATTTCGATGCCAAAACACCAACTTTCTATGACAAATGGACAAAACCGTTAAAAGCTCCTCCATAGAGAGAGTTGAGCAACTTCGAACTATCAAAGTTGCTCGGGATAGACTTTTTATTGTTCTTCTATGTCAAATTTTACAAGTATAAGCTTCCTAAATTATTTCGATGCCAAAACACCAACTTTCTATGACAAATAGACAAAACCATTAAAAGCTCCTCCATAGAAAGAGTTGAGCAACTTCGGACTATCAAAGTTGCTCGGTATAGACATTTTATGGTTCTTCTATGTCAAATTTTACGAGTATAAGCTTCCTAGATTAGTTCGATTCCAAAACACCAACTTTCTATGACAAATGGACAAAATCATTAAAAGCTCGTCCATAGAGTGAGTTGAGCAACTTCGGTCTATTAAAGTTGCTCAGGATATACTTTTTATTGTTCTTATATGTCAAATTTTTTGAGTATAAGCTTCATAGATTATTTCGATGCCGAAACACCAACTTTCTATGGCAAATGGACGAAACCGTTAAAAACTCCTCCATAGAGAGAGTTGAGCAACTTTGGACTATTAAAGTTGCTCGGGATACACTTTTTATTGTTCTTCTATGTCAAATTTTACGAGTATAAGCTTCCTAAATTATATCGATGCCAAAACACCAACTTTCTATGACAAATAGACAAAACCGTTAAAAGCTCCTCCATAGAGAGAGTTGAGCAACTTCGGACTATCAAAGTTGCTCGGTATAGACATTTTATGGTTCTTCTATGTCAAATTTTACGAGTATGAGCTTCCTAGATTGGTTCGATGCCAAAACACCAACTTTCTATGACAAATGGACAAAATCGTTAAAAGCTCGTCCATAGAGAGAGTTGAGCAACTTCGGACTATCAAAGTTTTTCGGGATAGACATTTTATGGTTCTTCTATGTCAAATTTTACGAGTATAAGCTTCCTAGATTATTTCGATGCCAAAACACCAACTTTCTATGACAAATGGACAAAACCGTTAAAAGCTCCTCCATAGAGAGAGTTGAGCAACTTCGAACTATCAAAGTTGCTCGGGATAGACTTTTTATTGTTCTTCTATGTCAAATTTTACAAGTATAAGCTTCCTAAATTATTTCGATGCCAAAACACCAACTTTCTATGACAAATAGACAAAACCATTAAAAGCTCCTCCATAGAAAGAGTTGAGCAACTTCGGACTATCAAAGTTGCTCGGTATAGACATTTTATGGTTCTTCTATGTCAAATTTTACGAGTATAAGCTTCCTAGATTGGTTCGATGCCAAAACACCAACTTTCTATGACAAATGGAAAAAATCATTAAAAGCTCGTCCATAGAGTGAGTTGAGCAACTTCGGACTATTAAAGTTGCTCAGGATATACTTTTTATTGTTCTTATATGTCAAATTTTTTGAGTATAAGCTTCATAGATTATTTCGATGCCGAAACACCAACTTTCTATGGCAAATGGACGAAACCGTTAAAAGCTCCTCCATAGAGAGAGTTGAGCAACTTTGGACTATTAAAGTTGCTCGGGATACACTTTTTATTGTTCTTCTATGTCAAATTTTACGAGTATAAGCTTCCTAAATTATATCGATGCCAAAACACCAACTTTCTATGACAAATAGACAAAACCGTTAAAAGCTCCTCCATAGAGAGAGTTGAGCAACTTCGGACTATCAAAGTTGCTCGGTATAGACATTTTATGGTTCTTCTATGTCAAATTTTACGAGTATGAGCTTCCTAGATTGGTTCGATGCCAAAACACCAACTTTCTATGACAAATGGACAAAATCGTTAAAAGCTCGTCCATAGAGAGAGTTGAGGAACTTCGGACTATCAAAGTTTTTCGGGATAGACATTTTATGGTTCTTCTATGTCAAATTTTACGAGTATAAGCTTCCTAGATTATTTCGATGCCAAAACACCAACTTTCTATGACAAATGGACAAAACCGTTAAAAGCTCCTCCATATAGAGAGTTGAGCAACTTCGGACTATCAAAGTTGCTCGGGATAGACTTTTTATTGTTCTTCTATGTCAAATTTTACGAGTATAAGCTTCCTAAATTATTTCGATGCCAAAACACCAACTTTCTATGACAAATAGACAAAACCGTTAAAAGCTCCTCCATAGAGAGAGTTGAGCAACTTCGGACTATCAATGTTGCTCGGTATAGACATTTTACGGTTCTTCTATGTAAAATTTTACGAGTATAAGCTTCCTAGATTATTTCGATGCCAAAACACCAACTTTCTATGACAAATGGACAAAATCGTTAAAAGCTCGTCCATAGAGAGAGTTGAGCAACTTCGGACTATCAAAGTTGCTCGGTATAGACATTTTATGGTTCTTCTATGTCAAATTTTACGAGTATAAGCTTCCTAGATTATTTCGATGCCAAAACTCCAACTTTCTATGACAAATGGACAAAACCGTTAAAAGCTCCTCCATAGAGAGAGTTGAGCAACTTCGGACTATCAAAGTTGCTCGGGATAGACATTTTATGGTTCTTCTATGTCAAATTTTACGAGTATAAGCTTCCTAGATTATTTCGATGCCAAAACACCAACTTTCTATGACAAATGGACAAAACCGTTAAAAGCTCCTCCATAGAGAGAGTTGAGCAACTTCGGACTATCAAAGTTGCTCGGGATAGACTTTTTATTGTTCTTCTATGTCAAATTTTACAAGTATAAGCTTCCTAAATTATTTCGATGCCAAAACACCAACTTTCTATGACAAATAGACAAAACCATTAAAAGCTCCTCCATAGAAAGAGTTGAGCAACTTCGGACTATCAAAGTTGCTCGGTATAGACATTTTATGCTTCTTCTATGTCAAATTTTACGAGTATAAGCTTCCTAGATTAGTTCGATGCCAAAACACCAACTTTCTATGACAAATGGACAAAATCGTTAAAAGCTCGTCCATAGAGTGAGTTGAGCAACTTCGGACTATTAAAGTTGCTCGGGATATACTTTTTATTGTTCTTATATGTCAAATTTTTTGAGTATAAGCTTCATAGATTATTTCGATGCCAAAACACCAAGTTTCTATGGCAAAGGGACGAAACCGTTAAAAGCTCCTCCATAGAGAGAGTTGAGCAACTTTGGACTATTAAAGTTGCCCGAGACACACTTTTTATTGTTCTTCTATGTCAAATTTTACGAGTATAAGCTTCCTAAATTATTTCGATGGCAAAACACCAACTTTCTATGACAAATAGACAAAACCGTTAAAAGCTCCTCCATAGAGAGAGTTGAGCAACTTCGGACTATCAAAGTTGCTCGGTATAGACATTTTATGGTTCTTCTATGTCAAATTTTACGAGTATAAGCTTCCTAGATTAGTTCGATGCCAAAACACCAACTTTCTATGAAAAATGGACAAAACCGTTAAAAGCTCCTCCATAGAGAGAGTTGAGCAACTTCGGACTATCAAAGTTGCTCGGGATAGACATTTTATGGTTCTTCTATGTCAAATTTTACGAGTATAAGCTTCCTAGATTATTTCGATACCAAAACACCAACTTTCTATGACAAATGGACAAAACCGTTAAAAGCTCCTCCATAGAGAGAGTTGAGCAACTTCGGACTATCAAAGTTGCTCGGGATAGACTTTTTATTGTTCTTCTATGTCAAATTTTACAAGTATAAGCTTCCTAAATTATTTCGATGCCAAAACACCAACTTTCTATGACAAATAGACAAAACCATTAAAAGCTCCTCCATAGAAAGAGTTGAGCAACTTCGGACTATCAAAGTTGCTCGGTATAGACATTTTATGGTTCTTCTATGTCAAATTTTACGAGTATAAGCTTCCTAGATTAGTTCGATGCCAAAACACCAACTTTCTATGACAAATGGACAAAATCGTTAAAAGCTCGTCCATAGAGTGAGTTGAGCAACTTCGGACTATTAAAGTTGCTCGGGATATACTTTTTATTGTTCTTATATGTCAAATTTTTTGAGTATAAGCTTCATAGATTATTTCGATGCCAAAACACCAAGTTTCTATGGCAAAGGGACGAAACCGTTAAAAGCTCCTCCATAGAGAGAGTTGAGCAACTTTGGACTATTAAAGTTTCCCGAGACACACTTTTTATTATTCTTCTATGTCAAATTTTACGAGTATAAGCTTCCTAAATTATTTCGATGCCAAAACACCAACTTTCTATGACAAATAGACAAAACCGTTAAAAGCTCCTCCATAGAGAGAGTTGAGCAACTTCGGACTATCAAAGTTGCTCGGTATAGACATTTTATGGTTCTTCTATGTCAAATTTTACGAGTATAAGCTTCCTAGATTAGTTCGATGCCAAAACACCAACTTTCTATGACAAATGGACAAAACCGTTAAAAGCTCCTCCATAGAGAGAGTTGAGCAACTTCGGACTATCAAAGTTGCTCGGGATAGACATTTTATGGTTCTTCTATGTCAAATTTTACGAGTATAAGCTTCCTAGATTATTTCGATGCCAAAACACCAACTTTCTACGACAAATGGACAAAACCGTTAAAAGCTCCTCCATAGAGAGAGTTGAGCAACTTCGGACTATCAAAGTTGCTCGGGATAGACTTTTTATTGTTCTTCTATGTCAAATTTTACAAGTATAAGCTTCCTAAATTATTTCGATGCCAAAACACCAACTTTCTATGACAAATAGACAAAACCATTAAAAGCTCCTCCATAGAAAGAGTTGAGCAACTTCGGACTATCAATGTTGCTCGGTATAGACATTTTATGGTTCTTCTATGTCAAATTTTACGAGTATAAGCTTCCTAGATTAGTTCGATGCCAAAACACCAACTTTCTATGACAAATGGACAAAATCGTTAAAAGCTCGTCCATAGAGTGAGTTGAGCAACTTCGGACTATTAAAGTTGCTCGGGATATACTTTTTATTGTTCTTATATGTCAAATTTTACGAGTATAAGCTTCCTAGATTATTTCGAAGACAAAACTCCAACTTTCTATGACAAATGGACAAAACCGTTAAAAGCTCGTCCATAGAGATAGTTGAGCAACTTCGGACTATCAAAGTTGTTCGGGATAGACATTTTATAGTTCTTCTATGTCAAATTTTACGAGTATAAGCTTCCAAGATTATTTCGATGCCAAAACACCAACTTTCTATGACAAATGGACAAAACCGTTAAAAGCTCCTCCATAGAGAGAGTTGAGCAACTTCAGACTATCAAAGTTGCTCGGGATAGACTTTTTATTGTTCTTCTATGTCAAATTTTACAAGTATAAGCTTCCTAAATTATTTCGATGCCAAAACACCAACTTTCTATGACAAATAGACAAAACCATTAAAAGCTCCTCCATAGAAAGAGTTGAGCAACTTCGGACTATCAAAGTTGCTCGGTATAGACATTTTATGGTTCTTCTATGTCAAATTTTACGAGTACAAGCTTCCTAGATTAGTTCGATGCCAAAACACCAACTTTCTATGACAAATGGACAAAATCGTTAAAAGCTCGTCCATAGAGTGAGTTGAGCAACTTCGGACTATTAAAGTTGCTCGGGATATACTTTTTATTGTTCTTATATGTCAAATTTTTTGAGTATAAGCTTCATAGATTATTTCGATGCCAAAACACCAAGTTTATATGGCAAAGGGACGAAACCGTTAAAAGCTCCTACATAGAGAGAGTTGAGCAACTTTGGACTATTAAAGTTGCCCGAGACACACTTTTTATTGTTCTTCTATGTCAAATTTTACGAGTATAAGCTTCCTAAATTATTTCGATGCCAAAACACCAACTTTCTATGACAAATAGACATAACCGTTAAAAGCTCCTCCATAGAGAGAGTTGAGCAACTTCGGACTATCAAAGTTGCTCGGTATAGACATTTTATGGTTCTTCTATGTCAAATTTTACGAGTATAAGCTTCCTAGATTAGTTCGATGCTAAAACACCAACTTTCTATGACAAATGGACAAAACCGTTAAAAGCTCCTCCATAGAGAGAGTTGAGCAACTTCGGACTATCAAAGTTGCTCGGGATAGACATTTTATGGTTCTTCTATGTCAAATTTTACGAGTATAAGCTTCCTAGATTATTTCGATGCCAAAACACCAACTTTCTATGACAAATGGACAAAACCGTTAAAAGCTCCTCCATAGAGAGAGTTGAGCAACTTCGGACTATCAAAGTTGCTCGGGATAGACTTTTTATTGTTCTTCTATGTCAAATTTTACAAGTATAAGCTTCCTAAATTATTTCGATGCCAAAACACCAACTTTCTATGACAAATAGACAAAACCATTAAAAGCTCCTCCATAGAAAGAGTTGAGCAACTTCGGACTATCAAAGTTGCTCGGTATAGACATTTTATGGTTCTTCTATGTCAAATTTTACGAGTATAAGCTTCCTAGATTATTTCGATGCCAAAACACCAACTTTCTATGACAAATGGACAAAACCGTTAAAAGCTCCTCCATAGAGAGAGTTGAGCAACTTCGGACTATCAAAGTTGCTCGGGATAGACTTTTTATTGTTCTTCTATGTCAAATTTTACAAGTATAAGCTTCCTAAATTATTTCGATGCCAAAACACCAACTTTCTATGACAAATAGACAAAACCATTAAAAGCTCCTCCATAGAGAGAGTTGAGCAACTTTGGACTATTAAAGTTGCTCGGTATTGACATTTTATGGTTCTTCTATGTCAAATTTTACGAGTATAAGCTTCCTAGATTAGTTCGATGCCAAAACACCAACTTTCTATGACAAATGGACAAAATCGTTAAAAGCTCGTCCATAGAGTGAGTTGAGCAACTTCGGACTATTAAAGTTGCTCGGGATATACTTTTTATTGTTCTTATATGTCAAATTTTTTGAGTATAAGCTTCATAGATTATTTCGATGCCAAAACACCAACTTTCTATGGCAAATGGACGAAACCGTTAAAAGCTCCTCCATAGAGAGAGTTGAGCAACTTTGGACTATTAAAGTTGCTCGAGATACACTTTTTATTGTTCTTCTATGTCAAATTTTACGAGTATAAGCTTCCTAAATTATTTCGATGCCAAAACACCAAATTTCTATGACAAATAGACAAAACCATTAAAAGCTCCTCCATAGAGAGAGTTGAGAAACTTCGGACTATCAAAGTTGCTCGGGATAGACTTTTTATTTTTCTTCTATGTCAAATTTTACAAGTATAAGCTTCCTAAATTATTTCGATGCCAAAACACCAACTTTCTATGACAAATAGACAAAACCATTAAAAGCTCCTCCATAGAAAGAGTTGAGCAACTTCGGACTATCAAAGTTGCTCGGTATAGACATTTTATGGTTCTTCTATGTCAAATTTTACGAGTATAAGCTTCCTAGATTAGTTCGATGCCAAAACACCAACTTTCTATGACAAATGGACAAAACCGTTAAAAGCTCCTCCATAGAGAGAGTTGAGCAACTTCGGACTATCAAAGTTGCTCGGGATAGACATTTTATGGTTCTTCTATGTCAAATTTTACGAGTATAAGCTTCCTAGATTATTTCGATGCCAAAACACCAACTTTCTATGACAAATAGACAAAACCATTAAAAGCTCCTCCATAGAAAGAGTTGAGCAACTTCGGACAATCAAAGTTGCTCGGTATAGACATTTTATGGTTCTTCTATGTCAAATTTTACGAGTATAAGCTTCCTAGATTATTTCGATGCCAAAACACCAACTTTCTATGACAAATGGACAAAACCGTTAAAAGCTCCTCCATAGAGAGAGTTGAGCAACTTCGGACTATCAAAGTTGCTCGGGATAGACTTTTTATTGTTCTTCTATGTCAAATTTTACAAGTATAAGCTTCCTAAATTATTTCGATGCCAAAACACCAACTTTCTATGACAAATAGACAAAACCATTAAAAGCTCCTCCATAGAAAGAGTTGAGCAACTTCGGACTATCAAAGTTGCTCGGTATAGACATTTTATGGTTCTTCTATGTCAAATTTTACGAGTATAAGCTTCCAAGATTAGTACGATGCCAAAACACCAACTTTCTATGACAAATGGACAAAATCGTTAAAAGCTCGTCCATAGAGTGAGTTGAACAACTTCGGACTATTAAAGTTGCTCGGGATATACTTTTTATTGTTCTTATATGTCAAATTTTACGAGTATAAGCTTCCTAGATTATTTCGATGCCAAAACTCCAACTTTCTATGACAAATGGACAAAACCGTTAAAAGCTCCTCCATAGAGATAGTTGAGCAACTTCGGACTATCAAAGTTGCTCGGGATAGACATTTTATGGTTCTTCTATGTCAAATTTTACGAGTATAAGCTTCCTAGATTATTTCGATGCCAAAACACCAACTTTCTATGACAAATGGACAAAACCGTTAAAAGCTCCTCCATAGAGAGAGTTGAGCAACTTCGGACTATCAAAGTTGCTCGGGATAGACTTTTTATTGTTCTTCTATGTCAAATTTTACAAGTATAAGCTTCCTAAATTATTTCGATGCCAAAACACCAACTTTCTATGACAAATAGACAAAACCATTAAAAGCTCCTCCATAGAAAGAGTTGAGCAACTTCGGACTATCAAAGTTGCTCGGTATAGACATTTTATGGTTCTTCTATGTCAAATATTACGAGTATAAGCTTCCTAGATTAGTTCGATGCCAAAACACCAACTTTCTATGACAAATGGACAAAATCGTTAAAAGCTCGTCCATAGAGTGAGTTGAGCAACTTCGGACTATTAAAGTTGCTCGGGATATACTTTTTATTGTTCTTATATGTCAAATTTTTTGTGTATAAGCTTCCTAGATTATTTCGATGCCAAAACACCAACTTTCTATGACAAATGGACAAAACCGTTAAAAGCTCCTCCATAGAGAGAGTTGAGCAACTTCGGACTATCAAAGTTGCTCGGGATAGACTTTTTATTGTTCTTCTATGTCAAATTTTATGAGTATAAGCTTCCTAAATTATTTCGATGCCAAAACACCAACTTTCTATGACAAATAGACAAAACCGTTAAAAGCTCCTCTATAAAGAGAGTTGAGCAACTTCGGACTATCAAAGTTGCTCGGTATAGACATTTTATGGTTCTTCTATGTCAAATTTTACGAGTATAAGCTTCCTAGATTAGTTCGATGCCAAAACACCAACTTTCTATGACAAATGGACAAAATCGTTAAAAGCTCGTCCATAGAGAGAGTTGAGCAACTTCGGACTATCAAAGTTGCTCGGTATAGACATTTTATGGTTCTTCTATGTCAAATTTTACGAGTATAAGCTTCCTAGATTATTTCGATGCCAAAACACCAACTTTCTATGACAAATGGACAAAACCGTTAAAAGCTCCTCCATAGAGAGAGTTGAGCAACTTCGGACTATCAAAGTTGCTCGGGATAGACATTTTATGGTTCTTCTATGTCAAATTTTACGAGTATAAGCTTCCTAGATTAGTTCGATGCCAAAACACCAACTTTCTATGACAAATGGACAAAATCGTTAAAAGCTCGTCCATAGAGTGAGTTGAGCAACTTCGGACTATTAAAGTTGCTCGGGATATACTTTTTATTGTTCTTATATGTCAAATTTTTTGAGTATAAGCTTCATAGATTATTTCGATGCCAAAACACCAACTTTCTATGGCAAATGGACGAAACCGTTAAAAGCTCCTCCATAGAGAGAGTTGAGCAACTTTGGACTATTAAAGTTGCTCGGGATACACTTTTTATTGTTCTTCTATGTCAAATTTTACGAGTATAAGCTTCCTAAATTATTTCGATGCCAAAACACCAACTTTCTATGACAAATAGACAAAACCGTTAAAAGCTCCTCCATAGAGAGAGTTGAGAAACTTCGGACTATCAAAGTTGCTCGGTATAGACATTTTATGGTTCTTCTATGTCAAATTTTACGAGTATAAGCTTCCTAGATTAGTTCGATGCCAAAACACCAACTTTCTATGACAAATAGACAAAACCATTAAAAGCTCCTCCATAGAGAGAGTTGAGCAACTTTGGACTATTAAAGTTGCTCGGTATAGACATTTTATGGTTCTTCTATGTCAAATTTTACGAGTATAAGCTTCCTAGATTAGTTCGATGCCAAAACACCAACTTTCTATGACAAATGGACAAAATCGTTAAAAGCTCGTCCATAGAGTGAGTTGAGCAACTTCGGACTATTAAAGTTGCTCGGGATATACTTTTTATTGTTCTTATATGTCAAATTTTTTGAGTATAAGCTTCATAGATTATTTCGATGCCAAAACACCAACTTTCTATGGTAAAGGGACGAAACCGTTAAAAGCTCCTCCATAGAGAGAGTTGAGCAACTTTGGACTATGAAAGTTGCCCGCGATACACTTTTTATTGTTCTTCTATGTCAAATTTTACGAGTATAAGCTTCCTAAATTATTTCGATGCCAAAACACCAACTTTCTACGACAAATAGACAAAACCGTTAAAAGCTCCTCCATAGAGAGAGTTGAGCAACTTCGGACTATCAAAGTTGCTCGGTATAGACATTTTATGGTTCTTCTATGTCAAATTTTACGAGTATAAGCTTCCTAGATTAGTTCGATGCCAAAACACCAACTTTCTATGACAAATGGACAAAACCGTTAAAAGCTCCTCCATAGAGAGAGTTGAGCAACTTCGGACTATCAAAGTTGCTCGGGATAGACATTTTATGGTTCTTCTATGTCAAATTTTACGAGTATAAGCTTCCTAGATTATTTCGATGCCAAAACACCAACTTTCTATGACAAATAGACAAAACCATTAAAAGCTCCTCCATAGAAAGAGTTGAGCAACTTCGGACTATCAAAGTTGCTCGGTATAGACATTTTATGGTTCTTCTATGTCAAATTTTACGAGTATAAGCTTCCTAGATTATTTCGATGCCAAAACACCAACTTTCTATGACAAATGGACAAAACCGTTAAAAGCTCCTCCATAGAGAGAGTTGAGCAACTTCGGACTATCAAAGTTGCTCGGGATAGACTTTTTATTGTTCTTCTATGTCAAATTTTACAAGTATAAGCTTCCTAAATTATTTCGATGCCAAAACACCAACTTTCTATGACAAATAGACAAAACCATTAAAAGCTCCTCCATAGAAAGAGTTGAGCAACTTCGGACTATCAAAGTTGCACGGTATAGACATTTTATGGTTCTTCTATGTCAAATTTTACGAGTATAATATTCCTAGATTAGTACGATGCCAAAACACCAACTTTCTATGACAAATGGACAAAATCGTTAAAAGCTCGTCCATAGAGTGAGTTGAACAACTTCGGACTATTAAAGTTGCTCGGGATATACTTTTTATTGTTCTTATATGTCAAATTTTACGAGTATAAGCTTCCTAGATTATTTCGATGCCAAAACTCCAACTTTCTATGACAAATGGACAAAACCGTTAAAAGCTCCTCCATAGAGATAGTTGAGCAACTTCGGACTATCAAAGTTGCTCGGGATAGACATTTTATGGTTCTTCTATGTCAAATTTTACAAGTATAAGCTTCCTAGATTATTTCGATGCCAAAACACCAACTTTCTATGACAAATGGACAAAACCGTTAAAAGCTCCTCCATAGAGAGAGTTGAGCAACTTCGGACTATCAAAGTTGCTCGGGATAGACTTTTTATTGTTCTTCTATGTCAAATTTTACAAGTATAAGCTTCCTAAATTATTTCGATGCCAAAACACCAACTTTCTATGACAAATAGACAAAACCATTAAAAGCTCCTCCATAGAAAGAGTTGAGCAACTTCGGACTATCAAAGTTGCTCGGTATAGACATTTTATGGTTCTTCTATGTCAAATTTTACGAGTACAAGCTTCCTAGATTAGTTCGATGCCAAAACACCAACTTTCTATGACAAATGGACAAAATCGTTAAAAGCTCGTCCATAGAGTGAGTTGAGCAACTTCGGACTATTAAAGTTGCTCGGGATATACTTTTTATTGTTCTTATATGTCAAATTTTTTGAGTATAAGCTTCATAGATTATTTCGATGCCAAAACACCAACTTTCTATGGCAAATGGACGAAACCGTTAAAAGCTCCTCCATAGAGAGAGTTGAGCAACTTTGGACTATTAAAGTTGCTCGAGATACACTTTTTATTGTTCTTCTATGTCAGATTTTACGAGTATAAGCTTCCTAAATTATTTTGATGCCAAAACACCAAATTTCTATGACAAATAGACAAAACCATTAAAAGCTCCTCCATAGAGAGAGTTGAGAAACTTCGGACTATCAAAGTTGCTCGGGATAGACTTTTTATTTTTCTTCTATGTCAAATTTTACAAGTATAAGCTTCCTAAATTATTTCGATGCCAAAACACCAACTTTCTATGACAAATAGACAAAACCATTAAAAGCTCCTCCATAGAAAGAGTTGAGCAACTTCGGACTATCAAAGTTGCTCGGTATAGACATTTTATGGTTCTTCTATGTCAAATTTTACGAGTATAAGCTTCCTAGATTAGTTCGATGCCAAAACACCAACTTTCTATGACAAATCGACAAAATCGTTAAAAGCTCGTCCATAGAGAGAGTTGAGCAACTTCGGACTATCAAAGTTGCTCGGGATAGACATTTTTTGGTTCTTCTATGTCAAATTTTACGAGTATAAGCTTCCTAGATTATTTCGATGCCAAAACACCAACTTTCTATGACAAATGGACAAAACCGTTAAAAGCTCCTCCATAGAAAGAGTTGAGCAACTTCGGACTATCAAAGTTGCTCGGTATAGACATTTTATGGTTCTTCTATGTCAAATTTTACGAGTATAAGCTTCCTAGATTAGTTCGATGCCAAAACACCAACTTTCTATGACAAATGGACAAAACCGTTAAAAGCTCCTCCATAGAAAGAGTTGAGCAACTTCGGACTATTAAAGTTGCTCGGGATATACTTTTTATTGTTCTTATATGTCAAATTTTTTGAGTATAAGCTTCATAGATTATTTCGATGCCAAAACACCAACTTTCTATGGTAAAGGGACGAAACCGTTAAAAGCTCCTCCATAGAGAGAGTTGAGCAACTTTGGACTATTAAAGTTGCCCGCGATACACTTTTTATTGTTCTTCTATGTCAAATTTTACGAGTATAAGCTTCCTAAATTATTTCGATGCCAAAACACCAACTTTCTACGACAAATAGACAAAACCGTTAAAAGCTCCTCCATAGAGAGAGTTGAGCAACTTCGGACTATCAAAGTTGCTCGGTATAGACATTTTATGGTTCTTCTATGTCAAATTTTACGAGTATAAGCTTCCTAGATTAGTTCGATGCCAAAACACCAACTTTCTATGACAAATGGACAAAACCGTTAAAAGCTCCTCCATAGAGAGAGTTGAGCAACTTCGGACTATCAAAGTTGCTCGGGATAGACATTTTATGGTTCTTCTATGTCAAATTTTACGAGTATAAGCTTCCTAGATTATTTCGATGCCAAAACACCAACTTTCTATGACAAATAGACAAAACCATTAAAAGCTCCTCCATAGAAAGAGTTGAGCAACTTCGGACTATCAAAGTTGCTCGGTATAGACATTTTATGGTTCTTCTATGTCAAATTTTACGAGTATAAGCTTCCTAGATTATTTCGATGCCAAAACACCAACTTTCTATGACAAATGGACAAAACCGTTAAAAGCTCCTCCATAGAGAGAGTTGAGCAACTTCGGACTATCAAAGTTGCTCGGGATAGACTTTTTATTGTTCTTCTATGTCAAATTTTACAAGTATAAGCTTCCTAAATTATTTCGATGCCAAAACACCAACTTTCTATGACAAATAGACAAAACCATTAAAAGCTCCTCCATAGAAAGAGTTGAGCAACTTCGGACTATCAAAGTTGCTCGGTATAGACATTTTATGGTTCTTCTATGTCAAATTTTACGAGTATAATATTCCTAGATTAGTACGATGCCAAAACACCAACTTTCTATGACAAATGGACAAAATCGTTAAAAGCTCGTCCATAGAGTGAGTTGAACAACTTCGGACTATTAAAGTTGCTCGGGATATACTTTTTATTGTTCTTATATGTCAAATTTTACGAGTATAAGCTTCCTAGATTATTTCGATGCCAAAACTCCAACTTTCTATGACAAATGGACAAAACCGTTAAAAGCTCCTCCATAGAGATAGTTGAGCAACTTCGGACTATCAAAGTTGCTCGGGATAGACATTTTATGGTTCTTCTATGTCAAATTTTACAAGTATAAGCTTCCTAGATTATTTCGATGCCAAAACACCAACTTTCTATGACAAATGGACAAAACCGTTAAAAGCTCCTCCATAGAGAGAGTTGAGCAACTTCGGACTATCAAAGTTGCTCGGGATAGACTTTTTATTGTTCTTCTATGTCAAATTTTACAAGTATAAGCTTCCTAAATTATTTCGATGCCAAAACACCAACTTTCTATGACAAATAGACAAAACCATTAAAAGCTCCTCCATAGAAAGAGTTGAGCAACTTCGGACTATCAAAGTTGCTCGGTATAGACATTTTATGGTTCTTCTATGTCAAATTTTACGAGTACAAGCTTCCTAGATTAGTTCGATGCCAAAACACCAACTTTCTATGACAAATGGACAAAATCGTTAAAAGCTCGTCCATAGAGTGAGTTGAGCAACTTCGGACTATTAAAGTTGCTCGGGATATACTTTTTATTGTTCTTATATGTCAAATTTTTTGAGTATAAGCTTCATAGATTATTTCGATGCCAAAACACCAAGTTTATATGGCAAAGGGATGAAACCGTTAAAAGCTCCTCCATAGAGAGAGTTGAGCAACTTTGGACTATTAAAGTTGCCCGAGACACACTTTTTATTGTTCTTCTATGTCAAATTTTACGAGTATAAGCTTCCTAAATTATTTCGATGCCAAAACACCAACTTTCTATGACAAATAGACAAAACCGTTAAAAGCTCCTCCATAGAGAGAGTTGAGCAACTTCGGACTATCAAAGTTGCTCGGTATAGACATTTTATGGTTCTTCTATGTCAAATTTTACGAGTATAAGCTTCCTAGATTAGTTCGATGCCAAAACAACAACTTTCTATGACAAATGGACAAAACCGTTAAAAGCTCCTCCATAGAGAGAGTTGAGCAACTTCGGACTATCAAAGTTGCTCGGGATAGACATTTTATGGTTCTTCTATGTCAAATTTTACGAGTATAAGCTTCCTAGATTATTTCGATGCCAAAATACCAACTTTCTATGACAAATGGACAAAACCGTTAAAAGCTCCTCCATAGAGAGAGTTGAGCAACTTCGGACTATCAAAGTTGCTCGGGATAGACTTTTTATTGTTCTTCTATGTCAAATTTTACAAGTATAAGCTTCCTAAATTATTTCGATGCCAAAACACCAACTTTCTATGACAAATAGACAAAACCATTAAAAGCTCCTCCATAGAAAGAGTTGAGCAACTTCGGACTATCAAAGTTGCTCGGTATAGACATTTTATGGTTCTTCTATGTCAAATTTTACGAGTATAAGCTTCCTAGATTATTTCGATGCCAAAACACCAACTTTCTATGACAAATGGACAAAACCGTTAAAAGCTCCTCCATAGAGAGAGTTGAGCAACTTCGGACTATCAAAGTTGCTCGGGATAGACTTTTTATTGTTCTTCTATGTCAAATTTTACAAGTATAAGCTTCCTAAATTATTTCGATGCCAAAACACCAACTTTCTATGACAAATAGACAAAACCATTAAAAGCTTTTCCATAGAGAGAGTTGAGCAACTTTGGACTATTAAAGTTGCTCGGTATAGACATTTTATGGTTCTTCTATGTCAAATTTTACGAGTATAAGCTTCCTAGATTAGTTCGATGCCAAAACACCAACTTTCTATGACAAATGGACAAAATCGTTAAAAGCTCGTCCATAGAGTGAGTTGAGCAACTTCGGACTATTAAAGTTGCTCGGGATATACTTTTTATTGTTCTTATATGTCAAATTTTTTGAGTATAATCTTCATAGATTATTTCGATGCCAAAACACCAACTTTCTATGGCAAATGGACGAAACCGTTAAAAGCTCCTCCATAGAGAGAGTTGAGCAACTTTGGACTATTAAAGTTGCTCGAGATACACTTTTTATTGTTCTTCTATGTCAAATTTTACGAGTATAAGCTTCCTAAATTATTTCGATGCCAAAACACCAAATTTCTATGACAAATAGACAAAACCATTAAAAGCTCCTCCATAGAGAGAGTTGAGAAACTTCGGACTATCAAAGTTGCTCGGGATAGACTTTTTATTTTTCTTCTATGTCAAATTTTACAAGTATAAGCTTCCTAAATTATTTCGATGCCAAAACACCAACTTTCTATGACAAATAGACAAAACCATTAAAAGCTCCTCCATAGAAAGAGTTGAGCAACTTCGGACTATCAAAGTTGCTCGGTATAGACATTTTATGGTTCTTCTATGTCAAATTTTACGAGTATAAGCTTCCTAGATTAGTTCGATGCCAAAACACCAACTTTCTATGACAAATCGACAAAATCGTTAAAAGCTCGTCCATAGAGAGAGTTGAGCAACTTCGGACTATCAAAGTTGCTCGGGATAGACATTTTTTGGTTCTTCTATGTCAAATTTTACGAGTATAAGCTTCCTAGATTATTTCGATGCCAAAACATCAACTTTCTATGACAAATGGACAAAACCGTTAAAAGCTCCTCCATAAAAAGAGTTGAGCAACTTCGGACTATCAAAGTTGCTCGGTATAGACATTTTATGGTTCTTCTATGTCGAATTTTACGAGTATAAGCTTCCTAGATTAGTTCGATGCCAAAACACCAACTTTCTATGACAAATGGACAAAACCGTTAAAAGCTCCTCCACAGAAAGAGTTGAGCAACTTCGGACTATTAAAGTTGCTCGGGATATACTTTTTATTGTTCTTATATGTCAAATTTTTTGAGTATAAGCTTCATAGATTATTTCGATGCCAAAACACCAACTTTCTATGGTAAAGGGACGAAATCGTTAAAAGCTCGTCCATAGAGAGAGTTGAGCAACTTCGGACTATCAAAGTTGCTCGGGATAGACATTTTTTGGTTCTTCTATGTCAAATTTTACGAGTATAAGCTTCCTAGATTATTTCGATGCCAAAACACCAACTTTCTATGACAAATGGACAAAACCGTTAAAAGCTCCTCCATAAAAAGAGTTGAGCAACTTCGGACTATCAAAGTTGCTCGGTATAGACATTTTATGGTTCTTCTATGTCGAATTTTACGAGTATAAGCTTCCTAGATTAGTTCGATGCCAAAACACCAACTTTCTATGACAAATGGACAAAACCGTTAAAAGCTCCTCCACAGAAAGAGTTGAGCAACTTCGGACTATTAAAGTTGCTCGGGATATACTTTTTATTGTTCTTATATGTCAAATTTTTTGAGTATAAGCTTCATAGATTATTTCGATGCCAAAACACCAACTTTCTATGGTAAAGGGACGAAACCGTTAAAAGCTCCTCCAAAGAGAGAGTTGAGCAACTTTGGACTATTAAAGTTGCCCGCGATACACTTTTTATTGTTCTTCTATGTCAAATTTTACGAGTATAAGCTTCCTAAATTATTTCGATGCCAAAACACCAACTTTCTATGACAAATAGACAAAACCGTTAAAAGCTCCTCCATAGAGAGAGTTGAGCAACTTCGGACTATCAAAGTTGCTCGGTATAGACATTTTATGGTTCTTCTATGTCAAATTTTACGAGTATAAGCTTCCTAGATTAGTTCGATGCCAAAACACCAACTTTCTATGACAAATGGACAAAACCGTTAAAAGCTCCTCCATAGAGAGAGTTGAGCAACTTCGGACTATCAAAGTTGCTCGGGATAGACATTTTATGGTTCTTCTATGTCAAATTTTACGAGTATAAGCTTCCTAGATTATTTCGATGCCAAAACACCAACTTTCTATGACAAATGGACAAAACCGTTAAAAGCTCCTCCATAGAGAGAGTTGAGCAACTTCGGACTATCAAAGTTGCTCGGGATAGACTTTTTATTGTTCTTCTATGTCAAATTTTACAAGTATAAGCTTCCTAAATTATTTCGATGCCAAAACACCAACTTTCTATGACAAATAGACAAAACCATTAAAAGCTTTTCCATAGAGAGAGTTGAGCAACTTTGGACTATTAAAGTTGCTCGGTATAGACATTTTATGGTTCTTCTATGTCAAATTTTACGAGTATAAGCTTCCTAGATTAGTTCGATGCCAAAACACCAACTTTCTATGACAAATGGACAAAATCGTTAAAAGCTCGTCCATAGAGTGAGTTGAGCAACTTCGGACTATTAAAGTTGCTCGGGATATACTTTTTATTGTTCTTATATGTCAAATTTTTTGAGTATAATCTTCATAGATTATTTCGATGCCAAAACACCAACTTTCTATGGCAAATGGACGAAACCGTTAAAAGCTCCTCCATAGAGAGAGTTGAGCAACTTTGGACTATTAAAGTTGCTCGAGATACACTTTTTATTGTTCTTCTATGTCAAATTTTACGAGTATAAGCTTCCTAAATTATTTCGATGCCAAAACACCAAATTTCTATGACAAATAGACAAAACCATTAAAAGCTCCTCCATAGAGAGAGTTGAGAAACTTCGGACTATCAAAGTTGCTCGGGATAGACTTTTTATTTTTCTTCTATGTCAAATTTTACAAGTATAAGCTTCCTAAATTATTTCGATGCCAAAACACCAACTTTCTATGACAAATAGACAAATCCATTAAAAGCTCCTCCATAGAAAGAGTTGAGCAACTTCGGACTATCAAAGTTGCTCGGTATAGACATTTTATGGTTCTTCTATGTCAAATTTTACGAGTATAAGCTTCCTAGATTAGTTCGATGCCAAAACACCAACTTTCTATGACAAATCGACAAAATCGTTAAAAGCTCGTCCATAGAGAGAGTTGAGCAACTTCGGACTATCAAAGTTGCTCGGGATAGACATTTTTTGGTTCTTCTATGTCAAATTTTACGAGTATAAGCTTCCTAGATTATTTCGATGCCAAAACACCAACTTTCTATGACAAATGGACAAAACCGTTAAAAGCTCCTCCATAAAAAGAGTTGAGCAACTTCGGACTATCAAAGTTGCTCGGTATAGACATTTTATGGTTCTTCTATGTCGAATTTTACGAGTATAAGCTTCCTAGATTAGTTCGATGCCAAAACACCAACTTTCTATGACAAATGGACAAAACCGTTAAAAGCTCCTCCATAGAGAGAGTTGAGCAACTTCGGACTATCAAAGTTGCTCGGGATAGACATTTTATGGTTCTTCTATGTCAAATTTTACGAGTATAAGCTTCCTAGATTAGTTCGATGCCAAAACACCAACTTTCTATGACAAATGGAAAAAATCGTTAAAAGCTCGTCCATAGAGTGAGTTGAGCAACTTCGGACTATTAAAGTTGCTCGGGATATACTTTTTATTGTTCTTATATGTCAAATTTTTTGAGTATAATCTTCATAGATTATTTCGATGCCAAAACACCAACTTTCTATGGCAAATGGACGAAACCGTTAAAAGCTCCTCCATAGAGAGAGTTGAGCAACTTTGGACTATTAAAGTTGCTCGAGATACACTTTTTATTGTTCTTCTATGTCAAATTTTACGAGTATAAGCTTCCTAAATTATTTCGATGCCAAAACACCAAATTTCTATGACAAATAGACAAAACCATTAAAAGCTCCTCCATAGAGAGAGTTGAGAAACTTCGGACTATCAAAGTTGCTCGGGATAGACTTTTTATTTTTCTTCTATGTCAAATTTTACAAGTATAAGCTTCCTAAATTATTTCGATGCCAAAACACCAACTTTCTATGACAAATAGACAAAACCATTAAAAGCTCCTCCATAGAAAGAGTTGAGCAACTTCGGACTATCAAAGTTGCTCGGTATAGACATTTTATGGTTCTTCTATGTCAAATTTTACGAGTATAAGCTTCCTAGATTAGTTCGATGCCAAAACACCAACTTTCTATGACAAATCGACAAAATCGTTAAAAGCTCGTCCATAGAGAGAGTTGAGCAACTTCGGACTATCAAAGTTGCTCGGGATAGACATTTTTTGGTTCTTCTATGTCAAATTTTACGAGTATAAGCTTCCTAGATTATTTCGATGCCAAAACACCAACTTTCTATGACAAATGGACAAAACCGTTAAAAGCTCCTCCATAAAAAGAGTTGAGCAACTTCGGACTATCAAAGTTGCTCGGTATAGACATTTTATGGTTCTTCTATGTCGAATTTTACGAGTATAAGCTTCCTAGATTAGTTCGATGCCAAAACACCAACTTTCTATGACAAATGGACAAAACCGTTAAAAGCTCCTCCACAGAAAGAGTTGAGCAACTTCGGACTATTAAAGTTGCTCGGGATATACTTTTTATTGTTCTTATATGTCAAATTTTTTGAGTATAAGCTTCATAGATTATTTCGATGCCAAAACACCAACTTTCTATGGTAAAGGGACGAAACCGTTAAAAGCTCCTCCAAAGAGAGAGTTGAGCAACTTTGGACTATTAAAGTTGCCCGCGATACACTTTTTATTGTTCTTCTATGTCAAATTTTACGAGTATAAGCTTCCTAAATTATTTCGATGCCAAAACACCAACTTTCTATGACAAATAGACAAAACCGTTAAAAGCTCCTCCATAGAGAGAGTTGAGCAACTTCGGACTATCAAAGTTGCTCGGTATAGACATTTTATGGTTCTTCTATGTCAAATTTTACGAGTATAAGCTTCCTAGATTAGTTCGATGCCAAAACACCAACTTTCTATGACAAATGGACAAAACCGTTAAAAGCTCCTCCATAGAGAGAGTTGAGCAACTTCGGACTATCAAAGTTGCTCGGGATAGACATTTTATGGTTCTTCTATGTCAAATTTTACGAGTATAAGCTTCCTAGATTATTTCGATGCCAAAACACCAACTTTCTATGACAAATGGACAAAACCGTTAAAAGCTCCTCCATAGAGAGAGTTGAGCAACTTTGGACTATCAAAGTTGCTCGGGATAGACTTTTTATTGTTCTTCTATGTCAAATTTTACAAGTATAAGCTTCCTAAATTATTTCGATGCCAAAACACCAACTTTCTATGACAAATAGACAAAACCATTAAAAGCTCCTCCATAGAAAGAGTTGAGCAACTTCGGACTATCAAAGTTGCTCGGTACAGACATTTTATGGTTCTTCTATGTCAAATATTACGAGTATAAGCTTCCTAGATTAGTTCGATGCCAAAACACCAACTTTCTATGACAAATGGACAAAATCGTTAAAAGCTCGTCCATAGAGTGAGTTGAGCAACTTCGGACTATTAAAGTTGCTCGGGATATACTTTTTATTGTTCTTATATGTCAAATTTTTTGTGTATAAGCTTCATAGATTATTTCGATGCCAAAACACCAACTTTCTATGGCAAATGGACGAAACCGTTAAAAGCTCCTCCATAGAGAGAGTTGAGCAACTTTGGACTATTAAAGTTGCTCGAGATACACTTTTTATTGTTCTTCTATGTCAAATTTTACGAGTATAAGCTTCCTAAATTATCTCGATGCCAAAACACCAACTTTCTATGACAAATAGACAAAACCGTTAAAAGCTCCTCCATAGAGAGAGTTGAGAAACTTCGGACTATCAAAGTTGCTCGGTATAGACATTTTATGGTTCTTCTATGTCAAATTTTACGAGTATAAGCTTCCTAGATTAGTTCGATGCCAAAACACCAACTTTCTATGACAAATGGTCAAAATCGTTAAAAGCTCGTCCATAGAGAGAGTTGAGCAACTTCGGACTATCAAAGTTGTTCGGGATAGACATTTTAAGGTTCTTCTATGTCAAATTTTACGAGTATAAGCTTCCTAGATTATTTCGATGCCAAAACACCAACTTTCTATGACAAATGGACAAAACCATTAAAAGCTCCTCCATAGAGAGAGTTGAGCAACTTCGGACTATCAAAGTTGCTCGGGATAGACTTTTTATTGTTCTTCTATGTCAAATTTTATGAGTATAAGCTTCCTAAATTATTTCGATGCCAAAACACCAACTTTCTATGACAAATAGACAAAACCGTTAAAAGCTCCTCTATAAAGAGAGTTGAGCAACTTCGGACTATCAAAGTTGCTCGGTATAGACATTTTATGGTTCTTCTATGTCAAATTTTACGAGTATAAGCTTCCTAGATTAGTTCGATGCCAAAACACCAACTTTCTATGACAAATGGACAAAATCGTTAAAAGCTCGTCCATAGAGAGAGTTGAGCAACTTCGGACTATCAAAGTTGCTCGGTATAGACATTTTATGGTTCTTCTATGTCAAATTTTACGAGTATAAGCTTCCTAGATTATTTCGATGCCAAAACACCAACTTTCTATGACAAATGGACAAAACCGTTAAAAGCTCCTCCATAGAGAGAGTTGAGCAACTTCGGACTATCAAAGTTGCTCGGGATAGACATTTTATGGTTCTTCTATGTCAAATTTTACGAGTATAAGCTTCCTAGATTAGTTCGATGCCAAAACACCAACTTTCTATGACAAATGGACAAAATCGTTAAAAGCTCGTCCATAGAGTGAGTTGAGCAACTTCGGACTATTAAAGTTGCTCGGGATATACTTTTTATTGTTCTTATATGTCAAATTTTTTGAGTATAAGCTTCATAGATTATTTCGATGCCAAAACACCAACTTTCTATGGCAAATGGACGAAACCGTTAAAAGCTCCTCCATAGAGAGAGTTGAGCAACTTTGGACTATTAAAGTTGCTCGAGATACACTTTTTATTGTTCTTCTACGTCAAATTTTACGAGTATAAGCTTCCTAAATTATTTCGATGCCAAAACACCAACTTTCTATGACAAATAGACAAAACCGTTAAAAGCTCCTCCATAGAGAGAGTTGAGAAACTTCGGACTATCAAAGTTGCTCGGTATAGACATTTTATGGTTCTTCTATGTCAAATTTTACGAGTATAAGCTTCCTAGATTAGTTCGATGCCAAAACACCAACTTTCTATGACAAATGGACAAAATCGTTAAAAGCTCGTCCATAGAGAGAGTTGAGCAACTTCGGACTATCAAATTTGTTCGGGATAGACATTTTATGGTTCTTCTATGTCAAATTTTACGAGTATAAGCTTCCTAGATTATTTCGATGCCAAAACACCAACTTTCTATGACAAATGGACAAAACCGTTAAAAGCTCCTCCATAGAGAGAGTTGAGCAACATCGGACTATCAAAGTTGCTCGGGATAGACTTTTTATTGTTCTTCTATGTCAAATTTTATGAGTATAAGCTTCCTAAATTATTTCGATGCCAAAACACCAACTTTGTATGACAAATAGACAAAAACGTTAAAAGCTCCTCTATAAAGAGAGTTGAGCTACTTCGGACTATCAAAGTTGCTCGGTATAGACATTTTATGGTTCTTCTATGTCAAATTTTACGAGTATAAGCTTCCTAGATTAGTTCGATGCCAAAACACCAACTTTCTATGACAAATGGATAAAATCGTTAAAAGCTCGTCCATAGAGAGAGTTGAGCAACTTCGGACTATCAAAGTTGCTCGGTATAGACATTTTATGGTTCTTCTATGTCAAATTTTACGAGTATAAGCTTCCTAGATTATTTCGATGCCAAAACACCAACTTTCTATGACAAATGGACAAAACCGTTAAAAGCTCCTCCATAGAGAGAGTTGAGCAACTTCGGACTATCAAAGTTGCTCGGGATAGACATTTTATGGTTCTTCTATGTCAAATTTTACGAGTATAAGCTTCCTAGATTAGTTTGATGCCAAAACACCAACTTTCTATGACAAATGGACAAAATCGTTAAAAGCTCGTCCATAGAGTGAGTTGAGCAACTTCGGACTATTAAAGTTGCTCGGGATATACTTTTTATTGTTCTTATATGTCAAATTTTTTGAGTATAAGCTTCATAGATTATTTCGATGCCAAAACACCAACTTTCTATGGCAAATGGACGAAACCGTTAAAAGCTCCTCCATAGAGAGAGTTGAGCAACTTTGGACTATTAAAGTTGCTCGAGATACACTTTTTATTGTTCTTCTATGTCAAATTTTATGAGTATAAGCTTCCTAAATTATTTCGATGCCAAAACACCAACTTTCTATGACAAATAGACAAAACCGTTAAAAGCTCCTCCATAGAGAGAGTTGAGAAACTTCGGACTATCAAAGTTGCTCGGTATAGACATTTTATGGTTCTTCTATGTCAAATTTTGCGAGTATAAGCTTCCAAGATTAGTTCGATGCCAAAACACCAACTTTCTATGACAAATGGACAAAATCGTTAAAAGCTCGTCCATAGAGAGAGTTGAGCAACTTCGGACTATCAAAGTTGTTCGGGATAGACATTTTATGGTTCTTCTATGTCAAATTTTACGAGTATAAGTTTCCTAGATTATTTCGATGCCAAAACACCAACTTTCTATGACAAATGGACAAAACCGTTAAAAGCTCCTCCATAGAGAGAGTTGAGCAACTTCGGACTATCAAAGTTGCTCGGGATAGACTTTTTATTGTTCTTCTATGTCAAATTTTATGAGTATAAGCTTCCTAAATTATTTCGATGCCAAAACACCAACTTTCTATGACAAATAGACAAAACCGTTAAAAGCTCCTCTATAAAGAGAGTTGAGCAACTTCGGACTATCAAAGTTGCTCGGTATAGACATTTTATGGTTCTTCTATGTCAAATTTTACGAGTATAAGCTTCCTAGATTAGTTCGATGCCAAAACACCAACTTTCTATGACAAATGGACAAAATCGTTAAAAGCTCGTCCATAGAGAGAGTTGAGCAACTTCGGACTATCAAAGTTGCTCGGTATAGACATTTTATGGTTCTTCTATGTCAAATTTTACGAGTATAAGCTTCCTAGATTATTTCGATGCCAAAACACCAACTTTCTATGACAAATGGACAAAACCGTTAAAAGCTCCTCCATAGAGAGAGTTGAGCAACTTCGGACTATCAAAGTTGCTCGGGATAGACATTTTATGGTTCTTCTATGTCAAATTTTACGAGTATAAGCTTCCTAGATTAGTTCGATGCCAAAACACCAACTTTCTATGACAAATGGACAAAATCGTTAAAAGCTCGTCCATAGAGAGAGTTGAGCAACTTCGGACTATCAAAGTTGTTCGGGATAGACATTTTATGGTTCTTCTATGTCAAATTTTACGAGTATAAGTTTCCTAGATTATTTCGATGCCAAAACACCAACTTTCTATGACAAATGGACAAAACCGTTAAAAGCTCCTCCATAGAGAGAGTTGAGCAACTTCGGACTATCAAAGTTGCTCGGGATAGACTTTTTATTGTTCTTCTATGTCAAATTTTATGAGTATAAGCTTCCTAAATTATTTCGATGCCAAAACACCAACTTTCTATGACAAATAGACAAAACCGTTAAAAGCTCCTCTATAAAGAGAGTTGAGCAACTTCGGACTATCAAAGTTGCTCGGTATAGACATTTTATGGTTCTTCTATGTCAAATTTTACGAGTATAAGCTTCCTAGATTAGTTCGATGCCAAAACACCAACTTTCTATGACAAATGGACAAAATCGTTAAAAGCTCGTCCATAGAGAGAGTTGAGCAACTTCGGACTATCAAAGTTGCTCGGTATAGACATTTTATGGTTCTCCTATGTCAAATTTTACGAGTATAAGCTTCCTAGATTATTTCGATGCCAAAACACCAACTTTCTATGACAAATGGACAAAACCGTTAAAAGCTCCTCCATAGAGAGAGTTGAGCAACTTCGGACTATCAAAGTTGCTCGGGATAGACATTTTATGGTTCTTCCATGTCAAATTTTACGAGTATAAGCTTCCTAGATTAGTTCGATGCCAAAACACCAACTTTCTATGACAAATGGACAAAATCGTTAAAAGCTCGTCCATAGAGAGAGTTGAGCAACTTCGGACTATCAAAGTTGCTCGGTATAGACATTTTATGGTTCTTCTATGTCAAATTTTACGAGTATAAGCTTCCTAGATTAGTTCGATGCCAAAACACCAACTTTCTATGACAAATGGACAAAATCGTTAAAAGCTCGTCCATAGAGAGAGTTGAGCAACTTCGGACTATCAAAGTTGCTCGGTATAGACATTTTATGGTTCTCCTATGTCAAATTTTACGAGTATAAGCTTCCTAGATTATTTCGATGCCAAAACACCAACTTTCTATGACAAATGGACAAAACCGTTAAAAGCTCCTCCATAGAGAGAGTTGAGCAACTTCGGACTATCAAAGTTGCTCGGGATAGACATTTTATGGTTCTTCCATGTCAAATTTTACGAGTATAAGCTTCCTAGATTAGTTCGATGCCAAAACACCAACTTTCTATGACAAATGGACAAAATCGTTAAAAGCTCGTCCATAGAGAGAGTTGAGCAACTTCGGACTATCAAAGTTGTTCGGGATAGACATTTTATGGTTCTTCTATGTCAAATTTTACGAGTATAAGTTTCCTAGATTATTTCGATGCCAAAACACCAACTTTCTATGACAAATGGACAAAACCGTTAAAAGCTCCTCCATAGAGAGAGTTGAGCAACTTCGGACTATCAAAGTTGCTCGGGATAGACTTTTTATTGTTCTTCTATGTCAAATTTTATGAGTATAAGCTTCCTAAATTATTTCGATGCCAAAACACCAACTTTCTATGACAAATAGACAAAACCGTTAAAAGCTCCTCTATAAAGAGAGTTGAGCAACTTCGGACTATCAAAGTTGCTCGGTATAGACATTTTATGGTTCTTCTATGTCAAATTTTACGAGTATAAGCTTCCTAGATTAGTTCGATGCCAAAACACCAACTTTCTATGACAAATGGACAAAATCGTTAAAAGCTCGTCCATAGAGAGAGTTGAGCAACTTCGGACTATCAAAGTTGCTCGGTATAGACATTTTATGGTTCTTCTATGTCAAATTTTACGAGTATAAGCTTCCTAGATTATTTCGATGCCAAAACACCAACTTTCTATGACAAATGGACAAAACCGTTAAAAGCTCCTCCATAGAGAGAGTTGAGCAACTTCGGACTATCAAAGTTGCTCGGGATAGACATTTTATGGTTCTTCTATGTCAAATTTTACGAGTATAAGCTTCCTAGATTAGTTCGATGCCAAAACACCAACTTTCTATGACAAATGGACAAAATCGTTAAAAGCTCGTCCATAGAGAGAGTTGAGCAACTTCGGACTATCAAAGTTGTTCGGGATAGACATTTTATGGTTCTTCTATGTCAAATTTTACGAGTATAAGTTTCCTAGATTATTTCGATGCCAAAACACCAACTTTCTATGACAAATGGACAAAACCGTTAAAAGCTCCTCCATAGAGAGAGTTGAGCAACTTCGGACTATCAAAGTTGCTCGGGATAGACTTTTTATTGTTCTTCTATGTCAAATTTTATGAGTATAAGCTTCCTAAATTATTTCGATGCCAAAACACCAACTTTCTATGACAAATAGACAAAACCGTTAAAAGCTCCTCTATAAAGAGAGTTGAGCAACTTCGGACTATCAAAGTTGCTCGGTATAGACATTTTATGGTTCTTCTATGTCAAATTTTACGAGTATAAGCTTCCTAGATTAGTTCGATGCCAAAACACCAACTTTCTATGACAAATGGACAAAATCGTTAAAAGCTCGTCCATAGAGAGAGTTGAGCAACTTCGGACTATCAAAGTTGCTCGGTATAGACATTTTATGGTTCTCCTATGTCAAATTTTACGAGTATAAGCTTCCTAGATTATTTCGATGCCAAAACACCAACTTTCTATGACAAATGGACAAAACCGTTAAAAGCTCCTCCATAGAGAGAGTTGAGCAACTTCGGACTATCAAAGTTGCTCGGGATAGACATTTTATGGTTCTTCCATGTCAAATTTTACGAGTATAAGCTTCCTAGATTAGTTCGATGCCAAAACACCAACTTTCTATGACAAATGGACAAAATCGTTAAAAGCTCGTCCATAGAGAGAGTTGAGCAACTTCGGACTATCAAAGTTGCTCGGTATAGACATTTTATGGTTCTTCTATGTCAAATTTTACGAGTATAAGCTTCCTAGATTATTTCGATGCCAAAACACCAACTTTCTATGACAAATGGACAAAACCGTTAAAAGCTCCTCCATAGAGAGAGTTGAGCAACTTCGGACTATCAAAGTTGCTCGGGATAGACATTTTATGGTTCTTCCATGTCAAATTTTACGAGTATAAGCTTCCTAAATTATTTCGATGCCAAAACACCAACTTTCTGTGACAAATAGACAAAACCGTTAAAAGCTCCTTCATAGAGAGAGTTGAGAAACTTCGGACTATCAAAGTTGCTCGGTATAGACATTTTATGGTTCTTCTATGTCAAATTTTACGAGTATAAGCTTCCTAGATTAGTTCGATGCCAAAACACCAACTTTCTATGACAAATGGACAAAACCGTTAAAAGCTCCTCCATAGAGAGAGTTGAGCAACTTCGGACTATCAAAGTTGCTCGGGATAGACATTTTATGGTTCCTCCATGTCAAATTTTACGAGTATAAGCTTCCTAGATTAGTTCGATGCCAAAACACCAACTTTCTATGACAAATGGACAAAATCGTTAAAAGCTCGTCCATAGAGTGAGTTGAGCAACTTCGGACTATTAAAGTTGCTCGGGATATACTTTTTATTGTTCTTATATGTCAAATTTTTTGAGTATAAGCTTCATAGATTATTTCGATGCCAAAACACCAACTTTCTATGGCAAATGGACGAAACCGTTAAAAGCTCCTCTATAGAGAGAGTTGAGCAACTTTGGACTATTAAAGTTGCTCGAGATACACTTTTTATTGTTCTTCTATGTCAAATTTTACGAGTATAAGCTTCCTAAATTATTTCGATGCCAAAACACCAACTTTCTATGACAAATAGACAAAACCGTTAAAAGCTCCTCCATAGAGAGAGTTGAGAAACTTCGGACTATCAAAGTTGCTCGGTATAGACATTTTATGGTTCTTCTATGTCAAATTTTACGAGTATAAGCTTCCTAGATTAGTTCGATGCCAAAACACCAACTTTCTATGACAAATGGACAAAATCGTTAAAAGCTCGTCCATAGAGAGAGTTGAGCAACTTCGGACTATCAAAGTTGCTCGGTATAGACATTTTATGGTTCTTCTATGTCAAATTTTACGAGTATAAGCTTCCTAGATTATTTCGATGCCAAAACACCAACTTTCTATGGCAAATGGACAAAACCGTTAAAAGCTCCTCCATAGAGAGAGTTGAGCAACTTCGGACTATTAAAGTTGCTCGAGATACACTTTTTATGGTTCTTCCATGTCAAATTTTACGAGTATAAGCTTCCTAGATTAGTTCGATGCCAAAACACCAACTTTCTATGACAAATGGACAAAATCGTTAAAAGCTCGTCCATAGAGTGAGTTGAGCAACTTCGGACTATTAAAGTTGCTCGGGATATACTTTTTATTGTTCTTATATGTCAAATTTTTTGAGTATAAGCTTCATAGATTATTTCGATGCCAAAACACCAACTTTCTATGGCAAATGGACGAAACCGTTAAAAGCTCCTCTATAGAGAGAGTTGAGCAACTTTGGACTATTAAAGTTGCTCGAGATACACTTTTTATTGTTCTTCTATGTCAAATTTTACGAGTATAAGCTTCCTAAATTATTTCGATGCCAAAACACCAACTTTCTATGACAAATAGACAAAACCGTTAAAAGCTCCTCCATAGAAAGAGTTGAGCAACTTCGGACTATCAAAGTTGCTCGGTATAGACATTTTATGGTTGTTCTATGTCAAATTTTACGAGTATAAGCTTCCTAGATTAGTTCGATGCCAAAACACCAACTTTCTATGACAAATGGACAAAATCGTTAAAAGCTCGTCCATAGAGTGAGTTGAGCAACTTCGGACTATTAAAGTTATTCGGGATAGACATTTTATGGTTCTTCTATGTCAAATTTTACGAGTATAAGCTTCCTAGATTAGTTCGATGCCAAAACACCAACTTTCTATGACAAATGGACAAAATCGTTAAAAGCTCGTCCATAGAGTGAGTTGAGCAACTTCGGACTATTAAAGTTGCTCGGGATATACTTTTTATTGTTCTTATTTGTCAAATTTTTTGAGTATAAGCTTCATAGATTATTTCGATGCCAAAACACCAACTTTCTATGGCAAATGGACGAAACCGTTAAAAGCTCCTCTATAGAGAGAGTTGAGCAACTTTGGACTATTAAAGTTGCTCGAGATACACTTTTTATTGTTCTTCTATGTCAAATTTTACGAGTATAAGCTTCCTAAATTATTTCGATGCCAAAACACCAACTTTCTATGACAAATAGACAAAACCGTTAAAAGCTCCTCCATAGAAAGAGTTGAGCAACTTCGGACTATCAAAGTTGCTCGGTATAGACATTTTATGGTTGTTCTATGTCAAATTTTACGAGTATAAGCTTCCTAGATTAGTTCGATGCCAAAACACCAACTTTCTATGACAAATGGACAAAATCGTTAAAAGCTCGTCCATAGAGAGAGTTGAGCAACTTCGGACTATCAAAGTTGTTCGGGACAGACATTTTATGGTTCTTCTATGTCAAATTTTACGAGTATAAGCTTCCTAGATTATTTCGATGCCAAAACACCAACTTTCTATGACAAATGGACAAAACCGTTAAAAGCTCGTCCATAGAGAGAGTTGAGCAACTTCGGACTATCAAAGTTGCTCGGGATAGACTTTTTATTGTTCTTCTATGTCAAATTTTATGAGTATAAGCTTCCTAAATTATTTCGATGCCAAAACACCAACTTTCTATGACAAATAGACAAAACCGTTAAAAGCTCCTCTATAAAGAGAGTTGAGCAACTTCGGACTATCAAAGTTGCTCGGTATAGACATTTTATGGTTCTTCTATGTCAAATTTTACGAGTATAAGCTTCCTAGATTAGTTCGATGCCAAAACACCAACTTTCTATGACAAATGGACAAAATCGTTAAAAGCTCGTCCATAGAGAGAGTTGAGCAACTTCGGACTATCAAAGTTGCTCGGTATAGACATTTTATGGTTCTTCTATGTCAAATTTTACGAGTATAAGCTTCCTAGATTAGTTCGATGCCAAAACACCAACTTTCTATGACAAATGGACAAAATCGTTAAAAGCTCGTCCATAGAGTGAGTTGAGCAACTTCGGACTATTAAAGTTGTTCGGGATAGACATTTTATGGTTCTTCTATGTCAAATTTTACGAGTATAAGCTTCCTAGATTATTTCGATGCCAAAACACCAACTTTCTATGACAAATGGACAAAACCGTTAAAAGCTCCTCCATAGAGAGAGTTGAGCAACTTCGAACTATCAAAGTTGCTCGGGATAGACATTTTATGGTTCTTCTATGTCAAATTTTACGAGTATAAGCTTCCTAGATTAGTTCGATGCCAAAACACCAACTTTCTATGACAAATGGACAAAATCGTTAAAAGCTCGTCCATAGAGTGAGTTGAGCAACTTCGGACTATTAAAGTTGCTCGGGATATACTTTTTATTGTTCTTATATGTCAAATTTTTTGAGTATAAGCTTCATAGATTATTTCGATGCCAAAACACCAACTTTCTATGGCAAATCGACGAAACCGTTAAAAGCTCCACTATAGAGAGAGTTGAGCAACTTTGGACTATTAAAGTTGCTCGAGATACACTTTTTATTGTTCTTCTATGTCAAATTTTACGAGTATAAGCTTCCTAAATTATTTCGATGCCAAAACACCAACTTTCTGTGACAAATAGACAAAACCGTTAAAAGCCCCTCCATAGAGAGAGTTGAGAAACTTCGGACTATCAAAGTTGCTCGGTATAGACATTTTATGGTTCTTCTATGTCAAATTTTACGAGTATAAGCTTCCTAGATTAGTTCGATGCAAAACACCAACTTTCTATGACAAATGGACAAAATCGTTAAAAGCTCGTCCATAGAGAGAGTTGAGCAACTTCGGACTATCAAAGTTGCTCGGTATAGACATTTTATGGTTCTTCTATGTCAAATTTTACGAGTATAAGCTTCCTAGATTATTTCGATGCCAAAACACCAACTTTCTATGACAAATGGACAAAACCGTTAAAAGCTCCTCCATAGAGAGAGTTGAGCAACTTCGGACTATCGAAGTTGCTCGGGATAGACATTTTATGGTTCTTCTATGTCAAATTTTACGAGTATAAGCTTCCTAGATTAGTTCGATGCCAAAACACCAACTTTCTATGACAAATGGAAAAAATCGTTAAAAGCTCGTCCATAGAGTGAGTTGAGCAACTTCGGACTATTAAAGTTGCTCGGGATATACTTTTTATTGTTCTTATATGTCAAATTTTTTGAGTATAAGCTTCATAGATTATTTCGATGCCAAAACACCAACTTTCTATGGCAAATGGACGAAACCGTTAAAAGCTCCTCTATAGAGAGAGTTGAGCAACTTTGGACTATTAAAGTTGCTCGAGATACACTTTTTATTGTTCTTCTATGTCAAATTTTACGTGTATAAGCTTCCTAAATTATTTCGATGCCAAAACACCTACTTTCTATGACAAATAGACAAAACCGTTAAAAGCTCCTCCATAGAGAGAGTTGAGAAACTTCGGACTATCAAAGTTGCTCGGTATAGACATTTTATGGTTCTTCTATGTCAAATTTTACGAGTATAAGCTTCCTAGATTAGTTCGATGCCAAAACACCAACTTTCTATGACAAATGGACAAAATCGTTAAAAGCTCGTCCATAGAGAGAGTTGAGCAACTTCGGACTATCAAAGTTGCTCGGTATAGACATTTTATGGTTCTTCTATGTCAAATTTTACGAGTATAAGCTTCCTAGATTAGTTCGATGCCAAAACACCAACTTTCTATGACAAATGGACAAAATCGTTAAAAGCTCGTCCATAGAGTGAGTTGAGCAACTTCGGACTATTAAAGTTATTCGGGATAGACATTTTATGGTTCTTCTATGTCAAATTTTACGAGTATAAGCTTCCTAGATTAGTTCGATGCCAAAACACCAACTTTCTATGACAAATGGACAAAATCGTTAAAAGCTCGTCCATAGAGTGAGTTGAGCAACTTCGGACTATTAAAGTTGCTCGGGATATACTTTTTATTGTTCTTATTTGTCAAATTTTTTGAGTATAAGCTTCATAGATTATTTCGATGCCAAAACACCAACTTTCTATGGCAAATGGACGAAACCGTTAAAAGCTCCTCTATAGAGAGAGTTGAGCAACTTTGGACTATTAAAGTTGCTCGAGATACACTTTTTATTGTTCTTCTATGTCAAATTTTACGAGTATAAGCTTCCTAAATTATTTCGATGCCAAAACACCAACTTTCTATGACAAATAGACAAAACCGTTAAAAGCTCCTCCATAGAAAGAGTTGAGCAACTTCGGACTATCAAAGTTGCTCGGTATAGACATTTTATGGTTGTTCTATGTCAAATTTTACGAGTATAAGCTTCCTAGATTAGTTCGATGCCAAAACACCAACTTTCTATGACAAATGGACAAAATCGTTAAAAGCTCGTCCATAGAGAGAGTTGAGCAACTTCGGACTATCAAAGTTGTTCGGGACAGACATTTTATGGTTCTTCTATGTCAAATTTTACGAGTATAAGCTTCCTAGATTATTTCGATGCCAAAACACCAACTTTCTATGACAAATGGACAAAACCGTTAAAAGCTCGTCCATAGAGAGAGTTGAGCAACTTCGGACTATCAAAGTTGCTCGGGATAGACTTTTTATTGTTCTTCTATGTCAAATTTTATGAGTATAAGCTTCCTAAATTATTTCGATGCCAAAACACCAACTTTCTATGACAAATAGACAAAACCGTTAAAAGCTCCTCTATAAAGAGAGTTGAGCAACTTCGGACTATCAAAGTTGCTCGGTATAGACATTTTATGGTTCTTCTATGTCAAATTTTACGAGTATAAGCTTCCTAGATTAGTTCGATGCCAAAACACCAACTTTCTATGACAAATGGACAAAATCGTTAAAAGCTCGTCCATAGAGAGAGTTGAGCAACTTCGGACTATCAAAGTTGCTCGGTATAGACATTTTATGGTTCTTCTATGTCAAATTTTACGAGTATAAGCTTCCTAGATTAGTTCGATGCCAAAACACCAACTTTCTATGACAAATGGACAAAATCGTTAAAAGCTCGTCCATAGAGTGAGTTGAGCAACTTCGGACTATTAAAGTTGTTCGGGATAGACATTTTATGGTTCTTCTATGTCAAATTTTACGAGTATAAGCTTCCTAGATTATTTCGATGCCAAAACACCAACTTTCTATGACAAATGGACAAAACCGTTAAAAGCTCCTCCATAGAGAGAGTTGAGCAACTTCGAACTATCAAAGTTGCTCGGGATAGACATTTTATGGTTCTTCTATGTCAAATTTTACGAGTATAAGCTTCCTAGATTAGTTCGATGCCAAAACACCAACTTTCTATGACAAATGGACAAAATCGTTAAAAGCTCGTCCATAGAGTGAGTTGAGCAACTTCGGACTATTAAAGTTGCTCGGGATATACTTTTTATTGTTCTTATATGTCAAATTTTTTGAGTATAAGCTTCATAGATTATTTCGATGCCAAAACACCAACTTTCTATGGCAAATCGACGAAACCGTTAAAAGCTCCACTATAGAGAGAGTTGAGCAACTTTGGACTATTAAAGTTGCTCGAGATACACTTTTTATTGTTCTTCTATGTCAAATTTTACGAGTATAAGCTTCCTAAATTATTTCGATGCCAAAACACCAACTTTCTGTGACAAATAGACAAAACCGTTAAAAGCCCCTCCATAGAGAGAGTTGAGAAACTTCGGACTATCAAAGTTGCTCGGTATAGACATTTTATGGTTCTTCTATGTCAAATTTTACGAGTATAAGCTTCCTAGATTAGTTCGATGCAAAACACCAACTTTCTATGACAAATGGACAAAATCGTTAAAAGCTCGTCCATAGAGAGAGTTGAGCAACTTCGGACTATCAAAGTTGCTCGGTATAGACATTTTATGGTTCTTCTATGTCAAATTTTACGAGTATAAGCTTCCTAGATTATTTCGATGCCAAAACACCAACTTTCTATGACAAATGGACAAAACCGTTAAAAGCTCCTCCATAGAGAGAGTTGAGCAACTTCGGACTATCAAAGTTGCTCGGGATAGACATTTTATGGTTCTTCTATGTCAAATTTTACGAGTATAAGCTTCCTAGATTAGTTCGATGCCAAAACACCAACTTTCTATGACAAATGGAAAAAATCGTTAAAAGCTCGTCCATAGAGTGAGTTGAGCAACTTCGGACTATTAAAGTTGCTCGGGATATACTTTTTATTGTTCTTATATGTCAAATTTTTTGAGTATAAGCTTCATAGATTATTTCGATGCCAAAACACCAACTTTCTATGGCAAATGGACGAAACCGTTAAAAGCTCCTCTATAGAGAGAGTTGAGCAACTTTGGACTATTAAAGTTGCTCGAGATACACTTTTTATTGTTCTTCTATGTCAAATTTTACGAGTATAAGCTTCCTAAATTATTTCGATGCCAAAACACCTACTTTCTATGACAAATAGACAAAACCGTTAAAAGCTCCTCCATAGAGAGAGTTGAGAAACTTCGGACTATCAAAGTTGCTCGGTATAGACATTTTATGGTTCTTCTATGTCAAATTTTACGAGTATAAGCTTCCTAGATTAGTTCGATGCCAAAACACCAACTTTCTATGACAAATGGACAAAATCGTTAAAAGCTCGTCCATAGAGAGAGTTGAGCAACTTCGGACTATCAAAGTTGCTCGGTATAGACATTTTATGGTTCTTCTATGTCAAATTTTACGAGTATAAGCTTCCTAGATTATTTCGATGCCAAAACACCAACTTTCTATGACAAATGGACAAAACCGTTAAAAGCTCCTCCATAGAGAGAGTTGAGCAACTTCGGACTATCAAAGTTGCTCGGGATAGACATTTTATGGTTCTTCTATGTCAAATTTTACGAGTATAAGCTTCCTAGATTAGTTCGATGCCAAAACACCAACTTTCTATGACAAATGGACAAAATCGTTAAAAGCTCGTCCATAGAGTGAGTTGAGCAACTTCGGACTATTAAAGTTGCTCGGGATATACTTTTTATTGTTCTTATATGTCAAATTTTTTGAGTATAAGCTTCATAGATTATTTCGATGCCAAAACACCAACTTTCTATGGCAAATGGACGAAACCGTTAAAAGCTCCTCTATAGAGAGAGTTGAGCAACTTTGGACTATTAAAGTTGCTCGAGATACACTTTTTATTGTTCTTCTATGTCAAATTTTACGAGTATAAGCTTCCTAAATTATTTCGATGCCAAAACACCAACTTTCTATGACAAATAGACAAAACCGTTAAAAGCTCCTCCATAGAAAGAGTTGAGCAACTTCGGACTATCAAAGTTGCTCGGTATAGACATTTTATGGTTGTTCTATGTCAAATTTTACGAGTATAAGCTTCCTAGATTAGTTCGATGCCAAAACACCAACTTTCTATGACAAATGGACAAAATCGTTAAAAGCTCGTCCATAGAGAGAGTTGAGCAACTTCGGACTATCAAAGTTGTTCGGGACAGACATTTTATGGTTCTTCTATGTCAAATTTTACGAGTATAAGCTTCCTAGATTATTTCGATGCCAAAACACCAACTTTCTATGACAAATGGACAAAACCGTTAAAAGCTCGTCCATAGAGAGAGTTGAGCAACTTCGGACTATCAAAGTTGCTCGGGATAGACTTTTTATTGTTCTTCTATGTCAAATTTTATGAGTATAAGCTTCCTAAATTATTTCGATGCCAAAACACCAACTTTCTATGACAAATAGACAAAACCGTTAAAAGCTCCTCTATAAAGAGAGTTGAGCAACTTCGGACTATCAAAGTTGCTCGGTATAGACATTTTATGGTTCTTCTATGTCAAATTTTACGAGTATAAGCTTCCTAGATTAGTTCGATGCCAAAACACCAACTTTCTATGACAAATGGACAAAATCGTTAAAAGCTCGTCCATAGAGAGAGTTGAGCAACTTCGGACTATCAAAGTTGCTCGGTATAGACATTTTATGGTTCTTCTATGTCAAATTTTACGAGTATAAGCTTCCTAGATTATTTCGATGCCAAAACACCAACTTTCTATGACAAATGGACAAAACCGTTAAAAGCTCCTCCATAGAAAGAGTTGAGCAACTTCGGACTATCAAAGTTGCTCGGGATAGACATTTTATGGTTCTTCTATGTCAAATTTTACGAGTATAAGCTTCCTAGATTAGTTCGATGCCAAAACACCAACTTTCTATGACAAATGGACAAAATCGTTAAAAGCTCGTCCATAGAGTGAGTTGAGCAACTTCGGACTATTAAAGTTGCTCGGGATATACTTTTTATTGTTCTTATTTGTCAAATTTTTTGAGTATAAGCTTCATAGATTATTTCGATGCCAAAACACCAACTTTCTATGGCAAATGGACGAAACCGTTAAAAGCTCCTCTATAGAGAGAGTTGAGCAACTTTGGACTATTAAAGTTGCTCGAGATACACTTTTTATTGTTCTTCTATGTCAAATTTTACGAGTATAAGCTTCCTAAATTATTTCGATGCCAAAACACCAACTTTCTATGATAAATAGACAAAACCGTTAAAAGCTCCTCCATAGAGAGAGTTGAGAAACTTCTGACTATCAAAGTTGCTCGGTATAGACATTTTATGGTTCTTCTATGTCAAATTTTACGAGTATAAGCTTCCTAGATTAGTTCGATGCCAAAACACCAACTTTCTATGACAAATGGACAAAATCGTTAAAAGCTCGTCCATAGAGAGAGTTGAGCAACTTCGGACTATCAAAGTTGTTCGGGATAGACATTTTATGGTTCTTCTATGTCAAATTTTACGAGTATAAGCTTCCTAGATTATTTCGATGCCAAAACACCAACTTTCTATGACAAATGGACAAAACCGTTAAAAGCTCCTCCATAGAGAGAGTTGAGCAACTTCGGACTATCAAAGTTGCTCGGGATTGACTTTTTATAGTTCTTCTATGTCAAATTTTACGTGTATAAGCTTCCTAGATTAGTTCGATGCCAAAACAGCAACTTTCTATGACAAATGGACAAAATCGTTAAAAGCTCGTCCATAGAGAGAGTTGAGCAACTTCGGACTATCAAAGTTGTTCGGGATAGACATTTTATGGTTCTTCTATGTCAAATTTTACGAGTATAAGCTTCCTAGATTAGTTCGATGCCAAAACACCAACTTTCTATGACAAATGGACAAAATCGTTAAAAGCTCGTCCATAGAGTGAGTTGAGCAACTTCGGACTATTAAAGTTGCTCGGGATATACTTTTTATTGTTCTTATTTGTCAAATTTTTTGAGTATAAGCTTCATAGATTATTTCGATGCCAAAACACCAACTTTCTATGGCAAATGGACGAAACCGTTAAAAGCTCCTCTATAGAGAGAGTTGAGCAACTTTGGACTATTAAAGTTGCTCGAGATACACTTTTTATTGTTCTTCTATGTCAAATTTTACGAGTATAAGCTTCCTAAATTATTTCGATGCCAAAACACCAACTTTCTATGATAAATAGACAAAACCGTTAAAAGCTCCTCCATAGAGAGAGTTGAGAAACTTCTGACTATCAAAGTTGCTCGGTATAGACATTTTATGGTTCTTCTATGTCAAATTTTACGAGTATAAGCTTCCTAGATTAGTTCGATGCCAAAACACCAACTTTCTATGACAAATGGACAAAATCGTTAAAAGCTCGTCCATAGAGAGAGTTGAGCAACTTCGGACTATCAAAGTTGTTCGGGATAGACATTTTATGGTTCTTCTATGTCAAATTTTACGAGTATAAGCTTCCTAGATTATTTCGATGCCAAAACACCAACTTTCTATGACAAATGGACAAAACCGTTAAAAGCTCCTCCATAGAGAGAGTTGAGCAACTTCGGACTATCAAAGTTGCTCGGGATTGACTTTTTATAGTTCTTCTATGTCAAATTTTACGTGTATAAGCTTCCTAGATTAGTTCGATGCCAAAACACCAACTTTCTATGACAAATGGACAAAATCGTTAAAAGCTCGTCCATAGAGAGAGTTGAGCAACTTCGGACTATCAAAGTTGTTCGGGATAGACATTTTATGGTTCTTCTATGTCAAATTTTACGAGTATAAGCTTCCTAGATTATTTTGATGCCAAAACACCAACTTTCTATGACAAATGGACAAAACCGTTAAAAGCTCCTCCATAGAGAGAGTTGAGCAACTTCGGACTATCAAAGTTGCTCGGGATAGACTTTTTATAGTTCTTCTATGTCAAATTTTACGAGTATAAGCTTCCTAGATTAGTTCGAAGCCAAAACACCAACTTTCTATGACAAATGGACAAAATCGTTAAAAGCTCGTCCATAGAGAGAGTTGAGCAACTTCGGACTATCAAAGTTGCTCGGTATAGACATTTTATGGTTCTTCTATGTCAAATTTTACGAGTATAAGCTTCCTAGATTAGTTCGATGCCAAAACACCAACATTCTATGACAAATGGACAAAATCGTTAGAAGCTCGTCCATAGAGAGAGTTGAGCAACTTCGGACTATCAAAGTTGTTCGGGATAGACATTTTATGGTTCTTCTATGTTAAATTTTACGAGTATAAGCTTCCTAGATTATTTCGATGCCAAAACACCAACTTTCTATGACAAATGGACAAAACCGTTAAAAGCTCCTCCATAGAGAGAGTTGAGCAACTTCGGACTATCAAAGTTGCTCGGGATTGACTTTTTATAGTTCATCTATGTCAAATTTTACGAGTATAAGCTTCCTAGATTAGTTCGATGCCAAAACACCAACTTTCTATGACAAATGGACAAAATCGTTAAAAGCTCGTCCATAGAGAGAGTTGAGCAACTTCGGACTATCAAAGTTGTTCGGGATAGACATTTTATGGTTCTTCTATGTCAAATTTTACGAGTATAAGCTTCCTACATTATTTCGATGCCAAAACACCAACTTTCTATGACAAATGGACAAAACCGTTAAAAGCTCCTCCATAGAGAGAGTTGAGCAACTTCGGACTATCAAAGTTTCTCGGGATAGACTTTTTATAGTTCTTCTATGTCAAATTTTACGAGTATAAGCTTCCTAGATTAGTTCGAAGCCAAAACACCAACTTTCTATGACAAATGGACAAAATCGTTAAAAGCTCGTCCATAGAGAGAGTTGAGCAACTTCGGACTATCAAAGTTGCTCGGTATAGACATTTTATGGTTCTTCTATGTCAAATTTTACGAGTATAAGCTTCCTAGATTAGTTCGATGCCAAAACACCAACTTTCTATGACAAATGGACAAAATCGTTAAAAGCTCGTCCATAGAGAGAGTTGAGCAACTTCGGACTATCAAAGTTGTTCGGGATAGACATTTTATGGTTCTTCTATGTCAAATTTTACGAGTATAAGCTTCCTAGATTATTTCGATGCCAAAACACCAACTTTCTATGACAAATGGACAAAACCGTTAAAAGCTCCTCCATAGAGAGAGTTGAGAAACTTCGGACTATCAAAGTTGCTCCGGATAGACTTTTTATAGTTCTTCTATGTCAAATTTTACGAGTATAAGCTTCCTAAATTATTTCGATGCCAAAACACCAACTTTCTATGACAAATAGACAAAACCGTTAAAAGCTCCTCCATAGAGAGAGTTGAGCAACTTCGGACTATCAAAGTTGCTCGGTATAGACATTTTATGGTTCTTCTATGTCAAATTTTACGAGTATAAGCTTCCTAGATTAGTTCGATGCCAAAACACCAACTTTCTATGACAAATGGACAAAATCGTTAAAAGCTCGTCCATAGAGAGAGTTGAGCAACTTCGGACTATCAAAGTAGCTCGGTATAGACATTTTATGGTTCTTCTATGTCAAATTTTACGAGTATAAGCTTCCTAGATTATTTCGATGCCAAAACACCAACTTTCTATGACAAATCGACAAAACCATTAAAAGCTCCTCCATAGAGAGAGTTGAGCAACTTCGGACTATCAAAGTTGCTCGGGATAGACATTTTATGCTTCTTCTATGTCAAATTTTACGAGTATAAGCTTCCTAGATTATTTCGATGCCAAAACACCAACTTTCTATGACAAATGGACAAAACCGTTAAAAGCTCCTCCATAGAGAGAGTTGAGCAACTTCGGACTATCAAAGTTGCTCGGGATAGACTTTTTATTGTTCTTCTATGTCAAATTTTACAAGTATAAGCTTCCTAAATTATTTCGATGCCAAAACACCAACTTTCTATGACAAATAGACAAAACCATTAAAAGCTCCTCCATAGAAAGAGTTGAGCAACTTCGGACTATCAAAAGTTGCTCGGTATAGACATTTTATGGTTCTTCTATGTCAAATTTTACGAGTATAAGCTTCCTAGATTAGTTCGATGCCAAAACACCAACTTTCTATGACAAATGGACAAAACCGTTAAAAGCTCCTCCATAGAGAGAGTTGAGCAACTTCGGACTATCAAAGTTGCTCGGGATAGACATTTTATGGTTCTTCTATGTCAAATTTTACGAGTATAAGCTTCCTAGATTATTTCGATGCCAAAACACCAACTTTCTATGACAAATGGACAAAACCGTTAAAAGCTCCTCCATAGAGAGAGTTGAGCTACTTCGGACTATCAAAGTTGCTCGGGATAGACTTTTTATTGTTCTTCTATGTCAAATTTTACAAGTATAAGCTTCCTAAATTATTTCGATGCCAAAACACCAACTTTCTTTGACAAATGGACAAAATCGTTAAAAGCTCGTCCATATAGAGAGTTGAGCAACTTCGGACTATCAAAGTTGTTCGGGATAGACATTTTATGGTTCTTCTATGTCAAATTTTACGAGTATAAGCTTCCTAGATTATTTCGATGCCAAAACACCAACTTTCTATGACAAATGGACAAAACCGTTAAAAACTCCTCCATAGAGAGAGTTGAGCAACTTCGGACTATCAAAGTTGCTCGGGATAGACTTTTTATTGTTCTTCTATGTCAAATTTTACGAGTATAAGCTTCCTAAATTATTTCGATGCCAAAACACCAACTTTCTATGACAAATAGACAAAACCGTTAAAAGCTCCTCCATAGAGAGAGTTGAGCAACTTCGGACTATCAAAGTTGCTCGGTATAGACATTTTATGGTTCTTCTATGTCAAATTTTACGAGTATAAGCTTCCTAGATTATTTCGATGCGAAAACACCAACTTTCTATGACAAATGGACAAAACCGTTAAAAGCTCCTCCATAGAGAGAGTTGAGCAACTTCGGACTATCAAAGTTGCTCGGGATAGACATTTCATGGTTCTTCTATGTCAAATTTTACGAGTATAAGCTTCCTAGATTAGTTCGATGCCAAAACACCAACTTTCTATGAAAAATCGACAAAATCGTTAAAAGCTCGTCCATAGAGTGAGTTGAGCAACTTCGGACTATTAAAGTTGCTCGGGATATACTTTTTATTGTTCTTATATGTCAAATTTTTTGAGTATAAGCTTCATAGATTATTTCGATGCCAAAACACCAACTTTCTATAGCAAATGGACGAAACCGTTAAAAGCTCCTCCATAGAGAGAGTTGAGCAACTTTGGACTATTAAAGTTGCTCGAGATACACTTTTTATTGTTCTTCTATGTCAAATTTTACGAGTATAAGCTTCCTAAATTATTTCGATGCCAGAACACCAACTTTCTATAGCAAATGGACGAAACCGTTAAAAGCTCGTCCATAGAGAGAGTTGAGCAACTTCGGACTATCAAAGTTGCTCGGTATAGACATTTTATGGTTCTTCTATGTCAAATTTTACGAGTATAAGCTTCCTAGATTAGTTCGATGCCAAAACACCAACTTTCTATGACAAATGGACAAAATCGTGAAAAGCTTGTCCATAGAGAGAGTTGAGCAACTTCGGACTATCAAAGTTGCTCGGGATAGACATTTTATGGTTCTTCTATGTCAATTTTTACGAGTATAAGCTTCCTAGATTATTTCGATGCCAAAACACCAACTTTCTATGACAAATGGACAAAACCGGTAAAAGCTCCTCCATAGAGAGAGTTGAGCAACTTCGGACTATCAAAGTTGCTCGGGATAGACATTTTATGTTTCTTCTATGTCAAATTTTACGAGTATAAGCTTCCTAGATTAGTTCGATGCCAAAACACCAACTTTCTATGACAAATGGACAAAATCGTTAAAAGCTCGTCCATAGAGTTTGTTGAGCAACTTCGGACTATTAAAGTTGCTCGGGATATACTTTTTATTGTTCTTATATGTCAAATTTTTTGAGTATAAGCTTCATAGATTATTTCGATGCCAAAACACCAACTTTCTATAGCAAATGGACGAAACCGTTAAAAGCTCCTCCATAGAGAGAGTTGAGCAACTTTGGACTATTAAAGTTGCTCGAGATACACTTTTTATTGTTCTTCTATGTCAAATTTTACGAGTATAAGCTTCTTAAATTATTTCGATGCCAAAACACCAACTTTCTATGACAAATAGACAAAACCGTTAAAAGCTCCTCCATAGAGAGAGTTGAGCAACTTCGGACTATCAAAGTTGCTCCGGATAGACTTTTTATAGTTCTTCTATGTCAAATTTTACGAGTATAAGCTTCCTAAATTATTTCGATGCCAAAACACCAACTTTCTATGACAAATAGACAAAACCGTTAAAAGCTCCTCCATAGAGAGAGTTGAGCAACTTCGGACTATCAAAGTTGCTCGGTATAGACATTTTATGGTTCTTCTATGTCAAATTTTACGAGTATAAGCTTCCTAGATTAGTTCGATGCCAAAACACCAACTTTCTATGACAAATGGAAAAAATCGTTAAAAGCTCGTCCATAGAGAGAGTTGAGCAACTTCGGACTATCAAAGTAGCTCGGTATAGACATTTTATGGTTCTTCTATGTCAAATTTTACGAGTATAAGCTTCCTAGATTATTTCGATGCCAAAACACCAACTTTCTATGACAAATCGACAAAACCATTAAAAGCTCCTCCATAGAGAGAGTTGAGCAACTTCGGACTATCAAAGTTGCTCGGGATAGACATTTTATGCTTCTTCTATGTCAAATTTTACGAGTATAAGCTTCCTAGATTATTTCGATGCCAAAACACCAACTTTCTATGACAAATGGACAAAACCGTTAAAAGCTCCTCCATAGAGAGAGTTGAGCAACTTCGGACTATCAAAGTTGCTCGGGATAGACTTTTTATTGTTCTTCTATGTCAAATTTTACAAGTATAAGCTTCCTAAATTATTTCGATGCCAAAACACCAACTTTCTATGACAAATAGACAAAACCATTAAAAGCTCCTCCATAGAAAGAGTTGAGCAACTTCGGACTATCAAAAGTTGCTCGGTATAGACATTTTATGGTTCTTCTATGTCAAATTTTACGAGTATAAGCTTCCTAGATTAGTTCGATGCCAAAACACCAACTTTCTATGACAAATGGACAAAACCGTTAAAAGCTCCTCCATAGAGAGAGTTGAGCAACTTCGGACTATCAAAGTTGCTCGGGATAGACATTTTATGGTTCTTCTATGTCAAATTTTACGAGTATAAGCTTCCTAGATTATTTCGATGCCAAAACACCAACTTTCTATGACAAATGGACAAAACCGTTAAAAGCTCCTCCATAGAGAGAGTTGAGCAACTTCGGACTATCAAAGTTGCTCGGGATAGACTTTTTATTGTTCTTCTATGTCAAATTTTACAAGTATAAGCTTCCTAAATTATTTCGATGCCAAAACACCAACTTTCTATGACAAATGGACAAAATCGTTAAAAGCTCGTCCATATAGAGAGTTGAGCAACTTCGGACTATCAAAGTTGTTCGGGATAGACATTTTATGGTTCTTCTATGTCAAATTTTACGAGTATAAGCTTCCTAGATTATTTCGATGCCAAAACATCAACTTTCTATGACAAATGGACAAAACCGTTAAAAACTCCTCCATAGAGAGAGTTGAGCAACTTCGGACTATCAAAGTTGCTCGGGATAGACTTTTTATTGTTCTTCTATGTCAAATTTTACGAGTATAAGCTTCCTAAATTATTTCGATGCCAAAACACCAACTTTCTATGACAAATAGACAAAACCGTTAAAAGCTCCTCCATAGAGAGAGTTGAGCAACTTCGGACTATCAAAGTTGCTCGGTATAGACATTTTATGGTTCTTCTATGTCAAATTTTACGAGTATAAGCTTCCTAGATTATTTCGATGCGAAAACACCAACTTTCTATGACAAATGGACAAAACCGTTAAAAGCTCCTCCATAGAGAGAGTTGAGCAACTTCGGACTATCAAAGTTGCTCGGGATAGACATTTCATGGTTCTTCTATGTCAAATTTTACGAGTATAAGCTTCCTAGATTAGTTCGATGCCAAAACACCAACTTTCTATGAAAAATCGACAAAATCGTTAAAAGCTCGTCCATAGAGTGAGTTGAGCAACTTCGGACTATTAAAGTTGCTCGGGATATACTTTTTATTGTTCTTATATGTCAAATTTTTTGAGTATAAGCTTCATAGATTATTTCGATGCCAAAACACCAACTTTCTATAGCAAATGGACGAAACCGTTAAAAGCTCCTCCATAGAGAGAGTTGAGCAACTTTGGACTATTAAAGTTGCTCGAGATACACTTTTTATTGTTCTTCTATGTCAAATTTTACGAGTATAAGCTTCCTAAATTATTTCGATGCCAGAACACCAACTTTCTATAGCAAATGGACGAAACCGTTAAAAGCTCGTCCATAGAGAGAGTTGAGCAACTTCGGACTATCAAAGTTGCTCGGTATAGACATTTTATGGTTCTTCTATGTCAAATTTTACGAGTATAAGCTTCCTAGATTAGTTCGATGCCAAAACACCAACTTTCTATGACAAATGGACAAAATCGTGAAAAGCTCGTCCATAGAGAGAGTTGAGCAACTTCGGACTATCAAAGTTGCTCGGGATAGACATTTTATGGTTCTTCTATGTCAATTTTTACGAGTATAAGCTTCCTAGATTATTTCGATGCCAAAACACCAACTTTCTATGACAAATGGACAAAACCGGTAAAAGCTCCTCCATAGAGAGAGTTGAGCAACTTCGGACTATCAAAGTTGCTCGGGATAGACATTTTATGTTTCTTCTATGTCAAATTTTACGAGTATAAGCTTCCTAGATTAGTTCGATGCCAAAACACCAACTTTCTATGACAAATGGACAAAATCGTTAAAAGCTCGTCCATAGAGTTTGTTGAGCAACTTCGGACTATTAAAGTTGCTCGGGATATACTTTTTATTGTTCTTATATGTCAAATTTTTTGAGTATAAGCTTCATAGATTATTTCGATGCCAAAACACCAACTTTCTATAGCAAATGGACGAAACCGTTAAAAGCTCCTCCATAGAGAGAGTTGAGCAACTTTGGACTATTAAAGTTGCTCGAGATACACTTTTTATTGTTCTTCTATGTCAAATTTTACGAGTATAAGCTTCCTAAATTATTTCGATGCCAAAACACCAACTTTCTATGACAAATAGACAAAACCGTTAAAAGCTCCTCCATTGAGAGAGTTGAGAAACTTCGGACTATCAAAGTTGCTCGGTATAGACATTTTATGGTTCTTCTATGTCAAATTTTACGAGTATAAGCTTCCTAGATTAGTTCGATGCCAAAACACCAACTTTCTATGACAAATGGACAAAATCGTTAAAAGCTCGTCCATAGAGAGAGTTGAGCAACTTCGGACTATCAAAGTTGTTCGGGATAGACATTTTATGGTTATTCTATGTCAAATTTTACGAGTATAAGCTTCCTAGATTATTTCGATGCCAAAACACCAACTTTCTATGACAAATGGACAAAACCGTTAAAAGCTCCTCCATAGAGAGAGTTGAGCAAGTTCGGACTATCAAAGTTGCTCGGGATAGACTTTTTATTGTTCTTCTATGTCAAATTTTACGAGTATAAGCTTCCTAAATTATTTCGATGCCAAAACACCAACTTTCTATGACAAATAGACAAAACCGTTAAAAGCTCCTCCATAGAGAGAGTTGAGCAACTTCGGACTATCAAAGTTGCTCGGTATAGACATTTTATGGTTCTTCTATGTCAAATTTTACGAGTATAAGCTTCCTAGATTAGTTCGATGCCAAAACACCAACTTTCTATGACAAATGGACAAAATCGTTAAAAGCTCGTCCATAGAGAGAGTTGAGCAACTTCGGACTATCAAAGTTGCTCGGTATAGACATTTTATGGTTCTTCTATGTCAAATTTTACGAGTATAAGCTTCCTAGATTATTTCGATGCCAAAACACCAATTTTCTATGACAAATGGACAAAACCGTTAAAAGCTCCTCCATAGAGAGAGTTGAGCAACTTCGGACTATCAAAGTTGCTCGGGATAGACATTTTATGGTTCTTCTATGTCAAATTTTACGAGTATAAGCTTCCCAGATTATTTCGATGCCAAAACACCAACTTTCTATGACAAATGGACAAAACCGTTAAAAGCTCCTCCATAGAGAGAGATAAGCAACTTCGGACTATCAAAGTTGCTCGGGATAGACTTTTTATTGTTCTTCTATGTCAAATTTTACAAGTATAAGCTTCCTAAATTATTTCGATGCCAAAACACCAACTTTCTATGACAAATAGACAAAACCATTAAAAGCTCCTCCATAGAAAGAGTTGAGCAACTTCGGACTATCAAAGTTGTCGGTATAGACATTTAATGGTTCTTCTATGTCAAATTTTACGAGTATAAGCTTCCTAGATTAGTTCGATGCCAAAACACCAACTTTCTATGACAAATGGACAAAATCGTTAAAAGCTCATCCATAGAGTGAGTTGAGCAACTTCGGACTATTAAAGTTGCTCGGGATATACTTTTTATTGTTCTTATATGTCAAATTTTTTGAGTATAAGCTTCATAGATTATTTCGATGCCAAAACACCAACTTTCTATGGCAAAGGGACGAAACCGTTAAAAGCTCCTCAATAGAGAGAGTTGAGCAACTTTGGACTATTAAAGTTGCTCGGGATACACTTTTTATTGTTCTTATATGTCAAATTTTATGAGTATAAGTTTCCTAGATTATTTCGATGCCAAAACACCAACTTTCCATGACAAACGGAGGAAACCATTAAAAGCTCATCCATGGAGAGAGTTGACAACTTCGGACTATCAAAGTTGCTCGGGATTGACTTTTTATGGTTCTTCTATATCAAATTTTACGAGTATAAGCTTCCTAGATTATTTCGATGCCAAAACACCAACTTTCTATGACAAATGGAGGTAACCATTAAAAGCTCCTCCATAGAGAGAGTTGAGCAACTTCGGACTATCAAAGTTGCTCGGGATAGACATTTTATGGTTCTTCTATGTCAAATGTTAGGAGTATAAGCTTCCTAGATTATTTCGATGCCAAAACACCAACTTTCTATGACAAATGGACAAAACCGTTAAAAGCTCATCCATAGAGAGAGTTGAGCAACTTCGGACTATCAAAGTTGCTCGGGATAGACTTTTTATTGTTCTTATACGTCAAATTTTACGAGTATATGCTTCATAGATTATTTCGATGCCAAAACACCAACTTTCTATGACAAATGGAGGAAACCATTAAAAGCTCCTCCATAGAGAAGTTGAGCAACTTCGGACAATCAAAGTTGCTCGGGATAGACATTTTATGGTTCTTCTATGTCAAATGTTACGAGTATAAGCTTCATAGATTATTTCGATGCCAAAACACCAACTTTCTATGGCAAATGGACGAAACCGTTAAAAGCTTCTCCATAGAGAGAGTTGAGCAACTTCGGACAATTAAAGCTGCTCGGGATACACTTTTTATTGTTCTTATATGTCAAATTTTATGAGTACAAGCTTCATAGATCATTTCGATGCCAAAACACCAACTTTCTTGGGCAAATGGACGAAACCGTTAAAAGCTTCTCCATAGAGAGAGTTGAGCAACTTCGGACAATTAAAGCTGCTCGGGATACACTTTTTATTGTTCTTATATGTCAAATTTTATGAGTATAAGTTTCCTAGATTATTTCGATGCCAAAACACCAACTTTCTATGACAAATGGAGGAAACCATTAAAAGCTCCTCCATAGAGAGAGTTGAGCAACTTCGGACTATCAAAGTTGCTCGGGATAGACTTTTTATGGTTCTTCTATGTCAAATTTTACGAGTATAAGCTTCCTAGATTATTTCGATGCCAAAACACCAACTTTCTTTGACAAATGGAGGAAACGATTAAAAGCTCGTCCATAGAGAGAGTTGAGCAACTTCGGACTATCAAAGTTGCTCGGGATAGACATTTTATGGTTCTTCTATGTCAAATTTTATGAGTATAAGCTTCCTAGATTATTTCGATGCCAAAACACCAACTTTCTATGACAAATGGACAAAACCGTGAAAAGCTCCTCCATAGAGAGAGTTGAGCAACTTCGGACTATCAAAGTTGCTCGGGATAGACATTTTATGTTTCTTCTATGTCAAATTTTACGAGTATAAGCTTCCTAGATTATTTCGATGCCAAAACACCAACTTTCTATGACAAATGGACAAAACCGTTAAAAGCTCCTCCATAGAGAGAGTTAAGCAACTTCGGACTATCAAAGTTGCTCGGGATAGACTTTTTATTGTTCTTCTATGTCAAATTTTACAAGTATAAGCTTCCTAAATTATTTCGATGCCAAAACACCAACTTTCCATGACAAATAGACAAAACCATTAAAAGCTCCTCCATAGAAAGAGTTGAGCAACTTCGGACTATCAAAGTTGCTCGGTATAGACATTTTATGGTTCTTCTATGTCAAATTTTACGAGTATAAGCTTCCTAGATTAGTTCGATGCCAAAACACCAACTTTCTATGACAAATGGACAAAATCGTAAAAAGCTCGTCCATAGAGTGAGTTGAGCAACTTCGGACTATCAAAGTTGCTCGGGATAGACTTTTTATTGTTCTTATACGTCAAATTTTACGAGTATATGGTTCATAGATTATTTCGATGCCAAAACACCAACTTTCTATGACAAATGCAGGAAACCATTAAAAGCTCCTCCATAGAGAAGTTGAGCAATTTCGGACAATCAAAGTTGCTCGGGATAGACTTTTTATTGTTCTTATACGTCAAATTTTACGAGTATATGCTTCATAGATTATTTCGATGCCAAAACACCAACTTTCTATGACAAATGGAGGAAACCATTAAAAGCTCCTCCATAGAGAAGTTGAGCAACTTCGGACAATCAAAGTTGCTCGGGATAGACATTTTATGGTTCTTCTATGTCAAATGTTACGAGTATAAGCTTCATAGATTATTTCGATGCCAAAACACCAACTTTCTATGGCAAATGGACGAAACCGTTAAAAGCTTCTCCATAGAGAGAGTTGAGCAACTTCGGACAATTAAAGCTGCTCGGGATACACTTTTTATTGTTCTTATATGTCAAATTTTATGAGTACAAGCTTCATAGATCATTTCGATGCCAAAACACCAACTTTCTTTGGCAAATGGACGAAACCGTTAAAAGCTTCTCCATAGAGAGAGTTGAGCAACTTCGGACAATTAAAGCTGCTCGGGATACACTTTTTATTGTTCTTATATGTCAAATTTTATGAGTATAAGTTTCCTAGATTATTTCGATGCCAAAACACCAACTTTCTATGACAAATGGAGGAAACCATTAAAAGCTCCTCCATAGAGAGAGTTGAGCAACTTCGGACTATCAAAGTTGCTCGGGATAGACTTTTTATGGTTCTTCTATGTCAAATTTTACGAGTATAAGCTTCCTAGATTATTTCGATGCCAAAACACCAACTTTCTTTGACAAATGGAGGAAACGATTAAAAGCTCGTCCATAGAGAGAGTTGAGCAACTTCGGACTATCAAAGTTGCTCGGGATAGACATTTTATGGTTCTTCTATGTCAAATTTTATGAGTATAATCTTCCTAGATTATTTCAATGCCAAAACACCAACTTTCTATGACAAATGGACAAAACCGTGAAAAGCTCCTCCATAGAGAGAGTTGAGCAACTTCGGACTATCAAAGTTGCTCGGGATAGACATTTTATGTTTCTTCTATGTCAAATTTTACGAGTATAAGCTTCCTAGATTATTTCGATGCCAAAACACCAACTTTCTATGACAAATGGACAAAACCGTTAAAAGCTCCTCCATAGAGAGAGTTAAGCAACTTCGGACTATCAAAGTTGCTCGGGATAGACTTTTTATTGTTCTTCTATGTCAAATTTTACAAGTATAAGCTTCCTAAATTATTTCGATGCCAAAACACCAACTTTCTATGACAAATAGACAAAACCATTAAAAGCTCCTCCATAGAAAGAGTTGAGCAACTTCGGACTATCAAAGTTGCTCGGTATAGACATTTTATGGTTCTTCTATGTCAAATTTTACGAGTATAAGCTTCCTAGATTAGTTCGATGCCAAAACACCAACTTTCTATGACAAATGGACAAAATCGTTAAAAGCTCGTCCATAGAGTGAGTTGAGCAACTTCGGACTATCAAAGTTGCTCGGGATAGACTTTTTATTGTTCTTATACGTCAAATTTTACGAGTATATGGTTCATAGATTATTTCGATGCCAAAACACCAACTTTCTATGACAAATGCAGGAAACCATTAAAAGCTCCTCCATAGAGAAGTTGAGCAACTTTGGACTATTAAAGTTGCTCGGGATACACTTTTTATTGTTCTTATATGTCAAATTTTATGAGTATAAGTTTCCTAGATTATTTCGATGCCAAAACACCAACTTTCCATGACAAACGGAGGAAACCATTAAAAGCTCCTCCATAGAGAGAGTTGACAACTTCGGACTATCAAAGTTGCTCGGGATAGACTTTTTATGGTTCTTCTATGTCAAATTTTACGAGTATAAGCTTCCTAGATTATTTCGATGCCAAAACACCAACTTTCTATGACAAATGGAGGTAACCGTTAAAAGCTCCTCCATAGAGAGAGTTGAGCAACTTCGGACTTTCAAAGTTGCTCGGGATAGACATTTTATGGTTCTTCTATGTCAAATTTTACGAGTATAAGCTTCCTAGATTATTTCGATGCCAAAACACCAACTTTCTATGACAAATGGAGGTAACCGTTAAAAGCTCCTCCATAGAGAGAGTTGAGCAACTTCGGACTTTCAAAGTTGCTCGGGATAGACATTTTATGGTTCTTCTATGTCAAATGTTACGAGTATAAGCTTCCTAGATTATTTCGATGCCAAAACACCAACTTTCTATGACAAATGGACAAAACCGTTAAAAGCTCATCCATAGAGAGAGTTGAGCAACTTCGGACTATCAAAGTTGCTCGGGATAGACTTTTTATTGTTCTTATACGTCAAATTTTACGAGTATATGGTTCATAGATTATTTCGATGCCAAAACACCAACTTTCTATGACAAATGCAGTACACCATTAAAAGCTCCTCCATAGAGAAGTTGAGCAATTTCGGACAATCAAAGTTGCTCGGGATAGACATTTTATGGTTCTTCTATGTCAAATGTTACGAGTATAAGCTTCATAGATTATTTCGATGCCAAAAGACCAACTTTCTATGGCAAATGGACGAAACCGTTAAAAGCTTCTCCATAGAGAGAGTTGAGCAACTTCGGACAATTAAAGCTGCTCGGGATACACTTTTTATTGTTCTTATATGTCAAATTTTATGAGTATAAGCTTCATAGATCATTTCGATGCCAAAACACCAACTTTCTTTGGCAAATGGACGAAACCGTTAAAAGCTTCTCCATAGAGAGAGTTGAGCAACTTCGGACAATTAAAGCTGCTCGGGATACACTTTTTATTGTTCTTATTTGTCAAATTTTATGAGTATAAGTTTCCTAGATTATTTTGATGCCAAAACACCAACTTTCTATGACAATTGGAGGAAACCATTAAAAGCTCCTCCATAGAGAGACTTGAGCAACTTCGGACTATCAAAGTTGCTCGGGATAGACTTTTTATGGTTCTTCTATGTCAAATTTTACGAGTATAAGCTTCCTAGATTATTTCGATGCCAAAACACCAACTTTCTTTGACAAATGGAGGAAACGATTAAAAGCTCGTCCATAGAGAGAGTTGAGCAACTTCGGACTATCAAAGTTGCTCGGGATAGACATTTTATGGTTCTTCTATGTCAAATGTTACGAGTATAAGCTTCCTAGATTATTTCGATGCCAAAACACCAACTTTCTATGACAAATGGACAAAATCGTTAAAAGCTCCTCCATAGAGAGAGTTGAGCAACTTCGGACTATCAAAGTTGCTCGGGATAGACTATTTATTGTTCTTCTATTTTAAATTTTACGAGTATAAGCTTCCTAAATTATTTCGATGCCAAAACACCAACTTTCTATGACAAATAGACAAAACCGTTAAAAGCTCGTCCATAGAGAGAGTTGAGCAACTTCGGACTATTCAAGCTGCTCGGGATACACTTTTTATTGTTCTTATATGTCAAATTTTATGAGTATAAGTTTCCTAGATTCTTTCGATGCCAAAACAACAACTTTCTATGACAAATGGAGGAAACCATTAAAAGCTCCTCCATAGAGAGAGTTGAGCAACTTCGGACTATCAAAGTTGCCCGGGATAGACTTTTTATGGTTCTTCTATGTCAAATTTTTCGAGTATAAGCTTCCTAGATTATTTCGATGCCAAAACACCAACTTTCTATGACAAATGGAGCAAACCATTAAAAGCTCCTCCATAGAGAGAGTTGAGCAACTTCGGACTATCAAAGTTGCTCGGGATAGACATTTTATGGTTCTTCTATGTCAAATGTTACGAGTATAAGCTTCCTAGATTATTTCGATGCCAAAACACCAACTTTCTATGCCAAAACACCAACTTTCTATGCCAAAACACCAACTTTTTATGACAAATAGACAAAACCGTTAAAAGCTCCTCCATAGAGAGAGTTGAGCAATTTCGGACCATGAAAGTTGCTCGGTGTACAATTTTTATTGTTCTTATACGTCAAATTTTACGAGTATAAGCTTCCTAGGTTATTTCGATGCCAAAACACCAACTTTCTATGACAAATGGAACAAACGATTAAAAGCTCCTCCATAGAGAGAGTTGAGCAACTTCGGACTATCAAAGTTGCTCGGGACAGACTTTTTATTGTTTTTCTATGTCAAATTTTACGAGTATAAGCTTAAAAAATTATTTCGATGCCAAAACACCAACTTTCTATGACAAAGGGACAAAAGCGTTAAAAGATCCTCCATAGAGAGAGTTGAGCAACTTCGGACTATCAATGTTGCTCGGGATAGACATTTTATGGTTCTTCTATGTCAAATGTTACGAGTATAAGCTTCCTAGATTATTTTGATGCCAAAACACCAACTTTCTATGACAAATGGACAAAATCTTTAAAAGCTCCTCCATAGAGAGAGTTGAGCAACTTCGGACTATCAAAGTTGCTCGGGATAGACTTTTTATTGTTCTTCTATTTTAAATTTTACGAGTATAAGCTTCCTAAATTATTTCGATGCCAAAACACCAACTTTCTATGACAAATAGACAAAACCGTTAAAAGCTCGTCCATAGAGAGAGTTGAGCAACTTCGGACTATTCAAGCTGCTCGGGATACACTTTTTATTGTTCTTATATGTCAAATTTTATGAGTATAAGTTTCCTAGATTCTTTCGATGCCAAAACACCAACTTTCTATGACAAATGGACAAAATCGTTAAAAGCTCGTCCATAGAGAGAGTTGAGCAACTTCGGACTATCAAAGTTGCTCGGTATAGACATTTTATGGTTCTTCTATGTCAAATTTTACGAGTATAAGCTTCCAAGATTATTTCGATGCCAAAACACCAACTTTCTATGACAAATGGACAAAATCGTTAAAAGCTCCTCCATAGAGAGAGTTGAGCAACTTCGGACTATCAAAGTTGGTCGGGATAGACATTTTATGGTTCTTCTATGTCAAATTTTACGAGTATAAGCTTCCTAGATTAGTTCGATGCCAAAACACCAACTTTCTATGACAAATGGACAAAATCGTTAAAAGCTCCTCCATAGAGTGAGTTGAGCAACTTCGGACTATTAAAGTTGCTCGGGATATACTTTTTATTGTTCTTATATGTCAAATTTTTTGAGTATAAGCTTCATAGATTATTTCGATGCCAAAACACCAACTTTCTATAGCAAATGGACGAAACTGTTAAAAGCTCCTCCATAGAGAGAGTTGAGCAACTTTGGACTATTAAAGTTGCTCGAGATACACTTTTTATTGTTCTTCTATGTCAAATTTTACGAGTATAAGCTTCCTAGGTTATTTCGATGCCAAAACACCAACTTTCTATGACAAATGGAACAAACGATTAAAAGCTCCTCCATAGAGAGAGTTGAGCAACTTCGGACTATCAAAGTTGCTCGGGACAGACTTTTTATTGTTTTTCTATGTCAAATTTTACGAGTATAAGCTTAAAAAATTATTTCGATGCCAAAACACCAACTTTCTATGACAAAGGGACAAAAGCGTTAAAAGATCCTCCATAGAGAGAGTTGAGCAACTTCGGACTATCAATGTTGCTCGGGATAGACATTTTATGGTTCTTCTATGTCAAATGTTACGAGTATAAGCTTCCTAGATTATTTTGATGCCAAAACACCAACTTTCTATGACAAATGGACAAAATCGTCAAAAGCTCCTCCATAGAGAGAGTTGAGCAACTTCGGACTATCAAAGTTGCTCGGGATAGACTTTTTATTGTTCTTCTATTTTAAATTTTACGAGTATAAGCTTCCTAAATTATTTCGATGCCAAAACACCAACTTTCTATGACAAATAGACAAAACCGTTAAAAGCTCGTCCATAGAGAGAGTTGAGCAACTTCGGACTATTCAAGCTGCTCGGGATACACTTTTTATTGTTCTTATATGTCAAATTTTATGAGTATAAGTTTCCTAGATTCTTTCGATGCGAAAACACCAACTTTCTATGACAAATGGACAAAATCGTTAAAAGCTCGTCCATAGAGAGAGTTGAGCAACTTCGGACTATCAAAGTTGCTCGGTATAGACATTTTATGGTTCTTCTATGTCAAATTTTACGAGTATAAGCTTCCTAGATTATTTCGATGCCAAAACACCAACTTTCTATGACAAATGGACAAAATCGTTAAAAGCTCCTCCATAGAGAGAGTTGAGCAACTTCGGACTATCAAAGTTGCTCGGGATAGACATTTTATGGTTCTTCTATGTCAAATTTTACGAGTATAAGCTTCCTAGATTAGTTCGATGCCAAAACACCAACTTTCTATGACAAATGGACAAAATCGTTAAAAGCTCCTCCATAGAGTGAGTTGAGCAACTTCGGACTATTAAAGTTGCTCGGGATATACTTTTTATTGTTCTTATATGTCAAATTTTTTGAGTATAAGCTTCATAGATTATTTCGATGCCAAAACACCAACTTTCTATAGCAAATGGACGAAACTGTTAAAAGCTCCTCCATAGAGAGAGTTGAGCAACTTTGGACTATTAAAGTTGCTCGAGATACACTTTTTATTGTTCTTCTATGTCAAATTTTACGAGTATAAGCTTCCTAAATTATTTCGATGCCAAAACACCAACTTTCTATGACAAATAGACAAAACCGTTAAAAGCTCTTCCATAGAGAGAGTTGAGAAACTTCGGACTATCAAAGTTGCTCGGTATAGACATTTTATGGTTCTTCTATGTCAAATTTTACGAGTATAAGCTTCCTAGATTAGTTCGATGCCAAAACACCAACTTTCTATGACAAATGGACAAAATCGTTAAAAGCTCGTCCATAGAGAGAGTTGAGCAACTTCGGACTATCAAAGTTGCTCGGTATAGACATTTTATGGTTCTTCTATGTCAAATTTTACGAGTATAAGCTTCCTAGATTATTTCGATGCCAAAACACCAACTTTCTATGACAAATGGACAAAACCGTTAAAAGCTCCTCCATAGAGAGAGTTGAGCAACTTCGGACTATCAAAGTTGCTCGGGATAGACATTTTATGGTTCTTCTATGTCAAATTTTACGAGTATAAGCTTCCTAGATTATTTCGATGCCAAAACACCAACTTTCTATGACAAATGGACAAAATCGTTAAAAGCTCCTCCATAGAGAGAGTTGAGCAACTTCGGACTATCAAAGTTGCTCGGGATAGACTTTTTATTGTTCTTCTATTTTAAATTTTACGAGTATAAGCTTCCTAAATTATTTCGATGCCAAAACACCAACTTTCTATGACAAATAGACAAAACCGTTAAAAGCTCGTCCATAGAGAGAGTTGAGCAACTTCGGACTATTCAAGCTGCTCGGGATACACTTTTTATTGTTCTTATATGTCAAATTTTATGAGTATAAGTTTCCTAGATTCTTTCGATGCCAAAACACCAACTTTCTATGACAAATGGACAAAATCGTTAAAAGCTCGTCCATAGAGAGAGTTGAGCAACTTCGGACTATCAAAGTTGCTCGGTATAGACATTTTATGGTTCTTCTATGTCAAATTTTACGAGTATAAGCTTCCAAGATTATTTCGATGCCAAAACACCAACTTTCTATGACAAATGGACAAAATCGTTAAAAGCTCCTCCATAGAGAGAGTTGAGCAACTTCGGACTATCAAAGTTGCTCGGGATAGACATTTTATGGTTCTTCTATGTCAAATTTTACGAGTATAAGCTTCCTAGATTAGTTCGATGCCAAAACACCAACTTTCTATGACAAATGGACAAAATCGTTAAAAGCTCCTCCATAGAGTGAGTTGAGCAACTTCAGACTATTAAAGTTGCTCGGGATATACTTTTTATTGTTCTTATATGTCAAATTTTTTGAGTATAAGCTTCATAGATTATTTCGATGCCAAAACACCAATTTTCTATAGCAAATGGACGAAACTGTTAAAAGCTCCTCCATAGAGAGAGTTGAGCAACTTTGGACTATTAAAGTTGCTCGAGATACACTTTTTATTGTTCTTCTATGTCAAATTTTACGAGTATAAGCTTCCTAAATTATTTCGATGCCAAAACACCAAATTTCTATGACAAATAGACAAAACCGTTAAAAGCTCCTCCATAGAGAGAGTTGAGAAACTTCGGACTATCAAAGTTGCTCGGTATAGACATTTTATGGTTCTTCTATGTCAAATTTTACGAGTATAAGCTTCCTAGATTAGTTCGATGCCAAAACACCAACTTTCTATGACAAATGGACAAAATCGTTAAAAGCTCGTCCATAGAGAGAGTTGAGCAACTTCGGACTATCAAAGTTGCTCGGTATAGACATTTTATGGTTCTTCTATGTCAAATTTTACGAGTATAAGCTTCCTAGATTATTTCGATGCCAAAACACCAACTTTCTATGACAAATGAACAAAACCGTTAAAAGCTCCTCCATAGAGAGAGTTGAGCAACTTCGGACTATCAAAGTTGCTCGGGATAGACATTTTATGGTTCTTCTATGTCAAATTTTACGAGTATAAGCTTCCTAGATTATTTCGATGCCAAAACACCAACTTTCTATGACAAATGGACAAAACCGTTAAAAGCTCCTCCATAGAGAGAGTTGAGCAACTTCGGACTATCAAAGTTGCTCGGGATAGACATTTTATGGTTCTTCTATGTCAAATTTTACGAGTATAAGCTTCCTAGATTATTTCGATGCCAAAACACCAACTTTCTATGACAAATGGACAAAATCGTTAAAAGCTCCTCCATAGAGAGAGTTGAGCAACTTCGGACTATCAAAGTTGCTCGGGATAGACTTTTTATTGTTCTTCTATTTTAAATTTTACGAGTATAAGCTTCCTAAATTATTTCGATGCCAAAACACCAACTTTCTATGACAAATAGACAAAACCGTTAAAAGCTCGTCCATAGAGAGAGTTGAGCAACTTCGGACTATTCAAGCTGCTCGGGATACACTTTTTATTGTTCTTATATGTCAAATTTTATGAGTATAAGTTTCCTAGATTCTTTCGATGCCAAAACACCAACTTTCTATGACAAATGGACAAAATCGTTAAAAGCTCGTCCATAGAGAGAGTTGAGCAACTTCGGACTATTCAAGCTGCTCGGGATACACTTTTTATTGTTCTTATATGTCAAATTTTATGAGTATAAGTTTCCTAGATTCTTTCGATGCCAAAACACCAACTTTCTATGACAAATGGACAAAATCGTTAAAAGCTCGTCCATAGAGAGAGTTGAGCAACTTCGGACTATCAAAGTTGCTCGGTATAGACATTTTATGGTTCTTCTATGTCAAATTTTACGAGTATAAGCTTCCTAGATTATTTCGATGCCAAAACACCAACTTTCTATGACAAATGGACAAAATCGTTAAAAGCTCCTCCATAGAGAGAGTTGAGCAACTTCGGACTATCAAAGTTGCTCGGGATAGACATTTTATGGTTCTTCTATGTCAAATTTTACGAGTATAAGCTTCCTAGATTAGTTCGATGCCAAAACACCAACTTTCTATGTTAAATGGACAAAATCGTTAAAAGCTCCTCCATAGAGTGAGTTGAGCAACTTCGGACTATTAAAGTTGCTCGGGATATACTTTTTATTGTTCTTATATGTCAAATTTTTTGAGTATAAGCTTCATAGATTATTTCGATGCCAAAACACCAACTTTCTATAGCAAATGGACGAAACTGTTAAAAGCTCCTCCATAGAGAGAGTTGAGCAACTTTGGACTATTAAAGTTGCTCGAGATACACTTTTTATTGTTCTTCTATGTCAAATTTTACGAGTATAAGCTTCCTAAATTATTTCGATGCCAAAACACCAACTTTCTATGACAAATAGACAAAACCGTTAAAAGCTCCTCCATAGAGAGAGTTGAGAAACTTCGGACTATCAAAGTTGCTCGGTATAGACATTTTATGGTTCTTCTATGTCAAATTTTACGAGTATAAGCTTCCTAGATTAGTTCGATGCCAAAACACCAACTTTCTATGACAAATGGACAAAATCGTTAAAAGCTCGTCCATAGAGAGAGTTGAGCAACTTCGGACTATCAAAGTTGCTCGGTATAGACATTTTATGGTTCTTCTATGTCAAATTTTACGAGTATAAGCTTCCTAGATTATTTCGATGCCAAAACACCAACTTTCTATGACAAATGAACAAAACCGTTAAAAGCTCCTCCATAGAGAGAGTTGAGCAACTTCGGACTATCAAAGTTTCTCGGGATAGACATTTTATGGTTCTTCTATGTCAAATTTTACGAGTATAAGCTTCCTAGATTATTTCGATGCCAAAACACCAACTTTCTATGACAAATGGACAAAATCGTTAAAAGCTCCTCCATAGAGAGAGTTAAGCAACTTCGGACTATCAAAGTTGCTCGGGATAGACTTTTTATTGTTCTTCTATGTCAAATTTTACAAGTATAAGCTTCCTAAATTATTTCGATGCCAAACACCAACTTTCTATGACAAATAGACAAAACCATTAAAAGCTCCTCCATAGAAAGAGTTGAGCAACTTCGGACTATCAAAGTTGCTCGGTATAGACATTTTATGGTTCTTCTATGTCAAATTTTACGAGTATAAGCTTCCTAGATTAGTTCGATGCCAAAACACCAACTTTCTATGACAAATGGACAAAATGGTTAAAAGCTCGTCCATAGAGTGAGTTGAGCAACTTCGGATTATTAAAGTTGCTCGGGATATACTTTTTATTGTTCTTGTATGTCAAATTTTTTGAGTATAAGCTTCATAGATTATTTCGATGCCAAAACACCAACTTTCTATGGCAAAGGGACGAAACCGTTAAAAGCTCCTCCATAGAGAGAGTTGAGCAACTTTGGACTATTAAAGTTGCTCGGGATACACTTTTTATTGTTCTTATATGTCAAATTTTATGAGTATAAGCTTCATAGATCATTTCGATGCCAAAACACCAACTTTCTTTGGCAAATGGACGAAACCGTTAAAAGCTTCTCCATAGAGAGAGTTGAGCAACTTCGGACAATTAAAGCTGCTCGGGATACACTTTTTATTGTTCTTATATGTCAAATTTTATGAGTATAAGTTTCCTAGATTATTTCGATGCCAAAACACCAACTTTCTATGACAAATGGAGGAAACCATTAAAAGCTCCTCCATAGAGAGAGTTGAGCAACTTCGGACTATCAAAGTTGCTCGGGATAGACTTTTTATGGTTCTTCTATGTCAAATTTTACGAGTATAAGCTTCCTAGATTATTTCGATGCCAAAACACCAACTTTCTTTGACAAATGGAGGAAACGATTAAAAGCTCGTCCATAGAGAGAGTTGAGCAACTTCGGACTATCAAAGTTGCTCGGGATAGACATTTTATGGTTCTTCTATGTCAAATGTTACGAGTATAAGCTTCCTAGATTATTTCGATGCCAAAACACCAACTTTCTATGACAAATGGACAAAATCGTTAAAAGCTCCTCCATAGAGAGAGTTGAGCAACTTCGGACTATCAAAGTTGCTCGGGATAGACTATTTATTGTTCTTCTATTTTAAATTTTACGAGTATAAGCTTCCTAAATTATTTCGATGCCAAAACACCAACTTTCTATGACAAATAGACAAAACCGTTAAAAGCTCGTCCATAGAGAGAGTTGAGCAACTTCGGACTATTCAAGCTGCTCGGGATACACTTTTTATTGTTCTTATATGTCAAATTTTATGAGTATAAGTTTCCTAGATTCTTTCGATGCCAAAACACCAACTTTCTATGACAAATGGAGGAAACCATTAAAAGCTCCTCCATAGAGAGAGTTGAGCAACTTCGGACAATCAAAGTTGCTCGGGATAGACATTTTATGGTTCTTCTATGTCAAATGTTACGAGTATAAGCTTCATAGATTATTTCGATGCCAAAACACCAACTTTCTATGGCAAATGGACGAAACCGTTAAAAGCTTCTCCATAGAGAGAGTTGAGCAACTTCGGACAATTAAAGCTGCTCGGGATACACTTTTTATTGTTCTTATATGTCAAATTTTATGAGTATAAGCTTCATAGATCATTTCGATGCCAAAACACCAACTTTCTTTGGCAAATGGACGAAACCGTTAAAAGCTTCTCCATAGAGAGAGTTGAGCAACTTCGGACAATTAAAGCTGCTCGGGATACACTTTTTATTGTTCTTATATGTCAAATTTTATGAGTATAAGTTTCCTAGATTATTTCGATGCCAAAACACCAACTTTCTATGTCAAATGGAGGAAACCATTAAAAGCTCCTCCATAGAGAGAGTTGAGCAACTTCGGACTATCAAAGTTGCTCGGGATAGACTTTTTATGGTTCTTCTATGTCAAATTTTACGAGTATAAGCTTCCTAGATTATTTCGATGCCAAAACACCAACTTTCTTTGACAAATGGAGGAAACGATTAAAAGCTCGTCCATAGAGAGAGTTGAGCAACTTCGGACTATCAAAGTTGCTCGGGATAGACATTTTATGGTTCTTCTATGTCAAATGTTACGAGTATAAGCTTCCTAGATTATTTCGATGCCAAAACACCAACTTTCTATGACAAATGGACAAAATCGTTAAAAGCTCCTCCATAGAGAGAGTTGAGCAACTTCGGACTATCAAAGTTGCTCGGGATAGACTTTTTATTGTTCTTCTATTTTAAATTTTACGAGTATAAGCTTCCTAAATTATTTCGATGCCAAAACACCAACTTTCTATGACAAATAGACAAAACCGTTAAAAGCTCGTCCATAGAGAGAGTTGAGCAACTTCGGACTATTCAAGCTGCTCGGGATACACTTTTTATTGTTCTTATATGTCAAATTTTATGAGTATAATTTCCTAGATTCTTTCGATGCCAAAACACCAACTTTCTATGACAAATGGAGGAAACCATTAAAAGCTCCTCCATAGAGAGAGTTGAGCAACTTCGGACTATCAAAGTTGCTCGGGATAGACATTTTATGGTTCTTCTATGTCAAATGTTACGAGTATAAGCTTCCTAGATTATTTCGATGCCAAAACACCAACTTTCTATGCCAAAACACCAACTTTCTATGACAAATAGACAAAACCATTAAAAGCTCCTCCATAGAGAGAGTTGAGCAATTTCGGACCATGAAAGTTGCTCGGTGTACAATTTTTATTGTTCTTATACGTCAAATTTTACGAGTATAAGCTTCCTAGGTTATTTCGATGCCAAAACACCAACTTTCTATGACAAATGGACCAAACGATTAAAAGCTCCTCCATAGAGAGAGTTGAGCAACTTCGGACTATCAAAGTTGCTCGGGACAGACTTTTTATTGTTTTTCTATGTCAAATTTTACGAGTATAAGCTTAAAAAATTATTTCGATGCCAAAACACCAACTTTCTATGACAAAGGGACAAAAGCGTTAAAAGATCCTCCATAGAGAGAGTTGAGCAACTTCGGACTATCAAAGTTGCTCGGGATATACTTTTTATTGTTCTTCTATGTCAAATTTAACAAGTATAAGCTTCCTAAATTATTTCAATGCCAAAACACCAACTTTCTATGACAAATAGACAAGACCATTAAAAGCTCCTCCATAGAAAGAGTTGAGCAACTTCGGACTATCAAAGTTGCTCGGTATAGACATTTTATGGTTCTTCTATGTCAAATTTTACGAGTATAAGCTTCCTAGATTAGTTCGATGCCAAAACACCAACTTTCTATGACAAATGGACAAAATCGTTAAAAGCTCGTCCATAGAGTGAGTTGAGCAACTTCGGACTATTAAAGTTGCTCGGGATATACTTTTTATTGTTCTTATATGTCAAATTTTTTGAGTATAAGCTTCATAGATTATTTCGATGCCAAAACACCAACTTTCTATGGCAAATGGACGAAACCGTTAAAAGCTCCTCCATAGAGAGAGTTGAGCAACTTTGGACTATTAAAGTTGCTCGGGATACACTTTTTATTGTTCTTATATGTCAAATTTTATGAGTATAAGTTTCCTAGATTATTTCGATTCCAAAACACCAACTTTCTATGACAAACGGAGGAAACCATTAAAAGCTCCTCCATAGAGAGAGTTGACAACTTCGGACTATCAAAGTTGCTCGGGATAGACTTTTTATGGTTCTTCTATGTCAAATTTTACGAGTATAAGCTTCCAAGATTATTTCGATGCCAAATCACCAACTTTCTATGACAAATGGAGGAAACCATTAAAAGCTCCTCCATATAGAGAGTTGAGCAACTTCGGACTATCAAAGTTGCTCGGGATAGACATTTTATGGTTCTTCTATGTCAAATGTTACGAGTATAAGCTTCCTAGATTATTTCGACGCCAAAACACAAACTTTCTATGACAAATGGACAAAACCGTTAAAAGCTCGTCCATAGAGAGAGTTGAGCAACTTCGGACTATCAAAGTTTCTCGGGATAGACTTTTTATTGTTCTTCTATGTCAAATTTTACGAGTATAAGCTTCCTAAATTATTTCGATGCCAAAACACCAACTTTCTATGACAAATAGACAAAACCGTTAAAAGCTCCTCCATAGAGAGAGTTGAGCAATTTCGGACCATGAAAGTTGCTCGGTGTACAATTTTTATTGTTCTTATACGTCAAATTTTACGAGTATAGGCTTCATAGATTATTTCGATGCCAAAACACCAACTTTCTATGACAAATGGAGGAAACCATTAAAAGCTCCTCCATAGAGAAGTTGAGCAACTTCGGACAATCAAAGTTGCTCGGGATAGACATTTTATGGTTCTTCTATGTCAAATGTTACGAGTATAAGCTTCCCAGATTATTTCGAGGCCAAAACACCAACTTTCTATGACAAATGGACAAAATCGTTAAAAGCTCGTCCATAGAGTGAGTTGAGCAACTTCGGACTATTAAAGTTGCTCGGGATACACTTTTTATTGTTCTTATATGTCAAATTTTATGAGTATAAGCTTCATAGATTATTTCGATGCCAAAACACCAACTTTCTATGGCAAATGGACGAAACCGTTAAAAGCTTCTCCATAGAGAGAGTTGAGCAACTTCGGACAATTAAAGCTGCTCGGGATACACTTTTTATTGTTCTTTCATGTCAAATTTTATGAGTATAAGTTTCCTAGATTATTTCGATGCCAAAACACCAACTTTCTATGATAAATGGAGGAAACCATTAAAAGCTCCTCCATAGAGAGAGTTGAGCAACTTCGGACTATCAAAGTTGCTCGGGATAGACTTTTTATGGTTCTTCTATGTCAAATTTTACAAGTATAAGCTTCCTAGATTATTTCGATGCCAAAACACCAACTTTCTATGACAAATGGACGAAACCGTTAAAAGCTCCTCCATAGAGAGAGTTGAGCAACTTCGGACTATTAAAGTTGCTCGGGATACACTTTTTATTGTTCTTATATGTCAAATTTTATGAGTATAAGTTTCCTAGATTATTTCGATGCCAAAACACCAACTTTCTATGACAAATGGAGGAAACCATAAAAAGCTCCTCTATAGAGAGAGTTGAGCAACTTCAGACTATCAAAGTTGCTCGGGATAGACTTTTTATTGTTCTTCTATGTCAACTTTTACGAGTATAAGCTTCCTAGATTATTTCGATGCCAAAACACCAACTTTCTATGACAAATGGAGGAAACCATTAAAAGCTCCTCCATAGAGAGAGTTGAGCAACTTCGGACTATCAAAGTTGCTCGGGATAGACGTTTTCTGGTTCTTCTATGTCAAATTTTACGTGTATAAGCTTTCTAGATTATTTCGATGCCAAAACACCAACTTTCTATGACAAATGGACAAAACCGTTAAAAGCTCCTCCATAGAGAGAGTTGAGCAACTTCGGACTATCAAAGTTGATCGGAATAGACTTTTTATGGTTCTTCTATGTCAAATTTTACGAGTATAAGCTTCCTAAATTATTTCGATGTCAAAACACCAACTTTCTATGACAAATAGACAAAACCTTTAAAAGCTCCTCCATAGAGAGAGTTGAGCAATTTCGGACCATGAAAGTTGCTCGGTGTACAATTTTTATTGTTCTTATACGTCAAATTTTACGAGTATAAGTTTCCTAGATTATTTCGATCCTAAAACACCAACTTTCTATGACAAATGGACAAAACCGTTAAAAGCTCGTCCATAGAGAGAGTTGAGCAACTTCGGACCATCAAAGTTGCTCGGTGTACAATTTTTATTGTTCTTATATGTCAAATTTTATGTGTATAAGCTTCCTAGATTATTTCAATTCCAAAACACCAACTTTCTATGACAAATGGACAAAACCGTTAAAAGCTCCTCCATAGAGAGAGTTGAGCAACTTCGGACTATCAAAGTTGCTCGGGATAGACTTTTTATTGTTCTTATATGTCAAATTTTACGAGTATAAGCTTTCTAAATTATTTCAATGTCAAAATACCAACTTTCTATGACAAATGGACAAAACCGTTAAAAGCTCCTTCATAGAGAGAGTTGAGCAATTTCGGACTATGAAAGTTGCTCGGTATACAATTTTTATTGTTCTTATACGTCAAATTTTACGAGTATAAGCTTCCTAGATTATTTCAATGCCAAAACACCAACTTTGTGAAATCCCGACCCAAAAATTTAGTTTTGAGTCGAGTTACGGATGATTTGTGAATTACGGCATTATGGAAAAATAGTTTTGAACTTGGTTCGGTAAATGGGTCATAACTTTTAGTGTACATGTCCGTTTTGGGCCCGTAATATATCAAATCGAAGCTTAGACCGAGCCGGAAAATAAATTTGAGAAAAAACTGGGTTCTGTGAAAGTAATCCGTCCGGACGGATTTGCCTAGAATCAAGGCAGTGAGTTCTGTGAAAGTAATCCGTCCGGACGGATAATTGGGCGTCCGGACGGATTTGCCTAGAGGAAGGGCAGTGGGTTACAGGAATAATAATCTGTCCGGACGGCCACTTAGGGCGTCCGGACGGCTGTCGGGAAAATCAGATATTAAGCCCAGAATTTGACATTTTCTGCATAAAATTCTTGGAGAAGCCCGATAGAGAGAGAAAGAGAGAGAGAAGAAGAGAGAGAAAGTGGTTTTAGCAAGAGTTTGGCTTGGGGATTGAAGATTTGTGACCATTGAAGCTTGGGAAGGAAGATTCAAGCTTGATTTTGGAGATTTGGTAAGTTTTTCATAGTTTTTGTAAATTATAGGTTTTTCTAGATTTGCTAGATTCTTGAAGAGTTGAGTGCTATGCTTTAGATATGTTGTTTATAGGTTGATTTTGGATGTTTATGTAGATTGGTTTGTGTTTTGGAGTTGAGTTGAGCTTGGAGTGAGTTTGGAGGATTTTGGAAGAAATTTCTAGAGAGAGAAGTAAGTGATTTCGAAATTATTGATTTAATTTGATGTTTATATGAGTTGTTGGTTGTTTATTGATGTGTGAATGGGTTCGGTTTCGCCACATTGTTAGGTTTGGGAAATCGGAACCCTAGGAACGTAATTGTGGAATTTGTGGTAAATTGCTCGGCACGAGGTAGGGGATTTCCAACCTTTGTTTCTATAATTCGTTATTGTTGCCTAAATAGCGTTTCGATTATTTGAGTTTCCGCCTTAATTGCTTCTAAGGGGAAACGAGCCTTGTGTGGATTATTGTTTGATGTTGAATGTTGCATGACCCGATTTTGTGTTCCGTCATTTACGGTCACGTTGTGATTTTCCGTTCATGCATCATGGTAGTTATGTAAAATATATATATATATATATAGGATGTTCATATATACTTATCTATTCGGCATGACATGTCATAATGCATTAGAGATGCATGGGGGACTCGGGTATGGACTCGAGAACCCTTAAGTTACTTGAAAGCCACATGGGAGGATGGCAAAGTGAAGGTTGTTATCACCAAGTCACGTGAACTCCATGTGGGGTAACGCACTAAGGGTAGGGTCGAGAGTGACTTGCCTTGTTGGGTGCGGGCATGATAGGTTCACGCAACCGGATGATCCTAAGAGTGGTTGGTTGTGGTGAGCTTGCTCCCGGGCAATATTACATTGAGTTGCAATGGTATTGTGGTTGTTATGCTCCGAAAGGGTCGATCCGGGTAAATGTTGATGTGAAATTGTTGAGTATACGTTCATGTGGTAGGTACATATTGATGCATTACTTCTTTCGGTTCTGCCTATATCAATGTTTACTTCTTTACCCTACTGAGCTTCTAGCTCACTCCTTTACTTTCTTCCTTTCACAGGAGATACTGGTACAGGTGCCGGTGATGCGGATCGGTGAGCAGGACGTGACATGGATGGCCCTGGATAGGATAGAGTGCTAGAGATATACTCTATGCATGTGGGTTTATGTAGTATATCTATGTTGAGAGAATATAACCATTTAGCACGGTTGTGCTTTTATGTGGATGTGGATGTTCAATTCTGGTTATATTTGATGCTATAAAAATCTGTGTGTGGATTTATATGTGATGCCATCAGTTTGTGCATGCTGGTAGTAGATGGCCTGAGGCCTAGGGTCAGGATTGCATGTGGTTGAGGCCTGAGGCCTATGTTTGCTAGGTTGCTAGTGTGATGTGGTTGTTGCTGCGTTTCTGATGCAGGTGGGCACTCTCCGATATACGGGAGGTGCCGCCGGATTTCCGGTTGATCCCGCATGTTCACACTAGTGACCTAGGAAGGGTGCGGAGAGAGCACCCAGTCGCGTCTCCGAAAACGGGGCATGACAAACTTTCTATGACAAATGGACAAAAACGTTAAAAGCTCGTCCATAGAGAGAGTTGAGCAACTACGGAGCATCAAAGTTGCGCGGTGTACAATTTTTATTGTTCTTATACGTCAAATTTTACGAGTATAAACCTCCTAGATTATTTCGATGCAAAAACACCAACTTTCTATGACAAATGGACAAAACCATTAAAAGCTCGTCCATAGAATGAGTTGAGCAACTTCGGACTATCAAAGTTGCTCGGGATAGACTTTTTATGGTTCTTCTATGTCAAATTTTACGAGTATAAGCTTCCTAGATTATTTCGATGCCAAAACACCAACTTTCTATGACAAATGGAGGAAACCAGTAAAAGCTCCTCCATAGAGAGAGTTGAGCAACTTCGGACTATCAAAGTTGCTCCGGATAGACTTTTTATGGTTCTTCTATGTCAAATTTTACGAGTATAAGCTTCCTAGATTATTTCGATGCCAAAACACCAACTTTCTATGACAAATGGACAAAACCGTTAAAAGCTCCTCCATAGAGAGAGTTGAGCAACTTCGGACTATCAAAGTTGCTCCGGATAGACTTTTTATTGTTCTTCTATGTCATATTTTACGAGTATAAGCTTCCTAAATTATTTCGATGCCAAAACACCAACTTCATATGACAAATGGACAAAACCGTTAAAAGCACCTCCATAGAGAGAGTTGAGCAATTTCGGACCATGAAAGTTGATCGGTGTACAATTTTTATTGTTCTTATACGTCAAATTTTACGAGTATAAGCTTCCTAGATTATTTCGATCCCAAAACACCAACTTTCCATGACAAACGGACAAATCCGTTAAAAGCTCGTCCATAGAGAGAGTTGAGCAACAACGGACCATCAAAGTTGCTCGGTGTACAATTTTTATTGTTCTTATATGTCAAATTTTATGAGTATAAGCTTCCTAGATTATTTCAATGCCAAAACACCAACTTTCTATGACAAATGGACAAAACCGTTAAAAGCTCCTCCATAGAGAGAGTTGAGCAACTTCGGACTATCAAAGTTGCTCGGGATAGACTTTTTATTGTTCTTATATGTCAAATTTTACGAGTATAAGCTTTCTAAATTATTTCGATGCAAAACACCAACTTTCTATGACAAATGGACAAAACCGTTAAAAGCTCCTCCATAGAGAGAGTTGAGCAACTTCGGACTATCAAAGTTGCTCGGGATAGACTTTTTATTGTTCTTCTATGTCAAATTTTACGAGTATAAGCTTCCTAGATTATTTCGATGCCAAAACACCAACTTTCTATGACAAATGGACAAAACCGTTAAAACCTCCTCCATAGAGAGAGTTGAGCAACTTCGGACCATCAAAGTGGTTCGGCAAACAATTTTTATTGTTCTTCTATGTCAAATTTTACGAGTATAAGCTTTCTAAATTATTTCGATGCAAAACACCAACTTTCTATGACAAATGGACAAAACCGTTAAAAGCTCCTCCATAGAGAGAGTTGAGCAACTTCGGACTATCAAAGTTGCTCGGGATAGACTTTTTATTGTTCTTCTATGTCAAATTTTACGAGTATAAGCTTTCTACATTATTTCGATGCAAAACACCAACTTTCTATGACAAATGGACAAAACCGTTAAAAGCTCCTCCATAGAGAGAGTTGAGCAACTTCGGACTATCAAAGTTGCTCGGGATAGACTTTTTATGGTTCTTCTATGTCAAATTTTACGAGTATAAGCTTCCTAGATTATTTCGATGCCAAAACACCAAATTTCTATGACAAATGGACAAAACCGTTAAAAGCTCCTCCATAGAGAGAGTTGAGCAACTTCGGACTATCAAAGTTGCTCCGGATAGACTTTTTATTGTTCTTCTATGTCATATTTTACGAGTATAAGCTTCCTAAATTATTTCGATGCCAAAACACCAACTTTCTATGACAAATGGACAAAACCGTTAAAAGCACCTCCATAGAGAGAGTTGAGCAATTTCGGACCATGAAAGTTGCTCGGTGTACAATTTTTATTGTTCTTATACGTCAAATTTTACGAGTATAAGCTTCCTAGATTATTTCGATCCCAAAACACCAACTTTCCATGACAAACGGACAAATCCGTTAAAAGCTCGTCCATAGAGAGAGTTGAGCAACAACGGACCATCAAAGTTGCTCGGTGTACAATTTTTATTGTTCTTATATGTCAAATTTTATGAGTATAAGCTTCCTAGATTATTTCAATGCCAAAACACCAACTTTCTATGACAAATGGACAAAACCGTTCAAAGCTCCTCCATAGAGAGAGTTGAGCAACTTCGGACTATCAAAGTTGCTCGGGATAGACTTTTTATTGTTCTTCTATGTCAAATTTTACGAGTATAAGCTTTCTAAATTATTTCAATGCAAAACACCAACTTTCTATGACAAATGGACAAAACCGTTAAAAGCTCCTCCATAGAGAGAGTTGAGCAACTTCGGACTATCAAAGTTGCTCGGGATAGACTTTTTATTGTTCTTCTATGTCAAATTTTACGAGTATAAGCTTCCTAGATTATTTCGATGCCAAAACACCAACTTTCTATGACAAATGGACAAAACTGTTAAAAGCTCCTCCATAGAGAGAGTTGAGCAACTTCGGACTATCAAAGTTGCTCGGGATAGACTTTTTATGGTTCTTCTATGTCAAATTTTACGAGTATAAGCTTCCTAGATTATTTCGATGCCAAAACACCAACTTTCTATGACAAATGGACAAAACCGTTAAAAGCTCCTCCATAGAGAGAGTTGAGCAACTTCGGACTATCAAAGTTGCTCCGGATAGACTTTTTATTGTTCTTCTATGTCATATTTTACGAGTATAAGCTTCCTAAATTATTTCGATGCCAAAACACCAACTTTCTATGACAAATGGACAAAACCGTTAAAAGCACCTCCATAGAGAGAGTTGAGCAATTTCGGACCATGAAAGTTGCTCGGTGTACAATTTTTATTGTTCTTATACGTCAAATTTTACGAGTATAAGCTTCCTAGATTATTTCGATCCCAAAACACCAACTTTCCATGACAAACGGACAAATCCGTTAAAAGCTCGTCCATAGAGAGAGTTGAGCAACAACGGACCATCAAAGTTGCTCGGTGTACAATTTTTATTGTTCTTATATGTCAAATTTTATGAGTATAAGCTTCGTAGATTATTTCAATGCCAAAACACCAACTTTCTATGACAAATGGACAAAACCGTTCAAAGCTCCTCCATAGAGAGAGTTGAGCAACTTCGGACTATCAAAGTTGCTCGGGATAGACTTTTTATTGTTCTTCTATGTCAAATTTTACGAGTATAAGCTTTCTAAATTATTTCAATGCAAAACACCAACTTTCTATGACAAATGGACAAAACCGTTAAAAGCTCCTCCATAGAGAGAGTTGAGCAACTTCGGACTATCAAAGTTGCTCGGGATAGACTTTTTATTGTTCTTCTATGTCAAATTTTACGAGTATAAGCTTCCTAGATTATTTCGATGCCAAAACACCAACTTTCTATGACAAATGGACAAAACTGTTAAAAGGTCCTCCATAGAGAGAGTTGAGCAACTTCGGACTATCAAAGTTGCTCGGGATAGACTTTTTATGGTTCTTCTATGTCAAATTTTACGAGTATAAGCTTCCTAGATTATTTCGATGCCAAAACACCAACTTTCTATGACAAATGGAGGAAACCATTAAAAGCTCCTCCATAGAGAGAGTTGAGCAACTTCGGACTATCAAAGTTGCTCCGGACAGACTTTTTATGGTTCTTCTATGTCAAATTTTACGAGTATAAGCTTCCTAGATTATTTCGATGCCAAAACACCAACTTTCTATGACAAATGGACAAAACCGTTAAAAGCTCCTCCATAGAGAGAGTTGAGCAACTTCGTACCATGAAAGTTGCACGGTGTACAATTTTTATTGTTCTTATATGTCAAATTTTACGAGTATAAGCTTCCAAGATTATTTCGATGCCAAATCACCAACTTTCTATGACAAATGGACAAAACCGTTAAAAGCTCCTCCATAGAGAGAATTGAGCAACTTCGGACTATCAAAGTTGCTCGGGATAGACTTTTTATGGTTCTTCTATGTCAAATTTTACGAGTATAAGCTTTCTAAATTATTTCGATGCAAAACACCAACTTTCTATGACAAATGGACAAAACCGTTAAAAGCTCCTCCATAGAGAGAATTGAGCAACTTCGGACTATCAAAGTTGCTCCGGATAGACTTTTTATTGTTCTTCTATGTCATATTTTACGAGTATAAGCTTCCTAAATTATTTCGATGCCAAAACACCAACTTCATATGACAAATGGACAAAACCGTTAAAAGCACCTCCATAGAGAGAGTTGAGCAATTTCGGACCATGAAAGTTGATCGGTGTACAATTTTTATTGTTCTTATACGTCAAATTTTACGAGAATAAGCTTCCTAGATTATTTCGATCCCAAAAGACCAACTTTCCATGACAAACGGACAAATCCGTTAAAAGCTCGTCCATAGAGAGAGTTGAGCAACAACGGACCATCAAAGTTGCTCGGTGTACAATTTTTATTGTTCTTATATGTCAAATTTTATGAGTATAAGCTTCCTAGATTATTTCAATGCCAAAACACCAACTTTCTATGACAAATGGACAAAACCGTTAAAAGCTCCTCCATAGAGAGAGTTGAGCAACTTCGGACTATCAAAGTTGCTCGGGATAGACTTTTTATTGTTCTTCTATGTCAAATTTTACGAGTATAAGCTTTCTAAATTATTTCGATGCAAAACACCAACTTTCTATGACAAATGGACAAAACCGTTAAAAGCTCCTCCATAGAGAGAGTTGAGCAACTTCGGACTATCAAAGTTGCTCGGGATAGACTTTTTATTGTTCTTCTATGTCAAATTTTACGAGTATAAGCTTTCTACATTATTTCGATGCAAAACACCAACTTTCTATGACAAATGGACAAAACCGTTAAAAGCTCCTCCATAGAGAGAATTGAGCAACTTCGGACTATCAAAGTTGCTCGGGATAGACTTTTTATGGTTCTTCTATGTCAAATTTTACGAGTATAAGCTTCCTAGATTATTTCGATGCCAAAACACCAAATTTCTATGACAAATGGACAAAACCGTTAAAAGCTCCTCCATAGAGAGAGTTGAGCAACTTCGGACTATCAAAGTTGCTCCGGATAGACTTTTTATTGTTCTTCTATGTCATATTTTACGAGTATAAGCTTCCTAAATTATTTCGATGCCAAAACACCAACTTTCTATGACAAATGGACAAAACCGTTAAAAGCACCTCCATAGAGAGAGTTGAGCAATTTCGGACCATGAAAGTTGCTCGGTGTACAATTTTTATTGTTCTTATACGTCAAATTTTACGAGTATAAGCTTCCTAGATTATTTCGATCCCAAAACACCAACTTTCCATGACAAACGGACAAATCCGTTAAAAGCTCGTCCATAGAGAGAGTTGAGCAACAACGGACCATCAAAGTTGCTCGGTGTACAATTTTTATTGTTCTTATATGTCAAATTTTATGAGTATAAGCTTCCTAGATTATTTCAATGCCAAAACACCAACTTTCTATGACAAATGGACAAAACCGTTCAAAGCTCCTCCATAGAGAGAGTTGAGCAACTTCGGACTATCAAAGTTGCTCGGGATAGACTTTTTATTGTTCTTCTATGTCAAATTTTACGAGTATAAGCTTTCTAAATTATTTCAATGCAAAACACCAACTTTCTATGACAAATGGACAAAACCGTTAAAAGCTCCTCCATAGAGAGAGTTGAGCAACTTCGGACTATCAAAGTTGCTCGGGATAGACTTTTTATTGTTCTTCTATGTCAAATTTTACGAGTATAAGCTTCCTAGATTATTTCGATGCCAAAACACCAACTTTCTATGACAAATGGACAAAACTGTTAAAAGCTCCTCCATAGAGAGAGTTGAGCAACTTCGGACTATCAAAGTTGCTCGGGATAGACTTTTTATGGTTCTTCTATGTCAAATTTTACGAGTATAAGCTTCCTAGATTATTTCGATGCCAAAACACCAACTTTCTATGACAAATGGACAAAACCGTTAAAAGCTCCTCCATAGAGAGAGTTGAGCAACTTCGGACTATCAAAGTTGCTCCGGATAGACTTTTTATTGTTCTTCTATGTCATATTTTACGAGTATAAGCTTCCTAAATTATTTCGATGCCAAAACACCAACTTTCTATGACAAATGGACAAAACCGTTAAAAGCACCTCCATAGAGAGAGTTGAGCAATTTCGGACCATGAAAGTTGCTCGGTGTACAATTTTTATTGTTCTTATACGTCAAATTTTACGAGTATAAGCTTCCTAGATTATTTCGATCCCAAAACACCAACTTTCCATGACAAACGGACAAATCCGTTAAAAGCTCGTCCATAGAGAGAGTTGAGCAACAACGGACCATCAAAGTTGCTCGGTGTACAATTTTTATTGTTCTTATATGTCAAATTTTATGAGTATAAGCTTCCTAGATTATTTCAATGCCAAAACACCAACTTTCTATGACAAATGGACAAAACCGTTAAAAGCTCCTCCATAGAGAGTGTTGAGCAACTTCGGACTATCAAAGTTGCTCCGGATAGACTTTTTATTGTTCTTCTATGTCAAATTTTATGAGTATAAGCTTCCTAGATTATTTCAATGCCAAAACACCAACTTTCTATGACAAATGGACAAAACCGTTCAAAGCTCCTCCATAGAGAGAGTTGAGCAACTTCGGACTATCAAAGTTGCTCGGGATAGACTTTTTATTGTTCTTCTATGTCAAATTTTACGAGTATAAGCTTTCTAAATTATTTCAATGCAAAACACCAACTTTCTATGACAAATGGACAAAACCGTTAAAAGCTCCTCCATAGAGAGAGTTGAGCAACTTCGGACTATCAAAGTTGCTCGGGATAGACTTTTTATTGTTCTTCTATGTCAAATTTTACGAGTATAAGCTTCCTAGATTATTTCGATGCCAAAACACCAACTTTCTATGACAAATGGACAAAACTGTTAAAAGCTCCTCCATAGAGAGAGTTGAGCAACTTCGGACTATCAAAGTTGCTCGGGATAGACTTTTTATGGTTCTTCTATGTCAAATTTTACGAGTATAAGCTTCCTAGATTATTTCGATGCCAAAACACCAACTTTCTATGACAAATGGACAAAACCGTTAAAAGCTCCTCCATAGAGAGAGTTGAGCAACTTCGGACTATCAAAGTTGCTCCGGATAGACTTTTTATTGTTCTTCTATGTCATATTTTACGAGTATAAGCTTCCTAAATTATTTCGATGCCAAAACACCAACTTTCTATGACAAATGGACAAAACCGTTAAAAGCACCTCCATAGAGAGAGTTGAGCAATTTCGGACCATGAAAGTTGCTCGGTGTACAATTTTTATTGTTCTTATACGTCAAATTTTACGAGTATAAGCTTCCTAGATTATTTCGATCCCAAAACACCAACTTTCCATGACAAACGGACAAATCCGTTAAAAGCTCGTCCATAGAGAGAGTTGAGCAACAACGGACCATCAAAGTTGCTCGGTGTACAATTTTTATTGTTCTTATATGTCAAATTTTATGAGTATAAGCTTCCTAGATTATTTCAATGCCAAAACACCAACTTTCTATGACAAATGGACAAAACCGTTAAAAGCTCCTCCATAGAGAGTGTTGAGCAACTTCGGACTATCAAAGTTGCTCCGGATAGACTTTTTATTGTTCTTCTATGTCATATTTTACGAGTATAAGCTTCCTAAATTATTTCGATGCCAAAACACCAACTTTCTATGACAAATGGACAAAACCGTTAAAAGCACCTCCATAGAGAGAGTTGAGCAATTTCGGACCATGAAAGTTGCTCGGTGTACAATTTTTATTGTTCTTATACGTCAAATTTTACGAGTATAAGCTTCCTAGATTATTTCGATCCCAAAACACCAACTTTCCATGACAAACGGACAAATCCGTTAAAAGCTCGTCCATGGAGAGAGTTGAGCAACAACGGACCATCAAAGTTGCTCGGTGTACAATTTTTATTGTTCTTATATGTCAAATTTTATGAGTATAAGCTTCCTAGATTATTTCAATGCCAAAACACCAACTTTCTATGACAAATGGACAAAACCGTTCAAAGCTCCTCCATAGAGAGAGTTGAGCAACTTCGGACTATCAAAGTTGCTCGGGATAGACTTTTTATTGTTCTTCTATGTCAAATTTTACGAGTATAAGCTTTCTAAATTATTTCAATGCAAAACACCAACTTTCTATGACAAATGGACAAAACCGTTAAAAGCTCCTCCATAGAGAGAGTTGAGCAACTTCGGACTATCAAAGTTGCTCGGGATAGACTTTTTATTGTTCTTCTATGTCAAATTTTACGAGTATAAGCTTCCTAGATTATTTCGATGCCAAAACACCAACTTTCTATGACAAATGGACAAAACTGTTAAAAGCTCCTCCATAGAGAGAGTTGAGCAACTTCGGACTATCAAAGTTGCTCGGGATAGACTTTTTATGGTTTTTCTATGTCAAATTTTACGAGTATAAGCTTCCTAGATTATTTCGATGCCAAAACACCAACTTTCTATGACAAATGGACAAAACCGTTAAAAGCTCCTCCATAGAGAGAGTTGAGCAACTTCGGACTATCAAAGTTGCTCCGGATAGACTTTTTATTGTTCTTCTATGTCATATTTTACGAGTATAAGCTTCCTAAATCATTTCGATGCCAAAACACCAACTTTCTATGACAAATGGACAAAACCGTTAAAAGCACCTCCATAGAGAGAGTTGAGCAATTTCGGACCATGAAAGTTGCTCGGTGTACAATTTTTATTGTTCTTATACGTCAAATTTTACGAGTATAAGCTTCCTAGATTATTTCGATCCCAAAACACCAACTTTCCATGACAAACGGACAAATCCGTTAAAAGCTCGTCCATAGAGAGAGTTGAGCAACAACGGACCATCAAAGTTGCTCGGTGTACAATTTTTATTGTTCTTATATGTCAAATTTTATGAGTATAAGCTTCCTAGATTATTTCAATGCCAAAACACCAACTTTCTATGACAAATGGACAAAACCGTTAAAAGCTCCTCCATAGAGAGTGTTGAGCAACTTCGGACTATCAAAGTTGCTCGGGATAGACTTTTTATGGTTCTTCTATGTCAAATTTTACGAGTATAAGCTTCCTAGATTATTTCGATGCCAAAACACCAACTTTCTATGACAAATGGACAAAACCGTTAAAAGCTCCTCCATAGAGAGAGTTGAGCAACTTCGGACTATCAAAGTTGCTCCGGATAGACTTTTTATTGTTCTTCTATGTCATATTTTACGAGTATAAGCTTCCTAAATTATTTTGATGCCAAAACACCAACTTTCTATGACAAATGGACAAAACCGTTAAAAGCACCTCAATAGAGAGAGTTGAGCAATTTCGGACCATGAAAGTTGCTCGGTGTACAATTTTTATTGTTCTTATACGTCAAATTTTACGAGTATAAGCTTCCTAGATTATTTCGATCCCAAAACACCAACTTTCATTGACAAACGGACAAATCCGTTAAAAGCTCGTCCATAGAGAGAGTTGAGCAACAACGGACCATCAAAGTTGCTCGGTGTACAATTTTTATTGTTCTTATATGTCAAATTTTATGAGTATAAGCTTCCTAGATTATTTCAATGCCAAAACACCAACTTTCTATGACAAATGGACAAAACCGTTCAAAGCTCCTCCATAGAGAGAGTTGAGCAACTTCGGACTATCAAAGTTGCTCGGGATAGACTTTTTATTGTTCTTCTATGTCAAATTTTACGAGTATAAGCTTCCTAGATTATTTCGATGCCAAAACACCAACTTTCTATGACAAATGGACAAAACTGTTAAAAGCTCCTCCATAGAGAGAGTTGAGCAACTTCGGACTATCAAAGTTGCTCGGGATAGACTTTTTATGGTTCTTCTATGTCAAATTTTACGAGTATAAGCTTCCTAGATTATTTCGATGCCAAAACACCAACTTTCTATGACAAATGGACAAAACCGTTAAAAGCTCCTCCATAGAGAGAGTTGAGCAACTTCGGACTATCAAAGTTGCTCCGGATAGACTTCTTATTGTTCTTCTATGTCATATTTTACGAGTATAAGCTTCCTAAATTATTTCGATGCCAAAACACCAACTTTCTATGACAAATGGACAAAACCGTTAAAAGCACCTCCATAGAGAGAGTTGAGCAATTTCGGACCATGAAAGTTGCTCGGTGTACAATTTTTATTGTTCTTATACGTCAAATTTTACGAGTATAAGCTTCCTAGATTATTTCGATCCCAAAACACCAACTTTCATTGACAAACGGACAAATCCGTTAAAAGCTCGTCCATAGAGAGAGTTGAGCAACAACGGACCATCAAAGTTGCTCGGTGTACAATTTTTATTGTTCTTATATGTCAAATTTTATGAGTATAAGCTTCCTAGATTATTTCAATGCCAAAACACCAACTTTCTATGACAAATGGACAAAACCGTTCAAAGCTCCTCCATAGAGAGAGTTGAGCAACTTCGGACTATCAAAGTTGCTCGGGATAGACTTTTTATTGTTCTTCTATGTCAAATTTTACGAGTATAAGCTTTCTAAATTATTTCAATGCAAAACACCAACTTTCTATGACAAATGGACAAAACCGTTAAAAGCTCCTCCATAGAGAGAGTTGAGCAACTTCGGACTATCAAAGTTGCTCGGGATAGACTTTTTATTGTTCTTCTATGTCAAATTTTACGAGTATAAGCTTCCTAGATTATTTCGATGCCAAAACACCAACTTTCTATGACAAATGGACAAAACTGTTAAAAGCTCCTCCATAGAGAGAGTTGAGCAACTTCGGACTATCAAAGTTGCTCGGGATAGACTTTTTATGGTTCTTCTATGTCAAATTTTACGACTATAAGCTTCCTAGATTATTTCGATGCCAAAACACCAACTTTCTATGACAAATGGACAAAACCGTTAAAAGCTCCTCCATAGAGAGAGTTGAGCAACTTCGGACTATCAAAGTTGCTCCGGATAGACTTTTTATTGTTCTTCTATGTCATATTTTACGAGTATAAGCTTCCTAAATTATTTCGATGCCAAAACACCAACTTTCTATGACAAATGGACAAAACCGTTAAAAGCACCTCCATAGAGAGAGTTGAGCAATTTCGGACCATGAAAGTTGCTCGGTGTACAATTTTTATTGCTCTTATACGTCAAATTTTACGAGTATAAGCTTCCTAGATTATTTCGATCCCAAAACACCAACTTTCCATGACAAACGGACAAATCCGTTAAAAGCTCGTCCATAGAGAGAGTTGAGCAACAACGGACCATCAAAGTTGCTCGGTGTACAATTTTTATTGTTCTTATATGTCAAATTTTATGAGTATAAGCTTCCTAGATTATTTCAATGCCAAAACACCAACTTTCTATGACAAATGGACAAAACCGTTAAAAGCTCCTCCATAGAGAGTGTTGAGCAACTTCGGACTATCAAAGTTGCTCCGGATAGACTTTTTATGGTTCTTCTATGTCAAATTTTACGAGTATAAGCTTCCTAGATTATTTCGATGCCAAAACACCAACTTTCTATGACAAAAGGACAAAACCGTTAAAAGCTCCTCCATAGAGAGAGTTGAGCAACTTCGGATTATCAAAGTTGCTCCGGATAGACTTTTTATTGTTCTTCTATGTCATATTTTACGAGTATAAGCTTCCTAAATTATTTCGATGCCAAAACACCAACTTCATATGACAAATGGACAAAACCGTTAAAAGCACCTCCATAGAGAGAGTTGAGCAATTTCGGACCATGAAAGTTGATCGGTGTACAATTTTTATTGTTCTTATACGTCAAATTTTACGAGTATAAGCTTCCTAGATTATTTCGATCCCAAAACACCAACTTTCCATGACAAACGGACAAATCCGTTAAAAGCTCGTCCATAGAGAGAGTTGAGCAACAACGGACCATCAAAGTTGCTCGGTGTACAATTTTTAATGTTCTTATATGTCAAATTTTATGAGTATAAGCTTCCTAGATTATTTCAATGCCAAAACACCAACTTTCTATGAAAAATGGACAAAACCGTTAAAAGCTCCTCCATAGAGAGAGTTGAGCAACTTCGGACTATCAAAGTTGCTCGGGATAGACTTTTTATTGTTCTTCTATGTCAAATTTTACGAGTATAACCTTTCTAAATTATTTCGATGCAAAACACCAACTTTCTATGACAAATGGACAAAACCGTTAAAAGCTCCTCCATAGAGAGAGTTGAGCAACTTCGGACTATCAAAGTTGCTTGGGATAGACTTTTTATTGTTCTTCTATGTCAAATTTTACGAGTATAAGCATTCTACATTATTTCGATGCAAAACACCAACTTTCTATGACAAATGGACAAAACCGTTAAAAGCTCCTCCATAGAGAGAGTTGAGCAACTTCGGACTATCAAAGTTGCTCGGGATAGACTTTTTATGGTTCTTCTATGTCAAATTTTATGAGTATAAGCTTCCTAGATTATTTCGATGCCAAAACACCAAATTTCTATGACAAATGGACAAAACCGTTAAAATCTCCTCCATAGAGAGAGTTGAGCAACTTCGGACTATCAAAGTTACTCCGGATAGACTTTTTATGGTTCTTCTATGTCAAATTTTACGAGTATAAGCTTCCTAGATTATTTCGATGCCAAAACACCAACTTTCTATGACAAAAGGACAAAACCGTTAAAAGCTCCTCCATAGAGAGAGTTGAGCAACTTCGGACTATCAAAGTTGCTCCGGATAGACTTTTTATTGTTCTTCTATGTCATATTTTACGAGTATAAGCTTCCTAAATTATTTCGATGCCAAAACACCAACTTTCTATGACAAATGGACAAAACCGTTAAAAGCACCTCCGTAGAGAGAGTTGAGCAATTTCGGACCATGAAAGTTGCTCGGTGTACAATTTTTATTGTTCTTATACGTCAAATTTCACGAGTATAAGCTTCCTAGATTATTTCGATCCCAAAACACCAACTTTCCATGACAAACGGACAAATCCGTTAAAAGCTCGTCCATAGAGAGAGTTGAGCAACAACGGACCGTCAAAGTTGCTCGGTGTACAATTTTTATTGTTCTTATATATCAAATTTTATGAGTATAAGCTTCCTAGATTATTTCAATGCCAAAACACCAACTTTCTATGACAAATGGACAAAACCGTTAAAAGCTCCTCCATAGAGAGAGTTGATCAACTTCGGACTATCAAAGTTGCTCGGGATAGACTTTTTATTGTTCTTCTATGTCAAATTTTACGAGTATAAGCTTTCTAAATTATTTCAATGCAAAACACCAACTTTCTATGACAAATGGACAAAACCGTTAAAAGCTCCTCCATAGAGAGAGTTGAGCAACTTCGGACTATCAAAGTTGCTCGGGATAGACTTTTTATTGTTCTTCTATGTCAAATTTTACGAGTATAAGCTTACTAGATTATTTCGATGCCAAAACACCAACTTTCTATGACAAATGCACAAAACCGTTAAAAGCTCCTCCATAGAGAGAGTTGAGCAACTTCGGACTATCAAAGTTGCTCGGGATAGACTTTTTATGGTTCTTCTATGTCAAATTTTACGAGTATAAGCTTCCTAGATTATTTCGATGCCAAAACACCAAATTTCTATGACAAATGGACAAAACCGTTAAAAGCTCCTCCATAGAGAGAGTTGAGCAACTTCGGACTATCAAAGTTGCTCCGGATAGACTTTTTATTGTTCTTCTATGTCATATTTTACGAGTATAAGCTTCCTAAATTATTTCGATGCCAAAACACCAACTTTCTATGACAAATGGACAAAACCGTTAAAAGCACCTCCATAGAGAGAGTTGAGCAATTTCGGACCATGAAAGTTGCTCGGTGTACAATTTTTATTGTTCTTATACGTCAAATTTTACGAGTATAAGCTTCCTAGATTATTTCGATCCCAAAACACCAACTTTCATTGACAAACGGACAAATCCGTTAAAAGCTCGTCCATAGAGAGAGTTGAGCAACAACGGACCATCAAAGTCGCTCGGTGTACAATTTTTATTGTTCTTATATGTCAAATTTTATGAGTATAAGCTTCCTAGATTATTTCAATGCCAAAACACAAACTTTCTATGACAAATAGACAAAACCGTTAAAAGCTCCTCCATAGAGAGAGTTGATCAACTTCGGACTATCAAAGTTGCTCGGGATAGACTTTTTATTGTTCTTCTATGTCAAATTTTACGAGTATAAGCTTTCTAAATTATTTCAATGCAAAACACCAACTTTCTATGACAAATGGACAAAACCGTTAAAAGCTCCTCCATAGAGAGAGTTGAGCAACTTCGGACTATCAAAGTTGCTCGGGATAGACTTTTTATTGTTCTTCTATGTCAAATTTTACGAGTATAAGCTTCCTAGATTATTTTGATGTCAAAACACCAACTTTCTATGACAAATGGACAAAACTGTTAAAAGCTCCTCCATAGAGAGAGTTGAGCAACTTCGGACTATCAAAGTTGCTCGGGATAGACTTTTTATGGTTCTTCTATGTCAAATTTTACGAGTATAAGCTTCCTAGATTATTTTGATGTCAAAACACCAACTTTCTATGACAAATGGACAAAACTGTTAAAAGCTCCTCCATAGAGAGAGTTGAGCAACTTCGGACTATCAAAGTTGCTCGGGATAGACTTTTTATGGTTCTTCTATGTCAAATTTTACGAGTATAAGCTTCCTAGATTATTTCGATGCCAAAACACCAACTTTCTATGACAAATGGACAGAACCGTTAAAAGCTCGTCCATAGAGAGAGTTGAGCAACAACGGACCGTCAAAGTTGCTCGGTGTACAATTTTTATTGTTCTTATATATCAAATTTTATGAGTATAAGCTTCCTAGATTATTTCAATGCCAAAACACCAACTTTCTATGACAAATGGACAAAACCGTTAAAAGCTCCTCCATAGAGAGAGTTGATCAACTTCGGACTATCAAAGTTGCTCGGGATAGACTTTTTATTGTTCTTCTATGTCAAATTTTACGAGTATAAGCTTTCTAAATTATTTCAATGCAAAACACCAACTTTCTATGACAAATGGACAAAACCGTTAAAAGCTCCTCCATAGAGAGAGTTGAGCAACTTCGGACTATCAAAGTTGCTCGGGATAGACTTTTTATTGTTCTTCTATGTCAAATTTTACGAGTATAAGCTTCCTAGATTATTTTGATGTCAAAACACCAACTTTCTATGACAAATGGACAAAACTGTTAAAAGCTCCTCCATAGAGAGAGTTGAGCAACTTCGGACTATCAAAGTTGCTCGGGATAGACTTTTTATGGTTCTTCTATGTCAAATTTTACGAGTATAAGCTTCCTAGATTATTTTGATGTCAAAACACCAACTTTCTATGACAAATGGACAAAACTGTTAAAAGCTCCTCCATAGAGAGAGTTGAGCAACTTCGGACTATCAAAGTTGCTCGGGATAGACTTTTTATGGTTCTTCTATGTCAAATTTTACGAGTATAAGCTTCCTAGATTATTTCGATGCCAAAACACCAACTTTCTATGACAAATGGACAGAACCGTTAAAAGCTCCTCCATAGAGAGAGTTGAGCAACTTCGGACTATCAAAGTTGCTCCGGATAGACTTTTTATTGTTCTTCTATGTCATATTTTACGAGTATAAGCTTCCTAAATTATTTCGATGCCAAAACACCAACTTTCTATGACAAATGGACAAAACCGTTAAAAGCACCTCCATAGAGAGAGTTGAGCAATTTCGGACCATGAAAGTTGCTCGGTGTACAATTTTTATTGTTCTTATACGTCAAATTTTACGAGTATAAGCTTCCTAGATTATTTCGATCCCAAAACACCAACTTTCCATGACAAACGGACAAATCCGTTAAAAGCTCGTCCATAGAGAGAGTTGAGCAACAACGGACCATCAAAGTTGCTCGGTGTACAATTTTTATTGTTCTTATATGTCAAATTTTATGAGTATAAGCTTCCTAGATTATTTCAATGCCAAAACACCAACTTTCTATGACAAATGGACAAAACCGTTAAAAGCTCCTCCATAGAGAGAGTTGAGCAACTTCGGACTATCAAAGTTGCTCGGGATAGACTTTTTATTGTTCTTCTATGTCAAATTTTACGAGTATAAGATTTCTAAATTATTTCAATGCAAAACACCAACTTTCTATGACAAATGGACAAAACCGTTAAAAGCTCCTCCATAGAGAGAGTTGAGAAACTTCGGACTATCAAAGTTGCTCGGGATAGACTTTTTATTGTTCTTCTATGTCAAATTTTACGAGTATAAGCTTCCAAGATTATTTCGATGCCAAAACACCAACTTTCTATGACAAATGGACAAAACCGTTAAAAGCTCCTCCATAGAGAGAGTTGAGCAACTTCGGACAATAAAAGTTGCTCGGGATAGACTTTTTATTGTTCTTCTATGTCAAATTTTACGAGTATAAGCTTTCTAAATTATTTCGATGCCAAAACACCAACTTTCTATGACAAATGGACAAAACTGTTAAAAGCTCCTCCATAGAGAAAGTTGAGCAATTTCGGACCGTGAAAGTTGCTCGGTGTACAATTTTTATTGTTCTTATACGTCAAATTTTACGAGTATAAGCTTCCTAGATTATTTGGATGCCAAAACATCAACTTTCTATGACAAATGGACAAAACCGTTAAAAGCTCGTCCATAGAGTGAGTTGAGCAACTACAGACCATCAAAGTTGCGCGGTGTACAATTTTTATTGTTCTTATACGTCAAATTTTACGAGTATAAGCTTCCTAGATTATTTTGATGCCAAAACACCAACTTTCTATGACAAATAGACAAAACCGTTAAAAGCTCCTCCATAGAGAGAGTTGAGCAATTTCGGACCATGAAGGTTGCTCGGTGTACAATTTTTATTATTCTTATACGTCAAATTTTACGAGTATAAGCTTCCTCGATTATTTCGATCCCAAGACACCAACTTTCTATGACAAATGGACAAAACCGTTAAAAGCTCGTCCATAGAGAGAATTGAGCAACTTCGGACCATCAAAGTTGCTCCGGATAGACTTTTTATTGTTCTTCTATGTCATATTTTACGAGTATAAGCTTCCTAAATTATTTCGATGCCAAAACACCAACTTTCTATGACAAATGGACAAAACCGTTAAAAGCACCTCCATAGAGAGAGTTGAGCAATTTCGGACCATGAAAGTTGCTCGGTGTACAATTTTTATTGTTCTTATACGTCAAATTTTACGAGTATAAGCTTCCTTGATTATTTCGATCCCAAAACACCAACTTTCCATGACAAACGGACAAATCCGTTAAAAGCTCGTCCATAGAGAGAGTTGAGCAACAACGGACCATCAAAGTTGCTCGGTGTACAATTTTTATTGTTCTTATATGTCAAATTTTATGAGTATAAGCTTCCTAGATTATTTCAATGCCAAAACACCAACTTTCTATGACAAATGGACAAAACCGTTCAAAGCTCCTCCATAGAGAGAGTTGAGCAACTTCGGACTATCAAAGTTGCTCGGGATAGACTTTTTATGGTTCTTCTATGTCAAATTTTACGAGTATAAGCTTCCTAGATTATTTCAATGCAAAACACCAACTTTCTATGACAAATGGACAAAACCGTTAAAAGCTCCTCCATAGAGAGAGTTGAGAAACTTCGGACTATCAAAGTTGCTCCGGATAGACTTTTTATTGTTCTTCTATGTCATATTTTACGAGTATAAGCTTCCTAAATTATTTCGATGCCAAAACACCAACTTTCTATGACAAATGGACAAAACCTTTAAAAGCACCTCCATAGAGAGAGTTGAGCAATTTCGGACCATGAAAGTTGCTCGGTGTACAATTTTTATTGTTCTTATACGTCAAATTTTACGAGTATAAGCTTCCTAGATTATTTCGATCCCAAAACACCAACTTTCATTGACAAACGGACAAATCCGTTAAAAGCTCGTCCATAGAGAGAGTTGAGCAACAACGGACCATCAAAGTTGCTCGGTGTACAATTTTTATTGTTCTTATATGTCAAATTTTATGAGTATAAGCTTCCTAGATTATTTCAATGCCAAAACACCAACTTTCTATGACAAATGGACAAAACCGTTCAAAGCTCCTCCATAGAGAGAGTTGAGCAACTTCGGACTATCAAAGTTGCTCGGGATAGACTTTTTATTGTTCTTCTATGTCAAATTTTACGAGTATAAGCTTTCTAAATTATTTCAATGCAAAACACCAACTTTCTATGACAAATGGACAAAACCGTTAAAAGCTCCTCCATAGAGAGAGTTGAGCAACTTCGGACTATCAAAGTTGCTCGGGATAGACTTTTTATTGTTCTTCTATGTCAAATTTTACGAGTATAAGCTTCCTAGATTATTTCGATGCCAAAACACCAACTTTCTATGACAAATGGACAAAACTGTTAAAAGCTCCTCCATAGAGAGAGTTGAGCAACTTCGGACTATCAAAGTTGCTCGGGATAGACTTTTTATGGTTCTTCTATGTCAAATTTTACGAGTATAAGCTTCCTAGATTATTTCGATGCCAAAACACCAACTTTCTATGACAAATGGACAAAACCGTTAAAAGCTCCTCCATAGAGAGAGTTGAGCAACTTCGGACTATCAAAGTTGCTCCGGATAGACTTTTTATTGTTCTTCTATGTCATATTTTACGAGTATAAGCTTCCTAAATTATTTCGATGCCAAAACACCAACTTTCTATGACAAATGGACAAAACCGTTAAAAGCACCTCCATAGAGAGAGTTGAGCAATTTCGGACCATGAAAGTTGCTCGGTGTACAATTTTTATTGTTCTTATACGTCAAATTTTACGAGTATAAGCTTCCTAGATTATTTCGATCCCAAAACACCAACTTTCCATGACAAACGGACAAATCCGTTAAAAGCTCGTCCATAGAGAGAGTTGAGCAACAACGGACCATCAAAGTTGCTCGGTGTACAATTTTTATTGTTCTTATATGTCAAATTTTATGAGTATAAGCTTCCTAGATTATTTCAATGCCAAAACACCAACTTTCTATGACAAATGGACAAAACCGTTAAAAGCTCCTCCATAGAGAGTGTTGAGCAACTTCGGACTATCAAAGTTGCTCCGGATAGACTTTTTATGGTTCTTCTATGTCAAATTTTACGAGTATAAGCTTCCTAGATTATTTCGATGCCAAAACACCAACTTTCTATGACAAAAGGACAAAACCGTTAAAAGCTCCTCCATAGAGAGAGTTGAGCAACTTCGGACTATCAAAGTTGCTCCGGATAGACTTTTTATTGTTCTTCTATGTCATATTTTACGAGTATAAGCTTCCTAAATTATTTCGATGCCAAAACACCAACTTCATATGACAAATGGACAAAACCGTTAAAAGCACCTCCATAGAGAGAGTTGAGCAATTTCGGACCATGAAAGTTGATCGGTGTACAATTTTTATTGTTCTTATACGTCAAATTTTACGAGTATAAGCTTCCTAGATTATTTCGATCCCAAAACACCAACTTTCCATGACAAACGGACAAATCCGTTAAAAGCTCGTCCATAGAGAGAGTTGAGCAACAACGGACCATCAAAGTTGCTCGGTGTACAATTTTTATTGTTCTTATATGTCAAATTTTATGAGTATAAGCTTCCTAGATTATTTCAATGCCAAAACACCAACTTTCTATGACAAATGGACAAAACCGTTAAAAGCTCCTCCATAGAGAGAGTTGAGCAACTTCGGACTATCAAAGTTGCTCGGGATAGACTTTTTATTGTTCTTCTATGTCAAATTTTACGAGTATAACCTTTCTAAATTATTTCGATGCAAAACACCAACTTTCTATGACAAATGGACAAAACCGTTAAAAGCTCCTCCATAGAGAGAGTTGAGCAACTTCGGACTATCAAAGTTGCTTGGGATAGACTTTTTATTGTTCTTCTATGTCAAATTTTACGAGTATAAGCTTTCTACATTATTTCGATGCAAAACACCAACTTTCTATGACAAATGGACAAAACCGTTAAAAGCTCCTCCATAGAGAGAGTTGAGCAACTTCGGACTATCAAAGTTGCTCGGGATAGACTTTTTATGGTTCTTCTATGTCAAATTTTACGAGTATAAGCTTCCAAGATTATTTCGATGCCAAAACACCAAATTTCTATGACAAATGGACAAAACCGTTAAAATCTCCTCCATAGAGAGAGTTGAGCAACTTCGGACTATCAAAGTTGCTCCGGATAGACTTTTTATTGTTCTTCTATGTCATATTTTACGAGTATAAGCTTCCTAAATTATTTCGATGCCAAAACACCAACTTTCTATGACAAATGGACAAAACCTTTAAAAGCACCTCCATAGAGAGAGTTGAGCAATTTCGGACCATGAAAGTTGCTCGGTGTACAATTTTTATTGTTCTTATACGTCAAATTTTACGAGTATAAGCTTCCTAGATTATTTCGATCCCAAAACACCAACTTTCATTGACAAACGGACAAATCCGTTAAAAGCTCGTCCATAGAGAGAGTTGAGCAACAACGGACCATCAAAGTTGCTCGGTGTACAATTTTTATTGTTCTTATATGTCAAATTTTATGAGTATAAGCTTCCTAGATTATTTCAATGCCAAAACACCAACTTTCTATGACAAATGGACAAAACCGTTCAAAGCTCCTCCATAGAGAGAGTTGAGCAACTTCGGACTATCAAAGTTGCTCGGGATAGACTTTTTATTGTTCTTCTATGTCAAATTTTACGAGTATAAGCTTTCTAAATTATTTCAATGCAAAACACCAACTTTCTATGACAAATGGACAAAACCGTTAAAAGCTCCTCCATAGAGAGAGTTGAGCAACTTCGGACTATCAAAGTTGCTCGGGATAGACTTTTTATTGTTCTTCTATGTCAAATTTTACGAGTATAAGCTTCCTAGATTATTTCGATGCCAAAACACCAACTTTCTATGACAAATGGACAAAACTGTTAAAAGCTCCTCCATAGAGAGAGTTGAGCAACTTCGGACTATCAAAGTTGCTCGGGATAGACTTTTTATGGTTCTTCTATGTCAAATTTTACGAGTATAAGCTTCCTAGATTATTTCGATGCCAAAACACCAACTTTCTATGACAAATGGACAAAACCGTTAAAAGCTCCTCCATAGAGAGAGTTGAGCAACTTCGGACTATCAAAGTTGCTCCGGATAGACTTTTTATTGTTCTTCTATGTCATATTTTACGAGTATAAGCTTCCTAAATTATTTCGATGCCAAAACACCAACTTTCTATGACAAATGGACAAAACCGTTAAAAGCACCTCCATAGAGAGAGTTGAGCAATTTCGGACCATGAAAGTTGCTCGGTGTACAATTTTTATTGTTCTTATACGTCAAATTTTACGAGTATAAGCTTCCTAGATTATTTCGATCCCAAAACACCAACTTTCCATGACAAACGGACAAATCCGTTAAAAGCTCGTCCATAGAGAGAGTTGAGCAACAACGGACCATCAAAGTTGCTCGGTGTACAATTTTTATTGTTCTTATATGTCAAATTTTATGAGTATAAGCTTCCTAGATTATTTCAATGCCAAAACACCAACTTTCTATGACAAATGGACAAAACCGTTAAAAGCTCCTCCATAGAGAGTGTTGAGCAACTTCGGACTATCAAAGTTGCTCCGGATAGACTTTTTATGGTTCTTCTATGTCAAATTTTACGAGTATAAGCTTCCTAGATTATTTCGATGCCAAAACACCAACTTTCTATGACAAAAGGACAAAACCGTTAAAAGCTCCTCCATAGAGAGAGTTGAGCAACTTCGGACTATCAAAGTTGCTCCGGATAGACTTTTTATTGTTCTTCTATGTCATATTTTACGAGTATAAGCTTCCTAAATTATTTCGATGCCAAAACACCAACTTCATATGACAAATGGACAAAACCGTTAAAAGCACCTCCATAGAGAGAGTTGAGCAATTTCGGACCATGAAAGTTGATCGGTGTACAATTTTTATTGTTCTTATACGTCAAATTTTACGAGTATAAGCTTCCTAGATTATTTCGATCCCAAAACACCAACTTTCCATGACAAACGGACAAATCCGTTAAAAGCTCGTCCATAGAGAGAGTTGAGCAACAACGGACCATCAAAGTTGCTCGGTGTACAATTTTTATTGTTCTTATATGTCAAATTTTATGAGTATAAGCTTCCTAGATTATTTCAATGCCAAAACACCAACTTTCTATGACAAATGGACAAAACCGTTAAAAGCTCCTCCATAGAGAGAGTTGAGCAACTTCGGACTATCAAAGTTGCTCGGGATAGACTTTTTATTGTTCTTCTATGTCAAATTTTACGAGTATAACCTTTCTAAATTATTTCGATGCAAAACACCAACTTTCTATGACAAATGGACAAAACCGTTAAAAGCTCCTCCATAGAGAGAGTTGAGCAACTTCGGACTATCAAAGTTGCTTGGGATAGACTTTTTATTGTTCTTCTATGTCAAATTTTACGAGTATAAGCTTTCTACATTATTTCGATGCAAAACACCAACTTTCTATGACAAATGGACAAAACCGTTAAAAGCTCCTCCATAGAGAGAGTTGAGCAACTTCGGACTATCAAAGTTGCTCGGGATAGACTTTTTATGGTTCTTCTATGTCAAATTTTATGAGTATAAGCTTCCAAGATTATTTCGATGCCAAAACACCAAATTTCTATGACAAATGGACAAAACCGTTAAAATCTCCTCCATAGAGAGAGTTGAGCAACTTCGGACTATCAAAGTTGCTCCGGATAGACTTTTTATTGTTCTTCTATGTCATATTTTACGAGTATAAGCTTCCTAAATTATTTCGATGCCAAAACACCAACTTTCTATGACAAATGGACAAAACCGTTAAAAGCACCTCCGTAGAGAGAGTTGAGCAATTTCGGACCATGAAAGTTGCTCGGTGTACAATTTTTATTGTTCTTATACGTCAAATTTTACAAGTATAAGCTTCCTAGATTATTTCGATACCAAAACACCAACTTTCCATGACAAACGGACAAATCCGTTAAAAGCTCGTCCATAGAGAGAGTTGAGCAACAACGGACCGTCAATGTTGCTCGGTGTACAATTTTTATTGTTCTTATATATCAAATTTTATGAGTATAAGCTTCCTAGATTATTTCAATGCCAAAACACCAACTTTCTATGACAAATGGACAAAACCGTTAAAAGCTCCTCCATAGAGAGAGTTGAGCAACTTCGGACTATCAAAGTTGCTCGGGATAGACTTTTTATTGTTCTTCTATGTCAAATTTTACGAGTATAAGCTTCCTAGATTATTTCGATGCCAAAACACCAACTTTCTATGACAAATGGACAAAACCGTTAAAAGCTCCTCCATAGAGAGAGTTGAGCAACTTCGGACTATCAAAGTTGCTCGGGATAGACTTTTTATGGTTCTTCTATGTCAAATTTTACGAGTATAAGCTTCCTAGATTATTTCGATGCCAAAACACCAAATTTCTATGACAAATGGACAAAACCGTTAAAAGCTCCTCCATAGAGAGAGTTGAGCAACTTCGGACTATCAATGTTGCTCCGGATAGACTTTTTATTGTTCTTCTATGTCATATTTTACGAGTATAAGCTTCCTAAATTATTTCGATGCCAAAACACCAACTTTCTATGACAAATGGACAAAACCGTTAAAAGCACCTCCATAGAGAGAGTTGAGCAATTTCGGACCATGAAAGTTGCTCGGTGTACAATTTTTATTGTTCTTATACGTCAAATTTTACGAGTATAAGCTTCCTAGATTATTTCGATCCCAAAACACCAACTTTCATTGACAAACGGACAAATCCGTTAAAAGCTCGTCCATAGAGAGAGTTGAGCAACAACGGACCATCAAAGTTGCTCGGTGTACAATTTTTATTGTTCTTATATGTCAAATTTTATGAGTATAAGCTTCCTAGATTATTTCAATGCCAAAACACAAACTTTCTATGACAAATGGACAAAACCGTTAAAAGCTCCTCCATAGAGAGAGTTGAGCAACTTCGGACTATCAAAGTTGCTCGGGATAGACTTTTTATTGTTCTTCTATGTCAAATTTTACGAGTATAAGCTTTCTAAATTATTTCAATGCAAAACACCAACTTTCTATGACAAATGGACAAAACCGTTAAAAGCTCCTCCATAGAGAGAGTTGAGCAACTTCGGACTATCAAAGTTGCTCGGGATAGACTTTTTATTGTTCTTCTATGTCAAATTTTACGAGTATAAGCTTCCTAGATTATTTTGATGTCAAAACACCAACTTTCTATGACAAATGGACAAAACTGTTAAAAGCTCCTCCATAGAGAGAGTTGAGCAACTTCGGACTATCAAAGTTGCTCGGGATAGACTTTTTATGGTTCTTCTATGTCAAATTTTACGAGTATAAGCTTCCTAGATTATTTCGATGCCAAAACACCAACTTTCTATGACAAATGGACAGAACCGTTAAAAGCTCCTCCATAGAGAGAGTTGAGCAACTTCGGACTATCAAAGTTGCTCCGGATAGACTTTTTATTGTTCTTCTATGTCATATTTTACGAGTATAAGCTTCCTAAATTATTTCGATGCCAAAACACCAACTTTCTATGACAAATGGACAAAACCGTTAAAAGCACCTCCATAGAGAGAGTTGAGCAATTTCGGACCATGAAAGTTGCTCGGTGTACAATTTTTATTGTTCTTATACGTCAAATTTTACGAGTATAAGCTTCCTAGATTATTTCGATCCCAAAACACCAACTTTCCATGACAAACGGCCAAATCCGTTAAAAGCTCGTCCATAGAGAGAGTTGAGCAACAACGGACCATCAAAGTTGCTCGGTGTACAATTTTTATTGTTCTTATATGTCAAATTTTATGAGTATAAGCTTCCTAGATTATTTCAATGCCAAAACACCAACTTTCTATGACAAATGGACAAAACCGTTAAAAGCTCCTCCATAGAGAGAGTTGAGCAACTTCGGACTATCAACGTTGCTCGGGATAGACTTTTTATTGTTCTTCTATGTCAAATTTTACGAGTATAAGATTTCTAAATTATTTCAATGCAAAACACCAACTTTCTATGACAAATGGACAAAACCGTTAAAAGCTCCTCCATAGAGAGAGTTGAGAAACTTCGGACTATCAAAGTTGCTCGGGATAGACTTTTAATTGTTCTTCTATGTCAAATTTTACGAGTATAAGCTTCCTAGATTATTTTGATGCCAAAACACCAACTTTCTATGACAAATGGACAAAACCGTTAAAAGCTCCTCCATAGAGAGAGTTGAGCAACTTCGGACAATAAAAGTTGCTCGGGATAGACTTTTTATTGTTCTTCTATGTCAAATTTTACGAGTATAAGCTTTCTAAATTATTTCGATGCCAAAACACCAACTTTCTATGACAAATGGACAAAACTGTTAAAAGCTCCTCCATAGAGAAAGTTGAGCAATTTCGGACCGTGAAAGTTGCTCGGTGTACAATTTTTATTGTTCTTATACGTCAAATTTTACGAGTATAAGCTTCCTAGATTATTTGGATGCCAAAACATCAACTTTCTATGACAAATGGACAAAACCGTTAAAAGCTCGTCCATAGAGTGAGTTGAGCAACTACAGACCATCAAAGTTGCGCGGTGTACAATTTTTATTGTTCTTATACGTCAAATTTTACGAGTATAAGCTTCCTAGATTATTTTGATGCCAAAACACCAACTTTCTATGACAAATAGACAAAACCGTTAAAAGCTCCTCCATAGAGAGAGTTGAGCAATTTCGGACCATGAAGGTTGCTCGGTGTACAATTTTTATTATTCTTATACGTCAAATTTTACGAGTATAAGCTTCCTCGATTATTTCGATCCCAAGTCACCAACTTTCTATGACAAATGGACAAAACCGTTAAAAGCTCGTCCATAGAGAGAATTGAGCAACTTCGGACCATCAAAGTTGCTCGGTGTACAATTTCTATTGTTCTTATATGTCAAAATTTATGAGTATAAGCTTCCTAGATTATTTCAATGCCAAAACACCAACTTTCTATGACAAATGGACAAAACTGTTAAAAGCTCCTCCATAGAGAAAGTTGAGCAATTTCGGACCGTGAAAGTTGCTCTGTGTACAATTTTTATTGTTCTTATACGTCAAATTTTACGAGTATAAGCTTCCTAGATTATTTGGATGCCAAAACATCAACTTTCTATGACAAATGGACAAAACCGTTAAAAGCTCGTCCATAGAGAGAGTTGAGCAACTACGGACCATCAAAGTTGCGCGGTGTACAATTTTTATTGTTCTTATACGTCAAATTTTACGAGTATAAGCTTCCTAGATTATTTTGATGCCAAAACACCAACTTTCTATGACAAATAGACAAAACCGTTAAAAGCTCCTGCATAGAGAGAGTTGAGCAATTTCGGACCATGAAGGTTGCTCGGTGTACAATTTTTATTATTCTTATACGTCAAATTTTACGAGTATAAGCTTCCTCGATTATTTCGATCCCAAAACACCAACTTTCAATGACAAATGGACAAAACCGTTAAAAGCACGTCCATAGAGAGAATTGAGCAACTTCGGACCATCAAAGTTGCTCGGTGTACAATTTTTATTGTTCTTATATGTCAAAATTTATGAGTATAAGCTTCCTAGATTATTTCAATGCCAAAACACCAACTTTCTATGACAAATGGACAAAACCGTTAAAAGCTCCTCCATAGAGAGAGTTGAGCAACTTCGGACTGTCAAAGTTGCTCGGGATAGACTTTTTATTGTTCTTATACGTCAGATTTTACGAGTATAAGCCTCCTAGATTATTTCGATGCAAAAACAACAACTTTCTATGACAAATGGACAAAACCATTAAAAGCTCGTCCATAGAATGAGTTGAGCAACTTCGGACTATCAAAGTTGCTCGGGATAGACTTTTTATGGTTCTTCTATGTCAAATTTTACGAGTATAAGCTTCCTAGATTATTTCGATGCCAAAACACCAACTTTCTATGACAAATGGAAGAAACCATTAAAAGCTCCTCCATAGAGAGAGTTGAGCAACTTCGGACTATCAAAGTTGCTCGGGGTAGACTTTTTATGGTTCTTCTATGTCAAATTTTACGAGTATAAGCTTCCTAGATTATTTCGATGCCAAAACACCAACTTTCTATGACAAATGGACAAAACCGTTAAAAGCTCCTCCATAGAGAGAGTTGAGCAACTTCGGACTATCAAAGTTGCTCCGGATAGACTTTTTATTGATCTTCTATGTCATATTTTACGAGTATAAGCTTCCTAAATTATTTCGATGCCAAAACACCAACTTTCTATGAAAAATGGACAAAACCGTTAAAAGCACCTCCATAGAGAGAGTTGAGCAATTTCGGACCATGAAAGTTGCTCGGTGTACAATTTTTATTGTTCTTATACGTCAAATTTTACGAGTATAAGCTTCCTAGATTATATCGATCCCAAAACACCAACTTTCCATGACAAACGGACAAATCCGTTAAAAGCTCGTCCATAGAGAGAGTTGAGCAACAACAGACCATCAAAGTTGCTCGGTGTACAATTTTTATTGTTCTTATATGTCAAATTTTATGAGTATAAGGTTCCTAGATTATTTCAATGCCAAAACACCAACTTTCTATGACAAATGGACAAAACCGTTAAAAGCTCCTCCATAGAGAGAGTTGAGCAACTTCGGACTATCAAAGTTGCTCGGGATAGACTTTTTATTGTTCTTCTATGTCAAATTTTACGAGTATAAGCTTTCTAAATTATTTCGATGCAAAACACCAACTTTCTATGACAAATGGACAAAACCGTTAAAAGCTCCTCCATAGAGAGAGTTGAGCAACTTCAGACTATCAAAGTTGCTCGGGATAGACTTTTTATTGTTCTTCTATGTCAAATTTTACGAGTATAAGCTTCCTAGATTATTTCGATGCCAAAACACCAACTTTCTATGACAAATGGACAAAACCGTTAAAAGCTCCTCCATAGAGAGAGTTGAGCAACTTCGGACTATCAAAGTTGCTCGGGATAGACTTTTTATTGTTCTTCTATGTCAAATTTTACGAGTATAAGCTTTCTAAATTATTTCGATGCCAAAACACCAACTTTCTATGACAAATGGACAAAACTGTTAAAAGCTCCTCCATAGAGAAAGTTGAGCAATTTCGGACTGTGAAAGTTGCTCGGTGTACAATTTTTATTGTTCTTATACGTCAAATTTTACGAGTATAAGCTTCCTAGATTATTTGGATGCCAAAACATCAACTTTCTATGACAAATGGACAAAACCGTTAAAAGCTCGTCCATAGAGAGAGTTGAGCAACTTCGGACCATCAAAGTTGCGCGGTGTACAATTTTTATTGTTCTTATACGTCAAATTTTACGAGTATAAGCTTCCTAGATTATTTTGATGCCAAAACACCAACTTTCTATGACAAATAGACAAAACCGTTAAAAGCTCCTCCATAGAGAGAGTTGAGCAATTTCGGACCATGAAGGTTGCTCGGTGTACAATTTTTATTATTCTTATACGTCAAATTTTACGAGTATAAGCTTCCTCGAATATTTCGATCCCAAAACACCAACTTTCTATGACAAATGGACAAAACCGTTAAAAGCTCGTCCATAGAGAGAATTGAGCAACTTCGGACCATCAAAGTTGCTCGGTGTACAATTTTTATTATTCTTATATGTCAAAATTTATGAGTATAAGCTTCCTAGATTATTTCAATGCCAAAACACCAACTTTCTATGACAAATGGAGAAAACCTTTAAAAGCTCCTCCATAGAGAGAGTTGAGTAACTTTGGACTATCAAAGTTGCTCAGGATAGACTTTTTATTGTTCTTCTATGTCAAATTTTACGAGTATAAGCTTTCTAAATTATTTCGATGCCAAAACACCAACTTTCTATGACAAATGGACAAAACCGATAAAAGCACTTCCATAGAGAGAGTTGAGCAATTTCGGACCATGAAAGTTGCTCGGTGTACAATTTTTATTGTTCTTATACGTCAAATTTTACGAGTATAAGCTTTCTAGATTATTTTGTTGCCAAAACACCAACTTTCTATGACAAATGGACAAAACCGTTAAAAGCTCGTCCATAGATAGAGTTGAGCAACTACGGACCATCAAAGTTGCGCGGTGTACAATTTTTATTGTTCTTATACGTCAAATTTTATGAGTATAAGCTTCCTAGATTATTTCAATGCCAAAACAACAACTTTCAATGAAAAATGGACAAAACCTTTAAAAGCTCGTCGATAGAGTGAGTTGTGCAACTTCGGACTATTAAAGTTGCTCGGGATAGACTTTTTCTTGTTCTTCTATGTCAAATTTTACGAGTATAAGCTTCATAGTTTATTTCGATGCCAAAACACCAACTTTCTACAACAAATGGACAAAACCGTTAAAAGCACCTCCATAGAGAGAGTTGAGCAACTTCGGACTATTAAAGTTGCTCGAGATAGACTTTTTCTGGTTCTTCTATGTCAAATTTTACGAGTATAAGCTTCCAAGATTATTTCGATGCCAAAACACCAACTTTCTATGACAAATGGACAAAACCGTTAAAAGATCCTCCATAGAGAGAGTTGAGCAATTTCGGACCATGAAAGTTGCTCGGTGTACAATTTTTATTGTTCTTATATGTCAAATTTTACGAGTATAAGCTTCCTAGATTATTTCGATGCCAAAACACCAACTTTCTATTACAAATTGACGAAACCGTTAAAAGCTCCTCCATAGAGAGGGTTGATCAACTTCCGACCATGAAAGTTGCTCGGTGTACAATTTTTATTGTTCTTATACGTCAAATTTTACGAGTATAAGCTTCCTAGATTATTTCGATGCCAAAACACCAACTTTCTATGACAAATGGACGAAACCGTTAAAAGCTCCTCCATAGAGAGAGTTGATCAACTTCGGACCATCAAAGTTGCTCGGTGTACAATTTTTATTGTTCTTATATGTCAAATTTTATGAGTATAAGCTTCCTAGATTATTTCGATGCCAAAATACCAACTTTCTATGACAAATGGACAAAACCGTTAAAAGCTCCTCCACAGAGAGAGTTGAGCAACTTCGTACTATCAAAGTTGCTCGGGATAGACTTTTTATTGTCCTTCTATGTCAAATTTTATGAGTATAAGCTTCCTAGATTATTTCGATGCCAAAACAAGAAATTTCTATGACAAATGGACAAAACCGTTAAAAGCTCCTCCACAGAGAGAGTTGAGCAACTTCGGACTATCAAAGTTGCTCGGGATAGACTTTTTATTGTTCTTCTATGTCAAATTTTACGAGTATAAGCTTCCTAGATTATTTTGATGTCAAAACACCAACTTTCTATGACAAATGGACAAAACTGTTAAAAGCTCCTCCATAGAGAGAGTTGAGCAACTTCGGACTATCAAAGTTGCTCGGGATAGACTTTTTATGGTTCTTCTATGTCAAATTTTACGAGTATAAGCTTCCTAGATTATTTCGATGCCAAAACACCAACTTTCTATGACAAATGGACAAAACCGTTAAAAGCTCCTCCACAGAGAGAGTTGAGCAACTTCGTACTATCAAAGTTGCTCGGGATAGACTTTTTATTGTCCTTCTATGTCAAATTTTATGAGTATAAGCTTCCTAGATTATTTCGATGCCAAAACAAGAAATTTCTATGACAAATGGACAAAACCGTTAAAAGCTCCTCCACAGAGAGAGTTGAGCAACTTCGGACTATCAAAGTTGCTCGGGATAGACTTTTTATTGTTCTTCTATGTCAAATTTTACGAGTATAAACTTTCTAAATTATTTCGATGCCAAAACACCAACCTTCTATGACAAATACACAAAACCGTTAAAAGCTCCTCCATTGAGAAAGTTGAGCAATTTCGGACCATGAAAGGTGCTCGGTGTACAATTTTTATTGTTCTTATACATCAAATTTTACGAGTATAAGCTTCCTAGATTATTTCGATGCCAAAACACCAACTTTCTATGACAAATGGACCAAACCATTAAAAGCTCCTCCATAGAGAGAGTTGTGCAACTTCGGACTATCAAAGTTGCTCGGGATAGACTTTTTCTGGTTCTTCTATGTCAAATTTTACGAGTATAAGCTTCCTAGATTATTTCGATGCCAAAACACCAACTTTCTATGACAAATGGACAAAACCGTTAAAAGCTCCTCCATAGAGAGAGTTGAGCAACTTCGGACTATCAAAGTTGCTCGGGATAGACTTTTTATTGTTCTTCTATGTCAAATTTTACGAGTATAAGCTTCCTAAATTATTTCGATGACAAAACACCAACTTTCTGTGACAAATAGATAAAACCGTTAAAAGCTCCTCCATAGAGAGAGAGTTGAGCAATTTCGGACCATGAAAGTTGCTCGGTGTACAATTTTTATTGTTCTTATACGTCAAATTTTACGAGTATAAGCTTCCTAGATTATTTCGATGCCAAAACACCAACTTTCTATGACAAATGGACGAAACCGTTAAAAGCTCCTCCATAGAGAGAGTTGATCAACTTCGGACCATCAAAGTTGCTCGGTGTACAATTTTTATTGTTCTTATATGTCAAATTTTATGAGTATAAGCTTCCTAGATTATTTCGATGCCAAAACACCAACTTTCAATGAAAAATGGACAAAACCGTTAAAAGCTCGTCGATAGAGTGAGTTGTGCAACTTCGGACTATTAAAGTTGCTCGGGATAGACTTTTTCTTGTTCTTCTATGTCAAATTTTACGAGTATAAGCTTCATAGCTTATTTCGATGCCAAAACACCAACTTTCTACAACAAATGGACAAAACCGTTAAAAGCACCTCCATAGAGAGAGTTGAGCAACTTCGGACTATTAAAGTTGCTCGAGATAGACTTTTTCTGGTTCTTCTATGTCAAATTTTACGAGTATAAGCTTCCAAGATTATTTCGATGCCAAAACACCAACTTTCTATGACAAATGGACAAAACCGTTAAAAGATCCTCCATAGAGAGAGTTGAGCAATTTCGGACCATGAAATTTGCTCGGTGTACAATTTTTATTGTTCTTATATGTCAAATTTTACGAGTATAAGCTTCCTAGATTATTTCGATGCCAAAACACCAACTTTCTATTACAAATTGACGAAACCGTTAAAAGCTCCTCCATAGAGAGGGTTGATCAAATTCCGACCATGAAAGTTGCTCGGGGTAGACTTTTTATGGTTCTTCTATGTCAAATTTTACGAGTATAAGCTTCCTAGATTATTTCGATGCCAAAACACCAACTTTCTATGACAAATGGACAAAACCGTTAAAAGCTCCTCCATAGAGAGAGTTGAGCAACTTTGGACTATCAAAGTTGCTCCGGATAGACTTTTTATTGATCTTCTATGTCATATTTTACGAGTATAAGCTTCCTAAATTATTTCGATGCCAAAACACCAACTTTCTATGAAAAATGGACAAAACCGTTAAAAGCACCTCCATAGAGAGAGTTGAGCAATTTCGGACCATGAAAGTTGCTCGGTGTACAATTTTTATTGTTCTTATACGTCAAATTTTACGAGTATAAGCTTCCTAGATTATATCGATCCCAAAACACCAACTTTCCATGACAAACGGAGAAATCCGTTAAAAGCTCGTCCATAGAGAGAGTTGAGCAACAACGGACCATCAAAGTTGCTCGGTGTACAATTTTTATTGTTCTTATATGTCAAATTTTATTAGTATAAGGTTCCTAGATTATTTCAATGCCAAAACACCAACTTTCTATGACAAATGGACAAAACCGTTAAAAGCTCCTCCATAGAGAGAGTTGAGCAACTTCGGACTATCAAAGTTGCTCGGGATAGACTTTTTATTGTTCTTCTATGTCAAATTTTACGAGTATAAGCTTTCTAAATTATTTCGATGCAAAACACCAACTTTCTATGACAAATGGACAAAACCGTTAAAAGCTCCTCCATAGAGAGAGTTGAGCAACTTCAGACTATCAAAGTTGCTCGGGATAGACTTTTTATTGTTCTTCTATGTCAAATTTTACGAGTATAAGCTTCCTAGATTATTTCGATGCCAAAACACCAACTTTCTATGACAAATGGACAAAACCGTTAAAAGCTCCTCCATAGAGAGAGTTGAGCAACTTCGGACTATCAAAGTTGCTCGGGATAGACTTTTTATTGTTCTTCTATGTCAAATTTTACGAGTATAAGCTTTCTAAATTATTTCGATGCCAAAACACCAACTTTCTATGACAAATGGACAAAACTGTTAAAAGCTCCTCCATAGAGAAAGTTGAGCAATTTCGGACCGTGAAAGTTGCTCGGTGTACAATTTTTATTGTTCTTATACGTCAAATTTTACGAGTATAAGCTTCCTAGATTATTCGGATGCCAAAACATCAACTTTCTATGACAAATGGACAAAACCGTTAAAAGCTCGTCCATAGAGAGAGTTGAGCAACTTCGGACCATCAAAGTTGCGCGGTGTACAATTTTTATTGTTCTTATACGTCAAATTTTACGAGTATAAGCTTCCTAGATTATTTTGATGCCAAAACACCAACTTTCTATGACAAATAGACAAAACCGTTAAAAGCTCCTCCATAGAGAGAGTTGAGCAATTTCGGACCATGAAGGTTGCTCGGTGTACAATTTTTATTATTCTTATACGTCAAATTTTACGAGTATAAGCTTCCTCGAATATTTCGATCCCAAAACACCAACTTTCTATGACAAATGGACAAAACCGTTAAAAGCTCGTCCATAGAGAGAATTGAGCAACTTCGGACCATCAAAGTTGCTCGGTGTACAATTTTTATTGTTCTTATATGTCAAAATTTATGAGTATAAGCTTCCTAGATTATTTCAATGCCAAAACACCAACTTTCTATGACAAATGGAGAAAACCTTTAAAAGCTCCTCCATAGAGAGAGTTGAGCAACTTTGGACTATCAAAGTTGCTCAGGATAGACTTTTTATTGTTCTTCTATGTCAAATTTTACGAGTATAAGCTTTCTAAATTATTTCGATGCCAAAACACCAACTTTCTATGACAAATGGACAAAACCGATAAAAGCACTTCCATAGAGAGAGGTGAGCAATTTCGGACCATGAAAGTTGCTCGGTGTACAATTTTTATTGTTCTTATACGTCAAATTTTACGAGTATAAGCTTTCTAGATTATTTTGTTGCCAAAACACCAACTTTCTATGACAAATGGACAAAACCGTTAAAAGCTCGTCCATAGAAAGAGTTGAGCAACTACGGACCATCAAAGTTGCGCGGTGTACAATTTTTATTGTTCTTATACGTCAAATTTTATGAGTATAAGCTTCCTAGATTATTTCGATGCCAAAACACCAACTTTCAATGAAAAATGGACAAAACCGTTAAAAGCTCGTCGATAGAGTGAGTTGTGCAACTTCGGACTATTAAAGTTGCTCGGGATACACTTTTTCTTGTTCTTCTATGTCAAATTTTACGAGTATAAGCTTCATAGTTTATTTCGATGCCAAAACACCAACTTTCTACAACAAATGGACAAAACCGTTAAAAGCACATCCATAGAGAGAGTTGAGCAACTTCGGACTATTAAAGTTGCTCGAGATAGACTTTTTCTGGTTCTTCTATGTCAAATTTTACGAGTATAAGCTTCCAAGATTATTTCGATGCCAAAACACCAACTTTCTATGACAAATGGACAAAACCGTTAAAAGATCCTCCATAGAGAGAGTTGAGCAATTTCGGACCATGAAAGTTGCTCGGTGTACAATTTTTATTGTTCTTATATGTCAAATTTTACGAGTATAAGCTTCCTAGATTATTTCGATGCCAAAACACCAACTTTCTATTACAAATTGACGAAACCGTTAAAAGCTCCTCCATAGAGAGGGTTGATCAACTTCCGACCATGAAAGTTGCTCGGTGTACAATTTTTATTGTTCTTATACGTCAAATTTTACGAGTATAAGCTTCCTAGATTATTTCGATGCCAAAACACCAACTTTCTATGACAAATGGACGAAACCGTTAAAAGCTCCTCCATAGAGAGAGTTGATCAACTTCGGACCATCAAAGTTGCTCGGTGTACAATTTTTATTGTTCTTATATGTCAAATTTTATGAGTATAAGCTTCCTAGATTATTTCGATGCCAAAACACCAACTTTCTATGACAAATGGACAAAACCGTTAAAAGCTCCTCCACAGAGAGAGTTGAGCAACTTCGTACTATCAAAGTTGCTCGGGATAGACTTTTTATTGTCCTTCTATGTCAAATTTTATGAGTATAAGCTTCCTAGATTATTTCGATGCCAAAACAAGAAATTTCTATGACAAATGGACAAAACCGTTAAAAGCTCCTCCACAGAGAGAGTTGAGCAACTTCGGACTATCAAAGTTGCTCGGGATAGACTTTTTATTGTTCTTCTATGTCAAATTTTATGAGTATAAACTTTCTAAATTATTTCGATGCCAAAACACCAACCTTCTATGACAAATACACAAAACCGTTAAAAGCTCCTCCATTGAGAAAGTTGAGCAATTTCGGACCATGAAAGGTGCTCGGTGTACAATTTTTATTGTTCTTATACATCAAATTTTACGAGTATAAGCTTCCTAGATTATTTCGATGCCAAAACACCAACTTTCGATGACAAATGGACCAAACCATTAAAAGCTCCTCCATAGAGAGAGTTGTGCAACTTCGGACTATCAAAGTTGCTCGGGATAGACTTTTTCTGGTTCTTTTATGTCAAATTTTACGAGTATAAGCTTCCTAGATTATTTCGATGCCAAAACACCAACTTTCTATGACAAATGGACAAAACCGTTAAAAGCTCTTCCATAGAGAGAGTTGAGCAACTTCGGACTATCAAAGTTGCTCGGGATAGACTTTTTATTGTTCTTCTATGTCAAATTTTACGAGTATAAGCTTCCTAAATTATTTCGATGACAAAACACCAACTTTCTATGACAAATAGATAAAACCGTTAAAAGCTCCTCCATAGAGAGAGAGTTGAGCAATTTCGGACCATGAAAGTTGCTCGGTGTACAATTTTTATTGTTCTTATACGTCAAATTTTACGAGTATAAGCTTCCTAGATTATTTCGATGCCAAAACACCAACTTTCTATGACAAATGGACGAAACCGTTAAAAGCTCCTCCATAGAGAGAGTTGATCAACTTCGGACCATCAAAGTTGCTCGGTGTACAATTTTTATTGTTCTTATATGTCAAATTTTATGAGTATAAGCTTCCTAGATTATTTCGATGCCAAAACACCAACTTTCAATGAAAAATGGACAAAACCGTTAAAAGCTCGTCGATAGAGTGAGTTGTGCAACTTCGGACTATTAAAGTTGCTCGGGATAGACTTTTTCTTGTTCTTCTATGTCAAATTTTACGAGTATAAGCTTCATAGCTTATTTCGATGCCAAAACACCAACTTTCTACAACAAATGGACAAAACCGTTAAAAGCACCTCCATAGAGAGAGTTGAGCAACTTCGGACTATTAAAGTTGCTCGAGATAGACTTTTTCTGGTTCTTCTATGTCAAATTTTACGAGTATAAGCTTCCAAGATTATTTCGATGCCAAAACACCAACTTTCTATGACAAATGGACAAAACCGTTAAAAGATCCTCCATAGAGAGAGTTGAGCAATTTCGGACCATGAAAGTTGCTCGGTGTACAATTTTTATTGTTCTTATATGTCAAATTTTACGAGTATAAGCTTCCTAGATTATTTCGATGCCAAAACACCAAATTTCTATTACAAATTGACGAAACCGTTAAAAGCTCCTCCATAGAGAGGGTTGATCAAATTCCGACCATGAAAGTTGCTCGGTGTACAATTTTTATTGTTCTTATACGTCAAATTTTACGAGTATAAGCTTCCTAGATTATTTCGATGCCAAAACACCAACTTTCTATGACAAATGGACGAAACCGTTAAAAGCTCCTCCATAGAGAGAGTTGATCAACTTCGGACCATCAAAGTTGCTCGGTGTACAATTTTTATTGTTCTTATATGTCAAATTTTATGAGTATAAGCTTCCTAGATTATTTCGATGCCAAAACACCAACTTTCTATGACAAATGGACAAAACCGTTAAAAGCTCCTCCACAGAGAGAGTTGAGCAACTTCGTACTATCAAAGTTGCTCGGGATAGACTTTTTATTGTCCTTCTATGTCAAATTTTATGAGTATAAGCTTCCTAGATTATTTCGATGCCAAAACAAGAAATTTCTATGACAAATGGACAAAACCGTTAAAAGCTCCTCCATAGAGAGAGTTGAGCAACTTCGGACTATCAAAGTTGCTCGGGATAGACTTTTTATTGTTCTTCTATGTCAAATTTTACGAGTATAAACTTTCTAAATTATTTCGATGCCAAAACACCAACCTTCTATGACAAATACACAAAACCGTTAAAAGCTCCTCCATTGAGAAAGTTGAGCAATTTCGGACCATGAAAGGTGCTCGGTGTACAATTTTTATTGTTCTTATACATCAAATTTTACGAGTATAAGCTTCCTAGATTATTTCGATGCCAAAACACCAACTTTCTATGACAAATGGACCAAACCATTAAAAGCTCCTCCATAGAGAGAGTTGTGCAACTTCGGACTATCAAAGTTGCTCGGTATAGACTTTTTCTGGTTCTTCTATGTCAAATTTTATGAGTATAAGCTTCCTAGATTATTTCGATGCCAAAACACCAACTTTCTATGACAAATGGACAAAACCGTTAAAAGCTCCTCCATAGAGAGAGAGTTGAGCAATTTCGGACCATGAAAGTTGCTCGGTGTACAATTTTTATTGTTCTTATACGTCAAATTTTACGAGTATAAGCTTCCTAGATTATTTCGATGCCAAAACACCAACTTTCTATGACAAATGGACGAAACCGTTAAAAGCTCCTCCATAGAGAGAGTTGATCAACTTCGGACCATCAAAGTTGCTCGGTGTACAATTTTTATTGTTCTTATATGTCAAATTTTATGAGTATAAGCTTCCTAGATTATTTCGATGCCAAAACACCAACTTTCTATGACAAATGGACAAAACCGTTAAAAGCTCCTCCACAGAGAGAGTTGAGCAACTTCGTACTATCAAAGTTGCTCGGGATAGACTTTTTATTGTCCTTCTATGTCAAATTTTATGAGTATAAGCTTCCTAGATTATTTCGATGCCAAAACAAGAAATTTCTATGACAAATGGACAAAACCGTTAAAAGCTCCTCCATAGAGAGAGTTGAGCAACTTCGGACTATCAAAGTTGTTCGGGATAGACTTTTTATTGTTCTTCTATGTCAAATTTTACGAGTATAAGCTTCCTAAATTATTTCGATGACAAAACACCAACTTTCTATGACAAATAGACAAAACCGTTAAAAGCTCCTCCATAGAGAGAGAGTTGAGCAATTTCGGACCATGAAAGTTGCTCGGTGTACAATTTTTATTGTTCTTATACGTCAAATTTTACGAGTATAAGCTTCCTAGATTATTTCGATGCCAAAACACCAACTTTCTATGACAAATGGACGAAACCGTTAAAAGCTCCTCCATAGAGAGAGTTGATCAACTTCGGACCATCAAAGTTGCACGGTGTACAATTTTTATTGTTCTTATATGTCAAATTTTATGAGTATAAGCTTCCTAGATTATTTCGATGCCAAAACACCAACTTTCAATGAAAAATGGACAAAACCGTTAAAAGCTCGTCGATAGAGTGAGTTGTGCAACTTCGGACTATTAAAGTTGCTCGGGATAGACTTTTTCTTGTTCTTCTATGTCAAATTTTACGAGTATAAGCTTCATAGCTTATTTCGATGCCAAAACACCAACTTTCTACAACAAATGGACAAAACCGTTAAAAGCACCTCCATAGAGAGAGTTGAGCAACTTCGGACTATTAAAGTTGCTCGAGATAGACTTTTTCTGGTTCTTCTATGTCAAATTTTACGAGTATAAGCTTCCAAGATTATTTCGATGCCAAAACACCAACTTTCTATGACAAATGGACAAAACCGTTAAAAGATCCTCCATAGAGAGAGTTGAGCAATTTCGGACCATGAAAGTTGCTCGGTGTACAATTTTTATTGTTCTTATATGTCAAATTTTACGAGTATAAGCTTCCTAGATTATTTCGATGCCAAAACACCAAATTTCTATTACAAATTGACGAAACCGTTAAAAGCTCCTCCATAGAGAGGGTTGATCAAATTCCGACCATGAAAGTTGCTCGGTGTACAATTTTTATTGTTCTTATACGTCAAATTTTACGAGTATAAGCTTCCTAGATTATTTCGATGCCAAAACACCAACTTTCTATGACAAATGGACGAAACCGTTAAAAGCTCCTCCATAGAGAGAGTTGATCAACTTCGGACCATCAAAGTTGCTCGGTGTACAATTTTTATTGTTCTTATATGTCAAATTTTATGAGTATAAGCTTCCTAGATTATTTCGATGCCAAAACACCAACTTTCTATGACAAATGGACAAAACCGTTAAAAGCTCCTCCACAGAGAGAGTTGAGCAACTTCGTACTATCAAAGTTGCTCGGGATAGACTTTTTATTGTCCTTCTATGTCAAATTTTATGAGTATAAGCTTCCTAGATTATTTCGATGCCAAAACAAGAAATTTCTATGACAAATGGACAAAACCGTTAAAAGCTCCTCCATAGAGAGAGTTGAGCAACTTCGGACTATCAAAGTTGCTCGGGATAGACTTTTTATTGTTCTTCTATGTCAAATTTTACGAGTATAAACTTTCTAAATTATTTCGATGCCAAAACACCAACCTTCTATGACAAATACACAAAACCGTTAAAAGCTCCTCCATTGAGAAAGTTGAGCAATTTCGGACCATGAAAGGTGCTCGGTGTACAATTTTTATTGTTCTTATACATCAAATTTTACGAGTATAAGCTTCCTAGATTATTTCGATGCCAAAACACCAACTTTCTATGACAAATGGACCAAACCATTAAAAGCTCCTCCATAGAGAGAGTTGTGCAACTTCGGACTATCAAAGTTGCTCGGGATAGACTTTTTCTGGTTCTTCTATGTCAAATTTTACGAGTATAAGCTTCCTAGATTATTTCGATGCCAAAACACCAACTTTCTATGACAAATGGACAAAACCGTTAAAAGCTCCTCCATAGAGAGAGAGTTGAGCAATTTCGGACCATGAAAGTTGCTCGGTGTACAATTTTTATTGTTCTTATACGTCAAATTTTACGAGTATAAGCTTCCCAGATTATTTCGATGCCAAAACACCAACTTTCTATGACAAATGGACGAAACCATTAAAAGCTCCTCCATAGAGAGAGTTGATCAACTTCGGACCATCAAAGTTGCTCGGTGTACAATTTTTATTGTTCTTATATGTCAAATTTTATGAGTATAAGCTTCCTAGATTATTTCGATGCCAAAACACCAACTTTCTATGACAAATGGACAAAACCGTTAAAAGCTCCTCCACAGAGAGAGTTGAGCAACTTCGTACTATCAAAGTTGCTCGGGATAGACTTTTTATTGTCCTTCTATGTCAAATTTTATGAGTATAAGCTTCCTAGATTATTTCGATGCCAAAACAAGAAATTTCTATGACAAATGGACAAAACCGTTAAAAGCTCCTCCATAGAGAGAGTTGAGCAACTTCGGACTATCAAAGTTGTTCGGGATAGACTTTTTATTGTTCTTCTATGTCAAATTTTACGAGTATAAGCTTCCTAAATTATTTCGATGACAAAACACCAACTTTCTATGACAAATAGACAAAACCGTTAAAAGCTCCTCCATAGAGAGAGAGTTGAGCAATTTCGGACCATGAAAGTTGCTCGGTGTACAATTTTTATTGTTCTTATACGTCAAATTTTACGAGTATAAGCTTCCTAGATTATTTCGATGCCAAAACACCAACTTTCTATGACAAATGGACGAAACCGTTAAAAGCTCCTCCATAGAGAGAGTTGATCAACTTCGGACCATCAAAGTTGCTCGGTGTACAATTTTTATTGTTCTTATATGTCAAATTTTATGAGTATAAGCTTCCTAGATTATTTCGATGCCAAAACACCAACTTTCTATGACAAATGGACAAAACCGTTAAAAGCTCCTCCACAGAGAGAGTTGAGCAACTTCGTACTATCAAAGTTGCTCGGGATAGACTTTTTATTGTCCTTCTATGTCAAATTTTACGAGTATAAGCTTCCTAGATTATTTCGATGCCAAAACAAGAAATTTCTATGACAAATGGACAAAACCGTTAAAAGCTCCTCCATAGAGAGAGTTGAGCAACTTCGGACTATCAAAGTTGCTCGGGATAGACTTTTTATTGTTCTTCTATGTCAAATTTTACGAGTATAAACTTTCTAAATTATTTCGATGCCAAAACACCAACCTTCTATGACAAATACACAAAACCGTTAAAAGCTCCTCCATTGAGAAAGTTGAGCAATTTCGGACCATGAAAGGTGCTCGGTGTACAATTTTTATTGTTCTTATACATCAAATTTTACGAGTATAAGCTTCCTAGATTATTTCGATGCCAAAACACCAACTTTCTATGACAAATGGACCAAACCATTAAAAGCTCCTCCATAGAGAGAGTTGTGCAACTTCGGACTATCAAAGTTGCTCGGTATAGACTTTTTCTGGTTCTTCTATGTCAAATTTTACGAGTATAAGCTTCCTAGATTATTTCGATGCCAAAACACCAACTTTCTATGACAAATGGACAAAACCGTTAAAAGCTCCTCCATAGAGAGAGTTGAGCAACTTCGGACTATCAAAGTTGCTCGGGATAGACTTTTTATTGTTCTTCTATGTCAAATTTTACGAGTATAAGCTTTCTAAATTATTTCGATGCCAAAACACCAACTTTCTATGACAAATGGACAAAACTGTTAAAAGCTCCTCCATAGAGAAAGTTGAGCAATTTCGGACCGTGAAAGTTGCTCGGTGTACAATTTTTATTGTTCTTATACGTCAAATTTTACGAGTATAAGCTTCCTAGATTATTTGGATGCCAAAACATCAACTTTCTATGACAAATGGAAAAAACCGTTAAAAGCTCGTCCATAGAGAGAATTGAGCAACTTCGGACCATCAAAGTTGCTCGGTGTACAATTTTTATTGTTCTTATACGTCAAATTTTACGAGTATAAGCTTCCAAGATTATTTGGATGCCAAAACATCAACTTTCTATGACAAATGGACAAAACCGTTAAAAGCTCGTCCATAGAGAGAGTTGAGCAACTACGGACCATCAAAGTTGCGCGGTGTACAATTTTTATTGTTCTTATACGTCAAATTTTACGAGTATAAGCTTCCTAGATTATTTTGATGCCAAAACACCAACTTTCTATGACAAATAGACAAAACCGTTAAAAGCTCCTCCATAGAGAGAGTTGAGCAATTTCGGACCATGAAGGTTGCTCGGTGTACAATTTTTATTGTTCTTATACGTCAAATTTTACGAGTATAAGCTTCCTAGATTATTTCGATGCCAAAACACCAACTTTCGATGACAAATGGACGAAACCGTTAAAAGCTCCTCCATAGAGAGAGTTGATCAACTTCGGACCATCAAAGTTGCTCGGTGTACAATTTTTATTGTTCTTATATGTCAAATTTTATGAGTATAAGCTTCCTAGATTATTTCAATGCCAAAACACCAACTTTCTATGACAAATGGACAAAACCGTTAAAAGCTCCTCCACAGAGAGAGTTGAGCAACTTCGTACTATCAAAGTTGCTCGGGATAGACTTTTTATTGTCCTTCTATGTCAAATTTTATGAGTATAAGCTTCCTATCGGACTATCAAAGTTGCTCGGGATAGACTTTTTATTGTTCTTATACGTCAAATTTTACGAGTATAAGCCTCCTAGATTATTTCGATGCAAAAACACCAACTTTCTATGACAAATGGACAAAACCATTAAAAGCTCGTCCATAGAATGAGTTGAGCAACTTCGGACTATCAAAGTTGCTCGGGATAGACTTTTTATTGTTCTTCTATGTCAAATTTTACGAGTATAAACTTTCTAAATTATTTCGATGCCAAAACACCAACCTTCTATGACAAATACACAAAACCGTTAAAAGCTCCTCCATTGAGAAAGTTGAGCAATTTCGGACCATAAAAGGTGCTCGGTGTACAATTTTTATTGTTCTTATACATCAAATTTTACGAGTATAAGCTTCCTAGATTATTTCGATGCCAAAACACCAACTTTCTATGACAAATGGAACAAACCATTAAAAGCTCCTCCATAGAGAGAGTTGTGCAACTTCGGACTATCAAAGTTGCTCGGGATAGACTTTTTCTTGTTCTTCTATGTTAAATTTTACGAGTATAAGCTTCCTAGATTATTTCGATGCCAAAACACCAACTTTCTATGACAAATGGACAAAACCGTTAAAAGCTCCTCCATAGAGAGAGTTGAGCAACTTCGGACTATCAAAGTTGCTCGGGATAGACTTTTTATTGTTCTTCTATGTCAAATTTTACGAGTATAAGCTTTCTAAATTATTTCGATGCCAAAACACCAACTTTCTATGACAAATGGACAAAACTGTTAAAAGCTCCTCCATAGAGAAAGTTGAGCAATTTCGGACCGTGAAAGTTGCTCGGTGTACAATTTTTATTGTTCTTATACGTCAAATTTTACGAGTATAAGCTTCCTAGATTATTTGGATGCCAAAACATCAACTTTCTATGACAAATGGAAAAAACCGTTAAAAGCTCGTCCATAGAGAGAATTGAGCAACTTCGGACCATCAAAGTTGCTCGGTGTACAATTTTTATTGTTCTTATACGTCAAATTTTACGAGTATAAGCTTCCTAGATTATTTGGATGCCAAAACATCAACTTTCTATGACAAATGGACAAAACCGTTAAAAGCTCGTCCATAGAGAGAGTTGAGCAACTACGGACCATCAAAGTTGCGCGGTGTACAATTTTTATTGTTCTTATACGTCAAATTTTACGAGTATAAGCTTCCTGGATTATTTTGATGCCAAAACACCAACTTTCTATGACAAATAGACAAAACCGTTAAAAGCTCCTCCATAGAGAGAGTTGAGCAATTTCGGACCATGAAGGTTGCTCGGTGTACAATTTTTATTATTCTTATACGTCAAATTTTACGAGTATAAGCTTCCTCGATTATTTCGATCCCAAAACACCAACTTTCAATGACAAATGGACAAAACCGTTAAAAGCACGTCCATAGAGAGAATTGAGCAACTTCGGACCATCAAAGTTGCTCGGTGTACAATTTTTATTGTTCTTATATGTCAAAATTTATGAGTATAAGCTTTCTAGATTATTTCAATGCCAAAACACAAACTTTCTATGACAAATGGACAAAACCGTTAAAAGCTCCTCCATAGAGAGAGTTGAGCAACTTCGGACTATCAAAGTTGCTCGGGATAGACTTTTTATTGTTCTTATACGTCAAATTTTACGAGTATAAGCCTCCTAGATTATTTCGATGCAAAAACACCAACTTTCTATGACAAATGGACAAAACCATTAAAAGCTCGTCCATAGAATGAGTTGAGCAACTTCGGACTATCAAAGTTGCTCGGGATAGACTTTTTATGGTTCTTCTATGTCAAATTTTACGAGTATAAGCTTCCTAGATTATTTCGATGCCAAAACACCAACTTTCTATGACAAATGGAGGAAACCATTAAAAGCTCCTCCATAGAGAAAGTTGAGCAACTTCGGACTATCAAAGTTGCTCGGGGTAGACTTTTTATGGTTCTTCTATGTCAAATTTTACGAGTATAAGCTTCCTAGATTATTTCGATGCCAAAACACCAACTTTCTATGAGAAATGGACAAAACCGTTAAAAGCTCCTCCATAGAGAGAGTTGAGCAACTTCGGACTATCAAAGTTGCTCCGGATAGAATTTTTATTGTTCTTCTATGTCATATTTTACGAGTATAAGCTTCCTAAATTATTTCGATGCCAAAACACCAACTTTCTATGACAAATGGACAAAACCGTTAAAAGCACCTCCATAGAGAGAGTTGAGCAATTTCGGACCATGAAAGTTGCTCGGTGTACAATTTTTATTGTTCTTATACGTCAAATTTTACGAGTATAAGCTTCCTAGATTATTTCGATCCCAAAACACCAACTTTCCATGACAAACGGACAAATCCGTTAAAAGCTCGTCCATAGAGAGAGTTGAGCAACAACGGACCATCAAAGTTGCTCGGTGTACAATTTTTATTGTTCTTATATGTCAAATTTTATGAGTATAAGCTTCCTAGATTATTTCAATGCCAAAACACCAACTTTCTATGACAAATGGACAAAACCGTTAAAAGCTCCTCCATAGAGAGAGTTGAGCAACTTCGGACTATCAAAGTTGCTCGGGATAGACTTTTTATTGTTCTTCTATGTCAAATTTTACGAGTATAAGCTTTCTAAATTATTTCGATGCCAAAACACCAACTTTCTATGACAAATGGACAAAACCGTTAAAAGCTCGTCCATAGAGAGAATTGAGCAACTTCGGACCATCAAAGTTGCTCGGTGTACAATTTTTATTGTTCTTATATGTCAAAATTTATGAGTATAAGCTTCCTAGATTATTTCAATGCCAAAACACCAACTTTCTATGACAAATGGAGAAAACCTTTAAAAGCTCCTCCATAGAGAGAGTTGAGCAACTTCGGACTATCAAAGTTGCTCAGGATAGACTTTTTATTGTTCTTCTATGTCAAATTTTACGAGTATAAGCTTTCTAAATTATTTCGATGCCAAAACACCAACTTTCAATGACAAATGGACAAAACCGATAAAAGCACTTCCATAGAGAGAGTTGAGCAATTTCGGACCATGAAAGTTGCTCGGTGTACAATTTTTATTGTTCTTATACGTCAAATTTTACGAGTATAAGCTTTCTAGATTATTTTGTTGCCAAAACACCAACTTTCTATGACAAATGGACAAAACCGTTAAAAGCTCGTCCATAGAAAGAGTTGAGCAACTACGGACCATCAAAGTTGCGCGGTGTACAATTTTTATTGTTTTTATACGTCAAATTTTATGAGTATAAGCTTCCTAGATTATTTCGATGCCAAAACACCAACTTTCAATGAAAAATAGACAAAACCGTTAAAAGCTCGTCGATAGAGTGAGTTGTGCAACTTCGGACTATTAAAGTTGCTCGGGATAGACTTTTTCTTGTTCTTCTATGTCAAATTTTACGAGTATAAGCTTCATAGCTTATTTCGATGCCAAAACACCAACTTTCTACAACAAATGGACAAAACCGTTAAAAGTACCTCCATAGAGAGAGTTGAGCAACTTCGAACTATTAAAGTTGCTCGAGATAGACTTTTTCTGGTTCTTCTATGTCAAATTTTACGAGTATAAGCTTCCAAGATTATTTCGATGCCAAAACACCAACTTTCTATGACAAATGGACAAAACCGTTAAAAGATCCTCCATAGAGAGAGTTGAGCAATTTCGGACCATGAAAGTTGCTCGGTGTACAATTTTTATTGTTCTTATATGTCAAATTTTACGAGTATAAGCTTCCTAGATTATTTCGATGCCAAAACACCAACTTTCTATTACAAATTGACGAAACCGTTAAAAGCTCCTGCATAGAGAGGGTTGATCAACTTCCGACCATGAAAGTTGCTCGGTGTACAATTTTTATTGTTCTTATACGTCAAATTTTACGAGTATAAGCTTCCTAGATTATTTCAATGCCAAAACACCAACTTTCTATGACAAATGGACAAAACCGTTAAAAGCTCCTCCATAGAGAGAGTTGAGCAACTTCGGACTATCAAAGTTGCTCGGGATAGACTTTTTATTGTTCTTATACGTCAAATTTTACGAGTATAAGCCTCCTAGATTATTTCGATGCAAAAACACCAACTTTGTATGACAAATGGACAAAACCATTAAAAGCTCGTCCATAGAATGAGTTGAGCAACTTCGGACTATCAAAGTTGCTCGGGATAGACTTTTTATGGTTCTTCTATGTCAAATTTTACGAGTATAAGCTTCCTAGATTATTTCGATGCCAAAACACCAACTTTCTATGACAAATGGAGGAAACCATTAAAAGCTCCTCCATAGAGAAAGTTGAGCAACTTCGGACTATCAAAGTTGCTCGTGGTAGACTTTTTATGGTTCTTCTATGTCAAATTTTACGAGTATAAGCTTCCTAGATTATTTCGATGCCAAAACACCAACTTTCTATGAGAAATGGACAAAACCGTTAAAAGCTCCTCCATAGAGAGAGTTGAGCAACTTCGTACTATCAAAGTTGCTCCGGATAGACTTTTTATTGTTCTTCTATGTCATATTTTACGAGTATAAGCTTCCTAAATTATTTCGATGCCAAAACACCAACTTTCTATGACAAATGGACAAAACCGTTAAAAGCACCTCCATAGAGAGAGTTGAGCAATTTCGGACCATAAAAGTTGCTCGGTGTACAATTTTTATTGTTCTTATACGTCAAATTTTACGAGTATAAGCTTCCTAGATTATTTCGATCCCAAAACACCAACTTTCCATGACAAACGGACAAATCCGTTAAAAGCTCGTCCATAGAGAGAGTTGAGCAACAACGGACCATCAAAGTTGCTCGGTGTACAATTTTTATTGTTCTTATATGTCAAATTTTATGAGTATAAGCTTCCTAGATTATTTCAATGCCAAAACACCAACTTTCTATGACAAATGGACAAAACCGTTAAAAGCTCCTCCATAGAGAGAGTTGAGCAACTTCGGACTATCAAAGTTGCTCGGGATAGACTTTTTATTGTTCTTCTATGTCAAATTTTACGAGTATAAGCTTCCTAGATTATTTCGATGCCAAAACACCAACTTTCTATGACAAATGGACAAAACCGTTAAAAGCTCCTCCATAGAGAGAGTTGAGCAACTTCGGACTATCAAAGTTGCTCGGGATAGACTTTTTATTGTTTTTCTATGTCAAATTTTACGAGTATAAGCTTCCAAGATTATTTCGATGCCAAAACACCAACTTTCTATGACAAATGGACAAAACCGTTAAAAGATCCTCCATAGAGAGAGTTGAGCAACTTCGGACTATCAAAGTTGCTCGTGATAGACTTTTTATTGTTCTTCTATGTCAAATTTTACGAGTATAAGCTTCCAAGATTATTTCGATGCCAAAACACCAACTTTCTATGACAAATGGACAAAACCGTTAAAAGATCCTCCATAGAGAGAGTTGAGCAATTTCGGACCATGAAAGTTGCTCGGTGTACAATTTTTATTGTTCTTATATGTCAAATTTTACGAGTATAAGCTTCCTAGATTATTTCGATGCCAAAACACCAACTTTCTATTACAAATTGACGAAACCGTTAAAAGCTCCTCCATAGAGAGGGTTGATCAACTTCCGACCATGAAAGTTGCTCGGTGTACAATTTTTATTGTTCTTATACGTCAAATTTTACGAGTATAAGCTTCCTAGATTATTTTGATGCCAAAACACCAGCTTTCTATGACAAATGGACGAAACCGTTAAAAGCTCCTCCATAGAGAGAGTTGAGCAATTTCGGACCATGAAGGTTGCTCGGTGTACAATTTTTATTATTCTTATACGTCAAATTTTACGAGTATAAGCTTCCTCGATTATTTCGATCCCAAAACACCAACTTTCAATGACAAATGGACAAAACCGTTAAAAGCACGTCCATAGAGAGAATTGAGCAACTTCGGACCATCAAAGTTGCTCGGTGTACAATTTTTATTGTTCTTATATGTCAAAATTTATGAGTATAAGCTTCCTAGATTATTTCAATGCCAAAACACCAACTTTCTATGACAAATGGACAAAACCGTTAAAAGCTCCTCCATAGAGATAGTTGAGCAACTTCGGACTATCAAAGTTGCTCGGGATAGACTTTTTATTGTTCTTATACGTCAAATTTTACGAGTATAAGCCTCCTAGATTATTTCGATGCAAAAACACCAACTTTCTATGACAAATGGACAAAACCATTAAAAGCTCGTCCATAGAATGAGTTGAGCAACTTCGGACTATCAAAGTTGCTCGGGATAGACTTTTTATGGTTCTTCTATGTCAAATTTTACGAGTATAAGCTTCCTAGATTATTTCGATGCCAAAACACCAACTTTCTATGACAAATGGAGGAAACCATTAAAAGCTCCTCCATAGAGAGAGTTGAGCAACTTCGGACTATCAAAGTTGCTCGGGGTAGACTTTTTATGGTTCTTCTATGTCAAATTTTACGAGTATAAGCTTCCTAGATTATTTCGATGCCAAAACACCAACTTTCTATCAGAAATGGACAAAACCGTTAAAAGCTCCTCCATAGAGAGAGTTGAGCAACTTCGGACTATCAAAGTTGCTCTGGATAGACTTTTTATTGTTCTTCTATGTCATATTTTACGAGTATAAGCTTCCTAAATTATTTCGATGCCAAAACACCAACTTTCTATGACAAATGGACAAAACCGTTAAAAGCACCTCCATAGAGAGAGTTGAGCAATTTCGGACCACGAAAGTTGCTCGGTGTACAATTTTTATTGTTCTTATACGTCAAATTTTACGAGTATAAGCTTCCTAGATTATTTCGATCCCAAAACACCAACTTTCCATGACAAACGGACAAATCCGTTAAAAGCTCGTCCATAGAGAGAGTTGAGCAACAACGGACCATCAAAGTTGCTCGGTGTACAATTTTTATTGTTCTTATATGTCAAATTTTATGAGTATAAGCTTCCTAGATTATTTCAATGCCAAAACACCAACTTTCTATGACAAATGGACAAAACCGTTAAAAGCTCCTCCATAGAGAGAGTTGAGCAACTTCGGACTATCAAAGTTGCTCGGGATAGACTTTTTATTGTTCTTCTATGTCAAATTTTACGAGTATAAGCTTTCTAAATTATTTCGATGCCAAAACACCAACTTTCTATGACAAATGGACAAAACCGTTAAAAGCTCGTCCATAGAGAGAATTGAGCAACTTCGGACCATCAAAGTTGCTCGGTGTACAATTTTTATTGTTCTTATATGTCAAAATTTATGAGTATAAGCTTCCTAGATTATTTCAATGCCAAAACACCAACTTTCTATGACAAATGGAGAAAACCTTTAAAAGCTCCTCCATAGAGAGAGTTGAGCAACTTCGGACTATCAAAGTTGCTCAGGATAGACTTTTTATTGTTCTTCTATGTCAAATTTTACGAGTATAAGCTTTCTAAATTATTTCGATGCAAAACACCAACTTTCTATGACAAATGGACAAAACCGTTAAAAGCTCCTCCATAGAGAGAGTTGAGCAACTTCGGACTATCAAAGTTGCTCAAGATAGACTTTTTATTGTTCTTCTATGTCAAATTTTACGAGTATAAGCTTCCTAGATTATTTCGATGCCAAAACACCAACTTTCTATGACAAATGGACAAAACCGTTAAAAGCTCCTCCATAGAGAGAGTTGAGCAACTTCGGACTATCAGAGTTGCTCGGGATAGACTTTTTATTGTTCTTCTATGTCAAATTTTACGAGTATAAGCTTTCTAAATTATTTCGATGCCAAAACACCAACTTTCTATGACAAATGGACAAAACTGTTAAAAGCTCCTCCATAGAGAAAGTTGAGCAATTTCGGACCGTGAAAGTTGCTCGGTGTACAATTTTTATTGTTCTTATATGTCAAATTTTACGAGTATAAGCTTCCTAGATTATTTCGATGCCAAAACACCAACTTTCTATTACAAATTGACGAAACCGTTAAAAGCTCCTCCATAGAGAGGGTTGATCAACTTCCGACCATGAAAGTTGCTCGGTGTACAATTTTTATTGTTCTTATACGTCAAATTTTACGAGTATAAGCTTCCTAGATTATTTTGATGCCAAAACACCAACTTTCTATGACAAATGGACGAAACCGTTAAAAGCTCCTCCATAGAGAGAGTTGAGCAATTTCGGACCATGAAGATTGCTCGGTGTACAATTTTTATTATTCTTATACGTCAAATTTTACGAGTATAAGCTTCCTCGATTATTTCGATCCCAAAACACCAACTTTCAATGACAAATGGACAAAACCGTTAAAAGCACGTCCATAGAGAGAATTAAGCAACTTCGGACCATCAAAGTTGCTCGGTGTACAATTTTTATTGTTCTTATATGTCAAAATTTATGAGTATAAGCTTCCTAGATTATTTCAATGCCAAAACACCAACTTTCTATGACAAATGGACAAAACCGTTAAAAGCTCCTCCATAGAGAGAGTTGAGCAACTTCGGACTATCAAAGTTGCTCGGGATAGACTTTTTATTGTTCTTATACGTCAAATTTTACGAGTATAAGCCTCCTAGATTATTTCGATGCAAAAACACCAACTTTCTATGACAAATGGACAAAACCATTAAAAGCTCATCCATAGAATGAGTTGAGCAACTTCGGACTATCAAAGTTGCTCGGGATAGACTTTTTATGGTTCTTCTATGTCAAATTTTACGAGTATAAGCTTCCTAGATTATTTCGATGCCAAAACACCAACTTTCTATGACAAATGGAGGAAACCATTAAAAGCTCCTCCATAGAGAGAGTTGAGCAACTTCGGACTATCAAAGTTGCTCAGGGTGGACTTTTTATGGTTCTTCTATGTCAAATTTTACGAGTATAAGCTTCCTAGATTATTTCGATGCCAAAACACCAACTTTCTATGAGAAATGGACAAAACCGTTAAAAGCTCCTCCATAGAGAGAGTTGAGCAACTTCGGACTATCAAAGTTGCTCCGGATAGACTTTTTATTGTTCTTCTATGTCATATTTTACGAGTATAAGCTTCCTAAATTATTTCGATGCCAAAACACCAACTTTCTATGACAAATGGACAAAACCGTTAAAAGCACCTCCATAGAGAGAGTTGAGCAATTTCGGACCACGAAAGTTGCTCGGTGTACAATTTTTATTGTTCTTATACGTCAAATTTTACGAGTATAAGCTTCCTAGATTATTTCGATCCCAAAACACCAACTTTCCATGACAAACGGACAAATCCGTTAAAAGCTCGTCCATAGAGAGAGTTTAGCAACAACGGACCATCAAAGTTGCTCGGTGTACAATTTTTATTGTTCTTATATGTCAAATTTTATGAGTATAAGCTTCCTAGATTATTTCAATGCCAAAACACCAACTTTCTATGACAAATGGACAAAACCGTTAAAAGCTCCTCCATAGAGAGAGTTGAGCAACTTCAGACTATCAAAGTTGCTCGGGATAGACTTTTTATTGTTCTTCTATGTCAAATTTTACGAGTATAAGCTTCCTAGATTATTTCGATGCCAAAACACCAACTTTCTATGACAAATGGACAAAACCGTTAAAAGCTCCTCCATAGAGAGAGTTGAGCAACTTCGGACTATCAAAGTTGTTCGGGATAGACTTTTTACTGTTCTTCTATGTCAAATTTTACGAGTATAAGCTTTCTAAATTATTTCGATGCCAAAACACCAACTTTCTATGACAAATGGACAAAATTGTTAAAAGCTCCTCCATAGAGAAAGTTGAGCAATTTCGGACCGTGAAAGTTGCTCGGTGTACAATTTTTATTGTTCTTATACGTCAAATTTTACGAGTATAAGCTTCCTAGATTATTTGGATGCCAAAACATCAACTTTCTATGACAAATGGACAAAACCGTTAAAAGCTCGTCCATAGAGAGAGTTGAGCAACTACGGACCATCAAAGTTGCGCGGTGTACAATTTTTATTGTTCTTATACGTCAAATTTTACGAGTATAAGCTTCCTAGATTATTTTGATGCCAAAACACCAACTTTCTATGACAAATAGACAAAACCGTTAAAAGCTCCTCCATAGAGAGAGTTGAGCAATTTCGGACCATGAAGGTTGCTCGGTGTACAATTTTTATTATTCTTATACGTCAAATTTTACGAGTATAAGCTTCCTCGATTATTTCGATCCCAAAACACCAACTTTCTATGACAAATGGACAAAACCGTTAAAAGCTCGTCGATAGAGAGAATTGAGCAACTTCGGACCATCAAAGTTGCTCGGTGTACAATTTTTATTGTTATTATATGTCAAAATTTATGAGTATAAGCTTCCTAGATTATTTCAATGCCAAAACACCAACTTTCTATGACAAATGGAGAAAACCTTTAAAAGCTCCTCCATAGAGAGAGTTGAGCAACTTCGGACTATCAAAGTTGCTCAGGATAGACTTTTTATTGTTCTTCTATGTCAAATTTTACGAGTATAAGCTTTCTAAATTATTTCGATGCCAAAACACCAACTTTCTATGACAAATGGACAAAACCGATAAAAGCACTTCCATAGAGAGAGTTGGGCAATTTCGGACCATGAAAGTTGCTCGGTGTACAATTTTTATTGTTCTTATACGTCAAATTTTACGAGTATAAGCTTTCTAGATTATTTTGTTGCCAAAACACCAACTTTCTATGAAAAATGGACAAAACCGTTAAAAGCTCGTCCATAGAAAGAGTTGAGCAACTACGGACCATCAAAGTTGCGCGGTGTACAATTTTTATTGTTCTTATACGTCAAATTTTATGAGTATAAGCTTCCTAGATTATTTCGATGCCAAAACACTAACTTTCAATGAAAAATGGACAAAACCGTTAAAAGCTCGTCGATAGAGTGAGTTGTGCAACTTCGGACTATTAAAGTTGATCGGGATAGACTTTTTCTTGTTCTTCTATGTCAAATTTTACGAGTATAAGCTTCATAGCTTATTTCGATGCCAAAACACCAACTTTCTACAACAAATGGACAAAACCGTTAAAAGCACCTCCATAGAGAGAGTTGAGCAACTTCGGACTATTAAAGTTGCTCGAGATAGACTTTTTCTGGTTCTTCTATGTCAAATTTTACGAGTATAAGCTTCCAAGATTATTTCGATGCCAAAAGACCAACTTTCTATGACAAATGGACAAAACCGTTAAAATATCCTCCATAGAGAGAGTTGAGCAATTTCGGACCATGAAAGTTGCTCGGTGTACAATTTTTATTGTTCTTATATGTCAAATTTTACGAGTATAAGCTTCCTAGATTATTTGGATGCCAAAACATCATCTTTCTATGACAAATGGACAAAACCGTTAAAAGCTCGTCCATAGAGAGAGTTGAGCAACTACGGACCATCAAAGTTGCGCGGTGTACAATTTTTATTGTTCTTATACGTCAAATTTTACGAGTATAAGCTTCCTAGATTATTTTGATGCCAAAACACCAACTTTCTATGACAAATAGACAAAACCGTTAAAAGCTCCTCCATAGAGAGAGTTGAGCAATTTCGTACCATGAAGGTTGCTCGGTGTACAATTTTTATTATTCTTATACGTCAAATTTTACGAGTATAAGCTTCCTCGATTATTTCGATCCCAAAACACCAACTTTCAATGACAAATGGACAAAACCGTTAAAAGCACGTCCATAGAGAGAATTGAGCAACTTCGGACCATCAAAGTTGCTCGGTGTACAATTTTTATTGTTCTTATATGTCAAAATTTATGAGTATAAGCTTCCTAGATTATTTCAATGCCAAAACACCAACTTTCTATGACAAATGGACAAAACCGTTAAAAGCTCCTCCATAGAGAGAGTTGAGCAACTTCGGACTATCAAAGTTGCTCGGGATAGACTTTTTATTGTTCTTCTATGTAAAATTTTACGAGTATAAGCTTTCTAAATTATTTCGATGCAAAACACCAACTTTCTATGACAAATGGACAAAACCATTAAAAGCTCGTCCATAGAATGAGTTGAGCAACTTCGGACTATCAAAGTTGCTCGGGATAGACTTTTTATGGTTCTTCTATGTCAAATTTTACGAGTATAAGCTTCCTAGATTATTTCGATGCCAAAACACCAACTTTCTATGACAAATGGAGGAAACTATTAAAAGCTCCTCCATAGAGAGAGTTGAGCAACTTCGGACTATCAAAGTTGCTCGGGGTAGACTTTTTATGGTTCTTCTATGTCAAATTTTACGAGTATACGCTTCCTAGATTATTTCGATGCCAAAACACCAACTTTCTATGAGAAATGGACAAAACCGTTAAAAGCTCCTCCATAGAGAGAGTTGAGCAACTTCGGACTATCAAAGTTGCTCCGGATAGACTTTTTATTGTTCTTCTATGTCATATTTTACGAGTATAAGCTTCCTAAATTATTTCGATGCCAAAACACCAACTTTCTATGACAAATGGACAAAACCGTTAAAAGCACCTCCATAGAGAGAGTTGAGCAATTTCGGACCATGAAAGTTGCTCGGTGTACAATTTTTATTGTTCTTATACGTCAAATTTTACGAGTATAAGCTTCCTAGATTATTTCGATCCCAAAACACCAACTTTCCATGACAAACGGACGAATCCGTTAAAAGCTCGTCCATAGAGAGAGTTGAGCAACAACGGACCACCAAAGTTGCTCGGTGTACAATTTTTATTGTTCTTATATGTCAAATTTTATGAGTATAAGCTTCCTAGATTATTTCAATGCCAAAACACCAACTTTCTATGACAAATGGACAAAACCGTTAAAAGCTCCTCCATAGAGAGAGTTGAGCAACTTCGGAATATCAAAGTTGCTCGGGATAGAATTTTTATTGTTCTTCTATGTCAAATTTTACGAGTATAAGCTTTCTAAATTATTTCGATGCAAAACACCAACTTTCTATGACAAATGGACAAAACCGTTAAAAGCTCCTCCATAGAGAGAGTTGAGCAACTTCAGACTATCAAAGTTGCTCGGGATAGACTTTTTATTGTTCTTCTATGTCAAATTTTACGAGTATAAGCTTCCTAGATTATTTCGATGCCAAAACACCAACTTTCTATGACAAATGGACAAAACCTTTAAAAGCTCCTCCATAGAGAGAGTTGAGCAACTTCGGACTATCAAAGTTGCTCGGGATAGACTTTTTATTGTTCTTCTATGTCAAATTTTACGAGTATAAGCTTTCTAAATTATTTCGATGCCAAAACACCAACTTTCTATGACAAATGGACAAAACCGTTAAAAGCTCGTCCATAGAGAGAATTGAGCAACTTCGGACCCTCAAAGTTGCTCGGTGTACAATTTTTATTGTTCTTATATGTCAAAATTTATGAGTATAAGCTTCCTAGATTATTTCAATGCCAAAACACCAACTTTCTATGACAAATGGAGAAAACCTTTAAAAGCTCCTCCATAGAGAGAGTTGAGCAACTTCGGACTATCAAAGTTGCTCAGGATAGACTTTTTATTGTTCCTCTATGTCAAATTTTACGAGTATAAGCTTTCTAAATTATTTCGATGCCAAAACACCAACTTTCAATGACAAATGGACAAAACCGATAAAAGCACTTCCATAGAGAGAGTTGAGCAATTTCGGACCATGAAAGTTGCTCGGTGTACAATTTTTATTGTTCTTATACGTCAAATTTTACGAGTATAAGCTTTCTAGATTATTTTGTTGCCAAAACACCAACTTTCTATGACAAATGGACAAAACCGTTAAAAGCTCGTCCATAGAAAGAGTTGAGCAACTACGGACCATCAAAGTTGCGCGGTGTACAATTTTTATTGTTCTTATACGTCAAATTTTATGAGTATAAGCTTCCTAGATTATTTCGATGACAAAACACTAACTTTCAATGAAAAATGGACAAAACCGTTAAAAGCTCGTCGATAGAGTGAGTTGTGCAACTTCGGACTATTGAAGTTCCTCGATTATTTCGATCCCAAAACACCAACTTTCCATGACAAACGGACAAATCCGTTAAAAGCTCGTCCATAGAGAGAGTTGAGCAACAACGGACCATCAAAGTTGCTCGGTGTACAATTTTTATTGTTCTTATATGTCAAATTTTATGAGTATAAGCTTCCTAGATTATTTCAATGCCAAAACACCAACTTTCTATGACAAATGGACAAAACCGTTAAAAGCTCCTCCATAGAGAGAGTTGAGCAACTTCGGACTATCAAAGTTGCTCGGGATAGACTTTTTATTGTTCTTCTATGTCTTGAGCAACTTCGGACTATCAAAGTTGCTCGGGATACAGTTTTTATTGTTCTTATATGTCAAATTTTATGAGTATAAGCTTGCTATATTATTTCGATGCCAAAACACAAGCTTTCTATAACAAATGGACAAAACCGTTAAAAGTTCCTCCATAGAGAGAGTTGAGCAACTTCAGACCATCAAAGTTGCTCGGTGTACAATTTTTATTGTTCTTCTATGTCAAATTTTATGAGTATAAGCTTCAAAGATTATTTCGATGGCAAAACACCATCTTTCTATGACGAATGGACAAAACCGTTAAAAGCACCTCCGTAGAGAGAGTTGAGCAACTTCGGACCATCAAAGTTGCTCGGTGAACAATTTTTATTGTTCTTGTACGTCAAATTTTATGAGTATGGGCTTCATAGATTATTTCGATGCCAAAACACCAACTTTCTATTACAAATGGACAAAACCGTTAAAAGCTCCTCCATTGAGAGAGTTGAGCAACTTCGGACCATCAAAGTTGCTCGGTCTACAATTTTTATTGTTCTTGTATGTCAAATTTTATGAGTATAAGCTTCATAGATTATTTCGATGACAAAACACCGGCTTTCTATTACAAATGGACGAAACCATTAAAAGCTCCTCCAAAGAGAGAGTTGAGCAACTTTGAACCATCAAAGTTGCTCGGTGTACGATTTTTATTTTTCTTCTACGTCAAATTTTATGAGTATAAGCTTCATAGATTATTTCTATGCCAAAACACCAACTCTCTAAGACAAATAGACAAAACCGTCAAAAGCTCCTCCATAGAGAGAGTCGAGCAACTTCGGACCATCAAAGTTGCTCGGTCTACAATTTTTATTGTTCTTGTATGTCAAATTTTATGAGTATAAGCTTCATAGATTATTTCATTGACAAAACACCGACTTTTTATGGCAAATGGACAAAATCGTTAAAAGCTCCTCCATAGAGAGAGTTGAGCAACTTCGGACCATCAAAGTTGCTCGGGATACAGTTTTTATTGTTCTTATATGTCAAATTTTATGAGTATAAGCTTGCTAGATTATTTCGATGCCAAAACACCAGCTTTCTATGACAAATGGACAAAACCGTTAAAAGTTCCTCCAAAGAGAGAGTTGAGCAACTTCAGACCATCAAAGTTGCTCGGTGTACAATTTTTATTGTTCTTGTATGTCCAATTTTATGAGTATAAGCTTCATAGATTATTTCGATGCCAAAACAGTAACATTCTATTACAAATGGATGAAACCGTTAAAATCTCCTCCATAGAGAGAGTTGAGAAACTTCGGACCATCAAAGTTGCTCCGTGTACAATTTTTATTGTTCTTCTATGTCAAATTTTATGAGTATAAGCTTCAAAGATTATTTCGACGGCAAAACACCAACTTTCTATGACGAATGGACAAAACCGTTAAAAGCACCTCCGTAGACAGAGTTGAGCAACTTCGGACCATCAAAGTTGCTCGGTGTACAATTTTTATTGTTCTTATACGTCAAATTTTATGAGTATAAGCTTCATAGATTATTTCGATGCCAAAACACCAACTTTCTATTACAAATGGACAAAACCGTTAAAAGCTCCTCCATAGAGAGAGTTGAGCAACTTCGGACCATCAAAGTTGCTCGGTCTACAATTTTTATTGTTCTTGTATGTCAAATTTTATGAGTATAAGCTTCATAGATTATTTCGATGCCAAAACACCAGCTTTCTATTACAAATGGACGAAACCATTAAAAGCTCCTCCATAGAGAGAGTTGAGCAACTTTGAACCATCAAAGTTGCTCAGTGTACAATTTTTATTGTTCTTGTACGTCAATTTTTATGAGTATTTGCTTCATAGATTATTTCGATGCCAAAACACCAACTTTCTAAGACAAATAGACAAAACCGTCAAAAGCTCCTCCATAGAGAGAGTTGAGCAACTTCGGACCATCAAAGTTGCTCGGTCTACAATTTTTATTGTTCTTGTATGTCAAATTTTATGAGTATAAGCTTCATAGATTATTTCAATGACAAAACACCGACTTTTTATTACAAATGGACGAAACCGTTAAAATCTCCTCCATAGAGAGAGTTGAGCAACTTCGGACTATCAAAGTTGCTCGGGATACAGTTTTTATTGTTCTTATATGTCAAATTTTATGAGTATAAGCTTGCTAGATTATTTCGATGCCAAAACACCAGCTTTCTATGACAAATGGACAAAACCGTTAAAAGTTCCTCCATAGAGAGAGTTGAGCAACTTCAGACCATCAAAGTTGCTCGGTGTACAATTTTTATTGTTCTTGTATGTCCAATTTTATGAGTATAAGCTTCATAGATTATTTCGATGCCAAAACAGTAACATTCTATTACAAATGGACGAAACCGTTAAAATCTCCTCCATAGAGAGAGTTGAGAAACTTCGGACCATCAAAGTTGCTCCGTGTACAATTTTTATTGTTCTTCTATGTCAAATTTTATGAGTATAAGCTTCAAAGATTATTTCGACGGCAAAACACCAACTTTCTATGACGAATGGACAAAACCGTTGAAAGCACCTCCGTAGACAGAGTTGAGCAACTTCGGACCATCAAAGTTGCTCGGTGTACAATTTTTATTGTTCTTGTATGTCCAATTTTATGAGTATAAGCTTCATAGATTATTTCGATGCCAAAACAGTAACATTCTATTACAAATGGACGAAACCGTAAAAATCTCCTTCATAGAGAGAGTTGAGAAACTTCGGACCATCAAAGTTGCTCCGTGTACAATGTTTATTGTTCTTCTATGTCAAATTTTATGAGTATAAGCTTCAAAGATTATTTCGACGGCAAAACACCAACTTTCTATGACGAATGGACAAAACCGTTAAAAGCACCTCCGTAGACAGAGTTGAGCAACTTCGGACCATCAAAGTTGCTCGGTGTACAATTTTTATTGTTCTTGTACGTCAAATTTTATGAGTATAAGCTTCATAGATTATTTCGATGCCAAAACACCAACTTTCTATTACAAATGGACAAAACCGTTAAAAGCTCCTCCATAGAGAGAGTTGAGCAACTTCGGACCATCAAAGTTGCTCGGTCTACTATTTTTATTGTTCTTGTATGTCAAATTTTATGAGTATAAGCTTCATAGATTATTTCGATGCCAAAACACCAGCTTTCTATTACAAATGGACGAAACCATTAAAAGCTCCTCCATAGAGAGAGTTGAGCAACTTTGAACCATCAAAGTTGCTCAGTGTACAATTTTTATTGTTCTTGTACGTCAAATTTTATGAGTATAAGCTTCATAGATTATTTCGATGCCAAAACACCAACTTTCTAAGACAAATAGACAAAACCGTCAAAAGCTCCTCCATAGAGAGAGTTGAGCAACTTCGGACCATCAAAGTTGCTCGGTCTACAATTTTTATTGTTCTTGTATGTCAAATTTTATGAGTATAAGCTTCATAGATTATTTCAATGACAAAACACCGACTTTTTATGGCAAATGGAAAAAATCGTTAAAAGCTCCTCCATAGAGAGAGTTGAGCAACTTCGGACTATCAAAGTTGCTCGGGATACAGTTTTTATTGTTCTTATATGTCAAATTTTATGAGTATAAGCTTGCTAGATTATTTCGATGCCAAAACACCAGCTTTCTATGACAAATGGACAAAACCGTTAAAAGTTCCTCCATAGAGAGAGTTGAGCAACTTCAGACCATCAAAGTTGCTCGGTGTACAATTTTTATTGTTCTTGTATGTCCAATTTTATGAGTATAAGCTTCATAGATTATTTCGATGCCAAAACAGTAACATTCCATTACAAATGGACGAAACCGTTAAAATCTCCTCCATAGAGAGAGTTGAGAAACTTCGGACCATCAAAGTTGCTCCGTGTACAATTTTTATTGTTCTTCTATGTCAAATTTTATGAGTATAAGCTTCAAAGATTATTTCGACGGCAAAACACCAACTTTGTATGACGAATGGACAAAACCGTTAAAAGCACCTCCGTAGACAGAGTTGAGCAACTTCGGACCATCAAAGTTGCTCGGTGTACAATTTTTATTGTTCTTGTATGTCCAATTTTATGAGTATAAGCTTCATAGATTATTTCGATGCCAAAACAGTAACATTCTATTACAAATGGACGAAACCGTTAAAAGTTCCTCCATAGAGAGAGTTGAGCAACTTCAGACCATCAAAGTTGCTCGGTGTACAATTTTTATTGTTCTTGTATGTCCAATTTTATGAGTATAAGCTTCATAGATTATTTCGATGCCAAAACAGTAACATTCTATTACAAATGGACGAAACCGTTAAAATCTCCTCCATAGAGAGAGTTGAGAAACTTCGGACCATCAAAGTTGCTCGGTGTACAATTTTTATTGTTCTTGTACGTCAAATTTTATGAGTATAAGCTTCATAGATTATTTCGATGCCAAAACACCCACTTTCTATTACAAATGGACAAAACCGTTAAAAGCTCCTCCATAGAGAGAGTTGAGCAACTTCGGACCATCAAAGTTGCTCGGTCTACAATTTTTATTGTTCTTGTATGTCAAATTTTATGAGTATAAGCTTCATAGATTATTTCGATGCCAAAACACCAACTTTCTATTACAAATGGACAAAACCGTTAAAAGCTCCTCCATTGAGAGAGTTGAGCAACTTCGGACCATCAAAGTTGCTCGGTCTACAATTTTTATTGTTCTTGTACGTCAAATTTTATGAGTATAAGCTTCATAGATTATTTCGATGCCAAAACACCAACTTTCTATTACAAATGGACAAAACCGTTAAAAGTTCCTCCATAAAGAGAGTTGAGCAACTTCGGACCATCAAAGTTGCTCGGTGTACAATTTTTATTGTTCTTCTACGTCAAATTTTATGAGTATAAGCTTCATAGATTATTTCGATGCCAAAACACCAACTTTCTAAGACAAATAGACAAAACCGTCAAAAGCTCCTCCATAGAGAGAGTTGAGCAACTTCGGACCATCAAAGTTGCTCGGTCTACAATTTTTATTGTTCTTGTATGTCAAATTTTATGAGTATAAGCTTCATAGATTATTTCGATGCCAAAACACCAGCTTTCTATGACAAATGGACAAAACCGTTAAAAGTTCCTCCATAGAGAGAGTTGAGCAACTTCAGACCATCAAAGTTGCTCGGTGTACAATTTTTATTGTTCTTGTATGTCCAATTTAATGAGTATAAGCTTCATAGATTATTTCGATGCCAAAACAGTAACATTCTATTACAAATGGACGAAACCGTTAAAATCTCCTCCATAGAGAGAGTTGAGAAAATTCGGACCATCAAAGTTGCTCCTTGTACAATTTTTATTGTTCTTCTACGTCAAATTTTATGAGTATAAGCTTCAAAGATTATTTCGACGGCAAAACACCAACTTTCTATGACGAATGGACAAAACCGTTAAAAGCTCCTCCATAGAGAGAGTTGAGCAACTTCGGACCATCAAAGTTGCTCGGTGTACAATTTGTATTGTTCTTGTATGTCAAATTTTACGAGTATAAGCTTCCTAGATTATTTCGATGCCAAAACAATAACTTTCTATGAAAAATGGACAAAACCGTTAAAAGCTCCTTCATAGAGAGAGTTGAGCAACTTCGGACCATCAAAGTTGCTCGGTGTACAATTTTTATTGTTCTTCTACGTCAAATTTTATGAGTATAAGCTTCATAGATTATTTCGATGCCAAAACACCAACTTTCTAAGACAAATAGACAAAACCGTCAAAAGATCCTCCATAGAGAGAGTTGAGCAACTTCGGACCATCAAAGTTGCTCGGTCTACAATTTTTATTGTTCTTGTATGTCAAATTTTATAAGTATAAGCTTCATAGATTATTTCAATGACAAAACACCGACTTTTTATGGCAAATGGACAAAATCGTTAAAAGCTCCTCCATAGTGAGAGTTGACCAACTTCGGACTATCAAAGTTGCTCGGGATACAGTTTTTATTGTTCTTATATGTCAAATTTTATGAGTATAAGCTTGCTAGATTATTTCGATGCCAAAACACCAGCTTTCTATGACAAATGGACAACACCGTTAAAAGTTCCTCCATAGAGAGAGTTGAGCAACTTCAGACCATCAAAGTTGCTCGGTGTACAATTTTTATTGTTCTTGTATGTCCAATTTTATGAGTATAAGCTTCATAGATTATTTCGATGCCAAAACAGTAACATTCCATTACAAATGGACGAAACCGTTAAAATCTCCTCCATAGAGAGAGTTGAGAAACTTCGGACCATCAAAGTTGCTCCGTGTACAATTTTTATTGTTCTTCTATGTCAAATTTTATGAGTTTAAGCTTCAAAGATTATTTCGACGGCAAAACACCAACTTTGTATGACGAATGGACAAAACCGTTAAAAGCACCTCCGTAGACAGAGTTGAGCAACTTCGGACCATCAAAGTTGCTCGGTGTACAATTTTTATTGTTCTTGTATGTCCAATTTTATGAGTATAAGCTTCATAGATTATTTCGATGCCAAAACAGTAACATTCTATTACAAATGGACGAAACCGTTAAAAGTTCCTCCATAGAGAGAGTTGAGCAACTTCAGACCATCAAAGTTGCTCGGTGTACAATTTTTATTGTTCTTGTATGTCCAATTTTATGAGTATAAGCTTCATAGATTATTTCGATGCCAAAACAGTAACATTCTATTACAAATGGACGAAACCGTTAAAATCTCCTCCATAGAGAGAGTTGAGAAACTTCGGACCATCAAAGTTGCTCGGTGTACAATTTTTATTGTTCTTGTACGTCAAATTTTATGAGTATAAGCTTCATAGATTATTTCGATGCCAAAACACCCACTTTCTATTACAAATGGACAAAACCGTTAAAAGCTCCTCCATAGAGAGAGTTGAGCAACTTCGGACCATCAAAGTTGCTCGGTCTACAATTTTTATTGTTCTTGTATGTCAAATTTTATGAGTATAAGCTTCATAGATTATTTCGATGCCAAAACACCAACTTTCTATTACAAATGGACAAAATCGTTAAAAGCTCCTCCATTGAGAGAGTTGAGCAACTTCGGACCATCAAAGTTGCTCGGTCTACAATTTTTATTGTTCTTGTATGTCAAATTTTATGAGTATAAGCTTCATAGATTATTTCAATGACAAAACACCGACTTTTTATGGCAAATGGAAAAAATCGTTAAAAGCTCCTCCATAGAGAGAGTTGAGCAACTTCGGACTATCAAAGTTGCTCGGGATACAGTTTTTATTGTTCTTATATGTCAAATTTTATGAGTATAAGCTTGCTAGATTATTTCGATGCCAAAACACCAGCTTTCTATGACAAATGGACAAAACCGTTAAAAGTTCCTCCATAGAGAGAGTTGAGCAACTTCAGACCATCAAAGTTGCTCGGTGTACAATTTTTATTGTTCTTGTATGTCCAATTTTATGAGTATAAGCTTCATAGATTATTTCGATGCCAAAACAGTAACATTCCATTACAAATGGACGAAACCGTTAAAATCTCCTCCATAGAGAGAGTTGAGAAACTTCGGACCATCAAAGTTGCTCCGTGTACAATTTTTATTGTTCTTCTATGTCAAATTTTATGAGTATAAGCTTCAAAGATTATTTCGACGGCAAAACACCAACTTTGTATGACGAATGGACAAAACCGTTAAAAGCACCTCCGTAGACAGAGTTGAGCAACTTCGGACCATCAAAGTTGCTCGGTGTACAATTTTTATTGTTCTTGTATGTCCAATTTTATGAGTATAAGCTTCATAGATTATTTCGATGCCAAAACAGTAACATTCTATTACAAATGGACGAAACCGTTAAAAGTTCCGCCATAGAGAGAGTTGAGCAACTTCAGACCATCAAAGTTGCTCGGTGTACAATTTTTATTGTTCTTGTATGTCCAATTTTATGAGTATAAGCTTCATAGATTATTTCGATGCCAAAACAGTAACATTCTATTACAAATGGACGAAACCGTTAAAATCTCCTCCATAGAGAGAGTTGAGAAACTTCGGACCATCAAAGTTGCTCGGTGTACAATTTTTATTGTTCTTGTACGTCAAATTTTATGAGTATAAGCTTCATAGATTATTTCGATGCCAAAACACCCACTTTCTATTACAAATGGACAAAACCGTTAAAAGCTCCTCCATAGAGAGAGTTGAGCAACTTCGGACCATCAAAGTTGCTCGGTCTACAATTTTTATTGTTCTTGTATGTCAAATTTTATGAGTATAAGCTTCATAGATTATTTCGATGCCAAAACACCAACTTTCTATTACAAATGGACAAAACCGTTAAAAGCTCCTCCATTGAGAGAGTTGAGCAACTTCGGACCATCAAAGTTGCTCGGTCTACAATTTTTATTGTTCTTGTATGTCAAATTTTATGAGTATAAGCTTCATAGATTATTTCGATGACAAAACACCGACTTTTTATGGCAAATGGACAAAATCGTTAAAAGTTCCTCCATAGAGAGAGTTGAGCAACTTCGGACTATCAAAGTTGCTCGGGATACAGTTTTTATTGTTCTTATATGTCAAATTTTATGAGTATAAGCTTGCTAGATTATTTCGATGCCAAAACACCAACTTTCTATGAAAAATGGACAAAACCGTTAAAAGTTCCTCCATAGAGAGAGTTGAGCAACTTCAGACCCTCAAAGTTGCTCGGTGTACAATTTTTATTGTTCTTCTATGTCAAATTTTATGAGTATAAGCTTCAAAGATTATTTCGATGGCAAAACACCAACTTTCTATGACGAATGGACAAGACCGTTAAAAGCTCCTCCATAGAGAGAGTTGAGCAACTTCGGACCATCAAAGTTGCTCGGTGTACAATTTTTATTGTTCTTGTATGTCCAATTTAATGAGTATAAGCTTCATAGATTATTTCGATGCCAAAACAGTAACATTCTATTACAAATGGACGAAACCGTTAAAATCTCCTCCATAGAGAGAGTTGAGAAAATTCGGACCATCAAAGTTGCTCCTTGTACAATTTTTATTGTTCTTCTATGTCAAATTTTATGAGTATAAGCTTCAAAGATTATTTCGACGGCAAAACACCAACTTTCTATGACGAATGGACAAAACCGTTAAAAGCTCCTCCATAGAGAGAGTTGAGCAACTTCGGACCATCAAAGTTGCTCGGTGTACAATTTGTATTGTTCTTGTATGTCAAATTTTACGAGTATAAGCTTCCTAGATTATTTCGATGCCAAAACAATAACTTTCTATGAAAAATGGACAAAACCGTTAAAAGCTCCTTCATAGAGAGAGTTGAGCAACTTCGGACCATCAAAGTTGCTCGGTGTACAATTTTTATTGTTCTTCTATGTCAAATTTTATGAGTATAAGCTTCATAGATTATTTCGATGCCAAAACACCAACTTTCTAAGACAAATAGACAAAACCGTCAAAAGCTCCTCCATAGAGAGAGTTGAGCAACTTCGGACCATCAAAGTTGCTCGGTCTACAATTTTTATTGTTCTTGTATGTCAAATTTTATAAGTATAAGCTTCATAGATTATTTCAATGACAAAACACCGACTTTTTATGGCAAATGGACAAAATCGTTAAAAGCTCCTCCATAGAGAGAGTTGACCAACTTCGGACTATCAAAGTTGCTCGGGATACAGTTTTTATTGTTCTTATATGTCAAATTTTATGAGTATAAGCTTGCTAGATTATTTCGATGCCAAAACACCAGCTTTCTATGACAAATGGACAAAACCGTTAAAAGTTCCTCCATAGAGAGAGTTGAGCAACTTCAGACCATCAAAGTTGCTCGGTGTACAATTTTTATTGTTCTTGTATGTCCAATTTTATGAGTATAAGCTTCATAGATTATTTCGATGCCAAAACAGTAACATTCTATTACAAATGGACGAAACCGTTAAAATCTCCTCCATAGAGAGAGTTGAGAAACTTCGGACCATCAAAGTTGCTCCTTGTACAATTTTTATTGTTCTTCTAAGTTAAATTTTATGAGTATAAGCTTCAAAGATTATTTCGACGGCAAAACACCAACTTTCTATGACGAATGGACAAAACCGTTAAAAGCTCCTCCATAGAGAGAGTTGAGCAACTTCGGACCATCAAAGTTGCTCGGTGTACAATTTTTATTGTTCTTGTATGTCAAATTTTACGAGTATAAGCTTCCTAGATTATTTCGATGCCAAAACAATAACTTTCTATGAAAAATGGACAAAACCGTTAAAAGCTCCTTCATAGAGAGAGTTGAGCAACTTCGGACCATCAAAGTTGCTCGGTGTACAATTTTTATTGTTCTTCTATGTCAAATTTTATGAGTATAAGCTTCATAGATTATTTCGATGCCAAAACACCAACTTTCTAAGACAAATAGACAAAACCGTCAAAAGCTCCTCCATAGAGAGAGTTGAGCAACTTCGGACCATCAAAGTTGCTCGGTCTACAATTTTTATTGTTCTTGTATGTCAAATTTTATAAGTATAAGCTTCATAGATTATTTCAATGACAAAACACCGACTTTTTATGGCAAATGGACAAAATCGTTAAAAGCTCCTCCATAGAGAGAGTTGACCAACTTCGGACTATCAAAGTTGCTCGGGATACAGTTTTTATTGTTCTTATATGTCAAATTTTATGAGTATAAGCTTGCTAGATTATTTCGATGCCAAAACACCAGCTTTCTATGACAAATGGACAAAACCGTTAAAAGTTCCTCCATAGAGAGAGTTGAGCAACTTCAGACCATCAAAGTTGCTCGGTGTACAATTTTTATTGTTCTTGTATGTCCAATTTTATGAGTATAAGCTTCATAGATTATTTCGATGCCAAAACAGTAACATTCTATTACAAATGGACGAAACCGTTAAAATCTCCTCCATAGAGAGAGTTGAGAAACTTCGGACCATCAAAGTTGCTCCTTGTACAATTTTTATTGTTCTTCTAAGTTAAATTTTATGAGTATAAGCTTCAAAGATTATTTCGACGGCAAAACACCAACTTTCTATGACGAATGGACAAAACCGTTAAAAGCTCCTCCATAGAGAGAGTTGAGCAACTTCGGACCATCAAAGTTGCTCGGTGTACAATTTTTATTGTTCTTGTATGTCAAATTTTACGAGTATAAGCTTCCTAGATTATTTCGATGCCAAAACAATATCTTTCTATGAAAAATGGACAAAACCGTTAAAAGCTCCTCCATAGAGAGAGTTGAGCAACTTCGGAACATCAAAGTTGCTCGGTGTACAATTTTTATTGTTCTTATAGGTCAAATTTTACGAGTATAAGCTTCCTAGATTATTTCGATGCCAAAACACCAACTTTCTTTGACAATTGGACAAAACCGTTAAAAGCTCCTCCATAGAGAGAGTTGAGCAACTTCGGACCATTAAAGTTGCTCGGTGTACAATTTTTATTGTTCTTATATGTCAAATTTTATGAGTATAAGCTTCATAGATTATTTCGATGCCAAAACACCAACTTTCTATGGCAAATGGACGAAACCGTTAAAAGCATTTCTATAGAGAGAGTTGAGCAACTTCGGACTATCAAAGTTGCTCGGGATACACTTTTTATTGTTCTTATTTGTCAAATTTTGTGAGTATAAGCTTCCTAGATTATTTCGATGCCAAAACACCAACTTTCTATGAAAAATGGAGGAAACCGTTAAAAGCTCCTCCATAGAGAGAGTTGAGCAACTTCAGACTATCAAAGTTACTCGGGATAGACTTTTTACTGTTCTTCCATGTACAAATTTTACGAGTATAAGCTTCCTAGATTATTTCGATGCCAAAACACCAACTTTCTATGACAAATGGACAAAACCGTTAAAAGCTCCTCCATAGAGAGAGTTGAGCAACTTCGAACCATCAAAGTTGCTCGGTGTACAATTTTTACTGTTCTTCTATGTCCAATTTTATGAGTATAAGCTTTATAGATTATTTCGATGCCAAAACACCACCTTTCTAAGACAAATAGACAAAACTGTCAAAAGCTCCTCCATAGAGAGAGTTGAGCAACTTCGGACCGTCAAAGTTGCTCGGTCTACAATTTTTATTGTTCTTGTATGTCAAATTTTACGAGTATAAGCTTCATAGATTATTTCAATGACAAAACACCGACTTTTTATGGCAAATGGACAAAACCGTTAAAAGCTCCTCCATCGAGAGAGTTGAGCAACTTCGGACCATCAAAGTTGCTCGGTGTACAATTTTTACTGTTCTTGTATGTCAAATTTTACGAGTATAAGCTTCCTATATTATTTCGATGCCAAAACAATAACTTTCTATGAAAAATGGACAAAACCGTTAAAAGCTCCTCCATAGAGAGAGTTGAGCAACTTCGGAACATCAAAGTTGCTCGGTGTACAATTTTTATTGTTCTTATAGGTCAAATTTTACGAGTATAAGCTTCCTAGATTATTTCGATGCCAAAACACCAACTTTCTTTGACAATTTGACAAAACCGTTAAAATCTCCTCCATAGAGAGAGTTGAGCAACTTCGGACCATTAAAGTTGCTCGGTGTACAATTTTTATTGTTCTTATATGTCAAATTTTATGAGTATAAGCTTCATAGATTATTTTGATGCCAAAACAGTAACATTCTATTACAAATGGACGAAACCGTTAAAAGTTCCTCCATAGAGAGAGTTGAGCAACTTCAGACCATCAAAGTTGCTCGGTGTACAATTTTTATTGTTCTTGTATGTCCAATTTTATGAGTATAAGCTTCATAGATTATTTCGATGCCAAAACAGTAACATTCTATTACAAATGGACGAAACCGTTAAAAGTTCCTCCATAGAGAGAGTTGAGCAACTTCAGACCATCAAAGTTGCTCGGTGTACAATTTTTATTGTTCTTGTATGTCCAATTTTATGAGTATAAGCTTCATAGATTATTTCGATGCCAAAACAGTAACATTATATTACAAATGGACGAAACCGTTAAAATCTCCTCCATAGAGAGAGTTGAGAAACTTCGGACCATCAAAGTTGCTCGGTGTACAATTTTTATTGTTCTTGTACGTCAAATTTTATGAGTATAAGCTTCATAGATTATTTCGATGCCAAAACACCCACTTTCTATTACAAATGGACAAAACCGTTAAAAGCTCCTCCATAGAGAGAGTTGAGCAACTTCGGACCATCAAAGTTGCTCGGTCTACAATTTTTATTGTTCTTGTATGTCAAATTTTATGAGTATAAGCTTCATAGATTATTTCGATGCCAAAACACCAACTTTCTATTACAAATGGACAAAACCGTTAAAAGCTCCTCCATTGAGAGAGTTGAGCAACTTCGGACCATCAAAGTTGCTCGGTCTACAATTTTTATTGTTCTTGTACGTCAAATTTTATGAGTATAAGCTTCATAGATTATTTCGATGCCAAAACACCAACTTTCTATTACAAATGGACAAAACCGTTAAAAGTTCCTCCATAGAGAGAGTTGAGCAACTTCGGACCATCAAAGTTGTTCGGTGTACAATTTTTATTGTTCTTCTACGTCAAATTTTATGAGTATAAGCTTCATAGATTATTTCGATGCCAAAACACCAACTTTCTAAGACAAATAGACAAAACCGTCAAAAGCTCCTCCATAGAGAGAGTTGAGCAACTTCGGACCATCAAAGTTGCTCGGTCTACAATTTTTATTGTTCTTGTATGTCAAATTTTATAAGTATAAGCTTCATAGATTATTTCAATGACAAAACACCGACTTTTTATGGCAAATGGACAAAATCGTTAAAAGCTCCTCCATAGAGAGAGTTGACCAACTTCGGACTATCAAAGTTGCTCGGGATACAGTTTTTATTGTTCTTATATGTCAAATTTTATGAGTATAAGCTTGCTAGATTATTTCGATGCCAAAACACCAGCTTTCTATGACAAATGGACAAAACCGTTAAAAGTTCCTCCATAGAGAGAGTTGAGCAACTTCAGACCATCAAAGTTGCTCGGTGTACAATTTTTATTGTTCTTGTATGTCCAATTTTATGAGTATAAGCTTCATAGATTATTTCGATGCCAAAACAGTAACATTCTATTACAAATGGACGAAACCGTTAAAATCTCCTCCATAGAGAGAGTTGAGAAACTTCGGACCATCAAAGTTGCTCCTTGTACAATTTTTATTGTTCTTCTAAGTTAAATTTTATGAGTATAAGCTTCAAAGATTATTTCGACGGCAAAACACCAACTTTCTATGACGAATGGACAAAACCGTTAAAAGCTCCTCCATAGAGAGAGTTGAGCAACTTCGGACCATCAAAGTTGCTCGGTGTACAATTTTTATTGTTCTTGTATGTCAAATTTTACGAGTATAAGCTTCCTAGATTATTTCGATGCCAAAACAATATCTTTCTATGAAAAATGGACAAAACCGTTAAAAGCTCCTCCATAGAGAGAGTTGAGCAACTTCGGAACATCAAAGTTGCTCGGTGTACAATTTTTATTGTTCTTATAGGTCAAATTTTACGAGTATAAGCTTCCTAGATTATTTCGATGCCAAAACACCAACTTTCTTTGACAATTGGACAAAACCGTTAAAAGCTCCTCCATAGAGAGAGTTGAGCAACTTCGGACCATTAAAGTTGCTCGGTGTACAATTTTTATTGTTCTTATATGTCAAATTTTATGAGTATAAGCTTCATAGATTATTTCGATGCCAAAACACCAACTTTCTATGGCAAATGGACGAAACCGTTAAAAGCATTTCTATAGAGAGAGTTGAGCAACTTCGGACTATCAAAGTTGCTCGGGATACACTTTTTATTGTTCTTATTTGTCAAATTTTGTGAGTATAAGCTTCCTAGATTATTTCGATGCCAAAACACCAACTTTCTATGAAAAATGGAGGAAACCGTTAAAAGCTCCTCCATAGAGAGAGTTGAGCAACTTCAGACTATCAAAGTTACTCGGGATAGACTTTTTACTGTTCTTCCATGTACAAATTTTACGAGTATAAGCTTCCTAGATTATTTCGATGCCAAAACACCAACTTTCTATGACAAATGGACAAAACCGTTAAAAGCTCCTCCATAGAGAGAGTTGAGCAACTTCGAACCATCAAAGTTGCTCGGTGTACAATTTTTACTGTTCTTCTATGTCCAATTTTATGAGTATAAGCTTTATAGATTATTTCGATGCCAAAACACCACCTTTCTAAGACAAATAGACAAAACTGTCAAAAGCTCCTCCATAGAGAGAGTTGAGCAACTTCGGACCGTCAAAGTTGCTCGGTCTACAATTTTTATTGTTCTTGTATGTCAAATTTTACGAGTATAAGCTTCATAGATTATTTCAATGACAAAACACCGACTTTTTATGGCAAATGGACAAAACCGTTAAAAGCTCCTCCATCGAGAGAGTTGAGCAACTTCGGACCATCAAAGTTGCTCGGTGTACAATTTTTATTGTTCTTGTATGTCAAATTTTACGAGTATAAGCTTCCTATATTATTTCGATGCCAAAACAATAACTTTCTATGAAAAATGGACAAAACCGTTAAAAGCTCCTCCATAGAGAGAGTTGAGCAACTTCGGAACATCAAAGTTGCTCGGTGTACAATTTTTATTGTTCTTATAGGTCAAATTTTACAAGTATAAGCTTCCTAGATTATTTCGATGCCAAAACACCAACTTTCTTTGACAATTTGACAAAACCGTTAAAATCTCCTCCATAGAGAGAGTTGAGCAACTTCGGACCATTAAAGTTGCTCGGTGTACAATTTTTATTGTTCTTATATGTCAAATTTTATGAGTATAAGCTTCATAGATTATTTCGATGCCAAAACAGTAAAATTCTATTACAAATGGACGAAACCGTTAAAAGTTCCTCCATAGAGAGAGTTGAGCAACTTCAGACCATCAAAGTTGCTCGGTGTACAATTTTTATTGTTCTTGTATGTCCAATTTTATGAGTATAAGCTTCATAGATTATTTCGATGCCAAAACAGTAACATTCTATTACAAATGGACGAAACCGTTAAAAGTTCCTCCATAGAGAGAGTTGAGCAACTTCAGACCATCAAAGTTGCTCGGTGTACAATTTTTATTGTTCTTGTATGTCCAATTTTATGAGTATAAGCTTCATAGATTATTTCGATGCCAAAACAGTAACATTCTATTACAAATGGACGAAACCGTTAAAATCTCCTCCATAGAGAGAGTTGAGAAATTTCGGACCATCAAAGTTGCTCGGTGTACAATTTTTATTGTTCTTGTACGTCAAATTTTATGAGTATAAGCTTCATAGATTATTTCGATGCCAAAACACCCACTTTCTATTACAAATGGACAAAACCGTTAAAAGCTCCTCCATAGAGAGAGTTGAGCAACTTCGGACCATCAAAGTTGCTCGGTCTACAATTTTTATTGTTCTTGTATGTCAAATTTTATGAGTATAAGCTTCATAGATTATTTCGATGCCAAAACACCAACTTTCTATTACAAATGGACAAAACCGTTAAAAGCTCCTCCATTGAGAGAGTTGAGCAACTTCGGACCATCAAAGTTGCTCGGTCTACAATTTTTATTGTTCTTGTACGTCAAATTTTATGAGTATAAGCTTCATAGATTATTTCGATGCCAAAACACCAACTTTCTATTACAAATGGACAAAACCGTTAAAAGTTCCTCCATAGAGAGAGTTGAGCAACTTCGGACCATCAAAGTTGTTCGGTGTACAATTTTTATTGTTCTTCTACGTCAAATTTTATGAGTATAAGCTTCATAGATTATTTCGATGCCAAAACACCAACTTTCTAAGACAAATAGACAAAACCGTCAAAAGCTCCTCCATAGAGAGAGTTGAGCAACTTCGGACCATCAAAGTTGCTCGGTCTACAATTTTTATTGTTCTTGTATGTCAAATTTTATGAGTATAAGCTTCATAGATTATTTCGATGCCAAAACACCAGCTTTCTATGACAAATGGACAAAACCGTTAAAAGTTCCTCCATAGAGAGAGTTGAGCAACTTCAGACCATCAAAGTTGCTCGGTGTACAATTTTTATTGTTCTTGTATGTCCAATTTAATGAGTATAAGCTTCATAGATTATTTCGATGCCAAAACAGTAACATTCTATTACAAATGGACGAAACCGTTAAAATCTCCTCCATAGAGAGAGTTGAGAAAATTCGGACCATCAAAGTTGCTCCTTGTACAATTTTTATTGTTCTTCTATGTCAAATTTTATGAGTATAAGCTTCAAAGATTATTTCGACGGCAAAACACCAACTTTCTATGACGAATGGACAAAACCGTTAAAAGCTCCTCCATAGAGAGAGTTGAGCAACTTCGGACCATCAAAGTTGCTCGGTGTACAATTTTTATTGTTCTTGTATGTCAAATTTTACGAGTATAAGCTTCCTAGATTATTTCGATGCCAAAACAATAACTTTCTATGAAAAATGGACAAAACCGTTAAAAGCTCCTTCATAGAGAGAGTTGAGCAACTTCGGACCATCAAAGTTGCTCGGTGTACAATTTTTATTGTTCTTCTACGTCAAATTTTATGAGTATAAGCTTCATAGATTATTTCGATGCCAAAACACCAACTTTCTAAGACAAATAGACAAAACCGTCAAAAGCTCCTCCATAGAGAGAGTTGAGCAACTTCGGACCATCAAAGTTGCTCGGTCTACAATTTTTATTGTTCTTGTATGTCAAATTTTATAAGTATAAGCTTCATAGATTATTTCAATGACAAAACACCGACTTTTTATGGCAAATGGACAAAATCGTTAAAAGCTCCTCCATAGAGAGAGTTGACCAACTTCGGACTATCAAAGTTGCTCGGGATACAGTTTTTATTGTTCTTATATGTCAAATTTTATGAGTATAAGCTTGCTAGATTATTTCGATGCCAAAACACCAGCTTTCTATGACAAATGGACAAAACCGTTAAAAGTTCCTCCATAGAGAGAGTTGAGCAACTTCAGACCATCAAAGTTGCTCGGTGTACAATTTTTATTGTTCTTGTATGTCCAATTTTATGAGTATAAGCTTCATAGATTATTTCGATGCCAAAACAGTAACATTCTATTACAAATGGACGAAACCGTTAAAATCTCCTCCATAGAGAGAGTTGAGGAACTTCGGACCATCAAAGTTGCTCCTTGTACAATTTTTATTGTTCTTCTAAGTCAAATTTTATGAGTATAAGCTTCAAAGATTATTTCGATGGCAAAACACCAACTTTCTATGACGAATGGACAAAACCGTTAAAAGCTCCTCCATAGAGAGAGTTGAGCAACTTCGTACCATCAAAGTTGCTCGGTGTACAATTTTTATTGTTCTTGTATGTCCAATTTAATGAGTATAAGCTTCATAGATTATTTCGATGCCAAAACAGTAACATTCTATTACAAATGGACGAAACCGTTAAAATCTCCTCCATAGAGAGAGTTGAGAAAATTCGGACCATCAAAGTTGCTCCTTGTACAATTTTTATTGTTCTTCTATGTCAAATTTTATGAGTATAAGCTTCAAAGATTATTTCGACGGCAAAACACCAACTTTCTATGACGAATGGACAAAACCGTTAAAAGCTCCTCCATAGAGAGAGTTGAGCAACTTCGGACCATCAAAGTTGCTCGGTGTACAATTTTTATTGTTCTTGTATGTCAAATTTTACGAGTATAAGCTTCCTAGATTATTTCGATGCCAAAACAATAACTTTCTATGAAAAATGGACAAAACCGTTAAAAGCTCCTTCATAGAGAGAGTTGAGCAACTTCGGACCATCAAAGTTGCTCGGTGTACAATTTTTATTGTTCTTCTACGTCAAATTTTATGAGTATAAGCTTCATAGATTATTTCGATGCCAAAACACCAACTTTCTAAGACAAATAGACAAAACCGTCAAAAGCTCCTCCATAGAGAGAGTTGAGCAACTTTTGACCATCAAAGTTGCTCGGTCTACAATTTTTATTGTTCTTGTATGTCAAATTTTATAAGTATAAGCTTCATAGATTATTTCAATGACAAAACACCGACTTTTTATGGCAAATGGACAAAATCGTTAAAAGCTCCTCCATAGAGAGAGTTGACCAACTTCGGACTATCAAAGTTGCTCGGGATACAGTTTTTATTGTTCTTATATGTCAAATTTTATGAGTATAAGCTTGCTAGATTATTTCGATGCCAAAACACCAGCTTTCTATGACAAATGGACAAAACCGTTAAAAGTTCCTCCATAGAGAGAGTTGAGCAACTTCAGACCATCAAAGTTGCTCGGTGTACAATTTTTATTGTTCTTGTATGTCCAATTTTATGAGTATAAGCTTCATAGATTATTTCGATGCCAAAACTGTAACATTCTATTACAAATGGACGAAACCGTTAAAATCTCCTCCATAGAGAGAGTTGAGAAACTTCGGACCATCAAAGTTGCTCCTTGTACAATTTTTATTGTTCTTCTAAGTTAAATTTTATGAGTATAAGCTTCATAGATTATTTCGACGGCAAAACACCAACTTTCTATGACGAATGGACAAAACCGTTAAAAGCTCCTCCATAGAGAGAGTTGAGCAACTTCGGACCATCAAAGTTGCTCGGTGTACAATTTTTATTGTTCTTGCATGTCAAATTTTACGAGTATAAGCTTCCTAGATTATTTCGATGCCAAAACTGTAACATTCTATTACAAATGGACGAAACCGTTAAAATCTCCTCCATAGAGAGAGTTGAGAAACTTCGGACCATCAAAGTTGCTCCTTGTACAATTTTTATTGTTCTTCTAAGTCAAATTTTATGAGTATAAGCTTCAAAGATTATTTCGACGGCAAAACACCAACTTTCTATGACGAATGGACAAAACCGTTAAAAGCTCCTCCATAGAGAGAGTTGAGCAACTTCGGACCATCAAAGTTGCTCGGTGTACAATTTTTATTGTTCTTGTACGTCAAATTTTATGAGTATAAGCTTCATAGATTATTTCGATGCCAAAACACCAACTTTCTATTACAAATGGACAAAACCGTTAAAAGTTCCTCCATAGAGAGAGTTGAGCAACTTCGGACCATCAAAGTTGTTCGGTGTACAATTTTTATTGTTCTTCTACGTCAAATTTTATGAGTATAAGCTTCATAGATTATTTCGATGCCAAAACACCAACTTTCTAAGACAAATAGACAAAACCGTCAAAAGCTCCTCCATAGAGAGAGTTGAGCAACTTCGGACCATCAAAGTTGCTCGGTCTACAATTTTTATTGTTCTTGTATGTCAAATTTTATGAGTATAAGCTTCATAGATTATTTCGATGCCAAAACACCAGCTTTCTATGACAAATGGACAAAACCGTTAAAAGTTCCTCCATAGAGAGTTTTGAGCAACTTCAGACCATCAAAGTTGCTCGGTGTACAATTTTTATTGTTCTTGTATGTCCAATTTAATGAGTATAAGCTTCATAGATTATTTCGATGCCAAAACAGTAACATTCTATTACAAATGGACGAAACCGTTAAAATCTCCTCCATAGAGAGAGTTGAGAAAATTCGGACCATCAAAGTTGCTCCTTGTACAATTTTTATTGTTCTTCTATGTCAAATTTTATGAGTATAAGCTTCAAAGATTATTTCGACGGCAAAACACCAACTTTCTATGACGAATGGACAAAACCGTTAAAAGCTCCTCCATAGAGAGAGTTGAGCAACTTCGGACCATCAAAGTTGCTCGGTGTACAATTTTTATTGTTCTTGTATGTCAAATTTTACGAGTATAAGCTTCCTAGATTATTTCGATGCCAAAACAATAACTTTCTATGAAAAATGGACAAAACCGTTAAAAGCTCCTTCATAGAGAGAGTTGAGCAACTTCGGACCATCAAAGTTGCTCGGTGTACAATTTTTATTGTTCTTCTACGTCAAATTTTATGAGTATAAGCTTCATAGATTATTTCGATGCCAAAACACCAACTTTCTAAGACAAATAGACAAAACCGTCAAAAGCTCCTCCATAGAGAGAGTTGAGCAACTTCGGACCATCAAAGTTGCTCGGTCTACAATTTTTATTGTTCTTGTATGTCAAATTTTATAAGTATAAGCTTCATAGATTATTTCAATGACAAAACACCGACTTTTTATGGCAAATGGACAAAATCGTTAAAAGCTCCTCCATAGAGAGAGTTGACCAACTTCGGACTATCAAAGTTGCTCGGGATACAGTTTTTATTGTTCTTATATGTCAAATTTTATGAGTATAAGCTTGCTAGATTATTTCGATGCCAAAACACCAGCTTTCTATGACAAATGGACAAAACCGTTAAAAGTTCCTCCATAGAGAGAGTTGAGCAACTTCAGACCATCAAAGTTGCTCGGTGTACAATTTTTATTGTTCTTGTATGTCCAATTTTATGAGTATAAGCTTCATAGATTATTTCGATGCCAAAACAGTAACATTCTATTACAAATGGACGAAACCGTTAAAATCTCCTCCATAGAGAGAGTTGAGAAACTTCGGACCATCAAAGTTGCTCCTTGTACAATTTTTATTGTTCTTCTAAGTCAAATTTTATGAGTATAAGCTTCAAAGATTATTTCGATGGCAAAACACCAACTTTCTATGACGAATGGACAAAACCGTTAAAAGCTCCTCCATAGAGAGAGTTGAGCAACTTCGTACCATCAAAGTTGCTCGGTGTACAATTTTTATTGTTCTTGTATGTCCAATTTAATGAGTATAAGCTTCATAGATTATTTCGATGCCAAAACAGTAACATTCTATTACAAATGGACGAAACCGTTAAAATCTCCTCCATAGAGAGAGTTGAGAAAATTCGGACCATCAAAGTTGCTCCTTGTACAATTTTTATTGTTCTTCTATGTCAAATTTTATGAGTATAAGCTTCAAAGATTATTTCGACGGCAAAACACCAACTTTCTATGACGAATGGACAAAACCGTTAAAAGCTCCTCCATAGAGAGAGTTGAGCAACTTCGGACCATCAAAGTTGCTCGGTGTACAATTTTTATTGTTCTTGTATGTCAAATTTTACGAGTATAAGCTTCCTAGATTATTTCGATGCCAAAACAATAACTTTCTATGAAAAATGGACAAAACCGTTAAAAGCTCCTTCATAGAGAGAGTTGAGCAACTTCGGACCATCAAAGTTGCTCGGTGTACAATTTTTATTGTTCTTCTACGTCAAATTTTATGAGTATAAGCTTCATAGATTATTTCGATGCCAAAACACCAACTTTCTAAGACAAATAGACAAAACCGTCAAAAGCTCCTCCATAGAGAGAGTTGAGCAACTTTTGACCATCAAAGTTGCTCGGTCTACAATTTTTATTGTTCTTGTATGTCAAATTTTATAAGTATAAGCTTCATAGATTATTTCAATGACAAAACACCGACTTTTTATGGCAAATGGACAAAATCGTTAAAAGCTCCTCCATAGAGAGAGTTGACCAACTTCGGACTATCAAAGTTGCTCGGGATACAGTTTTTATTGTTCTTATATGTCAAATTTTATGAGTATAAGCTTGCTAGATTATTTCGATGCCAAAACACCAGCTTTCTATGACAAATGGACAAAACCGTTAAAAGTTCCTCCATAGAGAGAGTTGAGCAACTTCAGACCATCAAAGTTGCTCGGTGTACAATTTTTATTGTTCTTGTATGTCCAATTTTATGAGTATAAGCTTCATAGATTATTTCGATGCCAAAACTGTAACATTCTATTACAAATGGACGAAACCGTTAAAATCTCCTCCATAGAGAGAGTTGAGAAACTTCGGACCATCAAAGTTGCTCCTTGTACAATTTTTATTGTTCTTCTAAGTTAAATTTTATGAGTATAAGCTTCAAAGATTATTTCGACGGCAAAACACCAACTTTCTATGACGAATGGACAAAACCGTTAAAAGCTCCTCCATAGAGAGAGTTGAGCAACTTCGGACCATCAAAGTTGCTCGGTGTACAATTTTTATTGTTCTTGCATGTCAAATTTTACGAGTATAAGCTTCCTAGATTATTTCGATGCCAAAACAATATCTTTCTATGAAAAATGGACAAAACCGTTAAAAGCTCCTCCATAGAGAGAGTTGAGCAACTTCGGAACATCAAAGTTGCTCGGTGTACAATTTTTATTGTTCTTATAGGTCAAATTTTACGAGTATAAGCTTCCTAGATTATTTCGATGCCAAAACACCAACTTTCTTTGACAATTGGACAAAACCGTTAAAAGCTCCTCCATAGAGAGAGTTGAGCAACTTCGGACCATTAAAGTTGCTCGGTGTACAATTTTTATTGTTCTTATATGTCAAATTTTATGAGTATAAGCTTCATAGATTATTTCGATGCCAAAACACCAACTTTCTATGGCAAATGGACGAAACCGTTAAAAGCATTTCTATAGAGAGAGTTGAGCAACTTCGGACTATCAAAGTTGCTCGGGATACACTTTTTATTGTTCTTATTTGTCAAATTTTGTGAGTATAAGCTTCCTAGATTATTTCGATGCCAAAACACCAACTTTCTATGAAAAATGGAGGAAACCGTTAAAAGCTCCTCCATAGAGAGAGTTGAGCAACTTCAGACTATCAAAGTTACTCGGGATAGACTTTTTACTGTTCTTCCATGTACAAATTTTACGTGTATAAGCTTCCTAGATTATTTCGATGCCAAAACACCAACTTTCTATGACAAATGGACAAAACCGTTAAAAGCTCCTCCATAGAGAGAGTTGAGCAACTTCGAACCATCAAAGTTGCTCGGTGTACAATTTTTACTGTTCTTCTATGTCCAATTTTATGAGTATAAGCTTTATAGATTATTTCGATGCCAAAACACCACCTTTCTAAGACAAATAGACAAAACTGTCAAAAGCTCCTCCATAGAGAGAGTTGAGCAACTTCGGACCGTCAAAGTTGCTCGGTCTACAATTTTTATTGTTCTTGTATGTCAAATTTTACGAGTATAAGCTTCATAGATTATTTCAATGACAAAACACCGACTTTTTATGGCAAATGGACAAAACCGTTAAAAGCTCCTCCATCGAGAGAGTTGAGCAACTTCGGACCATCAAAGTTGCTCGGTGTACAATTTTTATTGTTCTTGTATGTCAAATTTTACGAGTATAAGCTTCCTATATTATTTCGATGCCAAAACAATAACTTTCTATGAAAAATGGACAAAACCGTTAAAAGCTCCTCCATAGAGAGAGTTGAGCAACTTCGGAACATCAAAGTTGCTCGGTGTACAATTTTTATTGTTCTTATAGGTCAAATTTTACGAGTATAAGCTTCCTAGATTATTTCGATGCCAAAACACCAACTTTCTTTGACAATTTGACAAAACCGTTAAAATCTCCTCCATAGAGAGAGTTGAGCAACTTCGGACCATTAAAGTTGCTCGGTGTACAATTTTTATTGTTCTTATATGTCAAATTTTATGAGTATAAGCTTCATAGATTATTTCGATGCCAAAACACCAACTTTCTATGGCAAATGGACGAAACTGTTAAAAGCATTTCTATAGAGAGAGTTGAGCAACTTCGGACTATCAAAGTTGCTCGGGATACACTTTTTATTGTTCTTATTTGTCAAATTTTGTGAGTATAAGCTTCCTAGATTATTTCGATGCCAAAACACCAACTTTCTATGAAAAATGGAGGAAACCGTTAAAAGCTCCTCCATAGAGAGAGTTGAGCAACTTCAGACTATCAAAGTTACTCGGGATAGACTTTTTATTGTTCTTCAATGTACAAATTTTACGAGTATAAGCTTCCTAGATTATTTCGATGCCAAAAACCAACTTTCTATGACAATTGGACAAAACCGTTAAAAGCTCCTCCATAGAGAGAGTTGAGCAACTTCGGACCATCAAAGTTGCTCGGTGTACAATTTTTATTTTTCTTGTATGTCAAATTTTATGAGTATAAGCTTCATAGATTAAGTCGATGCCAAAACACCAGCTTTCTATTACAAATGGACGAAACCATTAAAAGCTCCTCCATAGAGAGAGTTGAGCAACTTCGAACCATCAAAGTTGCTCGGTGTACAATTTTTACTGTTCTTCTATGTCCAATTTTATGAGTATAAGCTTCATAGATTATTTCGATGCCAAAACACCAACTTTCTAAGACAAATAGACAAAACTGTCAAAAGCTCCTCCATAGAGAGAATTGAGCAACTTCGGACCATCAAAGTTGCTCGGTCTTCAATTTTTATTGTTCTTGTATGTCAAATTTTATGAGTATAAGCTTCATAGATTATTTCAATGACAAAACACCGACTTTTTATGGCAAATGGACAAAATCGTTAAAAGCTCCTCCATAGAGAGAGTTGAGCAACTTCGGACTATCAAAGTTGCTCGGGATACAGTTTTTATTGTTCTTATATGTCAAATTTTATGAGTATAAGCTTGCTAGATTATTTCGATGCCAAAACACAAGCTTTCTATGAAAAATGGACAAAACCGTTAAAAGTTCCTCCATAGAGAGAGTTGAGCAACTTCAGACCCTCAAAGTTGCTCGGTGTACAATTTTTATTGTTCTTCTATGTCAAATTTTATGAGTATAAGCTTCAAAGATTATTTCGATGGCAAAACACCAACTTTCTATGACGAATGGACAAGACCGTTAAAAGCTCCTCCATAGAGAGAGTTGAGCAACTTCGGACCATCAAAGTTGCTCGGTGTACAATTTTTATTGTTCTTGTATGTCCAATTTAATGAGTATAAGCTTCATAGATTATTTCGATGCCAAAACAGTAACATTCTATTACAAATGGACGAAACCGTTAAAATCTCCTCCATAGAGAGAGTTGAGAAAATTCGGACCATCAAAGTTGCTCCTTGTACAATTTTTATTGTTCTTCTATGTCAAATTTTATGAGTATAAGCTTCAAAGATTATTTCGACGGCAAAACACCAACTTTCTATGACGAATGGACAAAACCGTTAAAAGCTCCTCCATAGAGAGAGTTGAGCAACTTCGGACCATCAAAGTTGCTCGGTGTACAATTTTTATTGTTCTTGTATGTCAAATTTTACGAGTATAAGCTTCCTAGATTATTTCGATGCCAAAACAATAACTTTCTATGAAAAATGGACAAAACCGTTAAAAGCTCCTTCATAGAGAGAGTTGAGCAACTTCGGACCATCAAAGTTGCTCGGTGTACAATTTTTATTGTTCTTCTACGTCAAATTTTATGAGTATAAGCTTCATAGATTATTTCGATGCCAAAACACCAACTTTCTAAGACAAATAGACAAAACCGTCAAAAGCTCCTCCATAGAGAGAGTTGAGCAACTTTTGACCATCAAAGTTGCTCGGTCTACAATTTTTATTGTTCTTGTATGTCAAATTTTATAAGTATAAGCTTCATAGATTATTTCAATGACAAAACACCGACTTTCTATGGCAAATGGACAAAATCGTTAAAAGCTCCTCCATAGAGAGAGTTGACCAACTTCGGACTATCAAAGTTGCTCGGGATACAGTTTTTATTGTTCTTATATGTCAAATTTTATGAGTATAAGCTTGCTAGATTATTTCGATGCCAAAACACCAGCTTTCTATGACAAATGGACAAAACCGTTAAAAGTTCCTCCATAGAGAGAGTTGAGCAACTTCAGACCATCAAAGTTGCTCGGTGTACAATTTTTATTGTTCTTGTATGTCCAATTTTATGAGTATAAGCTTCATAGATTATTTCGATGCCAAAACAGTAACATTCTATTACAAATGGACGAAACCGTTAAAATCTCCTCCATAGAGAGAGTTGAGAAACTTCGGACCATCAAAGTTGCTCCTTGTACAATTTTTATTGTTCTTCTAAGTTAAATTTTATGAGTATAAGCTTCAAAGATTATTTCGACGGCAAAACACCAACTTTCTATGACGAATGGACAAAACCGTTAAAAGCTCCTCCATAGAGAGAGTTGAGCAACTTCGGACCATCAAAGTTGCTCGGTGTACAATTTTTATTGTTCTTGCATGTCAAATTTTACGAGTATAAGCTTCCTAGATTATTTCGATGCCAAAACAATATCTTTCTATGAAAAATGGACAAAACCGTTAAAAGCTCCTCCATAGAGAGAGTTGAGCAACTTCGGAACATCAAAGTTGCTCGGTGTACAATTTTTATTGTTCTTATAGGTCAAATTTTACGAGTATAAGCTTCCTAGATTATTTCGATGCCAAAACACCAACTTTCTTTGACAATTGGACAAAACCGTTAAAAGCTCCTCCATAGAGAGAGTTGAGCAACTTCGGACCATTAAAGTTGCTCGGTGTACAATTTTTATTGTTCTTATATGTCAAATTTTATGAGTATAAGCTTCATAGATTATTTCGATGCCAAAACACCAACTTTCTATGGCAAATGGACGAAACCGTTAAAAGCATTTCTATAGAGAGAGTTGAGCAACTTCGGACTATCAAAGTTGCTCGGGATACACTTTTTATTGTTCTTATTTGTCAAATTTTGTGAGTATAAGCTTCCTAGATTATTTCGATGCCAAAACACCAACTTTCTATGAAAAATGGAGGAAACCGTTAAAAGCTCCTCCATAGAGAGAGTTGAGAAACTTCAGACTATCAAAGTTACTCGGGATAGACTTTTTACTGTTCTTCCATGTACAAATTTTACGAGTATAAGCTTCCTAGATTATTTCGATGCCAAAACACCAACTTTCTATGACAAATGGACAAAACCGTTAAAAGCTCCTCCATAGAGAGAGTTGAGCAACTTCGAACCATCAAAGTTGCTCGGTGTACAATTTTTACTGTTCTTCTATGTCCAATTTTATGAGTATAAGCTTTATAGATTATTTCGATGCCAAAACACCACCTTTCTAAGACAAATAGACAAAACTGTCAAAAGCTCCTCCATAGAGAGAGTTGAGCAACTTCGGACCGTCAAAGTTGCTCGGTCTACAATTTTTATTGTTCTTGTATGTCAAATTTTACGAGTATAAGCTTCATAGATTATTTCAATGACAAAACACCGACTTTTTATGGCAAATGGACAAAACCGTTAAAAGCTCCTCCATCGAGAGAGTTGAGCAACTTCGGACCATCAAAGTTGCTCGGTGTACAATTTTTATTGTTCTTGTATGTCAAATTTTACGAGTATAAGCTTCCTATATTATTTCGATGCCAAAACAATAACTTTCTATGAAAAATGGACAAAACCGTTAAAAGCTCCTCCATAGAGAGAGTTGAGCAACTTCGGAACATCAAAGTTGCTCGGTGTACAATTTTTATTGTTCTTATAGGTCAAATTTTACGAGTATAAGCTTCCTAGATTATTTCGATGCCAAAACACCAACTTTCTTTGACAATTTGACAAAACCGTTAAAATCTCCTCCATAGAGAGAGTTGAGCAACTTCGGACCATTAAAGTTGCTCGGTGTACAATTTTTATTGTTCTTATATGTCAAATTTTATGAGTATAAGCTTCATAGATTATTTCGATGCCAAAACACCAACTTTCTATGGCAAATGGACGAAACTGTTAAAAGCATTTCTATAGAGAGAGTTGAGCAACTTCGGACTATCAAAGTTGCTCGGGATACACTTTTTATTGTTCTTATTTGTCAAATTTTGTGAGTATAAGCTTCCTAGATTATTTCGATGCCAAAACACCAACTTTCTATGAAAAATGGAGGAAACCGTTAAAAGCTCCTCCATAGAGAGAGTTGAGCAACTTCAGACTATCAAAGTTACTCGGGATAGACTTTTTATTGTTCTTCAATGTACAAATTTTACGAGTATAAGCTTCCTAGATTATTTCGATGCCAAAACACCAACTTTCTATGACAATTGGACAAAACCGTTAAAAGCTCCTCCATAGAGAGAGTTGAGCAACTTCGGACCATCAAAGTTGCTCGGTGTACAATTTTTATTTTTCTTGTATGTCAAATTTTATGAGTATATGCTTCATAGATTATGTCGATGCCAAAACACCAGCTTTCTATTACAAATGGACGAAACCATTAAAAGCTCCTCCATAGAGAGAGTTGAGCAACTTCGAACCATCAAAGTTGCTCGGTGTACAATTTTTACTGTTCTTCTATGTCCAATTTTATGAGTATAAGCTTCATAGATTATTTCGATGCCAAAACACCAACTTTCTAAGACAAATAGACAAAACTGTCAAAAGCTCCTCCATAGAGAGAATTGAGCAACTTCGGACCATCAAAGTTGCTCGGTCTACAATTTTTATTGTTCTTGTATGTCAAATTTTATGAGTATAAGCTTCATAGATTATTTCAATGACAAAACACCGACTTTTTATGGCAAATGGACAAAATCGTTAAAAGCTCCTCCATAGAGAGAGTTGAGCAACTTCGGACTATCAAAGTTGCTCGGGATACAGTTTTTATTGTTCTTATATGTCAAATTTTATGAGTATAAGCTTGCTAGATTATTTCGATGCCAAAACACAAGCTTTCTATGAAAAATGGACAAAACCGTTAAAAGTTCCTCCATAGAGAGAGTTGAGCAACTTCAGACCCTCAAAGTTGCTCGGTGTACAATTTTTATTGTTCTTCTATGTCAAATTTTATGAGTATAAGCTTCAAAGATTATTTCGATGGCAAAACACCAACTTTCTATGACGAATGGACAAGACCGTTAAAAGCACCTCCGTAGAGAGAGTTGAGCAACTTCGGACCATCAAAGTTGCTCGGTGTACAATTTTTATTGTTCTTGTACGTCAAATTTTATGAGTATAAGCTTCATAGATTATTTCGATGCCAAAACACCAACTTTCTATTACAAATGGACGAAACCATTAAAAGCTCCTCCATAGAGAGAGTTGAGCAACTTTGAACCATCAAAGTTGCTCGGTGTACGATTTTTATTGTTCTTCTACGTCAAATTTTATGAGTATAAGCTTCATAGATTATTTCGATGCCAAAACACCAACTTTCTAAGACAAATAGACAAAACCGTCAAAAGCTCCTCCATAGAGAGAGTTGAGCAACTTCGGACCATCAAAGTTGCTCGGTCCACAATTTTTATTGTTCTTGTATGTCAAATTTTATGAGTATAAGCTTCATAGATTATTTCAATGACAAAACACCGACTTTTTATGGCAAATGGACAAAATCGTTAAAAGCTCCTCCATAGAGAGAGTTGAGCAACTTCGGACTATCAAAGTTGCTCGGAATAAAATTTTTATTGTTTTTATATGTCAAATTTTATGAGTATAAGCTTCATAGATTATTTCGATGCCAAAACACCAGCTTTCAATGACAAATGGACAAAACCGTTAAAAGTTCCTCCATAGAGAGAGTTGAGCAACTTCAGACCATCAAAGTTGCTCGGTGTACAATTTTTATTGTTCTTGTATGTCCAATTTTATGAGTATAAGCTTCATAGATTATTTCGATGCCAAAACAATAACATTCTATTACAAATGGACGAAACCGTTAAAATCTCCTCCATAGAGAGAGTTGAGAAACTTCGGACCATCAAAGTTGCTCCGTGTACAATTTTTATTGTTCTTCTATGTCAAATTTTATGAGTATAAGCTTCAAAGATTATTTCGACGGCAAAACACCAACTTTCTATGTATAATGGACAAAACCGTTAAAAGCACCTCCGTAGACAGAGTTGAGCAACTTCGGACCATCAAAGTTGCTCGGTGTACAATTTTTATTGTTCTTGTACGTCAAATTTTATGAGTATAAGCTTCATAGATTATTTCGATGCCAAAACACCAACTTTCTATTACAAATGGACAAAACCGTTAAAAGCTCCTCCATAGAGAGAGTTGAGCAACTTCGGACCATCAAAGTTGCTCGGTGTACAATTTTTATTGTTCTTGTATGTCAAATTTTACGAGTATAAGCTTCCTAGATTATTTCGATGCCAAAACAATAACTTTCTATGAAAAATGGACAAAACCGTTAAAAGCTCCTCCATAGAGAGAGTTGAGCAACTTCGGAACATCAAAGTTGCTCGGTGTACAATTTTTATTGTTCTTATAGGTCAAATTTTACGAGTATAAGATTCCTAGATTATTTCGATGCCAAAACACCAACTCTCTATGACAATTGGACAAAACCGTTAAAAGCTCCTCCATAGAGAGAGTTGAGCAACTTCGGACCATCAAAGTTGCTCGGTGTACAATTTTTATTGTTCTTATATGTCAAATTTTATGAGTATAAGCTTCATAGATTATTTCGATGCCAAAACACCAACTTTCTATGGCAAATGGACGAAACCGTTACAAGCATTTCTATAGAGAGAGTTGAGCAACTTCGGACCATCAAAGTTGCTCGGGATACAATTTTTATTGTTCTTATATGTCAAATTTTGTGAGTATAAGCTTCCTAGATTATTTCGATGCCAAAACACCAACTTTCTATGAAAAATGGAGGAAACCGTTACAAGCATTTCTATAGAGAGAGTTGAGCAACTTCGGACTATCAAAGTTGCTCGGGATACACTTTTTATTGTTCTTATTTGTCAAATTTTGTGAGTATAAGCTTCCTAGATTATTTCGATGCCAAAACACCAACTTTCTATGAAAAATGGAGGAAACCGTTAAAAGCTCCTCCATAGAGAGAGTTGAGCAATTTCAGACTATCAAAGTTACTCGGGATAGACTTTTTACTGTTCTTCCATGTCAAATTTTACGAGTATAAGCTTTCTAGATTATTTCGATGCCAAAACACCAACTTTCTATGACAAATGGACAAAACCGTTAAAAGCTCCTCCATAGAGAGAGTTGAGCAACTTCGGACCATCAAAGTTGCTCGGTCTACAATTTTTATTGTTCTTGTATGTCAAATTTTATGAGTATAAGCTTCATGGATTATGTCGATGCCAAAACACCAGCTTTCTATTACAAATGGACGAAACCATTAAAAGCTCCTCCATAGAGAGAGTTGAGCAACTTCGAACCATCAAAGTTGCTCGGTGTACAATTTTTACTGTTCTTCTATGTCCAATTTTATGAGTATAAGCTTCATAGATTATTTCGATGCCAAAACACCAACTTTCTAAGACAAATAGACAAAACCTTCAAAAGCTCCTCCATAGAGAGAGTTGAACAACTTCGGACCATCAAAGTTGCTCGGTCTACAATTTTTATTGTTCTTGTATGTCAAATTTTATGAGTATAAGCTTCATAGATTATTTCAATGACAAAACACCGACTTTTTATGGCAAATGGACAAAATCGTTAAAAACTCCTCCATAGAGAGAGTTGAGCAACTTTGGACTATCAAAGTTTCTCGAGATACAGTTTTTATTGTTCTTATATGTCAAATTTTATGAGTATAAGCTTGCTAGATTATTTCGATGCCAAAACAATAACTTTCTATGAAAAATGGACAAAACCGTTAAAAGCTCCTCCATAGAGAGAGTTGAGCAACTTCGGAACATCAAAGTTGCTCGGTGTACAATTTTTATTGTTCTTATAGGTCAAATTTTACGAGTATAAGATTCCTAGATTATTTCGATGCCAAAACACCAACTCTCTATGACAATTGGACAAAACCGTTAAAAGCTCCTCCATAGAGAGAGTTGAGCAACTTCGGACCATCAAAGTTGCTCGGTGTACAATTTTTATTGTTCTTATATGTCAAATTTTATGAGTATAAGCTTCATAGATTATTTCGATGCCAAAACACCAACTTTCTATGGCAAATGGACGAAACCGTTACAAGCATTTCTATAGAGAGAGTTGAGCAACTTCGGACTATCAAAGTTGCTCGGGATACACTTTTTATTGTTCTTATTTGTCAAATTTTGTGAGTATAAGCTTCCTAGATTATTTCGATGCCAAAACACCAACTTTCTATGAAAAATGGAGGAAACCGTTAAAAGCTCCTCCATAGAGAGAGTTGAGCAATTTCAGACTATCAAAGTTACTCGGGATAGACTTTTTACTGTTCTTCCATGTCAAATTTTACGAGTATAAGCTTTCTAGATTATTTCGATGCCAAAACACCAACTTTCTATGACAAATGGACAAAACCGTTAAAAGCTCCTCCATAGAGAGAGTTGAGCAACTTCGGACCATCAAAGTTGCTCGGTCTACAATTTTTATTGTTCTTGTATGTCAAATTTTATGAGTATAAGCTTCATGGATTATGTCGATGCCAAAACACCAGCTTTCTATTACAAATGGACGAAACCATTAAAAGCTCCTCCATAGAGAGAGTTGAGCAACTTCGAACCATCAAAGTTGCTCGGTGTACAATTTTTACTGTTCTTCTATGTCCAATTTTATGAGTATAAGCTTCATAGATTATTTCGATGCCAAAACACCAACTTTCTAAGACAAATAGACAAAACCGTCAAAAGCTCCTCCATAGAGAGAGTTGAACAACTTCGGACCATCAAAGTTGCTCGGTCTACAATTTTTATTGTTCTTGTATGTCAAATTTTATGAGTATAAGCTTCATAGATTCTTTCAATGACAAAACACCGACTTTTTATGGCAAATGGACAAAATCGTTAAAAACTCCTCCATAGAGAGAGTTGAGCAACTTTGGACTATCAAAGTTTCTCGAGATACAGTTTTTATTGTTCTTATATGTCAAATTTTATGAGTATAAGCTTGCTAGATTATTTCGATGCCAAAACACCAGCTTTCTATGTCAAATGGACAAAACCGTTAAAAGTTCCTCCATAGAGAGAGTTGAGCAACTTCAGACCATCAAAGTTGCTCGGTGTACAATTTTTATTGTTCTTGTATGTCCAATTTTATGAGTATAAGCTTCATAGATTATTTCGATGCCAAAACAGTAACATTCTATTACAAATGGATGAAACCGTTAAAATCTCCTCCGTAGAGAGAGTTGAGAAACTTCGGACCATCAAAGTTGCTCGGTGTACAATTTTTATTGTTCTTCTATGTCAAATTTTATGAGTATAAGCTTCAAAGATTATTTCGACGGCAAAACACCAACTTTCTATGACGAATGGACAAAACCGTTAAAAGCACCTCCGTAGAGAGAGTTGAGCAACTTCGGATCATCAAAGTTGCTCAGTGTACAATTTTTATTGTTCTTCTACGTCAAATTTTATGAGTATATGCTTCATAGATTATTTCGATGACAAAACACCAACTTTCTATTACAAATGGACAAAACCGTTAAAAGCTCCTCCATAGAGAGAGTTGAGCAACTTCGGACCATCAAAGTTGCTCTGTCTACAATTTTTATTGTTCTTGTTTGTCAAATTTTATGAGTATAAGCTTCATAGATTATTTCGATGCCAAAACACCAGCTTTCTATTACAAATGGACGAAACCATTAAAAGCTCCTCCATAGAGAGAGTTGAGCAACTTTGAACCATCAAAGTTGCTCGGTGTACAATTTTTATTGTTCTTCTACGTCAAATTTTATGAGTATAAGCTTCATAGATTATTTCGATGCCCAAACACCAACTTTCTATGACAAATGGACAAAACCGTTAAAAGCTCCTCCATAGAGAGAGTTGAGCAACTTCGGACCATCAAAGTTGCTCGGTGTACAATTTTTATTGTTCTTGTATGTCAAATTTTATGAGTATAAGCTTCCTAGATTATTTCGATGCCAAAACAAAAACTTTCTATGACAAATGGACAAAACCGTTAAAAGCTTCTCCATAGAGAGAGTTGACCAACTTCGGAACATCAAAGTTGCTCGGTGTACAATTTTTATTGTTCTTATATGTCAAATTTTACGAGTATAAGCTTCCTAGATTATTTCGATGCCAAAACACCAACTTTCTATGACAATTGGACAAAACCGTTAAAAGCTCCTCCATAGAGAGAGTTGAGCAACTTCGGACCATCAAAGTTGCTCGGTGTACAATTTTTATTGTTCTTATATGTCAAATTTTATGAGTATAAGCTTCATAGATTATTTCGATGCCAAAACACCAACTTTCTATGGCAAATGGACGAAACCGTTAAAAGCATTTCCATAGAGAGAGTTGAGCAACTTCGGACTATCAAAGTTGCTCGGGATACACTTTTTATTGTTCTTATTTGTCAAATTTTGTGAGTATAAGCTTCCTAGATTATTTCGATGCCAAAACACCAACTTTCTATGAAAAATGGAGGAAACCGTTAAAAGCTCCTCTATAGAGAGAGTTGAGCAACTGCGGACTATCAAAGTTACTCGGGATAGACTTTTTACTGTTCTTCCATGTCAAATTTTACGAGTATAAGCTTCCTAGATTATTTCAATGCCAAAACACCAACTTTCTATGACAAATGGACAAAACCGTTAAAAGCTCCTCCATAGAGAGAGTTGAGCAACTTCGGACCATCAAAGTTGCTCGGTCTACAATTTTTATTGTTCTTGTATGTCAAATTTTATGAGTATAAGCCTGATAGATTATTTCAATGCCAAAACACCGACTTTTTATGGCAAATGGACAAAATCGTTAGAAGCTCCTCCATAGAGAGAGTTGAGCAACTTCGGACTATCAAAGTTGCTCGGGATACACTTTTTATTGTGACTGTAGGTCAAATTTTATGAGTATAAGCTTCATAGATTATGTCGATGCCAAAACACAAGCTTTCTATTACAAATGGACGAAACCATTAAAAGCTCCTTCATAGAGAGAGTTGAGCAACTTCGAACCATCAAAGTTGCTCGGTGTATAATTTTTACTGTTCTTCTATGTCCAATTTTATGAGTATAAGCTTGCTAGATTATTTCGATGCCAAAACACAAGCTTTCTATGACAAATGGACAAAACCATTAAAAGTTCCTCCATAGAGAGAGTTGACCAACTTCAGACCATCAAAGTTGCTCGGTGTACAATTTTAATTGTTCTTGTATGTCCAATTTTATGAGTATAAGCTTCATAGATTATTTCGATACCAAAACAGTAACATTATATTGCAAATGGACGAAACCGTTAAAATCTCCTCCATAGAGAGAGTTGAGAAACTTCGGACCATCAAAGTTTATCGGTGTACAATTTTTATTATTCTTCTATGTCAAATTTTACGAGTATAAGCTTCATAGATTATTTCGATGGCAAAACACCAACTTTCTATGACAAATGGACAAAACCGTTAAAAGCACCTCCGTAGAGTGAGTTGAGCAAATTCGGACCAATAAAGTTGCACGGTGTACAATTTTTATTGTTCTTCTACGTCAAATTTTATGAGTATAAGCTTCATAGATTATTTCGATGCCAAAACACCAACTTTCTATGACAAATGGACAAAACCGTTAAAAGCTCCTCCATAGAGAGAGTTGAGCAACTTCGGACCATCAAAGTTGCTCGGTGTACAATTTTTATTGTTCTTGTATGTCAAATTTTATGAGTATAAGCTTCCTAGATTATTTCGATGCCAAAACAAAAACTTTCTATGACAAATGGATAAAACCGTTAAAAGCTTCTCCATAGAGAGAGTTGAGCAACCTCGGAACATCAAAGTTGCTCGGTGTACAATTTTTATTGTTCTTATATGTCAAATTTTACGAGTATAAGCTTCCTAGATTATTTCAATGCCAAAACAACAACTTTCTATGACAATTGGACAAAACCGTTAAAAGCTCCTCCATAGAGAGAGTTGAGCAACTTCAGACCATCAAAGTTGCTCGGTGTACAATTTTTATTGTTCTTGTATGTCCAATTTTATGAGTATAAGCTTCATAGATTATTTCGATGCCAAAACAGTAACATTATATTGCAAATGGACGAAACCGTTAAAATCTCCTCCACAGAGAGAGTTGAGAAACTTCGGACCATCAAAGTTTATCGGTGTACAATTTTTATTATTCTTCTATGTCAAATTTTACGACTATAAGCTTCATAGATTATTTCGATGGAAAAATACCAACTTTCTATGACGAATGGACAAAACCGTTAAAAGCACCTCCGTAGAGTGAGTTGAGCAAATTCGGACCAATAAAGTTGCTCGGTCTACAATTTTTATTGTTCTTGTACGTCAAATTTTATGAGTATAAGCTTCATAGATTATTTAGATGCCAAAACACCAACTTTCTATTACAAATGGACGAAACCGTTAAAAGCTCCTCCATAGAGAGAGTTGAGCAACTTCGGACCATCAAAGTTGCTCGGTGTACATTTTTTATTGTTCTAATATGTCAAATTTTAGGAGTATAAGCTTCATAGACTATTTCGATGCCAAAACAACAACTTTCTATAATAAATGGACGAAACCGTTAAAAGCTCCTCCATAGAGAGAGTTGAGTAACTTCGTACCATCAAAGTGGCTCGGTGTACAATTTTTATTGTTCTTCGATGTCAAATTTTATGAGTATAAGCTTCCTAGATTATTTCGATGCCAAAACACCAACTTTCTATGACAAATGGAAGAAACCGTTAAAAGCTCCTCCATAAAGAGAGTTGAGCAATTTCAGACCATAAAAGTGGCTCGGTGTACAATTTTTATTGTTCTTATATGTCAAATTTTACGAGTATAGCTTCCTAGATTATTTCGATGCCAAAACACCAACTTTCTATGACAAATGGACAAAACCGTTAAAAGCTCGTCCATAGAGAGAGTTGAGCAACTTCGGACCATCAAAGTTGCTCAGTGTACAATTTTTATTGTTCTTATATGTCAAATTTTATGAGTATAAGCTTCATAGATTATTTCGATGCCAAAACACCAACTTTCTATGACAAATGGACAAAACCGTTAAAAGCTCCTCCATAGAGAGAGTTGAGCAACTTCGGACCATCAAAGTTGCTCGGTGTACAATTTTTATTGTTCTTGTATGTCAAATTTTATGAGTATAAGCTTCCTAGATTATTTCGATGCCAAAACAAAAACTTTCTATGACAAATGGATAAAACCGTTAAAAGCTTCTCCATAGAGAGAGTTGAGCAACCTCGGAACATCAAAGTTGCTCGGTGTACAATTTTTATTGTTCTTATATGTCAAATTTTACGAGTATAAGCTTCCTAGATTATTTCAATGCCAAAACACCAACTTTCTATGACAATTGGACAAAACCGTTAAAAGCTCCTCCATAGAGAGAGTTGAGCAACTTCAGACCATCAAAGTTGCTCGGTGTACAATTTTTATTGTTCTTGTATGTCCAATTTTATGAGTATAAGCTTCATAGATTATTTCGATGCCAAAACAGTAACATTATATTGCAAATGGACGAAACCGTTAAAATCTCCTCCACAGAGAGAGTTGAGAAACTTCGGACCATCAAAGTTTATCGGTGTACAATTTTTATTATTCTTCTATGTCAAATTTTACGACTATAAGCTTCATAGATTATTTCGATGGCAAAATACCAACTTTCTATGACGAATGGACAAAACCGTTAAAAGCACCTCCGTAGAGTGAGTTGAGCAAATTCGGACCAATAAAGTTGCTCGGTGTACAATTTTTATTGTTCTTGTACGTCAAATTTTATGAGTATAAGCTTCATAGATTATTTAGATGCCAAAACACCAACTTTCTATTACAAATGGACGAAACCGTTAAAAGCTCCTCCATAGAGAGAGTTGAGCAATTTCGGACCATCAAAGTTGCTCGGTGTAAATTTTTTATTGTTCTTATATGTCAAATTTTAGGAGTATAAGCTTCATAGACTATTTCGATGCCAAAACAACAACTTTCTATAATAAATGGACGAAACCGTTAAAAGCTCCTCCATAGAGAGAGTAGAGTAACTTCGTACCATCAAAGTGGCTCGGTGTACAATTTTTATTGTTCTTCGATGTCAAATTTTATGAGTATAAGCTTCCTAGATTATTTCGATGCCAAAACACCAACTTTCTATGACAAATGGAAGAAACCGTTAAAAGCTCCTCCATAAATAGAGTTGAGCAATTTCAGACCATAAAAGTGGCTCGGTGTACAATTTTTATTGTTCTTATATGTCAAATTTTACGAGTATAGCTTCCTAGATTATTTCGATGCCAAAACACCAACTTTCTATGACAAATGGACAAAACCGTTAAAAGCTCGTCCATAGAGAGAGTTGAGCAACTTCGGACCATCAAAGTTGCTCAGTGTACAATTTTTATTGTTCTTATATGTCAAATTTTATGAGTATAAGCTTCCTAGATTATTTCGATGCCAAAACACCAACTTTCTATGGCAAATGGACGAAATCGTTAAAAGCACCTCCGTAGAGTGAGTTGAGCAAATTCGGACCAATAAAGTTGCTCGGTGTACAATTTTTATTGTTCTTCTACGTCAAATTTTATGAGTATAAGCTTCATAGATTATTTCGATGCCAAAACACCAACTTTCTATGACAAATGGACAAAACCGTTAAAAGCTCCTCCATAGAGAGAGTTGAGCAACTTCGGACCATCAAAGTTGCTCGGTGTACAATTTTTATTGTTCTTGTATGTTAAATTTTATGAGTATAAGCTTCCTAGATTATTTCGATGCCAAAACAAAAACTTTCTATGACAAATGGATAAAACCGTTAAAAGCTTCTCCATAGAGAGAGTTGAGCAACCTCGGAACATCAAAGTTGCTCGGTGTACAATTTTTATTGTTCTTATATGTCAAATTTTACGAGTATAAGCTTCCTAGATTATTTCAATGCCAAAACACCAACTTTCTATGACAATTGGACAAAACCGTTAAAAGCTCCTCCATAGAGAGAGTTGAGCAACTTCAGACCATCAAAGTTGCTCGGTGTACAATTTTTATTGTTCTTATATGTCAAATTTTATGAGTATAAGCTTCATAGATTATTTCGATGCCAAAACACCAACTTTCTATGGCAAATGGATGAAACCGTTAAAAGCATTTCCATAGAGAGAGTTGAGCAACTTCGGACTATAAAAGTTGCTCGGGATACACTTTTTATTGTTCTTATTTGTCAAATTTTGTGAGTATAAGCTTCCTAGATTATTTCGATGCCAAAACACCAAGTTTCTATGACAAATGTAGGAAACCGTTAAAAGCTCCTCCATAGAGAGAGTTGAGCAACTTCGGACCATCAAAGTTGCTCGGTGTACAATTTTTATTCTTCTTCTATGTCCAATTTTATGAGTATAAGCTTCATAGATTATGTCGATGCCAAAACACCAGCTTTCTATTACAAATGGACGAAACCATTAAAAGCTCCTCCATAAAGAGAGTTGAGCAATTTCAGACCATAAAAGTGGCTCGGTGTACAATTTTTATTGTTCTTATATGTCAAATTTTACGAGTATAGCTTCCTAGATTATTTTGATGCCAAAACACCAACTTTCTATGACAAATGGACAAAACCGTTAAAAGCTCGTCCATAGAGAGAGTTGAGCAACTTCGGACCATCAAAGTTGCTCCGTGTACAATTTTTATTGTTCTTATATGTCAAATTTTATGAGTATAAGTTTCCTAGATTATTTCGATGCCAAAACACCAACTTTCTATGACAAATGGACAAAACCGTTAAAAGCTCCTCCATAGAGAGAGTTGAGCAACTTCGGACCATCAAAGTTGCTCGGTGTACAATTTTTATTGTTCTTGTATGTCAAATTTTATGAGTATAAGCTTCCTAGACTATTTCGATGCCAAAACACCAACTTTCTATAATAAATGGACGAAACCGTTAAAAGCTCCTCCATAGAGAGAGTTGAGCAACTTCGTACCATCAAAGTGGCTCGGTGTACAATTTTTATTGTTCTTATATGTCAAATTTTATGAGTATAAGCTTCCTAGATTATTTCGATGCCAAAACACCAACTTTCTATGACAAATGGAAGAAACCGTTAAAAGCTCCTCCATAAAGAGAGTTGAGCAATTTCAGACCATAAAAGTGGCTCGGTGTACAATTTTTATTGTTCTTATATGTCAAATTTTACGAGTATAGCTTCCTAGATTATTTCGATGCCAAAACACCAACTTTCTATGACAAATGGACAAAACCGTTAAAAGCTCGTCCATAGAGAGAGTTGAGCAACTTCGGACCATCAAAGTTGCTCAGTGTACAATTTTTATTGTTCTTATATGTCAAATTTTATGAGTATAAGCTTCCTAGATTATTTCGATGCCAAAACACCAACTTTCTATGGCAAATGGACGAAATCGTTAAAAGCACCTCCGTAGAGTGAGTTGAGCAAATTCGGACCAATAAAGTTGCTCGGTGTACAATTTTTATTGTTCTTCTACGTCAAATTTTATGAGTATAAGCTTCATAGATTATTTCGATGCCAAAACACCAACTTTCTATGACAAATGGACAAAACCGTTAAAAGCTCCTCCATAGAGAGAGTTGAGCAACTTCGGACCATCAAAGTTGCTCAGTGTACAATTTTTATTGTTCTTATATGTCAAATTTTATGAGTATAAGTTTCCTAGATTATTTCGATGCCAAAACACCAACTTTCTGTGACAAATGGACAAAACCGTTAAAAGCTCGTCCATAGAGTGAGTTGAGCAAATTCAGACCAATAAAGTTGCTCGGTGTACAATTTTTATTGTTCTTGTATGTCAAATTTTATGAGTATAAGCATCCTAGATTATTTCGATGCCAAAACAAAAACTTTCTATGACAAATGGATAAAACCGTTAAAAGCTTCTCCATAGAGAGAGTTGAGCAACCTCGGAACATCAAAGTTGCTCGGTGTACAATTTTTATTGTTCTTATATGTCAAATTTTACGAGTATAAGCTTCCTAGATTATTTCGATGCCAAAACACCAACTTTCTATGACAATTGGACAAAACCGTTAAAAGCTCCTCCATAGAGAGAGTTGAGCAACTTCGGACCATCAAAGTTGCTCGGTGTACAATTTTTATTGTTCTTATATGTCAAATTTTATGAGTATAAGCTTCATAGATTATTTCGATGCCAAAACACCAACTTTCTATGGCAAATGGACGAAACCGTTAAAAGCATTTCCATAGAGAGAGTTGAGCAACTTCGGACTATCAAAGTTGCTCGGGATACACTTTTTATTGTTCTTATATGTCAAATTTTATGAGTATAAGCTTGCTAGATTATTTCGATGCCAATACACAAGCTTTCTATGACAAATGGAGGAAACCGTTAAAAGCTCCTCCATAGAGAGAGTTGAGCAACTTCAGACCATCAAAGTTGCTCGGTGTACAATTTTTATTGTTCTTGTATGTCCAATTTTATGAGTATAAGCTTCATAGATTATTTCGATGCCAAAACAGTAACATTATATTGCAAATGGACGAAACCGTTAAAATCTCCTCCACAGAGAGAGTTGAGAAACTTCGAACCATCAAAGTTTATCGGTGTACAATTTTTATTATTCTTCTATGTCAAATTTTACGAGTATAAGCTTCATAGATTATTTCGATGGCAAAACAACAACTTTCTATGACGAATGGACAAAACCGTTAAAAGCACCTCCGTAGAGTGAGTTGAGCAAATTCGGACCAATAAAGTTGCTCGGTGTACAATTTTTATTGTTCTTGTACGTCAAATTTTATGAGTATAAGCTTCATAGATTATTTAGATGCCGAAACACCAACTTTCTATTACAAATGGACGAAACCGTTAAAAGCTCCTCCATAGAGAGAGTTGAGCAACTTCGGACCATCAAAGTTGCTCGGTGTATATTTTTTATTGTTCTTATATGTCAAATTTTAGGAGTATAAGCTTCATAGACTATTTCGATGGTAAAACTCCAACTTTCTATGACAAATGGACAAAACCGTTAAAGGCTCATCCATAGAGAGAGTTCAGCAACTTCGGACTATCAAAGTTGCTCGGGATAGACTTTTTATTGTTCTTATATGTCAAATTTTACGAGTATAAGCTTCCTAGATTATTTCGATCCCAAAACACCAACTTTCTATGACAAATGGAGAAAACCGTTAAAAGCTCCTCCATAGAGAGAGTTGAGCAACTTCGGACTATCAAAGTTGCTCTGGATTGACTTTTTATTGTTCTTATAAGTTAAATTTTACGAGTATAAGCTTCCTAGATTATTTCGATGACAAAACACCAACTTTCTATGACAAATGGACCAAACCGTTAAAAGCTTCTCCATAGAGAGAGTTCAGCAAATTCGGACCATCAAAGTGGCTCGGTGTACAATTTTTACTGTTCTTATATGTCAAATTTTATGAGTATAAGCTTCATAGATTATTTCGATGCCAAAACTCCAACTTTCTAAGGTAAATGGACAAAACCGTTAAAATCTCGTCCATTGAAAGAGTTGAGCAACTTCGGACCATCAAAGTTGCTCGGTGTACAATTTTTATTGTTCATATATGTCAAATTTTACGAGTATAAGCTTCATAGATTATTTCGATGCCAAAATACCAACTTTCTATTATAAATGGACGAAACCATTAAAAGCTCCTCCATAGAGAGAGTTGAGTAACTTCGTACCATCAAAGTGGCTCGGTGTACAATTTTTATTGTTCTTCGATGTCAAATTTTATGAGTATAAGCTTCCTAGATTATTTCGATGCCAAAACACCAACTTTCTATGACAAATGGAAGAAACCGTTAAAAGCTCCTCCATAAAGAGAGTTGAGCAATTTCAGACCATAAAAGTGGCTCGGTGTACAATTTTTATTGTTCTTATATGTCAAATTTTACGAGTATAGCTTCCTAGATTATTTCGATGCCAAAACACCAACTTTCTATGACAAATGGACAAAACCATTAAAAGCTCCTCCATAGAGAGAGTTGAGCAACTTCGGACCATCAAAGTTGCTCAGTGTACAATTTTTATTGTTCTTATATGTCAAATTTTATGAGTATAAGCTTCATAGATTATTTCGATGCCAAAACACCAACTTTCTATGACAAATAGACAAAACCGTCAAAAGCTCCTCCATAGAGAGAGTTGAGCAACTTCGGACCATCAAAGTTGCTCGGTCTACAATTTTTATTGTTCTTATATGTCAAATTTTTTGAGTATAAGCTTCCCAGATTATTTCGATGCCAAAACACCAAGTTTCTATGACAAATGGAGGAAACCGTTAAAAGCTCCTCCATAGAGAGAGTTGAGCAACTTCGGACTATCAAAGTTACTCGGAATAGACTTTTTATTGTTCTTCTATGTCAAATTTTACGAGTATAAGCTTCCTAGATTATTTCGATGCCAAAACACCAACTTTCTATGACAAATGGACAAAACCGTTAAAAGCTCCTCCATAGAGAGAGTTGAGCAACTTCGGACCATCAAAGTTGCTCGGTCTACAATTTTTATTGTTCCTGTAGGTCAAATTTTATGAGTATAAGCTTCATAGATTATGTCGATGCCAAAACACCAGCTTTCTATTACAAATGGACGAAACCATTAAAAGCTCCTCCATAGAGAGAGTTGAGCAACTTCGAACCATCAAAGTTGCTCGGTGTACAATTTTTACTGTTCTTCTATGTCCAATTTTATGAGTATAAGCTTCATAGATTATTTCGATGCCAAAACACCAACTTTCTATGACAAATAGACAAAACCGTCAAAAGCTCCTCCATAGAGAGAGTTGAGCAACTTCGGACCATCAAAGTTGCTCGGTCTACAATTTTTATTGTTCTTGTATGTCAAATTTTATGAGTATAAGCTTCATAGATTATTTCAATGCCAAAACACCGACTTTTTATGGCAAATGGAAAAAATCGTTAGAAGCTCCTCCATAGAGAGAGTTGAGCAACTTCGGACTATCAAAGTTGCTCGGGATACACTTTTTATTGTTTTTATATGTCAAATTTTATGAGTATAAGCTTGCTAGATTATTTCGATGCCAATACACAAGCTTTCTATGATAAATGGAGGAAACCGTTAAAAGCTCCTCCATAGAGAGAGTTGAGCAACTTCAGACCATCAAAGTTGCTCGGTGTACAATTTTTATTGTTCTTGTATGTCCAATTTTATGAGTATAAGCTTCATAGATTATTTCGATGCCAAAACAGTAACATTATATTGCAAATGGACGAAACCGTTAAAATCTCCTCCACAGAGAGAGTTGAGAAACTTCGGACCATCAAAGTTTATCGGTGTACAATTTTTATTATTCTTCTATGTCAAATTTTACGAGTATAAGCTTCATAGATTATTTCGATGGCAAAACACCAACTTTCTATGACGAATGGACAAAACCGTTAAAGGCACCTCCGTAGAGTGAGTTGAGCAAATTCGGACCAATAAAGTTGCTCGGTGTACAATTTTTTTTGTTCTTGTACGTCAAATTTTATGAGTATAAGCTTCATAGATTATTTAGATGCCAAAACACCAACTTTCTATTACAAATGGACGAAACCGTTAAAAGCTCCTCCATAGAGAGAGTTGAGCAACTTCGGACCATCAAAGTTGCTCGGTGCACATTTTTTATTGTTCTTATATGTCAAATTTTAGGAGTATAAGCTTCATAGACTATTTCGATGGTAAAACTCCAACTTTCTATGACAAATGGACAAAACCGTTAAAGGCTCATCCATAGAGAGAGTTCAGCAACTTCGGACTATCAAAGTTGCTCGGGATAGACTTTTTATTGTTCTTATATGTCAAATTTTACGAGTATAAGCTTCCTAGATTATTTCGATCCCAAAACACCAACTTTCTATAACAAATGGAGAAAACCGTTAAAAGCTCCTCCATAGGGAGAGTTGAGCAACTTCGGACTATCAAAGTTGCTCTGGATTGACTTTTTATTGTTCTTATAAGTTAAATTTTACGAGTATAAGCTTCCTAGATTATTTCGATGACAAAACACCAACTTTCTATGACAAATGGACCAAACCGTTAAAAGCTTCTCCATAGAGAGAGTTCAGCAAATTCGGACCATCAAAGTGGCTCGGTGTACAATTTTTATTGTTGTTATATGTCAAATTTTATGAGTATAAGCTTCCTAGATTATTTCGATGCCAAAACACCAACTTTCTATGACAAATGGAAGAAACCGTTAAAAGCTCCTCCATAAAGAGAGTTGAGCAATTTCAGACCATAAAAGTGGCTCGGTGTACAATTTTTATTGTTCTTATATGTCAAATTTTACGAGTATAGCTTCCTAGATTATTTCGATGCCAAAACACCAACTTTCTATGACAAATGGACAAAACCGTTAAAAGCTCCTCCATAGAGAGAGTTGAGCAACTTCGGACCATCAAAGTTGCTCAGTGTACAATTTTTATTGTTCTTATATGTCAAATTTTATGAGTATAAGCTTCCTAGATTATTTCGATGCCAAAACACCAACTTTCTATGGCAAATGGACGAAATCGTTAAAAGCTCCTCCATAGAGAGAGTTGAGCAACTTCGGACCATCAAAGTTGCTCGGTGTACAATTTTTATTGTTCTTATATGTCAAATTTTTTGAGTATAAGCTTCCCAGATTATTTCGATGCCAAAACACCAAGTTTCTATGACAAATGGAGGAAACCGTTAAAAGCTCCTCCATAGAGAGAGTTGAGCAACTTCGTACTATCAAAGTTACTCGGAATAGACTTTTTATTGTTCTTCTATGTCAAATTTTACGAGTATAAGCTTCCTAGATTATTTCGATGCCAAAACACCAACTTTCTATGACAAATGGACAAAACCGTTAAAAGCTCCTCCATAGAGAGAGTTGAGCAACTTCGGACCATCAAAGTTGCTCGGTCTACAATTTTTATTGTTCTTGTAGGTCAAATTTTATGAGTATAAGCTTCATAGATTATGTCGATGCCAAAACACCAGCTTTCTATTACAAATGGACGAAACCATTAAAAGCTCCTCCATAGAGAGAGTTGAGCAACTTCGAACCATCAAAGTTGCTCGGTGTACAATTTTTACTATTCTTCTATGTCCAATTTTATGAGTATAAGCTTCATAGATTATTTCGATGCCAAAACACCAACTTTCTATGACAAATAGACAAAACCGTCAAAAGCTCCTCCATAGAGAGAGTTGAGCAACTTCGGACCATCAAAGTTGCTCGGTCTACAATTTTTATTGTTCTTGTATGTCAAATTTTATGAGTATAAGCTTCATAGATTATTTCAATGCCAAAACACCGACTTTTTATGGCAAATGGAAAAAATCGTTAGAAGCTCCTCCATAGAGAGAGTTGAGCAACTTCGGACTATCAAAGTTGCTCGGGATACACTTTTTATTGTTCTTATATGTCAAATTTTATGAGTATAAGCTTGCTAGATTATTTCGATGCCAATACACAAGCTTTCTATGACAAATGGAGGAAACCGTTAAAAGCTCCTCCATAGAGAGAGTTGAGCAACTTCAGACCATCAAAGTTGCTCGGTGTACAATTTTTATTGTTCTTGTATGTCCAATTTTATGAGTATAAGCTTCATAGATTATTTCGATGCCAAAACAGTAACATTATATTGCAAATGGACGAAACCGTTAAAATCTCCTCCACAGAGAGAGTTGAGAAACTTCGGACCATCAAAGTTTATCGGTGTACAATTTTTATTATTCTTCTATGTCAAATTTTACGAGTATAAGCTTCATAGATTATTTCGATGGCAAAACACCAACTTTCTATGACGAATGGACAAAACCGTTAAAGGCACCTCCGTAGAGTGAGTTGAGCAAATTCGGACCAATAAAGTTGCTCGGTGTACAATTTTTTTTGTTCTTGTACGTCAAATTTTATGAGTATAAGCTTCATAGATTATTTAGATGCCAAAACACCAACTTTCTATTACAAATGGACGAAACCGTTAAAAGCTCCTCCATAGAGAGAGTTGAGCAACTTCGGACCATCAAAGTTGCTCGGTGTACATTTTTTATTGTTCTTATATGTCAAATTTTAGGAGTATAAGCTTCATAGACTATTTCGATGGTAAAACTCCAACTTTCTATGACAAATGGACAAAACCGTTAAAGGCTCATCCATAGAGAGAGTTCAGCAACTTCGGACTATCAAAGTTGCTCGGGATAGACTTTTTATTGTTCTTATATGTCAAATTTTACGAGTATAAGCTTCCTAGATTATTTCGATCCCAAAACACCAACTTTCTATGACAAATGGAGAAAACTGTTAAAAGCTCCTCCATAGAGAGAGTTGAGCAACTTCGGACTATCAAAGTTGCTCTGGATTGACTTTTTATTGTTCTTATATGTTAAATTTTACGAGTATAAGCTTCCTAGATTATTTCGATGACAAAACACCAACTTTCTATGACAAATGGACAAAACCGTTAAAAGCTTCTCCATAGAGAGAGTTCAGCAAATTCGGACCATCAAAGTGGCTCGGTGTACTATTTTTATTGTTCTTATATGTCAAATTTTATGAGTATAAGCTTCATAGATTATTTCGATGCCAAAACTCCAACTTTCTAAGGTAAATGGACAAAAACGTTAAAAGCTCGTCCATAGAAAGAGTTGAGCAACTTCGGACCATCAAAGTTGCTCGGTGTACAATTTTTATTGTTCTTATATGTCAAATTTTACGAGTATAAGCTTCATAGATTATTTCGATGCCAAAACACCAACTTTCTATAATAAATGGACGAAACCGTTAAAAGCTCCTCCATAGAGAGAGTTGAGTAACTTCGTACCATCAAAGTGGCTCGGTGTACAATTTTTATTGTTCTTCGATGTCAAATTTTATGAGTATAAGCTTCCTAGATTATTTCGATGCCAAAACACCAACTTTCTATGACAAATGGAAGAAACCGTTAAAAGCTCCTCCATAAAGAGAGTTGAGCAATTTCAGACCATAAAAGTGGCTCGGTGTACAATTTTTATTGTTCTTATATGTCAAATTTTACGAGTATAGCTTCCTAGATTATTTCGATGCCAAAACACCAACTTTCTATGACAAATGGACAAAACCGTTAAAAGCTCGTCCATAGAGAGAGTTGAGCAACTTCGGACCATCAAAGTTGCTCAGTGTACAATTTTTATTGTTCTTATATGTCAAATTTTATGAGTATAAGCATCCTAGATTATTTCGATGCCAAAACACCAACTTTCTATGGCAAATGGACGAAATCGTTAAAAGCTCCTCCATAGAGAGAGTTGAGCAACTTCGGACCATCAAAGTTGCTCGGTGTACAATTTTTATTGTTCTTATATGTCAAATTTTTTGAGTATAAGCTTCCCAGATTATTTCGATGCCAAAACACCAAGTTTCTATGACAAATGGAGGAAACCGTTAAAAGCTCCTCCATAGAGAGAGTTGAGCAACTTCGGACTATCAAAGTTACTCGGAATAGACTTTTTATTGTTCTTCTATGTCAAATTTTTCGAGTATAAGCTTCCTAGATTATTTCGATGCCAAAACACCAACTTTCTATGACAAATGGACAAAACCGTTAAAAGCTCCTCCATAGAGAGAGTTGAGCAACTTCGGACCATCAAAGTTGCTCTGGATTGACTTTTTATTGTTCTTCTATGTTAAATTTTATGAGTATAAGCTTCCTAGATTATTTCGATGACAAAACAACAACTTTCTATGACAAATGGACAAAACCGTTAAAAGCTTCTCCATAGAGAGAGTTCAGCAAATTCGGACCATCAAAGTGGCTCGGTGTACAATTTTTATTGTTCTTATATGTCAAATTTTATGAGTATAAGCTTCATAGATTATTTCGATGCCAAAACTCCAACTTTCTAAGGTAAATGGACAAAACCGTTAAAAGCTCGTCCATAGAAAGAGTTGAGCAACTTCGGACCATCGAAGTTGCTCGGTGTACAATTTTTATTGTTCTTATATGTCAAATTTTACGAGTATAAGCTTCATAGATTATTTCGATGCCAAAACACCAACTTTCTATAATAAATGGACGAAACCGTTAAAAGCTCCTCCATAGAGAGAGTTGAGTAACTTCGTACCATCAAAGTGGCTCGGTGTACAATTTTTATTGTTCTTCGATGTCAAATTTTATGAGTATAAGCTTCCTAGATTATTTCGATGCCAAAACACCAACTTTCTGTGACAAATGGAAGAAACCGTTAAAAGCTCCTCCATAAAGAGAGTTGAGCAATTTCAGACCATAAAAGTGGCTCGGTGTACAATTTTTATTGTTCTTATATGTCAAATTTTACGAGTATAGCTTCCTAGATTATTTCGATGCCAAAACACCAACTTTCTATGACAAATGGACAAAACCGTTAAAAGCTCGTCCATAGAGAGAGTTGAGCAACTTCGGAACATCAAAGTTGCTCAGTGTACAATTTTTATTGTTCTTATATGTCAAATTTTATGAGTATAAGCTTCCTAGATTATTTCGATGCCAAAACACCAACTTTCTATGGCAAATGGACGAAATCGTTAAAAGCTCCTCCATAGAGAGAGTTGAGCAACTTCGGACCATCAAAGTTGCTCGGTGTACAATTTTTATTGTTCTTATATGTCAAATTTTTTGAGTATAAGCTTCCCAGATTATTTCGATGCCAAAACACCAAGTTTCTATGACAAATGGAGGAAACCGTTAAAAGCTCCTCCATAGAGAGAGTTGAGCAACTTCGGACTATCAAAGTTACTCGGAATAGACTTTTTATTGTTCTTCTATGTCAAATTTTACGAGTATAAGCTTCCTAGATTATTTCGATGCCAAAACACCAACTTTCTATGACAAATGGACAAAACCGTTAAAAGCTCCTCCATAGAGAGAGTTGATCAACTTCGGACCATCAAAGTTGCTCGGTCTACAATTTTTATTGTTCCTGTAGGTCAAATTTTATGAGTATAAGCTTCATAGATTATGTCGATGCCAAAACACCAGCTTTCTATTACAAATGGACGAAACCATTAAAAGCTCCTCCATAGAGAGAGTTGAGCAACTTCGAACCATCAAACTTGCTCGGTGTACAATTTTTACTGTTCTTCTATGTCCAATTTTATGAGTATAAGCTTCATAGATTATTTCGATGCCAAAACACCAACTTTCTATGACAAATAGACAAAACCGTCAAAAGCTCCTCCGTAGAGAGAGTTGAGCAACTTCGGACCATCAAAGTTGCTCGGTCTACAATTTTTATTGTTCTTGTATGTCAAATTTTATGAGTATAAGCTTCATAGATTATTTCAATGCCAAAACACCGACTTTTTATGGCAAATGGAAAAAATCGTTAGAAGCTCCTCCATAGAGAGAGTTGAGCAACTTCGGACTATCAAAGTTGCTCGGGATACACTTTTTATTGTTCTTATATGTCAAATTTTATGAGTATAAGCTTGCTAGATTATTTCGATGCCAATACACAAGCTTTCTTTGACAAATGGAGGAAACCGTTAAAAGCTCCTCCATAGAGAGAGTTGAGCAACTTCAGACCATCAAAGTTGCTCGGTGTACAATTTTTATTGTTCTTGTATGTCCAATTTTATGAGTATAAGCTTCATAGATTATTTCGATGCCAAAACAGTAACATTATATTGCAAATGGACGAAACCGTTAATATCTCCTCCACAGAGAGAGTTGAGAAACTTCGGACCATCAAAGTTTATCGGTGTACAATTTTTATTATTCTTCTATGTCAAATTTTACGAGTATAAGCTTCATAGATTATTTCGATGGCAAAACACCAACTTTCTATGACGAATAGACAAAACCGTTAAAAGCACCTCCGTAGAGTGAGTTGAGCAAATTCAGACCAATAAAGTTGCTCGGTGTACAATTTTTATTGTTCTTGTACGTCAAATTTTATGAGTATAAGCTTCATAGATTATTTAGATGCCAAAACACCAACTTTCTATTACAAATGGACGAAACCGTTAAAAGCTCCTCCATAGAGAGAGTTGAGCAACTTCGGACCATCAAAGTTCCTCGGTATACATTTTTTATTGTTCTTATATGTCAAATTTTAGGAGTATAAGCTTCATAGACTATTTCGATGGTAAAACTCCAACTTTCTATGACAAATGGACAAAACCGTTAAAGGCTCATCCATAGAGAGAGTTCAGCAACTTCGGACTATCAAAGTTGCTCGGGATATACTTTTTATTGTTCTTATATGTCAAATTTTACGAGTATAAGCTTCCTAGATTATTTCGATCCCAAAACACCAACTTTCTATGACAAATGGAGAAAACCGTTAAAAGCTCCTCCATAGAGAGAGTTGAGCAACTTCGGACTATCAAAGTTGCTCTGGATTGACTTTTTATTGTTCTTATATGTTAAATTTTACGAGTATAAGCTTCCTAGATTATTTCGATGACAAAACACCAACTTTCTATGACAAATGGACAAAACCGTTAAAAGCTTCTCCATAGAGAGAGTTCAGCAAATTCGGACTATCAAAGTGGCTCGGTGAACAATTTTTATTGTTCTTATATGTCAAATTTTATGAGTATAAGCTTTATAGATTATTTCGATGACAAAACTCCAACTTTCTAAGTTAAATGGACAAAACCGTTAAAAGCTCGTCCATAGAAAGAGTTGAGCAACTTCGGACCATCAAAGTTGCTCGGTGTACAATTTTTATTGTTCTTATATGTCAAATTTTACGAGTATAAGCTTCATAGATTATTTCGATGCCAAAACACCAACTTTCTATAATAAATGGACGAAACCGTTAAAAGCTCCTCCATAGAGAGAGTTGAGTAACTTCGTACCATCAAAGTGGCTCGGTGTACAATTTTTATTGTTCTTCGATGTCAAATTTTATGAGTATAAGCTTCCTAGATTATTTCGATGCCAAAACACCAACTTTCTATGACAAATGGAAGAAACCGTTAAAAGCTCCTCCATAAAGAGAGTTGAGCAATTTCAGACCATAAAAGTGGCTCGGTGTACAATTTTTATTGTTCTTATATGTCAAATTTTACGAGTATAGCTTCCTAGATTATTTCGATGCCAAAACACCAACTTTCTATGACAAATGGACAAAACCGTTAAAAGCTCGTCCATAGAGAGAGTTGAGCAACTTCGGACCATCAAAGTTGCTCAGTGTACAATTTTTATTGTTCTTATATGTCAAATTTTATGAGTATAAGCTTCCTAGATTATTTCGATGTCAAAACACCAACTTTCTATGGCAAATGGACGAAATCGTTAAAAGCTCCTCCATAGAGAGAGTTGAGCAACTTCGGACCATCAAAGTTGCTCGGTGTACAATTTTTATTGTTCTTATATGTCAAATTTTTTGAGTATAAGCTTCCCAGATTATTTCGATGCCAAAACACCAAGTTTCTATGACAAATGGAGGAAACCGTTAAAAGCTCCTCCATAGAGAGAGTTGAGCAACTTCGGACTATCAAAGTTACTCGGAATAGACTTTTTATTGTTCTTCTATGTCAAATTTTACGAGTATAAGCTTCCTAGATTATTTCGATGCCAAAACACCAACTTTCTATGACAAATGGACAAAACCGTTAAAAGCTCCTCCATAGAGAGAGTTGAGCAACTTCGGACCATCAAAGTTGCTCGGTCTACAATTTTTATTGTTCCTGTAGGTCAAATTTTATGAGTATAAGCTTCATAGATTATGTCGATGCCAAAACACCAGCTTTCTATTACAAATCGACGAAACCATTAAAAGCTCCTCCATAGAGAGAGTTGAGCAACTTCGAACCATCAAAGTTGCTCGGTGTACAATTTTTACTGTTCTTCTATGTCCAATTTTATGAGTATAAGCTTCATAGATTATTTCGATGCCAAAACACCAACTTTCTATGACAAATAGACAAAACCGTCAAAAGCTCCTCCATAGAGAGAGTTGAGCAACTTCGGACCATCAAAGTTGCTCGGTCTACAATTTTTATTGTTCTTGTATGTCAAATTTTATGAGTATAAGCTTCATTGATTATTTCAATGCCAAATCACCGACTTTTTATGGCAAATGGAAAAAATCGATAGAAGCTCCTTCATATAGAGAGTTGAGCAACTTCGGACTATCAAAGTTGCTCGGGATACACTTTTTATTGTTCTTATATGTCAAATTTTATGAGTATAAGCTTGCTAGATTATTTCGATGCCAATACACAAGCTTTCTATGACAAATGGAGGAAACCGTTAAAAGCTCCTCCATAGAGAGAGTTGAGCAACTTCGGACCATCAAAGTTGCTCGGTGTACAATTTTTATTGTTCTTGTTTGTCAAATTTTATGAGTATAAGCTTCATAGATTATTTCGATGCCAAAACACCGGCTTTCTATTACAAATGGACGAAACCATTAAAAGCTCCTCCATAGAGAGAGTTGAGCAACTTCGGACTATCAAAGTTACTCGGTGTACAATTTTTATTGTTCTTCTATGTCAAATTTTATGAGTATAAGCTTCATAGATAATTTCGATGCCAAAACACCAGCTTTCTATTACAAATGGACGAAACCATTAAAAGCTCCTCCATAGGGAGAGTTGAGAACCTTTGAACCATCAAAGTTGCTCGGTGTACAATTTTTATTGTTCTTCTATGTCAAATTTTATGAGTATAAGCTTCATAGATTGTTTCGATGCTAAAACACCAACTTTCTATGACAAATAGACAAAACTGTCAAAAGCTCCTCCATAGAGAGAGTTGAGCAACTTCGGACCATCAAAGTTTCTCGGTCTAGAATTTTTATTGTTCTTGTATGTCAAATTTTATGAGTGTAAGCTTCATAGATTATTTCAATGCCAAAACACCGACTTTTTATGGCAAATGGACAAAATCGTTAAAAGCTCCTCCATAGAGAGAGTTGAGCAACTTCGGACTATCAAAGTTGCTCGGGATACACTTTTTGTTGTTCTTATATGTCAAATTTTATGAGTATAAACTTGCTAGATTATTTCGATCCCAAAACACCAGCTTTCTATGACAAATGGACAAAACCGTTAAAAGTTCCTCCATAGAGAGAGTTGAGCAACTTCAGACCATCAAAGTTGCTCGGTGTACAATTTTTATTGTTCTTGTATGTCCAATTTTATGAGTATAAGCTTCATAGATTATTTCGATGCCAAAACAGTAACATTCTATTACAAATGGACGAAACCGTTAAAATCTCCTCCATAGAGAGAGTTGCGAAACTTCGGACCATCAAAGTTGCTCGGTGTACAATTTTTATTGTTCTTCTATGTCAAATTTTACGAGTATAAGCTTCATAGATTATTTCGATGCCAAAACACCAACTTTCTATGACAAATGGACAAAACCGTTAAAAGCACCTCCGTAGAGAGAGTTGAGCAACTTCGAACTATCAAAGTTGCTCGGTGTACAATTTTTATTGTTCTTGTACGTCAAATTTTATGAGTATAAGCTTCATAGATTATTTCGATGACAAAACACCAACTTTCTATTATAAATGGACAAAACCGTTAGAAGCTCCTCCATAGAGAGAGTTGAGCAACTTCGGACCATCAAAGTTGCTCGGTCTACAATTTTTATTGTTCTTGTATGTCAAATTTTATGAGTATAAGCTTCCTAGATTATTTCGATGCCAAAACACCAACTTTCTATGACAAATAGACAAAACTGTCAAAAGCTCCTCCATAGAGAGAGTTGAGCAACTTCGGACGATCAAAGTTGCTCGGTCTAGAATTTTTATTGTTCTTGTATGTCAAATTTTATGAGTATAAGCTTCATAGATTATTTCAATGCCAAAACACCGACTTTTTATGGCAAATGGACAAAATCGTTAAAAGCTCCTCCATAGAGAGAGTTGAGCAACTTCGGACTATCAAAGTTGCTCGGGATACACTTTTTGTTGTTCTTATATGTCAAATTTTATGAGTATAAGTTTGCTCGATTATTTCGATGCCAAAACACCAGCTTTCTATGACAAATGGACAAAACCGTTAAAAGTTCCTCCATAGAGAGAGTTGAGCAACTTCAGACCATCAAAGTTGCTCGGTGTACAATTTTTATTGTTCTTCTATGTCAAATTTTACGAGTATAAGCTTCATAGATTATTTCGATGCCAAAACACCAACTTTCTATGACAAATAGACAAAACCGTTAAAAGCACCTCCGTAGAGAGAGTTGAGCAACTTCGGACCATCAAAGTTGCTCGATGTACAATTTTTATTGTTCTTGTACGTCAAATTTTATGAGTATAAGCTTCATAGATTATTTCGATGACAAAACACCAACTTTCTATTACAAATGGACAAAACCGTTAAAAGCTCCTCCATAGAGAGAGTTGAGCAACTTCGGACCATCAAAGTTGCTCGGTCTACAATTTTTATTGTTCTTGTATGTCAAATTTTATGAGTATAAGCTTCATAGATTATTTCGATGCCAAAACACCAGCTTTCTATGACAAATGGACAAAACCGTTAAAGGCTCATCCATAGAGAGAGTTGAGCAACTTCGGACTATCAAAGTTGCGCGGGATAGACTTTTTATTGTTCTTATATGTCAACTTTTACGAGTATAAGCTTGCTAGATTATTTCGATGCCAAAACACCAGCTTTCTATGACAAATGGACAAAACCGTTAAAAGTTCCTCCATAGAGAGAGTTGAGCAACTTCAGACCATCAAAGTTGCTCGGTGTACAATTTTTATTGTTCTTGTATGTCCAATTTTATGAGTATAAGCTTCATAGATTATTTCGATGCCAAAACAGTAACATTCTATTACAAATGGACGAAACCGTTAAAATCTCCTCCATAGAGAGAGTTGAGAAACTTCGGACCATCAAAGTTGCTCGGTGTACAATTTTTATTGTTCTTCTATGTCAAATTTTACGAGTATAAGTTTCATAGATTATTTCGATGCCAAAACACCAACTTTCTATTACAAATGGACGAAACCGTTAAAAGCTCTTCCATAGAGAGAGTTGAGAAACTTCGGACCATCAAAGTTGCTCGGTGTACAATTTTTATTGTTCTTATATGTCAAATTTTAGGAGTATAAGTTTCCTAGATTATTTCGATGCCAAAACACCAGCTTTCTATGACAAATGGACAAAACCGTTAAAAGTTCCTCCATAGAGAGAGTTGAGCAACTTCAGACCATCAAAGTTGCTCGGTGTACAATTTTTATTGTTCTTGTATGTCCAATTTTATGAGTATAAGCTTCATAGATTATTTCGATGCCAAAACAGTAACATTCTATTACAAATGGACGAAACCGTTAAAATCTCCTCCATAGAGAGAGTTGAGAAACTTCAGACCATCAAAGTTGCTCGGTGTACAATTTTTATTGTTCTTGTATGTCCAATTTTATGAGTATAAGCTTCATAGATTATTTCGATGGCAAAACAGTAACATTCTATTACAAATGGACGAAACCGTTAAAATCTCCTCCATAGAGAGAGTTGAGAAACTTCGGACCATCAATGTTGCTCAGTGTACAATTTTTATTGTTCTTCTATGTCAAATTTTACGAGTATAAGTTTCATAGATTATTTCGATGCCAAAACACCAACTTTCTATTACAAATGGACGAAACCGTTAAAAGCTCTTCCATAGAGAGAGTTGAGAAACTTCGGACCATCAAAGTTGCTCGGTGTACAATTTTTATTGTTCTTATATGTCAAATTTTAGGAGTATAAGTTTCCTAGATTATTTCGATGCCAAAACACCAACTTTCTATGACAAATGGAGAAAACCGTTAAAAGCTGCTCCATAGAGAGATTTGAGAAAATTCGGACTATCAAAGTTGCTCTGGATTGACTTTTTATTGTTCTTATATGTAAAATTTTACGAGTATAAGCTTCCTAGATTATTTCGATGCCAAAACACCAACTTTCTATGACAAATGGAGAAAACCGTTAAAAGCATCTCCATAGAGAGAGTTCAGCAAATTCGGACCATCAAAGTGGCTCGGAGTACAATTTTTATTGTTCTTAAATGTCAAATTTTATGAGTATAAGCTTCATAGATTATTTCGATGCCAAAACACCAACTTTCTATTACAAATGGACGAAACCGTTAAAAGCTCCTCCATAGAGAGAGTTGAGCAACTTCGGACCATCAAAGTTGCTCGGTGTACATTTTTTATTGTTCTTGTATGTCAAATTTTACGAGTATAAGTTTCATAGATTATTTCGATGCCAAAACACCAACTTTCTATGACAAATGGATGAAACCGTTAAAAGCTCCTCCATAGAGAGAGTTGAGCAACTTCGGACTATTAAAGTTACTCGGTGTACAATTTTTATTATTCTTCTATGTCAAATTTTATGAGTATAAGCTTCATAGATGATTTCGATGCCAAAACACCAACTTTCTATGACAAATAGACAAAACCGTCAAAAGCTCCTCCGTAGAGAGAGTTGAGCAATTTCGGACCATCAAAGTTGCTCGGTCTACAATTTTTATTGTTCTTGTATGTCAAATTTTATGAGTATAAGCTTCATTGATTATTTCAATGCCAAATCACCGACTTTTTATGGCAAATGGAAAAAATCGTTAGAAGCTCCTCCATAGAGAGAGTTGAGCAACTTCGGACTATCAAAGTTGCTCGGGATACACTTTTTATTGTTCTTATATGTCAAATTTTATGAGTATAAGCTTGCTAGATTATTTCGATGCCAATACACAAGCTTTCTATGACAAATGGAGGAAACCGTTAAAAGCTCCTCCATAGAGAGAGTTGAGCAACTTCGGACCATCAAAGTTGCTCGGTGTACAACTTTTATTGTTCTTGTTTGTCAAATTTTATGAGTATAAGCTTCATAGATTATTTCGATGCCAAAACACCGGCTTTCTATTACAAATGGACGAAACCATTAAAAGCTCCCCCATAGAGAGAGTTGAGCAACTTCGGACTATCAAAGTTACTCGGTGTACAATTTTTATTGTTCTTCTATGTCAAATTTTATGAGTATAAGCTTCATAGATAATTTCGATGCCAAAACACCAGCTTTCTATTACAAATGGACGAAACCATTAAAAGCTCCTCCATAGGGAGAGTTGAGAACCTTTGAACCATCAAAGTTGCTCGGTGTACAATTTTTATTGTTCTTCTATGTCAAATTTTACGAGTATAAGTTTCATAGATTATTTCGATTCCAAAACACCAACTTTCTATGACAAATAGACAAAACTGTCAAAAGCTCCTCCATAGAGAGAGTTGAGCAACATCGGACCATCAAAGTTTCTCGATCTAGAATTTTTATTGTTCTTGTATGTCAAATTTTATGAGTATAAGCTTCATAGATTATTTCAATGCCAAAACACCGACTTTTTATGGCAAATGGACAAAATCGTTAAAAGCTCCTCCATAGAGAGAGTTGAGCAACTTCGGACTATCAAAGTTGCTCGGGATACACTTTTTGTTGTTCTTATATGTCAAATTTTATGAGTATAAGCTTGCTAGATTATTTCGATGCCAAAACACCAGCTTTCTATGACAAATGGACAAAACCGTTAAAAGTTCCTCCATAGAGAGAGTTGACCAACTTCAGAACATCAAAGTTGCTCGGTGTACAATTTTTATTGTTCTTGTATGTCCAATTTTATGAGTATAAGCTTCATAGATTATTTCGATGCCAAAACAGTAACATTCTATTACAAATGGACGAAACCGTTAAAATCTCCTCCATAGAGAGAGTTGCGAAACTTCGGACCATCAAAGTTGCTCGGTGTACAATTTTTATTGTTCTTCTATGTCAAATTTTACGAGTATAAGCTTCATAGATTATTTCGATGCCAAAACACCAACTTTCTATGACAAATGGACAAAACCGTTAAAAGCACCTCCGTAGAGAGAGTTGAGCAACTTCGGACCATCAAAGTTGCTCGGTGTACAATTTTTATTGTTCTTGTACGTCAAATTTTATGAGTATAAGCTTCATAGATTATTTCGATGACAAAACACCAACTTTCTATTACAAATGGACGAAACCGTTAAAAGCTCTTCCATAGAGAGAGTTGAGAAACTTCGGACCATCAAAGTTGCTCGGTGTACAATTTTTATTGTTCTTATATGTCAAATTTTAGGAGTATAAGTTTCCTAGATTATTTCGATGCCAAAACACCAGCTTTCTATGACAAATGGACAAAACCGTTAAAAGTTCCTCCATAGAGAGAGTTGAGCAACTTCAGACCATCAAAGTTGCTCGGTGTACAATTTTTATTGTTCTTGTATGTCCAATTTTATGAGTATAAGCTTCATAGATTATTTCGATGCCAAAACAGTAACATTCTATTACAAATGGACGAAACCGTTAAAATCTCCTCCATAGAGAGAGTTGAGAAACTTCAGACCATCAAAGTTGCTCGGTGTACAATTTTTATTGTTCTTGTATGTCCAATTTTATGAGTATAAGCTTCATAGATTATTTCGATGCCAAAACAGTAACATTCTATTACAAATGGACGAAACCGTTAAAATCTCCTCCATAGAGAGAGTTGAGAAACTTCGGACCATCAAAGTTGCTCGGTGTACAATTTTTATTGTTCTTCTATGTCAAATTTTACGAGTATAAGTTTCATAGATTATTTCGATGCCAAAACACCAACTTTCTATTACAAATGGACGAAACCGTTAAAAGCTCTTCCATAGAGAGAGTTGAGAAACTTCGGACCATCAAAGTTGCTCGGTGTACAATTTTTATTGTTCTTATATGTCAAATTTTAGGAGTATAAGTTTCCTAGATTATTTCGATGCCAAAACACCAACTTTCTATGACAAATGGAGAAAACCGTTAAAAGCTGCTCCATAGAGAGATTTGAGAAAATTCGGACTATCAAAGTTGCTCTGGATTGACTTTTTATTGTTCTTATATGTAAAATTTTACGAGTATAAGCTTCCTAGATTATTTCGATGACAAAACACCAACTTTCTATGACAAATGGAGAAAACCGTTAAAAGCATCTCCATAGAGAGAGTTCAGCAAATTCGGACCATCAAAGTGGCTCGGAGTACAATTTTTATTGTTCTTAAATGTCAAATTTTATGAGTATAAGCTTCATAGATTATTTCGATGCCAAAACACCAACTTTCTATTACAAATGGACGAAACCGTTAAAAGCTCCTCCATAGAGAGAGTTGAGCAACTTCGGACCATCAAAGTTGCTCGGTGTACATTTTTTATTGTTCTTGTATGTCAAATTTTACGAGTATAAGTTTCATAGATTATTTCGATGCCAAAACACCAACTTTCTATGACAAATGGATGAAACCGTTAAAAGCTCCTCCATAGAGAGAGTTGAGCAACTTCGGACTATTAAAGTTACTCGGTGTACAATTTTTATTATTCTTCTATGTCAAATTTTATGAGTATAAGCTTCATAGATGATTTCGATGCCAAAACACCAACTTTCTATGACAAATAGACAAAACCGTCAAAAGCTCCTCCGTAGAGAGAGTTGAGCAATTTCGGACCATCAAAGTTGCTCGGTCTACAATTTTTATTGTTCTTGTATGTCAAATTTTATGAGTATAAGCTTCATTGATTATTTCAATGCCAAATCACCGACTTTTTATGGCAAATGGAAAAAATCGTTAGAAGCTCCTCCATAGAGAGAGTTGAGCAACTTCGGACTATCAAAGTTGCTCGGGATACACTTTTTATTGTTCTTATATGTCAAATTTTATGAGTATAAGCTTGCTAGATTATTTCGATGCCAATACACAAGCTTTCTATGACAAATGGAGGAAACCGTTAAAAGCTCCTCCATAGAGAGAGTTGAGCAACTTCGGACCATCAAAGTTGCTCGGTGTACAACTTTTATTGTTCTTGTTTGTCAAATTTTATGAGTATAAGCTTCATAGATTATTTCGATGCCAAAACACCGGCTTTCTATTACAAATGGACGAAACCATTAAAAGCTCCCCCATAGAGAGAGTTGAGCAACTTCGGACTATCAAAGTTACTCGGTGTACAATTTTTATTGTTCTTCTATGTCAAATTTTATGAGTATAAGCTTCATAGATAATTTCGATGCCAAAACACCAGCTTTCTATTACAAATGGACGAAACCATTAAAAGCTCCTCCATAGGGAGAGTTGAGAACCTTTGAACCATCAAAGTTGCTCGGTGTACAATTTTTATTGTTCTTCTATGTCAAATTTTACGAGTATAAGTTTCATAGATTATTTCGATTCCAAAACACCAACTTTCTATGACAAATAGACAAAACTGTCAAAAGCTCCTCCATAGAGAGAGTTGAGCAACATCGGACCATCAAAGTTTCTCGATCTAGAATTTTTATTGTTCTTGTATGTCAAATTTTATGAGTATAAGCTTCATAGATTATTTCAATGCCAAAACACCGACTTTTTATGGCAAATGGACAAAATCGTTAAAAGCTCCTCCATAGAGAGAGTTGAGCAACTTCGGACTATCAAAGTTGCTCGGGATACACTTTTTGTTGTTCTTATATGTCAAATTTTATGAGTATAAGCTTGCTAGATTATTTCGATGCCAAAACACCAGCTTTCTATGACAAATGGACAAAACCGTTAAAAGTTCCTCCATAGAGAGAGTTGAGCAACTTCAGAACATCAAAGTTGCTCGGTGTACAATTTTTATTGTTCTTGTATGTCCAATTTTATGAGTATAAGCTTCATAGATTATTTCGATGCCAAAACAGTAACATTCTATTACAAATGGACGAAACCGTTAAAATCTCCTCCATAGAGAGAGTTGCGAAACTTCGGACCATCAAAGTTGCTCGGTGTACAATTTTTATTGTTCTTCTATGTCAAATTTTACGAGTATAAGCTTCATAGATTATTTCGATGCCAAAACACCAACTTTCTATGACAAATGGAGAAAACCGTTAAAAGCATCTCCATAGAGAGAGTTCAGCAAATTCGGACCATCAAAGTGGCTCGGAGTACAATTTTTATTGTTCTTAAATGTCAAATTTTATGAGTATAAGCTTCATAGATTATTTCGATGCCAAAACACCAACTTTCTATTACAAATGGACGAAACCGTTAAAAGCTCCTCCATAGAGAGAGTTGAGCAACTTCGGACCATCAAAGTTGCTCGGTGTACATTTTTTATTGTTCTTGTATGTCAAATTTTACGAGTATAAGTTTCATAGATTATTTCGATGCCAAAACACCAACTTTCTATGACAAATGGATGAAACCGTTAAAAGCTCCTCCATAGAGAGAGTTGAGCAACTTCGGACTATTAAAGTTACTCGGTGTACAATTTTTATTATTCTTCTATGTCAAATTTTATGAGTATAAGCTTCATAGATGATTTCGATGCCAAAACACCAACTTTCTATGACAAATAGACAAAACCGTCAAAAGCTCCTCCGTAGAGAGAGTTGAGCAATTTCGGACCATCAAAGTTGCTCGGTCTACAATTTTTATTGTTCTTGTATGTCAAATTTTATGAGTATAAGCTTCATTGATTATTTCAATGCCAAATCACCGACTTTTTATGGCAAATGGAAAAAATCGTTAGAAGCTCCTCCATAGAGAGAGTTGAGCAACTTCGGACTATCAAAGTTGCTCGGGATACACTTTTTATTGTTCTTATATGTCAAATTTTATGAGTATAAGCTTGCTAGATTATTTCGATGCCAATACACAAGCTTTCTATGACAAATGGAGGAAACCGTTAAAAGCTCCTCCATAGAGAGAGTTGAGCAACTTCGGACCATCAAAGTTGCTCGGTGTACAACTTTTATTGTTCTTGTTTGTCAAATTTTATGAGTATAAGCTTCATAGATTATTTCGATGCCAAAACACCGGCTTTCTATTACAAATGGACGAAACCATTAAAAGCTCACCCATAGAGAGAGTTGAGCAACTTCGGACTATCAAAGTTACTCGGTGTACAATTTTTATTGTTCTTCTATGTCAAATTTTATGAGTATAAGCTTCATAGATAATTTCGATGCCAAAACACCAGCTTTCTATTACAAATGGACGAAACCATTAAAAGCTCCTCCATAGGGAGAGTTGAGAACCTTTGAACCATCAAAGTTGCTCGGTGTACAATTTTTATTGTTCTTCTATGTAAAATTTTACGAGTATAAGTTTCATAGATTATTTCGATTCCAAAACACCAACTTTCTATGACAAATAGACAAAACTGTCAAAAGCTCCTCCATAGAGAGAGTTGAGCAACATCGGACCATCAAAGTTTCTCGATCTAGAATTTTTATTGTTCTTGTATGTCAAATTTTATGAGTATAAGCTTCATAGATTATTTCAATGCCAAAACACCGACTTTTTATGGCAAATGGACAAAATCGTTAAAAGCTCCTCCATAGAGAGAGTTGAGCAACTTCGGACTATCAAAGTTGCTCGGGATACACTTTTTGTTGTTCTTATATGTCAAATTTTATGAGTATAAGCTTGCTAGATTATTTCGATGCCAAAACACCAGCTTTCTATGACAAATGGACAAAACCGTTAAAAGTTCCTCCATAGAGAGAGTTGAGCAACTTCAGAACATCAAAGTTGCTCGGTGTACAATTTTTATTGTTCTTGTATGTCCAATTTTATGAGTATAAGCTTCATAGATTATTTCGATGCCAAAACAGTAACATTCTATTACAAATGGACGAAACCGTTAAAATCTCCTCCATAGAGAGAGTTGCGAAACTTCGGACCATCAAAGTTGCTCGGTGTACAATTTTTATTGTTCTTCTATGTCAAATTTTACGAGTATAAGCTTCATAGATTATTTCGATGCCAAAACACCAACTTTCTATGACAAATGGACAAAACCGTTAAAAGCACCTCCGTAGAGAGAGTTGAGCAACTTCGGACCATCAAAGTTGCTCGGTGTACAATTTTTATTGTTCTTGTACGTCAAATTTTATGAGTATAAGCTTCATAGATTATTTCGATGACAAAACACCAACTTTCTATTACAAATGGACAAAACCGTTAAAAGCTCCTCCATAGAGAGAGTTGAGCAACTTCGGACCATCAAAGTTGCTCGGTCTACAATTTTTATTGTTCTTGTATGTCAAATTTTATGAGTATAAGCTTCATAGATTATTTCGATGCCAAAACACCAACTTTCTATGACAAATAGACAAAACTGTCAAAAGCTCCTCCATAGAGAGAGTTGAGCAACTTCGGACGATCAAAGTTGCTCGGTCTAGAATTTTTATTGTTCTTGTATGTCAAATTTTATGAGTATAAGCTTCATAGATTATTTCAATGCCAAAACACCGACTTTTTATGGCAAATGGACAAAATCGTTAAAAGCTCCTCCATAGAGAGAGTTGAGCAACTTCGGACTATCAAAGTTGCTCGGGATACACTTTTTGTTGTTCTTATATGTCAAATTTTATGAGTATAAGCTTGCTAGATTATTTCGATGCCAAAACACCAGCTTTCTATGACAAATGGACAAAACCGTTAAAAGTTCCTCCATAGAGAGAGTTGAGCAACTTCAGACCATCAAAGTTGCTCGGTGTACAATTTTTATTGTTCTTGTATGTCCAATTTTATGAGTATAAGCTTCATAGATTATTTCGATGCCAAAACAGTAACATTCTATTACAAATGGACGAAACCGTTAAAATCTCCTCCATAGGGAGAGTTGAGAAACTTCGGACCATCAAAGTTGCTCGGTGTACAATTTTTATTGTTCTTCTATGTCAAATTTTACGGTATAAGCTTCATAGATTATTTCGATGCCAAAACACCAACTTTCTATGACAAATGGACAAAACCGTTAAAAGCACCTCCGTAGAGAGAGTTGAGCAACTTCGGACCATCAAAGTTGCTCGGTGTACAATTTTTATTGTTCTTGTACGTCAAATTTTATGAGTATAAGCTTCATAGATTATTTCGATGACAAAACACCAACTTTCTATTACAAATGGACAAAACCGTTAAAAGCTCCTCCATAGAGAGAGTTGAGCAACTTCGGACCATCAAAGTTGCTCGGTCTACAATTTTTATTGTTCTTGTATGTCAAATTTTATGAGTATAAGCTTCATAGATTATTTCGATGCCAAAACACCAGCTTTCTATGACAAATGGACAAAACCGTTAAAGGCTCATCCATAGAGAGAGTTGAGCAACTTCGGACTATCAAAGTTGCGCGGGATAGACTTTTTATTGTTCTTATATGTCAACTTTTACGAGTATAAGCTTGCTAGATTATTTCGATGCCAAAACACCAGCTTTCTATGACAAATGGACAAAACCGTTAAAAGTTCCTCCATAGAGAGAGTTGAGCAACTTCAGACCATCAAAGTTGCTCGGTGTACAATTTTTATTGTTCTTGTATGTCCAATTTTATGAGTATAAGCTTCATAGATTATTTCGATGCCAAAACAGTAACATTCTATTACAAATGGACGAAACCGTTAAAATCTCCTCCATAGAGAGAGTTGAGAAACTTCGGACCATCAAAGTTGCTCGGTGTACAATTTTTATTGTTCTTCTATGTCAAATTTTACGAGTATAAGTTTCATAGATTATTTCGATGCCAAAACACCAACTTTCTATTACAAATGGACGAAACCGTTAAAAGCTCTTCCATAGAGAGAGTTGAGAAACTTCGGACCATCAAAGTTGCTCGGTGTACAATTTTTATTGTTCTTATATGTCAAATTTTAGGAGTATAAGTTTCCTAGATTATTTCGATGCCAAAACACCAACTTTCTATAACAAATAGACAAAACCGTCAAAAGGTCCTCCATAGAGAGAGTTGAGCAACTTCGGACCATCAAAGTTGCTCGGTCTACAATTTTTCTTGTTCTTCTATGTCAAATTTTATGAGTATAAGCTTCATAGATTATTTCGATGCCAAAACACCAACTTTCTATTACAAATGGACGAAACCGTTAAAAGCTCTTCCATAGAGAGAGTTGAGCAACTTTGGACCATCAAAGTTGCTCGGTTTACAATTTTTATTGTTCTTATATGTCAAATTTTAGGAGTATAAGTTTCCTAGATTATTTCGATGCCAAAACACCAACTTTCTATGACAAATGGAGAAAACCGTTAAAAGCTGCTCCATAGAGAGATTTGAGAAAATTCGGACTATCAAAGTTGCTCTGGATTGACTTTTTATTGTTCTTATATGTAAAATTTTACGAGTATAAGCTTCCTAGATTATTTCGATGCCAAAACACCAACTTTCTATGACAAATGGACAAAACCGTTAAAAGCATCTCCATAGAGAGAGTTCAGCAAATTCGGACCATCAAAGTGGCTCGGAGTACAATTTTTATTGTTCTTATATGTCAAATTTTATGAGTATAAGCTTCATAGATTATTTCGATGCCAAAACACCAACTTTCTATTACAAATGGACGAAACCGTTAAAAGCTCCTCCATAGAGAGAGTTGAGCAACTTCGGACCATCAAAGTTGCTCGGTGTACAATTTTTATTGTTCTTGTATGTCCAATTTTATGAGTATAAGCTTCATAGATTATTTCGATGCCAAAACAGTAACATTCTATTACAAATGGACGAAACCGTTAAAATCTCCTCCATAGAGAGAGTTGCGAAACTTCGGACCATCAAAGTTGCTCGGTGTACAATTTTTATTGTTCTTCTATGTCAAATTTTACGAGTATAAGCTTCATAGATTATTTCGATGCCAAAACACCAACTTTCTATGACAAATGGACAAAACCGTTAAAAGCACCTCCGTAGAGAGAGTTGAGCAACTTCGGACCATCAAAGTTGCTCGGTGTACAATTTTTATTGTTCTTGTACGTCAAATTTTATGAGTATAAGCTTCATAGATTATTTCGATGACAAAACACCAACTTTCTATTATAAATGGACAAAACCGTTAAAAGCTCCTCCATAGAGAGAGTTGAGCAACTTCGGACCATCAAAGTTGGTCGGTCTACAATTTTTATTTTTCTGTATGTCAAATTTTATGAGTATAAGCTTCATAGATTATTTCGATGCCAAAACACCAACTTTCTATGACAAATAGACAAAACTGTCAAAAGCTCCTCCATAGAGAGAGTTGAGCAACTTCGGACGATCAAAGTTGCTCGGTCTAGAATTTTTATTGTTCTTGTATGTCAAATTTTATGAGTATAAGCTTCATAGATTATTTCAATGCCAAAACACCGACTTTTTATGGCAAATGGACAAAATCGTTAAAAGCTCCTCCATAGAGAGAGTTGAGCAACTTCGGACTATCAAAGTTGCTCGGGATACACTTTTTGTTGTTCTTATATGTCAAATTTTATGAGTATAAGCTTGCTAGATTATTTCGATGCCAAAACACCAGCTTTCTATGACAAATGGACAAAACCGTTAAAAGTTCCTCCATAGAGAGAGTTGAGCAACTTCGGACTATCAAAGTTGCGCGGGATAGACTTTTTATTGTTCTTATATGTCAAATTTTACGAGTATAAGCTTGCTAGATTATTTCGATGCCAAAACACCAGCTTTCTATGACAAATGGACAAAACCGTTAAAAGTTCCTCCATAGAGAGAGTTGAGCAACTTCAGAACATCAAAGTTGCTCGGTGTACAATTTTTATTGTTCTTGTATGTCCAATTTTATGAGTATAAGCTTCATAGATTATTTCGATGCCAAAACAGTAACATTCTATTACAAATGGACGAAACCGTTAAAATCTCCTCCATAGAGAGAGTTGCGAAACTTCGGACCATCAAAGTTGCTCGGTGTACAATTTTTATTGTTCTTCTATGTCAAATTTTACGAGTATAAGCTTCATAGATTATTTCGATGCCAAAACACCAACTTTCTATGACAAATGGACAAAACCGTTAAAAGCACCTCCGTAGAGAGAGTTGAGCAACTTCGGACCATCAAAGTTGCTCGGTGTACAATTTTTATTGTTCTTGTACGTCAAATTTTATGAGTATAAGCTTCATAGATTATTTCGATGACAAAACACCAACTTTCTATTATAAATGGACAAAACCGTTAACAGCTCCTCCATAGAGAGAGTTGAGCAACTTCGGACCATCAAAGTTGCTCGGTCTACAATTTTTATTGTTCTTGTATGTCAAATTTTATGAGTATAAGCTTCATAGATTATTTCGATGCCAAAACACCAACTTTCTATGACAAATAGACAAAACTGTCAAAAGCTCCTCCATAGAGAGAGTTGAGCAACTTCGGACGATCAAAGTTGCTCGGTCTAGAATTTTTATTGTTCTTGTATGTCAAATTTTATGAGTATAAGCTTCATAGATTATTTCAATGCCAAAACACCGACTTTTTATGGCAAATGGACAAAATCGTTAAAAGCTCCTCCATAGAGAGAGTTGAGCAACTTCGGACTATCAAAGTTGCTCGGGATACACTTTTTGTTGTTCTTATATGTCAAATTTTATGAGTATAAGCTTGCTAGATTATTTCGATGCCAAAACACCAGCTTTCTATGACAAATGGACAAAACCGTTAAAAGTTCCTCCATAGAGAGAGTTGAGCAACTTCAGACCATCAAAGTTGCTCGGTGTACAATTTTTATTGTTCTTGTATGTCCAATTTTATGAGTATAAGCTTCATAGATTATTTCGATGCCAAAACAGTAACATTCTATTACAAATGGACGAAACCGTTAAAATCTCCTCCATAGAGAGAGTTGAGAAACTTCGGACCATCAAAGTTGCTCGGTGTAAAATTTTTATTGTTCTTCTATGTCAAATTTTACGAGTATAAGCTTCATAGATTATTTCGATGCCAAAACACCAACTTTCTATGACAAATGGACAAAACCGTTAAAAGCACCTCCGTAGAGAGAGTTGAGCAACTTCGGACCATCAAAGTTGCTCGGTGTACAATTTTTATTGTTCTTGTACGTCAAATTTTATGAGTATAAGCTTCATAGATTATTTCGATGACAAAACACCAACTTTCTATTACAAATAGACAAAACCGTTAAAAGCTCCTCCATAGAGAGAGTTGAGCAACTTCGGACCATCAAAGTTGCTCGGTCTACAATTTTTATTGTTCTTGTATGTCAAATTTTATGAGTATAAGCTTCATAGATTATTTCGATGCCAAAACACCAGCTTTCTATGACAAATGGACAAAACCGTTAAAGGCTCATCCATAGAGAGAGTTGAGCAACTTCGGACTATCAAAGTTGCGCGGGATAGACTTTTTATTGTTCTTATATGTCAACTTTTACGAGTATAAGCTTGCTAGATTATTTCGATGCCAAAACACCAGCTTTCTATGACAAATGGACAAAACCGTTAAAAGTTCCTCCATAGAGAGAGTTGAGCAACTTCAGACCATCAAAGTTGCTCGGTGTACAATTTTTATTGTTCTTGTATGTCCAATTTTATGAGTATAAGCTTCATAGATTATTTCGATGCCAAAACAGTAACATTCTATTACAAATGGACGAAACCGTTAAAATCTCCTCCATAGAGAGAGTTGAGAAACTTCGGACCATCAAAGTTGCTCGGTGTACAATTTTTATTGTTCTTCTATGTCAAATTTTACGAGTATAAGTTTCATAGATTATTTCGATGCCAAAACACCAACTTTCTATTACAAATGGACGAAACCGTTAAAAGCTCTTCCATAGAGAGAGTTGAGAAACTTCGGACCATCAAAGTTGCTCGGTGTACAATTTTTATTGTTCTTATATGTCAAATTTTAGGAGTATAAGTTTCCTAGATTATTTCGATGCCAAAACACCAGCTTTCTATGACAAATGGACAAAACCGTTAAAAGTTCCTCCATAGAGAGAGTTGAGCAACTTCCGACCATCAAAGTTGCTCGGTGTACAATTTTTATTGTTCTTGTATGTCCAATTTTATGAGTATAAGCTTCATAGATTATTTCGATGCCAAAACAGTAACATTCTATTACAAATGGACGAAACCGTTAAAATCTCCTCCATAGAGAGAGTTGAGAAACTTCAGACCATCAAAGTTGCTCGGTGTACAATTTTTATTGTTCTTGTATGTCAAATTTTACGAGTATAAGCTTCATAGATTATTTCGATGCCAAAACACCAACTTTCTATGACAAATGGACAAAACCGTTAAAAGCACCTCCGTAGAGAGAGTTGAGCAACTTCGGACCATCAAAGTTGCTCGGTGTACAATTTTTATTGTTCTTGTACGTCAAATTTTATGAGTATAAGCTTCATAGATTATTTCGATGACAAAACACCAACTTTCTATTATAAATGGACAAAACCGTTAACAGCTCCTCCATAGAGAGAGTTGAGCAACTTCGGACCATCAAAGTTGCTCGGTCTACAATTTTTATTGTTCTTGTATGTCAAATTTTATGAGTATAAGCTTCATAGATTATTTCGATGCCAAAACACCAACTTTCTATGACAAATAGACAAAACTGTCAAAAGCTCCTCCATAGAGAGAGTTGAGCAACTTCGGACGATCAAAGTTGCTCGGTCTAGAATTTTTATTGTTCTTGTATGTCAAATTTTATGAGTATAAGCTTCATAGATTATTTCAATGCCAAAACACCGACTTTTTATGGCAAATGGACAAAATCGTTAAAAGCTCCTCCATAGAGAGAGTTGAGCAACTTCGGACTATCAAAGTTGCTCGGGATACACTTTTTGTTGTTCTTATATGTCAAATTTTATGAGTATAAGCTTGCTAGATTATTTCGATGCCAAAACACCAGCTTTCTATGACAAATGGACAAAACCGTTAAAAGTTCCTCCATAGAGAGAGTTGAGCAACTTCAGACCATCAAAGTTGCTCGGTGTACAATTTTTATTGTTCTTGTATGTCCAATTTTATGAGTATAAGCTTCATAGATTATTTCGATGCCAAAACAGTAACATTCTATTACAAATGGACGAAACCGTTAAAATCTCCTCCATAGAGAGAGTTGAGAAACTTCGGACCATCAAAGTTGCTCGGTGTAAAATTTTTATTGTTCTTCTATGTCAAATTTTACGAGTATAAGCTTCATAGATTATTTCGATGCCAAAACACCAACTTTCTATGACAAATGGACAAAACCGTTAAAAGCACCTCCGTAGAGAGAGTTGAGCAACTTCGGACCATCAAAGTTGCTCGGTGTACAATTTTTATTGTTCTTGTACGTCAAATTTTATGAGTATAAGCTTCATAGATTATTTCGATGACAAAACACCAACTTTCTATTACAAATGGACAAAACCGTTAAAAGCTCCTCCATAGAGAGAGTTGAGCAACTTCGGACCATCAAAGTTGCTCGGTCTACAATTTTTATTGTTCTTGTATGTCAAATTTTATGAGTATAAGCTTCATAGATTATTTCGATGCCAAAACACCAGCTTTCTATGACAAATGGACAAAACCGTTAAAGGCTCATCCATAGAGAGAGTTGAGCAACTTCGGACTATCAAAGTTGCGCGGGATAGACTTTTTATTGTTCTTATATGTCAACTTTTACGAGTATAAGCTTGCTAGATTATTTCGATGCCAAAACACCAGCTTTCTATGACAAATGGACAAAACCGTTAAAAGTTCCTCCATAGAGAGAGTTGAGCAACTTCAGACCATCAAAGTTGCTCGGTGTACAATTTTTATTGTTCTTGTATGTCCAATTTTATGAGTATAAGCTTCATAGATTATTTCGATGCCAAAACAGTAACATTCTATTACAAATGGACGAAACCGTTAAAATCTCCTCCATAGAGAGAGTTGAGAAACTTCGGACCATCAAAGTTGCTCGGTGTACAATTTTTATTGTTCTTCTATGTCAAATTTTACGAGTATAAGCTTCATAGATTATTTCGATGCCAAAACACCAACTTTCTATGACAAATGGACAAAACCGTTAAAAGCACCTCCGTAGAGAGAGTTGAGCAACTTCGGACCATCAAAGTTGCTCGGTGTACAATTTTTATTGTTCTTGTACGTCAAATTTTATGAGTATAAGCTTCATAGATTATTTCGATGACAAAACACCAACTTTCTATTACAAATGGAGAAAACCGTTAAAAGCTCCTCCATAGAGAGAGTTGAGCAACTTCGGACCATCAAAGTTGCTCGGTTTACAATTTTTATTATTCTTATATGTCAAATTTTAGGAGTATAAACTTCCTAGATTATTTCGTTGCCAAAACACAGACTTTCTATGAAAAATGGAGAAAACCGTTAAAAGCTCCTCCATAGAGAGAGTTGAGCAACTTCGGACTATCAAAGTTGCTCTGGATTGACTTTTTACTGTTCTTATATGTCAAATTTTACGAGTATAAGCTTCCTAGATTATTTCGATGCCAAAACACCAACTTTCTATGACAAATGGACAAAACCGTTAAAAGCTTCTCTATAGAGAGAGTTCAGCAAATTCGGACCATCAAAGTGGCTCGGTGTACAATTTTTATTGTTCTTATATGTCAAATTTTATTAGTATAAGCTTCATAGATTATTTCGATGCCAAAACACCAACTTTCTATGGCAAATGGAGGAAACCGTTAAAAGCTCCTCCATAAATAGAGTTGAGCAACTTCGGACTATCAAAGTTGCTCGGGATAGACTTTTTATTGTACTTCTATGTCAAATTTTACGAGTATAAGCTTCCTATATTATTTCGATGCCAAAACACCAACTTTCTATGACAAATGGACAAAACCGTTAAAAACTCCTCCATAAAGGGAGTTCATCAACTTCGGACCATCAAAGTTGCTCGGTGTACAATTTTTTTTGTTCTTGTATGTCAAATTTTATGAGTATAAGCTTCATAGATTATTTCGATTCCAATACACCAACTTTTTATTATAAATGGACGAAACCGTTAAAAGCTCCTCTATAGAGAGAGTTGAGCAATTTCGGACCATCAAAGTTGCTTGGTGTACAATTTTTATTGTTCTTATATGTCAAATTTTATGAGTATAAGCTTCATAGATTATTTCGGTGGCAAAACACCAACTTTCTATTACAAATGGACAAAACCGTTAAAAGCTCCTCCATAGAGAGAGTTGAGCAACTTCGGACCATCAAAGTTGCTCGGTCTACAATTTTTATTGTTCTTGTATGTCAAATTTTATGAGTATAAGCTTCATAGATTATTTCGATGCCAAAACACCAGCTTTCTATGACAAATGGACAAAACCGTTAAAGGCTCATCCATAGAGAGAGTTGAGCAACTTCGGACTATCAAAGTTGCTCGGGATAGACTTTTTATTGTTCTTATATGTCAAATTTTACGAGTATAAGCTTGCTAGATTATTTCGATGCCAAAACACCAGCTTTCTATGACAAGTGGACAAAACCGTTAAAAGTTCCTCCATAGAGAGAGTTGAGCAACTTCAGACCATCAAAGTTGCTCGGTGTACAATTTTTATTGTTCTTGTATGTCCAATTTTATGAGTATAAGCTTCATAGATTATTTCGATGCCAAAACAGTAACATTCTATTACAAATGGACGAAACCGTTAAAATCTCCTCCATAGAGAGAGTTGAGAAACTTCGGACCATCAAAGTTGCTCGGTGTACAATTTTTATTGTTCTTCTATGTCAAATTTTATGAGTATAAGCTTCATAGATTGTTTCGATGCCAAAACACCAACTTTCTATGACAAATAGACAAAACTGTCAAAAGCTCCTCCATAGAGAGAGTTGAGCAACTTCGGACCATCAAAGTTTCTCGATCTAGAATTTTTATTGTTCTTGTATGTCAAATTTTATGAGTATAAGCTTCATAGATTATTTCAATGCCAAAACACCGACTTTTTATGGCAAATGGACAAAATCGTTAAAAGCTCCTCCATAGAGAGAGTTGAGCAACTTCGGACTATCAAAGTTGCTCGGGATACACTTTTTGTTGTTCTTATATGTCAAATTTTATGAGTATAAGCTTGCTAGATTATTTCGATGCCAAAACACCAGCTTTCTATGACAAATGGACAAAACCGTTAAAAGTTCCTCCATAGAGAGAGTTGAGCAACTTCAGACCATCAAAGTTGCTCGGTGTACAATTTTTATTGTTCTTGTATGTCCAATTTTATGACTATAAGCTTCATAGATTATTTCGATGCCAAAACAGTAACATTCTATTACAAATGGACGAAACCGTTAAAATCTCCTCCATAGAGAGAGTTGCGAAACTTCGGACCATCAAAGTTGCTCGGTGTACAATTTTTATTGTTCTTCTATGTCAAATTTTACGAGTATAAGCTTCATAGATTATTTCGATGCCAAAATACCAACTTTCTATGACAAATGGACAAAACCGTTAAAAGCACCTCCGTAGAGAGAGTTGAGAAACTTCGGACCATCAAAGTTGCTCGGTGTACAATTTTTATTGTTCTTGTACGTCAAATTTTACGAGTATAAGCTTCATAGATTATTTCGATGCCAAAACACCAACTTTCTATGACAAATGGACAAAACCGTTAAAAGCACCTCCGTAGAGAGAGTTGAGCAACATCGGACCATCAAAGTTGCTCGGTGTACAATTTTTATTGTTCTTGTACGTCAAACTTTATGAGTATAAGCTTCATAGATTATTTCGATGACAAAACACCAACTTTCTATTACAAATGGACAAAACCGTTAAAAGCTCCTCCATAGAGAGAGTTGAGCAACTTCGGACCATCAAAGTTGCTCGGTCTACAATTTTTATTGTTCTTGTATGTCAAATTTTATGAGTATAAGCTTCATAGATTATTTCGATGCCAAAACACCAGCTTTCTATGACAAATGGACAAAACCGTTAAAGGCTCATCCATAGAGAGAGTTGAGCAACTTCGGACTATCAAAGTTGCTCGGGATAGACTTTTTATTGTTCTTATATGTCAAATTTTACGAGTATAAGCTTGCTAGATTATTTCGATGCCAAAACACCAGCTTTCTATGACAAATGGACAAAACCGTTAAAAGTTCCTCCATAGAGAGAGTTGAGCAACTTCAGACCATCAAAGTTGCTCGGTGTACAATTTTTATTGTTCTTGTATGTCCAATTTTATGAGTATAAGCTTCATAGATTATTTCGATGCCAAAACAGTAACATTCTATTACAAATGGACGAAACCGTTAAAATCTCCTCCATAGAGAGAGTTGAGAAACTTCGGACCATCAAAGTTGCTCGGTGTACAATTTTTATTGTTCTTCTATGTCAAATTTTACGAGTATAAGTTTCATAGATTATTTCGATGCCAAAACACCAACTTTCTATTACAAATGGACGAAACCGTTAAAAGCTCTTCCATAGAGAGAGTTGAGAAACTTCGGACCATCAAAGTTGCTCGGTGTACAATTTTTATTGTTCTTATATGTCAAAATTTAGGAGTATAAGTTTCCTAGATTATTTCGATGCCAAAACACCAACTTTCTATAACAAATAGACAAAACCGTCAAAAGGTCCTCCATAGAGAGAGTTGAGCAACTTCGGACCATCAAAGTTGCTCGGTCTACAATTTTTCTTGTTCTTGTATGTCAAATTTTATGAGTATAAGCTTCATAGATTATTTCGATGCCAAAACACCAACTTTCTATTACAAATGGACGAAACCGTTAAAAGCTCTTCCATAGAGAGAGTTGAGCAACTTCGGACCATCAAAGTTGCTCGGTTTACAATTTTTATTGTTCTTATATGTCAAATTTTAGGAGTATAAGTTTCCTAGATTATTTCGATGCCAAAACACCAACTTTCTATGACAAATGGAGAAAACCGTTAAAAGCTGCTCCATAGAGAGATTTGAGAAAATTCGGACTATCAAAGTTGCTCTGGATTGACTTTTTATTGTTCTTATATGTAAAATTTTACGAGTATAAGCTTGCTAGATTATTTCGATGCCAAAACACCAACTTTCTATGACAAATGGACAAAACCGTTAAAAGCATCTCCATAGAGAGAGTTCAGCAAATTCGGACCATCAAAGTGGCTCGGTGTACAATTTTTATTGTTCTTATATGTCAAATTTTATGAGTATAAGCTTCATAGATTATTTCGATGCCAAAACACCAACTTTCTATTACAAATGGACGAAACCGTTAAAAGCTCCTCCATAGAGAGAGTTGAGCAACTTCGGACCATCAAAGTTGCTCGGTGTACATTTTTTATTGTTCTTACGAGTATAAGTTTCATAGATTATTTCGATGCCAAAACACCAACTTTCTATGACAAATGGATGAAACCGTTAAAAGCTCCTCCATAGAGAGAGTTGAGCAACTTCGGACTATTAAAGTTACTCGGTGTACAATTTTTATTATTCTTCTATGTCAAATTTTATGAGTATAAGCTTCATAGATGATTTCGATGCCAAAACACCAACTTTCTATGACAAATAGACAAAACCGTCAAAAGCTCCTCCATAGAGAGAGTTGAGCAACTTCGGACCATCAAAGTTGCTCGGTCTACAATTTTTATTGTTCTTGTATGTCAAATTTTATGAGTATAAGCTTCATAGATTATTTCGATGCCAAAACACCAACTTTCTATTACAAATGGACAAAACCGTTAAAGGCTCATCCATAGAGAGAGTTGAGCAACTTCGGACCATCAAAGTTGCTCGGTTTACAATTTTTATTATTCTTATATGTCAAATTTTAGGAGTATAAACTTCCTAGATTATTTCGATGCCAAAACACAGACTTTCTATGAAAAATGGAGAAAACCGTTAAAAGCTCCTCCATAGAGAGAGTTGAGCAACTTCGGACTATCAAAGTTGCTCTGGATTGACTTTTTACTGTTCTTATATGTCAAATTTTACGAGTATAAGCTTCCTAGATTATTTCGATGCCAAAACACCAACTTTCTATGACAAATGGACAAAACCGTTAAAAGCTTCTCCATAGAGAGAGTTCAGCAAATTCGGACCATCAAAGTGGCTCGGTGTACAATTTTTATTGTTCTTATATGTCAAATTTTATTAGTATAAGCTTCATAGATTATTTCGATGCCAAAACACCAACTTTCTATGGCAAATGGAGGAAACCGTTAAAAGCTCCTCCATAAATAGAGTTGAGCAACTTCGGACTATCAAAGTTGCTCGGGATAGACTTTTTATTGTACTTCTATGTCAAATTTTACGAGTATAAGCTTCCTATATTATTTCGATGGCAAAACACCAACTTTCTATGACAAATGGACAAAACCGTTAAAAACTCCTCCATAAAGGGAGTTCATCAACTTCGGACCATCAAAGTTGCTCGGTGTACAATTTTTTTTGTTCTTGTATGTCAAATTTTATGAGTATAAGCTTCATAGATTATTTCTATTCCAATACACCAACTTTTTACTATAAATGGACGAAACCGTTAAAAGCTCCTCTATAGAGAGAGTTGAGCAATTTCGGACCATCGAAGTTGCTTGGTGTACAATTTTTATTGTTCTTATATGTCAAATTTTATGAGTATAAGCTTCATAGATTATTTCGGTGGCAAAACACCAACTTTCTATTACAAATGGACAAAACCGTTAAAAGCTCCTCCATAGAGAGAGTTGAGCAACTTCGGACCATCAAAGTTGCTCGGTCTACAATTTTTATTGTTCTTGTATGTCAAATTTTATGAGTATAAGCTTCATAGATTATTTCGATGCCAAAACACCAGCTTTCTATGACAAATGGACAAAACCGTTAAAGGCTCATCCATAGAGAGAGTTGAGCAACTTCGGACTATCAAAGTTGCTCGGGATAGACTTTTTATTGTTCTTATATGTCAAATTTTACGAGTATAAGCTTGCTAGATTATTTCGATGCCAAAACACCAGCTTTCTATGACAAGTGGACAAAACCGTTAAAAGTTCCTCCATAGAGAGAGTTGAGCAACTTCAGACCATCAAAGTTGCTCGGTGTACAATTTTTATTGTTCTTGTATGTCCAATTTTATGAGTATAAGCTTCATAGATTATTTCGATGCCAAAACAGTAACATTCTATTACAAATGGACGAAACCGTTAAAATCTCCTCCATAGAGAGAGTTGAGAAACTTCGGACCATCAAAGTTGCTCGGTGTACAATTTTTATTGTTCTTCTATGTCAAATTTTACGAGTATAAGTTTCATAGATTATTTCGATGCCAAAACACCAACTTTCTATTACAAATGGACGAAACCGTTAAAAGCTCTTCCATAGAGAGAGTTGAGAAACTTCGGACCATCAAAGTTGCTCGGTGTACAATTTTTATTGTTCTTATATGTCAAATTTTAGGAGTATAAGTTTCCTAGATTATTTCGATGCCAAAACACCTACTTTCTATAACAAATAGACAAAACCGTCAAAAGGTCCTCCATAGAGAGAGTTGAGCAACTTCGGACCATCAAAGTTGCTCGGTCTACAATTTTTCTTGTTCTTGTATGTCAAATTTTATGAGTATAAGCTTCATAGATTATTTCGATGCCAAAACACCAACTTTCTATTACAAATGGACGAAACCGTTAAAAGCTCTTCCATAGAGAGAGTTGAGCAACTTCGGACCATCAAAGTTGCTCGGTTTACAATTTTTATTGTTCTTATATGTCAAATTTTAGGAGTATAAGTTTCCTAGATTATTTCGATGCCAAAACACTAACTTTCTATGACAAATGGAGAAAACCGTTAAAAGCTGCTCCATAGAGAGATTTGAGAAAATTCGGACTATCAAAGTTGCTCTGGATTGACTTTTTATTGTTCTTATATGTAAAATTTTACGAGTATAAGCTTGCTAGATTATTTCGATGCCAAAACACCAACTTTCTATGACAAATGGACAAAACCGTTAAAAGCATCTCCATAGAGAGAGTTCAGCAAATTCGGACCATCAAAGTGGCTCGGTGTACAATTTTTATTGTTCTTATATGTCAAATTTTATGAGTATAAGCTTCATAGATTATTTCGATGCCAAAACACCAACTTTCTATTACAAATGGACGAAACCGTTAAAAGCTCCTCCATAGAGAGAGTTGAGCAACTTCGGACCATCAAAGTTGCTCGGTGTACATTTTTTATTGTTCTTACGAGTATAAGTTTCATAGATTATTTCGATGCCAAAACACCAACTTTCTATGACAAATGGATGAAACCGTTAAAAGCTCCTCCATAGAGAGAGTTGAGCAACTTCGGACTATTAAAGTTACTCGGTGTACAATTTTTATTATTCTTCTATGTCAAATTTTATGAGTATAAGCTTCATAGATGATTTCGATGCCAAAACACCAACTTTCTATGACAAATAGACAAAACCGTCAAAAGCTCCTCCATAGAGAGAGTTGAGCAACTTCGGACCATCAAAGTTGCTCGGTCTACAATTTTTATTGTTCTTGTATGTCAAATTTTATGAGTATAAGCTTCATAGATTATTTCGATGCCAAAACACCAACTTTCTATTACAAATGGACAAAACCGTTAAAGGCTCATCCATAGAGAGAGTTGAGCAACTTCGGACCATCAAAGTTGCTCGGTTTACAATTTTTATTATTCTTATATGTCAAATTTTAGGAGTATAAACTTCCTAGATTATTTCGATGCCAAAACACAGACTTTCTATAAAAAATGGAGAAAACCGTTAAAAGCTCCTCCATAGAGAGAGTTGAGCAACTTCGGACTATCAAAGTTGCTCTGGATTGACTTTTTACTGTTCTTATATGTCAAATTTTACGAGTATAAGCTTCCTAGATTATTTCGATGCCAAAACACCAACTTTCTATGACAAATGGACAAAACCGTTAAAAGCTTCTCCATAGAGAGAGTTCAGCAAATTCGGACCATCAAAGTGGCTCGGTGTACAATTTTTATTGTTCTTATATGTCAAATTTTATTAGTATAAGCTTCATAGATTATTTCGATGCCAAAACACCAACTTTCTATGGCAAATGGAGGAAACCGTTAAAAGCTCCTCCATAAATAGAGTTGAGCAACTTCGGACTATCAAAGTTGCTCGGGATAGACTTTTTATTGTACTTCTATGTCAAATTTTACGAGTATAAGCTTCCTATATTATTTCGATGCCAAAACACCAACTTTCTATGACAAATGGACAAAACCGTTAAAAACTCCTCCATAAAGGGAGTTCATCAACTTCGGACCATCAAAGTTGCTCGGTGTACAATTTTTTTTGTTCTTGTATGTCAAATTTTATGAGTATAAGCTTCATAGATTATTTCGATTCCAATACACCAACTTTTTACTATAAATGGACGAAACCGTTAAAAGCTCCTCTATAGAGAGAGTTGAGCAATTTCGGACCATCAAAGTTGCTTGGTGTACAATTTTTATTGTTCTTATATGTCAAATTTTATGAGTATAAGCTTCATAGATTATTTCGGTGGCAAAACACCAACTTTCTATTACAAATGGACAAAACCGTTAAAAGCTCCTCCATAGAGAGAGTTGAGCAACTTCGGACCATCAAAGTTGCTCGGTCTACAATTTTTATTGTTCTTGTATGTCAAATTTTATGAGTATAAGCTTCATAGATTATTTCGATGCCAAAACACCAGCTTTCTATGACAAATGGACAAAACCGTTAAAGGCTCATCCATAGAGAGAGTTGAGCAACTTCGGACCATCAAAGTTGCTCGGTGTACAATTTTTATTGTTCTTGTATGTAAAATTTTATGAGTATAAGCTTCATAGATTATTTCGATGCCAAAACATCAACTTTCTATAATAAATGGACGAAACCGTTAAAAGCTCCTCCATAGAGAGAGTTGAGCAACTTCGGATCATCAAAGTTGCTCGGTGTACAATTTTTATCGTTCTTGTATGTAAAATTTTATGAGTATAAGCTTCATAGATTATTTCGATGCCAAAACACCAACTTCCTATTACAAATGGACGAAACCGTTAAAAGCTCCTCCATAGAGAGATTTGAGCAACTTCGGACCATCAAAGTTGCTCGGTGTACAATTTTTATTGTTCTTATAAGTCAAATTTTATGAATATAAGCTTCATAGATTATTTCGATGACAAAACTCCAACTTTCTATGAAAAATTTTCAAAACCCTTAAAAGCTTCTCAATAGAGAGAGTTGAGCAACTTCATACCATCAAAGTTGCTCGGTGTGCAATTTTTATTGTTCTTATATGTCAAATTTTATGAGTATAAGCTTCATAGATTATTTCGTTGCCAAAACAACAACTTTCTATTACAAATGAACGAAACCGTTAAAAGCTCCTCCATAGAAAGAATTGAGCAACTTCGACCATCAAAGTTGCTCGATGTACAATTTTTATTGTTCTTATATGTCAAATTTTATGAGTATAAGCTTCATAGATTATTTCGATGCCAAAACACCAACTTTCTATGACAAATAGACAAAACCGTTAAAAGCTCCTCCATAGAGAGAGTTGAGCAACTTCGGACCATCAAAGTTGCTCGGTCTACAATTTTTATTGTTCTTGTATGTCAAATTTTATGAGTATAAGCTTCATAGATTATTTCGATGCCAAAACTCCAACTTTCTATGACAAATTTTCAAAACCTCTAAAAGCTCGTCAATAGAGAGAGTTGAGCAACTTCGGAACATCAAAGTTGCTCGGTGTAAAATTTTTATTGTTCTTGTATGTCAAATTTTATGAGTATAAGCTTCATAGATTATTTCGATGCCAAAACACCAACTTTCTATCGCAAATGGAGGAAACCATTAAAAGCTCCTCCATAAAGAGAGTCGATCAACTTCGGACCATCAAATTTGCTCGGTGTACAATTTTTTTTGTTCTTGTACGTCAAATTTTATGAGTATAAGCTTCATAGATTATTTCGATTCCAAAACACCAACTTTTTATTACAAATGGACGAAACCGTTAAAAACTCCTCTATAGAGAGAGTTGAGCAATTTCGGACCATCAAATTTGCTCGGTGCACAATTTTTATTGTTCTTATTTGTCAAATTTTATGAGTATAAGCTTCATAGATTATTTCGATGCCAAAACACCAACTTTCTATTACAAATGGACGAAACCGTTAAAAGCTCTTCCATAGAGAGAGTTGATCAACTTCAAACCATCAAAGTTGCTCGGTGTACAATTTTTATTGTTCTTATATGTCAAATTTTATGAGTATAAGCTTCATAGATTATTTCGATGCCAAAACACCAACTTTCTATTACAAATGGACGAAACCGTTAAAAGCTCCTCCATAGAGAGATTTGAGCAACTTCGGACCATCAAAGTTGCTCGGTGTACAATTTTTATTGTTCTTATAAGTCAAATTTTAGGAATATAAGCTTCATAGATTATTTCGATGACAAAACTCCAACTTTCTATGAAAAATTTTCAAAACCTTTAAAAGCTTCTCAATAGAGAGAGTTGAGCAACTTCATACCATCAAAGTTGCTCGGTGTGCAATTTTTATTGTTCTTATATGTCAAATTTTATGAGTATAAGCTTCATAGATTATTTCGTTGCCAAAACAACAACTTTCTATTACAAATGAACGAAACCGTTAAAAGCTCCTCCATAAAAAGAATTGAGCAACTTCGGACCATCAAAGTTGCTCGATGTACAATTTTTATTGTTCTTATATGTCAAATTTTATGAGTATAAGCTTCATAGATTATTTCGATGCCAAAACACCAACTTTCTATGACAAATAGACAAAACCGTTAAAAGCTCCTCCATAGAGAGAGTTGAGCAACTTCGGACCATCAAAGTTGCTCGGTCTACAATTTTTATTGTTCTTGTATGTCAAATTTTATGAGTATAAGCTTCATAGATTATTTCGATGCCAAAACTCCAACTTTCTATGACAAATTTTCAAAACCTCTAAAAGCTCGTCAATAGAGAGAGTTGAGCAACTTCGGAACATCAAAGTTGCTCGGTGTAAAATTTTTATTGTTCTTGTATGTCAAATTTTATGAGTATAAGCTTCATAGATTATTTCGATGCCAAAACACCAACTTTCTATCGCAAATGGAGGAAACCATTAAAAGCTCCTCCATAAAGAGAGTCGATCAACTTCGGACCATCAAAGTTGCTCGGTGTACAATTTTTTTTGTTCTTGTATGTCAAATTTTATGAGTATAAGCTTCATAGATTATTTCGATTCCAAAACAGCAACTTTTTATTACAAATGGACGAAACCGTTAAAAGCTCCTCTATAGAGAGAGTTGAGCAATTTCGGACCATCAAATTTGCTCGGTGCACAATTTTTATTGTTCTTATATGTCAAATTTTATGAGTATAAGCTTCATAGATTATTTCGATGCTAAAACACCAACTTTCTATAATAAATGGACGAAACCGTTAAAAGCTCCTCCATAAAGAGAGTTGAGCAACTTCGGATCATCAAAGTTGCTCGGTGTACAATTTTTATTGTTCTTGTATGTAAAATTTTATGAGTATAAGCTTCATAGATTATTTCGATGCCAAAACATCAACTTTCTATAATAAATGAACGAAACCGTTAAAAGCTCCTCCATAGAGAGATTTGAGCAACTTCGGACCATCAAAGTTGCTCGGTGTACAATTTTTATTGTTCTTGTATGTAAAATTTTATGAGTATAAGCTTCATAGATTATTTCGATGCCAAACCACCAACTTTATATTACAAATGGACGAAACCGTTAAAAGCTCCTCCATAGAGAGATTTGAGCAACTTCGGACCATCAAAGTGGCTCGGTGTACAATTTTTATTGTTCTTATAAGTCAAATTTTATGAATATAAGCTTCATAGATTATTTCGATGCCAAAACACCAACTTTCTATGACAAATTTTCAAAAACTTTAAAAGCTCCTCCATAGAGAGAGTTGAGCAACTTCGGATCATCAAAGTTGCTCGGTCTACAATTTTTATTGTTCTTGTATGTCAAATTTTATGAGTATAAGGTTCATAGATTATTTCGATGCCAAAACACCAACTTTCTATGAAATTTTTTCAAAACTTTTAAAAGCTCCTCAATAGAGAGAGTGGAGCAACTTCGGACCATCAAAGTTGCTCGTTGTACAATTTTTATTGTTCTTGTATGTCAAATTTTATGAGTATAAGCTTCATAGATTATTTCGATGCCAAAACGACAACTTTCTATTACAAATGGACGAAACCATTAAAAGCTCCTCCATGGAGAGAGTTGAGCAACTTCATACCATCAAAGTTGCTCGGTGTGCAATTTTTATTGTTCTTATATGTCAAATTTTATGAGTATAAGCTTCATAGATTATTTCGATGCTAAAACACCAACTTTCTAAAATAAATGGACGAAATCGTTAAAAGCTCCTCCATAAAGAGAGTTGAGCAACTTCGGACCATCAAAGTTGCTCGGTGTACCATTTTTATTGTTCTTGTATGTAAAATTTTATGAGTATAAGCTTCATAGATTATTTCGATGCCAAAACATCAACTTTCTATAATAAATGGACGAAACCGTTAAAAGCTCCTCCATAGAGAGATTTGAGCAACTTCGGACCATCAAAGTTGCTCGGTGTACAATTTTTATTGTTCTTGTATGTAAAATTTTATGAGTATAAGCTTCATAGATTATTTCGATGCCAAACCACCAACTTTCTATTACAAATGGACGAAACCGTTAAAAGCTCCTCCATAGAGAGATTTGAGCAACTTCGGACCATCAAAGTTGCTCGGTGTACAATTTTTATTGTTCTTATAAGTCAAATTTTATGAATATAAGCTTCATAGATTATTTCGATGCCAAAACACCAACTTTTTATGACAAATTTTCAAAAACTTTAAAAGCTCCTCCATAGAGAGAGTTGGGCAACTTCGGACCATCAAAGTTGCTCGGTCTACAATTTTTATTGTTCTTGTATGTCAAATTTTATGAGTATAAGGTTCATAGATTATTTCGATGCCAAAACACCAACTTTCTATGAAATTTTTTCAAAACTTTTAAAAGCTCCTCAATAGAGAGAGTGGAGCAACTTCGGACCATCAAAGTTGCTCGGTGTACAATTTTTATTGTTCTTGTATGTCAAATTTTATGAGTATAAGCTTCATTGATTATTTCGATGCCAAAACGACAACTTTCTTTTACAGATGGACGAAACCATTAAAAGCTCCTCCATGGAGAGAGTTGAGCAACTTCATACCATCAAAGTTGCTCGGTGTGCAATTTTTATTGTTCTTATATGTCAAATTTTATGAGTATAAGCTTCATAGATTATTTCGTTGCCAAAACAACAACTTTCTATTACAACTGAACGAAACCGTTAAAAGCTCCTCCATAGAAAGAATTGAGCAACTTCGGACCATCAAAGTTGCTCGATGTACAATTTTTATTGTTCTTATATGTCAAATTTTATGAGTATAAGCTTCATAGATTATTTCGATGCCAAAACACCTACTTTCTATGACAAATAGACAAAACCGTTAAAAGCCCCTCCATAGAGAGAGTTGAGCAACTTCGGACCATCAAAGTTGGTCGGTCTACAATTTTTATTGTTCTTGTATGTCAAATTTTATGAGTATAAGCTTCATAGATTATTTCGATGCCAAAACTCCAACTTTCTATGACAAATTTTCAAAACCTTTAAAAGCTCGTCAATAGAGAGAGTTGAGCAACTTCGGAACATCAAAGTTGCTCGGTGTACAATTTTTATTGTTCTTGTATGTCAAATTTTATGAGTATAAGCTTCATAGATTATTTCGATGCCAAAACGACAACTTTCTATTACAAATGGACGAAACCGTTAAAAGCTCCTCCATAGAGAGAGTTGATCAACTTCAAACCATCAAAGTTGCTCGGTGTACAATTTTTATTGTTCTTATATGTCAAATTTTATGAGTATAAGCTTCATAGATTATTTCGATGCTAAAACACCAACTTTCTAAAATAAATGGACGAAACCGTTAAAAGCTCCTCCATAAAGAGAGTTGAGCAACTTCGGACCATCAAAGTTGCTCGGTGTACCATTTTTATTGTTCTTGTATGTAAAATTTTATGAGTATAAGCTTCATAGATTATTTCGATGCCAAAACATCAACTTTCTATAATAAATGGACGAAACCGTTAAAAGCTCCTCCATAGAGAGATTTGAGCAACTTCGGACCATCAAAGTTGCTCGGTGTACAATTTTTATTGTTCTTGTATGTAAAATTTTATGAGTATAAGCTTCATAGATTATTTCGATGCCAAACCACCAACTTTCTATTACAAATGGACGAAACCGTTAAAAGCTCCTCCATAGAGAGATTTGAGCAACTTCGGACCATCAAAGTTGCTCGGTGTACAATTTTTATTGTTCTTATAAGTCAAATTTTATGAATATAAGCTTCATAGATTATTTCGATGCCAAAACACCAACTTTCTATGACAAATTTTCAAAAACTTTAAAAGCTCCTCCATAGAGAGAGTTGAGCAACTTCGGACCATCAAAGTTGCTCGGTCTACAATTTTTATTGTTCTTGTATGTCAAATTTTATGAGTATAAGGTTCATAGATTATTTCGATGCCAAAACACCAACTTTCTATGAAATTTTTTCAAAACTTTTAAAAGCTCCTCAATAGAGAGAGTGGAGCAACTTCGGACCATCAAAGTTGCTCGGTGTACAATTTTTATTGTTCTTGTATGTCAAATTTTATGAGTATAAGCTTCATAGATTATTTCGATGCCAAAACGACAACTTTCTATTACAAATGGACGAAACCATTAAAAGCTCATCCATGGAGAGCGTTGAGCAACTTCATACCATCAAAGTTGCTCGGTGTGCAATTTTTATTGTTCTTATATGTCAAATTTTATGAGTATAAGCTTCATAGATTATTTCGATGCTAAAACACCAACTTTCTAAAATAAATGGACGAAACCGTTAAAAGCTCCTCCATAAAGAGAGTTGAGCAACTTCGGACCATCAAAGTTGCTCGGTGTACCATTTTTATTGTTCTTGTATGTAAAATTTTATGAGTATAAGCTTCATAGATTATTTCGATGCCAAAACATCAACTTTCTATAATAAATGGACGAAACCGTTAAAAGCTCCACCATAGAGAGATTTGAGCAACTTCGGACCATCAAAGTTGCTCGGTGTACAATTTTTATTGTTCTTGTATGTAAAATTTTATGAGTATAAGCTTCATAGATTATTTCGATGCCAAACCACCAACTTTCTATTACAAATGGACGAAACCGTTAAAAGCTCCTCCATAGAGAGATTTGAGCAACTTCGGACCATCAAAGTTGCTCGGTGTACAATTTTTATTGTTCTTATAAGTCAAATTTTATGAATATAAGCTTCATAGATTATTTCGATGCCAAAACACCAACTTTCTATGACAAATTTTCAAAAACTTTAAAAGCTCCTCCATAGAGAGAGTTGAGCAACTTCGGACCATCAAAGTTGCTCGGTCTACAATTTTTATTGTTCTTGTATGTCAAATTTTATGAGTATAAGGTTCATAGATTATTTCGATGCCAAAACACCAACTTTCTATGAAATTTTTTCAAAACTTTTAAAAGCTCCTCAATAGAGAGAGTGGAGCAACTTCGGACCATCAAAGTTGCTCGGTGTACAATTTTTATTGTTCTTGTATGTCAAATTTTATGAGTATAAGCTTCATAGATTATTTCGATGCCAAAACGACAACTTTCTATTACAAATGGACGAAACCATTAAAAGCTCATCCATGGAGAGCGTTGAGCAACTTCATACCATCAAAGTTGCTCGGTGTGCAATTTTTATTGTTCTTATATGTCAAATTTTATGAGTATAAGCTTCATAGATTATTTCGATGCTAAAACACCAACTTTCTAAAATAAATGGACGAAACCGTTAAAAGCTCCTCCATAAAGAGAGTTGAGCAACTTCGGACCATCAAAGTTGCTCGGTGTACCATTTTTATTGTTCTTGTATGTAAAATTTTATGAGTATAAGCTTCATAGATTATTTCGATGCCAAAACATCAACTTTCTATAATAAATGGACGAAACCGTTAAAAGCTCCTCCATAGAGAGATTTGAGCAACTTCGGACCATCAAAGTTGCTCGGTGTACAATTTTTATTGTTCTTGTATGTAAAATTTTATGAGTATAAGCTTCATAGATTATTTCGATGCCAAACCACCAACTTTCTATTACAAATGGACGAAACCGTTAAAAGCTCCTCCATAGAGAGATTTGAGCAACTTCGGACTATCAAAGTTGCTCGGTGTACAATTTTTATTGTTCTTATAAGTCAAATTTTATGAATATAAGCTTCATAGATTATTTCGATGCCAAAACACCAACTTTTTATGACAAATTTTCAAAAACTTTAAAAGCTCCTCCATAGAGAGAGTTGGGCAACTTCGGACCATCAAAGTTGCTCGGTCTACAATTTTTATTGTTCTTGTATGTCAAATTTTATGAGTATAAGGTTCATAGATTATTTCGATGCCAAAACACCAACTTTCTATGAAATTTTTTCAAAACTTTTAAAAGCTCCTCAATAGAGAGAGTGGAGCAACTTCGGACCATCAAAGTTGCTCGGTGTACAATTTTTATTGTTCTTGTATGTCAAATTTTATGAGTATAAGGTTCATAGATTATTTCGATGCCAAAACACCAACTTTCTATGAAATTTTTTCAAAACTTTTAAAAGCTCCTCAATAGAGAGAGTGGAGCAACTTCGGACCATCAAAGTTGCTCGGTGTACAATTTTTATTGTTCTTGTATGTCAAATTTTATGAGTATAAGCTTCATAGATTATTTCGATGCCAAAACGACAACTTTCTATTACAAATGGACGAAACCATTAAAAGCTCCTCCATGGAGAGCGTTGAGCAACTTCATACCATCAAAGTTGCTCGGTGTGCAATTTTTATTGTTCTTATATGTCAAATTTTATGAGTATAAGCTTCATAGATTATTTCGATGCTAAAACACCAACTTTCTAAAATAAATGGACGAAACCGTTAAAAGCTCCTCCATAAAGAGAGTTGAGCAACTTCGGACCATCAAAGTTGCTCGGTGTACCATTTTTATTGTTCTTGTATGTAAAATTTTATGAGTATAAGCTTCATAGATTATTTCGATGCCAAAACATCAACTTTCTATAATAAATGGACGAAACCGTTAAAAGCTCCTCCATAGAGAGATTTGAGCAACTTCGGACCATCAAAGTTGCTCGGTGTACAATTTTTATTGTTCTTGTATGTAAAATTTTATGAGTATAAGCTTCATAGATTATTTCGATGCCAAACCACCAACTTTCTATTACAAATGGACGAAACCGTTAAAAGCTCCTCCATAGAGAGATTTGAGCAACTTCGGACTATCAAAGTTGCTCGGTGTACAATTTTTATTGTTCTTATAAGTCAAATTTTATGAATATAAGCTTCATAGATTATTTCGATGCCAAAACACCAACTTTTTATGACAAATTTTCAAAAACTTTAAAAGCTCCTCCATAGAGGGAGTTGGGCAACTTCGGACCATCAAAGTTGCTCGGTCTACAATTTTTATTGTTCTTGTATGTCAAATTTTATGAGTATAAGGTTCATAGATTATTTCGATGCCAAAACACCAACTTTCTATGAAATTTTTTCAAAACTTTTAAAAGCTCCTCAATAGAGAGAGTGGAGCAACTTCGGACCATCAAAGTTGCTCGGTGTACAATTTTTATTGTTCTTGTATGTCAAATTTTATGAGTATAAGCTTCATAGATTATTTCGATGCCAAAACGACAACTTTCTATTACAAATGGACGAAACCATTAAAAGCTCCTCCATGGAGAGAGTTGAGCAACTTCATACCATCAAAGTTGCTCGGTGTGCAATTTTTATTGTTCTTATATGTCAAATTTTATGAGTATAAGCTTCATAGATTATTTCGATTCCAAAACACCAACTTTTTATTACAAATGGACGAAACCGTTAAAAGCTCCTCTATAGAGAGAGTTGAGCAATTTCGGACCATCAAATTTGCTCGGTGTACAATTTTTATTGTTCTTATTTGTCAAATTTTATGAGTATAAGCTTCATAGATTATTTCGATGCCAAAACACCAACTTTCTATTACAAATGGACGAAACCGTTAAAAGCTCCTCCATAGAGAGAGTTGATCAACTTCAAACCATCAAAGTTGCTCGGTGTACAATTTTTATTGTTCTTATATGTCAAATTTTATGAGTATAAGCTTCATAGATTATTTCGATGCTAAAACACCAACTTTCTATAATAAATGGACGAAACCGTTAAAAGCTCCTCCATAAAGAGAGTTGAGCAACTTCGGACCATCAAAGTTGCTCGGTGTACCATTTTTATTGTTCTTGTATGTAAAATTTTATGAGTATAAGCTTCATAGATTATTTCGATGCCAAAACATCAACTTTCTATAATAAATGGACGAAACCGTTAAAAGCTCCTCCATAGAGAGATTTGAGCAACTTCGGACCATCAAAGTTGCTCGGTGTACAATTTTTATTGTTCTTGTATGTAAAATTTTATGAGTATAAGCTTCATAGATTATTTCGATGCCAAACCACCAACTTTCTATTACAAATGGACGAAACCGTTAAAAGCTCCTCCATAGAGAGATTTGAGCAACTTCGGACAATCAAAGTTGCTCGGTGTACAATTTTTATTGTTCTTATAAGTCAAATTTTATGAATATAAGCTTCATAGATTATTTCGATGCCAAAACACCAACTTTCTATGACAAATTTTCAAAAACTTTAAAAGCTCCTCCATAGAGAGAGTTGAGCAACTTCGGATCATCAAAGTTGCTCGGTCTACAATTTTTATTGTTCTTGTATGTCAAATTTTATGAGTATAAGGTTCATAGATTATTTCGATTCCAAAACACCAACTTTCTATGAAATTTTTTCAAAACTTTTAAAAGCTCCTCAATAGAGAGAGTGGAGCAACTTCGGACCATCAAAGTTGCTCGTTGTACAATTTTTATTGTTCTTGTATGTCAAATTTTATGAGTATAAGCTTCATAGATTATTTCGATGCCAAAACGACAACTTTCTATTACAAATGGACGAAACCATTAAAAGCTCCTCCATGGAGAGAGTTGAGCAACTTCATACCATCAAAGTTGCTCGGTGTGCAATTTTTATTGTTCTTATATGTCAAATTTTATGAGTATAAGCTTCATAGATTATTTCGATGCTAAAACACCAACTTTCTAAAATAAATGGACGAAACCGTTAAAAGCTCCTCCATAAAGAGAGTTGAGCAACTTCGGACCATCAAAGTTGCTCGGTGTACCATTTTTATTGTTCTTGTATGTAAAATTTTATGAGTATAAGCTTCATAGATTATTTCGATGCCAAAACATCAACTTTCTATAATAAATGGACGAAACCGTTAAAAGCTCCTCCATAGAGAGATTTGAGCAACTTCGGACCATCAAAGTTGCTCGGTGTACAATTTTTATTGTTCTTGTATGTAAAATTTTATGAGTATAAGCTTTATAGATTATTTCGATGCCAAACCACCAACTTTCTATTACAAATGGACGAAACCGTTAAAAGCTCCTCCATAGAGAGATTTGAGCAACTTTGGACCATCAAAGTTGCTCGGTGTACAATTTTTATTGTTCTTATAAGTCAAATTTTATGAATATAAGCTTCATAGATTATTTCGATGCCAAAACTCCAACTTTTTATGACAAATTTTCAAAAACTTTAAAAGCTCCTCCATAGAGAGAGTTGGGCAACTTCGGACCATCAAAGTTGCTCGGTCTACAATTTTTATTGTTCTTGTATGTCAAATTTTATGAGTATAAGGTTCATAGATTATTTCGATGCCAAAACACCAACTTTCTATGAAATTTTTTCAAAACTTTTAAAAGCTCCTCAATAGAGAGAGTGGAGCAACTTCGGACCATCAAAGTTGCTCGGTGTACAATTTTTATTGTTCTTGTATGTCAAATTTTATGAGTATAAGCTTCATTGATTATTTCGATGCCAAAACGACAACTTTCTATTACAAATGGACGAAACCATTAAAAGCTCCTCCATGGAGAGAGTTGAGCAACTTCATACCATCAAAGTTGCTCGGTGTGCAATTTTTATTGTTCTTATATGTCAAATTTTATGAGTATAAGCTTCATAGATTATTTCGTTGCCAAAACAACAACTTTCTATTACAACTGAACGAAACCGTTAAAAGCTCCTCCATAGAAAGAATTGAGCAACTTCGGACCATCAAAGTTGCTCGATGTACAATTTTTATTGTTCTTATATGTCAGATTTTATGAGTATAAGCTTCATAGATTATTTCGATGCCAAAACACCTACTTTCTATGACAAATAGACAAAACCGTTAAAAGCCCCTCCATAGAGAGAGTTGAGCAACTTCGGACCATCAAAGTTGGTCGGTCTACAATTTTTATTGTTCTTGTATGTCAAATTTTATGAGTATAAGCTTCATAGATTATTTCGATGCCAAAACTCCAACTTTCTATGACAAATTTTCAAAACCTTTAAAAGCTCGTCAATAGAGAGAGTTGAGCAACTTCGGAACATCAAAGTTGCTCGGTGTACAATTTTTATTGTTCTTGTATGTCAAATTTTATGAGTATAAGCTTCATAGATTATTTCGATGCCAAAACGACAACTTTCTATTACAAATGGACGAAACCGTTAAAAGCTCCTCCATAGAGAGAGTTGATCAACTTCAAACCATCAAAGTTGCTCGGTGTACAATTTTTATTGTTCTTATATGTCAAATTTTATGAGTATAAGCTTCATAGATTATTTCGATGCTAAAACACCAACTTTCTATAATAAATGGACGAAACCGTTAAAAGCTCCTCCATAAAGAGAGTTGAGCAACTTCGGACCATCAAAGTTGCTCGGTGTACCATTTTTATTGTTCTTGTATGTAAAATTTTATGAGTATAAGCTTCATAGATTATTTCGATGCCAAAACATCAACTTTCTATAATAAATGGACGAAACCGTTAAAAGCTCCTCCATAGAGAGATTTGAGCAACTTCGGACCATCAAAGTTGCTCGGTGTACAATTTTTATTGTTCTTGTATGTAAAGTTTTATGAGTATAAGCTTCATAGATTATTTCGATGCCAAACCACCAACTTTCTATTACAAATGGACGAAACCGTTAAAAGCTCCTCCATAGAGAGATTTGAGCAACTTCGGACCATCAAAGTTGCTCGGTGTACAATTTTTATTGTTCTTATAAGTCAAATTTTATGAATATAAGCTTCATAGATTATTTCGATGCCAAAACACCAACTTTCTATGACAAATTTTCAAAAACTTTAAAAGCTCCTCCATAGAGAGAGTTGAGCAACTTCGGACCATCAAAGTTGCTCGGTCTACAATTTTTATTGTTCTTGTATGTCAAATTTTATGAGTATAAGGTTCATAGATTATTTCGATGCCAAAACACCAACTTTCTATGAAATTTTTTCAAAACTTTTAAAAGCTCCTCAATAGAGAGAGTGGAGCAACTTCGGACCATCAAAGTTGCTCGGTGTACAATTTTTATTGTTCTTGTATGTCAAATTTTATGAGTATAAGCTTCATAGATTATTTCGATGCCAAAACGACAACTTTCTATTACAAATGGACGAAACCATTAAAAGCTCCTCCATGGAGAGCGTTGAGCAACTTCATACCATCAAAGTTGCTCGGTGTGCAATTTTTATTGTTCTTATATGTCAAATTTTATGAGTATAAGCTTCATAGATTATTTCGATGCTAAAACACCAACTTTCTAAAATAAATGGACGAAACCGTTAAAAGCTCCTCCATAAAGAGAGTTGAGCAACTTCGGACCATCAAAGTTGCTCGGTGTACCATTTTTATTGTTCTTGTATGTAAAATTTTATGAGTATAAGCTTCATAGATTATTTCGATGCCAAAACATCAACTTTCTATAATAAATGGACGAAACCGTTAAAAGCTCCTCCATAGAGAGATTTGAGCAACTTCGGACCATCAAAGTTGCTCGGTGTACAATTTTTATTGTTCTTGTATGTAAAATTTTATGAGTATAAGCTTCATAGATTATTTCGATGCCAAACCACCAACTTTCTATTACAAATGGACGAAACCGTTAAAAGCTCCTCCATAGAGAGATTTGAGCAACTTCGGACTATCAAAGTTGCTCGGTGTACAATTTTTATTGTTCTTATAAGTCAAATTTTATGAATATAAGCTTCATAGATTATTTCGATGCCAAAACACCAACTTTTTATGACAAATTTTCAAAAACTTTAAAAGCTCCTCCATAGAGAGAGTTGGGCAACTTCGGACCATCAAAGTTGCTCGGTCTACAATTTTTATTGTTCTTGTATGTCAAATTTTATGAGTATAAGGTTCATAGATTATTTCGATGCCAAAACACCAACTTTCTATGAAATTTTTTCAAAACTTTTAAAAGCTCCTCAATAGAGAGAGTGGAGCAACTTCGGACCATCAAAGTTGCTCGGTGTACAATTTTTATTGTTCTTGTATGTCAAATTTTATGAGTATAAGCTTCATAGATTATTTCGATGCCAAAACGACAACTTTCTATTACAAATGGACGAAACAATTAAAAGCTCCTCCATGGAGAGAGTTGAGCAACTTCATACCATCAAAGTTGCTCGGTGTGCAATTTTTATTGTTCTTATATGTCAAATTTTATGAGTATAAGCTTCATAGATTATTTCGTTGCCAAAACAACAACTTTCTATTACAACTGAACGAAACCGTTAAAAGCTCCTCCATAGAAAGAATTGAGCAACTTCGGACCATCAAAGTTGCTCGATGTACAATTTTTATTGTTCTTATATGTCAAATTTTATGAGTATAAGCTTCATAGATTATTTCGATGCCAAAACACCTACTTTCTATGACAAATAGACAAAACCGTTAAAAGCCCCTCCATAGAGAGAGTTGAGCAACTTCGGACCATCAAAGTTGGTCGGTCTACAATTTTTATTGTTCTTGTATGTCAAATTTTATGAGTATAAGCTTCATAGATTATTTCGATGCCAAAACTCCAACTTTCTATGACAAATTTTCAAAACCTTTAAAAGCTCGTCAATAGAGAGAGTTGAGCAACTTCGGAACATCAAAGTTGCTCGGTGTACAATTTTTATTGTTCTTGTATGTCAAATTTTATGAGTATAAGCTTCATAGATTATTTCGATGCCAAAACGACAACTTTCTATTACAAATGGACGAAACCGTTAAAAGCTCCTCCATAGAGAGAGTTGATCAACTTCAAACCATCAAAGTTGCTCGGTGTACAATTTTTATTGTTCTTATATGTCAAATTTTATGAGTATAAGCTTCATAGATTATTTCGATGATAAAACACCAACTTTCTATAATAAATGGACGAAACCGTTAAAAGCTCCTCCATAAAGAGAGTTGAGCAACTTCGGACCATCAAAGTTGCTCGGTGTACCATTTTTATTGTTCTTGTATGTAAAATTTTATGAGTATAAGCTTCATAGATTATTTCGATGCCAAAACATCAACTTTCTATAATAAATGGACGAAACCGTTAAAAGCTCCTCCATAGAGAGATTTGAGCAACTTCGGACCATCAAAGTTGCTCGGTGTACAATTTTTATTGTTCTTGTATGTAAAATTTTATGAGTATAAGCTTCATAGATTATTTCGATGCCAAACCACCAACTTTCTATTACAAATGGACGAAACCGTTAAAAGCTCCTCCATAGAGAGATTTGAGCAACTTCGGACCATCAAAGTTGCTCGGTGTACAATTTTTATTGTTCTTATAAGTCAAATTTTATGAATATAAGCTTCATAGATTATTTCGATGCCAAAACACCAACTTTCTATGACAAATTTTCAAAAACTTTAAAAGCTCCTCCATAGAGAGAGTTGAGCAACTTCGGACCATCAAAGTTGCTCGGTCTACAATTTTTATTGTTCTTGTATGTCAAATTTTATGAGTATAAGGTTCATAGATTATTTCGATGCCAAAACACCAACTTTCTATGAAATTTTTTCAAAACTTTTAAAAGCTCCTCAATAGAGAGAGTGGAGCAACTTCGGACCATCAAAGTTGCTCGGTGTACAATTTTTATTGTTCTTGTATGTCAAATTTTATGAGTATAAGCTTCATAGATTATTTCGATGCCAAAACGACAACTTTCTATTACAAATGGACGAAACCATTAAAAGCTCCTCCATGGAGAGCGTTGAGCAACTTCATACCATCAAAGTTGCTCGGTGTGCAATTTTTATTGTTCTTATATGTCAAATTTTATGAGTATAAGCTTCATAGATTATTTCGATGCTAAAACACCAACTTTCTAAAATAAATGGACGAAACCGTTAAAAGCTCCTCCATAAAGAGAGTTGAGCAACTTCGGACCATCAAAGTTGCTCGATGTACCATTTTTATTGTTCTTGTATGTAAAATTTTATGAGTATAAGCTTCATAGATTATTTCGATGCCAAAACATCAACTTTCTATAATAAATGGACGAAACCGTTAAAAGCTCCTCCATAGAGAGATTTGAGCAACTTCGGACCATCAAAGTTGCTCGGTGTACAATTGTTATTGTTCTTGTATGTAAAATTTTATGAGTATAAGCTTCATAGATTATTTCGATGCCAAACCACCAACTTTCTATTACAAATGGACGAAACCGTTAAAAGCTCCTCCATAGAGAGATTTGAGCAACTTCGGACCATCAAAGTTGCTCGGTGTACAATTTTTATTGTTCTTATAAGTCAAATTTTATGAATATAAGCTTCATAGATTATTTCGATGCCAAAACACCAACTTTTTATGACAAATTTTCAAAAACTTTAAAAGCTCCTCCATAGAGAGAGTTGGGCAACTTCGGACCATCAAAGTTGCTCGGTCTACAATTTTTATTGTTCTTGTATGTCAAATTTTATGAGTATAAGGTTCATAGATTATTTCGATGCCAAAACACCAACTTTCTATGAAATTTTTTCAAAACTTTTAAAAGCTCCTCAATAGAGAGAGTGGAGCAACTTCGGACCATCAAAGTTGCTCGGTGTACAATTTTTATTGTTCTTGTATGTCAAATTTTATGAGTATAAGCTTCATAGATTATTTCGATGCCAAAACGACAACTTTCTATTACAAATGGACGAAACCATTAAAAGCTCCTCCGTGGAGAGAGTTGAGCAACTTCATACCATCAAAGTTGCTCGATGTGCAATTTTTATTGTTCTTATATGTCAAATTTTATGAGTATAAGCTTCATAGATTATTTCGTTGCCAAAACAACAACTTTCTATTACAACTGAACGAAACCGTTAAAAGCTCCTCCATAGAAAGAATTGAGCAACTTCGGACCATCAAAGTTGCTCGATGTACAATTTTTATTGTTCTTATATGTCAAATTTTATGAGTATAAGCTTCATAGATTATTTCGATGCCAAAACACCTACTTTCTATGACAAATAGACAAAACCGTTAAAAGCCCCTCCATAGAGAGAGTTGAGCAACTTCGGACCATCAAAGTTGGTCGGTCTACAATTTTTATTGTTCTTGTATGTCAAATTTTATGAGTATAAGCTTCATAGATTATTTCGATGCCAAAACTCCAACTTTCTATGACAAATTTTCAAAACCTTTAAAAGCTCGTCAATAGAGAGAGTTGAGCAACTTCGGAACATCAAAGTTGCTCGTTGTACAATTTTTATTGTTCTTGTATGTCAAATTTTATGAGTATAAGCTTCATAGATTATTTCGATGCCAAAACGACAACTTTCTATTACAAATGGACGAAACCGTTAAAAGCTCCTCCATAGAGAGAGTTGATCAACTTCAAACTATCAAAGTTGCTCGGTGTACAATTTTTATTGTTCTTATATGTCAAATTTTATGAGTATAAGCTTCATAGATTATTTCGATGCTAAAACACCAACTTTCTATAATAAATGGACGAAACCGTTAAAAGCTCCTCCATAAAGAGAGTTGAGCAACTTCGGACCATCAAAGTTGCTCGGTGTACCATTTTTATTGTTCTTGTATGTAAAATTTTATGAGTATAAGCTTCATAGATTATTTCGATGCCAAAACATCAACTTTCTATAATAAATGGACGAAACCGTTAAAAGCTCCTCCATAGAGAGATTTGAGCAACTTCGGACCATCAAAGTTGCTCGGTGTACAATTTTTATTGTTCTTGTATGTAAAATTTTATGAGTATAAGCTTCATAGATTATTTCGATGCCAAACCACCAACTTTCTATTACAAATGGACGAAACCGTTAAAAGCTCCTCCATAGAGAGATTTGAGCAACTTCGGACCATCAAAGTTGCTCGGTGTACAATTTTTATTGTTCTTATAAGTCAAATTTTATGAATATAAGCTTCATAGATTATTTCGATGCCAAAACAACAACTTTTTATGACAAATTTTCAAAAACTTTAAAAGCTCCTCCATAGAGAGAGTTGGGCAACTTCGGACCATCAAAGTTGCTCGGTCTACAATTTTTATTGTTCTTGTATGTCAAATTTTATGAGTATAAGGTTCATAGATTATTTCGATGCCAAAACACCAACTTTCTATGAAATTTTTTCAAAACTTTTAAAAGCTCCTCAATAGAGAGAGTGGAGCAACTTCGGACCATCAAAGTTGCTCGGTGTACAATTTTTATTGTTCTTGTATGTCAAATTTTATGAGTATAAGCTTCATAGATTATTTCGATGCCAAAACGACAACTTTCTATTACAAATGGACGAAACCATTAAAAGCTCCTCCATGGAGAGAGTTGAGCAACTTCACACCATCAAAGTTGCTCGGTGTGCAATTTTTATTGTTCTTATATGTCAAATTTTATGAGTATAAGATTCATAGATTATTTCGTTGCCAAAACAACAACTTTCTATTACAACTGAACGAAACCGTTAAAAGCTCCTCCATAGAAAGAATTGAGCAACTTCGGACCATCAAAGTTGCTCGATGTACAATTTTTATTGTTCTTATATGTCAAATTTTATGAGTATAAGCTTCATAGATTATTTCGATGCCAAAACACCTACTTTCTATGACAAATAGACAAAACCGTTAAAAGCCCCTCCATAGAGAGAGTTGAGCAACTTCGGACCATCAAAGTTGGTCGGTCTACAATTTTTATTGTTCTTGTATGTCAAATTTTATGAGTATAAGCTTCATAGATTATTTCGATGCCAAAACTCCAACTTTCTATGACAAATTTTCAAAACCTTTAAAAGCTCGTCAATAGAGAGAGTTGAGCAACTTCGGAACATCAAAGTTGCTCGGTGTACAATTTTTATTGTTCTTGTATGTCCAATTTTATGAGTATAAGCTTCATAGATTATTTCGATGCCAAAACATCAACTTTCTATAATAAATGGACGAAACCGTTAAAAGCTCCTCCATAGAGAGATTTGAGCAACTTCGGACCATCAAAGTTGCTCGGTGTACAATTTTTATTGTTCTTGTATGTAAAATTTTATGAGTATAAGCTTCATAGATTATTTCGATGCCAAACCACCAACTTTCTATTACAAATGGACGAAACCGTTAAAAGCTCCTCCATAGAGAGATTTGAGCAACTTCGGACCATCAAAGTTGCTCGGTGTACAATTTTTATTGTTCTTATAAGTCAAATTTTATGAATATAAGCTTCATAGATTATTTCGATGCCAAAACAACAACTTTTTATGACAAATTTTCAAAAACTTTAAAAGCTCCTCCATAGAGAGAGTTGGGCAACTTCGGACCATCAAAGTTGCTCGGTCTACAATTTTTATTGTTCTTGTATGTCAAATTTTATGAGTATAAGGTTCATAGATTATTTCGATGCCAAAACACCAACTTTCTACGAAATTTTTTCAAAACTTTTAAAAGCTCCTCAATAGAGAGAGTGGAGCAACTTCGGACCATCAAAGTTGCTCGGTGTACAATTTTTATTGTTCTTGTATGTCAAATTTTATGAGTATAAGCTTCATAGATTATTTCGATGCCAAAACGACAACTTTCTATTACAAATGGACGAAACCATTAAAAGCTCCTCCATGGAGAGAGTTGAGCAACTTCACACCATCAAAGTTGCTCGGTGTGCAATTTTTATTGTTCTTATATGTCAAATTTTATGAGTATAAGCTTCATAGATTATTTCGTTGCCAAAACAACAACTTTCTATTACAACTGAACGAAACCGTTAAAAGCTCCTCCATAGAAAGAATTGAGCAACTTCGGACCATCAAAGTTGCTCGATGTACAATTTTTATTGTTCTTATATGTCAAATTTTATGAGTATAAGCTTCATAGATTATTTCGATGCCAAAACACCTACTTTCTATGACAAATAGACAAAACCGTTAAAAGCCCCTCCATAGAGAGAGTTGAGCAACTTTGGACCATCAAAGTTGGTCGGTCTACAATTTTTATTGTTCTTGTATGTCAAATTTTATGAGTATAAGCTTCATAGATTATTTCGATGCCAAAACTCCAACTTTCTATGACAAATTTTCAAAACCTTTAAAAGCTCGTCAATAGAGAGAGTTGAGCAACTTCGGAACATCAAAGTTGCTCGGTGTACAATTTTTATTGTTCTTGTATGTCAAATTTTATGAGTATAAGCTTCATAGATTATTTCGATGCCAAAACACCAACTTTCTATCGCAAATGGAGGAAACCATTAAAAGCTCCTCCATAAAGAGAGTCGATCAACTTCGTACCATCAAATTTGCTCGGTGTACAATTTTTTTTGTTCTTGTATGTCAAATTTTATGAGTATAAGCTTCATAGATTATTTCGATTCCAAAACACCAACTTTTTATTACAAATGGACGAAACCGTTAAAAGCTCCTCTATAGAGAGAGTTGAGCAATTTCGGACCATCAAAGTTGCTCGGTGTATAATTTTTATTGTTCTTATTTGTCAAATTTTATGAGTATAAGCTTCATAGATTATTTCGATGACAAAATACCAACTTTCTATTACAAATGGACGAAACCGTTAAAAGCACCTCCATAGAGAGAGTTGATCAACTTCAAACCATCAAAGTTGCTCGGTGTACAATTTTTATTGTTCTTATATGTCAAATTTTATGAGTATAAGCTTCATAGATTATTTCGATGCTAAAACACCAACTTTCTATAATAAATGGACGAAACCGTTAAAAGCTCCTCCATAAAGAGAGTTGAGCAACTTCGGACCATCAAAGTTGCTCGGTGTACAATTTTTATTGTTCTTGTATGTAAAATTTTATGAGTATAAGCTTCATAGATTATTTCGATGCCAAAACATCAACTTTCTATAATAAATGGACGAAACCGTTAAAAGCTCCTCCATAGAGAGATTTGAGCAACTTCGGACCATCAAAGTTGCTCGGTGTACAATTTTTATTGTTCTTGTATGTAAAATTTTATAAGAATAAGCTTCATAGATTATTTCGATGCCAAACCACCAACTTTCTATTACAAATGGACGAAACCGTTAAAAGCTCGTCCATAGAGAGATTTGAGCAACTTCGGACCATCAAAGTTGCTCGGTGTACAATTTTTATTGTTCTTATAAGTCAAATTTTATGAATATAAGCTTCATAGATTATTTCGATGCCAAAACACCAACTTTCTATGACAAATTTTCAAAAACTTTAAAAGCTCCTCCATAGAGAGAGTTGAGCAAGTTCGGACCATCAAAGTTGCTCGGTCTACAATTTTTATTGTTCTTGTATGTCAAATTTTATGAGTATAAGGTTCATAGATTATTTCGATGCCAAAACACCAACTTTCTATGAAATTTTTTCAAAACTTTCAAAAGCTCCTCAATAGAGAGAGTGGAGCAACTTCGGACCATCAAAGTTGCTCGGTGTACAATTTTTATTGTTCTTGTATGTCAAATTTTATGAGTATAAGCTTCATAGATTATTTCGATGCCAAAACGACAACTTTCTATTACAAATGGACGAAACCATTAAAAGCTCCTCCATGGAGAGAGTTGAGCAACTTCATACCATCAAAGTTGCTCGGTGTGCAATTTTTATTGTTCTTATATGTAAAATTTTATGAGTATAAGCTTCATAGATTATTTCGATGCTAAAACACCAACTTTCTAAAATAAATGGACGAAACCGTTAAAAGCTCCTCCATAAAGAGAGTTGAGAAACTTCGGACCATCAAAGTTGCTCGGTGTACCATTTTTATTGTTCTTGTATGTAAAATTTTATGAGTATAAGCTTCATAGATTATTTCGATGCCAAAACATCAACTTTCTATAATAAATGGACGAAACCGTTAAACGCTCCTCCATAGAGAGATTTGAGCAACTTCGGACCATCAAAGTTGCTCGGTGTACAATTTTTATTGTTCTTGTATGTAAAATTTTATGAGTATAAGCTTCATAGATTATTTCGATGCCAAACCACCAACTTTCTATTACAAATGGACGAAACCGTTAAAAGCTCCTCCATAGAGAGATTTGAGCAACTTCGGACCATCAAAGTTGCTCGGTGTACAATTTTTATTGTTCTTATAAGTCAAATTTTATGAATATAAGCTTCATAGATTATTTCGATGCCAAAACACCAACTTTTTATGACAAATTTTCAAAAACTTTAAAAGCTCCTCCATAGAGAGAGTTGGGCAACTTCGGACCATCAAAGTTGCTCGGTCTACAATTTTTATTGTTCTTGTATGTCAAATTTTATGAGTATAAGGTTCATAGATTATTTCGATGCCAAAACACCAACTTTCTATGAAATTTTTTCAAAACTTTTAAAAGCTCCTCAATAGAGAGAGTGGAGCAACTTCGGACCATCAAAGTTGCTCGGTGTACAATTTTTATTGTTCTTGTATGTCAAATTTTATGAGTATAAGCTTCATAGATTATTTCGATGCCAAAACGACAACTTTCTATTACAAATGGACGAAACCATTAAAAGCTCCTCCATGGAGAGAGTTGAGCAACTTCATACCATCAAAGTTGCTCGGTGTGCAATTTTTATTGTTCTTATATGTCAAATTTTATGAGTATAAGCTTCATAGATTATTTCGTTGCCAAAACAACAACTTTCTATTACAACTGAACGAAACCGTTAAAAGCTCCTCCATAGAAAGAATTGAGCAACTTCGGACCATCAAAGTTGCTCGATGTACAATTTTTATTGTTCTTATATGTCAAATTTTATGAGTATAAGCTTCATAGATTATTTCGATGCCAAAACACCAACTTTCTATGACAAATAGACAAAACCGTTAAAAGCCCCTCCGTAGAGAGAGTTGAGCAACTTCGGACCATCAAAGTTGGTCGGTCTACAATTTTTATTGTTCTTGTACGTCAAATTTTATGAGTATAAGCTTCATAGATTATTTCGATGCCAAAACTCCAACTTTCTATGACAAATTTTCAAAACCTTTAAAAGCTCTTCAATAGAGAGAGTTGAGCAACTTCGGAACATCAAAGTTGCTCGGTGTACAATTTTTATTGTTCTTGTATGTCAAATTTTATGAGTATAAGCTTCATAGATTATTTCGATGCCAAAACACCAACTTTCTATCGCAAATGGAGGAAACCATTAAAAGCTCCTCCATAAAGAGAGTCGATCAACTTCGGACCATCAAATTTGCTCGGTGTACAATTTTTTTTGTTCTTGTATGTCAAATTTTATGAGTATAAGCTTCATAGATTATTTCGATTCCAAAACACCAACTTTTTATTACAAATGGACGAAACCGTTAAAAGCTCCTCTATAGAGAGAGTTGAGCAATTTCGGACCATCAAAGTTGCTCGGTGTACAATTTTTATTGTTCTTATTTGTCAAATTTTATGAGTATAAGCTTCATAGATTATTTCGATGACAAAACACCAACTTTCTATTACAAATGGACGAAACCGTTAAAAGCTCCTCCATAGAGAGAGTTGATCAACTTCAAACCATCAAAGTTGCTCGGTGTACAATTTTTATTGTTCTTATATGTCAAATTTTATGAGTATAAGCTTCATAGATTATTTCGATGCTAAAACACCAACTTTCTATAATAAATGGACGAAACCGTTAAAAGCTCCTCCATAAAGAGAGTTGAGCAACTTCGGACCATCAAAGTTGCTCGGTGTACAATTTTTATTGTTCTTGTATGTAAAATTTTATGTTTATAAGCTTCATAGATTATTTCGATGCCAAAACATCAACTTTCTATAATAAATGGACGAAACCGTCAAAAGCTCCTCCATAGAGAGATTTGAGCAACTTCGGACCATCAAAGTTGCTCGGTGTACAATTTTTATTGTTCTTGTATGTAAAATTTTATAAGAATAAGCTTCATAGATTATTTCGATGCCAAACCACCAACTTTCTATTACAAATGGACGAAACCGTTAAAAGCTCGTCCATAGAGAGATTTGAGCAACTTCGGACCATCAAAGTTGCTCGGTGTACAATTTTTATTGTTCTTATAAGTCAAATTTTATGAATATAAGCTTCATAGATTATTTCGATGCCAAAACCCCAACTTTCTATGACAAATTTTCAAAAACTTTAAAAGCTCCACCATAGAGAGAGTTGAGCAACTTCGGACCATCAAAGTTGCTCGGTCTACAATTTTTATTGTTCTTGTATGTCAAATTTTATGAGTATAAGGTTCATAGATTATTTCGATGCCAAAACACCAACTTTCTATGAAATTTTTTCAAAACTTTCAAAAGCTCCTCAATAGAGAGAGTGGAGCAACTTCGGACCATCAAAGTTGCTCGGTGTACAATTTTTATTGTTCTTGTATGTCAAATTTTATGAGTATAAGCTTCATAGATTATTTCGATGCCAAAACGACAACTTTCTATTACAAATGGACGAAACCATTAAAAGCTCCTCCATGGAGAGAGTTGAGCAACTTCATACCATCAAAGTTGCTCGGTGTGCAATTTTTATTGTTCTTATATGTAAAATTTTATGAGTATAAGCTTCATAGATTATTTCGATGCTAAAACACCAACTTTCTAAAATAAATGGACGAAACCGTTAAAAGCTCCTCCATAAAGAGAGTTGAGAAACTTCGGACCATCAAAGTTGCTCGGTGTACCATTTTTATTGTTCTTGTATGTAAAATTTTATGAGTATAAGCTTCATAGATTATTTCGATGCCAAAACATCAACTTTCTATAATAAATGGACGAAACCGTTAAACGCTCCTCCATAGAGAGATTTGAGCAACTTCGGACCATCAAAGTTGCTCGGTGTACAATTTTTATTGTTCTTGTATGTAAAATTTTATGAGTATAAGCTTCATAGATTATTTCGATGCCAAACCACCAACTTTCTATTACAAATGGACGAAACCGTTAAAAGCTCCTCCATAGAGAGATTTGAGCAACTTCGGACCATCAAAGTTGCTCGGTGTACAATTTTTATTGTTCTTATAAGTCAAATTTTATGAATATAAGCTTCATAGATTATTTCGATGCCAAAACACCAACTTTTTATGACAAATTTTCAAAAACTTTAAAAGCTCCTCCATAGAGAGAGTTGGGCAACTTCGGACCATCAAAGTTGCTCGGTCTACAATTTTTATTGTTCTTGTATGTCAAATTTTATGAGTATAAGGTTCATAGATTATTTCGATGCCAAAACACCAACTTTCTATGAAATTTTTTCAAAACTTTTAAAAGCTCCTCAATAGAGAGAGTGGAGCAACTTCGGACCATCAAAGTTGCTCGGTGTACAATTTTTATTGTTCTTGTATGTCAAATTTTATGAGTATAAGCTTCATAGATTATTTCGATGCCAAAACGACAACTTTCTATTACAAATGGACGAAACCATTAAAAGCTCCTCCATGGAGAGAGTTGAGCAACTTCATACCATCAAAGTTGCTCGGTGTGCAATTTTTATTGTTCTTATATGTCAAATTTTATGAGTATAAGCTTCATAGATTATTTCGTTGCCAAAACAACAACTTTCTATTACAACTGAACGAAACCGTTAAAAGCTCCTCCATAGAAAGAATTGAGCAACTTCGGACCATCAAAGTTGCTCGATGTACAATTTTTATTGTTCTTATATGTCAAATTTTATGAGTATAAGCTTCATAGATTATTTCGATGCCAAAACACCTACTTTCTATGACAAATAGACAAAACCGTTAAAAGCCCCTCCGTAGAGAGAGTTGAGCAACTTCGGACCATCAAAGTTGGTCGGTCTACAATTTTTATTGTTCTTGTACGTCAAATTTTATGAGTATAAGCTTCATAGATTATTTCGATGCCAAAACTCCAACTTTCTATGACAAATTTTCAAAACCTTTAAAAGCTCTTCAATAGAGAGAGTTGAGCAACTTCGGAACATCAAAGTTGCTCGGTGTACAATTTTTATTGTTCTTGTATGTCAAATTTTATGAGTATAAGCTTCATAGATTATTTCGATGCCAAAACACCAACTTTCTATCGCAAATGGAGGAAACCATTAAAAGCTCCTCCATAAAGAGAGTCGATCAACTTCGGACCATCAAATTTGCTCGGTGTACAATTTTTTTTGTTCTTGTATGTCAAATTTTATGAGTATAAGCTTCATAGATTATTTCGATTCCAAAACACCAACTTTTTATTACAAATGGACGAAACCGTTAAAAGCTCCTCTATAGAGAGAGTTGAGCAATTTCGGACCATCAAAGTTGCTCGGTGTACAATTTTTATTGTTCTTATTTGTCAAATTTTATGAGTATAAGCTTCATAGATTATTTCGATGACAAAACACCAACTTTCTATTACAAATGGACGAAACCGTTAAAAGCTCCTCCATAGAGAGAGTTGATCAACTTCAAACCATCAAAGTTGCTCGGTGTACAATTTTTATTGTTCTTATATGTCAAATTTTATGAGTATAAGCTTCATAGATTATTTCGATGCTAAAACACCAACTTTCTATAATAAATGGACGAAACCGTTAAAAGCTCCTCCATAAAGAGAGTTGAGCAACTTCGGACCATCAAAGTTGCTCGGTGTACAATTTTTATTGTTCTTGTATGTAAAATTTTATGTTTATAAGCTTCATAGATTATTTCGATGCCAAAACATCAACTTTCTATAATAAATGGACGAAACCGTCAAAAGCTCCTCCATAGAGAGATTTGAGCAACTTCGGACCATCAAAGTTGCTCGGTGTACAATTTTTATTGTTCTTGTATGTAAAATTTTATAAGAATAAGCTTCATAGATTATTTCGATGCCAAACCACCAACTTTCTATTACAAATGGACGAAACCGTTAAAAGCTCGTCCATAGAGAGATTTGAGCAACTTCGGACCATCAAAGTTGCTCGGTGTACAATTTTTATTGTTCTTATAAGTCAAATTTTATGAATATAAGCTTCATAGATTATTTCGATGCCAAAACACCAACTTTCTATGACAAATTTTCAAAAACTTTAAAAGCTCCTCCATAGAGAGAGTTGAGCAACTTCGGACCATCAAAGTTGCTCGGTCTACAATTTTTATTGTTCTTGTATGTCAAATTTTATGAGTATAAGGTTCATAGATTATTTCGATGCCAAAACACCAACTTTCTATGAAATTTTTTCAAAACTTTTAAAAGCTCCTCAATAGAGAGAGTGGATCAACTTCGGACCATCAAAGTTGCTCGGTGTACAATTTTTATTGTTCTTGTATGTCAAATTTTATGAGTATAAGCTTCATAGATTATTTCGATGCCAAAACGACAACTTTCTATTACAAATGGACGAAACCATTAAAAGCTCCTCCATGGAGAGAGTTGAGCAACTTCATACCATCAAAGTTGCTCGGTGTGCAATTTTTATTGTTCTTATATGTCAAATTTTATGAGTATAAGCTTCATAGATTATTTCGTTGCCAAAACAACAACTTTCTATTACAAATGAACGAAACCGTTAAAAGCTCCTCCATAGAAAGAATTGAGCAACTTCGGACCATCAAAGTTGCTCGATGTACAATTTTTATTGTTCTTATATGTCAAATTTTATGAGTATAAGCTTCATAGATTATTTCGATGCCAAAACACCAACTTTCTATGACAAATAGACAAAACCGTTAAAAGCTCCTCCATAGAGAGAGTTGAGCAACTTCGGACCATCAAAGTTGCTCGGTCTACAATTTTTATTGTTCTTATATGTCAAATTTTATGAGTATAAGCTTCATAGATTATTTCGCTGCCAAAACACCAACTTTCTATGACAAATAGACAAAACCGTTAAAAGCTCCTCCATAGAGAGAGTTGAGCCACATCGGACCGTCAAAGTTGCTCGGTCTACAATTTTTATTGTTCTTATATGTCAAATTTTATGAGTATAAGCTTCGTAGATTATTTCGATGCCAAAACACCAACTTTCTATGACAAATAGACAAAACCGTTAAAAGCTCCTTCATAGAGAGAGTTGAGCAACTTCGGACCATCAAAGTTGCTCGGTGTACAATTTTTATTGTTCTTATAAGTCAAATTTTATGAATATAAGCTTCATAGATTATTTCGATGCCAAAACACCAACTTTCTATGACAAATTTTCAAAAACTTTAAAAGCTCCTCCATAGAGAGAGTTGAGCAACTTCGGACCATCAAAGTTGCTCGGTCTACAATTTTTATTGTTCTTGTATGTCAAATTTTATGAGTATAAGGTTCATAGATTATTTCGATGCCAAAACACCAACTTTCTATGAAATTTTTTCAAAACTTTTAAAAGCTCCTCAATAGAGAGAGTGGAGGAACTTCGGACCATCAAAGTTGCTCGGTGTACAATTTTTATTGTTCTTGTATGTCAAATTTTATGAGTATAAGCTTCATAGATTATTTCGATGCCAAAACGACAACTTTCTATTACAAATGGACGAAACCATTAAAAGCTGCTCCATGGAGAGAGTTGAGCAACTTCATATCATCAAAGTTGCTCGGTGTGCAATTTTTATTGTTCTTATATGTCAAATTTTATGAGTATAAGCTTCATAGATTATTTCGTTGCCAAAACAACAACTTTCTATTACAAATGAACAAAACCGTTAAAAGCTCCTCCATAGAAAGAATTGAGCAACTTTGGACCATCAAAGTTGCTCGATGTACAATTTTTATTGTTCTTATATGTCAAATTTTATGAGTATAAGCTTCATAGATTATTTCGATGCCAAAACACCTACTTTCTATGACAAATAGACAAAACCGTTAAAAGCCCCTCCATAGAGAGAGTTGAGCAACTTCGGACCATCAAAGTTGGCCGGTCTACAATTTTTATTGTTCTTGTATGTCAAATTTTATGAGTATAAGCTTCATAGATTATTTCGATGCCAAAACTCCAACTTTCTATGACAAATTTTCAAAACCTTTAAAAGCTCGTCAATAGAGAGAGTTGAGCAACTTCGGAACATCAAAGTTGCTCGGTGTACAATTTTTATTGTTCTTGTATGTCAAATTTTATGAGTATAAGCTTCATAGATTATTTCGATGCCAAAACACCAACTTTCTATCGCAAATGGAGGAAACCATTAAAAGCTCCTCCATAAAGAGAGTCGATCAACTTCGGACCATCAAATTTGCTCGGTGTACAATTTTTTTTGTTCTTGTATGTCAAATTTTATGAGTGTAAGCTTCATAGATTATTTCGATTCCAAAACACCAACTTTTTATTACAAATGGACGAAACCGTTAAAAGCTCCTCTATAGAGAGAGTTGAGCAATTTCGGACCATCAAAGTTGCTCGGTGTACAATTTTTATTGTTCTTGTATGTAAAATTTTATGAGAGTAAGCTTCATAGATTATTTCGATGCCAAAACACCAACTTTCTATTACAAATGGACGAAACCGTTAAAAGCTCCTCCATAGAGAGAGTTGATCAACTTCAAACCATCAAAGTTGCTCGGTATACAATTTTTATTGTTCTTATATGTCAAATTTTATGAGTATAAGCTTCATAGATTATTTCGATGCTAAAACACCAACTTTCTATAATAAATGGACGAAACCGTTAAAAGCTCCTCCATAAAGAGAGTTGAGCAACTTCGGACCATCAAAGTTGCTCGGTGTACAATTTTTATTGTTCTTGTATGTAAAATTTTATGAGTATAAGCTTCATAGATTATTTCGATGCCAAAACATCAACTTTCTATAATAAATGGACGAAACCGTTAAAAGCTCCTCCATAGAGAGATTTCAGAAACTTCGGACCATCAAAGTTGCTCGGTGTACAATTTTTATTGTTCTTGTATGTAAAATTTTATAAGAATAAGCTTCATAGATTATTTCGATGCCAAACCACCAACTTTCTATTACAAATGGACGAAACCGTTAAAACCTCCTCCATAGAGAGATTTGAGCAACTTCGGACCATCAAAGTTGCTCGGTGTACAATTTTTATTGTTCTTATAAGTCAAATTTTATGAATATAAGCTTCATAGATTATTTCGATGCCAAAACACCAACTTTCTATGACAAATTTTCAAAAACTTTAAAAGCTCCTCCATAGAGAGAGTTGAGCAACTTCGGACCATCAAAGTTGCTCGGTCTACAATTTTTATTGTTATTGTATGTCAAATTTTATGAGTATAAGGTTCATAGATTATTTCGATGTCAAAACACCAACTTTCTATGAAAATTTTTCAAAACTTTTAAAAGCTCCTCAATAGAGAGAGTGGAGCAACTTCGGGCCATCAAAGTTGCTCGGTGTACAATTTTTATTGTTCTTGTATGTCAAATTTTATGAGTATAAGCTTCATAGATTATTTCGATGCCAAAACGACAACTTTCTATGAAATTTTTTCAAAACTTTTAAAAGCTCCTCAATAGAGAGAGTGGAGCAACTTCGGACCATCAAAGTTGCTCGGGGTACAATTTTTATTGTTCTTATATGTCAAATTTTATGAGTATAAGCTTCATAGATTATTTCGCTGCCAAAACACCAACTTTCTATGACAAATAGACAAAACCGTTAAAAGCTCCTCCATAGAGAGAGTTGAGCCACATCGGACCGTCAAAGTTGCTCGGTCTACAATTTTTATTGTTCTTATATGTCAAATTTTATGAGTATAAGCTTCGTAGATTATTTCGATGCCAAAACACCAACTTTCTATGACAAATAGACAAAACCGTTAAAAGCTCCTTCATAGAGAGAGTTGAGCAACTTCGGACCATCAAAGTTGCTCGGTGTACAATTTTTATTGTTCTTATAAGTCAAATTTTATGAATATAAGCTTCATAGATTATTTCGATGCCAAAACACCAACTTTCTATGACAAATTTTCAAAAACTTTAAAAGCTCCTCCATAGAGAGAGTTGAGCAACTTCGGACCATCAAAGTTGCTCGGTCTACAATTTTTATTGTTCTTGTATGTCAAATTTTATGAGTATAAGGTTCATAGATTATTTCGATGCCAAAACACCAACTTTCTATGAAATTTTTTCAAAACTTTTAAAAGCTCCTCAATAGAGAGAGTGGAGGAACTTCGGACCATCAAAGTTGCTCGGTGTACAATTTTTATTGTTCTTGTATGTCAAATTTTATGAGTATAAGCTTCATAGATTATTTCGATGCCAAAACGACAACTTTCTATTACAAATGGACGAAACCATTAAAAGCTGCTCCATGGAGAGAGTTGAGCAACTTCATATCATCAAAGTTGCTCGGTGTGCAATTTTTATTGTTCTTATATGTCAAATTTTATGAGTATAAGCTTCATAGATTATTTCGTTGCCAAAACAACAACTTTCTATTACAAATGAACGAAACCGTTAAAAGCTCCTCCATAGAAAGAATTGAGCAACTTTGGACCATCAAAGTTGCTCGATGTACAATTTTTATTGTTCTTATATGTCAAATTTTATGAGTATAAGCTTCATAGATTATTTCGATGCCAAAACACCTACTTTCTATGACAAATAGACAAAACCGTTAAAAGCCCCTCCATAGAGAGAGTTGAGCAACTTCGGACCATCAAAGTTGGCCGGTCTACAATTTTTATTGTTCTTGTATGTCAAATTTTATGAGTATAAGCTTCATAGATTATTTCGATGCCAAAACTCCAACTTTCTATGACAAATTTTCAAAACCTTTAAAAGCTCGTCAATAGAGAGAGTTGAGCAACTTCGGAACATCAAAGTTGCTCGGTGTACAATTTTTATTGTTCTTGTATGTCAAATTTTATGAGTATAAGCTTCATAGATTATTTCGATGCCAAAACACCAACTTTCTATCGCAAATGGAGGAAACCATTAAAAGCTCCTCCATAAAGAGAGTCGATCAACTTCGGACCATCAAATTTGCTCGGTGTACAATTTTTTTTGTTCTTGTATGTCAAATTTTATGAGTGTAAGCTTCATAGATTATTTCGATTCCAAAACACCAACTTTTTATTACAAATGGACGAAACCGTTAAAAGCTCCTCTATAGAGAGAGTTGAGCAATTTCGGACCATCAAAGTTGCTCGGTGTACAATTTTTATTGTTCTTGTATGTAAAATTTTATGAGTGTAAGCTTCATAGATTATTTCGATGCCAAAACACCAACTTTCTATTACAAATGGACGAAACCGTTAAAAGCTCCTCCATAGAGAGAGTTGATCAACTTCAAACCATCAAAGTTGCTCGGTATACAATTTTTATTGTTCTTATATGTCAAATTTTATGAGTATAAGCTTCATAGATTATTTCGATGCTAAAACACCAACTTTCTATAATAAATGGACGAAACCGTTAAAAGCTCCTCCATAAAGAGAGTTGAGCAACTTCGGACCATCAAAGTTGCTCGGTGTACAATTTTTATTGTTCTTGTATGTAAAATTTTATGAGTATAAGCTTCATAGATTATTTCGATGCCAAAACATCAACTTTCTATAATAAATGGACGAAACCGTTAAAAGCTCCTCCATAGAGAGATTTCAGAAACTTCGGACCATCAAAGTTGCTCGGTGTACAATTTTTATTGTTCTTGTATGTAAAATTTTATAAGAATAAGCTTCATAGATTATTTCGATGCCAAACCACCAACTTTCTATTACAAATGGACGAAACCGTTAAAAGCTCCTCCATAGAGAGATTTGAGCAACTTCGGACCATCAAAGTTGCTCGGTGTACAATTTTTATTGTTCTTATAAGTCAAATTTTATGAATATAAGCTTCATAGATTATTTCGATGCCAAAACACCAACTTTCTATGACAAATTTTCAAAAACTTTAAAAGCTCCTCCATAGAGAGAGTTGAGCAACTTCGGACCATCAAAGTTGCTCGGTCTACAATTTTTATTGTTATTGTATGTCAAATTTTATGAGTATAAGGTTCATAGATTATTTCGATGTCAAAACACCAACTTTCTATGAAAATTTTTCAAAACTTTTAAAAGCTCCTCAATAGAGAGAGTGGAGCAACTTCGGGCCATCAAAGTTGCTCGGTGTACAATTTTTATTGTTCTTGTATGTCAAATTTTATGAGTATAAGCTTCATAGATTATTTCGATGCCAAAACGACAACTTTCTATGAAATTTTTTCAAAACTTTTAAAAGCTCCTCAATAGAGAGAGTGGAGCAACTTCGGACCATCAAAGTTGCTCGGTGTACAATTTTTATTGTTCTTGTATGTCAAATTTTATGAGTATAAGCTTCATAGATTATTTCGATGCCAAAACGACAACTTTCTATTACAAATGGACGAAACCATTAAAAGCTCCTCCATGGAGAGAGTTGAGCAACTTCATACCATCAAAGTTGCTCGGTGTGCAATTTTTATTGTTCTTATATGTCAAATTTTATGAGTATAAGCTTCATAGATTATTTCGTTGCCAAAACAACAACTTTCTATTACAAATGAACGAAACCGTTAAAAGCTCTTCCATAGAAAGAATTGAGCAACTTCGGACCATCGAAGTTGCTCGATGTACAATTTTTATTGTTCTTATATGTCAAATTTTATGAGTATAAGCTTCATAGATTATTTCGATGCCAAAACACCTACTTTCTATGACAAATAGACAAAACCGTTAAAAGCCCCTCCATAGAGAGAGTTGAGCAACTTCGGACCATCAAAGTTGGTCGGTCTACAATTTTTATTGTTCTTGTATGTCAAATTTTATGAGTATAAGCTTCATAGATTATTTCGATGCCAAAACTCCAACTTTCTATGACAAATTTTCAAAACCTTTAAAAGCTCGTCAATAGAGAGAGTTGACCAACTTCGGAACATCAAAGTTGCTCGGTGTACAATTTTTATTGTTCTTGTATGTCAAATTTTATGAGTATAAGCTTCATAGATTATTTCGATGCCAAAACACCAACTTTCTATCGCAAATGGAGGAAACCATTAAAAGCTCCTCCATAAAGAGAGTCGATCAACTTCGGACCATCAAATTTGCTCGGTGTACAATTTTTTTTGTTCTTGTATGTCAAATTTTATGAGTATAAGCTTCATAGATTATTTCGATGCCAAAACGACAACTTTCTATTACAAATGGACGAAACCATTAAAAGCTCCTCCATGGAGAGAGTTGAGCAACTTCATACCATCAAAGTTGCTCGGTGTGCAATTTTTATTGTTCTTATATGTCAAATTTTATGAGTATAAGCTTCATAGATTATTTCGTTGCCAAAACAACAACTTTCTATTACAAATGAACGAAACCGTTAAAAGCTCCTCCATAGAAAGAATTGAGCAACTTCGGACCATCAAAGTTGCTCGATGTACAATTTTTATTGTTCTTATATGTCAAATTTTATGAGTATAAGCTTCATAGATTATTTCGATGCCAAAACACCAACTTTCTATGACAAATAGACAAAACCGTTAAAAGCTCCTCCATAGAGAGAGTTGAGCAACTTCGGACCATCAAAGTTGCTCGGTCTACAATTTTTATTGTTCTTGTATGTCAAATTTTATGAGTATAAGCTTCATAGATTATTTCGATGCCAAAACTCCAACTTTCTATGACAAATTTTCAAAACTTCTAAAAGCTCGTCAATAGAGAGAGTTGAGCAACTTCGGAACATCAAAGTTGCTCGGTGTACAATTTTTATTGTTCTTGTATGTCAAATTTTATGAGTATAAGCTTCATAGATTATTTCGATGCCAAAACACAAACTTTCTATGGCAAATGGAGGAAACCATTAAAAGCTCCTCCATAAAGAGAGTCGATCAACTTCGGACCACCAAATTTGCTCGGTGTACAATTTTTTTTGTTCTTGTATGTCAAATTTTATGAATATAAGCTTCATAGATTATTTCGATTCCAAAACACCAACTTTTTATTACAAATGGACGAAACCGTTAAAAGCTCCTCTATAGAGAGAGTTGAGCAATTTCGGACCATCAAATTTGCTCGGTGTACAATTTTTATTGTTCTTATTTGTCAAATTTTATGAGTATAAGCTTCATAGATTATTTCGATGCCAAAACACCAACTTTCTATTACAAATGGACGAAACCGTTAAAAGCTCCTCCATAGAGAGAGTTGATCAACTTCAAACCATCAAAGTTGCTCGGTGTACAATTTTTATTGTTCTTATATGTCAAATTTTATGAGTATAAGCTTCATAGATTATTTCGATGCAAAAACACCAACTTTCTATAATAAATGGACGAAATCGTTAAAAGCTCCTCCATAAAGAGAGTTGAGCAACTTCGGACCATCAAAGTTGCTCGGTGTACAATTTTTATTGTTCTTGTATGTAAACTTTTATGAGTATAAGCTTCATAGATTATTTCGATGCCAAAACATCAACTTTCTATAATAAATGGACGAAACCGTTAAAAGCTCCTCCATAGAGAGATTTGAGCAACTTCGGACCATCAAAGTTGCTCGGTGTACAATTTTTATTGTTCTTGGATGTAAAATTTTATGAGTATAAGCTTCATAGATTATTTCGATGCCAAACCACCAACTTTCTATTACAAATGGACGAAACCGTTAAAAGCTCCTCCATAGAGAGATTTGAGCAACTTCGGACCATCAAAGTTGCTCGGTGTACAATTTTTATTGTTCTTATAAGTCAAATTTTATGAATATAAGCTTCATAGATTATTTCGATGCCAAAACACCAACTTTCTATGACAAATTTTCAAAAACTTTAAAAGCTCCTCCATAGAGAGAGTTGAGCAACTTCGGACCATCAAAGTTGCTCGGTCTACAATTTTTATTGTTCTTGTATGTCAAATTTTATGAGTATAAGGTTCACAGATTATTTCGATGCCAAAACACCAACTTTCTATGAAAATTTTTCAAAACTTTTAAAAGCTCCTCAATAGAGAGAGTGGAGCAACTTCAGACCATCAAAGTTGCTCGGTGTACAATTTTTATTGTTCTTGTATGTCAAATTTTATGAGTATAAGCTTCATAGATTATTTCGATGCCAAAACGACAACTTTCTATTACAAATGGACGAAACCATTAAAAGCTCCTCCATGGAGAGAGTTGAGCAACTTCATACCATCAAAGTTGCTCGGTGTGCAATTTTTATTGTTCTTATATGTCAAATTTTATGAGTATAAGCTTCATAGATTATTTCGTTGCCAAAACAACAACTTTCTATTACAAATGAACGAAACCGTTAAAAGCTGCTACATAGAAAGAATTGAGCAACTTCGGACCATCAAAGTTGCTCGATGTACAATTTTTATTGTTCTTCTATGTCAAATTTTATGAGTATAAGCTTCATAGATTATTTCGATGCCAAAACACCAACTTTCTATGACAAATAGACAAAACCGTTAAAAGCTCCTCCATAGAGAGAGTTGAGCAACTTCGGACCATCAAAGTTGCTCGGTCTACAATTTTTATTGTTCTTGTACGTCAAATTTTATGAGTATAAGCTTCATAGATTATTTCGATGCCAAAACTCCAACTTTCTATGACAAATTTTCAAAACCTTTAAAAGCTCGTCAATAGAGAGAGTTGAGCAACTTCGGAACATCAAAGTTGCTCGGTGTACAATTTTTATTGTTCTTGTATGTCAAATTTTATGAGTATAAGCTTCATAGATTATTTCGATGCCAAAACACCAACTTTCTATCGCAAATGGAGGAAACCATTAAAAGCTCCTCCATAAAGAGAGTCGATCAACTTCGGACCATCAAATTTGCTCGGTGTACAATTTTTTTTGTTCTTGTATGTCAAATTTTATGAGTATAAGCTTCATAGATTATTTCGATTCCAAAACACCAACTTTTTATTACAAATGGACGAAACCGTTAAAAGCTCCTCTATAGAGAGAGTTGAGCAATTTCGGACCATCGAATTTGCTCGGTGTACAATTTTTATTGTTCTTATTTGTCAAATTTTATGAGTATAAGCTTCATAGATTATTTCGATGCCAAAACACCAACTTTCTATTACAAATGGACGAAACCGTTAAAAGCTCCTCCATAGAGAGAGTTGATCAACTTCAAACCATCAAAGTTGCTCGGTGTACAATTTTTATTGTTCTTATATGTCAAATTTTATGAGTATAAGCTTCGTAGATTATTTCGATGCTAAAACACCAACTTTCTATAATAAATGGACGAAACCGTTAAAAGCTCCTCCATAAAGAGAGTTGAGCAACTTCGGACAATCAAAGTTGCTCGGTGTACAATTTTTATTGTTCTTGTATGTAAAATTTTATGAGTATAAGCTTCATAGATTATTTCGGTGGCAAAACACCAACTTTCTATTACAAATGGACGAAACCGTTAAAAGCTACTCCATAGAGAGAGTTGATCAACTTCAAACCATCAAAGTTGCTCGGTTAACAATTTTTATTGTTCTTATATCTCAAATTTTATGAGTATAAGCTTCATAGATTATTTCGATGCCAAAATACCAACTTTCTACAATAAATAGATGAAACCGTTAAAAACTTCTCCATAAAGAGAGTTGGGCAACTTCGGACCATCCGAGTTGCTCGGTGTACAATTTTTATTGTTCTTGTATGTAAAATTTTATGAGTATAAGCTTCATAGATTATTTCGATGCCAAAACATCAACTTTCTATAATAAATGGACGAAACCGTTAAAAGCTCCTCCATAGAGAGAGTTGAGCAACTTCGGATCATCAAAGTTGCTCGGTGTACAATTTTTATCGTTCTTGTATGTAAAATTTTATGAGTATAAGCTTCATAGATTATTTCGATGCCAAAACACCAACTTTCTATTACAATTGGACGAAACCGTTAAAAGATCCTCCATAGAGAGATTTGAGCAACTTCGGACCATCAAAGTTGCTCGGTGTACAATTTTTATTGTTCTTATAAGTCAAATTTTATGAATATAGGCTTCATAGATTATTTCGATGACAAAACTTCAACTTTCTATGACAAATTTTCAAAACCTTTAAATGCTTCTCAATAGAGAGAGTTGGGCAACTTCATACCATCAAAGTTGCTCGGTGTGCAATTTTTATTGTTCTTATATGTCAAATTTTATGAGTATAAGCTTCATAGAAAGAATTGAGCAACTTCTGACCATCAAAGTTGCTCGGTCTACAATTTTTATTGTTCTTGTATGTCAAATTTTATGAGTATAAGCTTCATAGATTATTTCGATGCCAAAACTCCAACTTTCTATGACAAATTTTTAAAACCTTTAAAAGCTCGTCAATAGAGAGAGTTGAGCAACTTCGGAACATCAAAGTTGCTCGGTGTACAATTTTTATTGTTCTTGTATGTCAAATTTTATGAGTATAAGCTTCATAGATTATTTCGATGCCAAAACACCAACTTTCTATCGCAAATGGAGGAAACCATTAAAAGCTCCTCCATAAAGAGAGTCGATCAACTTCGGACCATCAAATTTGCTCGGTGTACAATTTTTTTTGTTCTTGTATGTCAAATTTTATGAGTATAAGCTTCATAGATTATTTCGATTCCAAAACACCAACTTTTTATTACAAATGGACGAAACCGTTAAAAGCTCCTCTATAGAGAGAGTTGAGCAATTTCGGACCATCAAAGTTGCTCGGTGTACAATTTTTATTGTTCTTATTTGTCAAATTTTATGAGTATAAGCTTCATAGATTATTTCGATGCCAAAACACCAACTTTCTATTACAAATGGACGAAACCGTTAAAAGCTCCTCCATAGAGAGAGTTGATCAACTTCAAACCATCAAAGTTGCTCGGTGTACAATTTTTATTGTTCTTATATGTCAAATTTTATGAGTATAAGCTTCATAGATTATTTCGATGCAAAAACACCAACTTTCTATAATAAATGGACGAAACCGTTAAAAGCTCCTCCATAAAGAGAGTTGAGCAACTTCGGACCATCAAAGTTGCTCGGTGTACAATTTTTATTGTTCTTGTATGTAAAATTTAATGAGTATAAGCTTCATAGATTATTTCGATGCCAAAACATCAACTTTCTATAATAAATGGACGAAACCGTTAAAAGCTCCTCCATAGAGAGATTTGAGCAACTTCGGACCATCAAAGTTGCTCGGTGTACAATTTTTATTGTTCTTGTATGTAAAATTTTATAAGAATAAGCTTCATAGATTATTTCGATGCCAAACCACCAACTTTCTATTACAAATGGACGAAACCGTTAAAAGCTCCTCCATAGAGAGATTTGAGCAACTTCGGACCATCAAAGTTGCTCGGTGTACAATTTTTATTATTCTTATAAGTCAAATTTTATGAATATAAGCTTCATAGATTATTTCGATGCCAAATCACCAACTTTCTATGACAAATTTTCAAAAACTTTAAAAGCTCCTCTATAGAGAGAGTTGAGCAACTTCGGACCATCAAAGTTGCTCGGTCTACAATTTTTATTGTTCTTGTATGTCAAATTTTATGAGTATAAGGTTCATAGATTATTTCGATGTCAAAACACCAACTTTCTATGAAAATTTTTCAAAACTTTTAAAAGCTCCTCAATAGAGAGAGTGGAGCAACTTCGGACCATCAAAGTTGCTCGGTGTACAATTTTTATTGTTCTTGTATGTCAAATTTTATGAGTATAAGCTTCATAGATTATTTCGATGCCAAAACGACAACTTTCTATGAAATTTTTTCAAAACTTTTAAAAGCTCCTCAATAGAGAGAGTGGAGCAACTTCGGACCATCAAAGTTGCTCGGTGAACAATTTTTATTGTTTTTGTATGTCAAATTTTATGAGTATAAGCTTCATAGATTATTTCGATGCCAAAACGACAACTTTCTATTACAAATGGACGAAACCATTAAAAGCTCCTCCATGGAGAGAGTTGAGCAACTTCATACCATCAAAGTTGCTCGGTGTGCAATTTTTATTGTTCTTATATGTCAAATTTTATGAGTATAAGCTTCATAGATTATTTTGTTACCAAAACAACAACTTTCTATTACAAATGAACGAAACCGTTAAAAGCTCCTCCATAGAAAGAATTGAGCAACTTCGGACCATCAAAGTTGCTCGATGTACAATTTTTATTGTTCTTATATGTCAAATTTTATGAGTATAAGCTTCATAGATTATTTCGATGCCAAAACACCTACTTTCTATGACAAATAGACAAAACCGTTAAAAGCCCCTCCATAGAGAGAGTTGAGCAACTTCGGACCATCAAAGTTGGTCGGTCTACAATTTTTATTGTTCTTGTATGTCAAATTTTATGAGTATAAGCTTCATAGATTATTTCGATGCCAAAACTCCAACTTTCTATGACAAATTTTCAAAACCTTTAAAAGCTCGTCAATAGAGAGAGTTGAGCAACTTCGGAACATCAAAGTTGCTCGGTGTACAATTTTTATTGTTCTTGTATGTCAAATTTTATGAGTATAAGCTTCATAGATTATTTCGATGCCAAAACACCAACTTTCTATCGCAAATGGAGGAAACCATTAAAAGCTCCTCCATAAAGAGAGTCGATCAACTTCGGACCATCAAATTTGCTCGGTGTACAATTTTTTTTGTTCTTGTATGTCAAATTTTATGAGTATAAGCTTCATAGATTATTTCGATGCCAAAACGACAACTTTCTATTACAAATGGACGAAACCATTAAAAGCTCCTCCATGGAGAGAGTTGAGCAACTTCATACCATCAAAGTTGCTCGGTGTGCAATTTTTATTGTTCTTATATGTCAAATTTTATGAGTATAAGCTTCATAGATTATTTCGTTGCCAAAACAACAACTTTCTATTACAAATGAACGAAACCGTTAAAAGCTCCTCCATAGAAAGAATTGAGCAACTTCGGACCATCAAAGTTGCTCGATGTACAATTTTTATTGTTCTTATATGTCAAATTTGATGAGTATAAGCTTCATAGATTATTTCGATGCCAAAACACCAACTTTCTATGACAAATAGACAAAACCGTTAAAAGCTCCTCCATAGAGAGAGTTGAGCAACTTCGGACCATCAAAGTTGCTCGGTCTACAATTTTTATTGTTCTTGTATGTCAAATTTTATGAGTATAAGCTTCATAGATTATTTCGATGCCAAAACTCCAACTTTCTATGACAAATTTTTAAAACCTTTAAAAGCTCGTCAATAGAGAGAGTTGAGCAACTTCGGAACATCAAAGTTGCTCGGTGTACAATTTTTATTGTTCTTGTATGTCAAATTTTATGAGTATAAGCTTCATAGATTATTTCGATGCCAAAACACCAACTTTCTATCGCAAATGGAGGAAACCATTAAAAGCTCCTCCATAAAGAGAGTCGATCAACTTCGGACCATCAAATTTGCTCGGTGTACAATTTTTTTTGTTCTTGTATGTCAAATTTTATGAGTATAAGCTTCATAGATTATTTCGATTCCAAAACACCAACTTTTTATTACAAATGGACGAAACCGTTAAAAGCTCCTCTATAGAGAGAGTTGAGCAATTTCGGACCATCAAAGTTGCTCGGTGTACAATTTTTATTGTTCTTATTTGTCAAATTTTATGAGTATAAGCTTCATAGATTATTTCGATGCCAAAACACCAACTTTCTATTACAAATGGACGAAACCGTTAAAAGCTCCTCCATAGAGAGAGTTGATCAACTTCAAACCATCAAAGTTGCTCGGTGTACAATTTTTATTGTTCTTATATGTCAAATTTTATGAGTATAAGCTTCATAGATTATTTCGATGCAAAAACACCAACTTTCTATAATAAATGGACGAAACCGTTAAAAGCTCCTCCATAAAGAGAGTTGAGCAACTTCGGACCATCAAAGTTGCTCGGTGTACAATTTTTATTGTTCTTGTATGTAAAATTTTATGAGTATAAGCTTCATAGATTATTTCGATGCCAAAACATCAACTTTCTATAATAAATGGACGAAACCGTTAAAAGCTCCTCCATAGAGAGATTTGAGCAACTTCGGACCATCAAAGTTGCTCGGTGTACAATTTTTATTGTTCTTGTATGTAAAATTATATAAGAATAAGCTTCATAGATTATTTCGATGCCAAACCACCAACTTTCTATTACAAATGGACGAAACCGTTAAAAGCTCCTCCATAGAGAGATTTGAGCAACTTCGGACCATCAAAGTTGCTCGGTGTACAATTTTTATTATTCTTATAAGTCAAATTTTATGAATATAAGCTTCATAGATTATTTCGATGCCAAATCACCAACTTTCTATGACAAATTTTCAAAAACTTTAAAAGCTCCTCCATAGAGAGAGTTGAGCAACTTCGGACCATCAAAGTTGCTCGGTCTACAATTTTTATTGTTCTTGTATGTCAAATTTTATGAGTATAAGGTTCATAGATTATTTCGATGTCAAAACACCAACTTTCTATGAAAATTTTTCAAAACTTTTAAAAGCTCCTCAATAGAGAGAGTGGAGCAACTTCGGACCATCAAAGTTGCTCGGTGTACAATTTTTATTGTTCTTGTATGTCAAATTTTATGAGTATAAGCTTCATAGATTATTTCGATGCCAAAACGACAACTTTCTATGAAATTTTTTCAAAACTTTTAAAAGCTCCTCAATAGAGAGAGTGGAGCAACTTCGGACCATCAAAGTTGCTCGGTGTACAATTTTTATTGTTTTTGTATGTCAAATTTTATGAGTATAAGCTTCATAGATTATTTCGATGCCAAAACGACAACTTTCTATTACAAATGGACGAAACCATTAAAAGCTCCTCCATGGAGAGAGTTGAGCAACTTCATACCATCAAAGTTGCTCGGTGTGCAATTTTTATTGTTCTTATATGTCAAATTTTATGAGTATAAGCTTCATAGATTATTTCGTTACCAAAACAACAACTTTCTATTACAAATGAACGAAACCGTTAAAAGCTCCTCCATAGAAAGAATTGAGCAACTTCGGACCATCAAAGTTGCTCGATGTACAATTTTTATTGTTCTTATATGTCAAATTTTATGAGTATAAGCTTCATAGATTATTTCGATGCCAAAACACCTACTTTCTATGACAAATAGACAAAACCGTTAAAAGCCCCTCCATAGAGAGAGTTGAGCAACTTCGGACCATCAAAGTTGGTCGGTCTACAATTTTTATTGTTCTTGTATGTCAAATTTTATGAGTATAAGCTTCATAGATTATTTCGATGCCAAAACTCCAACTTTCTATGACAAATTTTCAAAACCTTTAAAAGCTCGTCAATAGAGAGAGTTGAGCAACTTCGGAACATCAAAGTTGCTCGGTGTACAATTTTTATTGTTCTTGTATGTCAAATTTTATGAGTATAAGCTTCATAGATTATTTCGATGCCAAAACACCAACTTTCTATCGCAAATGGAGGAAACCATTAAAAGCTCCTCCATAAAGAGAGTCGATCAACTTCGGACCATCAAATTTGCTCGGTGTACAATTTTTTTTGTTCTTGTATGTCAAATTTTATGAGTATAAGCTTCATAGATTATTTCGATGCCAAAACGACAACTTTCTATTACAAATGGACGAAACCATTAAAAGCTCCTCCATGGAGAGAGTTGAGCAACTTCATACCATCAAAGTTGCTCGGTGTGCAATTTTTATTGTTCTTATATGTCAAATTTTATGAGTATAAGCTTCATAGATTATTTCGTTGCCAAAACAACAACTTTCTATTACAAATGAACGAAACCGTTAAAAGCTCCTCCATAGAAAGAATTGAGCAACTTCGGACCATCAAAGTTGCTCGATGTACAATTTTTATTGTTCTTATATGTCAAATTTGATGAGTATAAGCTTCATAGATTATTTCGATGCCAAAACACCAACTTTCTATGACAAATAGACAAAACCGTTAAAAGCTCCTCCATAGAGAGAGTGGAGCAACTTCGGACCATCAAAGTTGCTCGGTCTACAATTTTTATTGTTCTTGTATGTCAAATTTTATGAGTATAAGCTTCATAGATTATTTCGATGCCAAAACTCCAACTTTCTATGACAAATTTTCAAAACCTCTAAAAGCTCGTCAATAGAGAGAGTTGAGCAACTTCGGAACATCAAAGTTGCTCGGTGTACAATTTTTATTGTTCTTGTATGTCAAATTTTATGAGTATAAGCTTCATAGATTATTTCGATGCCAAAACACCAACTTTCTATCGCAAATGGAGGAAACCATTAAAAGCTCCTCCATAAAGAGAGTCGATCAACTTCGGACCATCAAATTTGCTCGGTGTAAAATTTTTTTTGTTCTTGTATGTCAAATTTTATGAGTATAAGCTTCATAGATTATTTCGATTCCAAAACACCAACTTTTTATTACAAATGGACGAAACCGTTAAAAGCTCCTCTATAGAGAGAGTTGAGCAATTTCGGACCATCAAAGTTGCTCGGTGTACAATTTTTATTGTTCTTATTTGTCAAATTTTATGAGTATAAGCTTGATAGATTATTTCGATGCCAAAACACCAACTTTCTATTACAAATGGACGAAACCGTTAAAAGCTCCTCCATAGAGAGAGTTGATCAACTTCAAACCATCAAAGTTGCTCGGTGTACAATTTTTATTGTTCTTATATGTCAAATTTTATGAGTATAAGCTTCATAGATTATTTTCGATGCAAAAACACCAACTTTCTATAATAAATGGACGAAATCGTTAAAAGCTCCTCCATAAAGAGAGTTGAGCAACTTCGGACCATCAAAGTTGCTCGGTGTACAATTTTTATTGTTCTTGTATCTAAAATTTTATGAGTATAAGCTTCATAGATTATTTCGATGCCAAAACATCAACTTTCTATAATAAATGGACGAAACCGTTAAAAGCTCCTCCATAGAGAGATTTGAGCAACTTCGGACCATCAAAGTTGCTCGGTGTACAATTTTTATTGTTCTTGTATGTAAAATTTTATGAGTATAAGCTTCATAGATTATTTCGATGCCAAACCACCAACTTTCTATTACAAATGGACGAAACCGTTAAAAGCTCCTCCATAGAGAGATTTGAGCAACTTCGGACCATCAAAGTTGCTCGGTGTACAATTTTTATTGTTCTTATAAGTCAAATTTTATGAATATAAGCTTCATAGATTATTTCGATGCCAAAACACCAACTTTCTATGACAAATTTTCAAAAACTTTAAAAGCTCCTCCATAGAGAGAGTTGAGCAACTTCGGACCATCAAAGTTGCTCGGTCTACAATTTTTATTTTTCTTGTATGTCAAATTTTATGAGTATAAGGTTCATAGATTATTTCGATGCCAAAACACCAACTTTCTATGAAAATTTTTCAAAACTTTTAAAAGCTCCTCAATAGAGAGAGTGGAGCAACTTCGGACCATCAAAGTTGCTCGGTGTACAATTTTTATTGTTCTTGTATGTCAAATTTTATGAGTATAAGCTTCATAGATTATTTCGATGCCAAAACGACAACTTTCTATTACAAGTGGACGAAACCATTAAAAGCTCCTCCATGGAGAGAGTTGAGCAACTTCATACCATCAAAGTTGCTCGGTGTGCAATTTTTATTGTTCTTATATGTCAAATTTTATGAGTATAAGCTTCATAGATTATTTCGTTGCCAAAACAACAACTTTCTATTACAAATGAACGAAACCGTTAAAAGCTCCTCCATAGAAAGAATTGAGCAACTTCGGACCATCAAAGTTGCTCGATGTACAATTTTTATTGTTCTTATATGTCAAATTTTATGAGTATAAGCTTCATAGATTATTTCGATGCCAAAACACCAACTTTCTATGACAAATAGACAAAACCGTTAAAAGCTCCTCCATAAAGAGAGTTGAGCAACTTCGGACCATCAAAGTTGCTCGGTCTACAATTTTTATTGTTCTTGTATGTCAAATTTTATGAGTATAAGCTTCATAGATTATTTCGATGCCAAAACTCCAACTTTCTATGACAAATTTTCAAAACCTTTAAAAGCTCGTCAATAGAGAGAATTGAGCAACTTCGGAACATCAAAGTTGCTCGGTGTACAATTTTTATTGTTCTTGTATGTCAAATTTTATGAGTATAAGCTTCATAGATTATTTCGATGCCAAAACACCAACTTTCTATCGCAAATGGAGGAAACCATTAAAAGCTCCTCCATAAAGAGAGTCGATCAACTTCGGACCATCAAATTTGCTCGGTGTACAATTTTTTTTGTTCTTGTATGTCAAATTTTATGAGTATAAGCTTCATAGATTATTTCGATTCCAAAACACCAACTTTTTATTACAAATGGACGAAACCGTTAAAAGCTCCTCTATAGAGAGAGTTGAGCAATTTCGGACCATCAAATTTGCTCGGTGTACAATTTTTATTGTTCTTATTTGTCAAATTTTATGAGTATAAGCTTCATAGATTATTTCGATGCCAAAACACCAACTTTCTATTACAAATGGACGAAACCGTTAAAAGCTCCTCCATAGAGAGATTTGAGCAACTTCGGACCATCAAAGTTGCTCGGTGTACAATTTTTATTGTTCTTATAAGTCAAATTTTATGAGTATAAGCTTCATAGATTATTTCGATGCCAAAACACCAACTTTCTATGACAAATAGACAAAACCGTTAAAAGCTCCTCCAAAGAGAGAGTTGAGCAACTTCGGACCATCAAAGTTGCTCGGTCTACAATTTTTATTGTTCTTGTATGTCAAATTTTATGAGTATAAGCTTCATAGATTATTTCGATGCCAAAACTCCAACTTTCTATGACAAATTTTCAAAACCTCTAAAAGCTCGTCAATAGAGAGAGCTGAGCAACTTCGGAACATCAAAGTTGCTCGGTGTACAATTTTTATTGTTCTTGTATGTCAAATTTTATGAGTATAAGCTTCATAGATTATTTCGATGCCAAAACACCAACTTTCTATCGCAAATGGAGGAAACCATTAAAAGCTCCTCCATAAAGAGAGTCGATCAACTTCGGACCATCAAATTTGCTCGGTGTAAAATTTTTTTTGTTCTTGTATGTCAAATTTTATGAGTATAAGCTTCATAGATTATTTCGATTCCAAAACACCAACTTTTTATTACAAATGGACGAAACCGTTAAAAGCTCCTCTATAGAGAGAGTTGAGCAATTTCGGACCATCAAAGTTGCTCGGTGTACAATTTTTATTGTTCTTATTTGTCAAATTTTATGAGTATAAGCTTCATAGATTATTTCGATGCCAAAACACCAACTTTCTATTACAAATGGACGAAACCGTTAAAAGCTCCTCCATAGAGAGAGTTGATCAACTTCAAACCATCAAAGTTGCTCGGTGTACAATTTTTATTGTTCTTATATGTCAAATTTTATGAGTATAAGCTTCATAGATTATTTCGATGCAAAAACACCAACTTTCTATAATAAATGGACGAAATCGTTAAAAGCTCCTCCATAAAGACAGTTGAGCAACTTCGGACCATCAAAGTTGCTCGGTGTACAATTTTTATTGTTCTTGTATGTAAAATTTTATGAGTATAAGCTTCATAGATTATTTCGATGCCAAAACATCAACTTTCTATAATAAATGGACGAAACCGTTAAAAGCTCCTCCATAGAGAGATTTGAGCAACTTCGGACCATCAAAGTTGCTCGGTGTACAATTTTTATTGTTCTTGTATGTAAAATTTTATGAGTATAAGCTTCATAGATTATTTCGATGCCAAACCACCAACTTTCTATTACAAATGGACGAAACCGTTAAAAGCTCCTCCATAGAGAGATTTGAGCAACTTCGGACCATCAAAGTTGCTCGGTGTACAATTTTTATTGTTCTTATAAGTCAAATTTTATGAATATAAGCTTCATAGATTATTTCGATGCCAAAACACCAACTTTCTATGACAAATTTTCAAAAACTTTAAAAGCTCCTCCATAGAGAGAGTTGAGCAACTTCGGACCATCAAAGTTGCTCGGTCTACAATTTTTATTTTTCTTGTATGTCAAATTTTATGAGTATAAGGTTCATAGATTATTTCGATGCCAAAACACCAACTTTCTATGAAATTTTTTCAAAACTTTTAAAAGCTCCTCAATAGAGAGAGTGGAGCAACTTCGGACCATCAAAGTTGCTCGGTGTACAATTTTTATTGTTCTTGTATGTCAAATTTTATGAGTATAAGCTTCATAGATTATTTCGATGCCAAAACGACAACTTTCTATTACAAATGGACGAAACCATTAAAAGCTCCTTCATGGAGAGAGTTGAGCAACTTCATACCATCAAAGTTGCTCGGTGTGCAATTTTTATTGTTCTTATATGTCAAATTTTATGAGTATAAGCTTCATAGATTATTTCGTTGCCAAAACAACAACTTTCTATTAAAAATGAACGAAACCGTTAAAAGCTCCTCCATAGAAAGAATTGAGCAACTTCGGACCATCAAAGTTGCTCGATGTACAATTTTTATTGTTCTTATATGTCAAATTTTATGAGTATAAGGTTCATAGATTATTTCGATGCCAAAACACCTACTTTCTATGACAAATAGACAAAACCGTTAAAAGCTCCTCCATAAAGAGAGTTGAGCAACCTCGGACCATCAAAGTTGCTCGGTCTACAATTTTTATTGTTCTTGTATGTCAAATTTTATGAGTATAAGCTTCATAGATTATTTCGATGCTAAAACTCCAACTTTCTATGACAAATTTTCAAAACCTTTAAAAGCTCGTCAATAGAGAGAGTTGAGCAACTTCGGAACATCAAAGTTGCTCGGTGTACAATTTTTATTGTTCTTGTATGTCAAATTTTATGAGTATAAGCTTCATAGATTATTTCGATGCCAAAACACCAACTTTCTATCGCAAATGGAGGAAACCATTAAAAGCTCCTCCATAAAGAGAGTCGATCAACTTCGGACCATCAAATTTGCTCGGTGTACAATTTTTTTTGTTCTTGTATGTCAAATTTTATGAGTATAAGCTTCATAGATTATTTCGATTCCAAAACACCAACTTTTTATTACAAATGGACGAAACCGTTAAAAGCTCCTCTATAGAGAGAGTTGAGCAATTTCGGACCATCAAATTTGCTCGGTGTACAATTTTTATTGTTCTTATTTGTCAAATTTTATGAGTATAAGCTTCATAGATTATTTCGATGCCAAAACACCAACTTTCTATTACAAATGGACGAAACCGTTAAAAGCTCCTCCATAGAGAGATTTGAGCAACTTCGGACCATCAAAGTTGCTCGGTGTACAATTTTTATTGTTCTTATAAGTCAAATTTTATGAATATAAGCTTCATAGATTATTTCGATGCCAAAACACCAACTTTCTATGACAAATTTTCAAAAACTTTAAAAGCTCCTCCATAGAGAGAGTTGAGCAACTTCGGACCATCAAAGTTGCTCGGTCTACAATTTTTATTGTTCTTGTATGTCAAATTTTATGAGTATAAGGTTCATAGATTATTTCGATGCCAAAACACCAACTTTCTATGAAATTTTTTCAAAACTTTTAAAAGCTCCTCAATAGAGAGAGTGGAGCAACTTCGGACCATCAAAGTTGCTCGGTGTACAATTTTTATTGTTCTTGTATGTCAAATTTTATGAGTATAAGCTTCATAGATTATTTCGATGCCAAAACGACAACTTTCTATTACAAATGGACGAAACCATTAAAAGCTCCTCCATGGAGAGAGTTGAGCAACTTCATACCATCAAAGTTGCTCGGTGTGCAATTTTTATTGTTCTTATATGTCAAATTTTATGAGTATAAGCTTCATAGATTATTTCGATGCTAAAACACCAACTTTCTATAATAAATGGACGAAACCGTTAAAAGCTCCTCCATAAAGAGAGTTGAGCAACTTCGGACCATCAAAGTTGCTCAGTGTACCATTTTTATTGTTCTTGTATGTAAAATTTTATGAGTATAAGCTTCATAGATTATTTCGATGCCAAAACATTAACTTTCTATAATAAATGGACGAAACCGTTAAAAGCTCCTCCATAGAGAGATTTGAGCAACTTCGGACCATCAAAGTTGCTCGGTGTACAATTTTTATTGTTCTTGTATGTAAAATTTTATGAGTATAAGCTTCATAGATTATTTCGATGCCAAACCACCAACTTTCTATTACAAATGGACGAAACCGTTAAAAGCTCCTCCATAGAGAGATTTGAGCAACTTCGGACCATCAAAGTTGCTCGGTGTACAATTTTTATTGTTATTATAAGTCAAATTTTATGAATATAAGCTTCATAGATTATTTCGATGCCAAAACACAAACTTTTTATGACAAATTTTCAAAAACTTTATAAGCTCCTCCATAGAGAGAGTTGGGCAACTTCGGACCATCAAAGTTGCTCGGTCTACAATTTTTATTGTTCTTGTATGTCAAATTTTATGAGTATAAGGTTCATAGATTATTTGGATGCCAAAACACCAACTTTCTATGAAATTTTTTCAAAACTTTTAAAAGCTCCTCAATAGAGAGAGTGGAGCAACTTCGGACCATCAAAGTTGCTCGGTGTACAATTTTTATTGTTCTTGTATGTCAAATTTTATGAGTATAAGCTTCATAGATTATTTCGATGCCAAAACGACAACTTTCTATTACAAATGGACGAAACCATTAAAAGCTCCTCCATGGAGAGAGTTGAGCAACTTCATACCATCAAAGTTGCTCGGTGTGCAATTTTTATTGTTCTTATATGTCAAATTTTATGAGTATAAGCTTCATAGATTATTTCGTTGCCAAAACAACAACTTTCTATTACAAATGAACGAAACCGTTAAAAGCTCCTCCATAGAAAGAATTGAGCAACTTCGGACCATCAAAGTTGCTCGATGTACAATTTTTATTGTTCTTATATGTCAAATTTTATGAGTATAAGCTTCATAGATTATTTCGATGCCAAAACACCTACTTTCTATGACAAATAGACAAAACCGTTAAAAGCCCCCCCATAGAGAGAGTTGAGCAACTTCGGACCATCAAAGTTGGTCGGTCTACAATTTTTATTGTTCTTGTATGTCAAATTTTATGAGTATAAGCTTCATAGATTATTTCGATGCCAAAACTCCAACTTTCTGTGACAAATTTTCAAAACCTTTAAAAGCTCGTCAATAGAGAGAGTTGAGCAACTTCGGAACATCAAAGTTGCTCGGTCTACAATTTTTATTGTTCTTGTATGTCAAATTTTATGAGTATAAGCTTCATAGATTATTTCGATGCCAAAACACCAACTTTCTATCGCAAATGGAGGAAACCATTAAAAGCTCCTCTATAAAGAGAGTCGATCAACTTCGGACCATCAAATTTGCTCGGTGTACAATTTTTTTTGTTCTTGTATGTCAAATTTTATGAGTATAAGCTTCATAGATTATTTCGGTGGCAAAACACCAACTTTCTATTACAAATGGACGAAACCGTTAAAAGCTCCTCCATAGAGAGAGTTGATCAACTTCAAACCATCAAAGTTGCTCGGTTAACAATTTTTATTGTTCTTATATCTCAAATTTTATGAGTATAAGCTTCATAGATTATTTCGATGCCAAAATACCAACTTTCTACAATAAATAGATGAAACCGTTAAAAACTTCTCGATAAAGAGAGTTGAGCAACTTCGGACCATCCGAGTTGCTCGGTGTACAATTTTTATTGTTCTTGTATGTAAAATTTTATGAGTATAAGCTTCATAGATTATTTCGATGCCAAAACATCAACTTTCTATAATAAATGGACGAAACCGTTAAAAGCTCCTCCATAGAGAGAGTTGAGCAACTTCGGATCATCAAAGTTGCTCGGTGTACAATTTTTATCGTTCTTGTATGTAAAATTTTATGAGTATAAGCTTCATAGATTATTTCGATGCCAAAACACCAACTTTCTATTACAATTGGACGAAACCGTTAAAAGCTCCTCCATAGAGAGATTTGAGCAACTTCAGACCATCAAAGTTGCTCGGTGTACAATTTTTATTGTTCTTATAAGTCAAATTTTATGAATATAAGCTTCATAGATTATTTCGATGACAAAACTCCAACTTTCTATGACAAATTTTCAAAACCTTTAAAAGCTTCTCAATAGAGAGAGTTGGGCAACTTCATACCGTCAAAGTTGCTCGGTGCGCAATTTTTATTGTTCTTATATGTCAAATTTTATGAGTATAAGCTTCATAGATTATTTCGTTGCCAAAACAACAACTTTCTATTACAAATGAACGAAACCGTTAAAAGCTCCTCCATAGAAAGAATTGAGCAACTTCGGACCATCAAAGTTGCTCGATGTACAATTTTATTGTTCTTATATGTCAAATTTTATGAGTATAAGTTTCATAGATTATTTCGATGCCAAAACACCAACTTTCTATAACAAATAGACAAAACCGTTAAAAGCTCCTCCATAGAGAGAGTTGAGCAACTTCGCACCATCAAAGTTGCTCGGTCTACAATTTTTATTGTTCTTGTATGTCAAATTTTATGAGAATAAGCTTCATAGATTATTTCGATGCCAAAACTCCAACTTTCTATGACAAATTTTCAAAACCTTTAAAAGCTCGTCAATAGAGAGAGTTGAGCAACTTCGGAACATCAAAGTTGCTCGGTGTACAATTTTTATTGTTCTTGTATGTCAAATTTTATGAGTATAAGCTTCATAGATTATTTCGATGCCAAAACACCAACTTTCTATCGCAAATGGAGGAAACCATTAAAAGCTCCTCCATAAAGAGAGTCGATCAACTTCGGACCATCAAATTTACTCGGTGTACAATTTTTTTTGTTCTTGTATGTCAAATTTTATGAGTATAAGCTTCATAGATTATTTCGATTCCAAAACACCATCTTTTTATTACAAATGGATGAAACCGTTAAAAGCTCCTCTGTAGAGAGAGTTGAGCAATTTCGGACCATCAAATTTGCTCGGTGTACAATTTTTATTGTTCTTATTTGTCAAATTTTTTGAGTATAAGCTTCATAGATTATTTCGATGCCAAAACACCAACTTTCTATTACAAATGGACGAAACCGTTAAAAGCTCCTCCATAGAGAGAGTTGATCAACTTCAAACCATCAAAGTTGCTCGGTGTACAATTTTTATTGTTCTTATATATCAAATTTTATGAGTATAAGCTTCATAGATTATTTCGATGCTAAAACACCAACTTTCTATAATAAATGGACGAAACCGTTAAAAGCTCCTCCATAAAGAGAGTTGAGCAACTTCGGACCATCAAAGTTGCTCGGTGTACCATTTTTATTGTTCTTGTATGTAAAATTTTATGAGTATAAGCTTCATAGATTATTTCGATGCCAAAACATCAACTTTCTATAATAAATGGACGAAACCGTTAAAAGCTCCTCCATAGAGAGATTTGAGCAACTTCGGACCATCAAAATTGCTCGGTGTACAATTTTTATTATTCTTGTATGTAAAATTTTATGAGTATAAGCTTCATAGATTATTTCGATGCCAAACAACCAACTTTCTATTACAAATGGACGAAACCGTTAAAAGCTCCTCCATAGAGAGATTTGAGCAACTTCGGACCATCAAAGTTGCTCGGTGTACAATTTTTATAGTTCTTATAAGTCAAATTTTATGAATATAAGCTTCATAGATTATTTCGATGCCAAAACACCAACTTTCTATGACAAATTTTCAAAAACTTTAAAAGCTCCTCCATAGAGAGAGTTGAGCAACTTCGGACCATCAAAGTTGCTCGGTCTACAATTTTTATTGTTCTTGTATGTCAAATTTTATGAGTATAAGGTTCATAGATTATTTCGATGCCAAAACACCAACTTTCTATGAAATTTTTTCAAAACTTTTAAAAGCTCCTCAATAGAGAGAGTGGAGCAACTTCGGACCATCAAAGTTGCTCGGTGTACAATTTTTATTGTTCTTGTATGTCAAATTTTATGAGTATAAGCTTCATAGATTATTTCGATGCCAAAACGACAACTTTCTATTACAAATGGACGAAACCATTAAAAGCTCCTCCATGGAGAGAGTTGAGCAACTTCATACCATCAAAGTTGCTCGGTGTGCAATTTTTATTGTTCTTATATGTCAAATTTTATGAGTATAAGCTTCATAGATTATTTCGATGCTAAAACACCAACTTTCTATAATAAATGGACGAAACCGTTAAAAGCTCCTCCATAAAGAGAGTTGAGCAACTTCGGACCATCAAAGTTGCTCAGTGTACCATTTTTATTGTTCTTGTATGTAAAATTTTATGAGTATAAGCTTCATAGATTATTTCGATGCCAAAACATTAACTTTCTATAATAAATGGAAGAAACCGTTAAAAGCTCCTCCATAGAGAGATTTGAGCAACTTCGGACCATCAAAGTTGCTCGGTGTACAATTTTTATTGTTCTTGTATGTAAAATTTTATGAGTATAAGCTTCATAGATTATTTCGATGCCAAACCACCAACTTTCTATTACAAATGGATGAAACCGTTAAAAGCTCCTCCATAGAGAGATTTGAGCAACTTCGGACCATCAAAGTTGCTCGGTGTACAATTTTTATTGTTCTTATAAGTCAAATTTTATGAATATAAGCTTCATAGATTATTTCGATGCCAAAACACCAACTTTTTATGACAAATTTTCAAAAACTTTATAAGCTCCTCCATAGAGAGAGTTGGGCAACTTCGGACCATCAAAGTTGCTCGGTCTACAATTTTTATTGTTCTTGTATGTCAAATTTTATGAGTATAAGGTTCATAGATTATTTGGATGCCAAAACACCAACTTTCTATGAAATTTTTTCAAAACTTTTAAAAGCTCCTCAATAGAGAGAGTGGAGCAACTTCGGACCATCAAAGTTGCTCGGTGTACAATTTTTATTGTTCTTGTATGTCAAATTTTATGAGTATAAGCTTCATAGATTATTTCGATGCCAAAACGACAACTTTCTATTACAAATGAACGAAACCATTAAAAGCTCCTCCATGGAGAGAGTTGAGCAACTTCATACCATCAAAGTTGCTCGGTGTGCAATTTTTATTGTTCTTATATGTCAAATTTTATGAGTATAAGCTTCATAGATTATTTCGTTGCCAAAACAACAACTTTCTATTACAAATGAACGAAACCGTTAAAAGCTCCTCCATAGAAAGAATTGAGCATTTTCGGACCATCAAAGTTGCTCGATGTACAATTTTTATTGTTCTTATATGTCAAATTTTATGAGTATAAGCTTCATAGATTATTTCGATGCCAAAACACCTACTTTCTATGACAAATAGACAAAACCGTTAAAAGCCCCTCCATAGAGAGAGTTGAGCAACTTCGGACCATCAAAGTTGGTCGGTCTACAATTTTTATTGTTCTTGTATGTCAAATTTTATGAGTATAAGCTTCATAGATTATTTCGATGCCAAAACTCCAACTTTCTATGACAAATTTTCAAAACCTTTAAAAGCTCGTCAATAGAGAGAGTTGAGCAACTTCGGAACATCAAAGTTGCTCGGTGTACAATTTTTATTGTTCTTGTATGTCAAATTTTATGAGTATAAGCTTCATAGATTATTTCGATGCCAAAACACCAACTTTCTATCGCAAATGGAGGAAACCATTAAAAGCTCCTCCATAAAGAGAGTCGATCAACTTCGGACCATCAAATTTGCTCGGTGTACAATTTTTTTTGTTCTTGTATGTCAAATTTTATGAGTATAAGCTTCATAGATTATTTCGATTCCAAAACACCAACTTTTTATTACAAATGGACGAAACCGTTAAAAGCTCTTCTATAGAGAGAGTTGAGCAATTTCGGACCATCAAAGTTGCTCGGTGTACAATTTTTATTTTTCTTATTTGTCAAATTTTATGAGTATAAGCTTCATAGATTATTTCGATGCCAAAACACCAACTTTCTATTACAAATGGACGAAACCGTTAAAAGCTCCTCCATAGAGAGAGTTGATCAACTTCAAACCATCAAAGTTGCTCGGTGTACAATTTTTATTGTTCTTATATGTCAAATTTTATGAGTATAAGCTTCATAGATTATTTCGATGCTAAAACACCAACTTTCTATAATAAATGGACGAAACCGTTAAAAGCTCCTCCATAAAGAGAGTTGAGCAACTTCGGACCATCAAAGTTGCTCGGTGTACCATTTTTATTGTTCTTGTATGTAAAATTTTATGAGTATAAGCTTCATAGATTATTTCGATGCAAAAACATCAACTTTCTATAATAAATGGACGAAACCGTTAAAAGCTCCTCCATAGAGAGATTTGAGCAACTTCGGACCATCAAAATTGCTCGATGTACAATTTTTATTATTCTTGTATGTAAAATTTTATGAGTATAAGCTTCATAGATTATTTCGATGCCAAAACATCAACTTTCTATAATAAATGGACGAAACCGTTAAAAGCTCCTCCATAGAGAGATTTGAGCAACTTCGGACCATCAAAGTTGCTCGGTGTACAATTTTTATTGTTCTTGTATGTAAAATTTTATAAGAATAAGCTTCATAGATTATTTCGATGCCAAACCACCAACTTTCTATTACAAATGGACGAAACCGTTAAAAGCTCCTCCATAGAGAGATTTGAGCAACTTCGGACCATCAAAGTTGCTCGGTGTACAATTTTTATTGTTCTTATAAGTCAAATTTTATGAATATAAGCTTCATAGATTATTTCGATGCCAAAACACCAACTTTCTATGACAAATTTTCAAAAACTTTAAAAGCTCCTCCATAGAGAGAGTTGAGCAACTTCGGACCATCAAAGTTGCTCGGTCTACAATTTTTATTGTTCTTGTATGTCAAATTTTATGAGTATAAGGTTCATAGATTATTTCGATGCCAAAACACCAACTTTTTATGAAATTTTTTCAAAACTTTTAAAAGCTCCTCAATAGAGAGAGTGGAGCAACTTCGGACCATCAAAGTTGCTCGGTGTACAATTTTTATTGTTCTTGTATGTCAAATTTTATGAGTATAAGCTTCATAGATTATTTCGATGCCAAAACGACAACTTTCTATTACAAATGGACGAAACCATTAAAAGCTCCTCCATGGAGAGAGTTGAGCAACTTCATACCATCAAAGTTGCTCGGTGTGCAATTTTTATTGTTCTTATATGTCAAATTTTATGAGTATAAGCTTCATAGATTATTTCGATGTTAAAACACCAACTTTCTATAATAAATGGACGAAACCGTTAAAAGCTCCTCCATAAAGAGAGTTGAGCAACTTCGGACCATCAAAGTTGCTCAGTGTACCATTTTTATTGTTCTTGTATGTAAAATTTTATGAGTATAAGCTTCATAGATTATTTCGATGCCAAAACATTAACTTTCTATAATAAATGGACGAAACTGTTAAAAGCTCCTCCATAGAGAGATTTGAGCAACTTCGGACCATCAAAGTTGCTCGGTGTACAATTTTTATTGTTCTTGTATGTAAAATTTTATGAGTATAAGCTTCATAGATTATTTCGATGCCAAACCACCAACTTTCTATTACAAATGGACGAAACCGTTAAAAGCTCCTCCATAGAGAGATTTGAGCAACTTCGGACCATCAAAGTTGCTCGGTGTACAATTTTTATTGTTCTTATAAGTCAAATTTTATGAATATAAGCTTCATAGATTATTTCGATGCCAAAACACCAACTTTTTATGACAAATTTTCAAAAACTTTATAAGCTCCTCCATAGAGAGAGTTGGGCAACTTCGGACCATCAAAGTTGCTCGGTCTACAATTTTTATTGTTCTTGTATGTCAAATTTTATGAGTATAAGGTTCATAGATTATTTGGATGCCAAAACACCAACTTTCTATGAAATTTTTTCAAAACTTTTAAAAGCTCCTCAATAGAGAGAGTGGAGCAACTTCGGACCATCAAAGTTGCTCGGTGTACAATTTTTATTGTTCTTGTATGTCAAATTTTATGAGTATAAGCTTCATAGATTATTTCGATGCCAAAACGACAACTTTCTATTACAAATGGACGAAACCATTAAAAGCTCCTCCATGGAGAGAGTTGAGCAACTTCATACCATCAAAGTTGCTCGGTGTGCAATTTTTATTGTTCTTATATGTCAAATTTTATGAGTATAAGCTTCATAGATTATTTCGATGCTAAAACACCAACTTTCTATAATAAATGGACGAAACCGTTAAAAGCTCCTCCATAAAGAGAGTTGAGCAACTTCGGACCATCAAAGTTGCTCAGTGTACCATTTTTATTGTTCTTGTATGTAAAATTTTATGAGTATAAGCTTCATAGATTATTTCGATGCCAAAACATTAACTTTCTATAATAAATGGACGAAACCGTTAAAAGCTCCTCCATAGAGAGATTTGAGCAACTTCGGACCATCAAAGTTGCTCGGTGTACAATTTTTATTGTTCTTGTATGTAAAATTTTATGAGTATAAGCTTCATAGATTATTTCGATGCCAAACCACCAACTTTCTATTACAAATGAACGAAACCGTTAAAAGCTCCTCCATAGAGAGATTTGAGCAACTTCGGACCATCAAAGTTGCTCGGTGTACAATTTTTATTGTTCTTATAAGTCAAATTTTATGAATATAAGCTTCATAGATTATTTCGATGCTAAAACACCAACTTTCTATAATAAATGGACGAAACCGTTAAAAGCTCCTCCATAAAGAGAGTTGAGCAACTTCGGACCATCAAAGTTGCTCGGTGTACCATTTTTATTGTTCTTGTATGTAAAATTTTATGATTATAAGCTTCATAGATTATTTCGATGCCAAAACATCAACTTTCTATAATAAATGGACGAAACCGTTAAAAGCTCCTCCATAGAGAGATTTGAGCAACTTCGGACCATCAAAATTGCTCGGTGTACAATTTTTATTATTCTTGTATGTAAAATTTTATGAGTATAAGCTTCATAGATTATTTCGATGCCAAACCACCAACTTTCTATTACAAATGGACGAAACCGTTAAAAGCTCCTCCATATAGAGATTTGAGCAACTTCGGACCATCAAAGTTGCTCGGTGTACAATTTTTATAGTTCTTATAAGTCAAATTTTATGAATATAAGCTTCATAGATTATTTCGATGCCAAAACACCAACTTTCTATGACAAATTTTCAAAAACTTTAAAAGCTCCTCCATAGAGAGAGTTGAGCAACTTCGGACCATCAAAGTTGCTCGGTCTACAATTTTTATTGTTCTTGTATGTCAAATTTTATGAGTATAAGGTTCATAGATTATTTCGATGCCAAAACACCAACTTTCTATGAAATTTTTTCAAAACTTTTAAAAGCTCCTCAATAGAGAGAGTGGAGCAACTTCGGACCATCAAAGTTGCTCGGTGTACAATTTTTATTGTTCTTGTATGTCAAATTTTATGAGTATAAGCTTCATAGATTATTTCGATGCCAAAACGACAACTTTCTATTACAAATGGACGAAACCATTAAAAGCTCCTCCATGGAGAGAGTTGAGCAACTTCATACCATCAAAGTTGCTCGGTGTGCAATTTTTATTGTTCTTATATGTCAAATTTTATGAGTATAAGCTTCATAGATTATTTCGATGCTAAAACACCAACTTTCTATAATAAATGGACGAAACCGTTAAAAGCTCCTCCATAAAGAGAGTTGAGCAACTTCGGACCATCAAAGTTGCTCAGTGTACCATTTTTATTGTTCTTGTATGTAAAATTTTATGAGTATAAGCTTCATAGATTATTTCGATGCCAAAACATTAACTTTCTATAATAAATGGAAGAAACCGTTAAAAGCTCCTCCATAGAGAGATTTGAGCAACTTCGGACCATCAAAGTTGCTCGGTGTACAATTTTTATTGTTCTTGTATGTAAAATTTTATGAGTATAAGCTTCATAGATTATTTCGATGCCAAACCACCAACTTTCTATTACAAATGGACGAAACCGTTAAAAGCTCCTCCATAGAGAGATTTGAGCAACTTCGGACCATCAAAGTTGCTCGGTGTACAATTTTTATTGTTCTTATAAGTCAAATTTTATGAATATAAGCTTCATAGATTATTTCGATGCCAAAACAACAACTTTTTATGACAAATTTTCAAAAACTTTATAAGCTCCTCCATAGAGAGAGTTGGGCAACTTCGGACCATCAAAGTTGCTCGGTCTACAATTTTTATTGTTCTTGTATGTCAAATTTTATGAGTATAAGGTTCATAGATTATTTGGATGCCAAAACACCAACTTTCTATGAAATTTTTTCAAAACTTTTAAAAGCTCCTCAATAGAGAGAGTGGAGCAACTTCGGACCATCAAAGTTGCTCGGTGTACAATTTTTATTGTTCTTGTATGTCAAATTTTATGAGTATAAGCTTCATAGATTATTTCGATGCCAAAATGACAACTTTCTATTACAAATGAACGAAACCATTAAAAGCTCCTCCATGGAGAGAGTTGAGCAACTTCATACCATCAAAGTTGCTCGGTGTGCAATTTTTATTGTTCTTATATGTCAAATTTTACGAGTATAAGCTTCATAGATTATTTCGTTGCCAAAACAACAACTTTCTATTACAAATGAACGAAACCGTTAAAAGCTCCTCCATAGAAAGAATTGAGCAACTTCGGACCATCAAAGTTGCTCGATGTACAATTTTTATTGTTCTTATATGTCAAATTTTATGAGTATAAGCTTCATAGATTATTTCGATGCCAAAACACCTACTTTCTATGACAAATAGACAAAACCGTTAAAAGCCCCTCCATAGAGAGAGTTGAGCAACTTCGGACCATCAAAGTTGGTCGGTCTACAATTTTTATTGTTCTTGTATGTCAAATTTTATGAGTATAAGCTTCATAGATTATTTCGATGCCAAAACTCCAACTTTCTATGACAAATTTTCAAAACCTTTAAAAGCTCGTCAATAGAGAGAGTTGAGCAACTTCGGAACATCAAAGTTGCTCGGTGTACAATTTTTATTGTTCTTGTATGTCAAATTTTATGAGTATAAGCTTCATAGATTATTTCGATGCCAAAACACCAACTTTCTATCGCAAATGGAGGAAACCATTAAAAGCTCCTCCATAAAGAGAGTCGATCAACTTCGGACCATCAAATTTGCTCGGTGTACAATTTTTTTTGTTCTTGTATGTCAAATTTTATGAGTATAAGCTTCATAGATTATTTCGATTCCAAAACACCAACTTTTTATTACAAATGGACGAAACCGTTAAAAGCTCCTCTATAGAGAGAGTTGAGCAATTTCGGACCATCAAAGTTGCTCGGTGTACAATTTTTATTTTTCTTATTTGTCAAATTTTATGAGTATAAGCTTCATAGATTATTTCGATGCCAAAACACCAACTTTCTATTACAAATGGACGAAACCGTTAAAAGCTCCTCCATAGAGAGAGTTGATCAACTTCAAACCATCAAAGTTGCTCGGTGTACAATTTTTATTGTTCTTATATGTCAAATTTTATGAGTATAAGCTTCATAGATTATTTCGATGCTAAAACACCAACTTTCTATAATAAATGGACGAAACCGTTAAAAGCTCCTCCATAAAGAGAGTTGAGCAACTTCGGACCATCAAAGTTGCTCGGTGTACCATTTTTATTGTTCTTGTATGTAAAATTTTATGTGTATAAGCTTCATAGATTATTTCGATGCCAAAACATCAACTTTCTATAATAAATGGACGAAACCGTTAAAAGCTCCTCCATAGAGAGATTTGAGCAACTTCGGACCATCAAAATTGCTCGATGTACAATTTTTATTATTCTTGTATGTAAAATTTTATGAGTATAAGCTTCATAGATTATTTCGATGCCAAACCACCAACTTTCTATTACAAATGGACGAAACCGTTAAAAGCTCCTCCATAGAGAGATTTGAGCAACTTCGGACCATCAAAGTTGCTCGGTGTACAATTTTTATTGTTCTTATAAGTCAAATTTTATGAATATAAGCTTCATAGATTATTTCGATGCCAAAACACCAACTTTCTATGACAAATTTTCAAAAACTTTAAAAGCTCCTCCATAGAGAGAGTTGAGCAACTTCGGACCATCAAAGTTGCTCGGTCTACAATTTTTATTGTTCTTGTATGTCAAATTTTATGAGTATAAGGTTCATAGATTATTTCGATGCCAAAACACCAACTTTTTATGAAATTTTTTCAAAACTTTTAAAAGCTCCTCAATAGAGAGAGTGGAGCAACTTCGGACCATCAAAGTTGCTCGGTGTACAATTTTTATTGTTCTTGTATGTCAAATTTTATGAGTATAAGCTTCATAGATTATTTCGATGCCAAAACGACAACTTTCTATTACAAATGGACGAAACCATTAAAAGCTCCTCCATGGAGAGAGTTGAGCAACTTCATACCATCAAAGTTGCTCGGTGTGCAATTTTTATTGTTCTTATATGTCAAATTTTATGAGTATAAGCTTCATAGATTATTTCGATGCTAAAACACCAACTTTCTATAATAAATGGACGAAACCGTTAAAAGCTCCTCCATAAAGAGAGTTGAGCAACTTCGGACCATCAAAGTTGCTCAGTGTACCATTTTTATTGTTCTTGTATGTAAAATTTTATGAGTATAAGCTTCATAGATTATTTCGATGCCAAAACATTAACTTTCTATAATAAATGGACGAAACTGTTAAAAGCTCCTCCATAGAGAGATTTGAGCAACTTCGGACCATCAAAGTTGCTCGGTGTACAATTTTTATTGTTCTTGTATGTAAAATTTTATGAGTACAAGCTTCATAGATTATTTCGATGCCAAACCACCAACTTTCTATTACAAATGGACGAAACCGTTAAAAGCTCCTCCATAGAGAGATTTGAGCAACTTCGGACCATCAAAGTTGCTCGGTGTACAATTTTTATTGTTCTTATAAGTCAAATTTTATGAATATAAGCTTCATAGATTATTTCGATGCCAAAACACCAACTTTTTATGACAAATTTTCAAAAACTTTATAAGCTCCTCCATAGAGAGAGTTGGGCAACTTCGGACCATCAAAGTTGCTCGGTCTACAATTTTTATTGTTCTTGTATGTCAAATTTTATGAGTATAAGGTTCATAGATTATTTGGATGCCAAAACACCAACTTTCTATGAAATTTTTTCAAAACTTTTAAAAGCTCCTCAATAGAGAGAGTGGAGCAACTTCGGACCATCAAAGTTGCTCGGTGTACAATTTTTATTGTTCTTGTATGTCAAATTTTATGAGTATAAGCTTCATAGATTATTTCGATGCCAAAACGACAACTTTCTATTACAAATGGACGAAACCATTAAAAGCTCCTCCATGGAGAGAGTTGAGCAACTTCATACCATCAAAGTTGCTCGGTGTGCAATTTTTATTGTTCTTATATGTCAAATTTTATGAGTATAAGCTTCACAGATTATTTCGATGCTAAAACACCAACTTTCTATAATAAATGGACGAAACCGTTAAAAGCTCCTCCATAAAGAGAGTTGAGCAACTTCGGACCATCAAAGTTGCTCAGTGTACCATTTTTATTGTTCTTGTATGTAAAATTTTATGAGTATAAGCTTCATAGATTATTTCGATGCCAAAACATTAACTTTCTATAATAAATGGACGAAACCGTTAAAAGCTCCTCCATAGAGAGATTTGAGCAACTTCGGACCATCAAAGTTGCTCGGTGTACAATTTTTATTGTTCTTGTATGTAAAATTTTATGAGTATAAGCTTCATAGATTATTTCGATGCCAAACCACCAACTTTCTATTACAAATGGACGAAACCGTTAAAAGCTCCTCCATAGAGAGATTTGAGCAACTTCGGACCATCAAAGTTGCTCGGTGTACAATTTTTATTGTTCTTATAAGTCAAATTTTATGAATATAAGCTTCATAGATTATTTCGATGCCAAAACACCAACTTTTTATGACAAATTTTCAAAAACTTTATAAGCTCCTCCATAGAGAGAGTTGGGCAACTTCGGACCATCAAAGTTGCTCGGTCTACAATTTTTATTGTTCTTGTATGTCAAATTTTATGAGTATAAGGTTCATAGATTATTTGGATGCCAAAACACCAACTTTCTATGAAATTTTTTCAAAACTTTTAAAAGCTCCTCAATAGAGAGAGTGGAGCAACTTCGGACCATCAAAGTTGCTCGGTGTACAATTTTTATTGTTCTTGTATGTCAAATTTTATGAGTATAAGCTTCATAGATTATTTCGATGCCAAAACGACAACTTTCTATTACAAATGGACGAAACCATTAAAAGCTCCTCCATGGAGAGAGTTGAGCAACTTCATACCATCAAAGTTGCTCGGTGTGCAATTTTTATTGTTCTTATATGTCAAATTTTATGAGTATAAGCTTCATAGATTATTTCGATGCTAAAACACCAACTTTCTATAATAAATGGACGAAACCGTTAAAAGCTCCTCCATAAAGAGAGTTGAGCAACTTCGGACCATCAAAGTTGCTCAGTGTACCATTTTTATTGTTCTTGTATGTAAAATTTTATGAGTATAAGCTTCATAGATTATTTCGATGCCAAAACATTAACTTTCTATAATAAATGGACGAAACCGTTAAAAGCTCCTCCATAGAGAGATTTGAGCAACTTCGGACCATCAAAGTTGCTCGGTGTACAATTTTTATTGTTCTTGTATGTAAAATTTTATGAGTATAAGCTTCATAGATTATTTCGATGCCAAACCACCAACTTTCTATTACAAATGGACGAAACCGTTAAAAGCTCCTCCATAGAGAGATTTGAGCAACTTCGGACCATCAAAGTTGCTCGGTGTACAATTTTTATTGTTCTTATAAGTCAAATTTTATGAATATAAGCTTCATAGATTATTTCGATGCCAAAACACCAACTTTTTATGACAAATTTTCAAAAACTTTATAAGCTCCTCCATAGAGAGAGTTGGGCAACTTCGGACCATCAAAGTTGCTCGGTCTACAATTTTTATTGTTCTTGTATGTCAAATTTTATGAGTATAAGGTTCATAGATTATTTGGATGCCAAAACACCAACTTTCTATGAAATTTTTTCAAAACTTTTAAAAGCTCCTCAATAGAGAGAGTGGAGCAACTTCGGACCATCAAAGTTGCTCGGTGTACAATTTTTATTGTTCTTGTATGTCAAATTTTATGAGTATAAGCTTCATAGATTATTTCGATGCCAAAACGACAACTTTCTATTACAAATGAACGAAACCATTAAAAGCTCCTCCATGGAGAGAGTTGAGCAACTTCATACCATCAAAGTTGCTCGGTGTGCAATTTTTATTGTTCTTATATGTCAAATTTTATGAGTATAAGCTTCATAGATTATTTCGTTGCCAAAACAACAACTTTCTATTACAAATGAACGAAACCGTTAAAAGCTCCTCCATAGAAAGAATTGAGCAACTTCGGACCATCAAAGTTGCTCGATGTACAATTTTTATTGTTCTTATATGTCAAATTTTATGAGTATAAGCTTCATAGATTATTTCGATGCCAAAACACCTACTTTCTATGACAAATAGACAAAACCGTTAAAAGCCCCTCCATAGAGAGAGTTGAGCAACTTCGGACCATCAAAGTTGGTCGGTCTACAATTTTTATTGTTCTTGTATGTCAAATTTTATGAGTATAAGCTTCATAGATTATTTCGATGCCAAAACTCCAACTTTCTATGACAAATTTTCAAAACCTTTAAAAGCTCGTCAATAGAGAGAGTTGAGCAACTTCGGAACATCAAAGTTGCTCGGTGTACAATTTTTATTGTTCTTGTATGTCAAATTTTATGAGTATAAGCTTCATAGATTATGTCGATGCCAAAACACCAACTTTCTATCGCAAATGGAGGAAACCATTAAAAGCTCCTCCATAAAGAGAGTCGATCAACTTCGGACCATCAAATTTGCTCGGTGTACAATTTTTTTTGTTCTTGTATGTCAAATTTTATGAGTATAAGCTTCATAGATTATTTCGATTCCAAAACACCAACTTTTTATTACAAATGGACGAAACCGTTAAAAGCTCCTCTATAGAGAGAGTTGAGCAATTTCGGACCATCAAAGTTGCTCGGTGTACAATTTTTATTTTTCTTATTTGTCAAATTTTATGAGTATAAGCTTCATAGATTATTTCGATGCCAAAACACCAACTTTCTATTACAAATGGACGAAACCGTTAAAAGCTCCTCCATAGAGAGAGTTGATCAACTTCAAACCATCAAAGTTTCTCGGTGTACAATTTTTATTGTTCTTATATGTCAAATTTTATGAGTATAAGCTTCATAGATTATTTCGATGCTAAAACACCAACTTTCTATAATAAATGGACGAAACCGTTAAAAGCTCCTCCATAAAGAGAGTTGAGCAACTTCGGACCATCAAAGTTGCTCGGTGTACCATTTTTATTGTTCTTGTATGTAAAATTTTATGAGTATAAGCTTCATAGATTATTTCGATGCCAAAACATCAACTTTCTATAATAAATGGACGAAACCGTTAAAAGCTCCTCCATAGAGAGATTTGAGCAACTTCGGACCATCAAAATTGCTCGATGTACAATTTTTATTATTCTTGTATGTAAAATTTTATGAGTATAAGCTTCATAGATTATTTCGATGCCAAACCACCAACTTTCTATTACAAATGGACGAAACCGTTAAAAGCTCCTCCATAGAGAGATTTGAGCAACTTCGGACCATCAAAGTTGCTCGGTGTACAATTTTTATTGTTCTTATAAGTCAAATTTTATGAATATAAGCTTCATAGATTATTTCGATGCCAAAACACCAACTTTCTATGACAAATTTTCAAAAACTTTAAAAGCTCCTCCATAGAGAGAGTTGAGCAACTTCGGACCATCAAAGTTGCTCGGTCTACAATTTTTATTGTTCTTGTATGTCAAATTTTATGAGTATAAGGTTCATAGATTATTTCGATGCCAAAACACCAACTTTTTATGAAATTTTTTCAAAACTTTTAAAAGCTCCTCAATAGAGAGAGTGGAGCAACTTCGGACCATCAAAGTTGCTCGGTGTACAATTTTTATTGTTCTTGTATGTCAAATTTTATGAGTATAAGCTTCATAGATTATTTCGATGCCAAAACGACAACTTTCTATTACAAATGGACGAAACCATTAAAAGCTCCTCCATGGAGAGAGTTGAGCAACTTCATACCATCAAAGTTGCTCGGTGTGCAATTTTTATTGTTCTTATATGTCAAATTTTATGAGTATAAGCTTCATAGATTATTTCGATGCTAAAACACCAACTTTCTATAATAAATGGACGAAACCGTTAAAAGCTCCTCCATAAAGAGAGTTGAGCAACTTCGGACCATCAAAGTTGCTCAGTGTACCATTTTTATTGTTCTTGTATGTAAAATTTTATGAGTATAAGCTTCATAGATTATTTCGATGCCAAAACATTAACTTTCTATAATAAATGGACGAAACTGTTAAAAGCTCCTCCATAGAGAGATTTGAGCAACTTCGGACCATCAAAGTTGCTCGGTGTACAATTTTTATTGTTCTTGTATGTAAAATTTTATGAGTATAAGCTTCATAGATTATTTCGATGCCAAACCACCAACTTTCTATTACAAATGGACGAAACCGTTAAAAGCTCCTCCATAGAGAGATTTGAGCAACTTCGGACCATCAAAGTTGCTCGGTGTACAATTTTTATTGTTCTTATAAGTCAAATTTTATGAATATAAGCTTCATAGATTATTTCGATGCCAAAACACCAACTTTTTATGACAAATTTTCATAAACTTTATAAGCTCCTCCATAGAGAGAGTTGGGCAACTTCGGACCATCAAAGTTGCTCGGTCTACAATTTTTATTGTTCTTGTATGTCAAATTTTATGAGTATAAGGTTCATAGATTATTTGGATGCCAAAACACCAACTTTCTATGAAATTTTTTCAAAACTTTTAAAAGCTCCTCAATAGAGAGAGTGGAGCAACTTCGGACCATCAAAGTTGCTCGGTGTACAATTTTTATTGTTCTTGTATGTCAAATTTTATGAGTATAAGCTTCATAGATTATTTCGATGCCAAAACGACAACTTTCTATTACAAATGGACGAAACCATTAAAAGCTCCTCCATGGAGAGAGTTGAGCAACTTCATACCATCAAAGTTGCTCGGTGTGCAATTTTTATTGTTCTTATATGTCAAATTTTATGAGTATAAGCTTCATAGATTATTTCGATGCTAAAACACCAACTTTCTATAATAAATGGACGAAACCGTTAAAAGCTCCTCCATAAAGAGAGTTGAGCAACTTCGGACCATCAAAGTTGCTCAGTGTACCATTTTTATTGTTCTTGTATGTAAAATTTTATGAGTATAAGCTTCATAGATTATTTCGATGCCAAAACATTAACTTTCTATAATAAATGGGCGAAACCGTTAAAAGCTCCTCCATAGAGAGATTTGAGCAACTTCGGACCATCAAAGTTGCTCGGTGTACAATTTTTATTGTTCTTGTATGTAAAATTTTATGAGTATAAGCTTCATAGATTATTTCGATGCCAAACCACCAACTTTCTATTACAAATGGACGAAACCGTTAAAAGCTCCTCCATAGAGAGATTTGAGCAACTTCGGACCATCAAAGTTGCTCGGTGTACAATTTTTATTGTTCTTATAAGTCAAATTTTATGAATATAAGCTTCATAGATTATTTCGATGCCAAAACACCAACTTTTTATGACAAATTTTCAAAAACTTTATAAGCTCCTCCATAGAGAGAGTTGGGCAACTTCGGACCATCAAAGTTGCTCGGTCTACAATTTTTATTGTTCTTGTATGTCAAATTTTATGAGTATAAGGTTCATAGATTATTTGGATGCCAAAACACCAACTTTCTATGAAATTTTTTCAAAACTTTTAAAAGCTCCTCAATAGAGAGAGTGGAGCAACTTCGGACCATTAAAGTTGCTCGGTGTACAATTTTTATTGTTCTTGTATGTCAAATTTTATGAGTATAAGCTTCATAGATTATTTCGATGCCAAAACGACAACTTTCTATTACAAATGGACGAAACCATTAAAAGCTCCTCCATGGAGAGAGTTGAGCAACTTCATACCATCAAAGTTGCTCGGTGTGCAATTTTTATTGTTCTTATATGTCAAATTTTATGAGTATAAGCTTCATAGATTATTTCGTTGCCAAAACAACAACTTTCTATTACAAATGAACGAAACCGTTAAAAGCTCCTCCATAGAAAGAATTGAGCAACTTCGGACCATCAAAGTTGCTCGATGTACAATTTTTATTGTTCTTATATGTCAAATTTTATGAGTATAAGCTTCATAGATTATTTCGATGCCAAAACACCTACTTTCTATGACAAATAGACAAAACCGTTAAAAGCCCCTCCATAGAGAGAGTTGAGCAACTTCGGACCATCAAAGTTGGTCGGTCTACAATTTTTATTGTTCTTGTATGTCAAATTTTATGAGTATAAGCTTCATAGATTATTTCGATGCCAAAACTCCAACTTTCTATGACAAATTTTCAAAACCTTTAAAAGCTCGTCAATAGAGAGAGTTGAGCAACTTCGGAACATCGAAGTTGCTCGGTGTACAATTTTTATTGTTCTTGTATGTCAAATTTTATGAGTATAAGCTTCATAGATTATTTCGATGCCAAAACACCAACTTTCTATCGCAAATGGAGGAAACCATTAAAAGCTCCTCCATAAAGAGAGTCGATCAACTTCGGACCATCAAATTTGCTCGGTGTACAATTTTTTTTTGTTGTTGTATGTCAAATTTTATGAGTATGAGCTTCATAGATTATTTCGATTCCAAAACACCAACTTTTTATTACAAATGGACGAAACCGTTAAAAGCTCCTCTATAGAGAGAGTTGAGCAATTTCGGACCATCAAAGTTGCTCGGTGTACAATTTTTATTGTTCTTATTTGTCAAATTTTATGAGTATAAGCTTCATAGATTATTTCGATGCCAAAACACCAACTTTCTATTACAAATGGACGAAACCGTTAAAAGCTCCTCCATAGAGAGAGTTGATCAACTTCAAACCATCAAAGTTGCTCGGTGTACAATTTTTATTGTTCTTATATGTCAAATTTTATGAGTATAAGCTTCATAGATTATTTCGATGCTAAAACACCAACTTTCTATAATAAATGGACGAAACCGTTAAAAGCTCCTCCATAAAGAGAGTTGAGCAACTTCGGACCATCAAAGTTGCTCGGTGTACAATTTTTATTGTTCTTGTATGTAAAATTTTATGAGTATAAGCTTCATAGATTATTTCGATGCCAAAACATCAACTTTCTATAATAAATGGACGAAACCGTTAAAAGCTCCTCCATAGAGAGATTTGAGCAACTTCGGATCATCAAAGTTGCTCGGTGTACAATTTTTATTGTTCTTGTATGTAAAATTTTATAAGAATAAGCTTCATAGATTATTTCGATGCCAAACCACCAACTTTCTATTACAAATGGACGAAACCGTTAAAAGCTCCTCCATAGAGAGATTTGAGCAACTTCGGACCATCAAAGTTGCTCGGTGTACAATTTTTATTGTTCTTATAAGTCAAATTTTATGAATATAAGCTTCATAGATTATTTCGATGCCAAAACACCAACTTTCTATGACAAATTTTCAAAAACTTTAAAAGCTCCTCCATAGAGAGAGTTGAGCAACTTCGGACCATCAAAGTTGCTCGGTCTACAATTTTTATTGTTCTTGTATGTCAAATTTTATGAGTATAAGGTTCATAGATTATTTCGATGCCAAAACACCAACTTTCTATGAAAATTTTTCAAAACTTTTAAAAGCTCCTCAATAGAGAGAGTGGAGCAACTTCGGACCATCAAAGTTGCTCGGTGTACAATTTTTATTGTTCTTGTATGTCAAATTTTATGACTATAAGCTTCATAGATTATTTCGATGCCAAAACACCAACTTTCTATCGCAAATGGAGGACACCATTAAAAGCTCCTCCATAAAGAGAGTCGATCAACTTCGGACCATCAAATTTGCTTGGTGTACAATTTTTATTGTTCTTATATGTCAAATTTTATGAGTATAAGCTTCATAGATTATTTCGTTGCCAAAACAACAACTTTCTATTACAAATGAACGAAACCGTTAAAAGCTCCTCCATAGAAAGAATTGAGCAACTTCGGACCATCAAAGTTGCTCGATGTACAATTTTTATTGTTCTTATATGTCAAATTTTATGAGTATAAGCTTCATAGATTATTTCGATGCCAAAACACCAACTTTCTATGACAAATAGACAAAACCGTTAAAAGCTCCTCCATAGAGAGAGTTGAGCAACTTCGGACCATCAAAGTTGCTCGGTCTACAATTTTTATTGTTCTTATAAGTCAAATTTTATGAATATAAGCTTCATAGATTATTTCGATGCCAAAACACCAACTTTCTATGACAAATTTTCAAAAACTTTAAAAGCTCCTCCATAGAGAGAGTTGAGCAACTTCGGACCATCAAAGTTGCTCGGTCTACAATTTTTATTGTTCTTGTATGTCAAATTTTATGAGTATAAGGTTCATAGATTATTTCGATGCCAAAACACCAACTTTCTATGAAATTTTTTCAAAACTTTTAAAAGCTCCTCAATAGAGAGAGTGGAGCAACTTCGGACCATCAAAGTTGCTCGGTGTACAATTTTTATTGTTCTTGTATGTCAAATTTTATGAGTATAAGCTTCATAGATTATTTTGATGCCAAAACACCTACTTTCTATGACAAATAGACAAAACCGTTAAAAGCCCCTCCATAGAGAGAGTTGAGCAACTTCGGACCATCAAAGTTGGTCGGTCTACAATTTTTATTGTTCTTGTATGTCAAATTTTATGAGTATAAGCTTCATAGATTATTTCGATGCCAAAACTCCAACTTTCTATGACAAATTTTCAAAACCTTTAAAAGCTCGTCAATAGAGAGAGTTGAGCAACTTCGGAACATCAAAGTTGCTCGGTGTACAATTTTTATTGTTCTTGTATGTCAAATTTTATAAGTATAAGCTTCATAGATTATTTCGATGCCAAAACACCAACTTTCTATCGCAAATGGAGGAAACCATTAAAAGCTCCTCCATAAAGAGAGTCGATCAACTTCGGACCATCAAATTTGCTCGGTGTACAATTTTTTTTGTTCTTGTATGTCAAATTTTATGAGTATAAGCTTCATAGATTATTTCGATTCCAAAACACCAACTTTTTATTACAAATGGACGAAACCGTTAAAAGCTCCTCTATAGAGAGAGTTGAGCAATTTCGGACCATCAAAGTTGCTCGGTGTACAATTTTTATTGTTCTTATTTGTCAAATTTTATGAGTATAAGCTTCATAGATTATTTCGATGCCAAAACACCAACTTTCTATTACAAATGGACGAAACCGTTAAAAGCTCCTCCATAGAGAGAGTTGATCAACTTCAAACCATCAAAGTGCTCGGTGTACAATTTTTATTGTTCTTATATGTCAAATTTTATGAGTATAAGCTTCATAGATTATTTCGATGCTAAAACACCAACTTTCTATAATAAATGGACGAAACCGTTAAAAGCTCCTCCATAAAGAGAGTTGAGCAACTTCGGACCATCAAAGTTGCTCGGTGTACAATTTTTATTGTTCTTGTATGTAAAATTTTATGAGTATAAGCTTCATAGATTATTTCGATGCCAAACCACCAACTTTCTATTACAAATGGACGAAACCGTTAAAAGCTCCTCCATAGAGAGATTTGAGCAACTTCGGACCATCAAAGTTGCTCGGTGTACAATTTTTATTGTTCTTATAAGTCAAATTTTATGAATATAAGCTTCATAGATTATTTCGATGCCAAAACACCAACTTTTTATGACAAATTTTCAAAAACTTTATAAGCTCCTCCATAGAGAGAGTTGGGCAACTTCGGACCATCAAAGTTGCTCGGTCTACAATTTTTATTGTTCTTGTATGTCAAATTTTATGAGTATAAGGTTCATAGATTATTTGGATGCCAAAACACCAACTTTCTATGAAATTTTTTCAAAACTTTTAAAAGCTCCTCAATAGAGAGAGTGGAGCAACTTCGGACCATCAAAGTTGCTCGGTGTACAATTTTTATTGTTCTTGTATGTCAAATTTTATGAGTATAAGCTTCATAGATTATTTCGATGCCAAAACGACAACTTTCTATTACAAATGAACGAAACCATTAAAAGCTCCTCCATGGAGAGAGTTGAGCAACTTCATACCATCAAAGTTGCTCGGTGTGCAATTTTTATTGTTCTTATATGTCAAATTTTATGAGTATAAGCTTCATAGATTATTTCGTTGCCAAAACAACAACTTTCTATTACAAATGAACGAAACCGTTAAAAGCTCCTCCATAGAAAGAATTGAGCAACTTCGGACCATCAAAGTTGCTCGATGTACAATTTTTATTGTTCTTATATGTCAAATTTTATGAGTATAAGCTTCATAGATTATTTCGATGCCAAAACACCTACTTTCTATGACAAATAGACAAAACCGTTAAAAGCCCCTCCATAGAGAGAGTTGAGCAACTTCGGACCATCAAAGTTGGTCGGTCTACAATTTTTATTGTTCTTGTATGTCAAATTTTATGAGTATAAGCTTCATAGATTATTTCGATGCCAAAACTCCAACTTTCTATGACAAATTTTCAAAACCTTTAAAAGCTCGTCAATAGAGAGAGTTGAGCAACTTCGGAACATCAAAGTTGCTCGGTGTACAATTTTTATTGTTCTTGTATGTCAAATTTTATGAGTATAAGCTTCATAGATTATTTCGATGCCAAAACACCAACTTTCTATCGCAAATGGAGGAAACCATTAAAAGCTCCTCCATAAAGAGAGTCGATCAACTTCGGACCATCAAATTTGCTCGGTGTACAATTTTTTTTGTTCTTGTATGTCAAATTTTATGAGTATAAGCTTCATAGATTATTTCGATTCCAAAACACCAACTTTTTATTACAAATGGACGAAACCGTTAAAAGCTCCTCTATAGAGAGAGTTGAGCAATTTCGGACCATCAAAGTTGCTCGGTGTACAATTTTTATTTTTCTTATTTGTCAAATTTTATGAGTATAAGCTTCATAGATTATTTCGATGCCAAAACACCAACTTTCTATTACAAATGGACGAAACCGTTAAAAGCTCCTCCATAGAGAGAGTTGATCAACTTCAAACCATCAAAGTTGCTCGGTGTACAATTTTTATTGTTCTTATATGTCAAATTTTATGAGTATAAGCTTCATAGATTATTTCGATGCTAAAACACCAACTTTCTATAATAAATGGACGAAACCGTTAAAAGCTCCTCCATAAAGAGAGTTGAGCAACTTCGGACCATCAAAGTTGCTCGGTGTACCATTTTTATTGTTCTTGTATGTAAAATTTTATGAGTATAAGCTTCATAGATTATTTCGATGCCAAAACATCAACTTTCTATAATAAATGGACGAAACCGTTAAAAGCTCCTCCATAGAGAGATTTGAGCAACTTCGGACCATCAAAATTGCTCGATGTACAATTTTTATTATTCTTGTATGTAAAATTTTATGAGTATAAGCTTCATAGATTATTTCGATGCCAAACCACCAACTTTCTATTACAAATGGACGAAACCGTTAAAAGCTCCTCCATAGAGAGATTTGAGCAACTTCGGACCATCAAAGTTGCTCGGTGTACAATTTTTATTGTTCTTATAAGTCAAATTTTATGAATATAAGCTTCATAGATTATTTCGATGCCAAAACACCAACTTTCTATGACAAATTTTCAAAAACTTTAAAAGCTCCTCCATAGAGAGAGTTGAGCAACTTCGGACCATCAAAGTTGCTCGGTCTACAATTTTTATTGTTCTTGTATGTCAAATTTTATGAGTATAAGGTTCATAGATTATTTCGATGCCAAAACACCAACTTTTTATGAAATTTTTTCAAAACTTTTAAAAGCTCCTCAATAGAGAGAGTGGAGCAACTTCGGACCATCAAAGTTGCTCGGTGTACAATTTTTATTGTTCTTGTATGTCAAATTTTATGAGTATAAGCTTCATAGATTATTTCGATGCCAAAACGACAACTTTCTATTACAAATGGACGAAACCATTAAAAGCTCCTCCATGGAGAGAGTTGAGCAACTTCATACCATCAAAGTTGCTCGGTGTGCAATTTTTATTGTTCTTATATGTCAAATTTTATGAGTATAAGCTTCATAGATTATTTCGATGCTAAAACACCAACTTTCTATAATAAATGGACGAAACCGTTAAAAGCTCCTCCATATAGAGAGTTGAGCAACTTCGGACCATCAAAGTTGCTCAGTGTACCATTTTTATTGTTCTTGTATGTAAAATTTTATGAGTATAAGCTTCATAGATTATTTCGATGCCAAAACATTAACTTTCTATAATAAATGGACGAAACTGTTAAAAGCTCCTCCATAGAGAGATTTGAGCAACTTCGGACCCTCAAAGTTGCTCGGTGTACAATTTTTATTGTTCTTGTATGTAAAATTTTATGAGTATAAGCTTCATAGATTATTTCGATGCCAAACCACCAACTTTCTATTACAAATGGACGAAACCGTTAAAAGCTCCTCCATAGAGAGATTTGAGCAACTTCGGACCATCAAAGTTGCTCGGTGTACAATTTTTATTGTTCTTATAAGTCAAATTTTATGAATATAAGCTTCATAGATTATTTCGATGCCAAAACACCAACTTTTTATGACAAATTTTCAAAAACTTTATAAGCTCCTCCATAGAGAGAGTTGGGCAACTTCGGACCATCAAAGTTGCTCGGTCTACAATTTTTATTGTTCTTGTATGTCAAATTTTATGAGTATAAGGTTCATAGATTATTTGGATGCCAAAACACCAACTTTCTATGAAATTTTTTCAAAACTTTTAAAAGCTCCTCAATAGAGAGAGTGGAGCAACTTCGGACCATCAAAGTTGCTCGGTGTACAATTTTTATTGTTCTTGTATGTCAAATTTTATGAGTATAAGCTTCATAGATTATTTCGATGCCAAAACGACAACTTTCTATTACAAATGGACGAAACCATTAAAAGCTCCTCCATGGAGAGAGTTGAGCAACTTCATACCATCAAAGTTGCTCGGTGTGCAATTTTTATTGTTCTTATATGTCAAATTTTATGAGTATAAGCTTCATAGATTATTTCGATGCTAAAACACCAACTTTCTATAATAAATGGACGAAACCGTTAAAAGCTCCTCCATAAAGAGAGTTGAGCAACTTCGGACCATCAAAGTTGCTCAGTGTACCATTTTTATTGTTCTTGTATGTAAAATTTTATGAGTATAAGCTTCATAGATTATTTCGATGCCAAAACATTAACTTTCTATAATAAATGGACGAAACCGTTAAAAGCTCCTCCATAGAGAGATTTGAGCAACTTCGGACCATCAAAGTTGCTCGGTGTACAATTTTTATTGTTCTTGTATGTAAAATTTTATGAGTATAAGCTTCATAGATTATTTCGATGCCAAACCACCAACTTTCTATTACAAATGGACGAAACCGTTAAAAGCTCCTCCATAGAGAGATTTGAGCAACTTCGGACCATCAAAGTTGCTCGGTGTACAATTTTTATTGTTCTTATAAGTCAAATTTTATGAATATAAGCTTCATAGATTATTTCGATGCCAAAACACCAACTTTTTATGAGAAATTTTCAAAAACTTTATAAGCTCCTCCATAGAGAGAGTTGGGCAACTTCGGACCATCAAAGTTGCTCGGTCTACAATTTTTATTGTTCTTGTATGTCAAATTTTATGAGTATAAGGTTCATAGATTATTTGGATGCCAAAACACCAACTTTCTATGAAATTTTTTCAAAACTTTTAAAAGCTCCTCAATAGAGAGAGTGGAGCAACTTCGGACCATCAAAGTTGCTCGGTGTACAATTTTTATTGTTCTTGTATGTCAAATTTTATGAGTATAAGCTTCATAGATTATTTCGATGCCAAAACGACAACTTTCTATTACAAATGGACGAAACCATTAAAAGCTCCTCCATGGAGAGAGTTGAGCAACTTCATACCATCAAAGTTGCTCGGTGTGCAATTTTTATTGTTCTTATATGTCAAATTTTATGAGTATAAGCTTCATAGATTATTTCGTTGCCAAAACAACAACTTTCTATTACAAATGAACGAAACCGTTAAAAGCTCCTCCATAGAAAGAATTGAGCAACTTCGGACCATCAAAGTTGCTCGATGTACAATTTTTATTGTTCTTATATGTCAAATTTTATGAGTATAAGCTTCATAGATTATTTCGATGCCAAAACACCTACTTTCTATGACAAATAGACAAAACCGTTAAAAGCCCCTCCATAGAGAGAGTTGAGCAACTTCGGACCATCAAAGTTGGTCGGTCTACAATTTTTATTGTTCTTGTATGTCAAATTTTATGAGTATAAGTTTCATAGATTATTTCGATGCCAAAACTCCAACTTTCTATGACAAATTTTCAAAACCTTTAAAAGCTCGTCAATAGAGAGAGTTGAGCAACTTCGGAACATCGAAGTTGCTCGGTGTACAATTTTTATTGTTCTTGTATGTCAAATTTTATGAGTATAAGCTTCATAGATTATTTCGATGCCAAAACACCAACTTTCTATCGCAAATGGAGGAAACCATTAAAAGCTCCTCCATAAAGAGAGTCGATCAACTTCGGACCATCAAATTTGCTCGGTGTACAATTTTTTTTTGTTGTTGTATGTCAAATTTTATGAGTATAAGCTTCATAGATTATTTCGATGCCAAAACACCAACTTTCTATTACAAATGGACGAAACCGTTAAAAGCTCCTCCATAGAGAGAGTTGATCAACTTCAAACCATCAAAGTTGCTCGGTGTACAATTTTTATTGTTCTTATATGTCAAATTTTATGAGTATAAGCTTCATAGATTATTTCGATGCTAAAACACCAACTTTCTATAATAAATGGACGAAACCGTTAAAAGCTCCTCCATAAAGAGAGTTGAGCAACTTCGGACCATCAAAGTTGCTCGGTGTACAATTTTTATTGTTCTTGTATGTAAAATTTTATGAGTATAAGCTTCATAGATTATTTCGATGCCAAAACATCAACTTTCTATAATAAATGGACGAAACCGTTAAAAGCTCCTCCATAGAGAGATTTGAGCAACTTCGGATCATCAAAGTTGCTCGGTGTACAATTTTTATTGTTCTTGTATGTAAAATTTTATAAGAATAAGCTTCATAGATTATTTCGATGCCAAACCACCAACTTTCTATTACAAATGGACGAAACCGTTAAAAGCTCCTCCATAGAGAGATTTGAGCAACTTCGGACCATCAAAGTTGCTCGGTGTACAATTTTTATTGTTCTTATAAGTCAAATTTTATGAATATAAGCTTCATAGATTATTTCGATGCCAAAACACCAACTTTCTATGACAAATTTTCAAAAACTTTAAAAGCTCCTCCATAGAGAGAGTTGAGCAACTTCGGACCATCAAAGTTGCTCGGTCTACAATTTTTATTGTTCTTGTATGTCAAATTTTATGAGTATAAGGTTCATAGATTATTTCGATGCCAAAACACCAACTTTCTATGAAAAATTTTCAAAACTTTTAAAAGCTCCTCAATAGAGAGAGTGGAGCAACTTCGGACCATCAAAGTTGCTCGGTGTACAATTTTTATTGTTCTTGTATGTCAAATTTTATGACTATAAGCTTCATAGATTATTTCGATGCCAAAACACCAACTTTCTATCGCAAATGGAGGAAACCATTAAAAGCTCCTCCATAAAGAGAGTCGATCAACTTCGGACCATCAAATTTGCTTGGTGTACAATTTTTATTGTTCTTATATGTCAAATTTTATGAGTATAAGCTTCATAGATTATTTCGTTGCCAAAACAACAACTTTCTATTACAAATGAACGAAACCGTTAAAAGCTCCTCCATAGAAAGAATTGAGCAACTTCGGACCATCAAAGTTGCTCGATGTACAATTTTTATTGTTCTTATATGTCAAATTTTATGAGTATAAGCTTCATAGATTATTTCGATGCCAAAACACCAACTTTCTATGACAAATAGACAAAACCGTTAAAAGCTCCTCCATAGAGAGAGTTGAGCAACTTCGGACCATCAAAGTTGCTCGGTCTACAATTTTTATTGTTCTTATAAGTCAAATTTTATGAATATAAGCTTCATAGATTATTTCGATGCCAAAACACCAACTTTCTATGACAAATTTTCAAAAACTTTAAAAGCTCCTCCATAGAGAGAGTTGAGCAACTTCGGACCATCAAAGTTGCTCGGTCTACAATTTTTATTGTTCTTGTATGTCAAATTTTATGAGTATAAGGTTCATAGATTATTTCGATGCCAAAACACCAACTTTCTATGAAATTTTTTCAAAACTTTTAAAAGCTCCTCAATAGAGAGAGTGGAGCAACTTCGGACCATCAAAGTTGCTCGGTGTACAATTTTTATTGTTCTTGTATGTCAAATTTTATGAGTATAAGCTTCATAGATTATTTTGATGCCAAAACACCTACTTTCTATGACAAATAGACAAAACCGTTAAAAGCCCCTCCATAGAGAGAGTTGAGCAACTTCGGACCATCAAAGTTGGTCGGTCTACAATTTTTATTGTTCTTGTATGTCAAATTTTATGAGTATAAGCTTCATAGATTATTTCGATGCCAAAACTCCAACTTTCTATGACAAATTTTCAAAACCTTTAAAAGCTCGTCAATAGAGAGAGTTGAGCAACTTCGGAACATCAAAGTTGCTCGGTGTACAATTTTTATTGTTCTTGTATGTCAAATTTTATAAGTATAAGCTTCATAGATTATTTCGATGCCAAAACACCAACTTTCTATCGCAAATGGAGGAAACCATTAAAAGCTCCTCCATAAAGAGAGTCGATCAACTTCGGACCATCAAATTTGCTCGGTGTACAATTTTTTTTGTTCTTGTATGTCAAATTTTATGAGTATAAGCTTCATAGATTATTTCGATTCCAAAACACCAACTTTTTATTACAAATGGACGAAACCGTTAAAAGCTCCTCTATAGAGAGAGTTGAGCAATTTCGGACCATCAAAGTTGCTCGGTGTACAATTTTTATTGTTCTTATTTGTCAAATTTTATGAGTATAAGCTTCATAGATTATTTCGATGCCAAAACACCAACTTTCTATTACAAATGGACGAAACCGTTAAAAGCTCCTCCATAGAGAGAGTTGATCAACTTCAAACCATCAAAGTGCTCGGTGTACAATTTTTATTGTTCTTATATGTCAAATTTTATGAGTATAAGCTTCATAGATTATTTCGATGCTAAAACACCAACTTTCTATAATAAATGGACGAAACCGTTAAAAGCTCCTCCATAAAGAGAGTTGAGCAACTTCGGACCATCAAAGTTGCTCGGTGTACAATTTTTATTGTTCTTGTATGTAAAATTTTATGAGTATAAGCTTCATAGATTATTTCGATGCCAAAACATCAACTTTCTATAATAAATGGACGAAACCGTTAAAAGCTCCTCCATAGAGAGATTTGAGCAACTTCGGATCATCAAAGTTGCTCGGTGTACAATTTTTATTGTTCTTGTATGTAAAATTTTATAAGAATAAGCTTCATAGATTATTTCGATGCCAAACCACCAACTTTCTATTACAAATGGACGAAACCGTTAAAAGCTCCTCCATAGAGAGATTTGAGCAACTTCGGACCATCAAAGTTGCTCGGTGTACAATTTTTATTGTTCTTATAAGTCAAATTTTATGAATATAAGCTTCATAGATTATTTCGATGCCAAAACACCAACTTTCTATGACAAATTTTCAAAAACTTTAAAAGCTCCTCCATAGAGAGAGTTGAGCAACTTCGGACCATCAAAGTTGCTCGGTCTACAATTTTTATTGTTCTTGTATGTCAAATTTTATGAGTATAAGGTTCATAGATTATTTCGATGCCAAAACACCAACTTTCTATGAAAAGTTTTCAAAACTTTTAAAAGCTCCTCAATAGAGAGAGTGGAGCAACTTCGGACCATCAAAGTTGCTCGGTGTACAATTTTTATTGTTCTTGTATGTCAAATTTTATGAGTATAAGCTTCATAGATTATTTCGATGCCAAAACGACAACTTTCTATTACAAATGGACGAAACCATTAAAAGCTCCTCCATGGAGAGAGTTGAGCAACTTCATACCATCAAAGTTGCTCGGTGTGCAATTTTTATTGTTCTTATATGTCAAATTTTATGAGTATAAGCTTCATAGATTATTTCGTTGCCAAAACAACAACTTTCTATTACAAATGAACGAAACCGTTAAAAGCTCCTCCATAGAAAGAATTGAGCAACTTCGGACCATCAAAGTTGCTCGATGTACAATTTTTATTGTTCTTATAAGTCAAATTTTATGAATATAAGCTTCATAGATTATTTCGATGCCAAAACACCAACTTTCTATGACAAATTTTCAAAAACTTTAAAAGCTCCTCCATAGAGAGAGTTGAGCAACTTCGGACCATCAAAGTTGCTCGGTCTACAATTTTTATTGTTCTTATATGTCAAATTTTATGAGTATAAGCTTCATAGATTATTTCGCTGCCAAAACACCAACATTCTATGACAAATAGACAAAACCGTTAAAAGCTCCTCCATAGAGAGAGTTGAGCCACATCGGACCGTCAAAGTTGCTCGGTCTACAATTTTTATTGTTCTTATATGTCGAATTTTATGAGTATACGCTTCGTAGATTATTTCGATGGCAAAACACCAACTTTCTATGACAAATAGACAAAACCGTTAAAAGCTCCTTCATAGAGAGAGTTGAGCAACTTAGGACCATCAAAGTTGCTCGGTGTACAATTTTTATTGTTCTTATAAGTCAAATTTTATGAATATAAGCTTCATAGATTATTTCGATGCCAAAACACCAACTTTCTATGACAAATTTTCAAAAACTTTAAAAGCTCCTCCATAGAGAGAGTTGAGCAACTTCGGACCATCAAAGTTGCTCGGTCTACAATTTTTATTGTTCTTGTATGTCAAATTTTATGAGTATAAGGTTCATAGATTATTTCGATGCCAAAACACCAACTTTCTATGAAATTTTTTTAAAACTTTTAAAAGCTCCTCAATAGAGAGAGTGGAGCAACTTCGGACCATCAAAGTTGCTCGGTGTACAATTTTTATTGTTCTTGTATGTCAAATTTTATGAGTATAAGCTTCATAGATTATTTCGATGCCAAAACGACAACTTTCTATTACAAATGGACGAAACCATTAAAAGCTCCTCCATGGAGAGAGTTGAGCAACTTCATACCATCAAAGTTGCTCGGTGTGCAATTTTTATTGTTCTTATATGTCAAATTTTATGAGTATAAGCTTCATAGATTATTTCGTTGCCAAAACAACAACTTTCTATTACAAATGAACGAAACCGTTAAAAGCTCCTCCATAGAAAGAATTGAGCAACTTCGGACCATCAAAGTTGCTCGATGTACAATTTTTATTGTTCTTATATGTCAAATTTTATGAGTATAAGCTTCATATATTATTTCGATGCCAAAACACCAACTTTCTATGACAAATAGACAAAACCGTTAAAAGCTCCTCCATAGAGAGAGTTGAGCAACTTCGGACCATCAAAGTTGTTCGGTCTACAATTTTTATTGTTCTTATATGTCAAATTTTATGAGTATAAGCTTCATAGATTATTTCGCTGCCAAAACACCAACTTTCTATGACAAATAGACAAAACCGTTAAAAGCTCCTCCATAGAGAGAGTTGAGCCACATCGGACAGTCAAAGTTGCTCGGTCAACAATTTTTATTGTTCTTATATGTCAAATTTTATGAGTATAAGCTTCGTAGATTATTTCGATGCCAAAACACCAACTTTCTATGACAAATAGACAAAACCGTTAAAAGCTCCTTCATAGAGAGAGTTGAGCAATTTCGGACCATCAAAGTTGCTCGGTCTACAATTTTTATTGTTCTTGTATGTCAAATTTTATGAGTATAAGCTTCATAGATTATTTCGATGCCAAAACTCCAACTTTCTATGACAAATTTTCAAAACCTTTAAAAGCTCGTCAATAGAGAGAGTTGAGCAACTTCAGAACATCAAAGTTGCTCGGTGTACAATTTTTATTGTTCTTGTATGTCAAATTTTATGAGTATAAGCTTCATAGATTATTTCGCTGCCAAAACACCAACTTTCTATCGCAAATGGAGGAAACCATTAAAAGCTCCTGCATAAAGAGAGTCGATCAACTTCGGACCATCAAATTTGCTCGGTGTACAATTTTTTTTGTTCTTATATGTCAAATTTTATGAGTATAAGCTTCATAGATTATTTCGATTCCAAAACACCAACTTTTTATTACAAATGGACGAAACCGTTAAAAGCTCCTCTATAGAGAGAGTTGAGCAATTTCGGATCATCAAATTTGCTCGGTGTACAATTTTTATTGTTCTTATTTGTCAAATTTTATGAGTATAAGCTTCATAGATTATTTCGATGCCAAAACACCAACTTTCTATTACAAATGGACGAAACCGTTAAAAGCTCCTCCATAGAGAGAGTTGATCAACTTCAAACCATCAAAGTTGCTCGGTGTACAATTTTTATTGTTCTTATATGTCAAATTTTATGAGTATAAACTTCATAGATTATTTCGATGCCAAAACACCAACTTTCTATAATAAATGGACGAAACCGTTAAAAGCTCCTCCATAAAGAGAGTTGAGCAACTTCGGACCATCAAAGTTGCTCCGTGTACAATTTTTATTGTTCTTGTATGTAAAATTTTATGAGTATAAGCTTCATAGATTATTTCGATGCCAAAACATCAACTTTCTATAATAAATGGACGAAACCGTTAAAAGCTCCTCCATAGAGAGATTTGAGCAACTTCGGACCATCAAAGTTGCTCGGTGTACAATTTTTATTGTTCTTGTATGTAAAATTTTATGAGTATAAGCTTCATAGATTATTTCGATGCCAAAACATCAACTTTCTATAATAAATGGACGAAACCGTTAAAAGCTCCTCCATAGAGAGATTTGAGCAACTTCGGACCATCAAAGTTGCTCGGTGTACAATTTTTATTGTTCTTGTATGTAAAATTTTATGAGTATAAACTTCATAGATTATTTCGATGCCAAAACATCAACTTTCTATAATAAATGGACGAAACCGTAAAAAGCTCCTCCATAGAGAGAGTTGAGCAACTTCGGACCATCAATGTTGCTCGGTGTACAATTTTTATTGTTCTTGTATGTAAAATTTTATGAGTATAAGCTTCATAGATTATTTCGATGCGAAAACATCAACTTTCTATAATAAATGGACGAAACCGTTAAAAGCTCCTCCATAGAGAGATTTGAGCAACTTCGGATCATCAAAGTTGCTCGGTGTACAATTTTTATTGTTCTTGTATGTAAAATTTTATGAGTATAAGCTTCATAGATTATTTTGATGCCGAACCACCAACTTTCTATTACAAATGGACGAAACCGTTAAAAGCTCCTCCATAGAGAGATTTGAGCAAGTTCGGACCATCAAAGTTGCTCGGTGTACAATTTTTATTGTTCTTATAAGTAAAATTTTATGAATATAAGCTTCATAGATTATTTCGATGCCAAAACACCAACTTTATATGACAAATTTTCAAAACCTTTAAAAGCTCCTCCATAGAGAGAGTTGAGCAACTTCGAACCATCAAAATTGCTCGGTCTACAATTTTTATTGTTCTTGTATGTCAAATTTTATGAGTATAAGGTTCATAGATTATTTCGATGCCAAAACACCAACTTTCTATGAAAATTTTTCAAAACTTTTAAAAGCTCCTCAATAGAGAGAGTGGAGCAACTTCGGACCATCAAAGTTGCTCGGTGTGCAATTTTTATTGTTCTTGTATGTCAAATTTTATGAGTATAAGCTTCATAGATTATTTCGATGCCAAAACGACAACTTTCTATTACAAATGGACGAAACCATTAAAAGCTCCTCCATAGAGAGAGTTGAGCAACTTCATACCATCAAAGTTGCTCGGTGTGCAATTTTTATTGTTCTTATATGTCAAATTTTATGAGTATAAGTTTCATAGATTATTTCGATGCCAAAACACCAACTTTCTATGACAAATAGACAAAACCGTTAAAAGCGCCTCCATAGAGAGAGTTGAGCAACTTCGGACCATCAAAGTTGCTCGGTCTAGAATTTTTATTGTTCTTGTATGTCAAATTTTATGAGTATATGCTTCATAGATTATTTCGATGCCAAAACTCCAGCTTTCTATGACAAATTTTCAAAACCTCTAAAAGCCCGTCAATAGAGAGAGTTGAGCAACTTCGGAACATCAAAGTTGCTCGGTGTACAATTTTTATTGTTCTTGTATGTCAAATTTTATGAGTATAAGCTTCATAGATTATTTCGATGCCAAAACACCAACTTTCTATCGCAAATGGAGGAAACCATTAAAAGCTCCTCCATAAAGAGAGTCGATCAACTTCGGACCATCAAATTTGCTCGGTGTACAATTTTTTTTGTTCTTGTATGTCAAATTTTATGAGTATAAGCTTCATAGATTATTTCGATTCCAAAACACCAACTTTTTATTACAAATGGACGAAACCGTTAAAAGCTCCTCTATAGAGAGAGTTGAGCAATTTCGGACCATCAAATTTGCTCGGTGTACAATTTTTATTGTTCTTATTTGTCAAATTTTATGAGTATAAGTTCATAGATTATTTCGATGCCAAAACACCAACTTTCTATTACAAATGGACGAAACCGTTAAAAGCTCCTCCATAGAGAGAGTTGATCAACTTCAAACCATCAAAGTTGCTCGGTGTACAATTTTTATTGTTCTTGTATGTAAAATTTTATGAGTATAAACTTCATAGATTATTTCGATGCCAAAACATCAACTTTCTATAATAAATGGACGAAACCGTTAAAAGCTCCTCCATAGAGAGAGTTGAGCAACTTTGGACCATCAAAGTTGCTCGGTGTACAATTTTTATTGTTCTTGTATGTAAAATTTTATGAGTATAAGCTTCATAGATTATTTCGATGCCAAAACATCAACTTTCTATAATAAATGGACGAAACCGTTAAAAGCTCCTCCATAGAGAGATTTGAGCAACTTCGGATCATCAAAGTTGCTCGGTGTACAATTTTTATTGTTCTTGTATGTAAAATTTTATGAGTATAAGCTTCATAGATTATTTTGATGCCAAACCACCAACTTTCTATTACAAATGGACGAAACCGTTAAAAGCTCCTCCATAGAGAGATTTGAGCAAGTTCGGACCATCAAAGTTGCTCGGTGTACAATTTTTATTGTTCTTATAAGTCAAATTTTATGAATATAAGCTTCATAGATTATTTCGATGCCAAAACACCACCTTTCTATGACAAATTTTCAAAACCTTTAAAAGCTCCTCCATAGAGAGAGTTGAGCAACTTCGGACCATCAAAATTGCTCGGTCTACAATTTTTATTGTTCTTGTATGTCAAATTTTATGAGTATAAGGTACATAGATTATTTCGATGCCAAAACACCAACTTTCTATGAAAATTTTTCAAAACTTTTTAAAGCTCCTCAATAGAGAGAGTGGAGCAACTTCGGACCATCAAAGTTGCTCGGTGTGCAATTTTTATTGTTCTTGTATGTCAAATTTTATGAGTATAAGCTTCATAGATTATTTCGATGCCAAAACGACAACTTTCTATTACAAATGGACGAAACCATTAAAAGCTCCTCCATAGAGAGAGTTGAGCAACTTCATACCATCAAAGTTGCTCGGTGTGCAATTTTTATTGTTCTTATATGTCAAATTTTATGAGTATATGTTTCATAGATTATTTCGATGCCAAAACACCAACTTTCTATGACAAATAGACAAAACCGTTAAAAGCTCCTCCATAGAAAGAGTTGAGCAACTTCGGACCATCAAAGTTGCTCGGTCTACAATTTTTATTGTTCTTGTATGTCAAATTTTATGAGTATAAGCTTCATAGATTATTTCGATGCCAAAACTCCAACTTTCTATGACAAATTTTCAAAACCTCTAAAAGCTCGTCAATAGAGAGAGTTGAGCAACTTCGGAACATCAAAGTTGCTCGGTGTACAATTTTTATTGTTCTTGTATGTCAAATTTTATGAGTATAAGCTTCATAGATTATTTCGATGCCAAAACACCAACTTTCTATCGCAAATGGAGGAAACCATTAAAAGCTCCTCCATAAAGAGAGTCGATCAACTTCGGACCATCAAATTTGCTCGGTGTACAATTTTTTTTGTTCTTGTATGTCAAATTTTATGAGTATAAGCTTCATAGATTATTTCGATTCCAAAACACCAACTTTTTATTACAAATGGACGAAACCGTTAAAAGCTCCTCTATAGAGAGAGTTGAGCAATTTCGGACCATCAAATTTGCTCGGTGTACAATTTTTATTGTTATTATTTGTCAAATTTTATGAGTATAAGCTTCATAGATTATTTCGATGCCAAAACACCAACTTTCTATTACAAATGGACGAAACCGTTAAAAGCTCCTCCATAGAGAGAGTTGATCAACTTCAAACCATCAAAGTTGCTCGGTGTACAATTTTTATTGTTCTTATATGTCAAATTTTATGATTATAAGCTTCATAGATTATTTCGATGCAAAAACATCAACTTTCTATAATAAATGGACGAAATCGTTAAAAGCTCCTCCATAAAGAGAGTTGAGCAACTTCGGACCATCAAAGTTGCTAGGTGTACAATTTTTATTGTTCTTGTATGTAAAATTTTATGAGTATAAGCTTCATAGATTATTTCGATGCCAAAACATCAACTTTCTATAATAAATGGACGAAACCGTTAAAAGCTCCTCCATAGAGAGATTTGAGCAACTTCGGACCATCAAAGTTGCTCGGTGTACAATTTTTATTGTTCTTGTATGTAAAATTTTATGAGTATAAGCTTCATAGATTATTTCGATGCCAAACCACCAACTTTCTATTACAAATGGACGAAACCGTTAAAAGCTCCTCCATAGAGAGATTTGAGCAACTTCGGGCCATCAAAGTTGCTCGGTGTACAATTTTTATTGTTCTTATAAGTCAAATTTTATGAATATAAGCTTCATAGATTATTTCGATGCCAAAACACCAACTTTCTATGACAAATTTTCAAAAACTTTAAAAGCTCCTCCATAGAGAGAGTTGAGCAACTTCGGACCATCAAAGTTGCTCGGTCTACAATTTTTATTGTTCTTGTATGTCAAATTTTATGAGTATAAGGTTCATAGATTATTTCGATGCCAAAACACCAACTTTCTATGAAAATTTTTCAAAACTTTTAAAAGCTCCTCAATAGAGAGAGTGGAGCAACTTCGGACCATCAAAGTTGCTCGGTGTACAATTTTTATTGTTCTTGTATGTCAAATTTTATGAGTATAAGCTTCATAGATTATTTCGATGCCAAAACGACAACTTTCTATTACAAATGGACGAAACCATTAAAAGCTCCTCCATGGAGAGAGTTGAGCAACTTCATACCATCAAAGTTGCTTGGTGTGCAATTTTTATTGTTCTTATATGTCAAATTTTATGAGTATAAGCTTCATAGATTATTTCGTTGCCAAAACAACAACTTTCTATTACAAATGAACGAAACCGTTAAAAGCTCCTCCATAGAAAGAATTGAGCAACTTCGGACCATCAAAGTTGCTCGATGTACAATTTTTATTGTTCTTATATGTCAAATTTTATGAGTATAAGCTTCATAGATTATTTCGATGCCAAAACACCAACTTTCTATTACAAATGGACGAAACCGTTAAAAGCTCCTCCAAAGAGAGAGTTGATCAACTTCAAACCGTCAAAGTTGCTCGGTGTACAATTTTTATTGTTCTTATATGTCAAATTTTATGAGTATAAACTTCATAGATTATTTCGATGCCAAAACACCAACTTTCTATAATAAATGGACGAAACCGTTAAAAGCTCCTCCATAAAGAGAGTTGAGCAACTTCGGACCATCAAAGTTGCTCGGTGTACAATTTTTATTGTTCTTGTATGTAAAATTTTATGAGTATAAGCTTCATAGATTATTTCGATGCCAAAACATCAACTTTCTATAATAAATGGACGAAACCGTTAAAAGCGCCTCCATAGAGAGATTTGAGCAACTTCGGACCATCAAACTTGGTCGGTGTACAATTTTTATTGTTCTTGTATGTAAAATTTTATGAGTATGAGCTTCATAGATTATTTCGATGCCAAAACATCAACTTTCTATAATAAATGGACGAAACCGTTAAAAGCTCCTCCATAGAGAGAGTTGAGCAACTTCGGACCATCAAAGTTGCTCGGTGTACAATTTTTATTGTTCTTGTATGTAAAATTTTATGAGTATAAGCTTCATAGATTATTTCGATGCCAAAACATCAACTTTCTATAATAAATGGACGAAACCGTTAAAAGCTCCTCCATAGAGAGAGTTGAGCAACTTCGGACCATCAAAGTTGCTCGGTGTACAATTTTTATTGTTCTTGTATGTAAAATTTTATGAGTATAAGCTTCATAGATTATATCGATGCCAAAACATCAACTTTCTATAATAAATGGACGAAACCGTTAAAAGCTCCTCCATAGAGAGAGTTGAGCAACTTCGGACCATCAAAGTTGCTCGGTGTACAATTTTTATTGTTCTTGTATGTAAAATTTTATGAGTATAAGCTTCATAGATTATTTCGATGCCAAAACATCAACTTTCTATAATAAATGGACGAAACCGTTAAAAGCTCCTCCATAGAGAGATTTGAGCAACTTTGGACCATCAAAGTTGCTCGGTGTACAATTTTTATTGTTCTTGTATGTAAAATTTTATGAGTATAAGCTTCATAGATTATTTCGATGCCAAACCACCAACTTTCTATTACAAATGGACGAAACCGTTAAAAGCTCCTCCATAGAGATTTGAGCAACTTCGGACCATCAAAGTTGCTCGGTGTACAATTTTTATTGTTCTTATAAGTCAAATTTTATGAATATAAGCTTCATAGATTATTTCGATGCCAAAACACCAACTTTCTATGACAAATTTTCAAAAACTTTAAAAGCTCCTCCATAGAGAGAGTTGAGCAACTTCGGACCATCAAAGTTGCTCGGTCTACAATTTTTATTGTTCTTGTATGTCAAATTTTATGAGTATAAGGTTCATAGATTATTTCGATGCCAAAACACCAACTTTCTATGAAAATTTTTCAAAACTTTTAAAAGCTCCTCAATAGAGAGAGTGGAGCAACTTCGGACCATCAAAGTTGCTCGGTGTACAATTTTTATTGTTCTTGTATGTCAAATTTTATGAGTATAAGCTTCATAGATTATTTCGATGCCAAAACGACAACTTTCTATTACAAATGGACGAAACCATTAAAAGCTCCTCCATGGAGAGAGTTGAGCAACTTCATACCATCAAAGTTGCTTGGTGTGCAATTTTTATTGTTCTTATATGTCAAATTTTATGAGTATAAGCTTCATAGATTATTTCGTTGCCAAAACAACAACTTTCTATTACAAATGAACGAAACCGTTAAAAGCTCCTCCATAGAAAGAATTGAGCAACTTCGGACCATCAAAGTTGCTCGATGTACAATTTTTATTGTTCTTATATGTCAAATTTTATGAGTATAAGCTTCATAGATTATTTCGATGCCAAAACACCAACTTTCTATTACAAATGGACGAAACCGTTAAAAGCTCCTCCATAGAGAGAGTTGATCAACTTCAAACCGTCAAAGTTGCTCGGTGTACAATTTTTATTGTTCTTATATGTCAAATTTTATGAGTATAAACTTCATAGATTATTTCGATGCCAAAACACCAACTTTCTATAATAAATGGACGAAACCGTTAAAAGATCCTCCATAAAGAGAGTTGAGCAACTTCGGACCATCAAAGTTGCTCGGTGTACAATTTTTATTGTTCTTGTATGTAAAATTTTATGAGTATAAGCTTCATAGATTATTTCGATGCCAAAACATCAACTTTCTATAATAAATGGACGAAACCGTTAAAAGCGCCTCCATAGAGAGATTTGAGCAACTTCGGACCATCAAAGTTGGTCGGTGTACAATTTTTATTGTTCTTGTATGTAAAATTTTATGAGTATGAGCTTCATAGATTATTTCGATGCCAAAACATCAACTTTCTATAATAAATGGACGAAACCGTTAAAAGCTCCTCCATAGAGAGATTTGAGCAACTTCGGACCATCAAAGTTGCTCGGTGTACAATTTTTATTGTTCTTGTATGTAAAATTTTATGAGTATAAGCTTCATAGATTATTTCGATGCCAAAACATCAACTTTCTATAATAAATGGACGAAACCGTTAAAAGCTCCTCCATAGAGAGAGTTGAGCAACTTCGGACCATCAAAGTTGCTCGGTGTACAATTTTTATTGTTCTTGTATGTAAAATTTTATGAGTATAAGCTTCATAGATTATATCGATGCCAAAACATCAACTTTCTATAATAAATGGACGAAACCGTTAAAAGCTCCTCCATAGAGAGATTTGAGCAACTTCGGATCATCAAAGTTGCTCGGTGTATAATTTTTATTGTTCTTGTATGTAAAATTTTATGAGTATAAGCTTCATAGATTATTTTGATGCCAAACCACCAACTTTCTATTACAAATGGACGAAACCGTTAAAAGCTCCTCCATAGAGAGATTTGAGCAAGTTCGGACCATCAAAGTTGCTCGGTGTACAATTTTTATTGTTCTTATAAGTCAAATTTTATGAATATAAGCTTCATAGATTATTTCGATGCCAAAACACCAACTTTCTATGACAAATTTTCAAAACCTTTAAAAGCTCCTCCATAGAGAGAGTTGAGCAACTTCGGACCATCAAAATTGCTCGGTCTACAATTTTTATTGTTCTTATATGTCAAATTTTATGAGTATAAGCTTCATAGATTATTTCGATGCCAAAACTCCAACTTTCTATGACAAATTTTCAAAACCTCTAAAAGCTCGTCAATAGAGAGAGTTGAGCAACTTCGGACCATCAAAGTTGCTCGGTGTGCAATTTTTATTGTTCTTGTATGTCAAATTTTATGAGTATAAGCTTCATAGATTATTTCGATACCAAAACGACAACTTTCTATTACAAATGGAGGAAACCATTAAAAGCTCCTCCATAAAGAGAGTCGATCAACTTCGGACCATCAAATTTGCTCGGTGTACAATTTTTTTTGTTCTTGTATGTTTAATTTTATGAGTATAAGCTTCATAGATTATTTCGATTCCAAAACACCAACTTTTTATTACAAATGGACGAAACCGTTAAAAGCTCCTCTATAGAGAGAGTTGAGCAATTTCGGACCATCAAATTTGCTCGGTGTACAATTTTTATTGTTCTTATTTGTCAAATTTTATGAGTATAAGCTTCATAGATTATTTCGATGCCAAAACACCAACTTTCTATTACAAATGGACGAAACCGTTAAAAGCTCCTCCATAGAGAGAGTTGATCAACTTCAAACCATCAAAGTTGCTCGGTGTACAATTTTTATTGTTCTTATATGTCAAATTTTATGAGTATAAGCTTCATAGATTATTTCGATGCAAAAACACCAACTTTCTATAATAAATGGACGAAATCGTTAAAAGCTCCTCCATAAAGAGAGTTGAGCAACTTCGGGCCATCAAAGTTGCTCGGTGTACAATTTTTATTGTTCTTGTATGTAAAATTTTATGAGTATAAGCTTCATAGATTATTTCGATGCCAAAACATCAACTTTCTATAATAAATGGACGAAACCGTTAAAAGCTCCTCCATAGAGAGATTTGAGCAACTTCGGACCATCAAAGTTGCTCGGTGTACAATTTTTATTGTTCTTGTATGTAAAATTTTCTGAGTATAAGCTTCATAGATTATTTCGATGCCAAACCACCAACTTTCTATTACAAATGGACGAAACCGTTAAAAGCTCCTGCATAGAGAGATTTGAGCAACTTCGGACCATCAAAGTTGCTCGGTGTACAATTTTTATTGTTCTTATAAGTCAAATTTTATGAATATAAGCTTCATAGATTATTTCGATGCCAAAACGACAACTTTCTATTACAAATGGAGGAAACCATTAAAAGCTCCTCCATAAAGAGAGTCGATCAACTTCGGACCATCAAATTTGCTCGGTGTACAATTTTTTTTGTTCTTGTATGTCAAATTTTATGAGTATAAGCTTCATAGATTATTTCGATTCCAAAACACCAACTTTTTATTACAAATGGACGAAACCGTTAAAAGCTCCTCTATAGAGAGAGTTGAGCAATTTCGGACCATCAAATTTGCTCGGTGTACAATTTTTATTGTTCTTATTTGTCAAATTTTATGAGTATAAGCTTCATAGATTATTTCGATGCCAAAACACCAACTTTCTATTACAAATGGACGAAACCGTTAAAAGCTCCTCCATAGAGAGAGTTGATCAACTTCAAACCATCAAAGTTGCTCGGTGTACAATTTTTATTGTTCTTATATATCAAATTTTATGAGTATAAGCTTCATAGATTATTTCGATGCAAAAACACCAACTTTCTATAATAAATGGACGAAATCGTTAAAAGCTCCTCCATAAAGAGAGTTGAGCAACTTCGGGCCATCAAAGTTGCTCGGTGTACAATTTTTATTGTTCTTGTATGTAAAATTTTATGAGTATAAGCTTCATAGATTATTTCGATGCCAAAACATCAACTTTCTATAATAAATGGACGAAACCGTTAAAAGCTCCTCCATAGAGAGATTTGAGCAACTTCGGACCATCAAAGTTGCTCGGTGTACAATTTTTATTGTTCTTGTATGTAAAATTTTGTGAGTATAAGCTTCATAGATTATTTCGATGCCAAACCACCAACTTTCTATTACAAATGGACGAAACCGTTAAAAGCTCCTGCATAGAGAGATTTGAGCAACTTCGGACCATCAAAGTTGCTCGGTGTACAATTTTTATTGTTCTTATAAGTCAAATTTTATGAATATAAGCTTCATAGATTATTTCGATGCCAAAACACCAACTTTCTATGACAAATTTTCAAAAACTTTAAAAGCTCCTCCATAAAGAGAGTTGAGCAACTTCGGGCCATCAAAGTTGCTCGGTCTACAATTTTTATTGTTCTTGTATGTCAAATTTTATGAGTATAAGGTTCATAGATTATTTCGATGCCAAAACACCAACTTTCTATGAAAATTTTTCAAAACTTTTAAAAGCTCCTCAATAGAGAGAGTGGAGCAACTTCGGACCATCAAAGTTGCTCGGTGCACAATTTTTATTGTTCTTGTATGTCAAATTTTATGAGTATAAGCTTCATAGATTATTTCGATGCCAAAACACCAACTTTCTATTACAAATGGACGAAACCGTTAAAAGCTCCTCCATAGAGAGAGTTGATCAACTTCAAACCATCAAAGTTGCTCGGTGTACAATTTTTATTGTTCTTATATGTCAAATTTTATGAGTATAAGCTTCATAGATTATTTCGATGCAAAAACACCAACTTTCTATAATAAATGGACGAAATCGTTAAAAGCTCCTCCATAAAGAGAGTTGAGCAACTTCGGGCCATCAAAGTTGCTCGGTGTACAATTTTTATTGTTCTTGTATGTAAAATTTTATGAGTATAAGCTTCATAGATTATTTCGATGCCAAAACATCAACTTTCTATAATAAATGGACGAAACCGTTAAAAGCTCCTCCATAGAGAGATTTGAGCAACTTCGGACCATCAAAGTTGCTCGGTGTACAATTTTTATTGTTCTTGTATGTAAAATTTTCTGAGTATAAGCTTCATAGATTATTTCGATGCCAAACCACCAACTTTCTATTACAAATGGACGAAACCGTTAAAAGCTCCTGCATAGAGAGATTTGAGCAACTTCGGACCATCAAAGTTGCTCGGTGTACAATTTTTATTGTTCTTATAAGTCAAATTTTATGAATATAAGCTTCATAGATTATTTCGATGCCAAAACGACAACTTTCTATTACAAATGGAGGAAACCATTAAAAGCTCCTCCATAAAGAGAGTCGATCAACTTCGGACCATCAAATTTGCTCGGTGTACAATTTTTTTTGTTCTTGTATGTCAAATTTTATGAGTATAAGCTTCATAGATTATTTCGATTCCAAAACACCAACTTTTTATTACAAATGGACGAAACCGTTAAAAGCTCCTCTATAGAGAGAGTTGAGCAATTTCGGACCATCAAATTTGCTCGGTGTACAATTTTTATTGTTCTTATTTGTCAAATTTTATGAGTATAAGCTTCATAGATTATTTCGATGCCAAAACACCAACTTTCTATTACAAATGGACGAAACCGTTAAAAGCTCCTCCATAGAGAGAGTTGATCAACTTCAAACCATCAAAGTTGCTCGGTGTACAATTTTTATTGTTCTTATATATCAAATTTTATGAGTATAAGCTTCATAGATTATTTCGATGCAAAAACACCAACTTTCTATAATAAATGGACGAAATCGTTAAAAGCTCCTCCATAAAGAGAGTTGAGCAACTTCGGGCCATCAAAGTTGCTCGGTGTACAATTTTTATTGTTCTTGTATGTAAAATTTTATGAGTATAAGCTTCATAGATTATTTCGATGCCAAAACATCAACTTTCTATAATAAATGGACGAAACCGTTAAAAGCTCCTCCATAGAGAGATTTGAGCAACTTCGGACCATCAAAGTTGCTCGGTGTACAATTTTTATTGTTCTTGTATGTAAAATTTTGTGAGTATAAGCTTCATAGATTATTTCGATGCCAAACCACCAACTTTCTATTACAAATGGACGAAACCGTTAAAAGCTCCTGCATAGAGAGATTTGAGCAACTTCGGACCATCAAAGTTGCTCGGTGTACAATTTTTATTGTTCTTATAAGTCAAATTTTATGAATATAAGCTTCATAGATTATTTCGATGCCAAAACACCAACTTTCTATGACAAATTTTCAAAAACTTTAAAAGCTCCTCCATAAAGAGAGTTGAGCAACTTCGGGCCATCAAAGTTGCTCGGTCTACAATTTTTATTGTTCTTGTATGTCAAATTTTATGAGTATAAGGTTCATAGATTATTTCGATGCCAAAACACCAACTTTCTATGAAAATTTTTCAAAACTTTTAAAAGCTCCTCAATAGAGAGAGTGGAGCAACTTCGGACCATCAAAGTTGCTCGGTGCACAATTTTTATTGTTCTTGTATGTCAAATTTTATGAGTATAAGCTTCATAGATTATTTCGATGCCAAAACGACAACTTTCTATTACAAATGGACGAAACCATTAAAAGCTCCTCCATGGAGAGAGTTGAGCAACTTCATACCATCAAAGTTGCTCGGTGTGCAATTTTTATTGTTCTTATATGTCAAATTTTATGAGTATAAGCATCATAGATTATTTCGTTGCAAAACAACAACTTTCTATTACAAATGAACGAAACCGTTAAAAGCTCCTCCATAGAAAGAATTGAGCAACTTCGGACCATCAAAGTTGCTCGATGTACAATTTTTATTGTTCTTATATGTCAAATTTTATGAGTATAAGCTTCATAGATTATTTCGATGCCAAAACACCAACTTTCTATGACAAATAGACAAAACCGTTAAAAGCTCCTCCATAGAGAGAGTTGAGCAACTTCGGACCATCAAAGTTGCTCGGTCTACAATTTTTATTGTTCTTGTATGTCAAATTTTATGAGTATAAGCATCATAGATTATTTCGTTGCCAAAACAACAACTTTCTATTACAAATGAACGAAACCGTTAAAAGCTCCTCCATAGAAAGAATTGAGCAACTTCGGACCATCAAAGTTGCTCGATGTACAATTTTTATTGTTCTTATATGTCAAATTTTATGAGTATAAGCTTCATAGATTATTTCGATGCCAAAACACCAACTTTCTATGACAAATAGACAAAACCGTTAAAAGCTCCTCCATAGAGAGAGTTGAGCAACTTCGGACCATCAAAGTTGCTCGGTCTACAATTTTTATTGTTCTTGTATGTCAAATTTTATGAGTATAAGCATCATAGATTATTTCGTTGCCAAAACAACAACTTTCTATTACAAATGAACGAAACCGTTAAAAGCTCCTCCATAGAAAGAATTGAGCAACTTCGGACCATCAAAGTTGCTCGATGTACAATTTTTATTGTTCTTGTATGTAAAATTTTATGAGTATAAGCTTCATAGATTATTTCGATGCCAAAACATCAACTTTCTATAATAAATGGACGAAACCGTTAAAAGCTCCTCCATAGAGAGATTTGAGCAACTTCGGACCATCAAAATTGCTCGGTGTACAATTTTTATTGTTCTTGTATGTAAAATTTTGTGAGTATAAGCTTCATAGATTATTTCGATGCCAAACCACCAACTTTCTATTACAAATGGACGAAACCGTTAAAAGCTCCTGCATAGAGAGATTTGAGCAACTTCGGACCATCAAAGTTGCTCGGTGTACAATTTTTATTGTTCTTATAAGTCAAATTTTATGAATATAAGCTTCATAGATTATTTCGATGCCAAAACACCAACTTTCTATGACAAATTTTCAAAAACTTTAAAAGCTCCTCCATAAAGAGAGTTGAGCAACTTCGGGCCATCAAAGTTGCTCGGTCTACAATTTTTATTGTTCTTGTATGTCAAATTTTATGAGTATAAGGTTCATAGATTATTTCGATGCCAAAACACCAACTTTCTATGAAAATTTTTCAAAACTTTTAAAAGCTCCTCAATAGAGAGAGTGGAGCAACTTCGGACCATCAAAGTTGCTCGGTGCACAATTTTTATTGTTCTTGTATGTCAAATTTTATGAGTATAAGCTTCATAGATTATTTCGATGCCAAAACGACAACTTTCTATTACAAATGGACGAAACCATTAAAAGCTCCTCCATGGAGAGAGTTGAGCAACTTCATACCATCAAAGTTGCTCGGTGTGCAATTTTTATTGTTCTTATATGTCAAATTTTATGAGTATAAGCATCATAGATTATTTCGTTGCAAAACAACAACTTTCTATTACAAATGAACGAAACCGTTAAAAGCTCCTCCATAGAAAGAATTGAGCAACTTCGGACCATCAAAGTTGCTCGATGTACAATTTTTATTGTTCTTATATGTCAAATTTTATGAGTATAAGCTTCATAGATTATTTCGATGCCAAAACACCAACTTTCTATGACAAATAGACAAAACCGTTAAAAGCTCCTCCATAGAGAGAGTTGAGCAACTTCGGACCATCAAAGTTGCTCGGTCTACAATTTTTATTGTTCTTGTATGTCAAATTTTATGAGTATAAGCATCATAGATTATTTCGTTGCCAAAACAACAACTTTCTATTACAAATGAACGAAACCGTTAAAAGCTCCTCCATAGAAAGAATTGAGCAACTTCGGACCATCAAAGTTGCTCGATGTACAATTTTTATTGTTCTTATATGTCAAATTTTATGAGTATAAGCTTCATAGATTATTTCGATGCCAAAACACCAACTTTCTATGACAAATAGACAAAACCGTTAAAAGCTCCTCCATAGAGAGAGTTGAGCAACTTCGGACCATCAAAGTTGCTCGGTCTACAATTTTTATTGTTCTTGTATGTCAAATTTTATGAGTATAAGCTTCACAGATTATTTCGATGCCAAAACTCCAACTTTCTATGACAAATTTTCAAAACCTTTAAAAGCTCGTCAATAGAGAGAGTTGAGCAACCTCGGAACATCAAAGTTGCTCGGTGTACAATTTTTATTGTTCTTGTATGTCAAATTTTATGAGTATAACCTTCATAGATTATTTCGATGCCAAAACACCAACTTTCTATCGCAAATGGAGGAAACCATTAAAAGCTCCTCCATAAAGAGTGTCGATCAACTTCGGACCATCAAATTTGCTCGGTGTACAATTTTTTTTGTTCTTGTATGTCAAATTTTATGAGTATAAGCTTCATAGATTATTTCGATTCCAAAACACCAACTTTTTATTACAAATGGACGAAACCGTTAAAAGCTCCTCAATAGAGAGAGTTGAGCAATTTCGGACCATCAAATTTGCTCGGTGTACAATTTTTATTGTTCTTATTTGTCAAATTTTATGAGTATAAGCTTCATAGATTATTTCGATGCCAAAACACCAACTTTCTATTATAAATGGACGAAACCGTTAAAAGCTCCTCCATAGAGAGAGTTGATCAACTTCAAACCATCAAAGTTGCTCGGTGTACAATTTTTATTGTTCTTATATGTCAAATTTTATGAGTATAAGCTTCATAGATTATTTCGACGCTAAAACACCAACTTTCTATAATAAATGGACGAAACCGTTAAAAGCTCCTCCATAAAGAGAGTTGAGCAACTTCGGACCATCAAAGTTGCTCGGTGTACAATTTTTATTGTTCTTGTATGTAAAATTTTATGAGTATAAGCTTCATAGAATATTTCGGTGGCAAAACACCAACTTTCTATTACAAATGGACGAAACCGTTAAAAGCTCCTCCATAGAGAGAGTTGATCAACTTCAAACCATCAAAGTTGCTCGGTTAACAATTTTTATTGTTCTTATATGTCAAATTTTATGAGTATAAGCTTCATAGATTATTTCGATGCCAAAATACCAACTTTCTACAATAAATAGATGAAACCGTTAAAAACTCCTCCATAAAGAGAGTTGAGCAACTTCGGACCATCCGAGTTGCTCGGTGTACAATTTTTATTGTTCTTGTATGTAAAATTTTATGAATATAAGCTTCATAGATTATTTCGATGCCAAAACATCAACTTTCTATAATAAATGGACGAAACCGTTAAAAGCTCCTCCATAGAGAGAGTTGAGCAACTTCGGATCATCAAAGTTGCTCGGTGTACAATTTTTATCGTTCTTGTATGTAAAATTTTATGAGTATAAGCTTCATAGATTATTTCGATGCCAAAACACCAACTTTCTATTACAAATGGACGAAACCGTTAAAAGCTCCTCCATACAGAGATTTGAGCAACTTCGGACCATCAAAGTTGCTCGGTGTACAATTTTTATTGTTCTTATAAGTCAAATTTTATGAATATAAGCTTCATAGATTATTTCGATGACAAAACTCCAACTTTCTATGACAAATTTTCAAAACCTTTAAAAGCTTCTCAATAGAGAGAGTTGGGCAACTTCATACCATCAAAGTTGCTCGGTGTGCAATTTTTATTGTTCTTATATGTCAAATTTTATGAGTATAAGCTTCATAGATTATTTCGTTGCCAAAACAACAACTTTCTATTACAAATGAACGAAACCCTTAAAAGCTCCTCCATAGAAAGAATTGAGCAACTTCGGACCATCAAAGTTGCTCGATGTACAATTTTTATTGTTCTTATATGTCAAATTTTATGAGTATAAGTTTCATAGATTATTTCGATGCCAAAACACCAACTTTCTATAACAAATAGACAAAACCGTTAAAAGCTCCTCCATAGAGAGAGTTGAGCAACTTCGTACCATCAAAGTTGCTCGGTCTACAATTTTTATTGTTCTTGTATGTCATATTTTATGAGTATAAGCTTCATAGATTATTTCGATGCCAAAACTCCAACTTTCTATGACAAATTTTCAAAACCTTTAAAAGCTCGTCAATAGAGAGAGTTGAGAAACTTCGGAACATCAAAGTTGCTCGGTGTACAATTTTTATTGTTCTTGTATGTCAAATTGTATGAGTATAAGCTTCATAGATTATTTCGATGCCAAAACACCAACTTTCTATCGCAAATGGAGGAAACCATTAAAAGCTCCTCCATAAAGAGAGTCGATCAACTTCGGACCATCAAATTTGCTCGGTGTACAATTTTTTTTGTTCTTGTATGTCAAATTTTATGAGTATAAGCTTCATAGATTATTTCGATTCCAAAACACCAACTTTTTATTACAAATGGACGAAACCGTTAAAAGCTCCTCTATAGAGAGAGTTGAGCAATTTCGGACCATCAAATTTGCTCGGTGTACAATTTTTATTGTTCTTATTTGTCAAATTTTATGAGTATAAGCTTCATAGATTATTTCGATGCCAAAACACCAACTTTCTATTACAAATGGACGAAACCGTTAAAAGCTCCTCCATAGAGAGAGTTGATCAACTTCAAACCATCAAAGTTGCTCGGTGTACAATTTTTATTGTTCTTATATGTCAAATTTTATGAGTATAAGCTTCATAGATTATTTCGACGCTAAAACACCAACTTTCTATAATAAATGGACGAAACCGTTAAAAGCTCCTCCATAAAGAGAGTTGAGCAACTTCGGACCATCAAAGTTGCTCGGTGTACAATTTTTATTGTTCTTGTATGTAAAATTTTATGAGTATAAGCTTCATAGAATATTTCGGTGGCAAAACACCAACTTTCTATTACAAATGGACGAAACCGTTAAAAGCTCCTCCATAGAGAGAGTTGATCAACTTCAAACCATCAAAGTTGCTCGGTTAACAATTTTTATTGTTCTTATATGTCAAATTTTATGAGTATAAGCTTCATAGATTATTTCGATGCCAAAATACCAACTTTCTACAATAAATAGATGAAACCGTTAAAAACTCCTCCATAAGGAGAGTTGAGCAACTTCGGACCATCCGAGTTGCTCGGTGTACAATTTTTATTGTTCTTGTATGTAAAATTTTATGAGTATAAGCTTCATAGATTATTTCGATGCCAAAACATCAACTTTCTATAATAAATGGACGAAACCGTTAAAAGCTCCTCCATAGAGAGAGTTGAGCAACTTCGGATCATCAAAGTTGCTCGGTGTACAATTTTTATCGTTCTTGTATGTAAAATTTTATGAGTATAAGCTTCATAGATTATTTCGATGCCAAAACACCAACTTTCTATTACAAATGGACGAAACTGTTAAAAGCTCCTCCATACAGAGATTTGAGCAACTTCGGACCATCAAAGTTGCTCGGTGTACAATTTTTATTGTTCTTATAAGTCAAATTTTATGAATATAAGCTTCATAGATTATTTCGATGACAAAACTCCAACTTTCTATGACAAATTTTCAAAACCTTTAAAAGCTTCTCAATAGAGAGAGTTGGGCAACTTCATACCATCAAAGTTGCTCGGTGTGCAATTTTTATTGTTCTTATATGTCAAATTTTATGAGTATAAGCTTCATAGATTATTTCGTTGCCAAAACAACAACTTTCTATTACAAATGAACGAAACCCTTAAAAGCTCCTCCATAGAAAGAATTGAGCAACTTCGGACCATCAAAGTTGCTCGATGTACAATTTTTATTGTTCTTATATGTCAAATTTTATGAGTATAAGTTTCATAGATTATTTCGATGCCAAAACACCAACTTTCTATAACAAATAGACAAAACCGTTAAAAGCTCCTCCATAGAGAGAGTTGAGCAACTTCGTACCATCAAAGTTGCTCGGTCTACAATTTTTATTGTTCTTGTATGTCATATTTTATGAGTATAAGCTTCATAGATTATTTCGATGCCAAAACTCCAACTTTCTATGAAAAATTTTCAAAACCTTTAAAAGCTCGTCAATAGAGAGAGTTGAGAAACTTCGGAACATCAAAGTTGCTCGGTGTACAATTTTTATTGTTCTTGTATGTCAAATTGAATGAGTATAAGCTTCATAGATTATTTCGATGCCAAAACACCAACTTTCTATCGCAAATGGAGGAAACCATTAAAAGCTCCTCCATAAAGAGAGTCGATCAACTTCGGACCATCAAATTTGCTCGGTGTACAATTTTTTTTGTTCTTGTATGTCAAATTTTATGAGTATAAGCTTCATAGATTATTTCGATTCCAAAACACCAACTTTTTATTACAAATGGACGAAACCGTTAAAAGCTCCTCTATAGAGAGAGTTGAGCAATTTCGGACCATCAAATTTGCTCGGTGTACAATTTTTATTGTTCTTATTTGTCAAATTTTATGAGTATAAGCTTCATAGATTATTTCGATGCCAAAACACCAACTTTCTATTACAAATGGACGAAACCGTTAAAAGCTCCTCCATAGAGAGAGTTGATCAACTTCAAACCATCAAAGTTGCTCGGTGTACAATTTTTATTGTTCTTATATGTCAAATTTTATGAGTATAAGCTTCATAGATTATTTCGATACTAAAACACCAACTTTCTATTACAAATGGACGAAACCGTTAAAAGCTCCTCCATAGAGAGATTTGAGCAACTTCGGACCATCAAAGTTGCTCGGTGTACAATTTTTATTGTTCTTATAAGTCAAATTTTATGAATATAAGCTTCATAGATTATTTCGATGCCAAAACACCAACTTTCTATGACAAATTTTCAAAAACTTTAAAAGATCCTCCATAGAGAGAGTTGAGCAACTTCGGACCATCAAAGTTGCTCGGTCTACAATTTTTATTGTTCTTGTATGTCAAATTTTATGAGTATAAGGTTCATAGATTATTTCGATGCCAAAACACCAACTTTCTATGAAATTTTTTCAAAACTTTTAAAAGCTCCTCAATAGAGAGAGTGGAGCAACTTCGGACCGTCAAAGTTGCTCGGTGTACAATTTTTATTGTTCTTGTATGTCAAATTTTATGAGTATAAGCTTCATAGATTATTTCGATGCCAAAACGACAACTTTCTATTACAAATGGACGAAACCATTAAAAGCTCCTCCATGGAGAGAGTTGAGCAACTTCATACCATCAAAGTTGCTCGGTGTGCAATTTTTATTGTTCTTATATGTCAAATTTTATGAGTATAAGCTTCATAGATTATTTCGATGCTAAAACACCAACTTTCTATAATAAATGGACGAAACCGTTAAAAGCTCCTCCATAAAGAGAGTTGAGCAACTTCGGACCATCAAAGTTGCTCGGTGTACCATTTTTATTGTTCTTGTATGTAAAATTTTATGAGTATAAGCTTCATAGATTATTTCGATGCCAAAACATCAACTTTCTATAATAAATGGACGAAACCGTTAAAAGCTCCTCCATAGAGAGATTTGAGCAACTTCGGACCATCAAAGTTGCTCGGTGTACAATTTTTATTGTTCTTGTATGTAAAATTTTATGAGTATAAGCTTCATAGAATATTTCGATGCCAAACCACCAACTTTCTATTACAAATGGACGAAACCGTTAAAAGCTTCTCCATAGAGAGATTTGAGCAACTTCGGACCATCAAAGTTGCTCGGTGTACAATTTTTATTGTTCTTATAAGTCAAATTTTATGAATATAAGCTTCATAGATTATTTCGATGCCAAAACACCAACTTTCTATGACAAATTTTCAAAAACTTTAAAAGCTCCTCCATAGAGTGAGTTGAGCAACTTCGGACCATCAAAGTTGCTCGGTCTACAATTTTTATTGTTCTTGTATGTCAAATTTTATGAGTATAAGGTTCATAGATTATTTCGATGCCAAAACACCAACTTTCTATGAAATTTTTTCAAAACTTTTAAAAGCTCCTCAATAGAGAGAGTGGAGCAACTTCGGACCATCAAAGTTGCTCGGTGTACAATTTTTATTGTTCTTGTATGTCAAATTTTATGAGTATAAGCTTCATAGATTATTTCGATGCCAAAACGACAACTTTCTATTACAAATGGACGAAACCATTAAAAGCTCCTCCATGGAGAGAGTTGAGCAACTTCATACCATCAAAGTTGCTCGGTGTGCAACTTTTATTGTTCTTATATGTCAAATTTTATGAGTATAAGCTTCATAGATCATTTCGATGCTAAAACACCAACTTTCTATAATAAATGGACGAAACCGTTAAAAGCTCCTCCATAAAGAGAGTTGAGCAACTTCGGACCATCAAAGTTGCTCGGTGTACAATTTTTATTGTTCTTGTATGTAAAATTTTATGAGTATAAGCTTCATAGATTATTTCGATGCCAAAACATCAACTTTCTATAATAAATGGACGAAACCGTTAAAAGCTCGTCAATAGAGAGAGTTGAGCAACTTCGGACCATCAAAGTTGCTCGGTGTACAATTTTTATTGTTCTTGTATGTAAAATTTTATGAGTATAAGCTTCATAGATTATTTCGATGCCAAAACATCAACTTTCTATAATAAATGGACGAAACCGTTAAAAGCTCCTCCATAGAGAGATTTGAGCAACTTCGGACCATCAAAGTTGCTCGGTGTACAATTTTTATTGTTCTTGTATGTAAAATTTTACAAGAATAAGCTTCATAGATTATTTTGATGCCAAACCACCAACTTTCTATTACAAATGGACGAAACCGTTAAAAGCTCCTCCATAGAGAGATTTGAGCAACTTCAGACCATCAAAGTTGCTCGGTGTACAATTTTTATTGTTCTTATAAGTCCAATTTTATGAATATAAGCTTCATAGATTATTTCGATGCCAAAACACCAACTTTCTATGACAATTTTTAAAAACTTTTAAAAGCTCCTCAATGGAGAGAGTGGAGCAACTTCGGACCATCAAAGTTGCTCGGTGTGCAATTTTCATTGTTCTTGTATGTAAAATTTTATGAGTATAAGCTTCATAGATTATTTCGATGCCAAAACGACAACTTTCTATTACAAATGGACGAAACCATTAAAAGCTCCTCCATAGAGAGAGTTGAGCAACTTCATACCATCAAAGTTGCTCGGTGTGCAATTTTTATTGTTCTTATATGTCAAATTTTATGAGTATAAGCTTCATAGATTATTTCGTTGCCAAAACACCAACTTTCTATGACAAATAGACAAAACCGTTAAAAGCTCCTCCATAGAGAGAGTTGAGCCACTTCGGACCATCAAAGTTGCTCGGTCTACAATTTTTATTGTTCTTGTATGTCAAATTTTATGAGTATAAGCTTCATAGATTATTTCGATGCCAAAACAACAACTTTCTATTACAAATGGACGAAACCGTTAAAAGCTCCTCCATAGAAAGAGTTGAGCAGCTTCGGACCATTAAAGTTGATCGGTGTACAATTTTTGTTGTTCTTATATGTCAAATTTTAGGAGTATAAGCTTCCTAGATTATTTCGATGCCAAAACACCAACTTTCTGTGACAAATGGAGAAAACCGTTAAAAGCTCCTCCGTAGAGAGAGTTGAGCAACTTCGGACTATCAAAGTTGCTCTGGATTGACTTTTTATTGTTCTTATATGTCAAATTTTACAAGTATAAGCATCCTAGATTATTTCGATGCCAAAACACCAACTTTCTATGACAAATGGAGGAAACCATTAAAAGCTCCTCCATAAAGAGAGTTGAGCAACTTCGGACTATCAAAGTTGCTCGGTGTACAATTTTTTTTGTTCTTGTATGTCAAATTTTAAGATTATAAGCTTCATAGATTATTTCGATTCCAAAACACCAACTTTTTATTACAAATGGACGAAACCGTTAAAAGCTCCTCTATAGAGAGAGTTGAGCAATTTCGGACCATAAAAGTTGCTCGGTGTTCAATTTTTATTGTTCTTATATGTCAAATTTTATGAGTATAAGCTTCATAGATTATTTCGATGCCAAAACACCAACTTTCTACGACAAATAGACAAAACCGTTAAAAGCTCCTACATAGAGAGAGTTGAGCAACTTCGGACCATCAAAGTTGCTCGGTGTACAATTTTTATTGTTCTTGTATGTCAAATTTTATGAGTATAAGCTTCATGGATTATTTCGATGCCAAAACACCAACTTTCTATAATAAATGGACGAAACCGTTAAAAGCTCCTCCATAAAGAGAGTTGAGCAACTTCGGACTATCAAAGTTGCTCGGTGTACAATTTTTATTGTTCTTGTATGTAAAATTTTATGAGTATAAGCTTCATAGATTATTTCGATGCCAAACCACCAACTTTCTATGACAAATAGACAAAACCGTTAAAGCTCCTCCATAGAGAGATTTGAGCAACTTCGGACCATCAAAGTTGCTCGGTGTACAATTTTTATTGTTCTTATAAGTCAAATTTTATGAGTATAAGCTTCATAGACTATTTCGATGCCAAAACACCAACTTTCTATGACAAATTTTCAAAAACTTTAAAAGCTCCTCCATAGAGAGAGTTGAGCAACTTCGGACCATCAAAGTTGCTCGGTGTACAATTTTTATTGTTCTTGTATGTCAAATTTTATGAGTATAAGGTTCATAGATTATTTCGATGCCAAAACACCAACTTTCTATGAAATTTTTTCAAAACTTTTAAAAGCTCCTCAATAGAGAGAGTGGAGCAACTTCGGACCATCAAAGTTGCTCGGTGTACAATTTTTATTGTTCTTGTATGTCAAATTTTATGAGTATAAGCTTCATAGATTATTTCGATGCCAAAACGACAACTTTCTATTACAAATGGACGAAACCATTAAAAGCTCCTCCATGGAGAGAGTTGAGCAACTTCATACCATCAAAGTTGCTCGGTGTGCAACTTTTATTGTTCTTATATGTCAAATTTTATGAGTATAAGCTTCATAGATTATTTCGATGCTAAAACACCAACTTTCTATAATAAATGGACGAAACCGTTAAAAGCTCCTCCATAAAGAGAGTTGAGCAACTTCGGACCATCAAAGTTGCTCGGTGTACAATTTTTATTGTTCTTGTACGTAAAATTTTATGAGTATAAGCTTCATAGATTATTTCGATGCCAAAACATCAACTTTCTATAATAAATGGACGAAACCGTTAAAAGCTCGTCAATAGAGAGAGTTGAGCAACTTCGGACCATCAAAGTTGCTCGGTGTACAATTTTTATTGTTCTTGTATGTAAAATTTTATGAGTATAAGCTTCATAGATTATTTCGATGCCAAAACATCAACTTTCTATAATAAATGGACGAAACCGTTAAAAGCTCCTCCATAGAGAGATTTGAGCAACTTCGGACCATCAAAGTTGCTCGGTGTACAATTTTTATTGTTCTTGTATGTAAAATTTTACAAGAATAAGCTTCATAGATTATTTTGATGCCAAACCACCAACTTTCTATTACAAATGGACGAAACCGTTAAAAGCTCCTCCATAGAGAGATTTGAGCAACTTCGGACCATCAAAGTTGCTCGGTGTACAATTTTTATTGTTCTTATAAGTCCAATTTTATGAATATAAGCTTCATAGATTATTTCGATGCCAAAACACCAACTTTCTATGACAATTTTTCAAAACTTTTAAAAGCTCCTCAATGGAGAGAGTGGAGCAACTTCGGACCATCAAAGTTGCTCGGTGTGCAATTTTTATTGTTCTTGTATGTAAAATTTTATGAGTATAAGCTTCATAGATTATTTCGATGCAAAACGACAACTTTCTATTACAAATGGACGAAACCATTAAAAGCTCCTCCATAGAGAGAGTTGAGCAACTTCATACCATCAAAGTTGCTCGGTGTGCAATTTTTATTGTTCTTATATGTCAAATTTTATGAGTATAAGCTTCATAGATTATTTCGTTGCCAAAACACCAACTTTCTATGACAAATAGACAAAACCGTTAAAAGCTCCTCCATAGAGAGAGTTGAGCCACTTCGGACCATCAAAGTTGCTCGGTCTACAATTTTTATTGTTCTTGTATGTCAAATTTTATGAGTATAAGCTTCATAGATTATTTCGATGCCAAAACAACAACTTTCTATTACAAATGGACGAAACCGTTAAAAGCTCCTCCATAGAAAGAGTTGAGCAGCTTCGGACCATTAAAGTTGATCGGTGTACAATTTTTGTTGTTCTTATATGTCAAATTTTAGGAGTATAAGCTTCCTAGATTATTTCGATGCCAAAACACCAACTTTCTGTGACAAATGGAGAAAACCGTTAAAAGCTCCTCCGTAGAGAGAGTTGAGCAACTTCGGACTATCAAAGTTGCTCTGGATTGACTTTTTATTGTTCTTATATGTCAAATTTTACAAGTATAAGCATCCTAGATTATTTCGATGCCAAAACACCAACTTTCTATGACAAATGGAGGAAACCATTAAAAGCTCCTCCATAAAGAGAGTTGAGCAACTTCGGACTATCAAAGTTGCTCGGTGTACAATTTTTTTTGTTCTTGTATGTCAAATTTTAAGATTATAAGCTTCATAGATTATTTCGATTCCAAAACACCAACTTTTTATTACAAATGGACGAAACCGTTAAAAGCTCCTCTATAGAGAGAGTTGAGCAATTTCGGACCATAAAAGTTGCTCGGTGTTCAATTTTTATTGTTCTTATATGTCAAATTTTATGAGTATAAGCTTCATAGATTATTTCGATGCCAAAACACCAACTTTCTACGACAAATAGACAAAACCGTTAAAAGCTCCTCCATTGAGAGAGTTGAGCAACTTCGGACCATCAAAGTTGCTCGGTGTACAATTTTTATTGTTCTTGTATATCAAATTTTATGAGTATAAGCTTCATGGATTATTTCGATGCCAAAACACCAACTTTCTATAATAAATGGACGAAACCGTTAAAAGCTCCTCCATAAAGAGAGTTGAGCAACTTCGGACTATAAAAGTTGCTCGGTGTACAACTTTTATTGTTCTTGTATGTAAAATTTTATGAGTATAAGCTTCATAGATTATTTCGATGCCAAAACACCAACTTTCTATGACAAATAGACAAAACCGTTAAAGCTCCTCCATAGAGAGAGTTGAGCAACTTCGGACCATCAAAGTTGCTCGCTGTACAATTTTTATTGTTCTTATATGACAAATTTTATGAGTATAAGCTTCATAGATTATTTCGATGCCAAAACACCAACTTTCTATGACAAATTTTCAAAACCTTTAAAAGCTCCTCAATAGAGAGAGTTGAGCAACTTCGGACCATCAAAGTTGCTCGGTGTACAATTTTTATTGTTCTTGTATGTCAAATTTTATGAGTATAAGCTTCATAGATTATTTCGATTCCAAAACGACAACTTTCTATTACAAATGGACGAAACCATTAAAAGATCCTCCATAGAGAGAGTTGAGCAACTTCAGACCATCAAAGTTGCTCGGTGTGTAATTTTTATTGTTCTTATATGTCAAATTTTATGAGTATAAGCTTCATAGATTATTTCGTTGCTAAAACACCAACTTTCTATGACAAATAGACAAAACCGTTAAAAGCTCCTCCATAGAGAGAGTTGAACCACTTCGGACAATCAAAGTTGCTCGGTCTACAATTTTTATTGTTCTTGTATGTCAAATTTTATGAGTATAACTTCATAGATTATTTCGATGCCAAAACAACAACTTTCTATTACAAATGGGCGAAACCGTTAAAAGCTCCTCCATAGAGAGAGTTGAGCAGCTTCGGACCATCAAAGTTGATCGGTGTACAATTTTTATTGTTCTTATATGTCAAATTTTAGGAGTATAAGCTTCCTAGATTATTTCGATGCCAAAACATCAACTTTCTGTGACAAATGGAGAAAACCGTTAAAACCTCCTCCATAGAGAGAGTTGAGCAACTTCGGACTATCAAAGTTGCTCTGGATTGACTTTTTATTGTTCCTATATGTCAAATTTTACAAGTATAAGCTTCCTAGATTATTTCGATGCCAAAACACCAACTTTCTATGACAAATGGAGGAAACCATTAAAAGCTCCTCCACAAAGAGAGTGAGCAACTTCGGACCATCAAAGTTGCTCGGTGTATAATTTTTTTTGTTCTTGTATGTCAAATTTTAAGAGTATAAGCTTCATAGATTATTTCGATTCCAAAACACCAACTTTTTATTACAAATGGACGAAACCGTTAAAAGCTCCTCTATAGAGAGAGTTGAGCAATTTCGGACCATCAAAGTTGCTCGGTGTACAATTTTTATTGTTCTTATATGTCAAATTTTATGAGTATAAGCTTCATAGATTATTTCGATGCCAAAACACCAACTTTCTTCGACAAATAGACAAAACCGTTAAAAGCTCCTCCATAGAGAGAGTTGAGCAATTTCGGACCATCAAAGTTGCTCGGTGTACAATTTTTATTGTTCTTATATGTCAAATTTTATGAGTATAAGCTTCATAGATTATTTCGATGCCAAAACACCAACTTTCTACGACAAATAGACAAAACCGTTAAAAGCTCCTCCATAGAGAGAGTTGAGCAACTTCGGACCATCAAAGTTGCTCGGTGTACAATTTTTATTGTTCTTATATGACAAATTTTATGAGTATAAGCTTCATAGATTATTTCGATGCCAAAACAACAACTTTCTATTACAAATAGACGAAACCGTTAAAAGCTCCTCCATAGAGAGAGTTGAGCAACTTCAGACCATCAAAGTTGCTCGGTGTACAATTTTTATTGTTCTTGTATGTCAAATTTTATGAGTATAAGCTTCATAGATTATTTCGATGCCAAAACATCAACTTTCTATATTAAATGGACGAAACCGTTAAAAGCTCCTCCATAGAGAGAGTTGAGCAACTTCGGATCATCAAAGTTGCTCGGTGTACAATTTTTATTGTCCTTGTATGTAAAATTTTATGAGTATAAGCTTCATAGATTATTTCGATGCCAAAACACCAACTTTCTATTACAAATGGACGAAACCGTTAAAAGCTCCTCCATAGAGAGATTTGAGCAACGTCGGACCATCAAAGTTGCTCGGTGTACAATTCTTATTGTTCTTTTATGTCAAATTTTATGAATATAAGCTTCATAGATTATTTCGATGCCAAAACACCAACTTTCTATGACAAATTTTCAAAACCTTTAAAAGCTCTTCCATAGAGAAAGTTGAGCAACTTCGGACCATCAAAGTTGCTCGGTGTACAATTTTTATTGTTCTTGTATGTCAAATTTTATGAGTATAAGCTTCATAGATTATTTCGATGCCAAAACAACAACTTTCTATAACAAATGAACGAAACCGTTAAAAGCTCCTCCATAGAAAGAATTGAGCAACTTCGGTCCATCAAAGTTGCTCGGTGTATATTTTTTATTGTTCTTATATGTCAAATTTTAGGAGTATAAGCTTCCTAGATTATTTCGATGCCAAAACACCAACTTTCTATGACAAATGGAGAAAACCGTTAAAAGCTCCTCCATAGAGAGAGTTGAGCAACTTCGGACTATCAAAGTTGCTCTGGATTGACTTTTTATTGTCTTATATGTCAAATTTTACGAGTATAAGCATCCTAGATTATTTCGATGCCAAAACACCAACTTTCTATGACAAATGGACAAAACCGTTAAAAGCTTCCCCATAGAGAGAGTTCAGCAAATTCGGACCATTAAAGTGGCTCGGTGTACAATTTTTATTGTTCTTATATGTCAAATTTTATGAGTATAAGCTTCATAGATTATTTCGATTACAAAACACCAACTTTTTATTACAAATGGACGAAACCGTTAAAAGCTCCTCTATAGAGAGAGTTGAGCAATTTCGGACCATCAAAGTTGCTCGGGATAGACTTTTTATTGTTCTTCTACGTCAAAGTTTACGAGTATAAGCTTCCTATTTTATTTCGATGCCAAAACACCAACTTTCTATGACAAATGGACAAAACCGTTAAAAGCTCCTCCATAAAGGGAGTTGATCAACTTCGGACCATCAAAGTTGCTCGGTGTACAATTTTTTTTGTTCTTGTATGTCAAATTTTATGAGTATAAGCTTCATAGATAATTTCTATTACAAAACACCAACTTTTTATTACAAATGGACGAAACCTTTAAAAGCTCCTCTATAGAGAGAGTTGAGCAATTTCGGACCATCAAAGTTGCTCGGTGTACAATTTTTATTGTTCTTATATGTCAAATTTTATGAGTATATGCTTCATAGATTATTTCGATGGCAAAACACCAACTTTCTACGACAAATAGACAAAACCGTTAAAAGCTCCTCCATAGAGAGAGTTGAGCAACTTCGGACCATCAAAGTTGCTCGGTGTACAATTTTTATTGTTCTTATATGTCAAATTTTATGAGTATAAGCTTCATAGATTATTTCGATGCCAAAACACCAACTTTTTATGAAAATTTTTCAAAACTTTTAAAAGCTCCTCAATAGAGAGAGTTGAGCAACTTCGGACCATCAAACTTGCTCGGTGTACAATTTTTATTGTTCTTGTATGTCAAATTTTATGAGTATAAGCTTCATAGATTATTTCGATGACAAAACAACAACTTTCTATTACAAATGGACGAAACCATTAAAAGCTCCTCCATAGAGAGAGTTGAGCAACTTCGGACCATCAAAGTTGCTCGGTGTACAATTTTTATTGTTCTTATATGTCAAATTTTATGAGTATAAGCTTCATAGATTATTTCGATGCCAAAACACCAACTTTCTATGACAAATAGACAAAACCGTTAAAAGCTCCTCCATAGAGAGAGTTGAGCAACTTCGGACCATCAAAGTTGCTCGATCTACAATTTTCATTGTTCTTGTATGTCAAATTTTATGAGTATAAGCTTCATAGATTATTTCGATGCCAAAACACCAACTTTCTATGACAAATATACAATACCGTTAAAAGGTCCTCCATAGAGAGAGTTGAGCAACTTCGGACCATCAAAGTTGCTCGGTGTACAATTTTTATTGTTCTTATATGTCAAATTTTATGAGTATAAGCTTCATAGATTATTTCGATGCCAGAACACCAACTTTCTATTACAAATGGACGAAACCATTAAAAGCTCCTCCATAGAGAGAGTTGAGCCACTTCGGACCATCAAAGTTGCTCGGTCTACAATTTTTATTGTTCTTGTATGTCAAATTTTATGAGTATAAGCTTCATAGATTATTTCGATGCCAAAACAACAACTTTCTATTACAAATGGACGAAACCGTTAAAAGGTCCTCCATAGAGAGAGTTGAGCAGCTTCGGACCATCAAAGTTGATCGGTGTACAATTTTTATTGTTCTTATATGTCAAATTTTAGGAGTATAAGTTTCCTAGATTATTTCGATGCCAAAACACCAACTTTCTGTGACAAACGGAGAAAACCGTTAAAAGCTCCTCCATAGAGAGAGTTGAGCAACTTCGGACTATCAAAGTTGCTCTAGATTGACTTTTTACTGTTCTTATATGTCAAATTTTACGAGTATAAGCTTCCTAGAATATTTCGATGCCAAAACACCAACTTTCTATGACAAATGGAGGAAACCATTAAAAGCTCCTCCATAACGAGAGTTGAGCAACTTCGGACCATCAAAGTTGCTCGGTGTACAATTTTTTTTGTTATTGTATGTCAAATTTTAAGAGTGTAAGAGTCATCGATTATTTCGATTCCAAAACACCAACTTTTTATTACAAATGGACGAAACCGTTAAAAGCTCCTCTATAGAGAGAGTTGAGCAATTTCGGACCATCAAAGTTGCTCGGTGTACAATTTTTATTGTTCTTATATGTCAAATTTTATGAGTATAAGCTTCATAGATTATTTCGATGCCAAAACACCAACTTTCTACGACAAATAGACGAAACCGTTAAAAGCTCCCCCATAGAGAGAGTTGAGCAACTTCGGACCATCAAAGTTGCTCGGTGTACAATTTTTATTGTTCTTGTATGACAAATTTTATGAGTATAAGCTTCATAGATTATTTCGATGCCAAAACATCAACTTTCTATATTAAATGGACGAAACCGTTAAAAGCTCCTCCATAGAGAGAGTTGAGCAACTTCGGACCATCAAAGTTGCTTGGTGTACAATTTTTATTGTTCTTGTATGTAAAATTTTATGGGTATAAGCTTCATTGATTATTTCGATGCCAAAACAACAACTTTCTATTACAAATGGACGAAACCATTAAAAGCTCCTCCATAGAGAGAGTTGAGCAACTTCGGACCATCAAAGTTGGTCGGTGTGCAATTTTTATTGTTCTTATATGTCAAATTTTATGAGTATAAGCTTCATAGATTATTTCGATGCCAAAACACCAACTTTCTATGACAAATAGACAATACCGTTAAAAGGTCCTCAATAGAGAGAGTTGAGCAACATCGGACCATCAAAGTTGCTCGGTGTACAATTTTTATTGTTCTTATATGTCAAATTTTATGAGTATAAGCTTCATAGATTATTTCGATGCCAAAACACCAACTTTCTATGACAAACAGAGAAAACCGTTAAAAGCTCCTCCATAGAGAGAGTTGAGCAACTTCGGACCATCAATGTTGCTCGGTCTACAATTTTTATTGTTCTTGGATGTCAATTTTAATGAGTATAAGCTTCATAGATTATTTCGATGCCAAAACAACAACTTTCTATTACAAATGGACGAAACCGTTAAAAGCTCCTCCATAGAGAGAGTTGAGCAACTTCGGACCATCAAAGTTGATCGGTGTACAATTTTTATTGTTCTTATATGTCAAATTTTAGGAGTATAAGCTTCCTAGATTATTTCGATGCCAAAACACCAACTTTCTGTGACAAATGGAGAAAACCGTTAAAAGCTCCTCCATAGAGAGAGTTGAGCAACTTCGGACTATCAAAGTTGCTATGGATTGACTTTTTATTGTTCTTATATGTCAAATTTTACGAGTATAAGCTTCCTAGATTATTTCGATGCCAAAACACCAACTTTCTATGACAAATGGAGGAAACCATTAAAAGCTCCTCCATAACGAGAGTTGAGCAACTTCGGACCATCAAAGTTGCTCCGTGTACAATTTTTTTTGTTATTGTATGTCAAATTTTAAGAGTATAAGCTTCATAGATTATTTCGATGCCAAAACATCAACTTTCTATATTAAATGGAGGAAACCGTTAAAAGCTCCTCCATAGAGAGAGTTGAGCAACTTCGGACCATCAAAGTTGCTCGGTGTACAATTTTTATTGTCTTTGTATGTCAAATTTTATAAGTATAAGCTTCATTGATTATTTCGATGCCAAAACATCAACTTTCTATATTAAATGGACGAAACCGTTAAAAGCTCTTCCATAGAGAGAGTTGAGCAACTTCGGATCATCAAAGTTGCTCGGTGTACAATTTTTATTGTTCTTGTATGTAAAATTTTATGAGTATAAGCTTCATTTATTATTTCGATGCCAAAACACCAACTTTCTATTACAAATGGACGAAACCGTTAAAAGCTCCTCCATAGAGAGATTTGAGCAACATCGGATCATCACAGTTGCTCGGTGTACAATTTTTATTGTTCTTATATGTCAAATTTTAGGAGTATAAGCTTCCTAGATTATTTCGATGCCAAAACACCAACTTTCTGTGACAAATGGAGAAAACCGTTAAAAGCTCCTCCATAGAGAGAGTTGAGCAACTTCGGACTATCAAAGTTGCTATGGATTGACTTTTTATTGTTCTTATATGTCAAATTTTACGAGTATAAGCTTCCTAGATTATTTCGATGCCAAAACACCAACTTTCTATGACAAATGGAGGAAACCATTAAAAGCTCCTCCATAACGAGAGTTGAGCAACTTCGGACCATCAAAGTTGCTCCGTGTACAATTTTTTTTGTTATTGTATGTCAAATTTTAAGAGTATAAGCTTCATAGATTATTTCGATGCCAAAACATTAACTTTCTATATTAAATGGACGAAACCGTTAAAAGCTCCTCCATAGAGAGAGTTGAGCAACTTCGGACCATCAAAGTTGCTCGGTGTACAATTTTTATTGTTCTTGTATGTCAAATTTTATAAGTATAAGCTTCATTGATTATTTCGATGCCAAAACAACAACTTTCTATTACAAATGGACGAAACCATTAAAAGCTCCTCCATAGAGAGAGTTGAGCAACTTCGGACCATCAAAGTTGGTCGGTGTGCAATTTTTATTGTTCTTATATGTCAAATTTTATGAGTATAAGATTCATAGATTATTTCGATGCCAAAACACCAACTTTCTATGACAAATAGACAATACCGTTAAAAGGTCCTCAATAGAGAGAGTTGAGCAACATCGGACCATCAAAGTTGCTCGGTGTACAATTTTTATTGTTCTTATATGTCAAATTTTATGAGTATAAGCTTCATAGATTATTTCGATGCCAAAACACCAACTTTCTATGACAAACAGAGAAAACCGTTAAAAGCTCCTCCATAGAGAGAGTTGAGCAACTTCGGACCATCAATGTTGCTCGGTCTACAATTTTTATTGTTCTTGGATGTCAATTTTAATGAGTATAAGCTTCATAGATTATTTCGATGCCAAAACAACAACTTTCTATTACAAATGGACGAAACCGTTAAAAGCTCCTCCATAGAGAGAGTTGAGCAACTTCGGACCATCAAAGTTGATCGGTGTACAATTTTTATTGTTCTTATATGTCAAATTTTAGGAGTATAAGCTTCCTAGATTATTTCGATGCCAAAACACCAACTTTCTGTGACAAATGGAGAAAACCGTTAAAAGCTCCTCCATAGAGAGAGTTGAGCAACTTCGGACTATCAAAGTTGCTATGGATTGACTTTTTATTGTTCTTATATGTCAAATTTTACGAGTATAAGCTTCCTAGATTATTTCGATGCCAAAACACCAACTTTCTATGACAAATGGAGGAAACCATTAAAAGCTCCTCCATAACGAGAGTTGAGCAACTTCGGACCATCAAAGTTGCTCCGTGTACAATTTTTTTTGTTATTGTATGTCAAATTTTAAGAGTATAAGCTTCATAGATTATTTCGATGCCAAAACATCAACTTTCTATATTAAATGGACGAAACCGTTAAAAGCTCCTCCATAGAGAGAGTTGAGCAACTTCGGACCATCAAAGTTGCTCGGTGTACAATTTTTATTGTTCTTGTATGTCAAATTTTAAGAGTATAAGCTTCATAGATTATTTCGATGCCAAAACATCAACTTTCTATATTAAATGGACGAAACCGTTAAAAGCTCCTCCATAGAGAGAGTTGAGCAACTTCGGACCATCAAAGTTGATCGGTGTACAATTTTTATTGTTCTTATATGTCAAATTTTAGGAGTATAAGCTTCCTAGATTATTTCGATGCCAAAACACCAACTTTCTGTGACAAATGGAGAAAACCGTTAAAAGCTCCTCCATAGAGAGAGTTGAGCAACTTCGGACTATCAAAGTTGCTATGGATTGACTTTTTATTGTTCTTATATGTCAAATTTTACGAGTATAAGCTTCCTAGATTATTTCGATGCCAAAACACCAACTTTCTATGACAAATGGAGGAAACCATTAAAAGCTCCTCCATAACGAGAGTTGAGCAACTTCGGACCATCAAAGTTGCTCCGTGTACAATTTTTTTTGTTATTGTATGTCAAATTTTAAGAGTATAAGCTTCATAGATTATTTCGATGCCAAAACATCAACTTTCTATATTAAATGGACGAAACCGTTAAAAGCTCCTCCATAGAGAGAGTTGAGCAACTTCGGACCATCAAAGTTGCTCGGTGTACAATTTTTATTGTTCTTGTATGTCAAATTTTATGAGTATAAGCTTCATTGATTATTTCGATGCCAAAACAACAACTTTCTATTACAAATGGACGAAACCATTAAAAGCTCCTCCATAGAGAGAGTTGAGCAACTTCGGACCATCAAAGTTGGTCGGTGTGCAATTTTTATTGTTCTTATATGTCAAATTTTATGAGTATAAGCTTCATAGATTATTTCGATGCCGAAACACCAACTTTCTATGACAAATAGACAATACCGTTAAAAGGTCCTCAATAGAGAGAGTTGAGCAACATCGGACCATCAAAGTTGCTCGGTGTACAATTTTTATTGTTCTTATATGTCAAATTTTATGAGTATAAGCTTCATAGATTATTTCGATGCCAAAACACCAACTTTCTATGACAAACAGAGAAAACCGTTAAAAGCTCCTCCATAGAGAGAGTTGAGCAACTTCGGACCATCAATGTTGCTCGGTCTACAATTTTTATTGTTCTTGGATGTCAATTTTAATGAGTATAAGCTTCATAGATTATTTCGATGCCAAAACAACAACTTTCTATTACAAATGGACGAAACCGTTAAAAGCTCCTCCATAGAGAGAGTTGAGCAACTTCGGACCATCAAAGTTGATCGGTGTACAATTTTTATTGTTCTTATATGTCAAATTTTAGGAGTATAAGCTTCCTAGATTATTTCGATGCCAAAACACCAACTTTCTGTGACAAATGGAGAAAACCGTTAAAAGCTCCTCCATAGAGAGAGTTGAGCAACTTCGGACTATCAAAGTTGCTATGGATTGACTTTTTATTGTTCTTATATGTCAAATTTTACGAGTATAAGCTTCCTAGATTATTTCGATGCCAAAACACCAACTTTCTATGACAAATGGAGGAAACCATTAAAAGCTCCTCCATAACGAGAGTTGAGCAACTTCGGACCATCAAAGTTGCTCCGTGTACAATTTTTTTTGTTATTGTATGTCAAATTTTAAGAGTATAAGCTTCATAGATTATTTCGATGCCAAAACATCAACTTTCTATATTAAATGGAGGAAACCGTTAAAAGCTCCTCCATAGAGAGAGTTGAGCAACTTCGGACCATCAAAGTTGCTCGGTGTACAATTTTTATTGTCTTTGTATGTCAAATTTTATAAGTATAAGCTTCATTGATTATTTCGATGCCAAAACATCAACTTTCTATATTAAATGGACGAAACCGTTAAAAGCTCTTCCATAGAGAGAGTTGAGCAACTTCGGATCATCAAAGTTGCTCGGTGTACAATTTTTATTGTTCTTGTATGTAAAATTTTATGAGTATAAGCTTCATTTATTATTTCGATGCCAAAACACCAACTTTCTATTACAAATGGACGAAACCGTTAAAAGCTCCTCCATAGAGAGATTTGAGCAACATCGGATCATCACAGTTGCTCGGTGTACAATTTTTATTGTTCTTATATGTCAAATTTTAGGAGTATAAGCTTCCTAGATTATTTCGATGCCAAAACACCAACTTTCTGTGACAAATGGAGAAAACCGTTAAAAGCTCCTCCATAGAGAGAGTTGAGCAACTTCGGACTATCAAAGTTGCTATGGATTGACTTTTTATTGTTCTTATATGTCAAATTTTACGAGTATAAGCTTCCTAGATTATTTCGATGCCAAAACACCAACTTTCTATGACAAATGGAGGAAACCATTAAAAGCTCCTCCATAACGAGAGTTGAGCAACTTCGGACCATCAAAGTTGCTCCGTGTACAATTTTTTTTGTTATTGTATGTCAAATTTTAAGAGTATAAGCTTCATAGATTATTTCGATGCCAAAACATCAACTTTCTATATTAAATGGACGAAACCGTTAAAAGCTCCTCCATAGAGAGAGTTGAGCAACTTCGGACCATCAAAGTTGCTCGGTGTACAATTTTTATTGTTCTTGTATGTCAAATTTTATAAGTATAAGCTTCATTGATTATTTCGATGCCAAAACATCAACTTTCTATATTAAATGGACGAAACCGTTAAAAGCTCCTCCATAGAGAGAGTTGAGCAACTTCGGATCATCAAAGTTGCTCGGTGTACAATTTTTATTGTTCTTGTATGTAAAATTTTATGAGTATAAGCTTCATTTATTATTTCGATGCCAAAACACCAACTTTCTATTACAAATGGACGAAATCGTTAAAAGCTCCTCCATAGAGAGATTTGAGCAATGTCGGACCATCACAGTTGCTCGGTGTACAATTTTTATTGTTCTTATATGTCAAATTTTATAAATATAAGCTTCATAGATTATTTCGATGCCAAAACAACAACTTTCTATGACAAATTTTCAAAACCTTTAAAAGCTCTTCCATAGAGAGAGTTGAGCAATTTCGGACCATCAAAGTTGCTCGGTGTACAATTTTTATTGTTCTTGTATGTCAAATTTTATGAGTATAAGCTTCATAGATTATTTCGATGCCAAAACAACAACTTTCTATTACAAATGAACGAAACCGTTAAAAGCTCCTCCATAGAAAGAATTGAGCAACTTCGGACAATCAAAGTTGCTCGGTGTACAATTTTTATTGTTCTTATATGTCAAATTTTTTGAGTATAAGCTTCATAGATTATTTCGATGCCAAAACACCAACTTTCTATGACAAATAGACAAAACCGTTAAAAGCTCCTCCATAGAGAGAGTTGAGCAACTTCGGATTATCAAAGTTGCTCGGTCTACAATTTTTATTGTTCTTGTATGTCAATTTTATGAGTATAAGCTTCATAGATTATTTCGATGCCAAAACACCAACTTTCTATGACAAATAGACAAAACCGTTAAAAGCTCCTCCATAGAGAGAATTGAGCAACTTCGGATCATCAAAGTTGCTCGGTGTACAATTTTTATTGTTCTTGTATGTCAAATTTTATGAGTATAAGCTTCATAGATTATTTCGATGCCAAAACATCAACTTTCTATATTAAATGGACGAAACCGTTAAAAGCTCCTCCATAGAGAGAGTTGAGCAACTTCGGATCATCAAAGTTGCTCGGTGTACAATTTTTATTGTTCTTGTATGTAAAATTTTATGAGTATAAGCTTCATTTATTATTTCGATGCCAAAACACCAACTTTCTTTTACAAATGGACGAAACCGTTAAAAGCTCCTCCATAGAGAGATTTGAGCAACGTCGGACCATCACAGTTGCTCGGTATACAATTTTTATTGTTCTTATATGTAAAATTTTATAAATATAAGCTTCATAGATTATTTCGATACCAAAACAACAACTTTCTATGACAAATTTTCAAAACCTTTAAAAGCTCTTCCATAGAGAGAGTTGAGCAACTTCGGACCATCAAAGTTGCTCGATGTACAATTTTTATTGTTCTTGTATGTCAAATTTTAAGAGTATAAGCTTCATAGATTATTTCGATGCCAAAACAACAACTTTCTATTACAAATGAACGAAACCGTTAAAAGCTCCTCCATAGAAAGAATTGAGCAACTTCGGACAATCAAAGTTGCTCGGTGTACAATTTTTATTGTTCTTATATGTCAAATTTTATGAGTATAAGCTTCATAGATTATTTCGATGCCAAAACACCAACTTTCTATGACAAATAGGCAAAACCGTTAAAAGCTCCTCCATAGAGAGAGTTGAGCAACTTCAGATTATCAAAGTTGCTCGGTCTACAATTTTTATTGTTCTTGTATGTCAATTTTATGAGTATAAGCTTCATAGATTATTTCGATGCCAAAACACCAACTTTCTATGACAAATAGACAAAACCGTTAAAAGCTCCTCCATAGAGAGAGTTGAGCAACTTCGGACCATCAAAGTTGCTCGGTGTACAATTTTTATTGTTCTTATATGTCAAATTTTATGAGTATAAGCTTCATAGATTATTTCGATGCCAAAACACCAACTTTCTATGACCAATAGACAAAACCGTTAAAAGCTCCTCCATAGAGAGAGTTGAGCCACTTCGGACCATAAATGTTGCTCGGTCTACAATTTTTATTGTTCTTGTATGTCAATTTTAATGAGTATAAGCTTCATAGATTATTTCGATGCCAAAACAACAACTTTCTATTACAAATGGACGAAACCGTTAAAAGCTCCTCCATAGAGAGAGTTGAGCAGCTTCGGACCATCAAAGTTGATCGGTGTACAATTTTTATTCTTCTTATATGTCAAATTTTAGGAGTATAAGCTTCCTAGATTATTTCGATGCCAAAACACCAACTTTCTGTGACAAATGGAGAAAACAGTTAAAAGCTCCTCCATAGAGAGAGTTGAGCAACTTCGGACTATAAAAGTTGCTATGGATTGACTTTTTATTGTTCTTATATGTCAAATTTTACGAGTATAAGCTTCCTAGATTATTTCGATGCCAAAACACCAACTTTCTATGACAAATGGAGGAAACCATTAAAAGCTCCTCCATAACGAGAGTTGAGCAACTTCGGACCATCAAAGTTGCTCCGTGTACAATTTTTTTTGTTATTGTATGTCAAATTTTAAGAGTATAAGATTCATAGATTATTTCGATTCCAAAACACCAACTTTTTATTACAAATGGACGAAACCGTTAAAAGCTCCTCTATAGAGAGAGTTGAGCAATTTCGGACCGTCAAAGTTGCTCGGTGTACAATTTTTATTGTTCTTATATGTCAAATTTTATGAGTATAAGCTTCATATATTATTTCGATGCCAAAACACCAACTTTCTACGACAAATAGACGAAACCGTTAAAAGCTCCTCCATAGAGAGAATTGAGCAACTTCGGACCATCAAAGTTGCTCGGTGTACAATTTTTATTGTTCTTGTATGTCAAATTTTATGAGTATAAGCTTCATAGATGATTTCGATGCCAAAACATCAACTTTCTATATTAAATGGACGAAACCGTTAAAAGCTCCTCCATGGAGAGAGTTGAGCAACTTCGGATCATCAAAGTTGCTCGGTGTACAATTTTTATTGTTCTTGTATGTAAAATTTTATGAGTATAAGCTTCATTTATTATTTCGATGCCAAAACACAAACTTTCTATTACAAATGGACGAAACCGTTAAAAGCTCCTCCATAGAGAGAGTTGAGCAGCTTCGGACCATCAAAGTTGATCGGTGTACAATTTTTATTGTTCTTATATGTCAAATTTTAGGAGTATAAGCTTCCTAGATTATTTCGATGCCAAAACACCAACTTTCTGTGACAAATGGAGAAAACCGTTAAAAGCTCCTCCATAGAGAGAGTAGAGCAACTTCGGACTATCAAAGTTGCTATGGATTGACTTTTTATTGTTCTTATATGTCAAATTTTACGAGTATAAGCTTCCTAGATTATTTCGATGCCAAAACACCAACTTTCTATGACAAATGGAGGAAACCATTTAAAGCTCCTCCATAGAGAGAGTTGAGCAACTTCGGACCATCAAAGTTGCTCGGTCTACAATTTTTATTGTTCTTGTATGTCAATTTTATGAGTATAAGCTTCATAGATTATTTCGATGCGAAAACACCAACTTTCTATGACAAATAGACAAAACCGTTAAAAGCTCCTCCATAGAGAGAGTTGAGCAACTTCGGATCATCAAAGTTGCTCGGTGTACAATTTTTATTGTTCTTGTATGTAAAATTTTATGAGTATAAGCTTCATTTATTATTTCGATGCCAAAACACCAACTTTCTTTTACAAATGGACGAAACCGTTAAAAGCTCCTCCATAGAGAGATTTGAGCAACGTCGGACCATCACAGTTGCTCGGTATACAATTTTTATTGTTCTTATATGTAAAATTTTATAAATATAAGCTTCATAGATTATTTCGATACCAAAACAACAACTTTCTATGACAAATTTTCAAAACCTTTAAAAGCTCTTCCATAGAGAGAGTTGAGCAACTTCGGACCATCAAAGTTGCTCGATGTACAATTTTTATTGTTCTTGTATGTCAAATTTTATGAGTATAAGCTTCATAGATTATTTCGATGCCAAAACAACAACTTTCTATTACAAATGAACGAAACCGTTAAAAGCTCCTCCATAGAAAGAATTGAGCAACTTCGGACAATCAAAGTTGCTCGGTGTACAATTTTTATTGTTCTTATATGTCAAATTTTATGAGTATAAGCTTCATAGAATATTTCGATGCCAAAACACCAACTTTCTATGACAAATAGGCAAAACCGTTAAAAGCTCCTCCATAGAGAGAGTTGAGCAACTTCGGATTATCAAAGTTGCTCGGTCTACAATTTTTATTGTTCTTGTATGTCAATTTTATGAGTATAAGCTTCATAGATTATTTCGATGCCAAAACACCAACTTTCTATGACAAATAGACAAAACCGTTAAAAGCTCCTCCATAGAGAGAGTTGAGCAACTTCGGACCATCAAAGTTGCTCGGTGTACAATTTTTATTGTTCTTATATGTCAAATTTTATGAGTATAAGCTTCATAGATTATTTCGATGCCAAAACACCAACTTTCTATGACCAATAGACAAAACCGTTAAAAGCTCCTCCATAGAGAGAGTTGAGCCACTTCGGACCATAAATGTTGCTCGGTCTACAATTTTTATTGTTCTTGTATGTCAATTTTAATGAGTATAAGCTTCATAGATTATTTCAATGCCAAAACAACAACTTTCTATTACAAATGGACGAAACCGTTAAAAGCTCCTCCATAGAGAGAGTTGAGCAGCTTCGGACCATCAAAGTTGATCGGTGTACAATTTTTATTGTTCTTATATGTCAAATTTTAGGAGTATAAGCTTCCTAGATTATTTCGATGCCAAAACACCAACTTTCTGTGACAAATGGAGAAAACAGTTAAAAGCTCCTCCATAGAGAGAGTTGAGCAACTTCGGACTATAAAAGTTGCTATGGATTGACTTTTTATTGTTCTTATATGTCAAATTTTACGAGTATAAGCTTCCTAGATTATTTCGATGCCAAAACACCAACTTTCTATGACAAATGGAGGAAACCATTAAAAGCTCCTCCATAACGAGAGTTGAGCAACTTCGGACCATCAAAGTTGCTCCGTGTACAATTTTTTTTGTTATTGTATGTCAAATTTTAAGAGTATAAGATTCATAGATTATTTCGATTCCAAAACACCAACTTTTTATTACAAATGGACGAAACCGTTAAAAGCTCCTCTATAGAGAGAGTTGAGCAATTTCGGACCGTCAAAGTTGCTCGGTGTACAATTTTTATTGTTCTTATATGTCAAATTTTATGAGTATAAGCTTCATATATTATTTCGATGCCAAAACACCAACTTTCTACGACAAATAGACGAAACCGTTAAAAGCTCCTCCATAGAGAGAATTGAGCAACTTCGGACCATCAAAGTTGCTCGGTGTACAATTTTTATTGTTCTTGTATGTCAAATTTTATGAGTATAAGCTTCATAGATTATTTCGATGCCAAAACATCAACTTTCTATATTAAATGGACGAAACCGTTAAAAGCTCCTCCATAGAGAGAGTTGAGCAACTTCGGATCATCAAAGTTGCTCGGTGTACAATTTTTATTGTTCTTGTATGTAAAATTTTATGAGTATAAGCTTCATTTATTATTTCGATGCCAAAACACAAACTTTCTATTACAAATGGACGAAACCGTTAAAAGCTCCTCCATAGAGAGAGTTGAGCAGCTTCGGACCATCAAAGTTGATCGGTGTACAATTTTTATTGTTCTTATATGTCAAATTTTAGGAGTATAAGCTTCCTAGATTATTTCGATGCCAAAACACCAACTTTCTGTGACAAATGGAGAAAACCGTTAAAAGCTCCTCCATAGAGAGAGTAGAGCAACTTCGGACTATCAAAGTTGCTATGGATTGACTTTTTATTGTTCTTATATGTCAAATTTTACGAGTATAAGCTTCCTAGATTATTTCGATGCCAAAACACCAACTTTCTATGACAAATGGAGGAAACCATTTAAAGCTCCTCCATAGAGAGAGTTGAGCAACTTCGGACCATCAAAGTTGCTCGGTCTACAATTTTTATTGTTCTTGTATGTCAATTTTATGAGTATAAGCTTCATAGATTATTTCGATGCGAAAACACCAACTTTCTATGACAAATAGACAAAACCGTTAAAAGCTCCTCCATAGAGAGAGTTGAGCAACTTCGGACCATCAAAGTTGCTCGGTGTACAATTTTTATTGTTCTTATATGTCAAATTTTATGAGTATAAGCTTCATAGATTATTTCGATGCCAAAACACCAACTTTCTATGACCAATAGACAAAACCGTTAAAAGCTCCTCCATAGAGAGAGTTTAGCCACTTCGGACCATCAATGTTGCTCGGTCTACAATTTTTATTGTTCTTGTATGTCAATTTTAATGAGTATAAGCTTCATAGATTATTTCGATGCCAAAACAACAACTTTCTATTACAAATGGACAAAACCGTTAAAAGCTCCTCCATAGAGAGATTTGAGCAACGTCGGACCATCACAGTTGCTCGGTATACAATTTTTATTGTTCTTATATGTCAAATTTTATAAATATAAGCTTCATAGATTATTTCGATGCCAAAACAACAACTTTCTATGACAAATTTTCAAAACCTTTAAAAGCTCTTCCATAGAGAGAGTTGAGCAACTTCGGACCATCAAAGTTGCTCGATGTACAATTTTTATTGTTCTTGTATGTCAAATTTTATGAGTATAAGCTTCATAGATTATTTCGATGCCAAAACAACAACTTTCTATTACAAATGAACGAAACCGTTAAAAGCACCTCCATAGAAAGAATTGAGCAACTTCGGACAATCAAAGTTGCTCGGTGTACAATTTTTATTGTTCTTATATGTCAAATTTTATGAGTATAAGCTTCATAGATTATTTCGATGCAAAACACCAACTTTCTATGACAAATAGACAAAACCGTTAAAAGCTCCTCCATAGAGAGAGTTGAGCAACTTCGGATTATCAAAGTTGCTCGGTCTACAATTTTTATTGTTCTTGTATGTCAATTTTATGAGTATAAGCTTCATAGATTATTTCGATGCCAAAACACCAACTTTCTATGACAAATAGACAAAACAGTTAAAAGCTCCTCCATGGAGAGAGTTGAGCAACTTCGGACCATCAAAGTTGCTCGGTGTACAATTTTTATTGTTCTTATATGTCAAATTTTATGAGTATAAGCTTCATAGATTATTTCGATGCCAAAACACCAACTTTCTATGACCAATAGACAAAACCGTTAAAAGCTCCTCCATAGAGAGAGTTGAGCCACTTCGGACCATCAATGTTGCTCGGTCTACAATTTTTATTGTTCTTGTATGTCAATTTTAATGAGTATAAGCTTCATAGATTATTTCGATGCCAAAACAACAACTTTCTATTACAAATGGACGAAACCGTTAAAAGCTCCTCCATAGAGAGAGTTGAGCAGCTTCGGACCATCAAAGTTGATCGGTGTACAATTTTTATTGTTCTTATATGTCAAATTTTAGGAGTATAAGCTTCCTAGATTATTTCGATGCCAAAACACCAACTTTCTGTGACAAATGGAGAAAACCGTTAAAAGCTCCTCCATAGAGAGAGTAGAGCAACTTCGGACTATCAAAGTTGCTATGGATTGACTTTTTATTGTTCTTATATGTCAAATTTTACAAGTATAAGCTTCCTAGATTATTTCGATGCCAAAACACCAACTTTCTATGACAAATGGAGGAAACCATTAAAAGCTCCTCCATAGAGAGAGTTGAGCAACTTCGGACCATCAAAGTTGCTCGGTCTACAATTTTTATTGTTCTTGTATGTCAAATTTTATGAGTATAAGCTTCATAGATTATTTCGATGCCAAAACACCAACTTTCTATGGCAAATGGAGGAAACCGATAAAAGCTCCTCCATAAAGAGAGTTGAGCAACTTCGGACTATCAAAGTTGCTCGGGATAGACTTTTTATTGTTCTTCTACGTCAAATTTTACGAGTATAAGCTTCCTATATTATTTCGATGCCAAAACACCAACTTTCTATGACAAATGGACAAAACCGTTAAAAGCTCGTCCATAAAGAGAGTTGATCAACTTCGGACCATCAAAGTTGCTCGGTGTGCAATTTTTTTTGTTCTTGTATGTCAAATTTTATGAGTATAAGCTTCATAGATTATTTCGATTCCAAAACACCAACTTTTTATTACAAATGGACGAAACCGTTAAAAGCACCTCTATAGAGAGAGTTGAGCAATTTCGGACCATCAAAGTTGCTCGGTGTACAATTTTTATTGTTCTTATATATCAAATTTTATGAGTATAACTTCCTAGATTATTTCGATGCCAAAACACCAACTTTCTACGATAAATAGACAAAACCGTTAAAAGCTCCTCCATAGAGAGAGTTGAGCAACTTCGTACCATCAAAGTTGCTCGGTGTACAATTTTTATTGTTCTTGTATGTCAAATTTTATGAGTATAAGCTTCATAGATTATTTCGATGCCAAAACACCAACTTTCTATGACAAATAGACAAAACCGTTAAAAGCTCCTCCATAGAGAGAGTTGAGCAACTTCGGACCATCAAAGTTGCTCGGTCTACAATTTTTATTGTTCTTGTTTGTCAAATTTTTTGAGTATAAGCTTCATAGATTATTGCGATGCCAAAACACTATCTTTCTATGACAAATAGACAAAACCGTTAAAAGTTCCTCCATAGAGAGAGTTGAGCAACTTCTGACCATCAAAGTTGCTCGGTGTACAATTTTTATTGTTCTTATTTGTCAAATTTTATGAGTATAAGCTTCATAGATTATTTCGATGCCAAAACACCAACTTTCTATTACAAATGGATGAAACCGTTAATAGCTCTTTCATAGAGAGAGTTGAGCAACTTCGGACCATCAAAGTTGCTCGGTGTACATTTTTTATTGTTCTTATATGTCAAATTTTAGGAGTATAAGCTTCCTAGATTATTTTGATGCCAAAACACCAACTTTCTATGACAAATGGAGAAAACCGTTAAAAGCTTCTCCATAGAGAGAGTTCAGCAAATTCGGACCATCAAAGTGGCTCGATGTACAATTTTTATTGTTCTTATATGTCAAATTTTATTAGTAAAAGCTTCATAGATTATTTCGATGCCAAAACACCAACTTTCTATGGCAAATGGAGGAAACCGTTAAAAGCTCCTCCATAAAGAGAGTTGAGCAACTTCGGACTATCAAAGTTGCTCGGGATAGACTTTTTATTGTTCTTCTACGTCAAATTTTACGAGTATAAGCTTCCTCTATTATTTCGATGCCAAAACACCAACTTTCTATGACAAATGGACAAAACCGTTAAAAGCTCCTCCATATAGAGAGTTGATCAACTTCGGACCATCAAAGTTGCTCGGTGTACAATTTTTTTTGTTCTTGTATGTCAAATTTTTTGAGTATAAGCTTCATAGATTATTTCGATTCCAAAACACCAACTTTTTATTACAAATGGACGAAACTGTTAAAAGCTCCTCTATAGAGATAGTTGAGCAATTTCGGACCATCAAAGTTGCTCGGTGTACAATTTTTATTGTTCTTATATGTCAAATTTTATGAGTATAAGCTTCCTAGATTATTTCGATGCCAAAACACCAACATTCTACGACAAATAGAGAAAACCGTTAAAAGCTCCTCCATAGAGAGAGTTGAGCAACTTCGGACCATCAAAGTTGCTCGGTGTACAATTTTTATTGTTCTTGTATGTCAAATTTTATGAGTATATGCTTCATAGATTATTTCGATGCCAAAACACCAACTCTTAATTACAAATGGAAGAAACCGTTAAAAGCTCCTCCATAGAGGGAGTTGAGCAACTTCGGACCATCAAAGTTGCTCGGTGTACAATTTTTATTGTTTCTATATGTCAAATTTTATGAGTATATGCTTCATAGATTATTTCGATTCCAAAACATCAACTTTTTATTATAAATGGAAAAAACCGTTAAAAGCTCCTCCATAGAGAGAGTTGAGCAACTTCGGACCATCAAAGTTGCTCGGTGTACAATTTTTTTTGTTCTTGTATGTCAAATTTTATGAGTATATGCTTCATAGATTATTTCGATTCCAAAACACCAACTTTTTATTACAAATGGAAGAAACCGTTAAAAGCTCCTCCATAGAGAGAGTTTAGCAACTTCGGACCATCAAAGTTGCTCGGTGTACAATTTTTATTGTTTCTATATGTCAAATTTTATGAGTATAAGCTTCATAGATTATTTCGATGCCAAAACACCAACTTTCTATGACAAATTTTCAAAACCTTTAAAAGCTCCTCAATAGAGAGAGTTGAGCGACTTCGAACCATCAAAGTTGCTCGGTGCACAATTTTTATTGTTCTTGTATGTCAAATTTTATGAGTATAAGCTTCATAGATTATTTCGATGCCAAAAAAACAACTTTCTATTACAAATGGACGAAACCATTAAAAGTTCCTCCATAGAGAGAGTTGAGCAACTTCGGACCATCAAATTTGCTCGGTGTACAATTTTTATTGTTCTTATATGTCAAATATTATGAGTATAAGCTTCATAGATTATTTCGATGCCAAAACACCAACTTTCTATGACAAATAGACAAAACCGTTAAAAGCTCCTCCATAGAGAGAGTTGAGCAACTTCGGACCATCAAAGTTTCTCGGTCTACAATTTTTATTAATCTTGTATGTCAAATTTTATGAGTATAAGCTTCATAGATTATTTCGATGCCAAAACAACAACTTTCTATTACAAATGGACGAAACCGTTAGAAGCTCCTCCATAGAGAGAGTTGGCCAACTTCGGACCATCAAAGTTGATCGGTGTACAATTTTTATCGTTCTTATATGTCAAATTTTAGGAGTATAAACTTCCTAGATTTTTTCGATGCCAAAACACCAACTTTCAGTGACAAATGCAGAAAACCGTTAAAAGCTCGTCCATAGAGAGAGTTGAGCAACTTCGGACTATCAAAGTTGCTCTGGATTGACTTTTTATTGTTCTTATATGTCAAATTTTACGAGTATAAGCTTCCTAGATTATTTCGATGCCAAAACACCAACATTCTATGACAAATGGAGGAAACCATTAAAAGCTCCTCCATAAAGAGAGGTGGGCAACTTCGGACCATCAAAGTTGCTCGGTGTAAAAAAAATTTTGTTCTTGTATGTCAAATTTTATGAGTATAAGCTTCATAGATTATTTCGATTCCAAAACACCAACTTTTTATTACAAATGGAAGAAACCGTTAAAAGCTCCTCCATAGAGAGAGTTGAGCAACTTCGGACCATCAAAGTTGCTCGGTGTACAATTTTTATTGTTCTTGTATGTCAAATTTTATGAGTATAAGCTTCATAGATTATTTCGATGCCAAAACACCAACTTTTTATTACAAATAGACAAAACCGTTAAAAGCTCCTCCATAGAGAGAGTTGAGCAACTTCGGACCATCAAAGTTGCTCGGTGTACAATTTTTATTGTTCTTGTATGTCAAATTTTATGAGTATAAGCTTCATAGATTATTTCGATGCCAAAACACCAACTTTTTATTACAAATAGACAAAACCGTTAAAAGCTCCTCCATAGAGGGAGTTGAGCAACTTCGGACCATCAAAGTTGCTCGGTGTACAATTTTTATTGTTTCTATATGTCAAATTTTATGAGTATAAGCTTCATAGATTATTTCGATGCCAAAACACCAACTTTCTATGACAAATTTTCAAAACCTTTAAAAGCTCCTCAATAGAGAGAGTTGAGCAACTTCGGACCATCAAAGTTGCTCGGTGTACAATTTTTATTGTTCTTGTATGTCAAATTTTATGAGTATAAGCTTCATAGATTATTTCGATGCTAAAACAACAACTTTCTATTACAAATGGACGAAACCATTAAAAGCTCCTCCATAGAGAGAGTTGAGCAACTTCGGACCATCAAAGTTGCTCGGTGTACAATTTTTATTTTTCTTATATGTCAAATTTTATGAGTATAAGCTTCATAGATTATTTCGATGCCAAAACACCAACTTTCTATGACAAATAGACAAAACCGTTAAAAGCTCCTCCATAGAGAGACTTGAGCAACTTCGGACCATCAAAGTTGCTCGGTCTACAATTTTTATTAATCTTTTATGTCAAATTTTATGAGTATAAGCTTCATAGAATATTTCGATGCCAAAACAACAACTTTCTATTACAAATGGACGAAACCCTTAAAAGCTCCTCCATAGAGAGAGTTGAGCAACTTCGGACCATCAAAGTTGCTCGGTGTACAATTTTTATTGTTCTTATATGTCAAATTTTATGAGTATAAGCTTCATAGATTATTTCGATGCCAAAACACCAACTTTCTATGACAAATCGACAAAACCGTTAAAACCTCCTCCATAGAGAGAGTTGAGCAACTTCGGACCATCAAAGTTGCTCGGTCTACAATATTTATTAATCTTGTATGTCAAATTTTATGAGTATAAGCTTCATAGATTATTTCGATGTCAAAACAACAACTTTCTATTACAAATGGACGAAACCATTAAAAGCTCCTCCATAGAGAGAGTTGAGCAACTTCGGACCATCAAAGTTGCTCGGTGTACAATTTTTATTGTTCTTATATGTCAAATTTTATGAGTATAAGCTTCATAGATTATTTCGATGCCAAAACAACAACTTTCTATTACAAATGGACGAAACCGTTAAAAGCTCCTCCATAGAGAGAGTTGGGCAACTTCGGACCATCAAAGTTGATCGGTGTACAATTTTTATCGTTCTTATATGTCAAATTTTAGGAGTATAAACTTCCTAGATTTTTTCGATACCAAAACACCAACTTTCAGTGACAAATGCCGAAAACCGTAAAAAGCTCGTCCATAGAGAGAGTTGAGCAACTTCGGACTATCAAAGTTGCTCTGGATTGACTTTTTATTGTTCTTGTATGTCAAATTTTATGAGTATAAGCTTCCTAGATTATTTCGATGCCAAAACACCAACTTTCTATGACAAATGGACGAAACCATTAAAAGCTCCTCCATAAAGAGAGTTGAGCAACTTCGGACCATCAAAGTTGCTCGGTGTAAAATTTTTTTTGTTCTTGTATGTCAAATTTTATGAGTATAAGCTTCGTAGATTATTTCGATTCCAAAACACCAACTTTTTATTACAAATGGAAGAAACCGTTAAAAGCTCCTCAATAGAGAGAGTTGAGCAATTTCGGACCATCAAAGTTGCTCGGTGTACAATTTTTATTGTTCTTGTATGTCAAATTTTATGAGTATAAGCTTCATAGATTATTTCGATGCCAAAACAACAACTTTTTATTACAAATGGAAGAAACCGTTAAAAGCACCTCCATAGAGAGAGTTGAGCAACTTCGGACCATCAAAGTTGCTCGGTCTACAATTTTTATTGTTCTTGTATGTCAAATTTTAGGAGTATAAGCTTCATAGATTATTTCGACGCCAAAACACCAACTTTTTATTACAAATGGATGAAACCGTTAAAAGCTCCTCCATAGAGGGAGTTGAGCAACTTCAGACCATCAAAGTTGCTCGGTGTACAATTTTTATTGTTTCTATATGTCAAATTTTATGAGTATAAGCTTCATAGATTATTTCGATGCCAAAACACCAACTTTCTATGACAAATTTTCAAAACCTTTAAAAGCTCCTCAATAGAGAGAGTTGAGCAACTTCGGACCATCAAAGTTGCTCGGTCTACAATTTTTATTGTTCTTGTATGTCAAATTTTATGAGTATAAGCTTCATAGATTATTTCGATGCCAAAACAACAACTTTCTATTACAAATGGACGAAACCATTAAAAGCTCCTTCATAGAGAGAGTTGAGCAACTTCGGACCATCAAAGTTGCTCGGTGTACAATTTTTGTTGTTCTTATATGTCAAATTTTATGAGTATAAGCTTCGTAGATTATTTCGATGCCAAAACACCAACTTTCTATGACAAATAGACAAAACCGTTAAAAGCTCCTCCATAGAGAGAGTTGAGCAACTTCGGACCATCAAAGTTGCTCGGTCTACAATTTTTATTAATCTTGTATGTCAAATTTTATGAGTATAAGCTTCATAGATTATTTCGATGCCAAAACAACAACTTTCTATTACAAATGGACGAAACCGTTAAAAGCTCCTCCATAGAGAGAGTTGGGCAACTTTGGACTATCAAAGTTGATCGGTGTACAATTTTTATCGTTCTTTTATGTCAAATTTTAGGAGTATAAATTTCCTAGATTTTTTCGATGCCAAAACACCAACTTTCAGTGACAAATGCAGAAAACCGTTAAAAGCTCGTCCATAGAGAGAGTTGAGCAACTTCGGACTATCAAAGTTGCTCTGGATTGACTTTTTATTGTTCTTGTATGTCAAATTTTACGAGTATAAGCTTCCTAGATTATTTGGATGCCAAAACACCAACTTTCTATGACAAATGGAGGAAACCATTAAAGCTCCTCCATAAAGAGAGTTGAGCAACTTCGGACCATCAAAGTTGCTCGGTGTACAATTTTTATTGTTCTTGTATGTCAAATTTTATGAGTATAAGCTTCATAGATTATTTCGATGCCAAAACACCAACTTTTTATTACAAATGGAAGAAACCGTTAAAAGCACTTCCATAGAGGGAGTTGAGCAACTTCGGACCATCAAAGTTGCTCGGTGTACAATTTTTATTGTTTCTATATGTCAAATTTTATGAGTATAAGCTTCATAGATTATTTCGATGCCAAAACACCAACTTTTTATTACAAATGGAAGAAACCGTTAAAAGCTCCTCCATAGAGAGAGTTGAGCAACTTCGGACCATCAAAGTTGCTCGCTGTACAATTTTTTTTGTTCTTGTATGTCAAATTTTATGAGTATATGCTTCATAGATTATTTCGATTCCAAAACACCAACTTTTTATTACAAATGGAAGAAACTGTTAAAAGCTCCTCCATAGAGAGAGTTGAGCAACTTCGGACCATCAAAGTTGCTCGGTGTACAATTTTTATTGTTCTTGTATATCAAATTTTATGAGTATAAGCTTCATAGATTATTTCGATGCAAAAACACCAACTTTTTATTACAAATGGAAGAAACCATTAAAAGCTCCTCCATAGAGGGAGTTGAGCAACTTCGGACCATCAAAGTTGCTCGGTGTACAATTTTTATTGTTTCTATATGTCAAATTTTATGAGTATAAGCTTCATAGATTATTTCGATGCCAAAACACCAACTTTCTATGACAAATTTTCAAAACCTTTAAAAGCTCCTCAATAGAGAGAGTTGAGCAACTTCGGACCATCAAAGTTGCTCGGTGTACAATTTTTATTGTTCTTGTATGTCAAATTTTATGAGTATAAGCTTCATAGATTATTTCGATGCCAAAACAACAACTTTCTATTACAAATGGGCGAAACCATTAAAAGCTCCTACATAGAGAGAGTTGAGCAACTTCGGACCATCAAAGTTGCTCGGTCTACAATTTTTATTGTTCTTGTATGTCAAATTTTAGGAGTATAAGCTTCATAGATTATTTCGATGCCAAAACACCAACTTTTTATTACAAATGGAAAAACCATTAAAAGCTCCTCCATAGAGAGAGTTGAGCAACTTCGGACCATCAAAGTTGCTCGGTGTACAATTTTTATTGTTCTTATATGTCAAATTTTATGAGTATAAGCTTCATAGATTATTTCGATGCCAAAACACCAACTTTCTATTACAAATGGACGAAACCGTTAAAAGCTCCTCTATAGAGAGAGTTGAGAATTTCGGACCATCAAAGTTGCACGGTGTACAATTTTTATTGTTCTTATATGTCAAATTTTATGAGTATAAGCTTCATAGATTATTTCGATGCCAAAACACCAACTTTTTATTACAAATGGAAGAAACCGTTAAAAGCTCCTCCATAGATAGAGTTGAGCAACTTCGGACCATCAAAGTTGCTCGGTGTACAATTTTTATTGTTCTTGTATGTCAAAATTTTAGGAGTATAAGCTTCATAGATTATTTCGATGCCAAAACACCAACTTTTTATTACAAATGGAAAAACCATTAAAAGCTCCTCCATAGAGAGAGTTGAGCAACTTCGGACCATCAAAGTTGCTCGGTGTACAATTTTTATTGTTCTTATATGTCAAATTTTATGAGTATAAGCTTCATAGATTATTTCGATGCCAAAACACCAACTTTCTATGACAAATAGACAAAACCGTTAAAAGCTCCTCCCTAGAGAGAGTTGAGCAACTTCGGACCATCAAAGTTGCTCGGTCTACAATTTTTATTAATCTTGTATGTCAAATTTTATGAGTATAAGCTTCATAGATTATTTCGATGCCAAAACAACAACTTTCTATTACAAACGGACGAAACCGTTAAAAGCTCCTCCATAGAGAGAGTTGGGCAACTTCGGACCATCAAAGTTGATCGGTGTACAATTTTTATCGTTCTTATATGTCAAATTTTAGGAGTATAAACTTCCTAGATTTTTTCGATGCCAAAACACCAACTTTCAGTGACAAATGCAGAAAACCGTTAAAAGCTCGTCCATAGAGAGAGTTGAGCAACTTCGGACTATCAAAGTTTCTCTGGATCGACTTTTTGTTGTTTTTATATGTCAAATTTTACGAGTATAAACTTCCTAGATTATTTAGATGCCAAAACACCAACTTTCTGTGACAAATGGAGGAAACCATTAAAAGCTCCTCCATAAAGAGAGTTGAGCAACTTCGGACCATCAAAGTTGCTCGGTGTAAAAAAAAATTTGTTCTTGTATGTCAAATTTTATGAGTATAAGCTTCATAGAATATTTCGATTCCAAAACACCAACTTTTTATTACAAATGGAAGAAACCGTTAAAAGCTCCTCTATAGAGAGAGTTGAGCAATTTCGGACCATTAAAGTTGCTCGGTGTACAATTTTTATTGTTCTTATATGTCAAATTTTATGAGTATAAGCTTCATAGATTATTTCGATGCCAAAACACCATCTTTCTACGACAAATAGACAAAACCGTTAAAAGCTCCTCCATAGAGAGAGTTAAACAACTTCGGACCATCAAAGTTGCTCGGTCTACAATTTTTATTAATCTTGTATGTCAAATTTTATGAGTATAAGCTTCATAGATTATTTCGATGCCAAAACAACAACTTTCTATTACAAATGGACGAAACCGTTAAAAGCTCCTCCATAGATAGAGTTGGGCAACTTCGGACCATCAAAATTGATCGGTGTACAATTTTTATCGTTCTTATATGTCAAATTTTAGGAGTATAAACTTCCTAGATTTTTTCGATGCCAAAACACCAACTTTCAGTGACAAATGCAGAAAACCGTTAAAAGCTCGTCCATAGAGAGAGTTGAGCAACTTCGGACTATCAAAGTTGCTCTGGATCGACTTTTTATTGTTTTTATATGTCAAATTTTACGAGTATAAGCTTCCTAGATTATTTCGATGCCAAAACACCAACTTTCTGTGACAAATGGAGGAAACCATTAAAAGCTCGTCCATAAAGAGAGTTGAGCAACTTCGGACCATCAAAGTTGCTCGGTGTAAAATTCTTTTTGTTCTTGTATGTCAAATTTTATGAGTATAAGCTTCATAGATTATTTCGATTCCAAAACAACAACTTTTTATTACAAATGGAAGAAACCGTTAAAAGCTCCTGTATAGAGAGAGTTGAGCAATTTCGGACTATCAAAGTTGCTCGGTGTACAATTTTTATTGTTCTTATATGTCAAATTTTATGAGTATAAGCTTCATAGATTATTTCGATGCCAAAACACCAGCTTTCTACGACAAATAGACAAAACCTTAAAAGCTCCTCCATAGAGAGAGTTGAGCAACTTCGGACCATCAAAGTTGCTCGGTGTACTATTTTTAGTGTTCTTGTATGTCAAATTTTATGAGTATAAGTTTCATAGATTATTTCGATGCCAAAACACCAACTTTCTATAATAAATGGACGAAACCGTTAAAAGCTCCTCCATAAAGAGTGTTGAGCAACTTCGGACCATCAAAGTTTCTCGGTGTACAATTTTTATTGTTCTTCTATGTCAAATTTTATGAATATAAGCTTCATAGATTATTTCGATGCCAAAACACCAAATTTCTATGACAAATTTTCAGAACCTTTAAAAGCTCCTCCATAGAGAGAGTTGAGCAACTTCGGACCATCAAAGTTGCTCGGTGTACAATTTTTATTGTTCTTATATGTCAAATTTTATGAGTATAAGCTTCATAGATTATTTCGATGCCAAAACACCAACTTTCTATGACAAATAGACAAAACCGTTAAAAGCTCCTCCATAGAGAGAGTTGAGCAACTTCGGACCATCAAAGTTGCTCGGTGTACTATTTTTAGTGTTCTTGTATGTCAAATTTTATGAGTATAAGCTTCATAGATTATTTCGATGCCAAAACACCAACTTTCTATAATAAATGGACGAAACCGTTAAAAGCTCCTCCATAAAGAGTGTTGAGCAACTTCGGACCATCAAAGTTTCTCGGTGTACAATTTTTATTGTTCTTCTATGTAAAATTTTTTGAATATAAGCTTCATAGATTATTTCGATGCCAAAACACCAAATTTCTATGACAAATTTTCAGAACCTTTAAAAGCTCCTCCATAGAGAGAGTTGAGCAACTTCGGACCATCAAAGTTGCTCGGTGTACAATTTTTATTGTTCTTATATGTCAAATTTTATGAGTATAAGCTTCATAGATTATTTCGATGCCAAAACACCAACTTTCTATGACAAATAGACAAAACCGTTAAAAGCTCCTCCATAGAGAGAGTTGAGCAACTTCGGACCATCAAAGTTGCTCGGTGTACAATTTTTATTGTTCTTCTATGTAAAATTTTATGAATATAAGCTTCATAGATTATTTCGATGCCAAAACACCAACTTTCTATGACAAATTTTCAAAACCTTTAAAAGCTCCTCCATAGAGATAGTTGAGCAACTTCGGACCATCAAAGTTGCTCGGTGTACAATTTTTATTGTTCTTATATGTCAAATTTTATGAGTATAAGCTTCATAGATTATTTCGATGCCAAAACACCAACTTTCTATGACAAATAGACAAAACCGTTAAAGCTCCTCCATAGAGAGAGTTGAGCAACTTCGGACCATCAAAGTTGCTCGGTGTACTATTTTTAGTGTTCTTGTATGTCAAATTTTATGAGTATACGCTTCATAGATTATTTCGATGCCAAAACTCCAACTTTCTATAATAAATGGACGAAACCGTTAAAAGCTCCTCCATAAAGAGTGTTGAGCAACTTCGGACCATCAAAGTTTCTCGGTGTACAATTTTTATTGTTCTTCAATGTCAAATTTTATGAATATAAGCTTCATAGATTATTTCGATGCCAAAACACCAACTTTCTATGACAAATTTTCAAAACCTTTAAAAGCTCCTCCATAGAGAGAGTTGAGCAACTTCGGACCATCAAAGTTGCTCGGTGTACAATTTTTATTGTTCTTATATGTCAAATTTTATGAGTATAAGCTTCATAGATTATTTCGATGCCAAAACACCAACTTTCTATGACAAATAGACAAAACCGTTAAAAGCTCCTCCATAGAGAGAGTTGAGCAACTTCGGACCATCAAAGTTGCTCGGTGTACTATTTTTAGTGTTCTTGTATGTCAAATTTTATGAGTATAAGTTTCATAGATTATTTCGATGCCAAAACACCAACTTTCTATAATAAATGGACGAAACCGTTAAAAGCTCCTCCATAAAGAGTGTTGAGCAACTTCGGACCATCAAAGTTTCTCGGTGTACAATTTTTATTGTTCTTCAATGTCAAATTTTATGAATATAAGCTTCATAGATTATTTCGATGCCAAAACACCAACTTTCTATGACAAATTTTCAAAACCTTTAAAAGCTCCTCCATAGAGAGAGTTGAGCAACTTCGGACCATCAAAGTTGCTCGGTGTACAATTTTTATTGTTCTTATATGTCAAATTTTATGAGTATAAGCTTCATAGATTATTTCGATGCCAAAACACCAACTTTCTATGACAAATAGACAAAACCGTTAAAAGCTCCTCCATAGAGAGAGTTGAGCAACTTCGGACCATCAAAGTTACTCGGTCTACAATTTTTATTGTTCTTGTATGTCAAATTTTATGAGTATAAGCTTCATAGATTATTTCGATGCCAAAACAACAACTTTCTATTACAAATGGACGAAACCGTTAAAAGCTCCTCCATAGAGAGAGTTGGGCAACTTCAGACAATCAAAGTTGATCGGTGTACAATTTTTATTGTTCTTATATGTCAAATTTTAGGAGTATAAGCTTCCCAGATTTTTTCGATGCCAAAGCACCAACATTCTATGACAAATTTTCAAAACCGTTAAAAGCTCCTCCATAGAGAGAGTTGAGCAACTTCGGACTATCAAAAATACTCTGGATTGACTTTTTATTGTTCTTATATGTCAAATTTTACGAGTATAAGCTTCCTAGATTATTTCGATGCCAAAACACCAACTTTCTGTGACAAATGGAGGAAACCATTAAAAGCTCCTCCATAAAGAGAGTTGAGCAACTTCGGACCATCAAAGTTGCTCGGTGTAAAAAAAATTTTGTTCTTGTATGTCAAATTTTATGAGTATAAGCTTCATAGATTATTTCGATTCCAAAACACCAACTTTTTATTACAAATGGAAGAAACCGTTAAAAGCTCCTGTATAGAGAGAGTTGAGCAATTTCGGACCATCAAAGTTGCTCGGTGTACAATTTTTATTGTTCTTATATGTCAAATTTTATGAGTATAAGCTTCATAGATTATTTCGATGCCAAAACACCAGCTTTCTACGACAAATAGACAAAACCTTAAAAGCTCCTCCATAGAGAGAGTTGAGCAACTTCGGACCATCAAAGTTGCTCGGTGTACTATTTTTAGTGTTCTTGTATGTCAAATTTTATGAGTATAAGTTTCATAGATTATTTCGATGCCAAAACACCAACTTTCTATAATAAATGGACGAAACCGTTAAAAGCTCCTCCATAAAGAGTGTTGAGCAACTTCGGACCATCAAAGTTTCTCGGTGTACAATTTTTATTGTTCTTCTATGTCAAATTTTATGAATATAAGCTTCATAGATTATTTCGATGCCAAAACACCAAATTTCTATGACAAATTTTCAGAACCTTTAAAAGCTCCTCCATAGAGAGAGTTGAGCAACTTCGGACCATCAAAGTTGCTCGGTGTACAATTTTTATTGTTCTTATATGTCAAATTTTATGAGTATAAGCTTCATAGATTATTTCGATGCCAAAACACCAACTTTCTATGACAAATAGACAAAACCGTTAAAAGCTCCTCCATAGAGAGAGTTGAGCAACTTCGGACCATCAAAGTTGCTCGGTGTACTATTTTTAGTGTTCTTGTATGTCAAATTTTATGAGTATAAGCTTCATAGATTATTTCGATGCCAAAACACCAACTTTCTATAATAAATGGACGAAACCGTTAAAAGCTCCTCCATAAAGAGTGTTGAGCAACTTCGGACCATCAAAGTTTCTCGGTGTACAATTTTTATTGTTCTTCTATGTAAAATTTTTTGAATATAAGCTTCATAGATTATTTCGATGCCAAAACACCAAATTTCTATGACAAATTTTCAGAACCTTTAAAAGCTCCTCCATAGAGAGAGTTGAGCAACTTCGGACCATCAAAGTTGCTCGGTGTACAATTTTTACTGTTCTTATAGGTCAAATTTTATGAGTATAAGCTTCATAGATTATTTCGATGCCAAAACACCAACTTTCTATGACAAATAGACAAAACCGTTAAAAGCTCCTCCATAGAGAGAGTTGAGCAACTTCGGACCATCAAAGTTGCTCGGTGTACAATTTTTATTGTTCTTCTATGTAAAATTTTATGAATATAAGCTTCATAGATTATTTCGATGCCAAAACACCAACTTTCTATGACAAATTTTCAAAACCTTTAAAAGCTCCTCCATAGAGATAGTTGAGCAACTTCGGACCATCAAAGTTGCTCGGTGTACAATTTTTATTGTTCTTATATGTCAAATTTTATGAGTATAAGCTTCATAGATTATTTCGATGCCAAAACACCAACTTTCTATGACAAATAGACAAAACCGTTAAAAGCTCCTCCATAGAGAGAGTTGAGCAACTTCGGACCATCAAAGTTGCTCGGTGTACTATTTTTAGTGTTCTTGTATGTCAAATTTTATGAGTATACGCTTCATAGATTATTTCGATGCCAAAACTCCAACTTTCTATAATAAATGGACGAAACCGTTAAAAGCTCCTCCATAAAGAGTGTTGAGCAACTTCGGACCATCAAAGTTTCTCGGTGTACAATTTTTATTGTTCTTCAATGTCAAATTTTATGAATATAAGCTTCATAGATTATTTCGATGCCAAAACACCAACTTTCTATGACAAATTTTCAAAACCTTTAAAAGCTCCTCCATAGAGAGAGTTGAGCAACTTCGGACCATCAAAGTTGCTCGGTGTACAATTTTTATTGTTCTTATATGTCAAATTTTATGAGTATAAGCTTCATAGATTATTTCGATGCCAAAACACCAACTTTCTATGACAAATAGACAAAACCGTTAAAAGCTCCTCCATAGAGAGAGTTGAGCAACTTCGGACCATCAAAGTTACTCGGTCTACAATTTTTATTGTTCTTGTATGTCAAATTTTATGAGTATAAGCTTCATAGATTATTTCGATGCCAAAACAACAACTTTCTATTACAAATGGACGAAACCGTTAAAAGCTCCTCCATAGAGAGAGTTGGGCAACTTCAGACAATCAAAGTTGATCGGTGTACAATTTTTATTGTTCTTATATGTCAAATTTTAGGAGTATAAGCTTCCCAGATTTTTTCGATGCCAAAGCACCAACATTCTATGACAAATTTTCAAAACCGTTAAAAGCTCCTCCATAGAGAGAGTTGAGCAACTTCGGACTATCAAAAATACTCTGGATTGACTTTTTATTGTTCTTATATGTCAAATTTTACGAGTATAAGCTTCCTAGATTATTTCGATGCCAAAACACCAACTTTCTGTGACAAATGGAGGAAACCATTAAAAGCTCCTCCATAAAGAGAGTTGAGCAACTTCGGACCATCAAAGTTGCTCGGTGTAAAAAAAATTTTGTTCTTGTATGTCAAATTTTATGAGTATAAGCTTCATAGATTATTTCGATTCCAAAACACCAACTTTTTATTACAAATGGAAGAAACCGTTAAAAGCTCCTCTATAGAGAGAGTTGAGCAATTTCGCACCATTAAAGTTGCTCGGTGTACAATTTTTATTGTTCTTATATGTCAAATTTTATGAGTATAAGCTTCATAGATTATTTCGATGCCAAAACACCAGCTTTCTACGACAAATAGACAAAACCGTTAAAAGCTCCTCCATAGAGAGAGTTGAGCAACTTCGGACCATCAAAGTTGCTCGGTGTACTATTTTTATTGTTCTTGTAGTTCAAATTTTATGAGTATAAGCTTCATAGATTATTTCGATGCCAAAACACCAACTTTCTATAATAAATGGACGCAACCGTTAAAAGCTCCTCCATAAAGAGTGTTGAGCAACTTCGGACCATCAAAGTTTCTCGGTGTACAATTTTTATTGTTCTTCTATGTCAAATTTTATGAATATAAGCTTCATAGATTATTTCGATGCCAAAACACCAACTTTCTATGACAAATGGACAAAACCGTTAAAAGCTCCTCAATAGAGAGAGTTGAGCACCTTCGGACCACAAAGTTGCTCGGTGTACAATTTTTACTGTTCTTATATGTCAAATTTTATGAGTATAAGCTTCATAGATTATTTCGATGCCAAAACACCAACTTTCTATGACAAATAGACAAAACCGTTAAAAGCTCCTCCATAGAGAGAGTTGAGCAACTTCGGACCATCAAAGTTGCTCGGTCTAAAATTTTTATTGTTCTTGTATGTCAAATTTTATGAGTATAAGCTTCATAGATTATTTCGATGCCAAAACAACTACTTTCTATTACAAATGGACGAAACCGTTAAAAGCTCCTCCATAGAGAGAGTTGGGCAACTTCAGACCATCAAAGTTGATCGGTGTACAATTTTTATTGTTCTTATATGTCAAATTTTAGGAGTATAAGCTTCCCAGATTTTTTCGATGCCAAAACACCAACATTCTATGCCAAATTTTCAAAACCGTTAAAAGCTCCTCCATAGAGAGAGTTGAGCAACTTCGGACTATCAAAGTTGCTCTGGATTGACTTTTTATTGTTCTTATATGTCAAATTTTACGAGTATAAGCTTCCTAGATTATTTCGATGCCTAAACACCAACTTTCTATGACAAATGGAGGAAACCAATAAAAGCTCCTCCATAAAGAGAGTTGAGCAACTTCGGACCATCAAAGTTGCTCGGTGTAAAATTCTTTTTGTTCTTGTGTGTCAAATTTTATTAGTATAAGCTTCATAGATTATTTCGATTCCAAAACACCAACTTTTTATTACAAATGGAAGAAACCGTTAAAAGCTCCTCTATAGAGAGAATTGAGCAATTTCGGACCATCAAAGTTGCTCGGTGTACAATTTTTATTGTTCTTATATGTCAAATTTTATGAGTATAAGCTTCATAGATTATTTCGATGCCAAAACACCAGCTTTCTACGACAAATAGACAAAACCGTTAAAAGCTCCTCCATAAAGAGAGTTGAGCAACTTCGGACCATCAAAGTTGCTCGGTGTAAAATTCTTTTTGTTCTTGTATGTCAAATTTTATTAGTATAAGCTTCATAGATTATTTCGATCCCAAAACACCAACTTTTTATTACAAATGGAAGAAACCGTTAAAAGCTCCTCCATAGAGAGAGTTGAGCAACTTCGGACCATCAAAGTTGCTCGGTGTACAATTTTTATTGTTCTTATATGTCAAATTTTATGAGTATAAGCTTCATAGATTATTTCGATGCCAAAACACCAACTTTCTATGACAAATAGACAAAACCGTTAAAAGCTCCTCCATAGAGAGAGTTGAGCAACTTCGGACCATCAAAGTTGCTTGGTGTACTATTTTTAGTGTTCTTGTATGTCAAATTTTATGAGTATAAGCTTCATAGATTATTTCGATGCCAAAACACCAACTTTTTTTAATAAATTGACGAAACCGTTAAAAGCTCCTCCATAAAGAGTGTTGAGCAACTTCGGACCATCAAAGTTTCTCGGTGTACAATTTTTATTGTTCTTCTATGTCAAATTTTATGAATATAAGCTTCATAGATTATTTCGATGCCAAAACACCAACTTTCTATGACAAATTTTCAGAACCTTTAAAAGCTCCTCCATAGAGAGAGTTGAGCAACTTCGGACCATCAAAGTTGCTCGGTGTACAATTTTTATTGTTCTTATATGTCAAATTTTATGAGTATAAGCTTCATAGATTATTTCGATGCCAAAACACCAACTTTCTATGACAAATAGATAAAACCGTTAAAAGCTCCTCCATAGAGAGAGTTGAGCAACTTCGGACCATCAAAGTTGCTCGGTCTACAATTTTTATTGTTCTTGTATGTCAAATTTTATGAGTATAAGCTTCATAGATTATTTCGATGCCAAAACAACAACTTTCTATTACAAATGGACGAAACCGTTAAAAGCTCCTCCATAGAGAGAGTTGGGCAACTTCAGACAATCAAAGTTGATCGGTGTACAATTTTTATTGTTCTTATATGTCAAATTTTAGGAGAATAAGCTTCCCAGATTTTTTCGATGCCAAAGCACCAACATTCTATGACAAATTTTCAAAACCGTTAAAAGCTCCTCCATAGAGAGAGTTGAGCAACTTCGGACTATCAAAGTTGCTCTGGATTGACTTTTTATTGTTCTTATATGTCAAATTTTACGAGTATAAGTTTCCTAGATTATTTCGATGCCAAAACACCAACTTTCTGTGACAAATGGAGGAAACCATTAAAAGCTCCTCCATAAAGAGAGTTGAGCAACTTCGGACCATCAAAGTTGCTCGGTGTAAAAAAAATTTTGTTCTTGTATATCAAATTTTATGAGTATAAGCTTCATAGATTATTTCGATTCCAAAACACCAACTTTTTATCACAAATGGAAGAAACCGTTAAAAGCTCCTCTATAGAGAGAGTTGAGCAATTTCGCACCATTAAAGTTGCTCGGTGTACAATTTTTATTGTTCTTATATGTCAAATTTTATGAGTATAAGCTTCATAGATTATTTCGATGCCAAAACACCAACTTTCTATGACAAATGGACAAAACCGTTAAAAGCTCCTCCATAGAGAGAGTTGAGCAACTTCGGACCACAAAGTTGCTCGGTGTACAATTTTTACTGTTCTTATATGTCAAATTTTATGAGTATAAGCTTCATAGATTATTTCGATGCCAAAACACCGACTTTCTATGACAAATAGACAAAACCGTTAAAAGCTCCTTCATAGAGAGATTTGAGCAACTTCGGACTATCAAAGTTGCTCTGGATTGACTTTTTATTGTTCTTATATGTCAAATTTTACGAGTATAAGCTTCCTAGATTATTTCGATGCCAAAACACCAACTTTCTATGACAAATGGAGGAAACCATTAAAAGCTCCTCCGTAAAGAGAGTTGAGCAACTTCGGACCATCAAAGTTGCTCGGTGTAAAATTCTTTTTGTTCTTGTATGTCAAATTTTATGAGTATAAGCTTCATAGATTATTTCGATTCCAAAACACCAACTTTTTATTACAAATGGAAGAAACCGTTAAAAGCTCCTCTATAGAGAGAGTTGAGCAATTTCGGACCATCAAAGTTGCTCGGTGTACAATTTTTATTGTTCTTATATGTCAAATTTTATGAGTATAAGCTTCATAGATTATTTCGATGCCAAAACACCAGCTTTCTACGACAAATAGACAAAACCGTTAAAAGCTCCTCCATAGAGAGAGTTGAGCAACTTCGGACCATCAAAGTTGCTCGGTGTACTATTTTTAGTGTTCTTGTATGTCAAATTTTATGAGTATAAGCTTCATAGATTATTTCGATGCCAAAACACCAACTTTCTATAATAAATGGACGAAACCGTTAAAAGCTCATCCATAAAGAGTGTTGAGCAACTTCGGACCATCAAAGTTTCTCGGTGTACAATTTTTATTGTTCTTCTATGTCAAATTTTATGAATATAAGCTTCATAGATTATTTCGATGCCAAAACACCAACTTTCTATGACAAATTTTCAGAACCTTTAAAAGCTCCTCCATAGAGAGAGTTGAGCAACTTCGGACCATCAAAGTTGCTCGGTGTACAATTTTTATTGTTCTTATATGTCAAATTTTATGAGTATAAGCTTCATAGATTATTTCGATGCCAAAACACCAACTTTCTACGACAAATAGACAAAACCGTTAAAAGCTCCTCCATAGAGAGAGTTGAGCAACTTCGGACCATCAAAGTTGCTCGGTCTACAATTTTTATTGTTCTTGTATGTCAAATTTTATGAGTATAAGCTTCATAGATTATGTCGATGCCAAAACAACAACTTTCTATTACAAGTGGACGAAACCGTTAAAAGCTCCTCCATAGAGAGAGTTGGGCAACTTCAGACCATCAAAGTTGATCGGTGTACAATTTTTATTGTTCTTATATGTCAAATTTTAGGAGTATAAGCTTCCCAGATTTTTTCGATGCCAAAGCACCAACATTCTATGACAAATTTTCAAAACCGTTAAAAGCTCCTCCATAGAGAGAGTTGAGCAACTTCGGACTATCAATGTTGCTCTGGATTGACTTTTTATTGTTCTTATATGTCAAATTTTACGAGTATAAGCTTCCTAGATTATTTCGATGCCAAAACGCCAACTTTCTATGACAAATGGAGGAAACCATTAAAAGCTCCTCCATAAAGAGAGTTGAGCAACTTCGAACCATCAAAGTTGCTCGGTGTACAATTTTTTTTGTTCTTGTATGTCAAATTTTATGAGTATAAGCTTCATAGATTATTTCGATTCCAAAACACCAACTTTTTATTACAAATGGAAGAAACCGTTAAAAGCTCCTCTATAGAGAGAGTTGAGCAATTTCGGACCATCAAAGTTGCTCGGTGTACAATTTTTATTGTTCTTATATGTCAAATTTTATGAGTATAAGCTTCATAGATTATTTTGATGCCAAAACACCAACTTTCTACGACAAATAGACACAACCGTTAAAAGCTCCTCCATAGAGAGAGTTGAGCAACTTCGGACCATCAAAGTTGCTCGGTGTACAATTTTTATTGTTCTTGTTTGTAAAATTTTATGAGTATAAGCTTCATTGATTATTACGATGACAAAACACCAACTTTCTATAATAAATGGACGAAACCGTTAAAAGCTCCTCCATAGAGAGAGTTGAGCAACTTCGGACCATCAAAGTTGCTCGGTCTACAATTTTTATTGTTCTTGTATGTCAAATTTTATCAGTATAAGCTTCATAGATTATTTCGATGCCGAAACACCAACTTTCTATGACAAAATAGACAAAACCGTTAAAAGCTCCTCCATAGAGAGAGTTGTGCAACTTCAGACCATCAAAGTTGCTCGGTGTACAATTTTTATTGTTCTAATATGTCAAATTTTATGAGTATAAGCTTCATAGATTATTTCGATGCCAAAACACCAACTTTCTATGACAAATTTTCAAAACCTTTAAAAGCTCCTCAATAGAGAGAGTTGAGAAACTTCGTACCATCAAAGTTGCTCGGTGTACAATTTTTATTGTTCTTGTATGTCAAATTTTATGAGTATAAGCTTCATAGATTATTTCGATGCCAAAACAACAACTTTCTATTACAAATGGACGAAACCATTAAAAGCTCCTCCATAGAGAGAGTTGAGCAACTTTGGACCATCAAAGTTGCTCGTTGTACAATTTTTATTGTTCTTATATGTCAAATTTTATGAGTATAAGCTTCATAGATTATTTCGATGCCAAAACACCAACTTTCTATGACAAATTTTCAAAACCTTTAAAAGCTCCTCAATAGATAGAGTTGAGCAAATTCGTACCATCAAAGTTGCTCGGTGTACAATTTTTATTGTTCTTGTATGTCAAATTTTATGAGTATAAGCTTCATAGATTATTTCGATGCCAAAACAACAACTTTCTATTACAAACGGACGAAACCGTTAAAAGCTCCTCCATAGAGAGAGTTGAGCAACTTCGGACCATCAAAGTTGAGGGGTGTACAATTTTTATTGTTCTTATATGTCAAATTTTAGGAGTATAAGATTCCTAGATTATTTCGATGCCAAAACACCAACTTTCTATGACAAATGGAGAAAACCGTTAAAAGCTCCTCCATAGAGGGAGTTGAGCAACTTCGGACCATCAAAGTTGCTCGGTGTACAAATTTTTTTCTTCTTGGATGTGAAATTTTATGAGTATAAGCTTCATAGATTATTTCGATTCCAAAACACCAAATTTTTATTACAAATGGACGAAACCGTTAAGAGCTCCTCTATAGAGAGAGTTGAGCAATTTCGGACCATCAAAGTTGCTCAGTGTACAATTTTTATTGTTCTTATATGTGAAATTTTATGAGTATAAGCTTCATAGATTATTTCGATGCCAAAACACAAACTTTCTACGACAAATAGACAAAACCGTTAAAAACTTCTCCATAGGGAGAGTTGAGCAACTTCAGACCATCAAAGTTGCTCGGTGTACAATTTTTACTGTTCTTGTATGTCAAATTTTATGAGTATAAGCTTCATAGATTATTTCGATGCCAAAACACCAACTTTCTATAATAAATGGACGAAACCGTTAAAAGCTCCTCCTTAAAGAGAGTTGAGCAACTTCGGACCATCAAAGTTGCTCGGTGTACAATTTTTATTGTTCTTGTATGAGTATAAGCTTCATAGATTATTTCGATGCCAAAACACCAACTTTCTATGACAAATAGACAAAACCGTTAAAAGCTCCTCCATAGAGAGAGTTGAGCAACTTCGGACCATCAAAGTTGCTCGGTGTACAATTTTTATTGTTCTTATATGTCAAATTTTATGAGTATAAGCTTCATAGATTATTTCGATGCCAAAACACCAACTTTCTATGACAAATAGACAAAACCGTTAAAAGCTCCTCCATAGAGAGAGTTGAGCAACTTCGGACCATCAAAGTTGCTCGGTCTACAATTTTTATTGTTCTTGTATGTCAAATTTTATGAGTATAAGCTTCATAGATTATGTCGATGCCAAAACAACAACTTTCTATTACAAGTGGACGAAACCGTTAAAAGCTCCTCCATAGAGAGAGTTGGGCAACTTCAGACCATCAAAGTTGATCGGTGTACAATTTTTATTGTTCTTATATGTCAAATTTTAGGAGTATAAGCTTCCCAGATTTTTTCGATGCCAAAGCACCAACATTCTATGACAAATTTTCAAAACCGTTAAAAGCTCCTCCATAGAGAGAGTTGAGCAACTTCGGACTATCAATGTTGCTCTGGATTGACTTTTTATTGTTCTTATATGTCAAATTTTACGAGTATAAGCTTCCTAGATTATCTCGATGCCAAAACGCCAACTTTCTATGACAAATGGAGGAAACCATTAAAAGCTCCTCCATAAAGAGAGTTGAGCAACTTCGAACCATCAAAGTTGCTCGGTGTACAATTTTTTTTGTTCTTGTATGTCAAATTTTATGAGTATAAGCTTCATAGATTATTTCGATTCCAAAACACCAACTTTTTATTACAAATGGAAGAAACCGTTAAAAGCTCCTCTATAGAGAGAGTTGAGCAATTTCGGACCATCAAAGTTGCTCGGTGTACAATTTTTATTGTTCTTATATGTCAAATTTTATGAGTATAAGCTTCATAGATTATTTTGATGCCAAAACACCAACTTTCTACGACAAATAGACACAACCGTTAAAAGCTCCTCCATAGAGAGAGTTGAGCAACTTCGGACCATCAAAGTTGCTCGGTGTACAATTTTTATTGTTCTTGTTTGTAAAATTTTATGAGTATAAGCTTCATTGATTATTACGATGACAAAACACCAACTTTCTATAATAAATGGACGAAACCGTTAAAAGCTCCTCCATAGAGAGAGTTGAGCAACTTCGGACCATCAAAGTTGCTCGGTCTACAATTTTTATTGTTCTTGTATGTCAAATTTTATCAGTATAAGCTTCATAGATTATTTCGATGCCGAAACACCAACTTTCTATGACAAAATAGACAAAACCGTTAAAAGCTCCTCCATAGAGAGAGTTGTGCAACTTCAGACCATCAAAGTTGCTCGGTGTACAATTTTTATTGTTCTAATATGTCAAATTTTATGAGTATAAGCTTCATAGATTATTTCGATGCCAAAACACCAACTTTCTATGACAAATTTTCAAAACCTTTAAAAGCTCCTCAATAGAGAGAGTTGAGAAACTTCGTACCATCAAAGTTGCTCGGTGTACAATTTTTATTGTTCTTGTATGTCAAATTTTATGAGTATAAGCTTCATAGATTATTTCGATGCCAAAACAACAACTTTCTATTACAAATGGACGAAACCATTAAAAGCTCCTCCATAGAGAGAGTTGAGCAACTTTGGACCATCAAAGTTGCTCGTTGTACAATTTTTATTGTTCTTATATGTCAAATTTTATGAGTATAAGCTTCATAGATTATTTCGATGCCAAAACACCAACTTTCTATGACAAATTTTCAAAACCTTTAAAAGCTCCTCAATAGAGAGAGTTGAGCAAATTCGTACCATCAAAGTTGCTCGGTGTACAATTTTTATTGTTCTTGTATGTCAAATTTTATGAGTATAAGCTTCATAGATTATTTCGATGCCAAAACAACAACTTTCTATTACAAACGGACGAAACCGTTAAAAGCTCCTCCATAAAGAGAGTTGAGCAACTTCGGACCATCAAAGTTGAGGGGTGTACAATTTTTATTGTTCTTATATGTCAAATTTTAGGAGTATAAGATTCCTAGATTATTTCGATGCCAAAACACCAACTTTCTATGACAAATGGAGAAAACCGTTAAAAGCTCCTCCATAGAGGGAGTTGAGCAACTTCGGACCATCAAAGTTGCTCGGTGTACAAATTTTTTTCTTCTTGGATGTGAAATTTTATGAGTATAAGCTTCATAGATTATTTCGATTCCAAAACACCAAATTTGTATTACAAATGGACGAAACCGTTAAGAGCTCCTCTATAGAGAGAGTTGAGCAATTTCGGACAATCAAAGTTGCTCAGTGTACAATTTTTATTGTTCTTATATGTGAAATTTTATGAGTATAAGCTTCATAGATTATTTCGATGCCAAAACACAAACTTTCTACGACAAATAGACAAAACCGTTAAAAACTTCTCCATAGGGAGAGTTGAGCAACTTCAGACCATCAAAGTTGCTCGGTGTACAATTTTTACTGTTCTTGTATGTCAAATTTTATGAGTATAAGCTTCATAGATTATTTCGATGCCAAAACACCAACTTTCTATAATAAATGGACGAAACCGTTAAAAGCTCCTCCTTAAAGAGAGTTGAGCAACTTCGGACCATCAAAGTTGCTCGGTGTACAATTTTTATTGTTCTTGTATGAGTATAAGCTTCATAGATTATTTCGATGCCAAAACACCAACTTTCTATGACAAATAGACAAAACCGTTAAAAGCTCCTCCATAGAGAGAGTTGAGCAACTTCGGACCATCAAAGTTGCTCGGTGTACAATTTTTATTGTTCTTATATGTCAAATTTTATGAGTATAAGCTTCATAGATTATTTCGATGCCAAAACACCAACTTTCTACGACAAATAGGCAAAACCGTTAAAAGCTCCTCCATAGAGAGAGTTGAGCAACTTCGGACCATCAAAGTTGCTCGGTCTACAATTTTTATTGTTCTTGTATGTCAAATTTTATGAGTATAAGCTTCATAGATTATTTCGATGCCAAAACAACAACTTTCTATTACAAGTGGACGAAACCGTTAAAAGCTCCTCCATAGAGAGAGTTGGGCAACTTCAGACCATCAAAGTTGATCGGTGTACAATTTTTATTGTTCTTATATGTCAAATTTTAGGAGTATAAGCTTCCCAGATTTTTTCGATGCCAAAGCACCAACATTCTATGACAAATTTTCAAAACCGTTAAAAGCTCCTCCATAGAGAGAGTTGAGCAACTTCGGACTATCAATGTTGCTCTGGATTGACTTTTTATTGTTCTTATATGTCAAATTTTACGAGTATAAGCTTCCTAGATTATTTCGATGCCAAAACGCCAACTTTCTATGACAAATGGAGGAAACCATTAAAAGCTCCTCCATAAAGAGAGTTGAGCAACTTCGAACCATCAAAGTTTCTCGGTGTACAATTTTTTTTGTTCTTGTATGTCAAATTTTATGAGTATAAGCTTCATAGATTATTTCGATTCCAAAACGCCAACTTTTTATTACAAATGGAAGAAACCGTTAAAAGCTCCTCTATAGAGAGAGTTGAGCAATTTCGGACCATCAAAGTTGCTCGGTGTACAATTTTTATTGTTCTTATATGTCAAATTTAAGGAGTATAAGATTCCTAGATTATTTCGATGCCAAAACACCAACTTTCTATGACAAATGGAGAAAACCGTTAAAAGCTCCTCCATAGAGGGAGTTGAGCAACTTCGGACCATCAAAGTTGCTCGGTGTACAAATTTTTTTGTTCTTGTATGTGAAATTTTATGAGTATAAGCTTCATAGATTATTTCGATGCCAAAACACCAACTTTCTATGACAAATGGACAAAACCGTTAAAAGCTCCTCCATAGAGAGAGTTGAGCAACTTCGGACCATCAAAGTTGCTCGGTGTACAAATTTTTTTGTTCTTGTATGTGAAATTTTATGAGTATAAGCTTCATAGATTATTTCAATTCCAAAACACCAAATTTTTATTACAAATGGACGAAACCGTTAAAAGCTCCTCTATAGAGAGAGTTGCGCAATTTCAGACCATCAAAGTTGCTCAGTGTACAATTTTTATTGTTCTTATATGTTAAATTTTATGAGTATAAGCTTCATAGATTATTTCGATGCCAAAACACCAACTTTCTATGACAAATAGACAAAACCGTTAAAAGCTCCTCCATAGAGAGAGTTGAGCAACTTCAGACCATCAAAGTTGCTCGGTGTACAATTTTTACTGTTCTTGTATGTCAAATTTTATGAGTATAAGCTTCATAGATTATTTCGATGCCAAAACACTAAGTTTCTATAATAAATGGACGAAACCGTTAAAAGCTCCTCCATAAAGAGAGTTGAGCAACTTCGGACCATCAAAGTTGCTCGGTGTACAATTTTTATTGTTCTTGTATGAGTATAAGCTTCATAGATTATTTCGATGCCAAAACACCAACTTTCTATGAAAAATAGACAAAACCGTTAAAAGCTCCTCCAAAGAGAGAGTTGAGCAACTTCGGACCATCAAAGTTGCTCGGTCTACAATTTTTATTGTTCTTGTATGTCAAATTTTATGAGTATAAGCTTCATAGATTATTTCGATGCCAAAACACCAACTTTTTATGGCAAATGGACGAAACCGTTAAAAGCTCGTCCATAGAGAGAGTTGAGCAACTTCAGACCATCAAAGTTGCTCGGTGTACAATTTTTACTGTTCCTGTATGTCAAATTTTATGAGTATAAGCTTCATAGATTATTTCGATGCCAAAACACCAACTTTCTATAATAAATGGACAAAACCGTTAAAAGCTCCTCAAAAAAGAGACTTGAGCAACTTCGGACCATCAAAGTTGCTCGGTGTACAATTTTTATTGTTCTTGTATGAGTATAAGCTTCATAGATTATTTCGATGCCAAAACACCAACTTTCTATGACAAATAGACAAAACCGTTAAAAGCTCCTCCGAAGAGAGAGTTGAGCAACTTCGGACCATCAAAGTTGCTCGGTCTACAATTTTTATTGTTCTTGTATGTCAAATTTTATGAGTATAAGCTTCATAGATTATTTCGATGCCAAAACACCAACTTTTTATGGCAAATGGACGAAACCGTTAAAAGCTCGTCCATAGAGAGAGTTGAGTAACTTCGGACCTTGAAAGTTGCTCGGTGTACAATTTTTATTGTTCTTATATGTCAAATTTTATAAGTATAAGCTTCACAGATTATTTCGATGCCAAAACACCAACTTTCTATGAAAAATGGACAAAACCGTTAAAACCTCCTCCATAGAGAGAGTTGAGCAACTTCGGACCATCAAAGTGGGTCGGTGTACAATTTTTATTGTTCTTATATGTCAAATTTTATGAGTATAAGCTTCCTAGATTATTTCAATGCCAAAACACCGACTTTTTATGGCAAATGGACGAAACCGTTAAAAGCTCCTCCATAGAGAGAGTTGAGCAACTTCGGACCATCAAAGTTGCTCGGTGTACAAATTTTTTTGTTCTTGTATGTGAAATTTTATGAGTATAAGCTTCATAGATTATTTCGATTCCAAAACACCAAATGTTTATTACAAATGGACGAAACCGTTAAAAGCTCCTCTATAGAGAGAGTTGAGCAATTTCGGACCATCAAAGTTGCTCTGTGTACAATTTTTATTGTTCTTATATGTCAAATTTTATGAGTATAAGCTTCATAGATTATTTCGATGCCAAAACACCAACTTTCTACAACAAATAGACAAAACCGTTAAAACCTCCTCCATAGAGAGAGTTGAGCAACTTCGGACCATCAAAGTGGTTCGGTGTACAATTTTTATTGTTCTTATATATCAAATTTTATGAGTATAAGCTTCCTAGATTATTTCAATGCCAAAACACCGACTTTTTATGGCAAATGGACGAAACCGTTAAAAGCTCCTCCATAGAGAGAGTTGAGCAACTTCGGACCATGAAAGTTGCTCGGTGTACAATTTTTATTGTTCTTATATGTCAAATTTTATAAGTATATGCTTCACAGATTATTTCGATGCCAAAACACCAACTTTCTGTGACAAATAGAGAAAACCGTTAAAAGCTCCTCCATAGAGAGAGTTGAGCAACGTCGGACCATCAAAGTTGCTCGGTCTACAATTTTTATTGTTCTTGTATGTCAAATTTTATGAGTATAAGCTTCATAGATTATTTCGACGCCAAAACACCAACTTTCTATGACAAATAGACAAAACCGTTAAAAGCTCCTCCATAGAGAGAGTTGAGCAACTTCGGACCATCAAAGTTGCTCGGTGAACAATTTTTATTGTTCTTGTATGTCAAATTTTATGAGTATAAGCTTCATAGATTATTTCGATGCCAAAACACCAACTTTCTATGACAAATAGACAAAACCGTTAAAAGCTCCTCCATAGAGAGAGTTGAGCAACTTCGGACCATCAAAGTTGCTCGGTGTACAATTTTTATTGTTCTTATATGTCAAATTTTATGAGTATAAGCTTCATAGATTATTTCGATGCCAAAACACCAACTTTCTATGACAAATAGACAAAACCTTTAAAAGCTCCTCCATAGAGAGAGTTGAGCAACTTCGGACCATCAAAGTTGCTCGGTCTACAATTTTTATTGTTCTTGTATGTCAAATTTTATGAGTATAAGCTTCATAGATTATTTCGATGCCAAAACACCAACTTTCTATTACAAATGGACGAAAACGTTAAAAGCTCCTCCATAGAGAGAGTTGAGCAACTTCGGACCATCAAATTTGATCGGTGTACAATTTTTTTTTGTTCTTATATGTCAAATTTTAGGAGTATAAGCTTCCTAGATTATTTCGATGCCAAAACACCAACTTTCTGTGACAAATGGAGAAAACCGTTAAAAGCTCCTCCATAGGGAGAGTTGAGCAACTTCGGACTATCAATGTTTCTCTTGATTGACTTTTTATTGTTCTTATATGTCAAATTTTACGAGTATAAGCTTCCTAGATTATTTCGATGCCAAAACACCAACTTTCCATGGCAAATGGGCAAAATCGTTAAAAGCTTCTCTTTAGAGAGAGTTCAGGAAATTCGGACCATAAAAGTGGCTCGGTGTACAATTTTTATTGTTCTTATATGTCAAATTTTATTAGTATAAGCTTCATAGATTATTTCGATGCCAAAACACTAACTTTCTATGGCAAATGGACGAAGCCGTTAAAAGCTCCTCCATAGAGAGAGTTGAGCATTTTTGGACCATCAAAGTTTCTCGGTATACAATTTTTATTGTTCTTATATGTCAAATTTTATGAGTTTAAGCTTCATAGATTATTTCGATGCCAAAACACCAACTTTCTATGACAAATGGACAAAATTGTTAAACGCTCCTCCATAGAGAGAGTTGAGCAACTTCGGACCATCAAAGTTGCTCGGTGTACAATTTTTATTGTTCTTATATGTCAAATTTTAGGAGTATAAGCCTCATAGATTATTTCGATGCCAAAACAACAACTTTCTACAACAAATAGACAAAACCGTTAAAACCTCCTCCATAGAGAGAGTTGAGCAACTTCGGACCATCAAAGTGGTTCGGTGTACAATTTTTATTGTTCTTATATATCAAATTTTATGAGTATAAGCTTCCTAGATTATTTCAATGCCAAAACACCGACTTTTTATGGCAAATGGACGAAACCGTTAAAAGCTCCTCCATAGAGAGAGTTGAGCAACTTCGGACCATGAAAGTTGCTCGGTGTACAATTTTTATTGTTCTTATATGTCAAATTTTATAAATATATGCTTCACAGATTATTTCGATGCCAAAACACCAACTTTCTGTGACAAATAGAGAAAACCGTTAAAAGCTCCTCCATAGAGAGAGTTGAGCAACGTCGGACCATCAAAGTTGCTCGGTCTACAATTTTTATTGTTCTTGTATGTCAAATTTTATGAGTATAAGCTTCATAGATTATTTCGACGCAAAAACACCAACTTTCTATGACAAATAGACAAAACCGTTAAAAGCTCCTCCATAGAGAGAGTTGAGCAACTTCGGACCATCAAAGTTGCTCGGTGAACAATTTTTATTGTTCTTGTATGTCAAATTTTATGAGTATAAGCTTCATAGATTATTTCGATGCCAAAACACCAACTTTCTATGACAAATAGACAAAACCGTTAAAAGCTCCTCCATAGAGAGAGTTGAGCAACTTCGGACCATCAAAGTTGCTCGGTGTACAATTTTTATTGTTCTTATATGTCAAATTTTATGAGTATAAGCTTCATAGATTATTTCGATGCCAAAACACCAACTTTCTATGACAAATAGACAAAACCTTTAAAAGCTCCTCCATAGAGAGAGTTGAGCAACTTCGGACCATCAAAGTTGCTCGGTCTACAATTTTTATTGTTCTTGTATGTCAAATTTTATGAGTATAAGCTTCATAGATTATTTCGATGCCAAAACACCAACTTTCTATTACAAATGGACGAAAATGTTAAAAGCTCCTCCATAGAGAGAGTTGAGCAACTTCGGACCATCAAATTTGATCGGTGTACAATTTTTTTTTGTTCTTATATGTCAAATTTTAGGAGTATAAGCTTCCTAGATTATTTCGATGCCAAAACACCAACTTTCTGTGACAAATGGAGAAAACCGTTAAAAGCTCCTCCATAGGGAGAGTTGAGCAACTTCGGACTATCAATGTTGCTCTTGATTGACTTTTTATTGTTCTTATATGTCAAATTTTACGAGTATAAGCTTCCTAGATTATTTCGATGCCAAAACACCAACTTTCTATGGCAAATGGGCAAAATCGTTAAAAGCTTCTCTTTAGAGAGAGTTCAGGAAATTCGGACCATAAAAGTGGCTCGGTGTACAATTTTTATTGTTCTTATATGTCAAATTTTATTAGTATAAGCTTCATAGATTATTTCGATGCCAAAACACTAACTTTCTATGGCAAATGGACGAAGCCGTTAAAAGCTCCTCCATAGAGAGAGTTGAGCATTTTTGGACCATCAAAGTTTCTCGGTATACAATTTTTATTGTTCCTATATGTCAAATTTTATGAGTTTAAGCTTCATAGATTATTTCGATGCCAAAACACCAACTTTCTATGACAAATGGACAAAATTGTTAAACGCTCCTCCATAGAGAGAGTTGAGCAACTTCGGACCATCAAAGTTGCTCGGTGTACAATTTTTATTGTTCTTATATGTCAAATTTTAGGAGTATAAGCCTCATAGATTATTTCGATGCCAAAACAACAACTTTCTATCACAAATGGGCAAAAACGTTAAAAGCTCCTCCATAGAGAGAGTTGAGCAACTTCGGACCATCAAATTTGATCGGTGTACAATTTTTTTTTGTTCTTATATGTCAAATTTTAGGAGTATAAGCTTCCTAGATTATTTCGATGCCAAAACACCAACTTTCTGTGACAAATGGAGAAAACCGTTAAAAGCTCCTCCATAGGGAGAGTTGAGCAACTTCGGACTATCAATGTTGCTCTTGATTGACTTTTTATTGTTCTTATATGTCAAATTTTACGAGTATAAGCATCATAGATTATTTCGATGCCAAAACACCAACTTTTTATTACAAATGGAAGAAACCGTTAAAAGCTCCTCCATAGAGAGAGTTGAGCAACTTCGGACCATCAAAGTTGCTCGGTCTACAATTTTTATTGTTCTTGTATGTCAAATTTTATGAGTATAAGATTCATAGATTATTTCGATGCCAAATCAACAACTTTCTACGACAAATAGGCAAAACCGTTAAAAGCTCCTCCATAGAGAGAGTTGAGCAACTTCGGACCATCAAAGTTGCTCGGTCTACAATTTTTATTGTTCTTGTATGTCAAATTTTATGAGTATAAGCTTCATAGATTATTTCGATCCCAAAACACCAACTTTCTATGAAAAATTTTCAAAACCTTTAAAAGCTCCTCAATAGAGAGAGTTGAGCAACTTCGTACCATCAAAGTTGCTCGGTGTACAATTTTTATTGTTCTTGTATGTCAAATTTTATGAGTATAAGCTTCATAGATTATTTCGATGCCAAAACAACAATTTTCTATTACAAACGGACGAAACCGTTAAAAGCTCCTCCATAGAGAGAGTTGAGCAACTTCGGACCATCAAAGTTTAGGGGTGTACAATTTTTATTGTTCTTATATGTCAAATTTTAGGAGTATAAGCTTCCTAGATTATTTCGATGCCAAAACACCAACTTTCTATGACAAATGGAGAAAACCATTAAAAGCTCCTCCATAGAGAGAGTTGAGCAACTCCGGACCAACAAAGTTGCTCGGTGTACAAATTTTTTTGTTCTTGTATGTGAAATTTTATGAGTATAAGCTTCATAGATCATTTCGATTCCAAAACACCAAATTTTTATTACAAATGGACGAAACCGTTAAAAGCTCCTCTATAGAGAGAGTTGAGCAATTTCGGACCGTCAAAGTTGCTCAGTGTACAATTTTTATAGTTCTTATATGTCAAATTTTATGAGTATAAGCTTCATAGATTATTTCGATGCCAAAACACCAACTTTCTACGACAAATAGACAAAACCATTAAAAGCTCCTCCATAGAGAGAGTTGAGCAACTTCAGACCATCAAAGTTGCTCGGTGTACAATTTTTACTGTTCTTGTATGTGAAATTTTATGAGTATAAGTTTCATAGATTATTTCGATGCCAAAACAACAATTTTCTATAATAAATGGACGAAACCATTAAAAACTCCTCCATAAAGAGAGTTGAGCAACTTCGGACCATCAAAGTTGCTCGGTGTACAATTTTTATTGTTCTTGTATGTGTATAAGCTTCATAGATTATTTCGATGCCAAAACACCAACTTTCTATGACAAATAGACAAAACCATTAAAAGCTCCTCCAAAGAGAGAGTTGAGCAACTTCGGACCATCAAAGTTGCTCGGTCTACAATTTTTATTGTTCTTGTATGTCAAATTTTATGAGTATAAGCATCATAGATTATTTCGATGCCAAAACACCAACTTTCTATGACAAATAGACAAAACCTTTAAAAGCTCCTCCATAGAGAGAGTTGAGCAACTTCGGACCATCAAAGTTGCTCGGTGTACAATTTTTATTGTTCTTGTATGAGTATAAGCTTCATAGATTATTTCGATGCGAAAACACCAACTTTCTATGACAAATAGACAAAACCATTAAATGCTCCTCCAAAGAGAGAGTTGAGCAACTTCGGACCATCAAAGTTGCTCGGTGTACAATTTTTATTGTTCTTATATGTCAAATTTTATAAGTATATACTTCACAGATTATTTCGATGCCAAAACACCAACTTTCTGTGACAAATGGAGAAAACAGTTAAAAGCTCCTCCATAGAGAGAGTTGAGCAACTTCGGACCATCAAAGTTGCTCGGTGAACAATTTTTATTGTTCTTGTATGTCAAATTTTATGAGTATTAGCTTCATAGATTATTTCGATGCCAAAACACCAACTTTCTATGACAAATAGACAAAACCGTTAAAAGCTCCTCCATAGAGAGAGTTGAGCAACTTCGGACCATCAAAGTTGCTCGGTGTACAATTTTTATTGTTCTTATATGTCAAATTTTATGAGAATAAGCTTCATAGATTATTTCGGTGACAAAACACCAACTTTCTATGGCAAATGGACGAAACCGTTAAAAGCTCCTCCATAGAGAGAGTTGGGCAACTTCGGACCATGAAAGTTGCTCGGTGTACAATTTTTATTGTTCTTGTATGAGTATAAGCTTCATAGATTATTTCGATGCGAAAACACCAACTTTCTATGACAAATAGATAAAACCATTAAAAGCTCCTCCAAAGAGAGAGTTGAGCAACTTCGGACCATCAAAGTTGCTCGGTGTACAATTTTTATTGTTCTTATATGTCAAATTTTATAAGTATATACTTCACAGATTATTTCGATGCCAAAACACCAACTTTCTGTGACAAATGGAGAAAACGATTAAAAGCTCCTCCATAGAGAGAGTTGAGCAACTTCGGACCATCAAAGTTGCTCGGTGAACAATTTTTATTGTTCTTGTATGTAAAATTTTATGAGTATTTGCTTCATAGATTATTTCGATGCCAAAACACCAACTTTCTATGACAAATAGACAAAACCGTTAAAAGCTCCTCCATAGAGAGAGTTGAGCAACTTCGGACCATCAAAGTTGCTCGGTCTACAATTTTTATTGTTCTTGTATGTCAAATTTTATGAGTATAAGCTTCATAGATTATTTCGATGCCAAAACACTAACTTTCTATTACAAATGGACGAAACCGTTAAAAGCTCCTCCATATAGTGAGTTAAGCAACTTCGGACCATCAAAGTTGATCGGTGTACAATTTTTTTTGTTCTTATATGTCAAATTTTAGGATTATAAGCTTCCAAGATTATTTCGATGCCAAAACACCAACTTTCTGTGACAAATGGAGAAAACCGTTAAAAGCTCTTCCATAGGGAGAGTTGAGCAACTTCGGACTATCAATGTTGCTCTTGATTGACTTTTTATTGTTCTTATATGTCAAATTTTACGAGTATAAGCTTCGTAGATTATTTAGATGCCAAAACACCAACTTTCTATGGCAAATGGGCAAAACCGTTAAAAGCTTCTCTTTAGAGAGAGTTCAGGAAATTCGGACCATAAAAGTGGCTCGGTGTACAATTTTTATTGTTCTTATATGTCAAATTTTATTAGTATAAGTTTCATAGATTATTTCGATGCCAAAACACTAACTTTCTATGGCAAATGGACGAAACCGTTAAAAGCTCCTCCACAGAGAGAGTTGAGCATTTTTGGACCATCAAAGTTTCTCGGTATACAATTTTTATTGTTCTTATTTGTCAAATTTTATGAGTTTAAGCTTCATAGATTATTTCGATGCCAAAACACCAACTTTCTATGACAAATGGACAAAATTGTTAAACGCTCCTCCATAGAGAGAGTTGAGCAACTTCGGACCATCAAAGTTGCTCGGTGTACAATTTTTATTGTTCTTATATGTCAAATTTTAGGAGTATAAGCCTCATAGATTATTTCGATGCCAAAACAACAACTTTCTATCACAAATGGAGAAAATCGTTAAAAGCTCCTCCATAGAGAGAGTTGAGCAATTTCGGACTATCAAAGTTGCTCTGGATAGACTTTTTATTGTTTTTATATGTCAAATTTTACGAGTATAAGCTTCCTAGATTATTTCGATGCCAAAACACCAACTTTCTATGGCAAATGGGCAAAACCGTTAAAACCTTCTCTTTAGAGAGAGTTCAGGAAATTCGGACCATAAAAGTGGCTCGATGTACAATTTTTATTGTTCTTCAATGTCAAATTTTATTAGTATAAGCTTCCTAGATTATTTCGATGCCAAAACACCAACTTTCTATGACAAATGGAGAAAACCGTTAAAACTCCTCCATAGAGAGAGTTGAGCAACTTCGGACCATCAAAGTTGCTCGGTCTACAATTTTTATTGTTCTTGTATGTCAAATTTTATGAGTATAAGCTTCATAGATTATTTCGATGCCAAATCACCAACTTTCTACGACAAATAGGCAAAACCGTTAAAAGCTCCTCCATAGAGAGAGTTGAGCAACTTCGGACCATCAAAGTTGCTCGGTCTACAATTTTTATTGTTCTTGTATGTCATATTTTATGAGTATAAGCTTCATAGATTATTTCGATCCCAAAATACCAACTTTCTATGAAAAATTTTCAAAACCTTTAAAAGCTCCTCAATAGAGAGAGTTGAGCAACTTCGTACCATCAAAGTTGCTCGGTGTACAATTTTTATTGTTCTTGTATGTCAAATTTTATGAGTATAAGCTTCATAGATTATTTCGATGCCAAAACAACAATTTTCTATTACAAACGGACGAAACCGTTAAAAGCTCCTCCATAGAGAGAGTTGAGCAACTTCGGACCATCAAAGTTTAGGGGTGTACAATTTTTATTGTTCTTATATGTCAAATTTTAAGAGTATAAGCTTCCTAGATTATTTCGATGCCAAAACACCAACTTTCTATGACAAATGGAGAAAACCATTAAAAGCTCCTCCATAGAGAGAGTTGAGCAACTCCGGACCAACAAAGTTGCTCGGTGTACAAATTTTTTTGTTCTTGTATGTGAAATTTTATGAGTATAAGCTTCATAGATTATTTCGATTCCAAAACACCAAATTTTTATTACAAATGGACGAAACCGTTAAAAGCTCCTCTATAGAGAGAGTTGAGCAATTTCGGACCATCAAAGTTGCTCAGTGTACAATTTTTATAGTTCTTATATGTCAAATTTTATGAGTATAAGCTTCATAGATTATTTCGATGCCAAAACACCAACTTTCTACGACAAATAGACAAAACCATTAAAAGCTCCTCCATAGAGAGAGTTGAGCAACTTCAGACCATCAAAGTTGCTCGGTGTACAATTTTTACTGTTCTTGTATGTCAAATTTTATGAGTATAAGCTTCATAGATTATTTCGATGCCAAAACAACAATTTTCTATAATAAATGGACGAAACCATTAAAAGCTCCTCCATAAAGAGAGTTGAGCAACTTCGGACCATCAAAGTTGCTCGGTGTACAATTTTTATTGTTCTTGTATGTGTATAAGCTTCATAGATTATTTCGATGCCAAAACACCAACTTTCTATGACAAATAGACAAAACCATTAAAAGCTCCTCCAAAGAGAGAGTTGAGCAACTTCGGACCATCAAAGTTGCTCGGTCTACAATTTTTATTGTTCTTGTATGTCAAATTTTATGAGTATAAGCTTCATAGATTATTTCAATGCCAAAACACCAACTTTTTATGGCAAATGGACGAAACCGTTAAAAGCTCGTCCATAGAGAGAGTTGAGTAACTTCGGACCATGAAAGTTGCTCGGTGTACAATTTTTATTGTTCTTGTATGAGTATAAGCTTCATAGATTATTTCGATGCGAAAACACCAACTTTCTATGACAAATAGACAAAACCATTAAAAGCTCCTCCAAAGAGAGAGTTGAGCAACTTCGGACCATCAAAGTTGCTCGGTGTACAATTTTTATTGTTCTTATATGTCAAATTTTATAAGTATATACTTCACAGATTATTTCGATGCCAAAACATCAACTTTCTGTGACAAATGGAGAAAACAGTTAAAAGCTCCTCCATAGAGAGAGTTGAGCAACTTCGGACCATCAAAGTTGCTCGGTGAACAATTTTTATTGTTCTTGTATGTCAAATTTTATGAGTATTAGCTTCATAGATTATTTCGATGCCAAAACACCAACTTTCTATGACAAATAGACAAAACCGTTTAAAGCTCCTCCATAGAGAGAGTTGAGCAACTTCGGACCATCAAAGTTGCTCGGTGTACAATTTTTATTGTTCTTATATGTCAAATTTTATGAGAATAAGCTTCATAGATTATTTCGATGACAAAACACCAACTTTCTATGGCAAATGGACGAAACCGTTAAAAGCTCCTCCATAGAGAGAGTTGGGCAACATCGGACCATGAAAGTTGCTCGGTGTACAATTTTTATTGTTCTTGTATGAGTATAAGCTTCATAGATTATTTCGATGCGAAAACACCAACTTTCTATGACAAATAGATAAAACCATTAAAAGCTCCTCCAAAGAGAGAGTTGAGCAACTTCGGACCATCAAAGTTGCTCGGTGTACAATTTTTATTGTTCTTATATGTCAAATTTTATAAGTATATACTTCACAGATTATTTCGATGCCAAAACACCAACTTTCTGTGACAAATGGAGAAAACGGTTAAAAGCTCCTCCATAGAGAGAGTTGAGCAACTTCGGACCATCAAAGTTGCTCGGTGAACAATTTTTATTGTTCTTGTATGTCAAATTTTATGAGTATTAGCTTCATAGATTATTTCGATGCCAAAACACCAACTTTCTATGACAAATAGACAAAACCGTTAAAAGCTCCTCCATAGAGAGAGTTGAGCAACTTCGGACCATCAAAGTTGCTCGGTCTACAATTTTTATTGTTCTTGTATGTCAAATTTTATGAGTATAAGCTTCATAGATTATTTCGATGCCAAAACACTAACTTTCTATTACAAATGGACGAAACCGTTAAAAGCTCCTCCATAGAGTGAGTTAAGCAACTTCGGACCATCAAAGTTGATCGTTGTACAATTTTTTTTGTTCTTATATGTCAAATTTTAGGATTATAAGCTTCCTAGATTATTTCGATGCCAAAACACCAACTTTCTGTGACAAACGGAGAAAACCGTTAAAAGCTCTTCCATAGGGAGAGTTGAGCAACTTCGGACTATCAATGTTGCTCTTGATTGACTTTTTATTGTTCTTATATGTCAAATTTTACGAGTATAAGCTTCCTAGATTATTTAGATGCCAAAACACCAACTTTCTATGGCAAATGGGCAAAACCGTTAAAAGCTTCTCTTTAGAGAGAGTTCAGGAAATTCGGACCATAAAAGTGGCTCGGTGTACAATTTTTATTGTTCTTATATGTCAAATTTTATTAGTATAAGCTTCATAGATTATTTCGATGCCAAAACACTAACTTTCTATGGCAAATGGACGAAACCGTTAAAAGCTCCTCCACAGAGAGAGTTGAGCATTTTTGGACCATCGAAGTTTCTTGGTATACAATTTTTATTGTTCTTATATGTCAAATTTTATGAGTTTAAGCTTCATAGATTATTTCGATGCCAAAACACCAACTTTCTATGACAAATGGACAAAATTGTTAAACGCTCCTCCATAGAGAGAGTTGAGCAACTTTGGACCATCAAAGTTGCTCGGTGTACAATTTTTATTGTTCTTATATGTCAAATTTTAGGAGTATAAGCCTCATAGATTATTTCGATGCCAAAACAACAACTTTCTATCACAAATGGAGAAAATCGTTAAAAGCTCCTCCATAGAGAGAGTTGAGCAATTTCGGACTATCAAAGTTGCTCTGGATAGACTTTTTACTGTTTTTATATGTCAAATTTTACGAGTATAAGCTTCCTAGATTATTTCGATGCCAAAACACCAACTTTCTATGGCAAATGGGCAAAACCGTTAAAACCTTCTCTTTAGAGAGAGTTTAGGAAATTCGGACCATAAAAGTGGCTCGATGTACAATTTTTATTGTTCTTCAATGTCAAATTTTATTAGTATAAGCTTCCTAGATTATTTCGATGCCAAAACACCAACTTTCTATGACAAATGGAGAAAACCGTTAAAACTCCTCCATAGAGAGAGTTGAGCAACTTCGGACCATCAAAGTTGCTCGGTCTACAATTTTTATTGTTCTTGTATGTCAAATTTTATGAGTATAAGCTTCATAGATTATTTCGATGCCAAATCACCAACTTTCTACGACAAATAGGCAAAACCGTTAAAAGCTCCTCCATAAAGAGAGTTGAGCAACTTCGGACCATCAAAGTTGCTCGGTCTACAATTTTTATTGTTCTTGTATGTCATATTTTATGAGTATAAGCTTCATAGATTATTTCGATCCCAAAACACCAACTTTCTATGAAAAATTTTCAAAACCTTTAAAAGCTCCTCAATAGAGAGAGTTGAGCAACTTCGTACCATCGAAGTTGCTCGGTGTACAATTTTTATTGTTCTTGTATGTCAAATTTTATGAGTATAAGCTTCATAGATTATTTCGATGCCAAAACAACAATTTTCCATTACAAACGGACGAAACCGTTAAAAGCTCCTCCATAGAGAGAGTTGAGCAACTTCGGACCATCAAAGTTTAGGGGTGTACAATTTTTATTGTTCTTATATGTCAAATTTTAGGAGTATAAGCTTCCTAGATTATTTCGATGCCAAAACACCAACTTTCTATGACAAATGGAGAAAACCATTAAAAGCTCCTCCATAGAGAGAGTTGAGCAACTCCGGACCAACAAAGTTGCTCGGTGTACAAATTTTTTTGTTCTTGTATGTGAAATTTTATGAGTATAAGCTTCATAGATTATTTCGATTCCAAAACACCAAATTTTTATTACAAATGGACGAAACCGTTAAAAGCTCCTCTATAGAGAGAGTTGAGCAATTTCGGACCATCAAAGTTGCTCAGTGTACAATTTTTATAGTTCTTATATGTCAAATTTTATGAGTATAAGCTTCATAGATTATTTCGATGCCAAAACACCAACTTTCTACGACAAATAGACAAAACCATTAAAAGCTCCTCCATAGAGAGAGTTGAGCAACTTCAGACCATCAAAGTTGCTCGGTGTACAATTTTTACTGTTCTTGTATGTCAAATTTTATGAGTATAAGCTTCATAGATTATTTCGATGCCAAAACAACAATTTTCTATAATAAATGGACGAAACCATTAAAAGCTCCTCCATAAAGAGAGTTGAGCAACTTCGGACCATCAAAGTTGCTCGGTGTACAATTTTTATTGTTCTTGTATGTGTATAAGCTTCATAGATTATTTCGATGCCAAAACACCAACTTTCTATGACAAATAGACAAAACCATTAAAAGCTCCTCCAAAGAGAGAGTTGAGCAACTTCGGACCATCAAAGTTGCTCGGTCTACAATTTTTATTGTTCTTGTATGTCAAATTTTATGAGTATAAGCTTCATAGATTATTTCAATGCCAAAACACCAACTTTTTATGGCAAATGGACGAAACCGTTAAAAGCTCGTCCATAGAGAGAGTTGAGTAACTTCGGACCATGAAAGTTGCTCGGTGTACAATTTTTATTGTTCTTGTATGAGTATAAGCTTCATAGATTATTTCGATGCGAAAACACCAACTTTCTATGACAAATAGACAAAACCATTAAAAGCTCCTCCAAAGAGAGAGTTGAGCAACTTCGGACCATCAAAGTTGCTCGGTGTACAATTTTTATTGTTCTTATATGTCAAATTTTATAAGTATATGCTTCACAGATTATTTCGATGCCAAAACACCAACTTTCTGTGACAAATGGAGAAAACAGTTAAAAGCTCCTCCATAGAGAGAGTTGAGCAACTTCGGACCATCAAAGTTGCTCGGTGAACAATTTTTATTGTTCTTGTATGTCAAATTTTATGAGTATTAGCTTCATAGATTATTTCGATGCCAAAACACCAACTTTCTATGACAAATAGACAAAACCGTTAAAAGCTCCTCCATAGAGAGTGTTGAGCAACTTCGGACCATCAAAGTTGCTCGGTGTACAATTTTTATTGTTCTTATATGTCAAATTTTATGAGAATAAGCTTCATAGATTATTTCGATGCCAAAACACCAACTTTCTATGACAAATAGACAAAACCGTTAAAAGCTCCTCCATAGAGAGAGTTGAGCAACTTCGGACCATCAAAGTTGCTCGGTCTACAATTTTTATTGTTCTTGTATGTCAAATTTTATGAGTATAAGCTTCATAGATTATTTCGATGCCAAAACACTAACTTTCTATTACAAATGGACGAAACCGTTAAAAGCTCCTCCATAGAGAGAGTTGAGCATTTTTGGACCATCAAAGTTTTTCGGTATACAATTTTTATTGTTCTTATATGTCAAATTTTATGAGTTTAAGCTTCATAGATTATTTCGATGCCAAAACACCAACTTTCTATGACAAATGGACAAAATTGTTAAACGCTCCTCCATAGAGAGAGTTGAGCAGCTTCGGACCATCAAAGTTGATCGGTGTACAATTTGTTTTGTTCTTATATGTCAAATTTTAGGATTATAAGCTTCCTAGATTATTTCGATGCCAAAACACCAACTTTCTGTGACAAATGGAGAAAACCGTTAAAAGCTCTTCCATAGGGAGAGTTGAGCAACTTCGGACTATCAATGTTGCTCTTGATTGACTTTTTATTGTTCTTATATGTCAAATTTTACGAGTATAAGCTTCCTAGATTATTTAGATGCCAAAACACCAACTTTCTATGGCAAATGGGCAAAACCGTTAAAAGCTTCTCTTTAGAGAGAGTTCAGGAAATTCGGACCATAAAAGTGGCTCGGTGTACAATTTTTATTGTTCTTATATGTCAAATTTTATTAGTATAAGCTTCATAGATTATTTCGATGCCAAAACACTAACTTTCTATGGCAAATGGACGAAACCGTTAAAAGCTCCTCCATAGAGAGAGTTGAGCATTTTTGGACCATCAAAGTTTTTCGGTATACAATTTTTATTGTTCTTATATGTCAAATTTTATGAGTTTAAGCTTCATAGATTATTTCGATGCCAAAACACCAACTTTCTATGACAAATGGACAAAATTGTTAAACGCTCCTCCATAGAGAGAGTTGAGCAACTTCGGTCCATCAAAGTTGCTCGGTGTACAATTTTTATTGTTCTTATATGTCAAATGTTAGGAGTATAAGCCTCATAGATTATTTCGATGCCAAAACAACAACTTTCTATCACAAATGGAGAAAATCGTTAAAAGCCCCTCCATAGAGAGAGTTGAGCAATTTCGGACTATCAAAGTTGCTCTGGATAGACTTTTTATTGTTCTTATATGTCAAATTTTACGAGTATAAGCTTCATAGATTATTTCGATACCAAAACACCAACTTTCTATGACAAATGGACGAAACCGTTAAATGCTTCTCCATAGAGAGGGTTGAGTAACTTCGGACCATCAAAGTGGCTCGGTGTACAATTTTTATTGTTCTTCAATGTCAAATTTTATTAGTATAAGCTTCCGAGATTATTTCGATGCCAAAACACCAACTTTCTATGACAAATGGAGAAAACCGTTAAAAGCTCCTCCATAGAGAGAGTTGAGCAACTTCGGACCATCAAAGTTGCTCGGTGTACAATTTTTATTGTTCTTGTATGTCAAATTTTATGAGTATAAGCTTCATAGATTATTTCGATGCCAAAACACCAACTTTCTATGACAAATAGACAAAACCGTTAAAAGCTCCTCCATAGAGAGAGTTGAGCAACTTCGGACCATCAAAGTTGCTTGGTGTACAATTTTTATTGTTCTTGTATGTCAAATTTTATGAGTATAAGATTCATAGATTATTTCGATGCCAAAACACCAACTTTCTATGACAAATAGACAAAACCGTTAAAAGCTCCTCCATAGAGAGAGTTGAGCAACTTCGGACCATCAAAGTTGCTCGGTGTACAATTTTTATTGTTCTTATATGTCAAATTTTATGAGTATAAGCTTCATAGATTATTTCGATGCCAAAACACCAACTTTCTATGACAAATAGACAAAACCGTTAAAAGCTCCTCCATAGAGAGAGTTGAGCAACTTCGGACCATCAAAGTTGCTCGGTCTACAATTTTTATTGTTCTTGTATGTCAAATTTTATGAGTATAAGCTTCATAGATTATTTCAATGCCAAAACACCAACTTTCTATTACAAATGGACGAAACCGTTAAAAGCTCCTCCATAGAAAGAGTTGAGCAACTTCGGACCATCAAAGTTGATCGGTGTACAATTTCTTTTGTTCTTATATGTCAAATTTTAGGAGTATAAGCTTCCTAGATTATTTCGATGCCAAACCACCAACTTTCTGTGACAAACGGAGAAAACCGTTAAAAGCTCCTCCATAGAGAGAGTTGAGCACCTTCGGACTGTCAAAGTTGATCGGTGTACAATTTTTTTTGTTCTTATATGTCAAATTTTTGGAGTACAAGCTTCCTAGATTATTTCGATACAAAAACACCAACTTTCTGTGACAAATGGAGAAAACCGTTAAAAGCTCCTCCATAGAGAGAGTTGAGCAACTTCGGACTATCAATGTTGCTCTTGATTGACTTTTTATTGTTCTTATATGTCAAATTTTAGGAGTATAAGCTTCCTAGACTATTTCGATGCCAAAACACCAACTTTCTGTGACAAATGGAGAAAATCGTTAAAAGCTCCTCCATAGAGAGAGTTGAGCAACTTCGGACTATCAATGTTGCTCTTGATTGACTTTTTATTGTTCTTATATGTCAAATTTTACGAGTATAAGCTTCATACATTATTTCGATACTAAAACACCAACTTTCTATGACAAATTTTCAAAACCTTTAAAAGCTCCTCAATAGAGAGAGTTGAGCAACTTTGGACCATCAAAGTTGCTCGTTGTACAATTTTTATTGTTCTTATATGTCAAATTTTATGAGTATAAGCTTCCTAGATTATTTCGATACTAAAACACCAACTTTCTATGACAAATTTTCAAAACCTTTAAAAGCTCCTCAATAGAGAGAGTTGAGCAAATTCGTACCATCAAAGTTGCTCGGTGTACAATTTTTATTGTTCTTGTATGTCAAATTTTATGAGTATAAGCTTCATAGATTATTTCGATGCCAAAACAACAACTTTCTATTACAAACGGACGAAACCGTTAAAAGCTCCTCCATAGAGAGAGTTGAGCAACTTCGGACCATCAAAGTTGAGGGGTGTACAATTTTTATTGTTCTTATATGTCAAATTTTAGGAGTATAAGATTCCTAGATTATTTCGATGCCAAAACACCAACTTTCTATGACAAATGGAGAAAACCGTTAAAAGCTCCTCCATAGAGGGAGTTGAGCAACTTCGGACCATCAAAGTTGCTCGGTGTACAAATTTTTTTCTTCTTGGATGTGAAATTTTATGAGTATAAGCTTCATAGATTATTTCGATTCCAAAACACCAAATTTTTATTACAAATGGACGAAACCGTTAAGAGCTCCTCTATAGAGAGAGTTGAGCAATTTCGGACCATCAAAGTTGCTCAGTGTACAATTTTTATTGTTCTTATATGTGAAATTTTATGAGTATAAGCTTCATAGATTATTTCGATGCCAAAACACCAACTTTCTACGACAAATAGACAAAACCGTTAAAAACTTCTCCATAGGGAGAGTTGAGCAACTTCAGACCATCAAAGTTGCTCGGTGTACAATTTTTACTGTTCTTGTATGTCAAATTTTATGAGTATAAGCTTCATAGATTATTTCGATGCCAAAACACCAACTTTCTATAATAAATGGACGAAACCGTTAAAAGCTCCTCCATAAAGAGAGTTGAGCAACTTCGGACCATCAAAGTTGCTCGGTGTACAATTTCTATTGTTCTTGTATGAGTATAAGCTTCATAGATTATTTCGATGCCAAAACACCAACTTTCTATGACAAATAGACAAAACCGTTAAAAGCTCCTCCATAGAGAGAGTTGAGCAACTTGAGACCATCAAAGTTGCTCGGTCTACAATTTTTATTGTTCTTGTATGTCAAATTTTATGAGTATAAGCTTCATAGATTATTTCGATGCCAAATCACCAACTTTTTACGACAAATAGGCAAAACCGTTAAAAGCTCCTCCATAGAGAGAGTTGAGCAACTTCGGACCATCAAAGTTGTTCGGTCTACAATTTTTATTGTTCTTGTATGTCAAATTTTATGAGTATAAGCTTCATAGATTATTTCGATCCCAAAACACCAACTTTCTATGACAAATTTTCAAAACCTTTAAAAGCTCCTCAATAGAGAGAGTTGAGCAACTTCGTACCATCAAAGTTGCTCGGTGTACAATTTTTATTGTTCTTGTATGTCAAATTTTATGAGTATAAGCTTCATAGATTATTTCGATGCCAAAACAACAACTTTCTATTACAAACGGACGAAACCGTTAAAAGCTCCTCCATAGAGAGAGTTGAGCAACTTCGGACCATCAAAGTTGAGGGGTGTACAATTTTTATTGTTCTTATATGTCAAATTTTAGGAGTATAAGCTTCCTAGATTATTTCGATGCCAAAACACCAACTTTCTATGACAAATGGACAAAACCGTTAAAAGCTCCTCCATAGAGAGAGTTGAGCAACTTCGGACCATCAAAGTTGCTCGGTGTACAAATTTTTTTGTTCTTGTATGTGAAATTTTATGAGTATAAGCTTCATAGATTATTTCGATGCCAAAACACCAACTTTCTATGACAAATGGACAAAACCGTTAAAAGCTCCTCCATAGAGAGAGTTGAGCAACTTCGGACCATCAAAGTTGCTCGGTGTACAAATTTTTTTGTTCTTGTATGTGAAATTTTATGAGTATAAGCTTCATAGATTATTTCGATTCCAAAACACCAAATTTTTATTACAAATGGACGAAACCGTTAAGAGCTCCTCTATAGAGAGAGTTGAGCAATTTCGGACCATCAAAGTTGCTCAGTGTACAATTTTTATTGTTCTTATATGTGAAATTTTATGAGTATAAGCTTCATAGATTATTTCGATGCCAAAACACCAACTTTCTACGACAAATAGACAAAACCTTTAAAAACTTCTCCATAGGGAGAGTTGAGCAACTTCAGACCATCAAAGTTGCTCGGTGTACAATTTTTACTGTTCTTGTATGTCAAATTTTATGAGTATAAGCTTCATAGATTATTTCGATGCCAAAACACCAACTTTCTATAATAAATGGACGAAACCGTTAAAAGCTCCTCCATAAAGAGAGTTGAGCAACTTCGGACCATCAAAGTTGCTCGGTGTACAATTTTTATTGTTCTTGTATGAGTATAAGCTTCATAGATTATTTCGATGCCAAAACACCAACTTTCTATGACAAATAGACAAAACCGTTAAAAGCTCCTCCATAGAGAGAGTTGAGCAACTTGGGACCATCAAAGTTGCTCGGTCTACAATTTTTATTGTTCTTGTATGTCAAATTTTATGAGTATAAGCTTCATAGATTATTTCGATGCCAAATCACCAACTTTCTACGACAAATAGGCAAAACCGTTAAAAGCTCCTCCATAGAGAGAGTTGAGCAACTTCGGACCATCAAAGTTGTTCGGTCTACAATTTTTATTGTTCTTGTATGTCAAATTTTATGAGTATAAGCTTCATAGATTATTTCGATCCCAAAACACCAACTTTCTATGACAAATTTTCAAAACCTTTAAAAGCTCCTCAATAGAGAGAGTTGAGCAACTTCGTACCATCAAAGTTGCTCGGTGTACAATTTTTATCGTTCTTGTATGTCAAATTTTATGAGTATAAGCTTCATAGATTATTACGATGCCAAAACAACAACTTTCTATTACAAACGGACGAAACCGTTAAAAGCTCCTCCATAGAGAGAGTTGAGCAACTTCGGACCATCAAAGTTGGGGGGTGTACAATTTTTATTGTTCTTATATGTCAAATTTTAGGAGTATAAGCTTCCTAGATTATTTCGATGCCAAAACACCAACTTTCTATGACAAATGGACAAAACCGTTAAAAGCTCCTCCATAGAGAGAGTTGAGCAACTTCGGACCATCAAAGTTGCTCGGTGTACAAATTTTTTTGTTCTTGTATGTGAAATTTTATGAGTATAAGCTTCATAGATTATTTCGATGCCAAAACACCAACTTTCTATGACAAATGGACAAAACCGTTAAAAGCTCCTCCATAGAGAGAGTTGAGCAACTTCGGACCATCAAAGTTGCTCGGTGTACAAATTTTTTTTGTTCTTGTATGTGAAATTTTATGAGTATAAGCTTCATAGATTATTTCGATTCCAAAACACCAAATTTTTATTACAAATGGACGAAACCGTTAAAAGCTCCTCTATAGAGAGAGTTGAGCAATTTCGGACCATCAAAGTTGCTCAGTGTACAATTTTTATTGTTCTTATATGTCAAATTTTATGAGTATAAGCTTCATAGATTATTTCGATGCCAAAACACCAACTTTCTACGACAAATAGACAAAACCGTTAAAAGCTCCTCCATAGAGAGAGTTGAGCAACTTCAGACCATCAAAGTTGCTCGGTGTACAATTTTTACTGTTCTTGTATGTCAAATTTTATGAGTATAAGCTTCATAGATTATTTCGATGCCAAAACACTAACTTTCTATAATAAATGGACGAAACCGTTAAAAGCTCCTCCATAAAGAGAGTTGAGCAACTTCGGACCATCAAAGTTGCTCGGTGTACAATTTTTATTGTTCTTGTATGAGTATAAGCTTCATAGATTATTTCGATGCCAAAACACCAACTTTCTATGAAAAATAGACAAAACCGTTAAAAGCTCCTCCAAAGAGAGAGTTGAGCAACTTCGGACCATCAAAGTTGCTCGGTCTACAATTTTTATTGTTCTTGTATGTCAAATTTTATGAGTATAAGCTTCATAGATTATTTCGATGCCAAAACACCAACTTTTTATGGCAAATGGACGAAACCGTTAAAAGCTCGTCCATAGAGAGAGTTGAGTAACTTCGGACCTTGAAAGTTGCTCGGTGTACAATTTTTATTGTTCTTATATGTCAAATTTTATAAGTATAAGCTTCACAGATTATTTCGATGCCAAAACACCAACTTTCTATGAAAAATGGACAAAACCGTTAAAACCTCCTCCATAGAGAGAGTTGAGCAACTTCGGACCATCAAAGTGGTTCGGTGTACAATTTTTATTGTTCTTATATGACAAATTTTATGAGTATAAGCTTCCTAGATTATTTCAATGCCAAAACACCGACTTTTTATGGCAAATGGACGAAACCGTTAAAAGCTCCTCCATAGAGAGAGTTGAGCAACTTCGGACCTTCAAAGTTGCTCGGTGTACAAATTTTTTTGTTCTTGTAAGTGAAATTTTATAAGTATAAGCTTCATAGATTATTTCGATTCCAAAACACCAAATTTTTATTACAAATGGACGAAACCGTTAAAAGCTCCTCTATAGAGAGAGTTGAGCAATTTCGGACCATCAAAGTTGCTCAGTGTACAATTTTTATTGTTCTTATATGTCAAATTTTATGAGTATAAGCTTCATAGATTATTTCGATGCCAAAACACCAACTTTCTACGACAAATAGACAAAACCGTTAAAAGCTCCTCCATAGAGAGAGTTGAGCAACTTCAGACCATCAAAGTTGCTCGGTGTACAATTTTTACTGTTCCTGTATGTCAAATTTTATGAGTATAAGCTTCATAGATTATTTCGATGCCAAAACACCAACTTTCTATAATAAATGGACAAAACCGTTAAAAGCTCCTCAAAAAAGAGACTTGAGCAACTTCGGACCATCAAAGTTGCTCGGTGTACAATTTTTATTGTTCTTGTATGAGTATAAGCTTCATAGATTATTTCGATGCCAAAACACCAACTTTCTATGACAAATAGACAAAACCGTTAAAAGCTCCTCCGAAGAGAGAGTTGAGCAACTTCGGACCATCAAAGTTGCTCGGTCTACAATTTTTATTGTTCTTGTATGTCAAATTTTATGAGTATAAGCTTCATAGATTATTTCGATGCCAAAACACCAACTTTTTATGGCAAATGGACGAAACCGTTAAAAGCTCGTCCATAGAGAGAGTTGAGTAACTTCGGACCTTGAAAGTTGCTCGGTGTACAATTTTTATTGTTCTTATATGTCAAATTTTATAAGTATAAGCTTCACAGATTATTTCGATGCCAAAACACCAACTTTCTATGAAAAATGGACAAAACCGTTAAAACCTCCTCCATAGAGAGAGTTGAGCAACTTCGGACCATCAAAGTGGTTCGGTGTACAATTTTTATTGTTCTTATATGTCAAATTTTATGAGTATAAGCTTCCTAGATTATTTCAATGCCAAAACACCGACTTTTTATGGCAAATGGACGAAACCGTTAAAAGCTCCTCCATAGAGAGAGTTGAGCAACTTCGGACCATCAAAGTTGCTCGGTGTACAAATTTTTTTGTTCTTGTATGTGAAATTTTATGAGTATAAGCTTCATAGATTATTTCGATTCCAAAACACCAAATGTTTATTACAAATGGACGAAACCGTTAAAAGCTCCTCTATAGAGAGAGTTGAGCAATTTCGGACCATCAAAGTTGCTCAGTGTACAATTTTTATTGTTCTTATATGTCAAATTTTATGAGTATAAGCTTCATAGATTATTTCGATGCCAAAACACCAACTTTCTACGACAAATAGACAAAACCGTTAAAACCTCCTCCATAAAGAGAGTTGAGCAACTTCGGACCATCAAAGTGGTTCGGTGTACAATTTTTATTGTTCTTATATATCAAATTTTATGAGTATAAGCTTCCTAGATTATTTCAATGCCAAAACACCGACTTTTTATGGCAAATGGACGAAACCGTTAAAAGCTCCTCCATAGAGAGAGTTGAGCAACTTCGGACCATGAAAGTTGCTCGGTGTACAATTTTTATTGTTCTTATATGTCAAATTTTATAAGTATATGCTTCACAGATTATTTCGATGCCAAAACACCAACTTTCTGTGACAAATAGAGAAAACCGTTAAAAGCTCCTCCATAGAGAGAGTTGAGCAACGTCGGACCATCAAAGTTGCTCGGTCTACAATTTTTATTGTTCTTGTATGTCAAATTTTATGAGTATAAGCTTCATAGATTATTTCGATGCCAAAACACCAACTTTCTATGACAAATAGACAAAACCGTTAAAAGCTCCTCCATAGAGAGAGTTGAGCAACTTCGGACCATCAAAGTTGCTCGGTGAACAATTTTTATTGTTCTTGTATGTCAAATTTTATGAGTATAAGCTTCATAGATTATTTCGATGCCAAAACACCAACTTTCTATGACAAATAGACAAAACCGTTAAAAGCTCCTCCATAGAGAGAGTTGAGCAACTTCGGACCATCAAAGTTGCTCGGTGTACAATTTTTACTGTTCTTATATGTCAAATTTTATGAGTATAAGCTTCATAGATTATTTCGATGCCAAAACACCAACTTTCTATGACAAATAGACAAAACCTTTAAAAGCTCCTCCATAGAGAGAGTTGAGCAACTTCGGACCATCAAAGTTGCTCGGTCTACAATTTTTATTGTTCTTGTATGTCAAATTTTATGAGTATAAGCTTCATAGATTATTTCGATGCCAAAACACCAACTTTCTATTACAAATGGACGAAAACGTTAAAAGCTCCTCCATAGAGAGAGTTGAGCAACTTCGGACCATCAAAGTTGATCGGTGTACAATTTTTTTTTGTTCTTATATGTCAAATTTTAGGAGTATAAGCTTCCTAGATTATTTCGATGCCAAAACACCAACTTTCTATTACAAATGGACGAAAACGTTAAAAGCTCCTCCATAGAGAGAGTTGAGCAACTTCGGACCATCAAAGTTGATCGGTGTACAATTTTTTTTGTTCTTATATGTCAAATTTTAGGAGTATAAGCTTCCTAGATTATTTCGATGCCAAAACACCAACTTTCTGTGACAAATGGAGAAAACCGTTAAAAGCTCCTCCATTGGGAGAGTTGAGCAACTTCGGACTATCAATGTTGCTCTTGATTGACTTTTTATTGTTCTTATATGTCAAATTTTACGAGTATAAGCTTCCTAGATTATTTCGATGCCAAAACGCCAACTTTCTATGGCAAATGGGCAAAATCGTTAAAAGCTTCTCTTTAGAGAGAGTTCAGGAAATTCGGACCATAAAAGTGGCTCGGTGTACAATTTTTATAGTTCTTATATGTCAAATTTTATTAGTATAAGCTTCATAGATTATTTCGATGCCAAAACACTAACTTTCTATGGCAAATGGACGAAGCCGTTAAAAGCTCCTCCATAGAGAGAGTTGAGCATTTTTGGACCATCAAAGTTTCTCGGTATACAATTTTTATTGTTCTTATATGTCAAATTTTATGAGTTTAAGCTTCATAGATTATTTCGATGCCAAAACACCAACTTTCTATGACAAATGGACAAAATTGTTAAACGCTCCTCCATAGAGAGAGTTGAGCAACTTCGGACCATCAAAGTTGCTCGGTGTACAATTTTTATTGTTCTTATATGTCAAATTTTAGGAGTATAAGCCTCATAGATTATTTCGATGCCAAAACAACAACTTTCTATCACAAATGGAGAAAATCGTTAAAAGCACCTCCATAGATTGAGTTGAGCAATTTCGGACTATCAAAGTTGCTCTGGATAGACTTTTTATTGTTTTTATATGTCAAATTTTACGAGTATAAGCTTCCTAGATTATTTCGATGCCAAAACACCAACTTTCTATGGCAAATGGGCAAAACCGTTAAAACCTTCTCTTTAGAGAGAGTTCAGGAAATTCGGACCATAAAAGTGGCTCGATGTACAATTTTTATTGTTCTTCAATGTCAAATTTTATTAGTATAAGCTTCCTAGATTATTTCGATGCCAAAACACCAACTTTCTATGACAAATGGAGAAAACCGTTAAAACTCCTCCATAGAGAGAGTTGAGCAACTTCGGACCATCAAAGTTGCTCGGTCTACAATTTTTATTATTCTTGTATGTCAAATTTTATGAGTATAGGCTTCATAGATTATTTCGATGCCAAAACACCAACTTTCTATGACAAATGGAGAAAACCGTTAAAACTCCTCCATAGAGAGAGTTGAGCAACTTCAGACCATCAAAGTTGCTCGGTCTACAATTTTTATTGTTCTTGTATGTCAAATTTTATTAGTATAAGCTTCCTAGATTATTTCGATGCCAAAACACCAACTTTCTATGACAAATGGAGAAAACCGTTAAAACTCCTCCATAGAGAGAGTTGAGCAACTTCGAACCATCAAAGTTGCTCGGTTTACAATTTTTATTGTTCTTGTATGTCAAATTTTATGAGTATAAGCTTCATAGATTATTTCGATCCCAAAACACCAACTTTCTATGACAAATTTTCAAAACCTTTAAAAGCTCCTCAATAGAGAGAGTTGAGCAACTTCGTACCATCAAAGTTGCTCGGTGTACAATATTTATTGTTCTTGTATGTCAAATTTTATGAGTATAAGCTTCATAGATTATTTCGATGCCAAAACAACAACTTTCTATTACAAACGGACGAAACCGTTAAAAGCTCCTCCATAGAGAGAGTTGAGCAACTTCGGACCATCAAAGTTGAGGGGTGTACAATTTTTATTGTTCTTATATGTCAAATTTTAGGAGTATAAGCTTCATAGATTATTTCGATGCCAAAACACCAACTTTCTATGACAAATGGACAAAACCGTTAAAAGCTCCTCCATAGAGAGAGTTGAGCAACTTCGGACCATCAAAGTTGCTCGGTGTACAAATTTTTTTGTTCTTGTATGTGAAATTTTATGAGTATAAGCTTCTTAGATTATTTCGATGCCAAAACACCAACTTTCTATGACAAATGGACAAAACCGTTAAAAGCTCCTCCATAGAGAGAGTTAAGCAACTTCGGACCATCAAAGTTGCTCGGTGTACAAATTTTTTTGTTCTTGTATGTGAAATTTTATGAGTATAAGCTTCATAGATTATTTCGATTCCAAAACACCAAATTTTTATTACAAATGGACGAAACCGTTAAGAGCTCCTCTATAGAGAGAGTTGAGCAATTTCGGACCATCAAAGTTGCTCAGTGTACAATTTTTATTGTTCTTATATGTGAAATTTTATTAGTATAAGCTTCATAGATTATTTCGATGCCAAAACACCAACTTTCTACGACAAATAGACAAAACCGTTAAAAACTTCTCCATAGGGAGAGTTGAGCAACTTCAGACCATCAAAGTTGCTCGGTGTACAATTTTTACTGTTCTTGTATGTCAAATTTTATGAGTATAAGCTTCATAGATTATTTCGATGCCAAAACATCAACTTTCTATAATAAATGGACGAAACCGTTAAAAGCTCCTCCATAAAGAGAGTTGAGCAACTTCGGACCATCAAAGTTGCTCGGTGTACAATTTTTATTGTTCTTGTATGAGTATAAGCTTCATAGATTATTTCGATGCCAAAACACCAACTTTCTATGACAAATAGACAAAACCGTTAAAAGCTCCTCCATAGAGAGAGTTGAGCAACTTGGGACCATCAAAGTTGCTCGGTCTACAATTTTTATTGTTCTTGTATGTCAAATTTTATGAGTATAAGCTTCATAGATTATTTCGATGCCAAATCACCAACTTTCTACGACAAATAGGCAAAACCGTTAAAAGCTCCTCCATAGAGAGAGTTGAGCAACTTCGGACCATCAAAGTTGTTCGGTCTACAATTTTTATTGTTCTTGTATGTCAAATTTTATGAGTATAAGCTTCATAGATTATTTCGATCCCAAAACACCAACTTTCTATGACAAATTTTCAAAACCTTTAAAAGCTCCTCAATAGAGAGAGTTGAGCAACTTCGTACCATCAAAGTTGCTCGGTGTACAATTTTTATTGTTCTTGTATGTCAAATTTTATGAGTATAAGCTTCATAGATTATTTCGATGCCAAAAGAACAACTTTCTATTACAAACGGACGAAACCGTTAAAAGCTCCTCCATAGAGAGAGTTGAGCAACTTTGGACCATCAAAGTTGAGGGGTGTACAATTTTTATTGTTCTTATATGTCAAATTTTAGGAGTATAAGCTTCCTAGATTATTTCGATGCCAAAACACCAACTTTCTATGACAAATGGACAAAACCGTTAAAAGCTCCTCCATAGAGAGAGTTGAGCAACTTCGGACCATCAAAGTTGCTCGGTGTACAAATTTTTTTGTTCTTGTATGTGAAATTTTATGAGTATAAGCTTCATAGATTATTTCGATGCCAAAACACCAACTTTCTATGACAAATGGACAAAACCGTTAAAAGCTCCTCCATAGAGAGAGTTGAGCAACTTCGGACCATCAAAGTTGCTCGGTGTACAAATTTTTTTGTTCTTGTATGTGAAATTTTATGAGTATAAGCTTCATAGATTATTTCGATTCCAAAACACCAAATTTTTATTACAAATGGACGAAACCGTTAAAAGCTCCTCTATAGAGAGAGTTGAGCAATTTCGGACCATCAAAGTTGCTCAGTGTACAATTTTTATTGTTCTTATATGTCAAATTTTATGAGTATAAGCTTCATAGATTATTTCGATGCCAAAACACCAACTTTCTACGACAAATAGACAAAACCGTTAAAAGCTCCTCCATAGAGAGAGTTGAGCAACTTCAGACCATCAAAGTTGCTCGGTGTACAATTTTTACTGTTCTTGTATGTCAAATTTTATGAGTATAAGCTTCATAGATTATTTCGATGCCAAAACACTAACTTTCTATAATAAATGGACGAAACCGTTAAAAGCTCCTCCATAAAGAGAGTTGAGCAACTTCGGACCATCAAAGTTGCTCGGTGTACAATTTTTATTGTTCTTGTATGAGTATAAGCTTCATAGATTATTTCGATGCCAAAACACCAACTTTCTATGAAAAATAGACAAAACCGTTAAAAGCTCCTCCAAAGAGAGAGTTGAGCAACTTCGGACCATCAAAGTTGCTCGGTCTACAATTTTTATTGTTCTTGTATGTCAAATTTTATGAGTATAAGCTTCATAGATTATTTCGATGCCAAAACACCAACTTTTTATGGCAAATGGACGAAACCGTTAAAAGCTCGTCCATAGAGAGAGTTGAGTAACTTCGGACCTTGAAAGTTGCTTGGTGTACAATTTTTATTGTTCTTATATGTCAAATTTTATAAGTATAAGCTTCACAGATTATTTCGATGCCAAAACACCAACTTTCTATGAAAAATGGACAAAACCGTTAAAACCTCCTCCATAGAGAGAGTTGAGCAACTTCGGACCATCAAAGTGGTTCGGTGTACAATTTTTATTGTTCTTATATGTCAAATTTTATGAGTATAAGCTTCCTAGATTATTTCAATGCCAAAACACCGACTTTTTATGGCAAATGGACGAAACCGTTAAAAGCTCCTCCATAGAGAGAGTTGAGCAACTTCGGACCTTCAAAGTTGCTCGGTGTACAAATTTTTTTGTTCTTGTATGTGAAATTTTATAAGTATAAGCTTCATAGATTATTTCGATTCCAAAACACCAAATTTTTATTACAAATGGACGAAACCGTTAAAAGCTCCTCTATAGAGAGAGTTGAGCAATTTCGGACCATCAAAGTTGCTCAGTGTACAATTTTTATTGTTCTTATATGTCAAATTTTATGAGTATAAGCTTCATAGATTATTTCGATGCCAAAACACCAACTTTCCACGACAAATAGACAAAACCGTTAAAAGCTCCTCCATAGAGAGAGTTGAGCAACTTCAGACCATCAAAGTTGCTCGGTGTATTTTACTGTTCCTGTATGTCAAATTTTATGAGTATAAGCTTCATAGATTATTTCGATGCCAAAACACCAACTTTCTATAATAAATGGACAAAACCGTTAAAAGCTCATCAAAAAAGAGACTTGAGCAACTTCGGACCATCAAAGTTGCTCGGTGTACAATTTTTATTGTTCTTGTATGAGTATAAGCTTCATAGATTATTTCGATGCCAAAACACCAACTTTCTATGACAAATAGACAAAACCGTTAAAAGCTCCTCCGAAGAGAGAGTTGAGCAACTTCGGACCATCAAAGTTGCTCGGTCTACAATTTTTATTGTTCTTGTATGTCAAATTTTATGAGTATTAGCTTCATAGATTATTTCGATGCCAAAACACCAACTTTTTATGGCAAATGGACGAAACCGTTAAAAGCTCGTCCATAGAGAGAGTTGAGTAACTTCGGACCTTGAAAGTTGCTCGGTGTACAATTTTTATTGTTCTTTTATGTCAAATTTTATAAGTATAAGCTTCACAGATTATTTCGATGCCAAAACACCAACTTTCTATGAAAAATGGACAAAACCGTTAAAAGCTCCTCCATAGAGAGAGTTGAGCAACTTCGGACCATCAAAGTGGTTCGGTGTACAATTTTTATTGTTCTTATATGTCAAATTTTGTGAGTATAAGCTTCCTAGATTATTTCAATGCCAAAACACCGACTTTTTATGGCAAATGGACGAAACCGTTAAAAGCTCCTCCATAGAGAGAGTTGAGCAACTTCGGACCATCAAAGTTGCTCGGTGTACAAATTTTTTTGTTCTTGTATGTGAAATTTTATGAGTATAAGCTTCATAGATTATTTCGATTCCAAAACACCAAATGTTTATTACAAATGGACGAAACCGTTAAAAGCTCCTCTATAGAGAGAGTTGAGCAATTTCGGACCATCAAAGTTGCTCAGTGTACAATTTTTATTGTTCTTATATGTCAAATTTTATGAGTATAAGCTTCATAGATTATTTCGATGCCAAAACACCAACTTTCTACGACAAATAGACAAAACCGTTAAAACCTCCTCCATAGAGAGAGTTGAGCAACTTCGGACCATCAAAGTGGTTCGGTGTACAATTTTTATTGTTCTTATATATCAAATTTTATGAGTATAAGCTTCCTAGATTATTTCAATGCCAAAACACCGACTTTTTATGGCAAATGGACGAAACCGTTAAAAGCTCCTCCATAGAGAGAGTTGAGCAACTTCGGACCATGAAAGTTGCTCGGTGTACAATTTTTATTGTTCTTATATGTCAAATTTTATAAGTATATGCTTCACAGATTATTTCGATGCCAAAACACCAACTTTCTGTGACAAATAGAGAAAACCGTTAAAAGCTCCTCCATAGAGAGAGTTGAGCAACGTCGGACCATCAAAGTTGCTCGGTCTACAATTTTTATTGTTCTTGTATGTCAAATTTTATGAGTATAAGCTTCATAGATTATTTCGACGCCAAAACACCAACTTTCTATGACAAATAGACAAAACCGTTAAAAGCTCCTCCATAGAGAGAGTTGAGCAACTTCGGACCATCAAAGTTGCTCGGTGAACAATTTTTATTGTTCTTGTATGTCAAATTTTATGAGTATAAGCTTCATAGATTATTTCGATGCCAAAACACCAACTTTCTATGACAAATAGACAAAACCGTTAAAAGCTCCTCCATAGAGAGAGTTGAGCAACTTCGGACCATCAAAGTTGCTCGGTGTACAATTTTTATTGTTCTTATATGTCAAATTTTATGAGTATAAGCTTCATAGATTATTTCGATGCCAAAACACCAACTTTCTATGACAAATAGACAAAACCTTTAAAAGCTCCTCCATAGAGAGAGTTGAGCAACTTCGGACCATCAAAGTTGCTCGGTCTACAATTTTTATTGTTCTTGTATGTCAAATTTTATGAGTATAAGCTTCATAGATTATTTCGATGCCAAAACACCAACTTTCTATTACAAATGGACGAAAACGTTAAAAGCTCCTCCATAGAGAGAGTTGAGCAACTTCGGACCATCAAAGTTGATCGGTGTACAATTTTTTTTTGTTCTTATATGTCAAATTTTAGGAGTATAAGCTTCCTAGATTATTTCGATGCCAAAACACCAACTTTCTGTGACAAATGGAGAAAACCGTTAAAAGCTCCTCCATAGGGAGAGTTGAGCAACTTCGGACTATCAATGTTGCTCTTGATTGACTTTTTATTGTTCTTATATGTCAAATTTTACGAGTATAAGCTTCCTAGATTATTTCGATGCCAAAACACCAACTTTCTATGGCAAATGGGCAAAATCGTTAAAAGCTTCTCTTTAGAGAGAGTTCAGGAAATTCGGACCATAAAAGTGGCTCGGTGTACAATTTTTATTGTTCTTATATGTCAAATTTTATTAGTATAAGCTTCATAGATTATTTCGATGCCAAAACACTAACTTTCTATGGCAAATGGACGAAGCCGTTAAAAGCTCCTCCATAGAGAGAGTTGAGCATTTTTGGACCATCAAAGTTTCTCGGTATACAATTTTTATTGTTCTTATATGTCAAATTTTATGAGTTTAAGCTTCATAGATTATTTCGATGCCAAAACACCAACTTTCTATGACAAATGGACAAAATTGTTAAACGCTCCTCCATAGAGAGAGTTGAGCAACTTCGGACCATCAAAGTTGCTCGGTGTACAATTTTTATTGTTCTTATATGTCAAATTTTAGGAGTATAAGCCTCATAGATTATTTCGATGCCAAAACAACAACTTTCTATCACAAATGGAGAAAATCGTTAAAAGCTCCTCCATAGAGAGAGTTGAGCAATTTCGGACTATCAAAGTTGCTCTGGATAGACTTTTTATTGTTTTTATATGTCAAATTTTACGAGTATAAGCTTCCTAGATTATTTCGATGCCAAAACACCAACTTTCTATGGCAAATGGGCAAAACCGTTAAAACCTTCTCTTTAGAGAGAGTTCAGGAAATTCGGACCATAAAAGTGGCTCGATGTACAATTTTTATTGTTCTTCAATGTCAAATTTTATTAGTATAAGCTTCCTAGATTATTTCGATGCCAAAACACCAACTTTCTATGACAAATGGAGAAAACCGTTAAAACTCCTCCATAGAGAGAGTTGAGCAACTTCGGACCATCAAAGTTGCTCGGTCTACAATTTTTATTGTTCTTGTATGTCAAATTTTATGAGTATAAGCTTCATAGATTATTTCGATGCCAAAACACCAACTTTCTATGACAAATGGAGAAAACCGTTAAAACTCCTCCATAGAGAGAGTTGAGCAACTTCAGACCATCAAAATTGCTCGGTCTACAATTTTTATTGTTCTTGTATGTCAAATTTTATTAGTATAAGCTTCCTAGATTATTTCGATGCCAAAACACCAACTTTCTATGACAAATGGAGAAAACCGTTAAAACTCCTCCATAGAGAGAGTTGAGCAACTTCGGACCATCAAAGTTGCTCGGTCTACAATTTTTATTGTTCTTATATGTCAAATTTTATGAGTATAAGCTTCCTAGATTATTTCAATGCCAAAACACCGACTTTTTATGGCAAATGGACGAAACCGTTAAAAGCTCCTCCATAGAGAGAGTTGAGCAACTTCGGATCATCAAAGTTGCTCGGTGTACAAATTTTTTTGTTCTTGTATGTGAAATTTTATGAGTATAAGCTTCATAGATTATTTCGATTCCAAAACACCAAATGTTTATTACAAATGGACGAAACCGTTAAAAGCTCCTCTATAGAGAGAGTTGAGCAATTTCGGACCATCAATGTTGCTCAGTGTACAATTTTTATTGTTCTTATATGTCAAATTTTATGAGTATAAGCTTCATAGATTATTTCGATGCCAAAACACCAACTTTCTACGACAAATAGACAAAACCGTTAAAACCTCCTCCATAGAGAGAGTTGAGCAACTTCGGACCATCAAAGTGGTTCGGTGTACAATTTTTATTGTTCTTATATATCAAATTTTATGAGTATAAGCTTCCTAGATTATTTCAATGCCAAAACACCGACTTTTTATGGCAAATGGACGAAACCGTTAAAAGCTCCTCCATAGAGAGAGTTGAGCAACTTCGGACCATGAAAGTTGCTCGGTGTACAATTTTTATTGTTCTTATATGTCAAATTTTATAAGTATATGCTTCACAGATTATTTCGATGCCAAAACACCAACTTTCTGTTACAAATAGAGAAAACCGTTAAAAGCTCCTCCATAGAGAGAGTTGAGCAACGTCGGACCATCAAAGTTGCTCGGTCTACAATTTTTATTGTTCTTGTATGTCAAATTTTATGAGTATAAGCTTCATAGATTATTTCGACGCCAAAACACCAACTTTCTATGACAAATAGACAAAACCGTTAAAAGCTCCTCCATAGAGAGAGTTGAGCAACTTCGGACCATCAAAGTTGCTCGGTGAACAATTTTTATTGTTCTTGTATGTCAAATTTTATGAGTATAAGCTTCATAGATTATTTCGATGCCAAAACACCAACTTTCTATGACAAATAGACAAAACCGTTAAAAGCTCCTCCATAGAGAGAGTTGAGCAACTTCGGACCATCAAAGTTGCTCGGTGTACAATTTTTATTGTTCTTATATGTCAAATTTTATGAGTATAAGCTTCATAGATTATTTCGATGCCAAAACACCAACTTTCTATGACAAATAGACAAAACCTTTAAAAGCTCCTCCATAGAGAGAGTTGAGCAACTTCGGACCATCAAAGTTGCTCGGTCTACAATTTTTATTGTTCTTGTATGTCAAATTTTATGAGTATAAGCTTCATAGATTATTTCGATGCCAAAACACCAACTTTCTATTACAAATGGACGAAAACGTTAAAAGCTCCTCCATAGAGAGAGTTGAGCAACTTCGGACCATCAAAGTTGATCGGTGTACAATTTTTTTTTGTTCTTATATGTCAAATTTTAGGAGTATAAGCTTCCTAGATTATTTCGATGCCAAAACACCAACTTTCTGTGACAAATGGAGAAAACCGTTAAAAGCTCCTCCATAGGGAGAGTTGAGCAACTTCGGACTATCAATGTTGCTCTTGATTGACTTTTTATTGTTCTTATATGTCAAATTTTACGAGTATAAGCTTCCTAGATTATTTCGATGCCAAAACACCAACTTTCTATGGTAAATGGACAAAATCGTTAAAAGCTTCTCTTTAGAGAGAGTTCAGGAAATTCGGACCATAAAAGTGGCTCGGTGTACAATTTTTATTGTTCTTATATGTCAAATTTTATTAGTATAAGCTTCATAGATTATTTCGATGCCAAAACACTAACTTTCTATGGCAAATGGACGAAGCCGTTAAAAGCTCGTCCATAGAGAGAGTTGAGCATTTTTGGACCATCAAAGTTTCTCGGTATACAATTTTTATCGTTCTTATATGTCAAATTTTATGAGTTTAAGCTTCATAGATTATTTCGATGCCAAAACACCAACTTTCTATGACAAATGGACAAAATTGTTAAACGCTCCTCCATAGAGAGAGTTGAGCAACTTCGGACCATCAAAGTTGCTCGGTGTACAATTTTTATTGTTCTTATATGTCAAATTTTAGGAGTATAAGCCTCATAGATTATTTCGATGCCAAAACAACAACTTTCTATCATAAATGGAGAAAATCGTTAAAAGCTCCTCCATAGAGAGAGTTGAGCAATTTCGGACTATCAAAGTTGCTCTGGATAGACTTTTTATTGTTTTTATATGTCAAATTTTACGAGTATAAGCTTCCTAGATTATTTCGATGCCAAAACACCAACTTTCTATGGCAAATGGGCAAAACCGTTAAAACCTTCTCTTTAGAGAGAGTTCAGGAAATTCGGACTATAAAAGTGGCTCGATGTACAATTTTTATTGTTCTTCAATGTCAAATTTTATTAGTATAAGCTTCCTAGATTATTTCGATGCCAAAACACCAACTTTCTATGACAAATGGAGAAAACCGTTAAAACTCCTCCATAGAGAGAGTTGAGCAACTTCGGACCATCAAAGTTGCTCGGTCTACAATTTTTATTGTTCTTGTATGTCAAATTTTATGAGTATAAGCTTCATAGATTATTTCGATGCCAAATCACCAACTTTCTACGACAAATTGGCAAAACCGTTAAAAGCTCCTCCATAGAGAGAGTTGAGCAACTTCGGACCATGAAAGTTGCTCGGTCTACAATTTTTATTGTTCTTGTATGTCAAATTTTATGAGTATAAGCTTCATAGATTATTTCGATCCCAAAACACCAACTTTCTATGAAAAATTTTCAAAACCTTTAAAAGCTCCTCAATAGAGAGAGTTGAGCAACTTCGTACCATCAAAGTTGCTCGGTGTACAATTTTTATTGTTCTTGTATGTCAAATTTTATGAGTATAAGCTTCATAGATTATTTCGATGCCAAAACAACAATTTTCTATTACAAACGGACGAAACCGTTAAAAGCTCCTCCATAGAGAGAGTTGAGCAACTTCGGACCATCAAAGTTTAGGGGTGTACAATTTTTATTGTTCTTATATGTCAAATTTTAGGAGTATAAGCTTCCTAGATTATTTCGATGCCAAAACACCAACTTTCTATGACAAATGGAGAAAACCATTAAAAGCTCCTCCATAGAGAGAGTTGAGCAACTCCGGACCAACAAAGTTGCTCGGTGTACAAATTTTTTTGTTCTTGTATGTGAAATTTTATGAGTATAAGCTTCATAGATTATTTCGATTCCAAAACACCAAATTTTTATTACAAATGGACGAAACCGTTAAAAGCTCCTCTATAGAGAGAGTTGAGCAATTTCGGACCATCAAAGTTGCTCAGTGTACAATTTTTATAGTTCTTATATGTCAAATTTTATGAGTATAAGCTTCATAGATTATTTCGATGCCAAAACACCAACTTTCTACGACAAATAGACAAAACCATTAAAAGCTCCTCCATAGAGAGAGTTGAGCAACTTCAGACCATCAAAGTTGCTCGGTGTACAATTTTTACTGTTCTTGTATGTCAAATTTTATGAGTATAAGCTTCATAGATTATTTCGATGCCAAAACAACAATTTTCTATAATAAATGGACGAAACCATTAAAAGCTCCTCCATAAAGAGAGTTGAGCAACTTCGGACCATCAAAGTTGCTCGGTGTACAATTTTTATTGTTCTTGTATGTGTATAAGCTTCATAGATTATTTCGATGCCAAAACACCAACTTTCTATGACAAATAGACAAAACCATTAAAAGCTCCTCCAAAGAGAGAGTTGAGCAACTTCGGACCATCAAAGTTGCTCGGTCTACAATTTTTATTGTTCTTGTATGTCAAATTTTATGAGTATAAGCTTCATAGATTATTTCAATGCCAAAACACCAACTTTTTATGGCAAATGGACGAAACCGTTAAAAGCTCGTCCATAGAGAGAGTTGAGTAACTTCGGACCATGAAAGTTGCTCGGTGTACAATTTTTATTGTTCTTGTATGAGTATAAGCTTCATAGATTATTTCGATGCGAAAACACCAACTTTCTATGACAAATAGACAAAACCATTAAAAGCTCCTCCAAAGAGAGAGTTGAGCAACTTCGGACCATCAAAGTTGCTCGGTGTACAATTTTTATTGTTCTTATATGTCAAATTTTATAAGTATATACTTCACAGATTATTTCGATGCCAAAACACCAACTTTCTGTGACAAATGGAGAAAACAGTTAAAAGCTCCTCCATAGAGAGAGTTGAGCAACTTCGGACCATCAAAGTTGCTCGGTGAACAATTTTTATTGTTCTTGTATGAGTATAAGCTTCATAGATTATTTCGATGCGAAAACACCAACTTTCTATGACAAATAGACAAAACCATTAAAAGCTCCTCCAAAGAGAGAGTTGAGCAACTTCGGACCATCAAAGTTGCTCGGTGTACAATTTTTATTGTTCTTGTATGAGTATAAGCTTCATAGATTATTTCGATGCGAAAACACCAACTTTCTATGACAAATAGACAAAACCATTAAAAGCTCCTCCAAAGAGAGAGTTGAGCAACTTCGGACCATCAAAGTTGCTCGGTGTACAATTTTTATTGTTCTTATATGTCAAATTTTATAAGTATATACTTCACAGATTATTTCGATGCCAAAACACCAACTTTCTGTGACAAATGGAGAAAACAGTTAAAAGCTCCTCCATAGAGAGAGTTGAGCAACTTCGGACCATCAAAGTTGCTCGGTGTACAATTTTTATTGTTCTTGTATGAGTATAAGCTTCATAGATTATTTCGATGCGAAAACACCAACTTTCTATGACAAATAGACAAAACCATTAAAAGCTCCTCCAAAGAGAGAGTTGAGCAACTTCGGACCATCAAAGTTGCTCGGTGTACAATTTTTATTGTTCTTATATGTCAAATTTTATAAGTATATACTTCACAGATTATTTCGATGCCAAAACACCAACTTTCTGTGACAAATGGAGAAAACAGTTAAAAGCTCCTCCATAGAGAGAGTTGAGCAACTTCGGACCATCAAAGTTGCTCGGTGAACAATTTTTATTGTTCTTGTATGTCAAATTTTATGAGTATTAGCTTCATAGATTATTTCGATGCCAAAACACCAACTTTCTATGACAAATAGACAAAACCGTTAAAAGCTCCTCCATAGAGAGAGTTGAGCAACTTCGGACCATCAAAGTTGCTCGGTGTACAATTTTTATTGTTCTTATATGTCAAATTTTATGAGAATAAGCTTCATAGATTATTTCGATGACAAAACACCAACTTTCTATGGCAAATGGACGAAACCGTTAAAAGCTCCTCCATAGAGAGAGTTGGGCAACTTCGGACCATGAAAGTTGCTCGGTGTACAATTTTTATTGTTCTTGTATGAGTATAAGCTTCATAGATTATTTCGATGCGAAAACACCAACTTTCTATGACAAATAGATAAAACCATTAAAAGCTCCTCCAAAGAGAGAGTTGAGCAACTTCGGACCATCAAAGTTGCTCGGTGTACAATTTTTATTGTTCTTATATGTCAAATTTTATAAGTATATAGTTCACAGATTATTTCGATGCCAAAACACCAACTTTCTGTGACAAATGGAGAAAACAGTTAAAAGCTCCTCCATAGAGAGAGTTGAGCAACTTCGGACCATCAAAGTTGCTCGGTGAACAATTTTTATTGTTCTTGTATGTCAAATTTTATGAGTATTAGCTTCATAGATTATTTCGATGCCAAAACACCAACTTTCTATGACAAATAGACAAAACCGTTAAAAGCTCCTCCATAGAGAGAGTTGAGCAACTTCGGACCATCAAAGTTGCTCGGTCTACAATTTTTATTGTTCTTGTATGTCAAATTTTATGAGTATAAGCTTCATAGATTATTTCGATGCCAAAACACTAACTTTCTATTACAAATGGACGAAACCGTTAAAAGCTCCTCCATAGAGTGAGTTAAGCAACTTCGGACCATCAAAGTTGATCGGTGTACAATTTTTTTTGTTCTTATATGTCAAATTTTAGGATTATAAGCTTCCTAGATTATTTCGATGCCAAAACAACAACTTTCTGTGACAAATGGAGAAAACCGTTAAAAGCTCTTCCATAGGGAGAGTTGAGCAACTTCGGACTATCAATGTTGCTCTTGATTGACTTTTTATTGTTCTTATATGTCAAATTTTACGAGTATAAGCTTCCTAGATTATTTAGATGCCAAAACACCAACTTTCTATGGCAAATGGGCAAAACCGTTAAAAGCTTCTCTTTAGAGAGAGTTCAGGAAATTCGGACCATAAAAGTGGCTCGGTGTACAATTTTTGTTGTTCTTATATGTCAAATTTTATTAGTATAAGCTTCATAGATTATTTCGATGCCAAAACACTAACTTTCTATGGCAAATGGACGAAACCGTTAAAAGCTCCTCCACAGAGAGAGTTGAGCATTTTTGGACCATCAAAGTTTCTCGGTATACAATTTTTATTGTTCTTATATGTCAAATTTTATGAGTTTAAGCTTCATAGATTATTTCGATGCCAAAACACCAACTTTCTATGACAAATGGACAAAATTGTTAAACGCTCCTCCATAGAGAGAGTTGAGCAACTTCGGACCATCAAAGTTGCTCGGTGTACAATTTTTATTGTTCTTATATGTCAAATTTTAGGAGTATAAGCCTCATAGATTATTTCGATTCCAAAACAACAACTTTCTATCACAAATGGAGAAAATCGTTAAAAGCTCCTCCATAGAGAGAGTTGAGCAATTTCGGACTATCAAAGTTGCTCTGGATAGACTTTTTATTGTTTTTATATGTCAAATTTTACGAGTATAAGCTTCCTAGATTATTTCGATGCCAAAACACCAACTTTCTATGGCAAATGGGCAAAACCGTTAAAACCTTCTCTTTAGAGAGAGTTCAGGAAATTCGGACCATAAAAGTGGCTCGATGTACAATTGTTATTGTTCTTCAATGTCAAATTTTATTAGTATAAGCTTCCTAGATTATTTCGATGCCAAAACACCAACTTTCTATGACAAATGGAGAAAACCGTTAAAACTCCTCCATAGAGAGAGTTGAGCAACTTCGGACCATCAAAGTTGCTCGGTCTACAATTTTTATTGTTCTTGTATGTCAAATTTTATGAGTATAAGCTTCATAGATTATTTCGATGCCAAATCACCAACTTTCTACGACAAATAGGCAAAACCGTTAAAAGCTCCTCCATAGAGAGAGTTGAGCAACTTCGGACCATCAAAGTTGCTCGGTCTACAATTTTTATTGTTCTTGTATGTCATATTTTATGAGTATAAGCTTCATAGATTATTTCGATCCCAAAACACCAACTTTCTGTGAAAATTTTTCAAAACCTTTAAAAGCTCCTCAATAGAGAGAGTTGAGCAACTTCGTACCATCAAAGTTGCTCGGTGTACAATTTTTATTGTTCTTGTATGTCAAATTTTATGAGTATAAGCTTCATAGATTATTTCGATGCCAAAACAACAATTTTCTATTACAAACGGACGAAACCGTTAAAAGCTCCTCCATAGAGAGAGTTGAGCAACTTCGGACCATCAAAGTTTAGGGGTGTACAATTTTTATTGTTCTTATATGTCAAATTTTAGGAGTATAAGCTTCCTAGATTATTTCGATGCCAAAACATCAACTTTCTATGACAAATGGAGAAAACCATTAAAAGCTCCTCCATAGAGAGAGTTGAGCAACTCCGGACCAACAAAGTTGCTCGGTGTACAAATTTTTTTGTTCTTGTATGTGAAATTTTATGAGTATAAGCTTCATAGATTATTTCGATTCCAAAACACCAAATTTTTATTACAAATGGACGAAACCGTTAAAAGTTCCTCTATAGAGAGAGTTGAGCAATTTCGGACCATCAAAGTTGCTCAGTGTACAATTTTTATAGTTCTTATATGTCAAATTTTATGAGTATAAGCTTCATAGATTATTTCGATGCCAAAACACCAACTTTCTACGACAAATAGACAAAACCATTAAAAGCTCCTCCATAGAGAGAGTTGAGCAACTTCAGACCATCAAAGTTGCTCGGTGTACAATTTTTACTGTTCTTGTATGTCAAATTTTATGAGTCTAAGCTTCATAGATTATTTCGATGCCAAAACAACAATTTTCTATAATAAATGGACGAAACCATTAAAAGCTCCTCCATAAAGAGAGTTGAGCAACTTCGGACCATCAAAGTTGCTCGGTGTACAATTTTTATTGTTCTTGTATGTGTATAAGCTTCATAGATTATTTCGATGCCAAAACACCAACTTTCTATGACAAATAGACAAAACCATTAAAAGCTCCTCCAAAGAGAGAGTTGAGCAACTTCGGACCATCAAAGTTGCTCGGTCTACAATTTTTATTGTTCTTGTATGTCAAATTTTATGAGTATAAGCTTCATAGATTATTTCAATGCCAAAACACCAACTTTTTATGGCAAATGGACGAAACCGTTAAAAGCTCGTCCATAGAGAGAGTTGAGTAACTTCGGACCATGAAAGTTGCTCGGTGTACAATTTTTATTGTTCTTGTATGAGTATAAGCTTCATAGATTATTTCGATGCGAAAACACCAACTTTCTATGACAAATAGACAAAACCATTAAAAGCTCCTCCAAAGAGAGAGTTGAGCAACTTCGGACCATCAAAGTTGCTCGGTGTACAATTTTTATTGTTCTTATATGTCAAATTTTATAAGTATATGCTTCACAGATTATTTCGATGCCAAAACACCAACTTTCTGTGACAAATGGAGAAAACAGTTAAAAGCTCCTCCATAGAGAGAGTTGAGCAACTTCGGACCATCAAAGTTGCTCGGTGAACAATTTTTATTGTTCTTGTATGTCAAATTTTTTGAGTATTAGCTTCATAGATTATTTCGATGCCAAAACACCAACTTTCTATGACAAATAGACAAAACCGTTAAAAGCTCCTCCATAGAGAGAGTTGAGCAACTTCGGACCATCAAAGTTGCTCGGTGTACAATTTTTATTGTTCTTATATGTCAAATTTTATGAGAATAAGCTTCATAGATTATTTCGATGCCAAAACACCAATTTTCTATGACAAATAGACAAAACCGTTAAAAGCTCCTCCATAGAGAGAGTTGAGCAACTTCGGACCATCAAAGTTGCTCGGTCTACAATTTTTATTGTTCTTGTATGTCAAATTTTATGAGTATAAGCTTCATAGATTATTTCGATGCCAAAACACTAACTTTCTATTACAAATGGACGAAACCGTTAAAAGCTCCTCCATAGAGAGAGTTGAGCATTTTTGGACCATCAAAGTTTTTCGGTATACAATTTTTATTGTTCTTATATGTCAAATTTTATGAGTATAAGCTTCATAGATTATTTCGATGCCAAAACACCAACTTTCTACGACAAATAGACAAAACCATTAAAAGCTCCTCCATAGAGAGAGTTGAGCAACTTCAGACCATCAAAGTTGCTCGGTGTACAATTTTTACTGTTCTTGTATGTCAAATTTTATGAGTATAAGCTTCATAGATTATTTCGATGCCAAAACAACAATTTTCTATAATAAATGGACGAAACCATTAAAAGCTCCTCCATAAAGAGAGTTGAGCAACTTCGGACCATCAAAGTTGCTCGGTGTACAATTTTTATTGTTCTTGTATGTGTATAAGCTTCATAGATTATTTCGATGCCAAAACACCAATTTTCTATGACAAATAGACAAAACCGTTAAAAGCTCCTCCAAAGAGAGAGTTGAGCAACTTCGGACCATCAAAGTTGCTCGGTCTACAATTTTTATTGTTCTTGTATGTCAAATTTTATGAGTATAAGCTTCATAGATTATTTCAATGCCAAAACACCAACTTTTTATGGCAAATGGACGAAACCGTTAAAAGCTCGTCCATAGAGAGAGTTGAGTAACTTCGGACCATGAAAGTTGCTCGGTGTACAATTTTTATTGTTCTTGTATGAGTATAAGCTTCATAGATTATTTCGATGCGAAAACACCAACTTTCTATGACAAATAGACAAAACCATTAAAAGCTCCTCCAAAGAGAGAGTTGAGCAACTTCGGACCATCAAAGTTGCTCGGTGTACAATTTTTATTGTTCTTATATGTCAAATTTTATAAGTATATACTTCACAGATTATTTCGATGCCAAAACACCAACTTTCTGTGACAAATGGAGAAAACAGTTAAAAGCTCCTCCATAGAGAGAGTTGAGCAACTTCGGACCATCAAAGTTGCTCGGTGAACAATTTTTATTGTTCTTGTATGTCAAATTTTATGAGTATTAGCTTCATAGATTATTTCGATGCCAAAACACCAACTTTCTATGACAAATAGACAAAACCGTTAAAAGCTCCTCCATAGAGAGAGTTGAGCAACTTCGGACCATCAAAGTTGCTCGGTGTACAATTTTTATTGTTCTTATATGTCAAATTTTATGAGAATAAGCTTCATAGATTATTTCGATGACAAAACACCAACTTTCTATGGCAAATGGACGAAACCGTTAAAAGCTCCTCCATAGAGAGAGTTGGGCAACTTCGGACCATGAAAGTTGCTCGGTGTACAATTTTTATTGTTCTTGTATGAGTATAAGCTTCATAGATTATTTCGATGCGAAAACACCAACTTTCTATGACAAATAGATAAAACCATTAAAAGCTCCTCCAAAGAGAGAGTTGAGCAACTTCGGACCATCAAAGTTGCTCGGTGTACAATTTTTATTGTTCTTATATGTCAAATTTTATAAGTATATAGTTCACAGATTATTTCGATGCCAAAACACCAACTTTCTGTGACAAATGGAGAAAACAGTTAAAAGCTCCTCCATAGAGAGAGTTGAGCAACTTCGGACCATCAAAGTTGCTCGGTGAACAATTTTTATTGTTCTTGTATGTCAAATTTTATGAGTATTAGCTTCATAGATTATTTCGATGCCAAAACACCAACTTTCTATGACAAATAGACAAAACCGTTAAAAGCTCCTCCATAGAGAGAGTTGAGCAACTTCGGACCATCAAAGTTGCTCGGTCTACAATTTTTATTGTTCTTGTATGTCAAATTTTATGAGTATAAGCTTCATAGATTATTTCGATGCCAAAACACTAACTTTCTATTACAAATGGACGAAACCGTTAAAAGCTCCTCCATAGAGTGAGTTAAGCAACTTCGGACCATCAAAGTTGATCGGTGTACAATTTTTTTTGTTCTTATATGTCAAATTTTAGGATTATAAGCTTCCTAGATTATTTCGATGCCAAAACAACAACTTTCTGTGACAAATGGAGAAAACCGTTAAAAGCTCTTCCATAGGGAGAGTTGAGCAACTTCGGACTATCAATGTTGCTCTTGATTGACTTTTTATTGTTCTTATATGTCAAATTTTACGAGTATAAGCTTCCTAGATTATTTAGATGCCAAAACACCAACTTTCTATGGCAAATGGGCAAAACCGTTAAAAGCTTCTCTTTAGAGAGAGTTCAGGAAATTCGGACCATAAAAGTGGCTCGGTGTACAATTTTTGTTGTTCTTATATGTCAAATTTTATTAGTATAAGCTTCATAGATTATTTCGATGCCAAAACACTAACTTTCTATGGCAAATGGACGAAACCGTTAAAAGCTCCTCCACAGAGAGAGTTGAGCATTTTTGGACCATCAAAGTTTCTCGGTATACAATTTTTATTGTTCTTATATGTCAAATTTTATGAGTTTAAGCTTCATAGATTATTTCGATGCCAAAACACCAACTTTCTATGACAAATGGACAAAATTGTTAAACGCTCCTCCATAGAGAGAGTTGAGCAACTTCGGACCATCAAAGTTGCTCGGTGTACAATTTTTATTGTTCTTATATGTCAAATTTTAGGAGTATAAGCCTCATAGATTATTTCGATTCCAAAACAACAACTTTCTATCACAAATGGAGAAAATCGTTAAAAGCTCCTCCATAGAGAGAGTTGAGCAATTTCGGACTATCAAAGTTGCTCTGGATAGACTTTTTATTGTTTTTATATGTCAAATTTTACGAGTATAAGCTTCCTAGATTATTTCGATGCCAAAACACCAACTTTCTATGGCAAATGGGCAAAACCGTTAAAACCTTCTCTTTAGAGAGAGTTCAGGAAATTCGGACCATAAAAGTGGCTCGATGTACAATTGTTATTGTTCTTCAATGTCAAATTTTATTAGTATAAGCTTCCTAGATTATTTCGATGCCAAAACACCAACTTTCTATGACAAATGGAGAAAACCGTTAAAACTCCTCCATAGAGAGAGTTGAGCAACTTCGGACCATCAAAGTTGCTCGGTCTACAATTTTTATTGTTCTTGTATGTCAAATTTTATGAGTATAAGCTTCATAGATTATTTCGATGCCAAATCACCAACTTTCTACGACAAATAGGCAAAACCGTTAAAAGCTCCTCCATAGAGAGAGTTGAGCAACTTCGGACCATCAAAGTTGCTCGGTCTACAATTTTTATTGTTCTTGTATGTCATATTTTATGAGTATAAGCTTCATAGATTATTTCGATCCCAAAACACCAACTTTCTGTGAAAATTTTTCAAAACCTTTAAAAGCTCCTCAATAGAGAGAGTTGAGCAACTTCGTACCATCAAAGTTGCTCGGTGTACAATTTTTATTGTTCTTGTATGTCAAATTTTATGAGTATAAGCTTCATAGATTATTTCGATGCCAAAACAACAATTTTCTATTACAAACGGACGAAACCGTTAAAAGCTCCTCCATAGAGAGAGTTGAGCAACTTCGGACCATCAAAGTTTAGGGGTGTACAATTTTTATTGTTCTTATATGTCAAATTTTAGGAGTATAAGCTTCCTAGATTATTTCGATGCCAAAACACCAACTTTCTATGACAAATGGAGAAAACCATTAAAAGCTCCTCCATAGAGAGAGTTGAGCAACTCCGGACCAACAAAGTTGCTCGGTGTACAAATTTTTTTGTTCTTGTATGTGAAATTTTATGAGTATAAGCTTCATAGATTATTTCGATTCCAAAACACCAAATTTTTATTACAAATGGACGAAACCGTTAAAAGTTCCTCTATAGAGAGAGTTGAGCAATTTCGGACCATCAAAGTTGCTCAGTGTACAATTTTTATAGTTCTTATATGTCAAATTTTATGAGTATAAGCTTCATAGATTATTTCGATGCCAAAACACCAACTTTCTACGACAAATAGACAAAACCATTAAAAGCTCCTCCATAGAGAGAGTTGAGCAACTTCAGACCATCAAAGTTGCTCGGTGTACAATTTTTACTGTTCTTGTATGTCAAATTTTATGAGTCTAAGCTTCATAGATTATTTCGATGCCAAAACAACAATTTTCTATAATAAATGGACGAAACCATTAAAAGCTCCTCCATAAAGAGAGTTGAGCAACTTCGGACCATCAAAGTTGCTCGGTGTACAATTTTTATTGTTCTTGTATGTGTATAAGCTTCATAGATTATTTCGATGCCAAAACACCAACTTTCTATGACAAATAGACAAAACCATTAAAAGCTCCTCCAAAGAGAGAGTTGAGCAACTTCGGACCATCAAAGTTGCTCGGTCTACAATTTTTATTGTTCTTGTATGTCAAATTTTATGAGTATAAGCTTCATAGATTATTTCAATGCCAAAACACCAACTTTTTATGGCAAATGGACGAAACCGTTAAAAGCTCGTCCATAGAGAGAGTTGAGTAACTTCGGACCATGAAAGTTGCTCGGTGTACAATTTTTATTGTTCTTGTATGAGTATAAGCTTCATAGATTATTTCGATGCGAAAACACCAACTTTCTATGACAAATAGACAAAACCATTAAAAGCTCCTCCAAAGAGAGAGTTGAGCAACTTCGGACCATCAAAGTTGCTCGGTGTACAATTTTTATTGTTCTTATATGTCAAATTTTATAAGTATATGCTTCACAGATTATTTCGATGCCAAAACACCAACTTTCTGTGACAAATGGAGAAAACAGTTAAAAGCTCCTCCATAGAGAGAGTTGAGCAACTTCGGACCATCAAAGTTGCTCGGTGAACAATTTTTATTGTTCTTGTATGTCAAATTTTATGAGTATTAGCTTCATAGATTATTTCGATGCCAAAACACCAACTTTCTATGACAAATAGACAAAACCGTTAAAAGCTCCTCCATAGAGAGAGTTGAGCAACTTCGGACCATCAAAGTTGCTCGGTGTACAATTTTTATTGTTCTTATATGTCAAATTTTATGAGAATAAGCTTCATAGATTATTTCGATGCCAAAACACCAATTTTCTATGACAAATAGACAAAACCGTTAAAAGCTCCTCCATAGAGAGAGTTGAGCAACTTCGGACCATCAAAGTTGCTCGGTCTACAATTTTTATTGTTCTTGTATGTCAAATTTTATGAGTATAAGCTTCATAGATTATTTCGATGCCAAAACACTAACTTTCTATTACAAATGGACGAAACCGTTAAAAGCTCCTCCATAGAGAGAGTTGAGCATTTTTGGACCATCAAAGTTTTTCGGTATACAATTTTTATTGTTCTTATATGTCAAATTTTATGAGTTTAAGCTTCATAGATTATTTCGATGCCAAAACACCAACTTTCTATGACAAATGGACAAAATTGTTAAACGCTCCTCCATAGAGAGAGTTGAGCAGCTTCGGACCATCAAAGTTGTTCGGTGTACAATTTTTTTTGTTCTTATATGTCAAATTTTAGGATTATAAGCTTCCTAGATTATTTCGATGCCAAAACACCAACTTTCTGTGACAAATGGAGAAAACCGTTAAAAGCTCTTCCATAGGGAGAGTTGAGCAACTTCGGACTATCAATGTTGCTCTTGATTGACTTTTTATTGTTCTTATATGTCAAATTTTACGAGTATAAGCTTCCTAGATTATTTAGATGCCAAAACACCAACTTTCTATGGCAAATGGGCAAAACCGTTAAAAGCTTCTCTTTAGAGAGAGTTCAGGAAATTCGGACCATAAAAGTGGCTCGGTGTACAATTTTTATTGTTCTTATATGTCAAATTTTATTAGTATAAGCTTCATAGATTATTTCGATGCCAAAACACTAACTTTCTATGGCAAATGGACGAAACCGTTAAAAGCTCCTCCATAGAGAGAGTTGAGCATTTTTGGACCATCAAAGTTTTTCGGTATACAATTTTTATTGTTCTTATATGTCAAATTTTATGAGTTTAAGCTTCATAGATTATTTCGATGCCAAAACACCAACTTTCTATGACAAATGGACAAAATTGTTAAACGCTCCTCCATAGAGAGAGTTGAGCAGCTTCGGACCATCAAAGTTGATCGGTGTACAATTTTTTTTGTTCTTATATGTCAAATTTTAGGATTATAAGCTTCCTAGATTATTTCGATGCCAAAACACCAACTTTCTGTGACAAATGGAGAAAACCGTTAAAAGATCTTCCATAGGGAGAGTTGAGCAACTTCGGACTATCAATGTTGCTCTTGATTGACTTTTTATTGTTCTTATATGTCAAATTTTACGAGTATAAGCTTCCTAGATTATTTAGATGCCAAAACACCAACTTTCTATGGCAAATGGGCAAAACCGTTAAAAGCTTCTCTTTAGAGAGAGTTCAGGAAATTCGGACCATAAAAGTGGCTCGGTGTACAATTTTTATTGTTCTTATATGTCAAATTTTATTAGTATAAGCTTCATAGATTATTTCGATGCCAAAACACTAACTTTCTATTACAAATGGACGAAACCGTTAAAAGCTCCTCCATAGAGAGAGTTGAGCATTTTTGGACCATAAAGTTTTTCGGTATACAATTTTTATTGTTCTTATATGTCAAATTTTATGAGTTTAAGCTTCATAGATTATTTCGATGCCAAAACACCAACTTTCTATGACAAATGGACAAAATTGTTAAACGCTCCTCCATAGAGAGAGTTGAGCAGCTTCGGACCATCAAAGTTGATCGGTGTACAATTTTTTTTGTTCTTATATGTCAAATTTTAGGATTATAAGCTTCCTAGATTATTTCGATGCCAAAACACCAACTTTCTGTGACAAATGGAGAAAACCGTTAAAAGCTCTTCCATAGGGAGAGTTGAGCAACTTCGGACTATCAATGTTGCTCTTGATTGACTTTTTATTGTTCTTATATGTCAAATTTTACGAGTATAAGCTTCCTAGATTATTTAGATGCCAAAACACCAACTTTCTATGGCAAATGGGCAAAACCGTTAAAAGCTTCTCTTTAGAGAGAGTTCAGGAAATTCGGACCATAAAAGTGGCTCGGTGTACAATTTTTATTGTTCTTATATGTCAAATTTTATTAGTATAAGCTTCATAGATTATTTCGATGCCAAAACACTAACTTTCTATGGCAAATGGACGAAACCGTTAAAAGCTCCTCCATAGAGAGAGTTGAGCATTTTTGGACCATCAAAGTTTTTCGGTATACAATTTTTATTGTTCTTATATGTCAAATTTTATGAGTTTAAGCTTCATAGATTATTTCGATGCCAAAACACCAACTTTCTATGACAAATGGACAAAATTGTTAAACGCTCCTCCATAGAGAGAGTTGAGCAACTTCGGTCCATCAAAGTTGCTCGGTGTACAATTTTTATTGTTCTTTTATGTCAAATGTTAGGAGTATAAGCCTCATAGATTATTTCGATGCCAAAACAACAACTTTCTATCACAAATGGAGAAAATCGTTAAAAGCCCCTCCATAGAGAGAGTTGAGCAATTTCGGACTATCAAAGTTGCTCTGGACAGACTTTTTATTGTTCTTATATGTCAAATTTTACGAGTATAAGCTTCATAGATTATTTCGATACCAAAACACCAACTTTCTATGACAAATGGACGAAACCGTTAAATGCTTCTCCATAGAGAGGGTTGAGTAACTTCGGACCATCAAAGTGGCTCGGTGTACAATTTTTATTGTTCTTCAATGTCAAATTTTATTAGTATAAGCTTCCGAGATTATTTCGATGCCAAAACACCAACTTTCTATGACAAATGGAGAAAACCGTTAAAAGCTCCTCCATAGAGAGAGTTGAGCAACTTCGGACCATCAAAGTTACTCGGTGTACAATTTTTATTGTTCTTGTATGTCAAATTTTATGAGTATAAGCTTCATAGATTATTTCGATGCCAAAACACCAACTTTCTATGACAAATAGACAAAACCGTTAAAAGCTCCTCCATAGAGAGAGTTGAGCAACTTCGGACCATCAAAGTTGCTTGGTGTACAATTTTTATTGTTCTTGTATGTCAAATTTTATGAGTATAAGCTTCATAGATTATTTCGATGCCAAAACACCAACTTTCTATGACAAATAGACAAAACCGTTAAAAGCTCCTCCATAGAGAGAGTTGAGCAACTTCGGACCATCAAAGTTGCTCGGTGTACAATTTTTATTGTTCTTATATGTCAAATTTTATGAGTATAAGCTTCATAGATTATTTCGATGCCAAAACACCAACTTTCTATGACAAATAGACAAAACCGTTAAAAGCTCCTCCATAGAGAGAGTTGAGCAACTTCGGACCATCAAAGTTGCTCGGTCTACAATTTTTATTGTTCTTGTATGTCAAATTTTATGAGTATAAGCTTCATAGATTATTTCAATGCCAAAACACCAACTTTCTATTACAAATGGACGAAACCGTTAAAAGCTCCTCCATAGAAAGAGTTGAGCAACTTCGGACCATCAAAGTTGATCGGTGTACAATTTCTTTTGTTCTTATATGTCAAATTTTAGGAGTATAAACTTCCTAGATTATTTCGATGCCAAACCACCAACTTTCTGTGACAAACGGAGAAAACCGTTAAAAGCTCCTCCATAGAGAGAGTTGAGCACCTTCGGACCATCAAAGTTGATCGGTGTACAGTTTTTTTTGTTCTTATATGTCAAATTTTTGGAGTACAAGCTTTCTAGATTATTTCGATGCAAAAACACCAACTTTCTGTGACAAATGGAGAAAACCGTTAAAAGCTCCTCCATAGAGAGAGTTGAGCAACTTCGGACTATCAATGTTGCTCTTGATTGACTTTTTATTGTTCTTATATGTCAAATTTTAGGAGTATAAGCTTCCTAGACTATTTCGATGCCAAAACACCAACTTTCTGTGACAAATGGAGAAAACCGTTAAAAGCTCCTCCATAGAGAGAGTTGAGCAACTTCGTACTATCAATGTTGCTCTTGATTGACTTTTTATTGTTCTTATATGTCAAATTTTACGAGTATAAGCTTCCTAGACTATTTCGATGCCAAAACACCAACTTTCTGTGACAAATGGAGAAAACCGTTAAAAGCTCCTCCATAAAGAGAGTTGAGCAACTTCGGACTATCAATGTTGCTCTTGATTGACTTTTTATTGTTCTTATATGTCAAATTTTACGAGTATAAGCTTCCTAGATTATTTCGATGCCAAAACACCAACTTTCTATGGCAAATGGACAAAACTGTTAAAAGCTTCTCCTTAGAGAGAGTTCAGCAAATTCGGACCATAAAAGTGGCTCGGTGTACAATTTTTATTGTTCTTATATGTCAAATTTTATTAGTATAAGCTTCATAGATTATTTCGATGCCGAAACACTAACTTTCTATGGCAAATGGACGAAACCGTTAAAAGCTCCTCCATAGAGAGAATTGAGCATTTTTGGACCATCAAAGTTTCTCGGTATACAATATTTATTGTTCTTATATGTCAAATTTTATGAGTTTAAGCTTCATAGATTATTTCGATGCCAAAACACCAACTTTCTATGACAAATGGACAAAATCGTTAAACGCTCCTCCATAGAGAGAGTTGAGCAACTTCGGACCATCAAAGTTGCTCGGTGTACAATTTTTATTGTTCTTATATGTCAAATTTTAGGAGTATAAGTCTCATAGATTATTTCGATGCCAAAACAACAACTTTCTATCACAAATGGAGAAAATCGTTAAAAGCTCCTCCATAGAGAGAGTTCAGCAATTTCGGACTATCAAAGTGGCTCGGTGTTAAAAGCTTCTCCATAGAGAGGGTTGAATAACTTCGGACCATCAAAGTGGCTCGGTGTACAATTTTTATTGTTCTTCAATGTCAAATTTTATTAGTATAAGCTTCCTAGATTATTTCGATGCCAAAACACCAACTTCCTATGACAAATGGAGAAAACCGTTAAAAGCTCCTCCATAGAGAGAGTTGAGCAACTTTGGACCATCAAAGTGGCTCGGTGTACAATTTTTATTGTTCTTATATGTCAAATTTTATGAGAATAAGCTTCATAGATTATTTCGATGCCAAAACACACACTTTCTACGACAAATGAACAAAACCGTTAAAAGCTCCTCCACAGAGAGAGTTGAGCAACTTCGGACCATCAAAGTTGCTCGGTCTACAATTGTTATTGTTCTTATATGTAAAATTTTATGACTATAAGCTTCATAGATTATTTCGATGCCAAAACAACAACTTTCTATGACAAATAGACAAAATCGTTAAAAGCTCCTCCATAGAGAGAGTTGAGAAACTTCGGACGATAAAAGTTGCTCTGGATTGACTTTTTATTGTTCTTATATGTCAAATTTTACGAGAATAAGCTTCCTAGATTATTTCGATAATGAAACACCAACTTTCTATGACAGATGGACGAAACTGTTAAAAGCTTCTCCATAGAGAGGGTTGAGTAACTTCGGACCATCAAAGTGGCCTGGTGTACAATTTTTATTGTTCTTCAATGTCAAATTTTATTAGTATAAGCTTCCTAGATTATTTCGATGCCAAAACACCAACTTTCTATGACAAATGGGGGAAACCATTAAAAGCTCCTCCATAAGGAGAGTTGAGCAACCTCGGACCATCATAGTTGCTCGGTGTATGATTTTTTTGTTATTGTATGTCAAATTTATTGAGTATAAGCTTCATAGATTATTTCGATTCCAAAACACCAACTTCCTTATTACAAATGGACGAAACCGTTAAAAGCTCCTCTATAGAGAGAGTTGAGCAATTTCGGACCATCAAAGTTGCTCGGTGTACAATTTTTATTGTTCTTATATGTCAAATTTTATGAGTATAAGCTTCATAGATTATTTTGATGCCAAAACACCAACTTTCTACGACAAATAGACAAAACCGTTAAAAGCTCCTCCATAGAGAGAGTTGAGCAACTTCAGACCATCAAAGTTGCTCGGTGTTCAATTTTTATTGTTCTTGTATGTCAACTTTTATGAGTATAAGCTTCATAGATTATTTCGATGCCAAAACACCAACTTTCTATAATAAATGGACGAAACCGTTAAAAGCTCCTCCATAAAGAGAGTTGAGTAACTTCGGACCATCAAAGTTGCTCGGTGTACAATTTTTATTGTTCTTGTATGAAAAATTTTATGAGTATAAGCTTCATAGATTATTTCGATTCCAAAACACTAACTTTCTATAATAAATGGACAAAACCGTTAAAAGCTCCTACATAGAGAGAGTTGAGCAACTTCGGATCATCAAAGTTGCTCTGTGTACAATTTTTATTGTTCTTGTATGTAAAATTTTATGAGTATAAGCTTCACAGATTATTTCGATGCCAAAACACCAACTTTCTATTACAAATGGACGAAACCGTTAAAAGCTCTTCCATATAGAGATTTGAGCAACTTCGGACCATCAAAGTTGCTCGGTGTACAATTTTTATTGTTCTTATATGTCAAATTTTATGAATATAAGCTTCATAGATTATTTCGATTCCAAAACACCAACTTTCTATGACAAATTTTCAAAACCTTTAAAAGCTCCTCCATAGAGAGAGTTGAGGAACTTCGGACCATCAAAGTTGCTCGATGTACAATTTTTATTGTTCTTGAATGTCAAATTTTATGAGTATAAGCTTCATAGATTATTTCGATGCCAAAACAACAACTTTCTATTACAAATGAACGAAACTGTTAACAGCTCCTCCATAGAAAGAATTGAGCAACTTCGGACCATCAAAGTTGCTCGGTGTACAATTTTTATTGTTCTTATTTGTCAAATTTTATGAGTATAAGCTTCATAGATTATTTCGATGCCAAAACACCAACTTTCTATGACAAATAGACAAAACTGTTAAAAGCTCCTCCATAGAGAGAGTTGAGCAACTTTGGACCATCACAGTTGCTCGGTCTACAATTTTTATTGTTCTTGTATGTCAAATTTTATGAGTATAAGCTTCATAGATTATTTCGATGCCAAAACACCAACTTTCTATGACAAATAGACAAAACCGTTAAAAGCTACTCCATAGAGAGAGTTGAGCAACTTCGGACCATCAAAGTTGCTCGGTGTACAATTTTTATTGTTCTTGTATGTCAAATTTTATGAGTATAAGCTTCATAGATTACTTCGATGACAAAACACCAACTTTCTATGACAAATAGACAAAACCGCTAAAAGCTCCTCTGATGAGGATAATTTTCCCCTACAATGACAACCCGACACGTGTATATAATTGTCACCAGCTTCATGCTCGGTACCGAGAAGAAGGATGGACATTCCTCGGTACCCATCCTCAGAGTGGTAAAAAGCTGTCATGAACTACCCAAACAGGAACTACCTTCACTATAAAAAGGGGCAAACCCTCAGGTAAAAGAGAGGATTTTTTGACTAATTACAAGAGCACCGAGCAGTGCACTTCACAGAGTTCCTTTGTGCTCGCATCTGACTTGAGCGTCGGAGCGCCAACGCCAGAGAACACTCTCTGGCGGGCCTCTAGCTTACGTTTGCTCTTTGTCACAGGATCATTCTATTATCGGAAAGAAGCTAATCCAAGGAAGGACATCAACAGACGAGAAAGCTCTTGTTCAAACCTATCCTGATACGTCTTGGACCGATTTGGGACGTCATCAGATTGGCGCCGTCTGTGGGAAACCATAACAAAAATTATGGTTCGGGCTAGAGGTTTTAGAGGAGAAGAGCAACAGGCTGAGGCAGCAAACGAAAATGCCGAGCAGCAGCCTCAACCATTGATGCAAGATCAGATCGCTGAACTATTGCAACAGATGAATGTTCTCGCGCAACGCCTGGATACGATCCAAGGACAAGTGCAAGGTCACCAACCAATCCAAAATGAGAGCATTTCTCATGAGACGAGAAATGACCACTCTCACACTGATGAGTCAAGAAATCCCGACGTTCCAGGAACCTCGATAACTATTGCTCGAAGAACTCAGCCCACTCATACTTACGAGGGGGATAGCAAGTTCATCGAGGGGGTAGTGGATCGCAAAATAGCTGCTTTGCAAGGTCGTCCCTTCTTGGATACAATGGACTGGGATAGGAACTTGACTCCATTGTCGACCGAGGTGCAACAAGCTCGGGTACCGACAAGCTTTAAGGTTACCAGTGTGGAAAAGTATAATGGAACAGGGGATCCCCTAGACCATGTTATCGGCTTTCAAACCATGATGGAGTTCCAGCGGGCCTCTCAGGAAGCTTGCTGCAAAATCTTCCCAGTCTCGCTTGTCGGAGTTGCAAGGCGTTGGTTCAGAGCTCTGCCGCAAGGCAGCATTCACAGTTTTGACGACCTAACAAACAGGTTCGTTGCTCATTTTGCAAGCTCAAGACCGGTGAAGAAGACCAATGCCACACTGGTTACCATTAGACAGAAACCGCAGGAGAGTTTGAGGGAATTTGTAACTCGGTTCAACAGCGATTGCTTAGAGATACCGGATCTTCAGCCGATCATAGCCATTACAGCCTTCACGACTGGGGTGCGACATGTGACGCTAAAGCATTCATTGTCGAAAAAGAATCCGAAAAGTATCCCCGAACTGCTCTCAAGAGTTGAAAAATACATTACTGCTGACGAAATGATGGCTGAACCACATGTAGAGGAGCAATCCTTAGACAGATCTCCCCCGAGGAGAAGGTCAGATGGTGGTCGACGAACAGAGAGGAAAAATAGTGGATTCAGTAGATCATTCACCAGAAGAGATGACCGAGCCAAACTTGAGAGATATGATTCCTACACTCCACTCAATTCTTCTTTGAAAAGAGTATTGAATGAGATACAGGATCGTGACATCGTCAGGTGGCCGGCAAAGAAGAAGCCAAGTCCAGGTAGGATGGAGAGCGACAAGTATTGTAAATTCCACCGGGGCCCTGGTCAGGACACTGATGAATGTCGCCACCTGAAAGACGAGGTAGAAAACTTAATCCGGAGAGGATACCTTAAGCGTTTTACTAGCTCGGTGGGAGACAAACGAGAAAGAGAAGGAAGAAAAGAAAATCCAAGAGGCCTAAGAGAGAATGAAGACAGGCGACATAGGAGGCGGCGAGAGGAATCCCCTCGTCATCGAAATCGTGGAACGGCTGGTACCATTGGTATGATAGTCGGTGGCCTAGCTTCGGGAGGAGAAAGTTCATCTGGGAGGAGAGCATATGCTCGGACTGTGCATCAGATCCACGAGAATTCAAAGAGAACGAGAACGGGGGAGGAGAAGATAACATTCTCGGAGAAAGACGGGGATGGTCTGCACCAGCCCCATGACGATGCGTTGGTCATTGATGTTATCATCGCCAACTACACGGTCAAGAAGGTCTTGATTGATAACGGGAGCGCAGCGGATGTTCTTTTCTATCATGCCTTCAAACAGATGAACCTTCCGAGAGAGAGCTTGAAGAAGTTTTCTTCACCCCTATAGGGTTTCACGGGAGAACAAGTTGTCCCTGTCGGGATAATAAGTCTACCCATAACCTTGGGTGATTACCCGAGATCAAAATTATTTATGGTGGAACTTCTGGTCGTCGATGTGAAGACCCCATACAACGCGTTGATTGGCAGACCACTACTTCATAAGGCCCGAGCAGTTATCTCAACTTATTACCTGAAAATGAAATTCCCCACTGATCAAGGAGTAGGAGAAGTTCAGGGCGACCAAAAGCTCGCTCGCCAGATGTATGTAACCGATCTAAAAGAAAAGAAAAAGCCAGTCTCAATCATAGAATTGGTCGATGATCAGAATAATCAAATCTTGAGGCCCTCGCCAGGCGAACAACTCATCGCACTTCCTGTCGAGCATGCAACGGAGAAGAAATTGTACTATGGTTCCGGGCTTAGCAAAGATTTAAGCGAAGGCTTGACGAATCTACTTTTGGAAAACATCACCACATTTGCATGGAATGCACATGAGATGCCGGGTATCAGTGCTGATGTTATCACTCACCATCTGAGTATCAAACCGGGTAGCCGACCAGTAAAGCAAAAGAAGAGGAATTTTGCACAAGACAGGCAAGAAGCCATTAAAACAGAGGTTAACAAGCTTTTAGATGCTGACTTCATCCGCGAAGTACAATATCCGGAATGGCTTTCTAATGTTGTTATGGTAGCCAAACAGAATGGTAAATGGCGCATGTGTGTAGACTTCACTCACCTAAACAAGGCCTGTCCGAAGGATAGCTACCCGCTGCCAAAAATAGACCAATTGGTAGACGCAACCTCGGGAAAGGGTCTCCTCAGTTTCCTTGATGCCTACTCAGGATACCATCAGATTCAGATGCATCAAGATGACGAGGAGCACACCTCGTTTGTTACCCCTGAGGGTACATATTGCTACCAAGTTATGCCTTTTGGGTTGAAGAATGCAGGGGCTACCTATCAACGGCTAGTCAACAAAATGTTCTCCCCAATGCTCGGAAAGACAGTTGAAGCGTACGTCGATGATATAGTCGTTAAAAGCAAAAAACCCGAGGAGCACTTGGGCGACTTGCAGGATGTATTTAATGTTTTAAACAATTTTGGAATGAAGCTCAATCCCGAGAAGTGTGCTTTTGGCGTTTCATCGGGTAAATTCCTCGGTTTCCTCATCTCCAAACGAGGAATTGAGGTTAACCCTGAAAAGGTGTTAGCGATAATTAACATGCAAGCCCCGAGGAACAAGAAGGAGGTTCAACAACTCACCGGGCGAACTGCAGCACTAAACCGATTTCTCGCCAGATCAGGAGATCGCTGTAAACACTTCTTTAACGCACTTAAGCAAACAACCGACTTTGAATGGAATGAGCACTGTCAAGAAGCTTTCGAAGAGCTCAAGTCTTATTTGAGTCGACCACCTCTACTCACTGCTCCAAAGGAAGGAGAACCGTTATCCCTCTACTTAGCTACCACTGAGCATGCAGTGAGTGCCGTGCTCGTAAGCGAGGGAGAGGATAAGGTTCAGAGGCCAATATACTACACTAGTAAGATTCTCACTGCAATCGAGAAGAGATACGCCAAGGCCGAGAGAATGGCCCTGGCACTAGTGACCACGGCTAGGAAGTTGAGACCATATTTTCAAGCCCATACAATTACAGTGCTGACTGATCAGCCGCTCAAGAGCATTTTACAGAATCCAGACATATCGGGAAGACTTATTAAGTGGTCAGTCGAACTTAGTGAGTTTGATATCTACTTCGAGCCGAGAAGAGCAATCAAAGCTCAAGTCCTCGCGGATTTCGTTACGGAATGCCAACATCCTTTAGCAGAAGAAGCGCCGCAGGAGCAATGGCAACTCTTCGTCGATGGATCTACGAACAAGGATGGCAGCGGAGCAGGGATTCTGCTTCTCGGACCCGGGGGCGTGACCACTGAGTATGCCCTCCGTTTCCAATTCAAAGCCTCTAATAACGAGGCTGAATATGAAGCTCTACTAGCTGGATTAAAGCTGGCCATCGAGCTAGAGGTTCGCAATTTGCTGATTCACAGCTCGTCACCGAGCAGGTCCGTGGAGAATATGAGGCGAGAGGCACCAATATGATCAAATATCTTGCAAAAGCTAAGGAGCTGATGAGTGAGATCCCGAATGTTGAAATACTGAGAGTGCCTCGAGAAGAAAATCAGCAAGCAGACGTATTAGCCCGACTTGCGTCAACAAGCAAGAAAGATCATGCTTCCTCAGTTCGGATAGAAATGCTTCCTAAACCTAGCATCTTTGTTAAAGAAATTGCGGAGATCAACACTGAACGATCTTGGATGGATGCAATACGCGCCTTCCTCACGGAGGGGCAATTGCCAGAAGACAGGAACGAGGCTAAAAGTCTCCGAGCAAGGGCAGCGAGGTATTCAATTATTCAAGGCACCCTTTACCGACGATCTTACACACTCCCTTACCTTAAGTGCCTTGCTCCACGAGAGTCAGATTACGCTCTCCGAGAAGTTCATGGAGGAATATGCGGCAGCCACTCCGGCGCAAGGACCTTAGCAAACAAGGTCTTGCGCTGCGGGTATTATTGGCCGACCATGAACAAGGATGCAAAGGAGTTGGTGAGGAAGTGTGACAAGTGCCAGAGACATGCCAACGTATCGCATCACCCACCGTCGGAGATTACAGTGATGGAGAACCCTTGTCCGTTTGCACAATGGGGGCTGGATTTGTTAGGACCTTTTCCTCAGGCAACAGCCCAAAGGAAGTTTCTCATAGTGGCAGTGGATTATTTCACGAAGTGGGTTGAAGCCGAGCCTCTGGCCACAATCACTGACCACAAGGTGAAAGACTTCATTTGGAAAACCATTATCTGCAGATATGGTGTTCCTCGGATCCTTATTACTGATAATGGCCGACAGTTTGTGAGTGCCAATATACGGCAGTTTTGTGACGAACACGGCATCAACCTCAGGGTTACTGCTGTAGCTCACCCTCAAGCTAATGGACAAGTAGAAGTCATCAACCGAATCATACTACAAGGAATCAAGGCTCGTCTGGACCAAGCCAAGGGACTCTGGACTGAACAGCTCCATAGCGTCCTCTGGTCTTATCGGACTACGCCTCGGACATCAACAGGAGAGACACCTTTCTCCTTAGTATTCGGATCAGAAGCTGTTATCCCAGTTGAAATTGCAGTTCCCACTCCTCGTATAACTGAGTTTGAAGAATCAGGTAACAGTGACTTATTGCTCAACAATCTTGATTTCTTGGAAGAAGCTCGAGAGACTGCTCGGATCAGGATTGCTGCTTACAAACAAAGAACGGCCCGATATTACAACAAAAGGGTCCGAACAAGGAAGTTTTCAGAAGGAGACTGGGTTCTAAGGAAAGCTGCTGCAGCCGGAAGGCATCCAGGTAAGCTCGGAGAAACTTGGGAAGGACCTTTCCGAGTTATCAAAGTTCTGCTTGATGGTACTTACAAACTGGAAAATCCCGAGAAGCCTGGAGAGATGAGACCTTGGAATGCCGAGAACCTTCGAAGATACTATGTTTAATTTCATCCTGCTGGCATGTACTTAAGCACAATTTCCATTTCAAAACTCGTTTCTTACACGAGACTTAGGATTTTGCCGATTCAATGAAAGTAGTTTGTTTTCCACTAAGGTCAGGGGACCGAGAAAAAGCATGGTTTTGTTTCAACTCATTTAATTTGAGTTACAACAGCCAAGCAGAAAAACAAGTTAGCTACGACCCGAGCAAGTTTGGGCCACAGCAAACATGGTTTTGTTTCAACTCATTTAATTTGAGTTACAACAGCCAAGCAGAAAAACAAGTTAGCTACGACCCGAGCAAGTTTGGGCCACAGCAAACATGGTTTTGTTTCAACTCATTTAATTTGAGTTACAACAGCCAAGCAGGGAAACAAGTTGGCTACGACCCGAGCAAATTTGGGCCACAGCTCTACTTGTTCTCAAATCAGCAACAACAAGCCGCGTTTTAAGTTATGATTTCCGAAAAAAAAGATGGACAGTAATAGACAAGAAATGGGAAGAAAAGAACTCGACTTCATTAAAATTAAAAACGTTATTTACAAATGTTGAGAACAGAGTTTGATCAAGAAGGAAGAGAACAAGGGCCAGTTCCTAATTTTCAATATCAACTAGTTCCTCGGCAGTCCTCTCTGCCTCACCCTCAACAGAAGGAAGGGGCACGTCGACTTCTTCATTCCTCGGAGGAATCGGCGGAGCATCGGTCTCCGTGTACCCATCGATGTCCTCCTCGACGTCCCCCTCATCCTCTTGAAGTAGGCGGAACTGCTCGTAGGCATCTTCCTTCACCACATCCTCGTCGTCTTTCCCCGCGATGACTGGACACAGCTCATCCAAAATGTCCGAGCTCTGGCCTTTGCCGACGAGGAACCTCCGAGCTTCTTTGACAGCAGCCTGGAAGCAGAAAAAGCCTTCTTGCTTAAGGGTAAGTTGGAACTCCTTAGAGTCGCGAAACTCTCGGAGACCAGCTTGTCGCCCGCTTTCAAACAGGACGGCCCCTTCAGCCTCAGCTGCTGACCTTTGTCTTGCGAGCTCATCCTCGGCTTCTTTCAGCTTCGTAGCCATCAGATTCTCTGATGCCTGCGTTTTCTCGAGTTCCAACCTCGTCACCTTCAAAGCGGTCTCTGTCCGACCAATAGCTCCCTTGAGTAGAAAAATTTCTTGGGCGGCAGTCTTCTTCTCGGCATCGGAGCTTCGTATGTCAAGCGACAACTTCCCGAGAAGCGAAGTCAACTGCAAATAACAACAGAAAAGAAATGAGTTATTAAGCAAGCTGAAGGAAAACTTGCTAAACAATGTTCCGAGCGGAAAGATGTACCTCCATCAGCTTAACAGCCGAAGCCTCCATCCTCTCCTCGGTGGCCATCTCCTCGGCTCGTCTTTGGTCTGAGGGAAGAGACAGCTTCTCGAGCATCTCCAACGCCACCCGAGGATTTGTCACTGTATCAGATAGACGCACATTCCACCGAGGAATGTGAACGTCTCCCATCCTGCGAGGAGGAGAGGAAGAGCGAGCGTCGGATGTACGAGAAGGAGATCCAACGGCCCGGAAAGATGGGGTGGAAACAAAGACACCGCGACCGCGACCCAAGTCTTTTCCTCGGCCTGGTTTGACTTGAGCACCCTCAACGGGGGTAACCCTCGTTTTCTTGCTCGGCTCAGCACCCCCGTCAGGTCTCCTCTTCTTGCCCAAGTTGGCAGTCTTCTTCTGCAACTTCAGGTAATCAGCGGCCGACGACATATCTGAGAAGTAACAAGAATCAGTCATCAACATGATTAGTATAACAAAGTCATAAACAAAACCGAGCAAGAGCAGGTCCCCACCTTGCATCGCTTGCTCGGACCTATGAGCCCTTGTAAAGTCTACAGCTCGGCATATCATAGGCACAGAAGGCTTAGTGAAAGGACCTCTGAGAGTAAGATACCAGTCAAGCTCCTGAGGAGAAAGTTGGGGAAGTCGCTTGAACTTACTGAATTTTGGGACAACCCACGAGGTCCTAAAAGGAAGATCCTCGTCCTCGCCCAAGGGCATCCGAACAAAGAAATAACTAGACTTCCAATGATGATTGGAAGAGGAATATTTTGGAGCAACTAGACCCTTCTTGAACTTTAAATAGCAAAGTCCAGGGTTTCTCGGAGCTCTACAAAGGGAGAAAATGTGTTGAAGGACATTAGAAGAAAAAGGGACGCGAAGCTCGGCACAGTAGTATAGAATTGTGCCGAGAAACACCCAAGAATTGGGAGCAAGGCAGGTTGGGCAAATGTCGAACCGATCAAAGAAGGAGCATATCGCTGGGGCAATCGGTATCCGACAACCAAATGATAATGCGGTGGTAGAAATGGCAAACTCCCCATGTTGAGGACGGAATGGAGATACTCCCTCGGGCACAGGCCTGCAAGGGTAGGGAATACCGAACAACTTGCGTTGGGATTCCACCTCGGAGGCTGAAAGGCTATAGCTAAGATTCCTAGGCTCCCTAGAACCATCACCTGCTGCTCGGGCCTCCTGTATTTCGAATCCAGGAGGGGCAAAGAAAGGGCGTTCTTCTAAGGGTAGCCTAATGCTCGTTCTAACAGGAGGGGAGTTAGAGGTCGAAGGAGAAGTTCCTAAATCGGCTTCTTCTAACACATTAATATTACTATCCGAAGAAGGGGAAGACATTTCTCGTACCTGATGAGACGAAGAAGAGATTGTATTTGCTCGGAAAAAGAAGATTACGTTTGCTCGGATAGACAATGCTCGGGGCTCTCAATTTTGGCAGCAAATGAATTGGACAGTGACGCCCTCGCTATTTAAAGTCGAAGACCGCTCCGGTCAACGGACCCGATGACGAGACGTACTGCCTTCTCACATCTGGGCCGCTCAACCTCTGCACATCAGATGACCACTGGATCAAGATCAATTAAATCTTAGCCGTTCAACGACTCACATTTAATGTCAGCCTCGGGAACTCAAACGTCCACTCATGCAGACCTATCATTGGTCCTACGATGACCAATCACAGGTCTGAGGGGGCAAGTGATGAGGATAATTTTCCCCTACAATGACAACCCGACACGTGTATATAATTGTCACCAGCTTCATGCTCGGCACCGAGAAGAAGGATGGACATTCCTCGGTACCCATCCTCAGAGTGGTAAAAAGCTGTCATGAACTACCCAAACGGGAACTACCTTCACTATAAAAAGGGGCAAACCCTCAGGTAAAAGAGAGGATTTTTTGACTAATTACAAGAGCACCGAGCAGTGCACTTCACAGAGTTCCTTTGTGCTCGCATCTGACTTGAGCGTCGGAGCGCCAACGCCAGAGAACACTCTCTGGCGGGCCTCTAGCTTACATTTGCTCTTTGTCACAGGATCATTCTATTATCGAAAAGAAGCTAATCCAAGGAAGGACATCAACAGACGAGAAAGCTCTTGTTCAAACCTATCCTGATACGTCTTGGACCGATTTGGGACGTCATCATCCTCCATAGAGAGAGTTGAGCAACTTCGGACCATCAAAGTTGCTCGGTGTACAATTTTTATTGTTCTTGTATGTCAAATTTTATGAGTATAAGCTTCATAGATTATTTCGATGACAAAACACCAACTTTCTTTGACAAATAGACAAAACCGCTAAAAGCTCCTCCATAGAGAGAGTTGAGCAACTTCGGACCATCAAAGTTGCTCGGTGTACAATTTTTATTGCTCTTATATGTCAAATTTTATGAGTATAAGCTTCATAGATTATTTCGATGCCAAAACACCAACTTTCTATGACAAATAGACAAAATTGTTAAAAGCTCCTCCAGAGAGAGAGTTGAGCAACTACGTACCATCAAAGTTGCTCGGTCTACAATTTTTATTGTTCTTGTATGCCAAATTTTATGAGTATAAGCTTCATAGATTATTTCGATGCCAAAACACCAACTTTCTATGACAAATTTTCAAAACCTTTAAAAGCTCCTCCATAGAGAGAGTTGAGGAACTTCGGACCATCAAAGTTGGTCGGTGTACGATTTTTATTGTTCTTGTATGTCAAATTTTGGGAGTATAAGCTTCCTAGATTATTTCGATGCCAAAACACCAACTTTCTGTGACAAATGGAGAAAACCGTTAAAAGCTCCTCCATAGAGAGAGTTGAGCAACTTCAGACTATCAAAGTTGCTCTGGATTTACTTTTTATTGTTCTTATATGTATAATTTTACGAGTATAAGCTTCATAGATTATTTCGATGCCAAAACACCAACTTTCTAAGTTAAATGGACAACACCGTTAAAAGCTACTCCATAGAGAGAGTTGAGCAACTTCGGACCATCAAAGTTGCTCGGTGTATAATTTTTAATGTTCTTGTATGTCAAATTTTATGAGTATAAGCTTCATAGATTATTTCGATGCCAAAACACCAACTTTCTATTACAAATGGACGAAACCGTTAAAAGCTCCTCCATATAAAGACTTGAGCAATTTCGGACCATCAAAGTTGCTCGGTGTACAATTTTTATTGTTCTTGTATCTCAAATTTTATGAGTATAATCTTCATAGATTATTTCGATGCCAAAACACCAACTTTCTATAATAAATGGACAAAACCGTTAAACGCTCCTCCGTAGAGAGAGTAGAGCAAGTTCGGACCATCAAAGTTGCTCGGTGTACAATTTTTATTGTTCTTGTATGTAAAATTTTATGAGTATAAGCTTCAGAGATTATTTCGATGCCAAAACACCAACTTTCTATTACAAATGGACGAAACCGTTAAAAGCTCCTCCATAGAGAGAGTTGAGCAATTTCGGACCATCACAGTTGCTCGGTGTACAATTTTTATTGTTCTTATATGTCAAATTTTATTAGTATAAGCTTCATAGATTATTTCGATGCCGAAACACTAACTTTCTATGGCAAATGGACGAAACCGTTAAAAGCTCCTCCATAGAGAGAATTGAGCATTTTTGGACCATCAAAGTTTCTCGGTATACAATTTTTATTGTTCTTATATGTCAAATTTTATGAGTTTAAGCTTCATAGATTATTTCGATGCCAAAACACCAACTTTCTATGACAAATGGACAAAACCGTTAAACGCTCCTCCATAGAGAGAGTTGAGCAACTTCGGACTATCAATGTTGCTCTTGATTGACTTTTTATTGTTCTTATATGTCAAATTTTACGAGTATAAGCTTCCTAGATTATTTCGATGCCAAAACACCAACTTTCTATGGCAAATGGACAAAACTGTTAAACGCTCCTCCATAGAGAGAGTTGAGCAACTTCGGACCATAAAAGTGGCTCGGTGTACAATTTTTATTGTTCTTATATGTCAAATTTTATTGGTATAAGCTTCATAGATTATTTCGATGCCGAAATAACAACTTTCTATCACAAATGGAGAAAATCGTTAAAAGCTCCTCCATAGAGATAGTTCAGCAATTTCGGACTATCAAAGTTGCTCTGGATAGACTTTTTATTGTTCTTATATGTCAAATTTTACGAGTATAAGCTTCATACATTATTTCGATACTAAAACACCAACTTTCTATGACAAATGGACGAAACTGTTAAAAGCTTCTCCATAGAGAGGGTTGAATAACTTCGGACCATCAAAGTGGCTCGGTGTACAATTTTTATTGTTCTTCAATGTCAAATTTTATTAGTATAAGCTTCCTAGATTATTTCGATGCCAAAACACCAACTTCCTATGACAAATGGAGAAAACCGTTAAAAGCTCCTCCATAGAGAGAGTTGAGCAACTTTGGACCATCAAAGTGGCTCGGTGTACAATTTTTATTGTTCTTATATGTCAAATTTTATGAGAATAAGCTTCATAGATTATTTCGATTCCAAAACACCAACTTTCTATGACAAATGGACAAAACCGTTAAAAGCTCCTACACAGAGAGAGTTGAGCAACTTCGGACCATCAAAGTTGCTCGGTCTACAATTGTTATTGTTCTTATATGTAAAATTTTATTAGTATAAGCTTCATAGATTATTTCGATGCCAAAACAACAACTTTCTATGACAAATAGACAAAATCGTTAAAAGCTCCTCCATAGAGAGAGTTGAGCAACTTCGGACGATCAAAATTGCTCTGGATTGACTTTTTATTGTTCTTATATGTCAAATTTTATGAGAATAAGCTTCCTAGATTATTTCTATACTAAAACACCAACTTTCTATGACAAATGGACGAAACTGTTAAAAGCTTCTCCATAGAGAGGGTTGAGTAACTTCGGACCATCAAAGTGGCTCGGTGTACAATTTTTATTGTTCTTCAATGTAAAATTTTATTAGTATAAGCTTCCTAGATTATTTCGATGCCAAAACACCAACTTTCTATGACAAATGGGGAAAACCATTAAAAGCTCCTCCATAAGGAGAGTTGAGCAACTTCGGACCATCAAAGTTGCTCGGTGTATAATTTTTTTTGTTATTGTATGTCAAATTTTGTGAGTATAAGCTTCATAGATTATTTCGATTCCAAAACACCAACTTCTTTATTACAAATGGACGAAACCGTTAAAAGCTCCTCTATAGAGAGAGTTGAGCAATTTCAGACCATCAAAGTTGCTCGGTGTACAATTTTTATTGTTCTTATATGTCAAATTTTATGAGTATAAGCTTCATAGATTATTTCGATGCCAAAACACCAACTTTCTACGACAAATAGACAAAACCGTTAAAAGCTCCTCCATAGAGAGAGTTGAGCAACTTCAGACCATCAAAGTTGCTCGGTGTTCAATTTTTATTGTTCTTGTATGTCAACTTTTATGAGTATAAGCTTCATAGATTATTTCGATGCCAAAACACCAGCTTTCTATAATAAATGGACGAAACCGTTAAAAGCTCCTCCATAAAGAGAGTTGAGCAACTTCGGACCATCAAAGTTGCTCGGTGTACAATTTTTATTGTTCTTGTTTGAAAAATTTTATGAGTATAAGCTTCATAGATTATTTCGATTCCAAAACACCAACTTTCTATAATAAATGGACAAAACCGTTAAAAGCTCCTCCATAGAGAGAGTTGAGCAACTTCGGATCATCAAAGTTGCTCGGTGTACAATTTTTATTGTTCTTGTATATAAAATTTTATGAGTATAAGCTTCACAGATTATTTCGATGCCAAAACACCAACTTTCTATTACAAATGGACGAAACCGTTAAAAGCTCTTCCATAGAGAGATTTGAGCAACTTCGGACCATCAAAGTTGCTCGGTGTACAATTTTTGTTGTTCTTATATGTCAAATTTTATGAGAATAAGCTTCATAGATTATTTCGATGCCAAAACACACACTTTCTACGACAAATGAACAAAACCGTTAAAAGCTCCTCCACAGAGAGAGTTGAGCAACTTCGGACCATCAAAGTTGCTCGGTCTACAATTGTTATTGTTCTTATATGTAAAATTTTATGAGTATAAGCTTCATAGATTATTTCGATGCCAAAACAACAACTTTCTATGACAAATAGACAAAATCGTTAAAAGCTCCTCCATAGAGAGAGTTGAGCAACTTCGGACGATCAAAGTTGCTCTGGATTGACTTTTTATTGTTCTTATATGTCAAATTTGACGAGAATAAGCTTCCTAGATTATTTCTATACTAAAACACCAACTTTCTATGACAAATGGACGAAACTGTTAAAAGCTTCTCCATAGAGAGAGTTGAGCAACTTCGGACCATCAAAGTTGCTCGGTGTACAATTTTTATTGTTCTTGTATGTCAAATTTTATGAGTATAAGCTTCATAGATTATTTCGATGACAAAACACCAACTTTCTATGACAAATAGACAAAACCGCTAAAAGCTCCTCCATAGAGAGAGTTGAGCAACTTCGGACCATCAAAGTTGCTCGGTGTACAATTTTTATTGCTCTTATATGTCAAATTTTATGAGTATAAGCTTCATAGATTATTTCGATGCCAAAACACCAACTTTCTATGACAAATAGACAAAATTGTTAAAAGCTCCTCCAGAGAGAGAGTTGAGCAACTTCGGACCATCAAAGTTGCTCGGTGTACAATTTTTATTGTTCTTGTATGTCAAATTTTATGAGTATAAGCTTCATAGATTATTTCAATGCCAAAACACCAACTTTCTATGACAAATTTTCAAAACCTTTAAAAGCTCCTCCATAGAGAGAGTTGAGGAACTTCGGACCATCAAAGTTGGTCGGTGTACAATTTTTATTGTTCTTGTATGTCAAATTTTGAGAGTATAAGCTTCCTAGATTATTTCGATGCCAAAACACCAACTTTCTGTGACAAATGGAGAAAACCGTTAAAAGCTCCTCCATAGAGAGAGTTGAGCAACTTCAGACTATCAAAGTTGCTCTGGATTTACTTTTTATTGTTCTTATATGTATAATTTTACGAGTATAAGCTTCATAGATTATTTCGATGCCAAAACACCAACTTTCTAAGTTAAATGGACAACACCGTTAAAAGCTACTCCATAGAGAGAGTTGAGCAACTTCGGACCATCAAAGTTGCTCGGTGTATAATTTTTAATGTTCTTGTATGTCAAATTTTATGAGTATAAGCTTCATAGATTATTTCGATGCCAAAACACCAACTTTCTATTACAAATGGACGAAACCGTTAAAAGCTCCTCCATATAAAGACTTGAGCAATTTCGGACCATCAAAGTTGCTCGGTGTACAATTTTTATTGTTCTTGTATCTCAAATTTTATGAGTATAATCTTCATAGATTATTTCGATGCCAAAACACCAACTTTCTATAATAAATTTTCAAAACCGTTAAACGCTCCTCCGTAGAGAGAGTAGAGCAACTTCGGACCATCAAAGTTGCTCGGTGTACAATTTTTATTGTTCTTGTATGTAAAATTTTATGAGTATAAGCTTCATAGATTATTTCGATGCCAAAACACCAACTTTCTATTACAAATGGACGAAACCGTTAAAAGCTCCTCCATAGAGAGAGTTGAGCAATTTCGGACCATCACAGTTGCTCGGTGTACAATTTTTATTGTTCTTATATGTCAAATTTTATTAGTATAAGCTTCATAGATTATTTCGATGCCGAAACACTAACTTTCTATGGCAAATGGACGAAACCGTTAAAAGCTCCTCCATAGAGAGAATTGAGCATTTTTGGACCATCAAAGTTTCTCGGTATACAATTTTTATTGTTCTTATATGTCAAATTTTATGAGTTTAAGCTTCATAGATTATTTCGATGCCAAAACACCAACTTTCTATGACAAATGGACAAAACTGTTAAACGCTCCTCCATAGAGAGAGTTGAGCAACTTCGGACTATCAATGTTGCTCTTGATTGACTTTTTATTGTTCTTATATGTCAAATTTTACGAGTATAAGCTTCCTAGATTATTTCGATGCCAAAACACCAACTTTCTATGGCAAATGGACAAAACTGTTAAAAGCTTCTCCTTAGAGAGAGTTCTGCAAATTCGGACCATAAAAGTGGCTCGGTGTACAATTTTTATTGTTCTTATATGTCAAATTTTATTGGTATAAGCTTCATAGATTATTTCGATGCCGAAACACTAACTTTCTATGGCAAATGGACGAAACCGTTAAAAGCTCCTCCATAGAGAGAATTGAGCATTTTTGGACCATCAAAGTTTCTCGGTATACAATTTTTATTGTTCTTATATGTCAAATTTTATGAGTTTAAGCTTCATAGATTATTTCGATTCCAAAACACCAACTTTCTATGACAAATGGACAAAACCGTTAAACGCTCCTCCATAGAGAGAGTTGAGCAACTTCGGACCATCAAAGTTGCTCGGTGTACAATTTTTATTGTTCTTATATGTCAAATTTTAGGAGTATAAGTCTCATAGATTTTTTCGATGCCAAAACAACAACTTTCTATCACAAATGGAGAAAATCGTTAAAAGCACCTCCATAGAGATAGTTCAGCAATTTCGGACTATCAAAGTTGCTCTGGATAGACTTTTTATTGTTCTTATATGTCAAATTTTACGAGTATAAGCTTCATACATTATTTCGATACTAAAACACCAACTTTCTATGACAAATGGACGAAACTGTTAAAAGCTTCTCCATAGAGAGGGTTGAATAACTTCGGACCATCAAAGTGGCTCGGTGTACAATTTTTATTGTTCTTCAATGTCAAATTTTATTAGTATAAGCTTCCTAGATTATTTCGATGCCAAAACACCAACTTCCTATGACAAATGGAGAAAACCGTTAAAAGCTCCTCCATAAAGAGAGTTGAGCAACTTTGGACCATCAAAGTGGCTCGGTGTACAATTTTTATTGTTCTTATATGTCAAATTTTATGAGAATAAGCTTCATAGATTATTTCGATTCCAAAACACCAACTTTCTATGACAAATGGACAAAACCGTTAAAAGCTCCTCCACAGAGAGAGTTGAGCAACTTCGGACCATCAAAGTTGCTCGGTCTACAATTGTTATTGTTCTTATATGTAAAATTTTATGAGTATAAGCTTCATAGATTATTTCGATGCCAAAACAACAACTTTCTATGACAAATAGACAAAATCGTTAAAAGCTCCTCCATAGAGAGAGTTGAGCAACTTCGGACGATCAAAGTTGCTCTGGATTGACTTTTTATTGTTCTTATATGTCAAATTTTACGAGAATAAGCTTCCTAGATTATTTCTATACTAAAACACCAACTTTCTATGACAAATGGACGAAACTGTTAAAAGCTTCTCCATAGAGAGGGTTGAGTAACTTCGGACCATCAAAGTGGCTCGGTGTACAATTTTTATTGTTCTTCAATGTCAAATTTTATTAGTATAAGCTTCCTAGATTATTTCGATGCCAAAACACCAACTTTCTATGACAAATGGGGAAAACCATTAAAAGCTCCTCCATAAGGAGAGTTGAGCAACTTCGGACCATCAAAGTTGCTCGGTGTATAATTTTTTTTGTTATTGTATGTCAAATTTTGTGAGTATAAGCTTCATAGATTATTTCGATTCCAAAACACCAACTTCTTTATTACAAATGGACGAAACCGTTAAAAGCTCCTCTATAGAGAGAGTTGAGCAATTTCAGACCATCAAAGTTGCTCGGTGTACAATTTTTATTGTTCTTATATGTCAAATTTTATGAGTATAAGCTTCATAGATTATTTCGATGCCAAAACACCAACTTTCTACGACAAATAGACAAAATCGTTAAAAGCTCCTCCATAGAGAGAGTTGAGCAACTTCAGACCATCAAAGTTGCTCGGTGTTCAATTTTTATTTTTCTTGTATGTCAACTTTTATGAGTATAAGCTTCATAGATTATTTCGATGCCAAAACACCAGCTTTCTATAATAAATGGACGAAACCGTTAAAAGCTCCTCCATAAAGAGAGTTGAGCAACTTCGGACCATCAAATTTGCTCGGTGTACAATTTTTATTGTTCTTGTTTGAAAAATTTTATGAGTATAAGCTTCATAGATTATTTCGATTCCAAAACACCAACTTTCTATAATAAATGGACAAAACCGTTAAAAGCTCCTCCATAGAGAGAGTTGAGCAACTCGGATCATCAAAGTTGCTCGGTGTACAATTTTTATTGTTCTTGTATATAAAATTTTATGAGTATAAGCTTCACAGATTATTTCGATGCCAAAACACCAACTTTCTATTACAAATGGACGAAACCGTTAAAAGCTCTTCCATAGAGAGATTTGAGCAACTTCGGACCATCAAAGTTGCTCGGTGTACAATTTTTGTTGTTCTTATATGTCAAATTTTATGAGAATAAGCTTCATAGATTATTTCGATGCCAAAACACACACTTTCTACGACAAATGAACAAAACCGTTAAAAGCTCCTCCACAGAGAGAGTTGAGCAACTTCGGACCATCAAAGTTGCTCGGTCTACAATTGTTATTGTTCTTATATGTAAAATTTTATGAGTATAAGCTTCATAGATTATTTCGATGCCAAAACAACAACTTTCTATGACAAATAGACAAAATCGTTAAAAGCTCCTCCATAGAGAGAGTTGAGCAACTTCGGACGATCAAAGTTGCTCTGGATTGACTTTTTATTGTTCTTATATGTCAAATTTGACGAGAATAAGCTTCCTAGATTATTTCTATACTAAAACACCAACTTTCTATGACAAATGGACGAAACTGTTAAAAGCTTCTCCATAGAGAGGGTTGAGTAACTTCGGACCATCAAAGTGGCTCGGTGTACAATTTTTATTGTTCTTCAATGTCAAATTTTATTAGTATAAGCTTCCTAGATTATTTCGATGCCAAAACACCAACTTTCTATGACAAATGGGGGAAACCATTAAAAGCTCCTCCATAAGGAGAGTTGAGCAACTTCGGACCATCAAAGTTGCTCGGTGTATAATTTTTTTTGTTATTGTATGTCAAATTTTGTGAGTATAAGTTTCATAGATTATTTCGATTCCAAAACACCAACTTCTTTATTACAAATGGACGAAACCGTTAAAAGCTCCTCTATAGAGAGAGTTGAGCAATTTCGGACCATCAAAGTTGGTCGGTGTACAATTTTTATTGTTCTTATATGTCAAATTTTATGAGTATAAGCTTCATAGATTATTTCGATGCCAAAACACCAACTTTCTACGACAAATAGACAAAACCGTTAAAAGCTCCTCCATAGAGAGAGTTGAGCAACTTCAGACTATCAAAGTTGCTCGGTGTTCAATTTTTATTGTTCTTGTATGTCAACTTTTATGAGTATAAGCTTCATAGATTATTTCGATGCCAAAACACCAGCTTTCTATAATAAATGGACGAAACCGTTAAAAGCTCCTCCATAAAGAGAGTTGAGCAACTTCGGACCATCAAAGTTGCTCGGTGTACAATTTTTATTGTTCTTGTTTGAAAAATTTTATGAGTATAAGCTTCATAGATTATTTCGATTCCAAAACACCAACTTTCTATAATAAATGGACAAAACCGTTAAAAGATCCTCCATAGAGAGAGTTGAGCAACTTCGGATCATCAAAGTTGCTCGGTGTACAATTTTTATTGTTCTTGTATATAAAATTTTATGAGTATAAGCTTCACAGATTATTTCGATGCCAAAACACCAACTTTCTATTACAAATGGACGAAACCGTTAAAAGCTCTTCCATAGAGAGATTTGAGCAACTTCGGACCATCAAAGTTGCTCGGTGTACAATTTTTGTTGTTCTTATATGTCAAATTTTATGAATATAAGCTTCATAGATTATTTCGATTCCAAAACACCAACTTTCTATGACAAATTTTCAAAACCTTTAAAAGCTCCTCCATAGAGAGAGTTGAGGAACTTCGGACCATCAAAGTTGCTCGATGTACAATTTTTATTGTTCTTGAATGTCAAATTTTATGAGTATAAGCTTCATAGATTATTTCGATGCCAAAACAACAACTTTCTATTACAAATGAACGAAACCGTTAACAGCTCCTCCATAGAAAGAATTGAGCAACTTCGGACCATCAAGTTACTCGGTGTACAATTTTTATTGTTCTTATATGTCAAATTTTATGAGTATAAGCTTCATAGATTATTTCGATGCCAAAACACCAACTTTCTATGACAAATAGACAAAACTGTTAAAAGCTCCTCCATAGAGAGAATTGAGCAACTTTGGACCATCACAGTTGCTCGGTCTACAATTTTTATTGCTCTTGTATGTCAAATTTTATGAGTATAAGCTTCATAGATTATTTCGATGCCAAAACACCAACTTTTTATGACAAATAGACAAAACCGTTAAAAGCTCCTCCATAGAGAGAGTTGAGCAACTTCGGACCATCAAAGTTGCTCGGTGTACAATTTTTATTGTTCTTGTATGTCAAATTTTATGAGTATAAGCTTCATAGATTATTTCGATGACAAAACACCAACTTTCTATGACAAATAGACAAAACCGTAAAAGCTCCTCCATAGAGAGAGTTGAGCAACTTCGGACCATCAAAGTTGCTCGGTGTACAATTTTTATTGTTCTTGTATGTCAAATTTTATTAGTATAAGCTTCCTAGATTATTTCGATGCCAAAACACCAACTTCCTATGACAAATGGAGAAAACCGTTAAAAGCTCCTCCATAGAGAGAGTTGAGCAACTTTGGACCATCAAAGTGGCTCGGTGTACAATTTTTATTGTTCTTATATGTCAAATTTTATGAGAATAAGCTTCATAGATTATTTCGATGCCAAAACACACACTTTCTACGACAAATGAACAAAACCGTTAAAAGCTCCTCCACAGAGAGAGTTGAGCAACTTCGGACCATCAAAGTTGCTCGGTCTACAATTGTTATTGTTCTTATATGTAAAATTTTATGAGTATAAGCTTCATAGATTATTTCGATGCCAAAACAACAACTTTCTATGACAAATAGACAAAATCGTTAAAAGCTCCTCCATAGAGAGAGTTGAGCAACTTCGGACGATCAAAGTTGCTCTGGATTGACTTTTTATTGTTCTTATATGTCAAATTTTACGAGAATAAGCTTCCTAGATTATTTCTATACTAAAACACCAACTTTCTATGACAAATGGACGAAACTGTTAAAAGCTTCTCCATAGAGAGGGTTGAGTAACTTCGGACCATCAAAGTGGCTCGGTGTACAATTTTTATTGTTCTTCAATGTCAAATTTTATTAGTATAAGCTTCCTAGATTATTTCGATGCCAAAACACCAACCTTCTATGACAAATGGGGGAAACCATTAAAAGCTCCTCCATAAGGAGAGTTGAGCAACTTCGGACCATCAAAGTTGCTCGGTGTATAATTTTTTTTGTTATTGTATATCAAATTTTGTGAGTATAAGCTTCATAGATTATTTCGATTCCAAAACACCAACTTCTTTATTACAAATGGACGAAACCGTTAAAAGCTCCTCTATAGAGAGAGTTGAGCAATTTCGGACCATCAAAGTTGCTCGGTGTACAATTTTTATTGTTCTTATATGTCAAATTTTATGAGTATAAGCTTCATAGATTATTTCGATGCCAAAACACCAACTTTCTACGACAAATAGACAAAACCGTTAAAAGCTCCTCCATAGAGAGAGTTGAGCAACTTCAGACCATCAAAGTTGCTCGGTGTTCAATTTTTATTGTTCTTGTATGTCAACTTTTATGAGTATAAGCTTCATAGATTATTTCGATGCCAAAACACCAGCTTTCTATAATAAATGGACGAAACCGTTAAAAGCTCCTCCATAAAGAGAGTTGAGCAACTTCGGACCATCAAAGTTGCTCGGTGTACAATTTTTATTGTTCTTGTTTGAAAAATTTTATGAGTATAAGCTTCATAGATTATTTCGATTCCAAAACACCAACTTTCTATAATAAATGGACAAAACCGTTAAAAGCTCCTCCATAGAGAGAGTTGAGCAACTTCGGATCATCAAAGTTGCTCGGTGTACAATTTTTATTGTTCTTGTATATAAAATTTTATGAGTATAAGCTTCACAGATTATTTCGATGCCAAAACACCAACTTTCTATTACAAATGGACGAAACCGTTAAAAGCTCTTCCATAGAGAGATTTGAGCAACTTCGGACCATCAAAGTTGCTCGGTGTACAATTTTTGTTGTTCTTATATGTCAAATTTTATGAATATAAGCTTCATAGATTATTTCGATTCCAAAACACCAACTTTCTATGACAAATTTTCAAAACCTTTAAAAGCTCCTCCATAGAGAGAGTTGAGGAACTTCGGACCATCAAAGTTGCTCGATGTACAATTTTTATTGTTCTTGAATGTCAAATTTTATGAGTATAAGCTTCATAGATTATTTCGATGCCAAAACAACAACTTTCTATTACAAATGAACGAAACCGTTAACAGCTCCTCCATAGAAAGAATTGAGCAACTTCGGACCATCAAAGTTGCTCGGTGTACAATTTTTATTGTTCTTATATGTCAAATTTTATGAGTATAAGCTTCATAGATTATTTCGATGCCAAAACACCAACTTTCTATGACAAATAGACAAAACTGTTAAAAGCTCCTCCATAGAGAGAATTGAGCAACTTTGGACCATCACAGTTGCTCGGTCTACAATTTTTATTGCTCTTGTATGTCAAATTTTATGAGTATAAGCTTCATAGATTATTTCGATGCCAAAACACCAACTTTTTATGACAAATAGACAAAACCGTTAAAAGCTCCTCCATAGAGAGAGTTGAGCAACTTCGGACCATCAAAGTTGCTCGGTGTACAATTTTTATTGTTTTGTATGTCAAATTTTATGAGTATAAGCTTCATAGATTATTTCGATGACAAAACACCAACTTTCTATGACAAATAGACAAAACCGCTAAAAGCTCCTCCATAGAGAGAGTTGAGCAACTTCGGACCATCAAAGTTGCTCGGTGTACAATTTTTATTGTTCTTGTATGTCAAATTTTATTAGTATAAGCTTCCTAGATTATTTCGATGCCAAAACACCAACTTCCTATGACAAATGGAGAAAACCGTTAAAAGCTCCTCCATAGAGAGAGTTGAGCAACTTTGGACCATCAAAGTTGCTCGGTCAACAATTTTTATTGTTCTTCTATGTCAAATTTTATGAGAATAAGCTTCATAGATTATTTCGATGCCAAAACACACACTTTCTACGACAAATGAACAAAACCGTTAAAAGCTCCTCCACAGAGAGAGTTGAGCAACTTCGGACCATCAAAGTTGCTCGGTCTACAATTGTTATTGTTCTTATATGTAAAATTTTATGACTATAAGCTTCATAGATTATTTTGATGCCAAAACAACAACTTTCTATGACAAATAGACAAAATCGTTAAAAGCTCCTCCATAGAGAGAGTTGAGCAACTTCGGACGATCAAAGTTGCTCTGGATTGACTTTTTATTGTTCTTATATGTCAAATTTTACGAGAATAAGCTTCCTAGATTATTTCTATACTAAAACACCAACTTTCTATGACAAATGGACGAAACTGTTAAAAGCTTCTCCATAGAGAGGGTTGAGTAACTTCGGACCATCAAAGTGGCTCGGTGTACAATTTTTATTGTTCTTCAATGTCAAATTTTATTAGTATAAGCTTCCTAGATTATTTCGATGCCAAAACACCAACTTTCTATAACAAATGGGGGAAACCATTAAAAGCTCCTCCATAAGGAGAGTTGAGCAACTTCGGACCATCAAAGTTGCTCGGTGTATAATTTTTTTTGTTATTGTATGTCAAATTTTGTGAGTATAAGCTTCATAGATTATTTCGATTCCAAAACACTAACTTCTTTATTACAAATGGACGAAACCGTTAAAAGCTCCGCTATAGAGAGAGTTGAGCAATTTCGGACCATCAAAGTTGCTCGGTGTACAATTTTTATTGTTCTTATATGTCAAATTTTATGAGTATAAGCTTCATAGATTATTTCCATGCCAAAACACCAACTTTCTACGACAAATAGACAAAACCGTTAAAAGCTCCTCCATAGAGAGAGTTGAGCAACTTCAGACCATCAAAGTTGCTCGGTGTTCAATTTTTATTGTTCTTGTATGTCAACTTTTATGAGTATAAGCTTCATAGATTATTTCGATGCCAAAACACCAGCTTTCTATAATAAATGGACGAAACCGTTAAAAGCTCCTCCATAAAGAGAGTTGAGCAACTTCGGACCATCAAAGTTGCTCGGTGTACAATTTTTATTGTTCTTGTTTGAAAAATTTTATGAGTATAAGCTTCATAGATTATTTCGATTCCAAAACACCAACTTTCTATAATAAATGGACAAAACCGTTAAAAGCTCCTCCATAGAGAGAGTTGAGCAACTTCGGATCATCAAAGTTGCTCGGTGTACAATTTTTATTGTTCTTGTATATAAAATTTTATGAGTATAAGCTTCACAGATTATTTCGATGCCAAAACACCAACTTTCTATTACAAATGGACGAAACCGTTAAAAGCACTTCCATAGAGAGATTTGTGCAACTTCGGACCATCAAAGTTGCTCGGTGTACAATTTTTGTTGTTCTTATATGTCAAATTTTATGAATATAAGCTTCATAGATTATTTCGATTCCAAAACACCAACTTTCTATGACAAATTTTCAAAACCTTTAAAAGCTCCTCCATAGAGAGAGTTGAGGAACTTCGGACCATCAAAGTTGCTCGATGTACAATTTTTATTGTTCTTGAATGTCAAATTTTATGAGTATAAGCTTCATAGATTATTTCGATGCCAAAACAACAACTTTCTATTACAAATGAACGAAACCGTTAACAGCTCCTCCATAGAAAGAATTGAGCAACTTCGGACCATCAAAGTTGCTCGGTGTACAATTTTTATTGTTCTTATATGTCAAATTTTATGAGTATAAGCTTCATAGATTATTTCGATGCCAAAACACCAACTTTCTATGACAAATAGACAAAACTGTTAAAAGCTCCTCTATAGAGAGAATTGAGCAACTTTGGACCATCACAGTTGCTCGGTCTACAATTTTTATTGCTCTTGTATGTCAAATTTTATGAGTATAAGCTTCATAGATTATTTCGATGCCAAAACACCAACTTTTTATGACAAATAGACAAAACCGTTAAAAGCTCCTCCATAGAGAGAGTTGAGCAACTTCGGACCATCAAAGTTGCTCGGTGTACAATTTTTATTGTTCTTGTATGTCAAATTTTATGATTATAAACTTCATAGATTATTTCGATGACAAAACACCAACTTTCTATGACAAATAGACAAAACCGCTAAAAGCTCCTCCATAGAGAGAATTGAGCAACTTCGGACCATCAAAGTTGCTCGGTCTACAATTTTTATTGCTCTTGTATGTCAAATTTTATGAGTATAAGCTTCATAGATTATTTCGATGCCAAAACACCAATTTTGTATGACAAATGGACGAAATCGTTAATAGCTCCTCCATAGAGAGAGTTGAGCAACTTCGGACCATCAAAGTTGCTCGGTGTACAATTTTTATTGTTCTTGTATGTCAAATTTTATGAGTATAAGCTTCATAGATTATTTCTATGCCAAAACTCCAACTTTCTATGACAAATGGACAAAACCGTTAAAAGCTCCCCCATAGAGAGAGTTGAGCAACTTCGGACTATCAATGTTGCTTGGGATAGGGTTTTTATTGTTCTTCTATGTCAAATTTTATGAGTATAAGCTTCATAGTTATTTTGATGCCAAAACTATAACTTTCTAAGGCAAATGGACAAAACCGTTAAAAGCTCGTCCATAGAGAGAGTTGAGTAACTTCGGACAATGAAAGTTGCTCGGTGTACAAATTTTATTGTTCTTATACATCAAATTTTATGAGTATAAGCTTCATAGATTATTTCGATGCCAAAACACCAACTTTCTATGACAAATGGATAAAACCGTTAAAACCTCCTCCATAGAGAGAGTTGACTACTTCGGACCGTAAAAGTGGTTCGGTATACAATTTTTATTGTTCTTATATGTCTAATTTTAGGAGTATACGCTTCCTAGATTATTTCGATGCCAAAATACCAACTTTCTATGAAAACCGTTAAAAGCTCCTCCATAGATAGAGTTGAGAAACTTCGGACCATCAAAGTTGTTCGGGATACAATTTTGATTGTTCTAATATATCAAATTTTTTGAGTATAAGCTTCCTAGATTATTTCGATGCCAAAACACCAACTTTCTATGACAAATGGACAAAACCGTTAAAACCTCCCCCATAGAGAGAGTTGAGCAACTTCGGACTATCAAAGTTGCTTTGGATACACTTTTTATTGTTCTTATATGTCAAATTTTATGATAATAAAGCTTCCTAGCTTTTTTCGATGCCAAAACACCAACTTTCTATGACAAATGGACAAAACCGTTAAAAGCTGCTCCATAGAGAGAGTTGAGCAACTTTAGACCATCAAAGTTGCTCGGTGTACATTTTTTATTGTTCTTATATGTCAAATTTTACTAGTATAAGCTTCCTACATTATTTCGATGCCAAAACACCAACTTTCTATGACAAATGGACAAAACCGTTAAAAGCTCCTCCATAGAGAAAGTTGACAACTTCGGACCATCGAAGTTGCTCGGTGTACAATTTTTATTGTTCTTATATGTTAAGTTTTATGAGTATAAGCTTCATTGATTATTTCGATGCCAAAACACCAACTTTCTATGGCAAATGGACGAAACCGTTAAAATTTCCTCCATAGAGAGAGTTGAGCAACTTCGGACTATCAAAGTTGCTCGGTGTATATTTTTTATTGTTCTTGTATCTCAAATTTTATGAGTATAAGCTTCCTAGATTATTTCGATGCCAAAACACCAACTTTCTATGACAAATGGACGAAACCGTTAAAAGCTCCTCCATAGAGAGAGTTGAGCAATTTCGGAACATCAAAGTTGCTCGGTGTACAATTTTTATTGTTCTTATATGTCAAATTTTATGAGTATAAGCTTCATAGATTATTTCGATGCCAAAACACCAACTTTCTATTACAAATTTATGAAACTGTTAAAAGCTCCCCCATAGAGAGAGTTGAGCAACTTCGGACCATCAAAGTTGCTCGGTGTACAATTTTTATTGTTCTTATATGTCAAATTTTATGAGTATAAGCTTCATAGATTATTTCGATGCCAAAACACCAACTTTCTATGACAAATAGACAAAACTGTTAAAAGCTCCTCCATAGAGAGAATTGAGCAACTTTGGACCATCACAGTTGCTCGGTCTACAATTTTTATTGCTCTTGTATGTCAAATTTTATGAGTATAAGCTTCATAGATTATTTCGATGCCAAAACACCAACTTTTTATGACAAATAGACAAAACCGTTAAAAGCTCCTCCATAGAGAGAGTTGAGCAACTTCGGACCATCAAAGTTGCTCGGTGTACAATTTTTATTGTTCTTGTATGTCAAATTTTATGATTATAAACTTCATAGATTATTTCTATGACAAAACACCAACTTTCTATGACAAATAGACAAAACCGCTAAAAGCTCCTCCATAGAGAGAATTGAGCAACTTCGGACCATCAAAGTTGCTCGGTCTACAATTTTTATTGCTCTTGTATGTCAAATTTTATGAGTATAAGCTTCATAGATTATTTCGATGCCAAAACACCAATTTTGTATGACAAATGGACGAAATCGTTAATAGCTCCTCCATAGAGAGAGTTGAGCAACTTCGGACCATCAAAGTTGCTCGGTGTACAATTTTTATTGTTCTTGTATGTCAAATTTTATGAGTATAAGCTTCATAGATTATTTCTATGCCAAAACTCCAACTTTCTATGACAAATGGACAAAACCGTTAAAAGCTCCCCCATAGAGAGAGTTGAGCAACTTCGGACTATCAATGTTGCTTGGGATAGGCTTTTTATTGTTCTTCTATGTCAAATTTTATGAGTATAAGCTTCATAGTTATTTTGATGCCAAAACTATAACTTTCTAAGGCAAATGGACAAAACCGTTAAAAGCTCGTCCATAGAGAGAGTTGAGTAACTTCGGACAATGAAAGTTGCTCGGTGTACAAATTTTATTGTTCTTATACATCAAATTTTATGAGTATAAGCTTCATAGATTATTTCGATGCCAAAACACCAACTTTCTATGACAAATGGATAAAACCGTTAAAACCTCCTCCATAGAGAGAGTTGACAACTTCGGACCATAAAAGTGGTTCGGTATACAATTTTTATTGTTCTTATATGTCTAATTTTAGGAGTATAAGCTTCCTAGATTATTTCGATGCCAAAATACCAACTTTCTATGAAAACCGTTAAAAGCTCCTCCATAGATAGAGTTGAGAAACTTCGGACCATCAAAGTTGTTCGGGATACAATTTTGATTGTTCTAATATATCAAATTTTTTGAGTATAAGCTTCCTAGATTATTTCGATGCCAAAACACCAACTTTCTATGACAAATGGACAAAACCGTTAAAACCTCCCCCATAGAGAGAGTTGAGCAACTTCGGACTATCAAAGTTGCTTTGGATACACTTTTTATTGTTCTTATATGTCAAATTTTATGATAATAAAGCTTCCTAGCTTTTTTCGATGCCAAAACACCTACTTTCTATGACAAATGGACAAAACCGTTAAAAGCTGCTCCATAGAGAGAGTTGAGCAACTTTAGACCATCAAAGTTGCTCGGTGTACATTTTTTATTGTTCTTATATGTCAAATTTTACTAGTATAAGCTTCCTAAATTATTTCGATGCCAAAACACCAACTTTCTATGACAAATGGACAAAACCGTTAAAAGCTCCTCCATAGAGAGAGTTGACAACTTCGGACCATCGAAGTTGCTCGGTGTACAATTTTTATTGTTCTTATATGTTAAGTTTTATGAGTATAAGCTTCATTGATTATTTCGATGCCAAAACACCAACTTTCTATGGCAAATGGACGAAACCGTTAAAATTTCCTCCATAGAGAGAGTTGAGCAACTTCGGACTATCAAAGTTGCTCGGTGTATATTTTTTATTGTTCTTGTATCTCAAATTTTATGAGTATAAGCTTCCTAGATTATTTCGATGCCAAAACACCAACTTTCTATGACAAATGGACGAAACCGTTAAAAGCTCCTCCATAGAGAGAGTTGAGCAATTTCGGAACATCAAAGTTGCTCGGTGTACAATTTTTATTGTTCTTATATGTCAAATTTTATGAGTATAAGCTTCATAGATTATTTCGATGCCAAAACACCAACTTTCTATTACAAATTTATGAAACTGTTAAAAGCTCCCCCATAGAGAGAGTTGAGCAACTTCGGACCATCAAAGTTGCTCGGTGTACAATTTTTATTGTTCTTATATGTCAAATTTTACTAGTATAAGCTTCCTACATTATTTCGATGCCAAAACACCAACTTTCTATGACAAATGGACAAAACCGTTAAAAGCTCCTCCATAGAGAGAGTTGATCAACTTCGGACCATCTAAGTTGCTCGGTGTACAATTTTTATTGTTCTTATATGTTAAGTTTTATGAGTATAAGCTTCATTGATTATTTCGATGGAAAAACACCAAATTTCTATGACAAATAGACGAAATCGTTAAAAGCTTCTCCATAGAGAGAGTTAAGCAACTTCGGACCATCAAAGTTGCTCGGTGTACAATTTTTATTGTTCTTGTATGTCAAATTTTATGAGTATAAGCTTCATAGATTATTTCGATGCCAAAACACAAACTTTCTATTACAAATTTACGAAACTGTTAAAAGCTCCTCCATAGAGAGAGTTGAGCAACTTCGGACCATCAAAGTTGCTCGGTGTACATTTTTTATTGTTCTTATATGTCAAATTTTATGAGTATAAGCTTCATAGATTATTTCGATGCCAAAACACCAACTTTCTATGACAAATGGACGAAATCGTTAATAGCTCCTCCATAGAGAGAGTGGAACAACTTCGGACCATCAAAGTTGCTCGATGTACAATTTTTATTGTTCTTATATGTCAAATTTTATGAGTATAAGCTTCATAGATTATTTCAATGCCAAAACTCCAACTTTCTATGACAAATGGACAAAACCGTTAAAAGCTCCTCCATAGAGAGAGTTGAGCAACTTCGGACTATCAATGTTGCTTGGGATAGACTTTTTATTGTTCTTCTATGTCAAATTTTATGAGTATAAGCTTCATAGATTATTTTGATGCCAAAACTATAACTTTCTAAGGCAAATGGACAAAACCGTTAAAAGCTCGTCCATAGAAAGAGTTGAGTAACTTCGGACTATGAAAGTTGCTCGGTGTACACTTTTTATCGTTCTTCTATGTCAAATTTTACGAGTATAAGCTTCCTAGATTATTTCGATGCCAAAACACCAACTTTCTATGTCAAATGGACAAAACCTTTGAAAGCTCCTCTATAGAAAGAGTTGAGCAACTTCGGACTATCAAAGTTGCTCGGTATACAATTTTTATTGTTCTTGTATGTCAAATTTTATGTGTATAAGCTTCATAGATTATTTCGATGCCAAAACACCAACTTTCTATAATAAATGGATGAAACCATTAAAAGCTCCTCCATAGAGAGAGTTGAGCAACTTCGGACCATCAAAGTTGCTCGTTGTACAATTTTTATTGTTCTTGTATGTAAAATTTTATGAGTATAAGCTTCATAGATTATTTCGATGCCAAAACACCAACTTTCTATGACAAATGGACAAAACCGTTAAAAGCTCCTCCATAGAGAGAGTTGAGCAACTTCGGACCATCAAAGTTGCTCGGTGTACAATTTTTATTGTTCTTATTTGTCAAATTTTACTAGTATAAGCTTGCTACATTATTTCGATGCCAAAACACCAACTTTCTATGACAAATGGACAAAGCCGTTAAAAGCTCCTCCATAGAGAGAGTTGAGCAACTACGGACCATCAAAGTTGCTCGGTGTACAATTTTTATTGTTCTTACATGTCAAATTTTATGAGTATAAGCTTCATAGATTATTTCGATGCCAAAACACTAACTTTCTATTACAAATAGACGAAACCGTTAAAAGCTCGTCCATAGAGAGAGTTGAGCAACTACGGACCATCAAAGTTACTCGGTGTACAATTTTTATTTTTCTTATATATCAAATTTTATGAGTATAAGCTTCATAGATTATTTCGATGCCAAAACACCAACTTTCTGTTACAAATGGACAAAACCGTTAAAAGCTCCTCCATAGGGAGAGTTGAGCAACTTCGGACCATGAAAGTTGCTCGGTGTACAATTTTTATTGTTCTTATATGTCAAATTTTACGAGTATAAGCTTCCTAGATTATTTCGATGCCAAGACACCAACTTTCTATGACAAATGGACAAAACCATTAACGGCTCCTCCATAGAGAGAGTTGAGCAACTTCGGACTATCAAAGTTGCTCGAGATACACTTTTTATTGTTCTTATATGTCAAATTTTATGAGTATAAGCTTCCGAGATTTTTTCGATGCTAAAACACCAACTTTCTATGACAAATAGACAAAACCGTTAAAAGCTCCTCCATAGAGAGAGTTGAGCATTTTCGGACCATCAAAGTTTCTCGGTGTACAATTTTTATTATTCTTATATGTCAAATTTTATGAGTTTAAGCTTCATAGATTATTTCGATGCCAAAACACCAACTTTCTATGATAAATGGACAAAACCGTTAAAAGCTCTTCCATAGAGAGAGTTGAGCAACTTCGGACCATCAAAGTTGCTCGGTGTACAATTTTTATAGTTCTTATATGTCAAATTTTTGGAGTATAAGCTTTATAGATTATTTCGATGCCAAAACACCAACTTTCTATGACAAATAGACGAAACCGTTAAAAGCTTCTCCGAAGAGAGTGTTGAGTAACTTCGGACCATCAAAGTGGCTCGGTGTATAATTTTTATTGTTCTTCGATGTCAAATTTTATTAGTATAAGCTTCCTAGATTATTTCGATGCCAACACACCAACTTTCTATGAAAAATGGAGAAAACCTTTAAAAGATCCTCCATAGAGAGAGTTGAGCAACTTCGGACCATCAAAGTGGCTCGGTGTACAATTTTTATTGTTCTTATATGTCAAATTTTATGAGTATAAGCTTCATAGATTATTTCGATGCCAAAACACCTACTTTCTATGACAAATGAACAAAACCGTTAAAAACTCCTCCATAGAGAGAGTTGAGCAACTTCAGACCATCAAAGTGGTTCGATGTACAATTTTTATTGTTCTTATATGTCAAATTTTATGAGTATAAGCTTCCTAGATTATTTCGATGCCAAAACACCATCTTTCTATGACAAATGGACAAAACCGTTAAAAGCTCCTCCATAGATAGAGTTGAGCAACTTCGGACCATCAATGTTGTTCGGGATACAATTTTTATTGTTCTTATATATCAAACTTTTTGAGTATAAGCTTCGTAGATTATTTCGATGCCAAAACACCAACTTTCTATGACAAATGGACAAAACCGTTAAAACCTCCTCCATAGAGAGAGTTGAGCAACTTCGGACTATCAAAGTTGCTCTGGATACACGTTTTATTGTTCTTATATGTCAAATTTTATGAGTATAAAGCTTCCTAGCTTTTATCGACGCCAAAACACCAACTTTCTATGACAAATGGACAAAACCGTTAAAGCTCCTCCATAGAGAGAGTTGATCAACTTCGGACCATCAAAGTGGCTCGGTGTATAATTTTTATTGTTCTTCGATGTCAAATTTTATTAGTATAAGCTTCCTAGATAATTTCGATACCAACACACCAACTTTCTATGAAAAATGGAGAAAACCTTTAAAAGATCCTCCATAGAGAGAGTTGAGCAACTTCGGACCATCAAAGTGGCTCGGTGTACAATTTTTATTGTTCTTATATGTCAAATTTTATGAGTATAAGCTTCATAGATTATTTCGATGCCAAAACACCTACTTTCTATGACAAATGGACAAAACCGTTAAAAGCTCCCCCATAGAGAGAGTTGAGCAACTTCGGACCATCAAAGTTACTCGGTGTACAATTTTTATTTTTCTTATATATCAAATTTTATGAGTATAAGCTTCATAGATTATTTCGATGCCAAAACACCAACTTTCTGTTACAAATGGACAAAACCGTTAAAAGCTCCTCCATAGGGAGAGTTGAGCAACTTCGGACCATGAAAGTTGCTCGGTGTACAATTTTTATTGTTCTTATATGTCAAATTTTACGAGTATAAGCTTCCTAGATTATTTCGATGCCAAAACACCAACTTTCTATGACAAATGGACAAAACCATTAACGGCTCCTCCATAGAGAGAGTTGAGCAACTTCGGACTATCAAAGTTGCTCGAGATACACTTTTTATTGTTCTTATATGTCAAATTTTATGAGTATAAGCTTCCGAGATTTTTTCGATGCCAAAACTATAACTTTCTAAGGAAAATGGACAAAACCGTTAAAAGCTCGTCCATAGAGAGAGTTGAGTAACTTTGGACCATGAAAGTTGCTCGGTGTACAATTTTTATTGTTCTTATATGTCAAATTTTATAAGTATAAGCTTGATAGATTATTTCGATGCCAAAACACCAACTTTCTATGACAAATGGACAAAACCGTTAAAACCACCTCCATAGAGAGAGTTGAGCAACTTCGGACCATCAAAGTAGTTCCATGTACAATTTTTATTGTTCTTATATGTCAAATTTTATGAGTATAAGCTTCCTAGATTATTTCGATACCAAAACACCAACTTTCTATGACAAATGGACGAAACCGTTAAAAGCTGCTCCATAGAGAGAGTTGAGCAACTTCAGACCATCAAAGTTGCTCGGTGTACAATTTTTATTGTTCTTGTATGTCAAAATTTATGAGTATAAGCTTCATAGATTATTTCGATGTGAAAACACCAACTTTCTATTACAAATGGACGAAATCGTTAAAAGCTCCTCCATAGAGAGAGTTGAGCAACTTCGGACCATCAAAGTTGCTCGGTGTACATTTTTTATTGTTCTTGTATGTCAAATTTTATGAGTTTAAGCTTCATAGATTATTTCGATGCCAAAACTCCAACTTTCTATGACAAATGGACAAAACCGTTAAAAGCTCCTCCATAGAGAGAGTTGAGCAACTTCGGACTATCAATGTTGCTTGGGATAGACTTTTTATTGTTCTTCTATGTCAAATTTTATGAGTATAAGCTTCATAGATTATTTTGATGCCAAAACTATAACTTTCTAAGGCAAATGGACAAAACCGTTAAAAGCTCGTCCATAGAGAGAGTTGAGCAACTTCGGACCATGAAAGTTGCTCGGTGTACAATTTTTATTGTTCTTATATGTCAAATTTTATAAGTATAAGCTTGATAGATTATTTCGATGCAAAAACACCAACTTTCTATGACAAATGGACAAAACCGTTAAAACCTCCTCCATAGAGAGAGTTGAGCAACTTCGGACCATCAAAGTGGTTCGGTGTACAATTTTTATTGTTCTTATATGTCAAATTTTATGAGTATAAGCTTCCTAGATTATTTCGATGCCAAAACACAAACTTTCAATGACAAATGGACGAAATCGTTAATAGCTTCTCCATAGAGAGAGTGGAGCAACTTCGGACCATCAAAGTTGCTCGATGTACAAATTTTATTGTTCTTATATGTCAAATTTTATGAGTATAAGCTTCATAGATTATTTCGATGCCAAAACTCCAACTTTCTATGACAAATGGACAAAACCGTTAAAAGCTCCTCCATAGAGAGAGTTGAGCAACTTCGGACTATCAATGTTGCTTGGGATAGACTTTTTATTGTTCTTCTATGTCAAATTTTATGAGTATAAGCTTCATAGATTATTTTGATGCCAAAACTATAACTTTCTAAGGAAAATGGACAAAACCGTTAAAAGCTCGTCCATAGAGAGAGTTGAGTAACTTTGGACCATGAAAGTTGCTCGGTGTACAATTTTTATTGTTCTAATATGTCAAATTTTATAAGTATAAGCTTGATAGATTATTTCGATGCCAAAACACCAACTTTCTATGACAAATGGACAAAACCGTTAAAACCACCTCCATAGAGAGAGATGAGCAACTTCGGACCATCAAAGTAGTTCCATGTACAATTTTTATTGTTCTTATATGTCAAATTTTATGAGTATAAGCTTCCTAGATTATTTCGATACCAAAACACCAACTTTCTATGACAAATGGACGAAACCGTTAAAAGCTGCTCCATAGAGAGAGTTGAGCAACTTCAGACCATCAAAGTTGCTCGGTGTACAATTTTTATTGTTCTTGTATGTCAAAATTTATGAGTATAAGCTTCATAGATTATTTCGATGTGAAAACACCAACTTTCTATTACAAATGGACGAAACCGTTAAAAGCTCCTCCATAGAGAGAGTTGAGCAACTTCGGACCATCAAAGTTGCTCGGTGTACAATTTTTATTGTTCTTGTATGTCAAATTTTATGAGTATAAGCTTCATAGATTATTTCGATGCCAAAACACCAACTTTCTATGACAAATGGACAAAACCGTTAAAAGCTCCTCCATAGAAAGAGTTGAGCAACTTCGGACCATCAAAGTTGCTCGGTGTACACTTTTTATTGTTCTTATATGTCAAATTTTATGAGTATAAGCTTCATAGATTATTTCGATGCCAAAACACCAACTTTCTATGACAAATGGACGAAATCGTTAAAAGCTCCTCCATAGAGAGAGTTGAGCAACTTCGGACCATCAAAGTTGCTCGGTGTACAATTTTTATGGTTCTTGTATGTCAAAATTTATGAGTATAAGCTTCATAGATTATTTCGATGCCAAAACACCAACTTTCTATTACAAATGGACGAAACCGTTAAAAGCTCCTCCATAGAGAGAGTTGAGCAACTTCGGACCATCATAGTTGCTCGGTGTACATTTTTTATTGTTCTTGTATGTCAAATTTTATGAGTTTAAGCTTCATAGATTATTTCGATGCCAAAACACCAACTTTCTATGACAAATGGACAAAACCCTTAAACGCTCCTCCATAGAGAGAGTTGCGAAACTTCGGACCATCAAAGTTGCTCGGTGTACAATTTTTGTTGTTCTTATATGTCAAATTTTAGGAGTATAAGCTTCATAGATTATTTCGATGCCAAAACACCAACTTTCTATGGCAAATGGACGAAACCGTTAAAAGCTCCTCCATAGAGAGAGTTGAGCATTTTTGGACCATCAAAGTTTCCCGGTGTACCATTTTTATTGTTCTTATATGTCAAATTTTATGAGTATAAGCTTCCTAGATTTTTTCGATGCCAAAACACACACTTTCTACGACAAATGAACAAAACCGTTAAAAGTTCCTCCATAGAGAGAGTTGAGCAACTTCGGACCATCAAAGTTGCTCGGTGTACAATTTTTATTGTTCTTATATGTCAAATTTTATGAGTATAAGCTTCATAGATTATTTCTATGCCAAAACTCCAACTTTCTATGACAAATGGACAAAACCGTTAAAAGCTCCCCCATAGAAAGAGTTGAGCAACTTCGGACTATCAATGTTGCTTGGGATAGGCTTTTTATTGTTCTTCTATGTCAAATTTTATGAGTATAAGCTTCATAGTTATTTTGATGCCAAAACTATAACTTTCTAAGGCAAATGGACAAAACCGTTAAAAGCTCGTTCATAGAGAGAGTTGAGTAACTTCGGACAATGAAAGTTGCTCGGTGTACAATTTTTATTGTTCTTATATATCAAATTTTATGAGTATAAGCTTCATAGATTATTTCGATGCCAAAACACCAACTTTCTATGACAAATGGATAAAACCGTTAAAACCTCCTCCAAAGAGAGAGTTGAGCAACTTCGTACCATCAAAGTGGTTCGGTGTACAATTTTTATTGTTCTTATATATCTAATTTTAGGAGTATAAGCTTCCTAGATTATTTCGATGCCAAAACACCAACTTTCTATGAAAACCATTAAAAGCTCCTCCATAGATAGAGTTGAGCAACTTTGGACCATCAAAGTTGTTCGGGATACAATTTTGATTGTTCTAATATATCAAATTTTTTGAGTATAAGCTTCCTAGATTATTTCGATGCCAAAACACCAACTTTCTATGACAAATGGACAAAACCGTTAAAACCTCCCCCATAGAGAGAGTTGAGCAACTTCGGACTATCAAAGTTGCTTTGGATACACTTTTTATTGTTCTTATATGTCAAATTTTACGATAATAAAGCTTCCTAGCTTTTTTCGATGCCAAAACACCTACTTTCTATGACGAATGGAGAAAACCGTTAAAAGCTGCTCCATAGAGAGAGTTGAGCAACTTCAGACCATCAAAGTTGCTCGGTGTACAATTTTTATTGTTCTTATATGTCAAATTTTACTAGTATAAGCTTCCTATATTATTTCGATGCCAAAACACCAACTTTCTATGACAAATGGACAAAACCGTTAAAAGCTCCTCCATAGAGAGAGTTTATCAACTTCGGACCATCAAAGTTGCTCGGTGTACAATTTTTATTGTTCTTATATGTTAAGTATTATGAGTATAAGCTTCATTGATTATTTCGATGCCAAAACACCAACTTTCTATGGCAAATGGACGAAACCGTTAAAATTTCCTCCATAGAGAGAGTTGAGCAACTTCGGACTATCAAAGTTGCTCGGTGTATACTTTTTATTGTTCTTATATGTCAAATTTTATGAGTATAAGCTTCCTAGATTATTTCAATGCCAAAACTCCAACTTTCTATGACAAATGGACGAAACCGTTAAAAGCTCCATCATAGAGAGAGTTGAGCAATTTCGGAACATCAAAGTTGCTCGGTGTACAATTTTTATTGTTCTTATATGTCAAATTTTATGAGTATAAGCTTCATAGATTATTTCGATGCCAAAACACCAACTTTCTATTACAAATTTATGAAACTGTTAAAAGCTCCCGCATAGAGAGAGTTGAGCAACTTCGGACCATCAAAGTAGCTCGGTGTACAATTTTTATTGTTCTTATATGTCAAATTTTACTAGTATAAGCTTCCTAGATTTTTTCGATGACAAAACACCAACTTTCTATGACAAATGGACAAAACCGTTAAAAGCTCCTCCATAGAGAGAGTTGATCAACTTCGGACCATCTAAGTTGCTCGGTGTACAATTTTTATTGTTCTTATATGTTAAGTTTTATGAGTATAAGCTTCATTGATTATTTCGATGGCAAAACACCAAATTTCTATGACAAATAGACGAAACCGTTAAAAGCTTCTCCAAAGAGAGAGTTAAGCAACTTCGGACCATCAAAGTTGCTCGGTGTACAATTTTTATTGTTCTTGTATGTCAAATTTTATGAGTATAAGCTTCATAGATTATTTCGATGCCAAAACACCAACTTTCTATTACAAATTTACGAAACTCTTAAAAGCTCCTCCATAGAGAGAGTTGAGCAACTTCGGACCATCAAAGTTGCTCGGTGTACAATTTTTATTGTTCTTGTATGTCAAATTTTATGAGTATAAGCTTCATAGATTATTTCGATGCCAAAACACCAACTTTCTATTACAAATTTACGAAACTCTTAAAAGCTCCTCCATAGAGAGAGTTGAGCAACTTCGGACCATCAAAGTTGCTCGGTGTACAATTTTTATTGTTCTTATATGTCAAATTTTATGACTATAAGCTTCATAGATTATTTCGATGCCAAAACACCAACTTTCTATGACAAATGGACGAAATCGTTAATAGCTCCTCCATAGAGAGAGTGGAGCAACTTCGGACCATCAAAGTTGCACGATCTACAATTTTTATTGTTCTTATATGTCAAATTTTATGAGTATAAGCTTCATAGATTATTTCGATGCCAAAACTCCAACTTTCTATGACAAATGGACAAAACCGTTAAAAGCTCCTCCATAGAGAGAGTTGAGCAACTTCGGACTATCAATGTTGCTTGGGATAGACTTTTTATTGTTCTTCTATGTCAAATTTTATGAGTATAAGCTTCATAGATTATTTTGATGCCAAAACTATAACTTTCTAAGGCAAATGGACAAAACCGTTAAAAGCTCGTCCATAGAAAGAGTTGAGTAACTTCGGACCATGAAAGTTGCTCGGTGTACACATTTTATCGTTCTTCTATGTCAAATTTTACGAGTATAAGCTTCCTAGATTATTTCGATGCCAAAACACCAACTTTCTATGACAAATGGACAAAACCTTTGAAAGCTCCTCCATAGAAAGAGTTGAGCAACTTCGGACTATCAAAGTTGCTCGGTGTATAATTTTTATTGTTCTTGTATGTCAAACTTTATGAGTATAAGCTTCATACATTATTTCGATGCCAAAACACCAACTTTCTGTTACAAATGGACAAAACCGTTAAAAGCTCCTCCATAGGGAGAGTTGAGCAACTTCGGACCATGAAAGTTGCTCGGTGTACAATTTTTATTGTTCTTATATGTCAAATTTTACTAGTATAAGCTTCCTACATTATTTCGATGCCAAAACACCAACTTTCTATGACAAATGGACAAAACCGTTAAAAGCTCCTCCATAGAGAGAGTTTATCAACTTCGGACCATCAAAGTTGCTCGGTGTACAATTTTTATTGTTCTTATATGTTAAGTATTATGAGTATAAGCTTCATTGATTATTTCGATGCCAAAACACCAACTTTCTATGGCAAATGGACGAAACCGTTAAAATTTCCTCCATAGAGAGAGTTGAGCAACTTCGGACTATCAAAGTTGCTCGGTGTATACTTTTTATTGTTCTTATATGTCAAATTTTATGAGTATAAGCTTCCTAGATTATTTCAATGCCAAAACTCCAACTTTCTATGACAAATGGACGAAACCGTTAAAAGCTCCATCATAGAGAGAGTTGAGCAACTTCGGACTATCAAAGTTGCTCGGTGTATACTTTTTATTGTTCTTATATGTCAAATTTTATGAGTATAAGCTTCCTAGATTATTTCAATGCCAAAACTCCAACTTTCTATGACAAATGGACGAAACCGTTAAAAGCTCCATCATAGAGAGAGTTGAGCAATTTCGGAACATCAAAGTTGCTCGGTGTACAATTTTTATTGTTCTTATATGTCAAATTTTATGAGTATAAGCTTCATAGATTATTTTAATGCCAAAACACCAACTTTCTATTACAAATTTATGAAACTGTTAAAAGCTCCCGCATAGAGAGAGTTGAGCAACTTCGGACCATCAAAGTAGCTCGGTGTACAATTTTTATTGTTCTTATATGTCAAATTTTACTAGTATAAGCTTCCTAGATTTTTTCGATGCCAAAACACCAACTTTCTATGACAAATGGAAAAAACCGTTAAAAGCTCCTCCATAGAGAGAGTTGATCAACTTCGGACCATCTAAGTTGCTCGGTGTACAATTTTTATTGTTCTTATATGTTAAGTTTTATGAGTATAAGCTTCATTGATTATTTCGATGGCAAAACACCAAATTTCAATGACAAATAGACGAAACCGTTAAAAGCTTCTCCAAAGAGAGAGTTAAGCAACTTCGGACCATCAAAGTTGCTCGGTGTACAATTTTTATTGTTCTTGTATGTCAAATTTTATGAGTATAAGCTTCATAGATTATTTCGATGCCAAAACACCAACTTTCTATTACAAATTTACGAAACTGTTAAAAGCTCCTCCATAGAGAGAGTTGAGCAACTTCGGACCATCAAAGTTGCTCGGTGTACAATTTTTATTGTTCTTGTATGTCAAATTTTATGAGTATAAGCTTCATAGATTATTTCGATGCCAAAACACCAACTTTCTATTACAAATTTATGAAACTCTTAAAAGCTCCTCCATAGAGAGAGTTGAGCAACTTCGGACAATCAAAGTTGCTCGGTGTACAATTTTTATTGTTCTTATATGTCAAATTTTATGACTATAAGCTTCATTGATTATTTCGATGCCAAAACACCAACTTTCTATGACAAATGGACGAAATCGTTAATAGCTCCTCCATAGAGAGAGTGGAGCAACTTCGGACCATCAAAGTTGCACGATCTACAATTTTTATTGTTCTTATATGTCAAATTTTATGAGTATAAGCTTCATAGATTATTTCGATGCCAAAACTCCAACTTTCTATGACAAATGGACAAAACCGTTAAAAGCTCCTCCATAGAGAGAGTTGAGCAACTTCGGACTATCAATGTTGCTTGGGATAGACTTTTTATTGTTCTTCTATGTCAAATTTTATGAGTATAAGCTTCATAGATTATTTTGATGCCAAAACTATAACTTTCTAAGGCAAATGGACAAAACCGTTAAAAGCTCGTCCATAGAAAGAGTTGAGTAACTTCGGACCATGAAAGTTGCTCGGTGTACACTTTTTATCGTTCTTCTATGTCAAATTTTACGAGTATAAGCTTCCTAGATTATTTCGATGCCAAAACACCAACTTTCTATGACAAATGGACAAAACCTTTGAAAGCTCCTCCATAGAAAGAGTTGAGCAACTTCGGACTATCAAAGTTGCTCGGTGTATAATTTTTATTGTTCTTGTATGTCAAATTTTATGAGTATAAGCTTCATACATTATTTCGATGCCAAAACACCAACTTTCTATGACAAATGGACAAAGCCGTTAAAAGCTCCTCCATAGAGAGAGTTGAGCAACTACGGACCATCAAAGTTGCTCGGTGTACAATTTTTATTGTTCTTACATGTCAAATTTTATGAGTATAAGCTTCATAGATTATTTCGATGCCAAAACACTAACTTTCTATTACAAATAGACGAAACCGTTAAAAGCTCGTCCATAGAGAGAGTTGAGCAACTACGGACCATCAAAGTTACTCGGTGTACAATTTTTATTTTTCTTATATATCAAATTTTATGAGTATAAGCTTCATAGATTATTTCGATGCCAAAACACCAACTTTCTGTTACAAATGGACAAAACCGTTAAAAGCTCCTCCATAGGGAGAGTTGAGCAACTTCGGACCATGAAAGTTGCTCGGTGTACAATTTTTATTGTTCTTATATGTCAAATTTTACGAGTATAAGCTTCCTAGATTATTTCGATGCCAAAACACCAACTTTCTATGACAAATGGACAAAACCATTAAAGGCTCCTCCATAGAGAGAGTTGAGCAACTTCGGACTATCAAAGTTGCTCGGGATACACTTTTCATCGTTCTTATATGTCTAATTTTATGATTATAAGCTTCCGAGATTTTTTCGATGCCAAAACACCAACTTTCTATGACAAATGGACAAAACCGTTAAAAGCTCCTCCATAGAGAGAGTTGAGCATTTTCGGACCATCAAAGTTTCTCGGTGTACAATTTTTATTATTCTTATATGTCAAATTTTATGAGTTTAAGCTTCATAGATTATTTCGATGCCAAAACACCAAATTTCTATGACAAATGGACGAAACCGTTAAAAGCTCCTCCATAGAGAGAGTTGAGCAATTTCGGAACATCAAAGTTGCTCGGTGTACAATTTTTATTGTTCTTATATGTCAAATTTTATGAGTATAAGCTTCATAGATTATTTCGATGGCAAAACACCAACTTTCTATTACAAATTTATGAAACTGTTAAAAGCTCCCGCATAGAGAGAGTTGAGCAACTTCAGACCATCTAAGTTGCTCGGTGTACAATTTTTATTGTTCTTATATGTCAAATTTTACTAGTATAAGCTTCCTACATTATTTCGATGCCAAAACACCAACTTTCTATGACAAATGGACAAAACCGTTAAAAGCTCCTCCATAGAGAGAGTTGATCAACTTCGGACCATCTAAGTTGCTCGGTGTACAATTTTTATTGTTCTTATATGTTAAGTTTTATGAGTATAAGCTTCATTGATTATTTCGATGGCAAAACACCAAATTTCTATGACAAATAGACGAAACCGCTAAAAGCTTCTCCATAGAGAGAGTTAAGCAACTTCGGACCATCAAAGTTGTTCGGTGTACAATTTTTATTGTTCTTGTATGTCAAATTTTATGAGTATAAGCTTCATAGATTATTTCGATGACAAAACACCAACTTTCTATTACAAATTTACGAAACTGTTAAAAGCTCCTCTATAGAGAGAGTTGAGCAATTTCGGACCATCAAAGTTGCTCGGTGTACAATTTTTATTGTTCTTATATGTCAAATTTTATGACTATAAGCTTCATAGATTATTTCGATGCCAAAACACCAACTTTCTATGACAAATGGACGAAATCGTTAATAGCTCCTCCATAGAGAGAGTGGAGCAACTTCGGACCATCAAAGTTGCTCGATGTACAATTTTTATTGTTCTTATATGTCAAATTTTATGAGTATAAGCTTCATAGATTATTTCGATGCCAAAACACCAACTTTCTATGACAAATGGAAAAAACCGTTAAAAGCTCCTCCATAGAGAGAGTTGAGCAACTTCGGACTATCAATGTTGCTTGGGATAGACTTTTTATTGTTCTTCTATGTCAAATTTTATGGGTATAAGCTTCATAGATTATTTTGATGCCAAAACTATAACTTTCTAAGGCAAATGGACAAAACCGTTAAAAGCTCGTCCATAGAAAGAGTTGAGTAACTTCGGACAATGAAAGTTGCTCGGTGTACACTTTTTATCGTTCTTCTATGTCAAATTTTACGAGTATAGGCTTCCTAGATTATTTCGATGCCAAAACACCAACTTTCTATGACAAATGGACAAAACCTTTGAAAGCTCCTCCATAGAAAGAGTTGAGCAACTTCGGACTATCAATGTTGCTCGGTGTACAATTTTTATTGTTCTTGTACGTCAAATTTTATATGTATAAGCTTCATAGATTATTTCGATGCCAAAACACCAACTTTCTATAATAAATGTATGAAGCCATTAAAAGCTCCTCCATAGAGAGAGTTGAGCAAGTTCGGACCATCAAAGTTGCTCGTTGTACAATTTTTATTGTTCTTGTATGTAAAATTTTATGAGTATAAGCTTCATAGATTATTTTGATGACAAAACACCAACTTTTTATGACAAATGGACAAAACCGTTAAAAGCTCCTCCATAGAGAGAGTTGGGCAACTTTGGACCATCAAAGTTGCTCGGTGTACAATTTTTATTGTTCTTATTTGTCAAATTTTACTAGAATAAGCTTGCTACATTATTTCGATGCCAAAACACCAACTTTCTATGACAAATGGACAATGTCGTTAAAAGCTCCTTCATAGAGAGAGTTGAGCAACTACGGACCATCAAAGTTGCTCGGTGTACAATTTTTATTGTTCTTACATGTCAAATTTTATGAGTATAAGCTTCATAGATTATTTCGATGCCAAAACACTAACTTTCTATTACAAATAGACGAAACCGTTAAAAGCTCGTCCATAGAGAGAGTTGAGCAACTACGGACCATCAAAGTTACTCGGTGTACTATTTTTATTTTTCTTATATATCAAATTTTATGAGTATAAGCTTCATAGATTATTTCGATGCCAAAACACCAACTTTCTGTTACAAATGGACAAAACCGTTAAAAGCTCCTCCATAGGGAGAGTTGAGCAACTTCGGACCATGAAAGTTGCTCGGTGTACAATTTTTATTGTTCTTATATGTCAAATTTTACGAGTATAAGCTTCCTAGATTATTTCGATGCCAAAACACCAACTTTCTATGACAAATGGACAAAACCATTAAAGGCTCCTCCATAGAGAGAGTTGAGCAACTTCGGACTATAAAAGTTGCTCGGGATACACTTTTTATTGTTCTTATATGTCTAATTTTATGAGTATAAGCTTCCGAGATTTTTTCGATGCCAAAACACCAACTTTCTATGACAAATGGACAAAACCGTTAAAAGCTCCTCCACAGAGAGAGTTGAGCATTTTCGGACCGTCAAAGTTTCTCGGTGTACAATTTTTATTATTCTTATATGTCAAATTTTATGAGTTTAAGCTTCATAGATTATTTCGATGCCAAAACACCAAGTTTCTATGATAAATGGACAAAACCGTTAAAAGCTCCTCCATAGAGAGAGTTGAGCAACTTCGGACCATCAAAGTTGCTCGGTGTACAATTTTTATTGTTCTTATATGTCAAATTTTATGAGTATAAGCTTCATAGATTATTTCGATGGCAAAACACCAACTTTCTATTACAAATTTATGAAACTGTTAAAAGCTCCCGCATAGAGAGAGTTGAGCAACTTCAGACCATCTAAGTTGCTCGGTGTACAATTTTTATTGTTCTTATATGTCAAATTTTACTAGTATAAGCTTGCTACATTATTTCGATGCCAAAACACCAACTTTCTATGACAAATGGACAAAACCGTTAAAAGCTCCTCCATAGAGAGAGTTGATCAACTTCGGACCATCTAAGTTGCTCGGTGTACAATTTTTATTGTTCTTATATGTTAAGTTTTATGAGTATAAGCTTCATTGATTATTTCGATGGCAAAACACCAAATTTCTATGACAAATAGACGAAACCGCTAAAAGCTTCTCCATAGAGAGAGTTAAGCAACTTCGGACCATCAAAGTTGCTCGGTGTACAATTTTTATTGTTCTTGTATGTCAAATTTTATGAGTATAAGCTTCATAGATTATTTCGATGACAAAACAACAACTTTCTATTACAAATTTACGAAACTGTTAAAAGCTCCTCTATAGAGAGAGTTGAGCAACTTCGGACCATCAAAGTTGCTCGGTGTACAATTTTTATTGTTCTTATATGTCAAATTTTATGACTATAAGCTTCATAGATTATTTCGATGCCAAAACACCAACTTTCTATGACAAATGGACGAAATCGTTAATAGCTCCTCCATAGAGAGAGTGGAGCAACTTCGGACCATCAAAGTTGCTCGATGTACAATTTTTATTGTTCTTATATGTCAAATTTTATGAGTATAAGCTTCATAGATTATTTCGATGCCAAAACTCCAACTTTCTATGACAAATGGACAAAACCGTTAAAAGCTCCTCCATAGAGAGAGTTGAGCAACTTCGGACTATCAATGTTGCTTGGGATAGACTTTTTATTGTTCTTCTATGTCAAATTTTATGGGTATAAGCTTCATAGATTATTTTGATGCCAAAACTATAACTTTCTAAGGCAAATGGACAAAACCGTTAAAAGCTCGTCCATAGAAAGAGTTGAGTAACTTCGGACAATGAAAGTTGCTCGGTGTACACTTTTTATCGTTCTTCTATGTCAAATTTTACGAGTATAAGCTTCCTAGATTATTTCGATGCCAAAACACCAACTTTCTATGACAAATGGACAAAACCTTTGAAAGCTCCTCCATAGAAAGAGTTGAGCAACTTCGGACTATTAATGTTGCTCGGTGTACAATTTTTATTGTTCTTGTACGTCAAATTTTATATGTATAAGCTTCATAGATTATTTCGATGCCAAAACACCAACTTTCTATAATAAATGGATGAAGCCATTAAAAGCTCCTCCATAGAGAGAGTTGAGCAAGTTCGGACCATCAAAGTTGCTCGTTGTACAATTTTTATTGTTCTTGTATGTAAAATTTTATGAGTATAAGCTTCATAGATTATTTTGATGACAAAACACCAACTTTTTATGACAAATGGACAAAACCGTTAAAAGCTCCTCCATAGAGAGAGTTGGGCAACTTTGGACCATCAAAGTTGCTCGGTGTACAATTTTTATTGTTCTTATTTGTCAAATTTTACTAGTATAAGCTTGCTACATTATTTCGATGCCAAAACACCAACTTTCTATGACAAATGGACAATGTCGTTAAAAGCTCCTTCATAGAGAGAGTTGAGCAACTACGGACCATCAAAGTTGCTCGGTGTACAATTTTTATTGTTCTTACATGTCAAATTTTATGAGTATAAGCTTCATAGATTATTTCGATGCCAAAACACTAACTTTCTATTGCAAATAGACGAAACCGTTAAAAGCTCGTCCATAGAGAGAGTTGAGCAACTACGGACCATCAAAGTTACTCGGTGTACTATTTTTATTTTTCTTATATATCAAATTTTATGAGTATAAGCTTCATAGATTATTTCGATGCCAAAACACCAACTTTCTGTTACAAATGGACAAAACCGTTAAAAGCTCCTCCATAGGGAGAGTTGAGCAACTTCGGACCATGAAAGTTGCTCGGTGTACAATTTTTATTGTTCTTATATGTCAAATTTTACGAGTATAAGCTTCCTAGATTATTTCGATGCCAAAACACCAACTTTCTATGACAAATGGACAAAACCATTAAAGGCTCCTCCATAGAGAGAGTTGAGCAACTTCGGACTATAAAAGTTGCTCGGGATACACTTTTTATTGTTCTTATATGTCTAATTTTATGAGTATAAGCTTCCGAGATTTTTTCGATGACAAAACACCAACTTTCTATGACAAATGGACAAAACCGTTAAAAGCTCCTCCACAGAGAGAGTTGAGCATTTTCGGACCGTCAAAGTTTCTCGGTGTACAATTTTTATTATTCTTATATGTCAAATTTTATGAGTTTAAGCTTCATAGATTATTTCGATGCCAAAACACCAAGTTTCTATGATAAATGGACAAAACCGTTAAATGCTCCTCCATAGAGAGAGTTGAGCAACTTCGGACCATCAAAGTTGCTCATTGTACAATTTTTATTGTTCTTATATGTCAAATTTTAGGAGTATAAGCTTTATAGATTATTTCGATGCCAAAACACCAACTTTCTATGACAAATAGACGAAACCGTTAAAAACTTCTCTGAGAGAGTATTGAGTAACTTCGGACCATCAAAGTGGCTCGGTGTATAATTTTTATTGTTCTTCGATGTCAAATTTTATTAGTATAAGCTTCCTAGATTATTTCGATGCCAACACACCAACTTTCTATGACAAATGGAGAAAACCGTTAAAAGCTCCACCATAGAGAGAGTTGAGCAACTTCGGACCATCAAAGTGGCTCGGTGTACAATTTTTATTGTTCTTATATGTCAAATTTTATGAGTATAAGCTTCATAGATTATTTCGATGCCAAAACTCCTACTTTCTATGACAAATGGACAAAACCGTTAAAAACTCCTCCATAGAGAGAGTTGAGCAACTTCGGACCATCAAAGTGGTTCGGTGTACAATTTTTATTGTTCTTATATGTCAAATTTTAGGAGTATAAGCTTCCTAGATTATTTTGATGCCAAAACACCAACTTTCTATGACAAATGGACAAAACCGTTAAAAGCTCCTCCATAGAGAGAGTTGAGCATTTTCAGACCATCAAAGTTTCTCGGTGTACAATTTTTATTATTCTTATATGTCAAATTTTATGAGTTTAAGCTTCATAGATTATTTCGTTGCCAAAACACCAACTTTCTATGATAAATGGACAAAACCGTTAAAAGCTCCTCCATAGAGAGAGTTGAGCAACTACAGACTATCAAAGTTGCTCTGGATACACTTTTTATTGTTCTTATATGTCAAATTTTATGAGTATAAATCTTCCTAGCTTTTATAGACGCCAAAACACCAACTTTCTATGACAAATGGACAAAACCGTTAAAGCTCCTCCATAGAGAGAGTTGATCAACTTCGGACCATCAAAGTTGCTCGGTGTACAATTTTTATTGTTCTTATATGTCAAATTTTACTAGTATAAGCTTCCTACATTATTTCGATGCCAAAACACCAACTTTCTATGACAAATGGACAAAACCGTTAAAAGCTCCTCCATAGAGAGAGTTGAGCAACTTCGGACCATCAAAGTGGCTCGGTGTACAATTTTTATTGTTCTTATATGTCAAATTTTATGAGTATAAGCTTCATAGATTATTTCGATGCCAAAACACCTACTTTCTATGACAAATGGACAAAACCGTTAAAAACTCCTCCATAGAGAGAGTTGAGCAACTTCGGAACATCAAAGTGGTTCGGTGTACAATTTTTATTGTTCTTATATGTCAAATTTTAGGAGTATAAGCTTCCTAGATTATTTCGATGCCAAAACACCAACTTTCTATGACAAATGGACAAAACCGTTAAAAGCTCCTCCATAGAGAGAGTTGAGCATTTTCGGACCATCAAAGTTTCTCGGTGTACAATTTTTATTATTCTTATATGTCAAATTTTATGAGTTTAAGCTTCATAGATTATTTCGATGCCAAAACACCAACTTTCTATGATAAATGGACAAAACCGTTAAAAGCTCCTCCATAGAGAGAGTTGAGCAACTTTGGACCATCAAAGTTTCTCGGTGTACAATTTTTATTGTTCTTATATGTCAAATTTTAGGATTATAAGCTTTATAGATTATTTCGATGCCAAAACACCAACTTTCTATGACAAATAGACGAAACCGTTAAAAGCTTCTCCGAAGAGAGTGTTGAGTAACTTCGGACCATCAAAGTGGCTCGGTGTATAATTTTTATTGTTCTTCGATGTCAAATTTTATTAGTATAAGCTTCCTAGATTATTTCGATGCCAACACACCAACTTTCTATGACAAATGGAGAAAACCATTAAAAGCTCCTCCATAGAGAGAGTTGAGCAACTTCGGACCATCAAAGTGGCTCGGTGTACAATTTTTATTGTTCTTATATGTCAAATTTTATGAGTATAAGCTTCATAGATTATTTCGATGCCAAAACACCTACTTTCTATGACAAATGGACAAAACCGTTAAAAACTCCTCCATAGAGAGAGTTGAGCAACTTCGGACCATCAAAGTGGTTCGGTGTACAATTTTTATTGTTCTTATATGTCAAATTTTAGGAGTATAAGCTTCCTAGATTATTTCGATGCCAAAACACCAACTTTCTATGACAAATGGACAAAACCGTTAAAAGCTCCTCCATAGATAGAGTTGAGCAATTTCGGACCATCAATCTTGTTCGGGATACAATTTTTATTGTTCTTATATATCAAACTTTTTGAGTATAAGCTTCGTAGATTATTTCGATGCCAAAACACCAACTTTCTATGACAAATGGACAAAACCGTTAAAACCTCCTCCATAGAGAGAGTTGAGCAACTTCGGACTATCAAAGTTGCTCTGGATACACTTTTTATTGTTCTTATATGTCAAATTTTATGAGTATAAAGCTTCCTAGCTTTTATCGACGCCAAAACACCAACTTTCTATGACAAATGGACAAAACCGTTAAAGCTCCTCCATAGAGAGAGTTGATCAACTTCGGACCATCAAAGTTGCTCGGTGTACAATTTTTATTGTTCTTATATGTCAAATTTTACTAGTATAAGCTTCCTACATTATTTCGATGCCAAAACACCAACTTTCTATGACAAATGGACAAAACCGTTAAAAGCTCCTCCATAGAGAGAGTTGATCAACTTCGGACCATCAAAGTTGCTCGGTGTACAATTTTTATTGTTTTTATATGTTAAGTTTTATGAGTATAAGCTTCATCGATTATTTCGATGCCAAAACACCAAATTTCTATGACAAATAGACGAAACCGTTAAAAGCTTCTCCATAGAGAGAGTTAAGCAACTTCGGACCATCAAAGTTGCTCGGTGTTTTATTGTTCTTGTATGTCAAATTTTATGAGTATAAGCTTCATAGATTATTTCGATGCCAAAACACCAACTTTCTATTACAAATTTACGAATCTGTTAAAAGCTCCTCCATAGAGAGAGTTGAGCAACTTCGGACCATGAATGTTGCTCGGTGTACAGTTTTTATTGTTCTTATATGTCAAATTTTATGAGTATAAGCTTCATAGATTATTTCGGTGCCAAAAAACCAACTTTCTATGACAAATGGACGAAATCGTTAATAGCTTCTCCATAGAGAGAGTGGAGCAACTTCGGACCATCAAAGTTGCTCGATGTACAATTTTTATTGTTCTTATATGTCAAGTTTTATGAGTATATGCTTCATAGATTATTACGATGCCAAAACTGCAACTTTCTATGACAAATGGACAAAACCGTTAAAAGCTCCTCCATAGAGAGAGTTGAGCAACTTCGGACTATCAATGTTGCTTGGGATAGACTTTTTATTGTTCTTCTATGTCAAATTTTATGAGTATAAGCTTCATAGATTATTTTGATGCCAAAACTATAACTTTCTAAGGCAAATGGACAAAACCGTTAAAAGCTCGTCCATAGAGAGAGTTGAGGAACTTCGGACCATGAAAGTTGATCGGTGTACAATTTTTACTGTTCTTATATGTCAAATTTTATAAGTATAAGCTTGATAGATTATTTCGATGCCAAAACACCAACTTTCTATGACAAATGGACAAAACCGTTAAAACCTCCTCCATAGAGAGAGTTGAGCAACTTCGGACCATCAAAGTGGTTCGGTGTACAATTTTTATTGTTCTTATATGTCAAATTTTATGAGTATAAGCTTTCTAGATTATTTCGATGCCAAAACACAAACTTTCAATGACAAATGGACGAAATCGTTAATAGCTTCTCCATAGAGAGAGTGGAGCAACTTCGGACCATCAAAGTTGCTCGATGTACAAATTTTATTGTTCTTATATGTCAAATTTTATGATAATAAAGCTTCCTAGCTTTTTTCGATGCCAAAACACCTACTTTCTATGACGAATGGAGAAAACCGTTAAAAGCTGCTCCATAGAGCGAGTTGAGTAACTTCAGACCATCAAAGTTGCTCGGTGTACAATTTTTACTGTTCTTATATGTCAAATTTTACTAGTATAAGCTTCCTACATTATTTCGATGCCAAAACACCAACTTTCTATGACAAATGGACAAAACCGTTAAAAGCTCCTCCATAGAGAGAGTTGATCAACTTCGGACCATCGAAGTTGCTCGGTGTACAATTTTTATTGTTCTTATATGTTAAGTTTTATTAGTATAACCTTCATTGATTATTTAGATGCCAAAACACCAACTTTCTATGGCAAATGGACGAAACCGTTAAAATTTCCTCCATAGAGAGAGTTGAGCAACTTCGGACTATCAAAGTTGCTCGGTGTATACTTTTTATTGTTCTTATATGTCAAATTTTATGAGTATAAGCTTCCTAGATTATTTCGATGCCAAAACACCAACTTTCTATGACAAATGGACGAAACCGTTAAAAGCTCCTCCATAAAGAGAGTTGAGCAATTTCGGAACATCAAAGTTGCTCGGTGTACAATTTTTATTGTTCTTATATGTCAAATTTTATGAGTATAAGCTTCATAGATTATTTCGATGCCAAAACACCAACTTTCTATTACAAATTTATGAAACTGTTAAAAGCTCCCGCATAGAGAGAGTTGAGCAACTTCGGACCATCAAAGTAGCTCGGTGTACAATTTTTATTTTTCTTATATGTCAAATTTTACTAGTATAAGCTTCCTACATTATTTCGATGCCAAAACACCAACTTTCTATGACAAATGGACAAAACCGTTAAAAGCTCCTCCATAGAGAGAGTTGATCAACTTCGGACCATCTAAGTTGCTCGGTGTACAATTTTTATTGTTCTTATATGTTAAGTTTTATGAGTATAAGTTTCATTGATTATTTCGATGGCAAAACACCAAATTTCTACGACAAATAGACTAAACCGTTAAAAGCTTCTCCAGAGAGAGAGTTAAGCAACTTCGGACCACCAAAGTTGCTCGGTGTACAATTTTTCTTGTTCTTGTATGTCAAATTTTATGAGTATAAGCTTCATAGATTATTTCGATGCCAAAACACCAACTTTCTATTACAAATTTACGAAACTGTTAAAACTCCTCCATAGAGAGAGTTGAGCAACATCGGACCATCAAAGTTGCTCGGTGTACAATTTTTATTGTTCTTATATGTCAAGTTTTATGACTATAAGCTTCATAGATTATTTCGATGCCAAAACACCAACTTTCTATGACAAATGGACGAAATCGTTAATAGCTCCTCCATAGAGAGAGTGGAGCAACTTCGGACCATCAAAGTTGCTCGATGTACAATTTTTATTGTTCTTATATGTCAAATTTTATGAGTATAAGCTTCATAGATTATTTCGATGCCAAAACATCAACTTTCTATAATAAATGGATGAAACCATTAAAAGCTCCACCATAGAGAGAGTTGAGCAACTTCGGACCATCAAAGTGGTTCGGTGTACAATTTTTATTGTTCTTATATGTCAAATTTTATGAGTATAAGCTTTCTAGATTATTTCGATGCCAAAACACAAACTTTCAATGACAAATGGACGAAATCGTTAATAGCTTCTCCATAGAGAGAGTGGAGCAACTTCGGACCATCAAAGTTGCTCGATGTACAAATTTTATTGTTCTTATATGTCAAATTTTATGATAATAAAGCTTCCTAGCTTTTTTCGATGCCAAAACACCTACTTTCTATGACGAATGGACAAAACCGTTAAAAGCTGCTCCATAGAGAGAGTTGAGCAACTTCAGACCATCAAAGTTGCTCGGTGTACAATTTTTATTGTTCTTATATGTCAAATTTTACTAGTATAAGCTTCCTACATTATTTCGATGCCAAAACACCAACTTTCTATGACAAATGGACAAAACCGTTAAAAGCTCCTCCAGAGAGAGAGTTGATCAACTTCGGACCATCAAAGTTGCTCGGTGTACAATTTTTATTGTTCTTATATGTTAAGTTTTATGAGTATAAGCTTCATTGATTATTTAGATGCCAAAACACCAACTTTCTATGGCAAATGGACGAAACCGTTAAAATTTCCTCCATAGAGAGAGTTGAACAACTTCGGACTATTAAAGTTGCTCGGTGTATACTTTTTATTGTTCTTATATGTCAAATTTTATGAGTATAAGCTTCCTAGATTATTTCGATGCCAAAACACCAACTTTCTATGACAAATGGACGAAACCGTTAAAAGCTCCTCCATAGAGAGAGTTGAGCAATTTCGGAACATCAAAGTTGCTCGGTGTACAATTTTTATTGTTCTTATATGTCAAATTTTATGAGTATAAGCTTCATAGATTATTTCGATGCCAAAACACCAACTTTCTATTACAAATTTATGAAACTGTTAAAAGCTCCCGCATAGAGTGAGTTGAGCAATTTCGGACCATCAAAGTAGCTCGGTGTACAATTTTTATTGTTCTTATATGTCAAATTTTACTATTATAAGCTTCCTACATTATTTCGATGCCAAAACACCAACTTTCTATGACAAATGGACAAAACCGTTAAAAGCTCCTCCATAGAGAGAGTTGATCAACTTCGGACCATCTAAGTTGCTCGGTGTACAATTTTTATTATTCTTATATGTTAAGTTTTATGAGTATAAGCTTCATTGATTATTTCGATGGCAAAACACCAAATTTCTACGACAAATAGACGAAACCGTTAAAAGCTTCTCCATAGAGAGAGTTAAGCAACTTCGGACCATCAAAGTTGCTCGGTGTACAATTTTTATTGTTTTTGTATGTCAAATTTTATGAGTATAAGCTTCATAGATTATTTCGATGCCAAAACACCAACTTTCTATTACAAATTTGCGAAACTGTTAAAAGCTCCTCCATAGAGAGAGTTGAGCAACATCGGACCATCAAAGTTGCTCGGTGTACAATTTTTATTGTTCTTATATGTCAAATTTTATGACTATAAGCTTCATAGATTATTTCGATGCCAAAACACCAACTTTCTATGACAAATGGACGAAATCGTTAATAGCTCCTCCATAGAGAGAGTGGAGCAACTTCGGACCATCAAAGTTGCTCGATGTACAATTTTTATTGTTCTTATATGTCAAATTTTATGAGTATAAGCTTCATAGATTATTTCGATGCCAAAACTCCAACTTTCTATGACAAATGGACAAAACCGTTAAAAGCTCCTCTATAGAGAGAGTTGAGCAACTTCGGACTATCAATGTTGCTTGGGATAGACTTTTTATTGTTCTTCTATGTCAAATTTTATGAGTATAAGCTTCATAGATTATTTTGATGCCAAAACTATAATTTTCTAAGGCAAATGGACAAAACCGTTAAAAGCTAGTCCATAGAAAGAGTTGAGTAACTTCGGACCATGAAAGTTGCTCGGTGTACACTTTTTATCGTTCTTCTATGTCAAATTTTACGAGTATAAGCTTCCTAGATTATTTCGATGCCAAAACACCAACTTTCTATGACAAATGGACAAAACCTTTGAAAGCACCTCCATAGAAAGAGTTGAGCAACTTCGGACTATCAAAGTTGCTCGGTGTACAATTTTTGTTGTTCTTGTATGTCAAATTTTATGTGTATAAGCTTCATAGATTATTTCGATGCCAAAACACCAACTTTCTATAATAAATGGATGAAACCATTAAAAGCTCCTCCATAGAAAGAGTTGAGCAACTTCGGAGCATCAAAGTTGCTCGTTGTACAATTTTTATTGTTCTTGTATGTAAAATTTTATGAGTATAAGCTTCATAGATTACTTCGATGCCAAAACACCAACTTTCTATGACAAATGGACAAAACCGTTAAAAGCTCCTCCATAGAGAGAGTTGAGCAACTTCGGACCATCAAAGTTGCTCGGTGTACAATTTTTATTGTTCTTATTTGTCAAATTTTACTAGTATAAGCTTGCTACATTATTTCGATGCCAAAACACCAACTTTCTATGACAAATGGACAAAGCCGTTAAAAGCTCCTCCATAGAGAGAGTTGAGCAACTACGGACCATCAAAGTTGCTCGGTGTACAATTTTTATTGTTCTTACATGTCAAATTTTATGAGTATAAGCTTCATAGATTATTTCGATGCCAAAACACTAACTTTCTATTACAAATAGACGAAAACGTTAAAAGCTTGTCAATAGAGAGAGTTGAGCAACTACGGACCATCAAAGTTACTCGGTGTACAATTTTTATTTTTCTTATATATCAAATTTTATGAGTATAAGCTTCATAGATTATTTCGATGCCAAAACACCAACTTTCTGTTACAAATGGACAAAACCGTTAAAAGCTCCTCCATAGGGAGAGTTGAGCAACTTCGGACCATGAAAGTTGCTCGGTGTACAATTTTTATTGTTCTTATATGTCAAATTTTACGAGTATAAGCTTCCTAGATTATTTCGATGCCAAAACACCAACTTTCTATGACAAATGGACAAAACCATTAAGGGCTCCTCCATAGAGAGAGTTGAGCAACTTCGGACTATCAACGTTGCTCGGGATACACTTTTTGTTGTTCTTATATGTCTAATTTTATGAGTATAAGCTTCCGAGATTTTTTCGATGCCAAAACATCAACTTTCTATGACAAATGGACAAAACCGTTAAAAGCTCCTCCATAGAGAGAGTTGAGCATTTTCGGACCATCAAAGTTTCTCGGTGTACAATTTTTATTATTCTTATATGTCAAATTTTATGAGTTTAAGCTTCATAGATTATTTCGATGCCAAAACACCAACTTTCTATGACAAATGGACGAAACCGTTAAAAGCACCTCCATAGAGAGAGTTGAGCAATTTCGGAACATCAAAGTTGCTCGGTGTACAATTTTTATTGTTCTTATATGTCAAATTTTATGAGTATAAGCTTCATAGATTATTTCGATGCCAAAACACCAACTTTCTATTACAAATTTATGAAACTGTTAAAAGCTCCTGCATAGAGAGAGTTGAGCAACTTCGGACCATCAAAGTTGCTCGGTGTACAATTTTTATTTTTCTTATATGTCAAATTTTACTAGTATAAGCTTCCTACATTATTTCGATGCCAAAACACCAACTTTCTATGATAAATGGACAAAACCGTTAAAAGCTCCTCCATAGAGAGAGTTGATCAACTTCGGACCATCTAAGTTGCTCGGTGTACAATTTTTATTGTTCTTATATGTTAAGTTTTATGTGTATAAGCTTCATTGATTATTTCGATGGCAAAACACCAAATTTCTATGACAAATAGACGAAACCGTTAAAAGCTTCTCCATAGAGAGAGTTAAGCAACTTCGGACCATCAAAGTTGCTCGGTGTACAATTTTTATTGTTCTTGTACGTCAAATTTTATGAGTATAAGCTTCATAGATTATTTCGATGCCAAAACACCAACTTTCTATTACAAATTTACGAAACTGTTAAAAGCTCCTCCATAGAGAGAGTTGAGCAACTTCGGACCATCAAAGTTGCTCGGTGTACAATTTTTATTGTTCTTATATGTCAAATTTTATGACTATAAGCTTCATAGATTATTTCGATGCCAAAACACCAACTTTCTATGACAAATGGACGAAATCGTTAATAGCTCCTCCATAGAGAGAGTGGAGCAACTTCGGACCATCAAAGTTGCTCGATGTACAATTTTTATTGTTCTTATATGTCAAATTTTATGAGTATAAGCTTCATAGATTATTTCGATGCCCAAACTCCAACTTTCTATGACAAATGGACAAAACCGTTAAAAGCTCCTCCATAGAGAGAGTTGAGCAACTTCGGACTATCAATGTTGCTTGGGATAGACTTTTTATTGTTCTTCTATGTCAAATTTTATGAGTATAAGCTTCATAGATTATTTTGATGCCAAAACTATAACTTTCTAAGCCAAATGGACAAAACCGTTAAAAGCTCGTCAATAGAAAGAGTTGAGTAACTTCGGACCATGAAAGTTGCTCGGTGTACACTTTTTATCGTTCTTCTATGTCAAATTTTACGAGTATAAGCTTCCTAGATTATTTCGATGCCAAAACACCAACTTTCTATGACAAATGGACAAAACCTTTGAAAGTTCCTCCATAGAAAGAGTTGAGCAACTTCGGACTATCAAAGTTGCTCGGTGTACAATTTTTATTGTTCTTGTACGTCAAATTTTATATGTATAAGCTTCATAGATTATTTCGATGCCAAAACACCAACTTTCTATAATAAATGGATGAAACCATTAAAAGCTCCTCCATAGAGAGAGTTGAGCAACTTCGGACCATCAAAGTTGCTCGTTGTACAATTTTTATTGTTCTTGTACGTAAAATTTTATGAGTATAAGCTTCATAGATTATTTCGATGCCAAAACACCAACTTTCTATGACAAATGGACAAAACCGTTAAAAGCTCCTCCATAGAGAGAGTTGAGCAACTTCGGACCATCAAAGTTGCTCGGTGTACAATTTTTATTGTTCTTATTTGTCAAATTTTACTAGTATAAGCTTGTTACATTATTTCGATGCCAAAACACCAACTTTCTATGGCAAATGGACAAAGCCGTTAAAAGCTCCTCCATAGTGAGAGTTGAGCAACTACGGACCGTCAAAGTTGCTCGGTGTACAATTTTTAATGTTCTTACATGTCAAATTTTATGAGTATAAGCTTCATAGATTATTTCGATGCCAAAACACTAACTTTCTATTACAAATAGACGAAACCGTTAAAAGCTCGTCCATAGAGAGAGTTGAGCAACTACGGACCATCAAAGTTACTCGGTGTACAATTTTTATTTTTCTTATATATCAAATTTTATGAGTATAAAGCTTCATAGATTATTTCGATGCCAAAACACCAACTTTCTGTTACAAATGGACAAAACCGTTAAAAGCTCCTCCATAGGGAGAGTTGAGCAACTTCGGACCATGAAAGTTGCTCGGTGTACAATTTTTATTGTTCTTATATGTCAAATTTTACGAGTATAAGCTTCCTAGATTATTTCGATGCCAAAACACCAACTTTCTATGACAAATGGACAAAACTATTAAAGGCTCCTCCATAGAGAGAGTTGAGCAACTTCGGACTATCAAAGTTGCTCGGGATACACTTTTTATTGTTCTTATATATCTAATTTTATGAGTATAAGCTTCCGAGATTTTTTCGATGCCAAAACACCAACTTTCTATGACAAATGGACAAAACCGTTAAAAGCTCCTCCATAGAGAGAGTTGAGCATTTTCGAACCATCAAAGTTTCTCGGTGTACAATTTTTATTATTCTTATATGTCAAATTTTATGAGTTTAAGCTTCATAGATTATTTCGATGCCAAAACACCAACTTTCTGTGATAAATGGACAAAACCGTTAAAAGCTCCTCCATAGAGAGAGTTGAGCAACTTCGGACCATCAAAGTTGCTCGGTGTACAATTTTTATTGTTCTTATATGTCAAATTTTAGGAGTATAAGCTTTATAGATTATTTCGATGCCAAAACACCAACTTTCTATGACAAATAGACGAAACCGTTAAAAGCTTCTCTGAAGAGAGTGTTGAGTAACTTCGGACCATCAAAGTGGCTCGGTGTATAATTTTTATTGTTCTTCGATGTCAAATTTTATTAGTATAAGCTTCCTAGATTATTTCTATGCCAACACACCAACTTTCTATGACAAATGGAGAAAACCGTTAAAAGCTCCTCCATAGAGAGAGTTGAGCAACTTCGGACCATCAACGTGGCTCGGTGTACAATTTTTATTGTTCTTATATGTCAAATTTTATGAGTATAAGCTTCATAGATTATTTCGATGCCAAAACTCCTACTTTCTATGACAAATGGACAAAACCGTTAAAAACTCCTCCATAGAGAGAGTTGAGCAACTTCGGACCATCAAAGTGGTTCGGTGTACAATTTTTATTGTTCTTATATGTCAAATTTTAGGAGTATAAGCTTCCTAGATTATTTTGATGCCAAAACACCAACTTTCTATGACAAATGGGCAAAACCGTTAAAAGCTCCTCCATAGAGAGAGTTGAGCATTTTCAGACCATCAAAGTTTCTCGGTGTACAATTTTTATTATTCTTATATGTCAAATTTTATGAGTTTAAGCTTCATAGATTATTTCGATGCCAAAACACCAACTTTCTATGATAAATGGACAAAACCGTTAAAAGCTCCTCCATAGAGAGAGTTGAGCAACTTCGGACCATCAAAGTTGCTCGGTCTACAATTTTTATTGTTCTTATATTTTAAATTTTAGGAGTATAAGCTTTATAGATTATTTCGATGCCAAAACACCAACTTTCTATTACAAAGAGACGAAACCGTTAAAAGCTTCTCCGAAGAGAGTGTTGAGTAACTTCGGACCATCAAAGTGGCTTGGTGTATAATTTTTATTGTTCTTCGATATCAAATTTTATTAGTATAAGCTTCCTAGATTATTTCGATGCCAACACACCAACTTTCTATGACAAATGGAGAAAACCGTTAAAAGCTCCTCCATAGAGAGAGTTGAGCAACTTCGGACCATCAAAGTGGCTCGGTGTACAATTTTTATTGTTCTTATATGTCAAATTTTATGAGTATAAGCTTCATAGATTATTTCGATGCCAAAACACCTACTTTCTATGACAAATGGACAAAACCGTTAAAAACACCTCCATAGAGAGAGTTGAGCAACTTCGGAACATCAAAGTGGTTCAGTGTACAATTTTTATTGTTCTTATATGTCAAATTTTAGGAGTATAAGTTTCCTAGATTATTTCGATGCCAAAACATAAACTTTCTATGACAAATGGACAAAACCGTTAAAAGCTCCTCCATAGAGAGAGTTGAGCATTTTCGGACCATCAAAGTTTCTCGGTGTACAATTTTTATTATTCTTATATGTCAAATTTTATGAGTTTAAGCTTCATAGATTATTTCGATGCCAAAACACCAACTTTCTATGATAAATGGAAAAAACCGTTAAAAGCTCCTCTATAGAGAGAGTTGAGCAACTTTGGACCATCAAAGTTTCTCGGTGTACAATTTTTATTGTTCTTATATGTCAAATTTTAGGAGTATAAGCTTTATAGATTATTTCGATGCCAAAACACCAACTTTCTATGACAAATAGACGAAACCGTTAAAAGCTTCTCCGAAGAGAGTGTTGAGTAACTTCGGACCATCAAAGTGGCTCGGTGTATAATTTTTATTGTTCTTCGATGTCAAATTTTATTAGTATAAGCTTCCTAGATTATTTCGATGCCAACACACCAACTTTCTATGACAAATGGAGAAAACCGTTAAAAGCTCCTCCATAGAGAGAGTTGAGCAACTTCGGACCATCAAAGTGGCTCGGTGTACAATTTTTATTGTTCTTATATGTCGAATTTTATGAGTATAAGCTTCATAGATTATTTCGATGCCAAAACACCTACTTTCTATGACAAATGGACAAAACCGTTAAAAACTCCTCCATAGAGAGAGTTGAGCAACTTCGGACCATCAAAGTGGTTCGGTGTACAATTTTTATTGTTCTTATATGTCAAATTTTAGGAGTATAAGCTTCCTAGATTATTTCGATGCCAAAACACCAACTTTCTATGACAAATGGACAAAACCGTTAAAAGCTCCTCCATAGATAGAGTTGAGCAACTTCGGACCATCAATGTTGTTCGGGATACAATTTTTATTGTTCTTATATATCAAACTTTTTGAGTATAAGCTTCGTAGATTATTTCGATGCCAAAACAACAACTTTCTATGACAAATGGACAAAACCGTTAAAACCTCCTCCATAGAGAGAGTTGAGCAACTTCGGACTATCAAAGTTGCTCTGGATACACTTTTTATTGTTCTTATATGTCAAATTTTATGAGTATAAAGCTTCCTAGCTTTTATCGACGCCAAAACACCAACTTTCTATGACAAATGGACAAAACCGTTAAAGCTCCTCCATAGAGAGAGTTGATCAACTTCGGACCATCAAAGTTGCTCGGTGTACAATTTTTATTGTTCTTATATGTCAAATTTTACTAGTATAAGCTTCCTACATTATTTCGATGCCAAAACACCAACTTTCTATGACAAATGGACAAAACCGTTAAAAGCTCCTCCATAGAGAGAGTTAAGCAACTTCGGACCATCAAAGTTGCTCGGTGTTTTATTGTTCTTGTATGTCAAATTTTATGAGTATAAGCTTCATAGATTATTTCGATGCCAAAACACCAACTTTCTATTACAAATTTACGAATATGTTAAAAGCTCCTCCATAGAGAGAGTTGAGCAACTTCGGACCATCAAAGTTGCTCGGTCTACAATTTTTATTGTTCTTATATGTCAAATTTTAGGAGTATAAGCTTTATAGATTATTTCGATGCCAAAACACCAACTTTCTATTACAAAGAGACGAAACCGTTAAAAGCTTCTCCGAAGAGAGTGTTGAGTAACTTCGGACCATCAAAGTGGCTTGGTGTATAATTTTTATTGTTCTTCGATATCAAATTTTATTAGTATAAGCTTCCTAGATTATTTCGATGCCAACACACCAACTTTCTATGACAAATGGAGAAAACCGTTAAAAGCTCCTCCATAGAGAGAGTTGAGCAACTTCGGACCATCAAAGTGGCTCGGTGTACAATTTTTATTGTTCTTATATGTCAAATTTTATGAGTATAAGCTTCATAGATTATTTCGATGCCAAAACACCTACTTTCTATGACAAATGGACAAAACCGTTAAAAACACCTCCATAGAGAGAGTTGAGCAACTTCGGAACATCAAAGTGGTTCAGTGTACAATTTTTATTGTTCTTATATGTCAAATTTTAGGAGTATAAGCTTCCTAGATTATTTCGATGCCAAAACATCAACTTTCTATGACAAATGGACAAAACCGTTAAAAGCTCCTCCATAGAGAGAGTTGAGCAACTTTGGACCATCAAAGTTTCTCGGTGTACAATTTTTATTGTTCTTATATGTCAAATTTTAGGAGTATAAGCTTTATAGATTATTTCGATGCCAAAACACCAACTTTCTATGACAAATAGACGAAACCGTTAAAAGCTTCTCCGAAGAGAGTGTTGAGTAACTTCGGACCATCAAAGTGGCTCGGTGTATAATTTTTATTGTTCTTCGATGTCAAATTTTATTAGTATAAGCTTCCTAGATTATTTCGATGCCAACACACCAACTTTCTATGACAAATGGAGAAAACCGTTAAAAGCTCCTCCATAGAGAGAGTTGAGCAACTTCGGACCATCAAAGTGGCTCGGTGTACAATTTTTATTGTTCTTATATGTCAAATTTTATGAGTATAAGCTTCATAGATTATTTCGATGCCAAAACACCTACTTTCTATGACAAATGGACAAAACCGTTAAAAACTCCTCCATAGAGAGAGTTGAGCAACTTCGGACCATCAAAGTGGTTCGGTGTACAATTTTTATTGTTCTTATATGTCAAATTTTAGGAGTATAAGCTTCCTAGATTATTTCGATGCCAAAACACCAACTTTCTATGACAAATGGACAAAACCGTTAAAAGCTCCTCCATAGATAGGGTTGAGCAACTTCGGACCATCAATGTTGTTCGGGATACAATTTTTAGTGTTCTTATATGTCAAATTTTATGAGTATAAGCTTCATAGATTATTTCGATGCAAAAACACCAACTTTCTATGACAAATGGACAAAACCATTAAAAGCTCCTCCATAGAGAGAGTTGAGCAACTTCGGACTATCAATGTTGCTTGGGATAGACTTTTTATTGTTCTTCTTATCAAATTTTATGAGTATAAGCTTCATAGATTATTTTGATGCCAAAACTATAACTTTCTAAGGCAAATGGACAAAACAGTTGAAAGCTCCTCCATAGATAGAGTTGAGCAACTTCGGACCATCAAAGTTGTTCGGGATACAATTTTTATTGTTCTTATATATCAAATTTTTTGAGTATAAGCTTCCTAGATTATTTCAATGCCAAAACACCAACTTTCTATGACAAATGGACAAAACCGTTAAAACCTCCTCCATAGATAGAGTTGAGCAACCTCGAACCATCAAAGTGGTTCGGTGTACAATTTTTATTGTTCTTCTATGTCAAATTTTACGAGTATAAGCTTCCTAGATTATTTCGATGCCAAAACACCAACTTTCTATGACAAATGGACAAAACCGTTAAAACTCCTCCATAGAGAGAGTTGATCAACTTCGGACCATCAAAGTTGTTCGGGATACAATTTTTATTGTTCTTATATATCAAACTTTTTGAGTATAGGCTTCCTAGATTATTTCGATGCCAAATCACCAACTTTCTATGACAAATGGACAAAACCGTTAAAACCTCCTCCATAGAGAGAGTTGAGCAACTTCGGACTATCAAAGTTGCTCTGGATACACTTTTTATTGTTCTTATATGTCAAATTTTATGAGTATAAAGCTTCCTAGCTTTTTTCGATGCCAAAACACCAACTTTCTATGACAAATGGACAAAACCGTTAAAGCTCCTCCATAGAGAGAGTTGAGCAACTTCGGACCATCAAAGTTGCTCGGTGTACAATTTTTATTGTTCTTATATGTCAAATTTTACTAGTATGAGCTTTCTACATTATTTCGATGCTAAAACACCAACTTTCTATGACAAATGAACAAAACCGTTAAAAGCTCCTCCATAGAGAGAGTTGAGCAACTTCGGACTATCAATGTTGCTTGGGATAGACTTTTTATTGTTCTTCTATGTCAAATTTTATGAGTATAAGCTTCATAGATTATTTTGATGCCAAAACTATAACTTTCTAAGGCAAATGGACAAAACCGTTAAAAGCTCGTCCATAGAGAGAGTTGAGTAACTTCGGACCATGAAAGTTGCTCGGTGTACAATTTTTATTATTCTTATATGTCAAATTTTATAAGTATAAGCTCACTATGCCAAAAAAGGCCTATCTTGACGGGTAAAAATTGTCATCCAAGGGGGTAGATGACAGTTTTTCAATCTGTCATGGTAGGTGGTGTCACATCTTGTGACAGACAAAATACCAGTCATGACACGTGACAAATATTTACTGTCATAAGTATATCAAGCTATTTTTGGTGAAAAATTCTACGCATTTTTCTAAAATTATGGAGGGAAATTTGAATTTTTTACGGTATACTTTCAAATTTTGGCGGTTTAGTAAGTAGTTAAGTTAGTTATAATGTGTCACAAGTTATGAAAGAATTTTTCTATCACGAAATTCATAATTTGCTGGCAATATTAATTATTTTTATATTTAAATTTTGAAATACTTGTAATTATTAATAAAAGGCCAAAAACAAATAGAAATCAACAACAGTTATATATATTGTAGCTAGCATTATCAAATAGCGTATAGAAATCCATTCTAGAAGATCTTCTCGACAATATATGTGTCAAATACAACCATAGATATAAAAATTCATTCTTGTACATAATGAGTGAAATATAATAGCAAAGAGAAATTAATATTGTAGATAGAAATCCTATAGAGAGAAATCCATTCTCGTACGATCGAAACAGCAGCACCAAAATGAAAGCGAAGTCCAGGAATTAAGAACTGCAAATCCAATAACAAGTATATATAAGACACCTTATAAGAGAAGAAACCAATTTCCATGAACCGGTAATGTGCCCAATCTTTCAAACAGACAAACCACGACTAGAAAAGTAAGTAAAGACATCCTGCATACATAATATTCCAAAGCAATAAAGGTTATTTAGAGAAAAAAGATTGAGGAAGAATAATACCATCATAGGGTTGTTAGAATTGTGGAGACATGGTTAGCCCACTCCACACGAACTTCATCTATTTCAGCTTGAGTGTAAGAATCCTTCCCTTTGAACTATTAACCACATAAGTAAATTAAGAAGTGTAGAAGTCATGCATAAAATCAAGATGCTTAGAATAAATGTTGGAAGTGAATGAACTTACGTGATGCATTATCAAAGATATGTCCGCTATTATATCTTTCATGTACCTCATCACATAATACCCACATTCCACACTACCCGGTTGTTTCGGGCCCTATTTACCATAAACAATTCATTTTAGTTCATTCATAACTAGTATGATCACAATAATATCATCACAATAGAATTGAGTATATTTACAATTACCTTAACCATTCTTAGCATCCTTTGCAGACTATATTTTTCCTTTCCATCTTGTGCTACGTACATTGACATGGCACTTAATCACAAAAATCAATTATTATTACTACCATCTAAACTTGGCTAAAGAAAAAATACACAATTTTTATTAATGTCATAAAATGAATGAAAATGAATACATACGCAGTAAGAAGATCTTTTAAATCAGTAGGGGGTTCTCCACTAATAGGATCCAAATAAAAAACTTCTTTCTTCAGCACATCAATCACAACTAAAACCCAGTGGAAACTATGACAAAAGACCGAAATATAGCCATTACTTTTGCGTCCAAAGTGATAAAGATAGATATTTGAAGCATAAGTTCTCAATGAGTATTTAAAATTACCTTGGATTATATGGCATTAAGATGAACTGTCCTTTTTTGGCCAAAGTTAATCTCCTGCAGATTCCACGTGCTCTATCTGCAATAGTTGATGTTGCAGAAGACATACCACTTGCACACACCAAACCTGGACGTACAAATCCAAACTGGCGTTGCACTCCTTTTCTGTTCTTTGGCATTAAATCATGTAACATCCTAAAACAATGCACATGGTATATCAAGTAATAGATAAATGCTTTAATTATGTCAAAAACAATGTGAATGTAAATAGATAAACAAAATTACTTACGCAATATACACTTCGATACAGTTCACTCCAATCACATCCATCGACATCATAGCCTTGCACTCGTCTTTTCCAATATGAGCTCTTACCTTTTCCATTTCGAAGACACTATCAGCAATTAGATACGGAATCCAACCATCATTTGGCAACTTTATATCACATAGTTTTCACTTCATATTTAAGAAAGAAAAACATAAAAACACTGTAAACAAAACAGAACTAAATGAAAGATAAATGCAATTATTCATATACACAAACTATTATCAGATTCTTAACTATAATTGTATTATTATTTTCGATAAATAACTACTAGTGTATACACACACAAAATAAACACTTCTCAATTATTCATATTTGTATACACACTTATATATATGTACTTTTCCCTCTACACATGCATACATATTGAGATCCACTAAGAGTCTAAGCAAAACTACATATATATATATATATATCAACTTTGACAGGAAAACAAGCAACCTGGAATGGAATGTCAATGATGAAAAAGTATATATTATTAATTAATGATCTTATTCACATGCTAGAGACTTCCAATAGTGAGAGTTCCAACAACTAATTAATTATATATTTTGCTATCTGTATAGGTTTAGACAAATGTAAATATAAATTTTCATATCCAAAAGAATTTTTGTTCAACCACCTCCAAAAATAATACGTTTTCTATAAAATTCAAATTATAGGTTCAATATATTGACATTCCATGGACATGCACACCTTTTTCTTCATTTAAATTCCTTGTAGTGCCATGCACTACCATATTAATTCTACGTTAGCTACAATGTTCATTATACAATCACTCTTATTCATCTTAATTTAATTTACACAACACATATATTGCAATACACTATATTATAGTTGTCCAGATTTGAAACGTTACCTTGCTCGTTGTCGATAGCTCGCAGTAGCTCACATACGTCGTCGTAAATAGGCTTGCACTCGCGCGGTACTTCACAACGGCAAGCAACAACCTTAGTATGAGTGGACAGCTACTTGGTAATTCTCAGTCTAGGGATTTTGGCTTTGACGTTTCATTCATCAAAACCCTTGCTATAAGGTAGCCGATGTGCTTCCCATGTGTGACGTTCCGCAAAACCCAAAGATCTGATTTTATGTGTTAGGGTCCCGATCCACTAAGTTGATCAAATCCCTTCTTGCTTACTTTCCTACTGCCAATTGAAGACAAAGCACTGATTATGACATAAAGGAATTGAAGTGCTATTCTTTCTAATTACAATGAGAATCTCAAATAGGACAAGCACCGAGTATGAGATGACGAAGTGCTTTTCTTCCTAATTATGAGTTCTAGGGTTGCCGCTTTTGTGTCTAACATGGACTCTAGGGTTTCTGTTTAGGTTTTTAGTGTTAGACGTGTAGGACAAATAGTCAATTAGTTAAAAAAAATGTAATATACTAATATTTGATAACTAATAAGAAAAAAATATGGAATATATTAATATTTGGTAAGTAGTAAGAATAATAAATGTTTATGATAAAAAAAATTATATCATTATTCCATCATAAATATTTATGATAGAAAAAGTTTATCATTGTTCAGTCATAAATGTTTATGATAGAAAAAGGTTTGTCATTGTTTCGTCATAAATGTTTATGATACAAAAAGTTATGTCATTGTTCCATCATAAATAATTTCGATAGAAATAATTTTTTCACGACATTGTCATAAATGTTTATGATAGACAAAATCTATCACAATTTTATCATTTATTTTGTGATAGAAAAAACTGTCATATATAATCTGTCAAGGTAGGCCTTTTTTGGCATAGTGGCTTCATAGATTATTTCGATGCCAAAACACCAACTTTCTATTACAAATTTACGAAACTGTTAAAAGCTCCTCCATAGAGAGAGTTGAGCAACTTCGGACCATCAAAGTTGCTCGGTGTACAATTTTTATTGTTCTTATATGTCAAAATTTATGACTATAAGCTTCATAGATTATTTCGATGCCAAAACAACAACTTTCTATGACAAATGGACGAAATCGTTAATAGCTCCTCCATAAAGAGAGTGGAGCAACTTCGGACTATCAAAGTTGCTCGATGTACAATTTTTATTGTTCTTATATGTCAAATTTTATGAGTATAAGCTTCATAGATTATTTCGATGCCAAAACTCCAACTTTCTATGACAAATGGACAAAACCGTTAAAAGCTCCACCATAGAGAGAGTTGAGCAACTTCGGACTATCAATGTTGCTTGGGATAGAATTTTTACTGTTCTTCTATGTCAAATTTTATGAGTATAAGCTTCATAGTTATTTTGATGCCAAAACTATAACTTTCTAAGGCAAATGGACAAAACCGTTAAAAGCTCGTCCATAGAGAGAGTTGAGTAACTTCGGACAATCAAAGTTGCTCGGTGTACAATTTTTATTGTTCTTATATATCAAATTTTATGATTATAAGCTTCATAGATTATTTCGATGCCAAAACACCAACTTTCTATGACAAATGGGCAAAACCGTTAAAACCTCCTCCATAGAGAGAGTTGAGCAACTTCGGACCATCAAAGTGGTTCGGTGTACAATTTTTATTGTTCTTATATGTCTAATTTTAGGAGTATAACTTCCTAGATTATTTCGATGCCAAAACACCAACTTTCTATGAAATCCGTTAAAAGCTCCTCCATAGATAGAGTTGAGCAACTTCGGACCATCAAAGTTTTTCGGGATACAATTTTTATTGTTCTTATATATCAAATTTTTTGAGTATAAGCTTCCTAGATTATTTCGATGCCAAAACAACAAGTTTCTATGACAAATGGACAAAACCGTTAAAACCTCCCCCATAGAGAGAGTTGAGCATCTTCGGACTATCAAAGTTGCTTTGGATACACTTTTTATTGTTCTTATATGTGAAATTTTATGAGTATAAAGCTTCCTAGCTTTTTTCGATGCCAAAAAAACCAAGTTTCTATGACAAATGGACAAAACCGTTAAAAGCTGCTCCATAGACAGAGTTGAGCAACTTCGGACCATCAAAGTTGCTCGGTGTACAATTTTTATTGTTCTTATATGTCAAATTTTACTAGTATAAGCTTCCTACATTATTTCGATGCCAAAACACCAACTTTCTATGACAAATGGACAAAACCGTTAAAAGCTCCTCCATAGAGAGAGTTGATCAACTTCGGACCATCAAAGTTGCTCGGTGTACAATCTTTATTGTTCTGATATGTTAAATTTTATGAGTATAAGCTTCATTGATTATTTCGATGCCAAAACACCAAATTTCCATGACAAATGGACGAAACCTTTAAAAGCTTCTCCATAGAGAGAGTTGAGCAACTTCGGACCATCAAAGTGGCTCGTGTACAATTTTTATTGTTCTTATACGTCAAATTTTATTAGTAGAAGCTTCATAGATTATTTCGATGCCAAAACACCAACTTTCTATGGCAAATGGACGAAACCGTTAAAATTTCCTCCATAGAGAGAGTTGAGCAACTTCGTACTATCAAAGTTGCTCGGGATAGACTTTTTATTGTTCTTCTATGTCAAATTTTACGAGTATAAGCTTCCTAGATTATTTCGATGCCAAAACACCAACTTTCTATGACAAATGGACAAAACCGTTAAAAGCTCCTCCATAGAGAGAGTTGAGCAACTTCGGACCATCAAAGTTGCTCGGTGTACAATTTTTTTTGTTCTTGTATGCATAATTTTATGAGTGTAAGCTTCATAGATTATTTCGATGCCAAAACACCAAATTTCTATGACAAATAGACGAAACCGTTAAAAGCTTCTCCATAGAGAGAGTTAAGCAACTTCGGACCATCAAAGTTGCTCGGTGTACAATTTTTATTGTTCTTATATGTCAAATTTTATGACTATAAGCTTCATAGATTATTTCGATGCCAAAACACCAACTTTCTATGACAAATGGACGAAATCGTTAATAGCTCCTCCATAGAGAGAGTGGAGCAACTTCGGACCATCAAAGTTGCTCGATGTACAATTTTTATTGTTCTTATATGTCAAATTTTATGAGTATAAGCTTCATAGATTATTTCGATGCCAAAACTCCAACTTTCTATGACAAATGGACAAAACCGTTAAAAGCTCCTCCATAGAAAGAGTTGAGCAACTTCGGACTATCAATGTTGCTTGGGATAGACTTTTTATTGTTCTTCTATGTCAAATTTTATGAGTATAAGCTTCATAGATTATTTTGATGCCAAAACTATAAATTTCTAAGGCAAATGGACAAAACCGTTAAAAGCTCGTCCATAGATAGAGTTGAGTAACTTCGGACCATGAAAGTTGCTCGGTGTACACTTTTTATTGTTCTTCTATGTCAAATTTTACGAGTATAAGCTTCCTAGATTATTTCGATGCCAAAACACCAACTTTCTATGACAAATGGACAAAACCGTTAAAAGCTCCTCCATAGAGAGAGTTGAGCAACTTCGGACCATCAAAGTTGCTCGGTGTACAATTTTTTTGTTCTGGTATGTAAAATTTTATGAGTGTAAGCTTCATAGATTATTTCGATGCCAAAACACAAACTTTCTATTACAAATGGACGAAACCGTTAAAAGCTCCTCCATAGAGAGAGTTGAGCAATTTCGGAACATCAAAGCTGCTCGGTGTACAATTTGTATTGTTCTTATATGTCAAATTTTATTAGTATAAGATTCATAGATTATTTCTATGCCAAAACACCAACTTTCTATGACAAATGGACAAAACCTTTAAAAGCTCCTCCATAGAACGAGTTGAGCAACTTCGGACCATCAAAGTTGCTCGGTGTACAATTTTCATTGTTCTTGTATGTCAAATTTTATGTGTAAAAGCTTCATAGATTATTTCGATGCCAAAACACCAACTTTCTATAATAAAATGATGAAACCATTAAAAGCTCCTCCATAGAGAGAGTTGAGCAACTTCGGACCATCAAAGTTGCTCGTTGTACAATTTTTATTGTTCTTGTATGTAAAATTTTATGAGTATAAGCTTCATAGATTATTTCGATGCCAAAACACCAACTTTCTATTACAAATGGACGAAACCGTTAAAAGCTCCTCCATAGAGAGAGTTGAGCAACTTCAGACCATCAAAGTTGCTCGGTGTCCAATTTTTATTGTTCTTGTATGTCAAATTTTATGTGTATAAGCTTCATAGATTATTTCGATGCCAAAACACCAACTTTCTATAATAAATGGTTGAAACCGTTAAAAGCCCCTCCATAGAGAGAGTTGAGCAACTTCGGACCATCGAAATTGCTCGTTGTACAATTTTTATTGTTCTTGTATGTAAAATTTTATGAGTATAAGCTTCATAGATTATTTCGATGCCAAAACACCAACATTCTATTACAAATGGACAAAACCGTTAAAAGCTCCTCCATAGATAGAGTTGAGCAACTTCGGACCATCAAAGTTGTTCGGGATACAATTTTTATTGTTCTTATATATCAAATTTTTTAGTATAAGCTTCATAGATTATTTCGATGCCAAAACGCCAACTTTCTATGACAAATGGAGAAAACCGTTAAAAGCTCCTCCATAGAGAGAGTTGAGCAACTTCGGACTATCAAAGTTGCTCTGGATAGACTTTTTATTGTTCTTACATGTCAAATTTTATGAGTATAAGCTTCATAGATTATTTCGATGCCAAAACACCAACTTTCTGTTACAAATGGACAAAACCGTTAAAAGCTCCTCCATAGGGAGAGTTGAGCAACTTCGGACTATCAATGTTGCTCGGGATACACTTTTTATTGTTCTTATATGTCAAATTTTATGAGTATAAGCTTCCTAGATTTTTTCGATGCCAAAATACCAACTTTCTATGACAAATGGACAAAACCGTTAAAAGCTCCTCCATAGGGAGAGTTGAGCAACTTCGGACCATGAAAGTTGCTCGGTGTACAATTTTTATTGTTCTTATATGTCAAATTTTACGAGTATAAGCTTCATAGATTATTTCGATGCCAAAACACCAACTTTCTGTTACAAATGGACAAAACCGTTAAAAGCTCCTCCATTGGGAGAGTTGAGCAACTTCGGACCATGAAAGTTGCTCGGTGTACAATTTTTATTGTTCTTATATGTCAAATTTTATGAGTTTAAGTTTCATAGATTATTTCGATGCCAAAACACCAACTTTCTATGACAAATGGACAAAACCGTTAAAAGCTCCTCCATAGGGAGAGTTGAGCAACTTCGGAACATCAAAGTTGCTCGTTGTCCAATTTTTATTTTTTTTGTATGTCAAATTTTATGAGTCTAAGCTTCATAGATTATTTCGATGCCAAAACACCAACCTTCTATAATAAATAGATGAAACCGTTAAAAGCTCCTCCATAGAGAGAGTTGAGCAACTTTGAAACATCAAAGTTGCTCGGTGTACAATTTTTATTGTTCTTATATGTCAAATTTTATGAGTATAAGCTTCCTACATTATTTCGATGCCAAAACACCAACTATCTATGACAAATGGACAAAACCGTTAAAAGCCCCTCCATTGAAAGAGTTGAGCAACTTCGGACCATCAAAGTTGCTCGGTGTACAATTTTTATTGTTCTTGTATGTCAAATTTTATGTGTATAAGCTTCATAGATTATTTCGATGCCAAAACACCAACTTTCTATAATAAATGGATGAAACCGTTAAAAGCTCCTCTATAGAGAGAGTTGAGCAACTTCGGACCATCAAAGTTTCTTGTTGTACAATTTTTATTGTTCTTGTATGTGAAATTTTATGAGTATAAGCTTCATAGATTATTTCGATGCCAAAACACCAACTTTCTGTTACAAATGGACAAAACCGTTAAAAGCTCCTCCATAGGGAGAGTTGAGCAACTTCGGACCATGAAAGTTGCTCGGTGTACAATTTTTATTGTTCTTATATGTCAAATTTTATGAGTTTAAGCTTCATAGATTATTTCGATGCCAAAACACCAACTTTCTATGACAAATGGACAAAACCGTAAAAAGCTCCTCCATAGGGAGAGTTGAGCAACTTCGGAACATCAAAGTTGCTCGGTGTCCAATTTTTATTTTTTTTGTATGTCAAATTTTATGAGTCTAAGCTTCATAGATTATTTCGATGCCAAAACACCAACCTTCTATAATAAATAGATGAAACCGTTAAAAGCTCCTCCATAGAGAGAGTTGAGCAACTTTGAAACATCAAAGTTGCTCGGTGTACACTTTTTATTGTTCTTATATGTCAAATTTTAGGAGTATAAGCTTCCTACATTATTTCGATGCCAAAACACCAACTATCTATGACAAATGGACAAAACCGTTAAAAGCCCCTCCATAGATAGAGTTGAGCAACTTCGGACCATCAAAGTTGCTCGGTGTACAATTTTTTTTGTTCTTGTATGTAAAATTTTATGAGTGTAAGCTTCATAGATTATTTCGATGCCAAAATACCAACTTTCTATGACAAATGGACAAAACCGTTAAAAGCCCCTCCATAGATAGAGTTGAGCAATTTCGGAACATCAAAGTTGCTCGGTGTACAATTTTTATTGTTCTTATATGTCAAATTTTATGAGTATAAGCTTCATAGATTATTTCGATGCCAAAACACCAACTTTCTACGACAAATGGACAAAACCTTTAAAAGCTCCTCCATTGAAAGAGTTGAGCAACTTCGGACCATCAAAGTTGCTCGGTGTACAATTTTTATTGTTCTTATATGTCAAATTTTACGAGTATAAGCTTCATAGATTATTTCGATGCCAAAACACCAACTTTCTGTTACAAATGGACAAAACCGTTAAAAGCTCCTCCATAGGGAGAGTTGAGCAACTTCGGACCATGAAAGTTGCTCGGTGTACAATTTTTATTGTTCTTATATGTCAAATTTTATGAGTTTAAGCTTCATAGATTATTTCGATGCCAAAACACCAACTTTCTATGACAAATGGACAAAACCGTTAAAAGCTCCTCCATAGGGAGAGTTGAGCAACTTCGGAACATCAAAGTTGCTCGGTGTCCAATTTTTATTTTTTTTGTATGTCAAATTTTATGAGTATAAGCTTCATAGAGTATTTCGATGCCAAAACACCAACCTTCTATAATAAATAGATGAAACCGTTAAAAGCTCCTCCATTGAGAGAGTTGAGCAACTTTGAAACATCAAAGTTGCTCGGTGTACACTTTTTATTGTTCTTATATGTCAAATTTTAGGAGTATAAGCTTCCTACATTATTTCGATGCCACAACACCAACTATCTATGACAAATGGACAAAACCGTTAAAAGCCCCTCCATAGATAGAGTTGAGCAACTTCGGACCATCAAAGTTGCTCGGTGTACAATTTTTTTTGTTCTTGTATGTAAAATTTTATGAGTCTAAGCTTCATAGATTATTTCGATGCCAAAACACCAACTTTCTATGACAAATGGACAAAACCGTTAAAAGCCCCTCCATAGATAGAGTTGAGCAATTTCGGAACATCAAAGTTGCTCGGTGTACAATTTTTATTGTTCTTATATGTCAAATTTTATGAGTATAAGCTTCATAGATTATTTCGATGCCAAAACACCAACTTTCTACGACAAATGGACAAAACCTTTAAAAGCTCCTCCATTGAAAGAGTTGAGCAACTTCGGACCATCAAAGTTGCTCGATGTACAATTTTTATTGTTCTTGTATGTCAAATTTTATGTGTATAAGCTTCATAGATTATTTCGATGCCAAAACACCAACTTTCTATAATAAATGGATGAAACCGTTAAAGGCTCCTCTATAGAGAGAGTTGAGCAACTTCGGACCATCAAAGTTTCTTGTTGTACAATTTTTATTGTTCTTGTATGTGAAATTTTATGAGTATAAGCTTCATAGATTATTTCGATGCCAAAACACCAACTTTCTATGGCAAATGGACGAAACCGTTAAAAGCTCCTCCATAGAGAGAGTTGGGCAACTTCGGACTATCAAAGTTGCTCTGGATACACTTTTTATTGTTCTTACTTTTCAAATTTTAGGAGTATAAGATTCCTAGATTATTTCGATGACAAAACACCAACTTTCTATGACAAATAGAGGAAACCGTTAAAAGCTCCTCCATAGACAGAGTTGAGCAACTTCGGACCATCAAAGTTGCTCGGTGTACAATTTTTATTGTTCTTGTATATCAAATGTTATGTGTATAAGCTTCATAGATTATTTCGATGCTAAAACACCAATTTTCTATAATAAATGGATGAAACCGTTAAAAGCTCCTCCATAGAGAGAGTTGAGCAACTTCGGACCATCAAAGTTGCTCGTTGTACAATTTTTATTGTTCTTATATGTCAAACTTTATGAGTATAAGCTTCATAGATTATTTCGATGCCAAAACACCCACTTTCTACGACAAATGGACAAAACCTTTAAAAGCTCCTCCATTGAAAGAGTTGAGCAACTTCGGACCATCAAAGTTGCTCGGTGTACAATTTTTATTGTTCTTGTATGTCAAATGTTATGTGTATAAGCTTCATAGATTATTTCGATGCTAAAACACCAATTTTCTATAATAAATGGATGAAACCGTTAAAAGCTCCTCCATAGAGAGAGTTGAGCAACTTCGGACCATCAAAGTTGCTCGTTGTACAATTTTTATTGTTCTTGTATGTCAAATTTTATGAGTATAAGCTTCATAGATTATTTCGATGCCAAAACACCAACTTTCTATTACAAATGGACGAAACCGTTAAAATGTCCTCCATAGAGAGAGTTGAGCAACTTCGGACCATCAAAGTTGCTCGGTGTACAATTTTTATTGTTCTTATATGTCAAATTTTATGAGTATAAGCTTCATAGATTATTTCGATGACAAAACACCAACTTTCTATGGCAAATGGACAAAACCGTTAAAAGCTCCTCCATAGAGAGAGTTTGGCAACTTCAGACTGTCAAAGTTGCTCTGGATACACTTTTTATTGTTCTTACTTTTCAAATTTTATGAGTATAAGATTCCTAGATTATTTCGATGACAAAACACCAACTTTCTATGACAAATAGAGGAAACCGTTAAAAGCTCCTCCATAGACAGAGTTGAGCAACTTCGGACTATCAAAGTTGCTCGTTGTACAATTTTTATTGTTCTTATATGTCAAATTTTATGAGTATAAGCTTCATAGATTATTTCGATGCCAAAACACCAACTTTCTACGACAAATGGACAAAACCTTTAAAAGCTCCTCCATTGAAAGAGTTGAGCAACTTCGGACCATCAAAGTTGCTCGGTGTACAATTTTTATTGTTCTTGTATGTCAAATGTTATGTGTATAAGCTTCATAGATTATTTCGATGCTAAAACACCAATTTTCTATAATAAATGGATGAAACCGTTAAAAGCTCCTCCATAGAGAGAGTTGAGCAACTTCGGACCATCAAAGTTGCTCGTTGCACAATTTTTATTGTTCTTGTATGTCAAATTTTATGAGTATAAGCTTCATAGATTATTTCGATGCCAAAACACCAACTTTCTATTACAAATGGACGAAACCGTTAAAATGTCCTCCATAGAGAGAGTTGAGCAACTTCGGAGCATCAAAGTTGCTCGGTGTACAATTTTTATTGTTCTTATATGTCAAATTTTATGAGTATAAGCTTCATAGATTATTTCGATGACAAAACACCAACTTTCTATGGCAAATGGACGAAACCGTTAAAAGCTCCTCCATAGAGAGAGTTGGGCAACTTCGGACTATCAAAGTTGCTCTGGATACACTTTTTATTGTTCTTACTTTTCAAATTTTATGAGTATAAGATTCCTAGATTATTTCGATGACAAAACACCAAGTTTCTGTTACAAATGGACAAAACCGTTAAAAGCTCCTCCATAGGGAGAGTTGAGCAACTTCGGACTATCAATGTTGCTCGGGATACACTTTTTATTGTTCTTATATGTCAAACTTTTTGAGTATAAGCTTCGTAGATTATTTCGATGCCAAAACACCAACTTTTTATGACAAATGGACAAAACCGTTAAAAGCTCCTCCATAGATAGAGTTGAGCAACTTCGGAACATCAACGTTGCTCGGTGTCCAATTTTTATTGTTCTTATATGTCAAATTTTACGAGTATAAGCTTCATAGATTATTTCGATGCCAAAACACCAACCTTCTATAATAAATGGATGAAACCGTTAAAAGCTCCTCCATAGAGAGAGTTGAGCAACTTTGAAACATCAAAGTTGCTCGGTGTACACTTTTTATTGTTCTTATATGTCAAATTTTAGGAGTATAAGCTTCCTACATTATTTCGATGCCAAAACACCAACTTTCTATGACAAATGGACAAAACCGTTAAAAGCCCCTCCATAGATAGAGTTGAGCAACTTCGGATCATCAAAGTTGCTCGGTGTACAATTTTTTTTGTTCTTGTATGTAAAATTTTATGAGTCTAAACTTCATAGATTATTTCGATGCCAAAACACCAACTTTCTATGACAAATGGACAAAACCGTTAAAAGCCCCTCCATAGATAGAGTTGAGCAACTTCGGACCATCAAAGTTGCTCGGTGTACAATTTTTTTTGTTCTTGTATGTAAAATTTTATGAGTCTAAGCTTCATAGATTATTTCGATGCCAAAACACCAACTTTCTATGACAAATGGACAAAACCGTTAAAAGCCCCTCCATAGATAGAGTTGAGCAATTTCGGAACATCAAAGTTGCTCGGTGTACAATTTTTATTGTTCTTATATGTCAAATTTTATGAGTATAAGCTTCATAGATTATTTCGATGCCAAAACACCAACTTTCTACGACAAATGGACAAAACCTTTAAAAGCTCCTCCATTGAAAGAGTTGAGCAACTTCGGACCATCAAAGTTGCCCGGTGTACAATTTTTATTGTTCTTGTATGTCAAATTTTATGTGTATAAGCTTCATAGATTATTTCGATGCCAAAACACCAACTTTCTATAATAAATGGATGAAACCGTTAAAAGCTCCTCTATAGAGAGAGTTGAGCAACTTCGGACCATCAAAGTTTCTTGTTGTACAATTTTTATTGTTCTTGTATGTGAAATTTTATGAGTATAAGCTTCATAGATTATTTCGATGCCAAAACACCAACTTTCTATGGCAAATGGACGAAACCGTTAAAAGCTCCTCCATAGAGAGAGTTGGGCAACTTCGGACTATCAAAGTTGCTCTGGATACACTTTTTATTGTTCTTACTTTTCAAATTTTATGAGTATAAGATTCCTAGATTATTTCGATGACAAAACACCAACTTTCTATGACAAATAGAGGAAACCGTTAAAAGCTCCTCCATAGACAGAGTTGAGCAACTTCGGACCATCAAAGTTGCTCGGTGTACAATTTTTATTGTTCTTGTATATCAAATGTTATGTGTATAAGCTTCATAGATTATTTCGATGCTAAAACACCAATTTTCTATAATAAATGGATGAAACCGTTAAAAGCTCCTCCATAGAGAGAGTTGAGCAACTTCGGACCATCAAAGTTGCTCGTTGTACAATTTTTATTGTTCTTGTATGTCAAATTTTATGAGTATAAGCTTCATAGATTATTTCGATGCCAAAACACCAACTTTCTACGACAAATAGACAAAACCTTTAAAAGCTCCTCCATTGAAAGAGTTGAGCAACTTCGGACCATCAAAGTTGCTCGGTGTACAATTTTTATTGTTCTTGTATGTCAAATGTTATGTGTATAAGCTTCATAGATTATTTCAATGCTAAAACACCAATTTTCTATAATAAATGGATGAAACCGTTAAAAGCTCCTCCATAGAGAGAGTTGAGCAACTTCGGACCATCAAAGTTGCTCGTTGTACAATTTTTATTGTTCTTGTATGTCAAATTTTATGAGTATAAGCTTCATAGATTATTTCGATGCCAAAACACCAACTTTCTATTACAAATGGACGAAACCGTTAAAATGTCCTCCATAGAGAGAGTTGAGCAACTTCGGACCATCAAAGTTGCTCGGTGTACAATTTTTATTGTTCTTATATGTCAAATTTTATGAGTATAAGCTTCATAGATTATTTCGATGACAAAACACCAACTTTCTATGGCAAATGGACGAAACCGTTAAAAGCTCCTCCATAGAGAGAGTTGGGCAACTTCGGACTATCAAAGTTGCTCTGGATACACTTTTTATTGTTCTTACTTTTCAAATTTTATGAGTATAAGATTCCTAGATTATTTCGATGACAAAACACCAACTTTCTATGACAAATAGAGGAAACCGTTAAAAGCTCCTCCATAGACAGAGTTGAGCAACTTCGGACTATCAAAGTTGCTCGTTGTACAATTTTTATTGTTCTTATATGTCAAATTTTATGAGTATAAGCTTCATAGATTATTTCGATGCCAAAACACCAACTTTCTATGACAAATGGACAAAACCTTTAAAAGCTCCTCCATTGAAAGAGTTGAGCAACTTCGGACCATCAAAGTTGCTCGGTGTACAATTTTTATTGTTCTTGTATGTCAAATGTTATGTGTATAAGCTTCATAGATTATTTTGATGCTAAAACACCAATTTTCTATAATAAATGGATGAAACCGTTAAAAGCTCCTCCATAGAGAGAGTTGAGCAACTTCGGACCATCAAAGTTGCTCGTTGTACAATTTTTATTGTTCTTGTATGTCATATTTTATGAGTATAAGCTTCATAGATTATTTCGATGCCAAAACACCAACTTTCTATTACAAATGGACGAAACCGTTAAAATGTCCTCCATAGAGAGAGTTGAGCAACTTCGGACCATCAAAGTTGCTCGGTGTACAATTTTTATTGTTCTTATATGTCAAATTTTATGAGTATAAGCTTCATAGATTATTTCGATGACAAAACACCAACTTTCTATGGCAAATGGACGAAACCGTTAAAAGCTCCTCCATAGAGAGAGTTGGGCAACTTCGGACTATCAAACTTGCTCTGGATACACTTTTTATTGTTCTTACTTTTCAAATTTTATGAGTATAAGATTCCTAGATTATTTCGATGACAAAACACCAACTTTCTGTTACAAATAGACAAAACCGTTAAAAGCTCCTCCATAGGGAGAGTTGAGCAACTTCGGACCATGAAAGTTGCTCGGTGTACAATTTTTATTATTCTTATATGTCAAATTTTACGAGTATAAGCTTCCTAGATTATTTCGATGCCAAAACACCAACTTTCTATGACAAATGGACAAAACCATTAACGGCTCCTCCATAGAGAGAGTTGAGCAACTTCGGACTATCAAAGTTGCTCGAGATACACTTTTTATTGTTCTTATATGTCAAATTTTATGAGTATAAGCTTCCGAGATTATTTCGATGCCAAAACACCAACTTTCTATGACAAATAGACAAAACCGTTAAAAGCTCCTCCATAGGGAGAGTTGAGCAACTTCGGACCATGAAAGTTGCTCGGTGTACAATTTTTATTGTTCTTATATGTCAAATTTTACGAGTATAAGCTTCATAGATTATTTCGATGCCAAAACACCAACCTTCTATAATAAATAGATGAAACCGTTAAAAGCTCCTCCATAGAGAGAGTTGAGCAACTTTGAAACATCAAAGTTGCTCGGTGTACACTTTTTATTGTTCTTATATGTCAAATTTTAGGAGTATAAGCTTCTTACATTATTTCGATGCCGAAACACCAACCTTCTATGACAAATGGAAAAAACCGTTAAAAGCCCCTCCATAGATAGAGTTGAGCAACTTCGGATCATCAAAGTTGCTCGGTGTACAATTTTTTTTGTTCTTGTATGTAAAATTTTATGAGTCTAAACTTCATAGATTATTTCGATGCCAAAACACCAACTTTCTATGACAAATGGACAAAACCGTTAAAAGCCACTCCATAGATAGAGTTGAGCAACTTCGGACCATCAAAGTTGCTCGGTGTACAATTTTTTTTGTTCTTGTATGTAAAATTTTATGAGTCTAAGCTTCATAGATTATTTCGATGCCAAAACACCAACTTTCTATGACAAATGGACAAAACCGTTAAAAGCCCCTCCATAGATAGAGTTGAGCAATTTCGGAACATCAAAGTTGCTCGGTGTACAATTTTTATTGTTCTTATATGTCAAATTTTATGAGTATAAGCTTCATAGATTATTTCGATGCCAAAACACCAACTTTCTACGACAAATGGACAAAACCTTTAAAACCTCCCCCATTGAAAGAGTTGAGCAACTTCGGACCATCAAAGTTGCTCGGTGTACAATTTTTATTGTTCTTGTATGTCAAATTTTATGTGTATAAGCTTCATAGATTATTTCGATGCCAAAACACCAACTTTCTATAATAAATGGATGAAACCGTTAAAAGCTCCTCTATAGAGAGAGTTGAGCAACTTCGGACCATCAAAGTTTCTTGTTGTACAATTTTTATTGTTCTTGTATGTGAAATTTTATAAGTATAAGCTTCATAGATTATTTCGATGCCAAAACACCAACTTTCTATGGCAAATGGACGAAACCGTTAAAAGCTCCTCCATAGAGAGAGTTGGGCAACTTCGGACTATCAAAGTTGCTCTGGATACACTTTTTATTGTTCTTACTTTTCAAATTTTATGAGTATAAGATTCCTAGATTATTTCGATGATAAAACACCAACTTTCTATGACAAATAGAGGAAACCGTAAAAAGCTCCTCCATATTCAGAGTTGAGCAACTTCGGACCATCAAAGTTGCTCGGTGTACAATTTTTATTGTTCTTGTATATCAAATGTTATGTGTATAAGCTTCATACATTATTTCGATGCTAAAACACCAATTTTCTAAAATAAATGGATGAAACCGTTAAAAGCTCCTCCATAGAGAGAGTTGAGCAACTTCGGACCATCAAAGTTGCTCGTTGTACAATTTTTATTGTTCTTGTATGTCAAATTTTATGAGTATAAGCTTCATAGATTATTTCGATGCCAAAACACCAACTTTCTACGACAAATGGACAAAACCTTTAAAAGCTCCTCCATTGAAAGAGTTGAGCAACTTCGGACCATCAAAGTTGCTCGGTGTACAATTTTTATTGTTCTTGTATGTCAAATGTTATGTGTATAAGCTTCATAGATTATTTCGATGCTAAAACACCAATTTTCTATAATAAATGGATGAAACCGCTAAAAGCTCCTCCATAGAGAGAGTTGAGCAACTTCGGACCATCAAAGTTGCTCGTTGTACAATTTTTATTGTTCTTGTATGTCAAATTTTATGAGTATAAGCTTCATAGATTATTTCGATGCCAAAACACCAACTTTCTATTACAAATGGACGAAACCGTTAAAATGTCCTCCATAGAGAGAGTTGAGCAACTTCGGACCATCAAAGTTGCTCGGTGTACAATTTTTATTGTTCTTATATGTCAAATTTTATGAGTATAAGCTTCATAGATTATTTCGATGACAAAACACCAACTTTCTATGGCAAATGGACGAAACCGTTAAAAGCTCCTCCATAGAGAGAGTTGGGCAACTTCGGACTATCAAAGTTGCTCTGGATACACTTTTTATTGTTCTTACTTTTCAAATTTTATGAGTATAAGATTCCTAGATTATTTCGATGACAAAACACCAACTTTCTATGACAAATAGAGGAAACCGTTAAAAGCTCCTCCATAGACAGAGTTGAGCAACTTCGGACTATCAATGTTGCTCGGGATACACTTTTTATTGTTCTTATATGTCAAACTTTTTGAGTATAAGCTTCGTAGATTATTTCGATGCCAAAACACCAACTTTCTATGACAAATGGACAAAACCGTTAAAAGCTCCTCCATAGAGAGAGTTGAGCAACTTCGGACCATGAAAGTTGCTCGGTGTACAATTTTTATTGTTCTTATATGTCAAATTTTAAGAGTATAAGCTTCATAGATTATTTCGATGCCAAAACACCAACCTTCTATAATAAATAGATGAAACCGTTAAAAGCTCCTCCATAGAGAGAGTTGAGCAACTTTGAAACATCAAAGTTGCTCGGTGTACACTTTTTATTGTTCTTATATGTCAAATTTTAGGAGTATAAGCTTCCTACATTATTTCGATGCCAAAACACCAACTTTCTATGACAAATGGACAAAACCGTTAAAAGCCCCTCCATAGATAGAGTTGAGCAACTTCGGATCATCAAAGTTGCTCGGTGTACAATTTTTTTTGTTCTTGTATGTAAAATTTTATGAGTCTAAACTTCATAGATTATTTCGATGCCAAAACACCAACTTTCTATGACAAATGGACAAAACCGTTAAAAGCCCCTCCATAGATAGAGTTGAGCAACTTCGGACCATCAAAGTTGCTCGGTGTACAATTTTTTTTGTTCTTGTATGTAAAATTTTATGAGTCTAAGCTTCATAGATTATTTCGATGCCAAAACACCAACTTTCTATGACAAATGGACAAAACCGTTAAAAGCCCCTCCATAGATAGAGTTGAGCAATTTCGGAACATCAAAGTTGCTCGGTGTACAATTTTTATTGTTCTTATATGTCAAATTTTATGAGTATAAGCTTCATAGATTATTTCGATGCCAAAACACCAACTTTCTACGACAAATGGACAAAACCTTTAAAAGCTCCTCCATTGAAAGAGTTGAGCAACTTCGGACCATCAAAGTTGCTCGGTGTACAATTTTTTTTGTTCTTGTATTTCAAATTTTATGTGTATAAGTTTCATAGATTATTTCGATGCCAAAACACCAACTTTCTATAATAAATGGATGAAACCGTTAAAAGCTCCTCTATAGAGAGAGTTGAGCAACTTCGGACCATCAAAGTTTCTTGTTGTACAATTTTTATAGTTCTTGTATGTCAAATTTTATGAGTATAAGCTTCATAGATTATTTCGATGCCAAAACACCAACTTTCTATGGCAAATGGACGAAACCGTTAAAAGCTCCTCCATAGAGAGAGTTGGGCAACTTCGGACTATCAAAGTTGCTCTGGATACACTTTTTATTGTTCTTACTTTTCAAATTTTATGAGTATAAGATTCCTAAATTATTTCGATGACAAAACACCAACTTTCTATGACAAATAGAGGAAACCGTTAAAAGCTCCTCCATAGACAGAGTTGAGCAACTTCGGACCATCAAAGTTGCTCGGTGTACAATTTTTATTGTTCTTGTATATCAAATGTTATGTGTATAAGCTTCATAGATTATTTCGATGCTAAAACACCAATTTTCTATAATAAATGGATGAAACCGTTAAAAGCTCCTCCATAGAGAGAGTTGAGCAACTTCGGACCATCAAAGTTGCTCGTTGTACAATTTTTATTGTTCTTGTATGTCAAATTTTATGAGTATAAGCTTCATAGATTATTTCGATGCCAAAACACCAACTTTCTACGACAAATGGACAAAACCTTTAAAAGCTCCTCCATTGAAAGAGTTGAGCAACTTCGGACCATCAAAGTTGCTCGGTGTACAATTTTTATTGTTCTTGTATGTCAAATGTTATGTGTATAAGCTTCATAGATTATTTCGATGCTAAAACACCAATTTTCTATAATAAATGGATGAAACCGTTAAAAGCTCCTCCATAGAGAGAGTTGAGCAACTTCGGACCATCAAAGTTGCTCGTTGTACAATTTTTATTGTTCTTGTATGTCAAATTTTATGAGTATAAGCTTCATAGATTATTTCGATGCCAAAACACCAACTTTCTATTACAAATGGACGAAACCGTTAAAATGTCCTCCATAGAGAGAGTTGAGCAACTTCGGACCATCGAAGTTGCTCGGTATACAATTTTTATTGTTCTTATATGTCAAATTTTATGAGTATAAGCTTCATAGATTATTTCGATGACAAAACACTAACTTTCTATGGCAAATGGACGAAACCGTTAAAAGCTCCTCCATAGAGAGAGTTGGGCAACTTCGGACTATCAAAGTTGCTCTGGATACACTTTTTATTGTTCTTACTTTTCAAATTTTATGAGTATAAGATTCCTAGATTATTTCGATGACAAAACACCAACTTTCTATGACAAATAGAGGAAACCGTTAAAAGCTCCTCCATAGACAGAGTTGAGCAACTTCGGACTATCAAAGTTGCTCGTTGTACAATTTTTATTGTTCTTATATGTCAAATTTTATGAGTATAAGCTTCATAGATTATTTCGATGCCAAAACACCAACTTTCTACGACAAATGGACAAAACCTTTAAAAGCTCCTCCATTGAAAGAGTTGAGCAACTTCGGACCATCAAAGTTGCTCGGTGTACAATTTTTATTGTTCTTGTATGTCAAATGTTATGTGTATAAGCTTCATAGATTATTTCGATGCTAAAACACCAATTTTTTATAATAAATGGATGAAACCGTTAAAAGCTCCTCCATAGAGAGAGTTGAGCAACTTCGGACCATCAAAGTTGCTCGTTGTACAATTTTTATTGTTCTTGTATGTCAAATTTTATGAGTATAAGCTTCATAGATTATTTCGATGCCAAAACACCAACTTTCTATTACAAATGGACGAAACCGTTAAAATGTCCTCCATAGAGAGAGTTGAGCAACTTCGGACCATCAAAGTTGCTCGGTGTACAATTTTTATTGTTCTTATATGTCAAATTTTATGAGTATAAGCTTCATAGATTATTTCGATGACAAAACACCAACTTTCTATGGCAAATGGACGAAACCGTTAAAAGCTCCTCCATAGAGAGAGTTGGGCAACTTCGGACTATCAAAGTTGCTCTGGATACACTTTTTATTGTTCTTACTTTTCAGATTTTATGAGTATAAGATTCCTAGATTATTTCGATGACAAAACACCAACTTTCTATGACAAATAGAGGAAACCGTTAAAAGCTCCTCCATAGACAGAGTTGAGCAACTTCGGACTATCAAAGTTCCTCGGGATAGACTTTTTATTGTTCTTATATGTCAAATTTTACGAGTATAAGCTTCATAGATTATTTCGATGCCAAAACACCAACTTTCTATGGCAAATGGACGAAACCGTTAAAAGCTCCTCCATAGAGAGAGTTGAGCAACTTCGGACTATCAAAGTTGCTCGGGATACACTTTTTATTGTTCTTATATGTCAAATTTTATGAGTCTAAAGCTTCCTAGCTTTTTTCGATGACAAAACACCAATTTTCTATAACAAATAGACAAAACCGTTAAAAGCTCCTCCATAGAGAGAGTTGAGCAACTTCGGACCATCAAAGTTGCTCGGTGTACAATTGTTATTGTTCTTATATGTCAAATTTTACTAGTATAGGCTTCCTACATTATTTCTGTGGCGCCCCGACCCGAAATTCACCCACTGAGCCGGGAGCGCCACTTTAGGCATGTGCCACGTCACTAAGGACCTCACCACACGCCAACCTAATCCCGGATTCTAATAGAAATCCGACAGCACCTCCCCGTATATCGGAGGGTGCCAGCCTAGAGTCACATCCCATTTAACACGGAAAAGATAATCAATAATAATCAGAGAAGTTCCACAGCCTAACAGGCCTCTGGCCATCTATCCACATTCACACACTAGGCAGGGCCTCAGGCCTCCTAATCACATGCAATCAATAAGCAAAACATAATCATATCAATAATATCATCAAAGACTATCAAAGTCTATCAATCCGGACCCAAGGTCCTATATCTAGGTACGAGAGTCCCAATCACACGGCATACCTCCCGACCATCCATCAAACATACCGAAAAGGTATTTAAGCAACATAATAGTCAACCAATAAAAGTACTACATGTACTTAATTTATAACCAAGGTTCTCAAACAACCAAATATATATCCTAGTGCTCCTAGGGTGGCCTTCCATGTCACGCTGCCTCCTACTGATCCGCAGCCTGGTTCTCAGCACCAGTCTCACCTGAAGGATATAGAAAAGAAATAGGGTGAGCAGGAGGCTTAGTAGGGAAAATAAAATGAATCATAAGAACGTAAAGGCTGAATGTTGAAACAAGCTCAATGCAGCAACATGACATCCTAAAATGTCACAACAATGTATAACCTCGGGCTACACCCTACAGCGCCTGGCACTAGTCAACGAATATTCCGGAAAATCATCGGAACCCTTGCACTTTGCCCCGGAACGACTATAGGTGCACCTACACCATGGAAATCCCGACTTCCGGCAACAATGTGCCCATTCGGTATCCAACATCATCACAAAGTATAACCTAAGGATACTACGAGTCCATACTCGTAGACCCAATGCATCTATAATTCATGTCCAATAATGTCATGCAAAAGAAGCTCGTATATATAACAATCCTATATATATATACATAACTACATGATGCATGAACGAGGTTTATCATGCCCAATAGATGATCAAGCATTTAAAGGGTATGCAAATTCATCAATAACCAACAACAAGGTTCGTTCTTCCTAAGAAACAATTTAGGCAAGAACACAAATAATAAAGACCAATGAAGAATTTAAACCGCTCTTTAGAGAAGAACAATACGATAGAAAATGGGGTAAGAATCCCTACCTCTTGTTGAGCAATTTACCACAAAATTCACAATTACGTTCCTAGGGTTCCGATTTCCCAAACCTAACAATGTGGCGAAACCGAACCCATTCATACATCAATAAACAACCAACAACTCATATAAACATCAATTAAATCAATAAATTCGAAATTACTCACCTTCTCTCTCTAGAAATTTCTCCAAAATCCTTGAAACTCAACCCAAGCTCAACTCTACTCCAAATCACAAACCAATCTACATATACATCAAAAATCAACCTATAATCAACATATCTAAGCCTTACCTTCCATCTATTAAAGAATCAAACAAATCTAGGAAAAACCCTAGAATTCCAAAACTATGAAAACTCACCTCAAACCTTCAAATCTTCCTTGATTCCACCTTGATTCTTGACATGCTTCATGAATCCATGGAAAACCAAGCAAGAACCTCAACAAATCTCCTTCTCTCTCTAAGTTTCTCACTCTTTCTCTCTCTTCTCGGGCTCTCCAAGTGTTGGTAATGTCCAGAAATGTCTCTCTGTTTCTTAAAAACTGATTTCCCGATAGCCGTCCGGACGCCCTAAGCATCCGTCCGGACGGATTACTCTTCATGTAACCCACTGGTTTGAATCTAGGCATATCCGTCCGGACGCCCTATTATCCGTCCGGACGGATCACTATTCACAGAACCATTTTGCCTTCCGTTTAGGCATATCCGTCCGGACGCCCAATTATCCGTCCGGACGGATTACTGTTAACAGAACCCAGTTTTTTCCCATATTTATTTTCCGTCTCGGTCTAAGCTTCGATTTGATATATTATGGGCCCAAAACGGACATGTACACTAAAAGTTATGACCCTTTTACCGAACCAAGCGCAAAACTATTTTTTTTAGGGTCTTATACACTTCCAATGGTCCGTTATCTCTTCGAACTCATTTTTCCAATAACTTATTACTTAAAATTTAACCAAACATAATATTTTTGGGTCGGGATCTCACATCCCTTCCCCATTAAACAAATTTCGTCCCGAAATTTAGTTATGTACCTGGATTTTTGAACAAAGCCGGGTACTTGTCCATCATTCGAGACTCTAACTCCCAAGTTGCTTCTTCCGTACCATGGTACATCCACTTCACCTTTACCAAAGGAATTATACTCGTTCTCGTGACCTTATTTTGACGGTCCAATATTTTAACCGTTTGAAGAGTATAGCTCCCATCTTCTTCAACCTCCAAGGTGGTCCAATCCAATACATGTGTAGGGTCCGGCTCATACTTCCGGAGAATAGAGACATGAAATACATTATGAACCCTTTCTAGCTTAGGTGGCAGAGCCAACCGATATGCTACCGGTCCCACCATTTCTAGAATTTCAAATGGTCCCACAAACCTTGGTGCTAACTTCCCCTGTTTACTATACCGTTGAACGCCATGTCTCGGACTAACCTTAAGGAATACCTTGTCTCCCACCGCAAACTCCAACGGTCTTCTTCTATTATCAGTATATGACTTTTGACGACTCTGTGCGGTGACAAGCCGCCTCCTAACCTCCTCAACTCGCTCTTGAGCCTCTTTGACCAATTCCGGTCCCGAAATCACTTTTTCCCCGACCTCAGCCCACACAATGGTGATCTGCAAGGTCTCCCATATAGCGCCTCAAATGGAGCCATACCGATACTACGTTGGAATGAGTTGTTGTACACAAACTCTGCCAAATATATGTATCGGTCCCAACTCTTTCCAAAATCTACCACACATGCTCTAAGCATGTCCTCCAGTATCTGGATAGTTCTCTCACTTTGCCCATCACTCTGAGGATGGTATGCCGTACTAAAATCTAACTTCGTACCCAAAGCTTTTTGCAAACTGCTCCAGAATCTACCAGTGAACCGTGGGTCCCGGTCTGACACAATAGATAATGGCACTCCATGCAACTTTACAATCTCTCTCACATAATAGCTACTCAAGGATTCCAATGAATCTGTCTTGTTCATTGGTAGAAAGTGTGACGACTTGGTCAATCGATCCACTATCACCCACACCGTGTCATATTTCTTCTCAGTCATTGGAAACCCCGTCACAAAGTCCATAGTGATCATCTCCCATTTCCATTGCGCTACCGGTAGTGGTTGTAACAACCCCGCCGGCTTTTGATGTTCACCTTTCACCTGTTGGCAAGTCAGACACCTCGCCACATACCTGGCCACATCGGCCTTCATCCCCTTCCACCAAAAGTTCCTTTTTAAATCTTGATACATTTTTGTAACCCCAGGATGCATGGCAAACCATGAATGGTCTGCCTCCTTCAAGATCTCTGGCCGTAGTTCCTCATCATCGGGAACTATCAACCTCCCAACATATCTCACTCCACCGTCAATCCCTCGAACCCATCCTGAACTCTCATTAATCACATCAAAGGAGGAATCGCCGTTCTGCGCATCCATAACCTTTTGAACCATCTGTGGTCTCGAAGTTATACAACCCAAGTATACCTTTTCTTCCTCACTCCTTAGTTCCAACCCAAATTGGTTGATTGTCTCAACAATCTCCCATTCGTGCAACGCCAAACTAGCCAACCCAAGTTTCCGGCTCAACGCATCCGCCACTACATTTGCTTTACCGGGATGGTATTGCAAATTAAAGTCGAAATCCTCTAAATATTCCATCCACCGCCTTTGTCGCAAGTTCAACTCCTTTTGAGTGAATAAGTACTTGAGGCTTTTATGATCTGAAAAGACCTCAAATCTCTCTCCGTAGAGATAATACCGCCATTGCTTCAAAGCAAATACTACTGCTGCAAGTTCTAAGTCATGAACTGGATAATTCTTCTCATGTGTCTTCAGCAATCTAGAGCCATACTCCACAACTCTCCCACATTGCATCAACACACATCCCAATCCCACTCCAGATGCACCACAATACACCTGGTAGCCTACATCTCTCTCCGGCACTACTAATACAGGAGGTGTTGTCAACCTTTTCTTCAACTCTTCAAATGCCGCCTCACAGTCGTCTGTCCAAACAAACGGTGTACTTTTCTTAGTCAATTGTGTCATGGGTGCAGCCACTCTCGAAAAGTCCTCAATGAACCTTCGGTAGTAGCCTGCCAACCCCAGGAAACTTCTTATCTCTGTCACATTCTTCGGTCTCACCCAATTCAACATGGATTCAACCTTAGAATAATCAACTGCTATGCCCTCCTGTGTAATAACATGACCAAGAAATTTCACTTCTGTGGCCCAAAACTCACATTTACTAAGTTTAGCATACAACTGATTCTCTCTCAGAGTTGACAGAACCACTCTTAAGTGTTCACCATGCTCTTCCTCCGTTGTAGAGTAAATCAAGATATCATCTATGAATACCACTACAAACTTATCCAAAAACGGTTTAAGAACCCGCTGCATTAAATCCATGAATACCGCTGGGGCATTAGTCAACCCAAATGGCATTACCAAGAACTCATAATGCCCATATCGAGTCCTAAACGCTGTCTTCTGAATATCTTCATCCCTTATCCGCAATTGATGATATCCTGACCTCAAGTCAATCTTGGAGAAATGCTTGGCACCTCTCAACTGATCAAATAAATCATTGATCCGTGGTAATGGATATTTATTCTTCACTGTAGCTCTATTCAGCTGCCGATAGTCGATACACATTCTCAACGACCCATCTTTCTTCTTTACAAACAATACCGGTGCACCCCATGGAGATACACTCGGCCTAATAAACCCCAAATCTTGCAACTCTTCTAGTTGCATCATCAATTCTTTCAACTCCGCCGGAGCCATCCGATAAGGAGAAATCGAAATTGGTTTCACGTTCGGATGCAACTCGATGGCAAAATCTATTTCTCTCTTTGGAGGCAGTCCAGGTAACTCTTCCGGAAACACATCCATAAACTCTTCCACCACCTGAATCGGTGTTGTGAAATCACCCCTAGGTGCTGATGTCACCAAACTCGCCATCCCACAATCCTGGTATAAAGGATTTTCTAAGAAATGAGGACAAGGAATCCCCTTCGATCCCTTCAACCGAATCACCCCACCCTCGGGTACTCTAAGAGTAATTTTCCTCTCCCAAAAATCTAGCAACCCATGGTGCTTTGTCAACCAATCCGCTCCAAGGATTACATCGAAATCCTTGAAGTCCATCACATAAAAATCAGCCTTCAAGACCACTTCCCCAAATCGACACTCACACCCAAATGCTACCCCTTCTAAAGGAGTAAAATACCCAAATGGTGAAGACACTGTAAACATACGCCTTATCGGCGAAATTTCCAACCCTAAAGAATGTGCTAGGGCACTAGTAATGAATGAAGCTGTAGCTCCCGAATCAAACAACACCCTAGCCCAACAGTTTGAAATAAGGAAAGTACCTCCAATGAAGTTGGGATGTTCAGGAGTCTCCTGATGTCCCAATGCAAATGCCCGGGTCTACGTCTGGGTCGACTGTAGCTGCGGAGTCTGCCTAGGTCCGCCTCGTCCTCTTCCCCCTGATGGAACAGTGGAGGGAAGGGCTGTAGAAATTGCAGAAGGTGGTACTCCGGGTGTATGATATTGATCTGAAGTTTTGCCACCCTGAGGACATTCATTCCTCCTATGGCCAGCCGCACCACACCCAAAGCACACAATTCCCTTTACTGGACACTGATATTTCTTGTGCCCTTCCTTTCCGCACTTGAAACATGCAAATCTGCCACCCCGTGGCCTTTGTCCATGGTCCCTACCACCTCTTTGGCCTCCCTGAGTCTGAGGTTCTATCTTCTGCCTCTTCTGACCACTACTGCTTCCTCCACTAGAAGCTGGGGTCTTTCGACCCTTTTGAATGTCCCAGTACTGACGGGAGTTGCGCTCTCCCCGCTCTATCTTAAGAGCCATGTCCACTGCCTTGTCATATGACATCACCCCGGAAGGTATCATCAACTTCCCAATAGTAGGAATCAACCCATCTCGGTATCTCTCTGTCTTGCTCCAATCATCTGGAGCAAACTTTTTTCCAAACCTATAGAGTTCCTCATACCTCTTGGTATATTGCGTCAGCGTCATATCAGGAGTTTGCACCAACTCCATGTACTGCCTGGCCTTGTCAGATTGGAAGCTATCTGGCACAAATCGTTGCATGAACAACATTTCAAATGATGTCCAAGTCAAATCATTCTTTCTCTGATCCAGCGAATCCCACCAGTCATGTGCTGCTCCTTTAAGATAATAAAAGATCAGCTTCATCCTCCGGTCATCAGGTAGAACTAGAGATTCAAATCTCTTGCTCATTTGCCTAAGCCATTCACCGGCTTCGTACCTTTCTGCCTCACCATCAAACACTGGAGGACTAGTCCTCCTTAACTGATCAACCTCATAAATCTCCCGTCCTGGTCTGACACCATCTCCAGTACTAGCCCCGGAACCCTGTCCTTCACTTCGGACTTCTGGTGCTCTCACCACTTGCGCCTGAGTCTGCCCTTGTATAACCTGAACTAAGTTCATCACAATTCCTGTCAAAGCCTCTAAGGTCACAGGTTGTCCCACAGTACTAGTTGGGGCAATCTGCACCTCCGGCAATACTGGCTCGGAAGTCCTCCCCGGATCTCCCACCTCAACTCTTTCCTCTACTCTTTCGTTGGTATCATTCACCGGCTCCGAATTCTAAGTAATAGGAGTGCGTCTAGTAGCACGCGTCACTCCTCTACCTAGGCCCCTACCACGGCCCCTAAGTCGTCCTCGCCTGCCCCCATCTCCCGGGGTTGCCGCAGCACGAGTAGATCGGGTCTCTCTACGAGTATCCATCTGCGCCACAACAGATAAGATACTTAACCTGACTTAATTAATTGAGGATTTAAGGGATAAGGAAACGTACCGGATCAGCAGAGTTCGTGACATGGCCTGGAGACTTACTAACTTACATCTAGGACACAACCCCAGATCCTACGTAGAGCTAACCTCGCCCTCTGATACCAAACTGTGGCGCCCCGACCCGAAATTCACCCACTGAGCCGGGAGCGCCACTTTAGGCATGTGCCACGTCACTAAGTACCTCACCACACGCCAACCTAACCCCGGATTCTAATAGAAATCCGACAGCACCTCCCCGTATATCGGAGGGTGCCAGCCTAGAGTCACATCTCATTTAACACGGAAAAGATAATCAATAATAATCAGAGAAGTTCCGCAGCCTAACAGGCCTCTGGCCATCTATCCACATTCACACACTAGGCAGGGCCTCAGGCCTCCTAATCACATGCAATCAATAAGCAAAACATAATCATATCAATAATATCATCAAAGACTATCAAAGTCTATCAATCCGGACCCAAGGTCCTATATCTAGGTACGAGAGTCCCAATCACACGGCATACCTCCCGACCATCCATCAAACATACCGAAAAGGTATTTAAGCAACATAATATTCAACCAATAAAAGTACTACATGTACTTAATTTATAACTAAGCTTCTCAAACAACCAAATATATATCCTAGTGCTCCTAGGGTGGCCTTCCATGTCACGCTGCCTCCTACTGATCCGCAGCCTGGTTCTCAGTACCAGTCTCACCTGAAGGATATAGAAAAGAAATAGGGTGAGCAGGAGGCTCAGTAGGGAAAATAAAATGAATCATAAGAACGTAAAGGCTGAATGTTGAAACAAGCTCAATGCAGCAACATGACATCCTAAAATGTCACAACAATGTATAACCTCGGGCTACACCCTACAGCGCCTGGCACTAGTCAACGAATATTCCGGAAAATCATCGGAACCCTTGCACTTTGCCCCGGAACGACTATAGGTGCTCCTACACCATGGAAATCCCGACTTCCGGCAACAATGTGCCCATTCGGTATCCAACATCATCACAAAGTATAACCTAAGGATACTACGAGTCCATACTCGTAGACCCAATGCATCTATAATTCATGTCCAATAATGTCATGCAAAAGAAGCTCGTATATATAACAATCCTATATATATATATACATAACTACATGATGCATGAACGAGGTTTATCATGCCCAATAGATGATCAAGCATTTAAAGGGTATGCAAATTCATCAATAACCAACAACAACGTTCGTTCTTCCTAAGAAACAATTTAGGCAAGAACACAAATAATAAAGACCAATGAAGAATTTAAACCGCTCTTTAGAGAAGAACAATACGATAGAAAATGGGGTAAGAATCCCTACCTCTTGTTGGGCAATTTACCACAAAATTCACAATTACGTTCCTAGGGTTCCGATTTCCCAAACCTAACAATGTGGCGAAACCGAACCCATTCATACATCAATAAACAACCAACAACTCATATAAACATCAATTAAATCAATAAATTCGAAATTACTCACCTTCTCTCTCTAGAAATTTCTCCAAAATCCTTGAAACTCAACCCAAGCTCAACTCTACTCCAAATCACAAACCAATCTACATATACATCAAAAATCAACCTATAATCAACATATCTAAGCCTTACCTTCCATCTATTAAAGAATCAAACAAATCTAGGAAAAACCCTAGAATTCCAAAACTATGAAAACTCACCTCAAACCTTCAAATCTTCCTTGATTCCACCTTGATTCTTGACATGCTTCATGAATCCATGGAAAACCAAGCAAGAACCTCAACAAATCTCCTTCTCTCTCTAAGTTTCTCACTCTTTCTATCTCTTCTCGGGCTCTCCAAGTGTTGGTAATGTCCAGAAATGTCTCTCTGTTTCTTAAAAACTGATTTCCCGATAGCCGTCCGGACGCCCTAAGCATCCGTCCGGACGGATTACTCTTCATGTAACCCACTGGTTTGAATCTAGGCATATCCGTCCGGACGCCCTATTATCCGTCCGGACGGATCACTATTCACAGAACCATTCTGCCTTCCGTTTAGGCATATCCGTCCGGACGCCCAATTATCCGTCCGGACGGATTACTGTTCACAGAACCCAGTTTTTTCCCATTTTTATTTTCCGTCTTGGTCTAAGCTTCGATTTGATATATTATGGGCCCGAAACGGACATGTACACTAAAAGTTATGACCCTTTTACCGAACCCAGCGCAAAACTATTTTTTTTAGGGTCTTATACACTTCCAATGGTCCGTTATCTCTTCGAACTCATTTTTCCAAAAACTTATTACTTAAAATTTAACCAAACATAATATTTTTGGGTCGGGATCTCACAATTTCGATGCCAAAGCACCAACTTTCTATGACAAATGGACAAAACCGTTAACAGCTCCTCCATAGAGAGAGTTGAGCAACTTCGGACCATGAAAGTTGCTCGGTGTACAATTTTTATTGTTCTTGTATGTCAAATTTTATGAGTATAAGCTTCATAGATTATTTCGATGCCAAAACACCAACTTTCTATATAAATGGATGAAACCGTTAAAAGCTCCTCTATAGAGAGAGTTGAGCAACTTCAAACCATCAAAGTTGCTCGTTGTACAATTTTTATTGTTCTTGTATGTCAAATTTTACGAGTATAAGCTTCCTATCTTATTTCGATGCCAAAACATCAACTTTCAATGACAAATGGACAAAAGCGTTAAAAGCTCCTCCATCGATAGAGTTGAGCAACTTCAGACCATCAAAGTTGTTCGGGATATAATTTTTATTGTTCTCATATATCAAATTTTATGAGTATAAGCTTCATAGATTATTTCGATGCCAAAACACCAACCTTCTATAATAAATGGATGAAACCGTTAAAAGCTCCTCCATAGAGAGAGTTGAGCAACTTCGGACCATCAAAGTTGCTCGGTGTCCAACTTTTATTGTTCTTGTATGTCAAATTTTATGAGTATAAGATTCATAGATTATTTCGATGCCAAAACAACAACCTTCTATAATAAATGCATGAAACCGTTAAAAGCTCCTCCATAGAGAGAGTTGAGCAACTTTGGACCATCAAAGTTGCTCGTTGTACAATTTTTATTGTTCTTATATGTCAAATTTTATGAGTATATGCTTCATAGATTATTTCTATGCCAAAACACCAACTTTCTATGACAAATGGACAAAACCGTTAAAAGCTCCTCCATAGAGAGAGTTGAGCAACTTTGGACCATCAAAGTTGCTCGTTGTACAATTTTTATTGTTCTTGTATGTCAAATTTTATGAGTATAAGCTTCATAGATTATTTCGTTGCCAAAACGGCAACTTTCTACTACAAATGGACGAAACCGTTAAAAGCTCCTCCATAGAGAGAGTTGAGCAACTTCGGACCATCAAAGTTGCTTGGTGTCCAATTTTTATTGTTCTTGTATGTCAAATTTTATGAGTATAAGATTCATAGATTATTTCGATGCCAAAACAACAACCTTCTATAATAAATGCATGAAACCGTTAAAAGCTCCTCCATAGAGAGAGTTGAGCAACTTTGGACCATCAAAGTTGCTCGTTGTACAATTTTTATTGTTCTTATATGTCAAATTTTATGAGTATATGCTTCATAGATTATTTCTATGCCAAAACACCAACTTTCTATGACAAATGGACAAAACCGTTAAAAGCTCCTCCATAGAGAGAGTTGAGCAACTTTGGACCATCAAAGTTGCTCGTTGTACAATTTTTATTGTTCTTGTATGTCAAATTTTATGAGTATAAGCTTCATAGATTATTTCGTTGCCAAAACGGCAACTTTCTACTACAAATGGACGAAACCGTTAAAAACTCCTCCATAGAGAGAGTTGAGCAACTTCGGACCATCAAAGTTGCTCGGTGTACAATTTTTGTTGTTCTTGTATGTCAAATTTTATGAGTATAAGCTTCATAGATTATTTCGATGCCAAAACACCAACTTTCTGTAATAAATGGATGAAACCGTTAAAAGCTCCTCCATAGAGAGAGTTGACCAACTTCAAACCATCAAAGTTGCTCGTTGTACAATTTTTATTGTTCTGGTATGTCAAATTTTACGAGTATAAGCTTCTTAGATTATTTCGATGCCAAAACATCAACTTTCAATGACAAATGGACAAAAGCGTTAAAAGCTCCTCCATAGAGAGAGTTGAGCAACTTCGGACCATCAAAGTTGCTCGGTGTCCCATTTTTATTGTTCTTGTATGTCAAATTTTATGAGTACAAGCTTCATAGATTATTTCGATGCCAAAACACCAACCTTCTATAATAAATGGATGAAACCGTTAAAAGCTCCTCCATAGAGAGAGTTGAGCAACTTTGGACCATCAAAGTTGCTCGTTGTACAATTTTTATTGTTCTTGTATGTCAAATTTTATGAGTATAAGCTTCATAGATTATTTCGATGCCAAAACGGCAACTTTCTATTATAAATGGACGAAACCTTTAAAAACTCCTCCATAGAGAGAGTTGAGCAACTTCGGACCATCAAAGTTGCTCGGTGTACAATTTATATTATTCTTGTATGTCAAATTTTATGAGTATAAGCTTCATAGATTATTTCGATGCCAAAACACCAACCTTCTATAATAAATGGATGAAACCGTTAAAAGCTCCTCCATAGAGAGAGTTGAGCAACTTTGGACCATCAAAGTTGCTCGTTGTACAATTTTTATTGTTCTTGTATGTCAAATTTTATGAGTATAAGCTTCATAGATTATTTCGTTGCCAAAACGGCAACTTTCTACTACAAATGGACGAAACCGTTAAAAGCTCCTCCATAGAGAGAGTTGAGCAACTTCGGACCATCAAAGTTGCTCGGTGTCCAATTTTTATTGTTCTTGTATGTCAAATTTTATGAGTATAAGATTCATAGATTATTTCGATGCCAAAACAACAACCTTCTATAATAAATGCATGAAACCGTTAAAAGCTCCTCCATAGAGAGAGTTGAGCAACTTTGGACCATCAAAGTTGCTCGTTGTACAATTTTTATTGTTCTTATATGTCAAATTTTATGAGTATATGCTTCATAGATTATTTCTATGCCAAAACACCAACTTTCTATGACAAATGGACAAAACCGTTAAAAGCTCCTCCATAGAGAGAGTTGAGCAACTTTGGACCATCAAAGTTGCTCGTTGTACAATTTTTATTGTTCTTGTATGTCAAATTTTATGAGTATAAGCTTCATAGATTATTTCGTTGCCAAAACGGCAACTTTCTACTACAAATGGACGAAACCGTTAAAAACTCCTCCATAGAGAGAGTTGAGCAACTTCGGACCATCAAAGTTGCTCGGTGTACAATTTTTGTTTTTCTTGTATGTCAAATTTTATGAGTATAAGCTTCATAGATTATTTCGATGCCAAAACACCAACTTTCTGTAATAAATGGATGAAACCGTTAAAAGCTCCTCCATAGAGAGAGTTGAGCAACTTCAAACCATCAAAGTTGCTCGTTGTACAATTTTTATTGTTCTGGTATGTCAAATTTTACGAGTATAAGCTTCTTAGATTATTTCGATGCCAAAACATCAACTTTCAATGACAAATGGTCAAAAGCGTTAAAAGCTCCTCCGTAGAGAGAGTTGAGCAACTTCGGACCATCAAAGTGGCTCGGTGTCCAATTTTTATTGTTCTTGTATGTCAAATTTTATGAGTATATGCTTCATAGATTATTTCTATGCCAAAACACCAACTTTCTATGACAAATGGACAAAACCGTTAAAAGCTCCTCCATAGAGAGAGTTGAGCAACTTTGGACCATCAAAGTTGCTCGTTGTACAATTTTTATTGTTCTTGTATGTCAAATTTTATGAGTATAAGCTTCATAGATTATTTCGTTGCCAAAACGGCAACTTTCTACTACAAATGGACGAAACCGTTAAAAGCTCCTCCATAGAGAGAGTTGAGCAACTTCGGACCATCAAAGTTGCTTGGTGTCCAATTTTTATTGTTCTTGTATGTCAAATTTTATGAGTATAAGATTCATAGATTATTTCGATGCCAAAACAACAACCTTCTATAATAAATGCATGAAACCGTTAAAAGCTCCTCCATAGAGAGAGTTGAGCAACTTTGGACCATCAAAGTTGCTCGTTGTACAATTTTTATTGTTCTTATATGTCAAATTTTATGAGTATATGCTTCATAGATTATTTCTATGCCAAAACACCAACTTTCTATGACAAATGGACAAAACCGTTAAAAGCTCCTCCATAGAGAGAGTTGAGCAACTTTGGACCATCAAAGTTGCTCGTTGTACAATTTTTATTGTTCTTGTATGTCAAATTTTATGAGTATAAGCTTCATAGATTATTTCGTTGCCAAAACGGCAACTTTCTACTACAAATGGACGAAACCGTTAAAAACTCCTCCATAGAGAGAGTTGAGCAACTTCGGACCATCAAAGTTGCTCGGTGTACAATTTTTGTTGTTCTTGTATGTCAAATTTTATGAGTATAAGCTTCATAGATTATTTCGATGCCAAAACACCAACTTTCTGTAATAAATGGATGAAACCGTTAAAAGCTCCTCCATAGAGAGAGTTGACCAACTTCAAACCATCAAAGTTGCTCGTTGTACAATTTTTATTGTTCTGGTATGTCAAATTTTACGAGTATAAGCTTCTTAGATTATTTCGATGCCAAAACATCAACTTTCAATGACAAATGGACAAAAGCGTTAAAAGCTCCTCCATAGAGAGAGTTGAGCAACTTCGGACCATCAAAGTTGCTCGGTGTCCCATTTTTATTGTTCTTGTATGTCAAATTTTATGAGTACAAGCTTCATAGATTATTTCGATGCCAAAACACCAACCTTCTATAATAAATGGATGAAACCGTTAAAAGCTCCTCCATAGAGAGAGTTGAGCAACTTTGGACCATCAAAGTTGCTCGTTGTACAATTTTTATTGTTCTTGTATGTCAAATTTTATGAGTATAAGCTTCATAGATTATTTCGATGCCAAAACGGCAACTTTCTATTATAAATGGACGAAACCTTTAAAAACTCCTCCATAGAGAGAGTTGAGCAACTTCGGACCATCAAAGTTGCTCGGTGTACAATTTATATTATTCTTGTATGTCAAATTTTATGAGTATAAGCTTCATAGATTATTTCGATGCCAAAACACCAACCTTCTATAATAAATGGATGAAACCGTTAAAAGCTCCTCCATAGAGAGAGTTGAGCAACTTTGGACCATCAAAGTTGCTCGTTGTACAATTTTTATTGTTCTTGTATGTCAAATTTTATGAGTATAAGCTTCATAGATTATTTCGTTGCCAAAACGGCAACTTTCTACTACAAATGGACGAAACCGTTAAAAGCTCCTCCATAGAGAGAGTTGAGCAACTTCGGACCATCAAAGTTGCTCGGTGTCCAATTTTTATTGTTCTTGTATGTCAAATTTTATGAGTATAAGATTCATAGATTATTTCGATGCCAAAACAACAACCTTCTATAATAAATGCATGAAACCGTTAAAAGCTCCTCCATAGAGAGAGTTGAGCAACTTTGGACCATCAAAGTTGCTCGTTGTACAATTTTTATTGTTCTTATATGTCAAATTTTATGAGTATATGCTTCATAGATTATTTCTATGCCAAAACACCAACTTTCTATGACAAATGGACAAAACCGTTAAAAGCTCCTCCATAGAGAGAGTTGAGCAACTTTGGACCATCAAAGTTGCTCGTTGTACAATTTTTATTGTTCTTGTATGTCAAATTTTATGAGTATAAGCTTCATAGATTATTTCGTTGCCAAAACGGCAACTTTCTACTACAAATGGACGAAACCGTTAAAAGCTCCTCCATAGAGAGAGTTGAGCAACTTCGGACCATCAAAGTTGCTCGGTGTACAATTTTTGTTTTTCTTGTATGTCAAATTTTATGAGTATAAGCTTCATAGATTATTTCGATGCCAAAACACCAACTTTCTGTAATAAATGGATGAAACCGTTAAAAGCTCCTCCATAGAGAGAGTTGAGCAACTTCAAACCATCAAAGTTGCTCGTTGTACAATTTTTATTGTTCTGGTATGTCAAATTTTACGAGTATAAGCTTCTTAGATTATTTCGATGCCAAAACATCAACTTTCAATGACAAATGGACAAAAGCGTTAAAAGCTCCTCCGTAGAGAGAGTTGAGCAACTTCGGACCATCAAAGTGGCTCGGTGTCCAATTTTTATTGTTCTTGTATGTCAAATTTTATGAGTATAAGCTTCATAGATTATTTCGATGCTAAAACACCAACCTTTTATAATAAATGGATGAAACCGTTAAAAGCTCCTCCATAGAGAGAGTTGAGTAACTTCGGACCATCAAAGTTGCTCGTTGTACAATTTTTATTGTTCTTGTATGTCAAATTTTGTAAGTGTAAGCTTCATAGATTATTTCGATGCCAAAACACTAACTTTCTATTACAAATGGACAAAACCATTAAAAGCTCCTCCATAGATAGAGTTGAGCAACTTCAGACCATCAAAGTTGTTCGGGATAAAAATTTTATTGTTCTTATATATCAAATTTTATGAGTATAAGCTTCATAGATTATTTCGATGCCAAAACACCAACCTTCTATAATAAATGGATGAAACCGTTAAAAGCTCCTCCATAGAGAGAGTTGAGCAACTTCGGACCATCAAAGTTGCTCGGTGTCCCATTTTTATTGTTCTTGTATGTCAAATTTTATGAGTACAAGCTTCATAGATTATTTCGATGCCAAAACACCAACCTTCTATAATAAATGGATGAAACCGTTAAAAGCTCCTCCATAGAGAGAGTTGAGCAACTTTGTACCATCAAAGTTGCTCGTTGTACAATTTTTATTGTTCTTGTATGTCAAATTTTATGAGTATAAGCTTCATAGATTATTTCGATGCCAAAACGGCAACTTTCTATTATAAATGGACGAAACCTTTAAAAACTCCTCCATAGAGAGAGTTGAGCAACTTCGGACCATCAAAGTTGCTCGGTGTACAATTTATATTATTCTTGTATGTCAAATTTTATGAGTATAAGCTTCATAGATTATTTCGATGCCAAAACACCAACCTTCTATAATAAATGGATGAAACCGTTAAAAGCTCCTCCATAGAGAGAGTTGAGCAACTTTGGACCATCAAAGTTGCTCGTTGTACAATTTTTATTGTTCTTGTATGTCAAATTTTATGAGTATAAGCTTCATAGATTATTTCGTTGCCAAAACGGCAACTTTCTACTACAAATGGACGAAACCGTTAAAAGCTCCTCCATAGAGAGAGTTGAGCAACTTCGGACCATCAAAGTTGCTTGGTGTCCAATTTTTATTGTTCTTGTATGTCAAATTTTATGAGTATAAGATTCATAGATTATTTCGATGCCAAAACAACAACCTTCTATAATAAATGCATGAAACCGTTAAAAGCTCCTCCATAGAGAGAGTTGAGCAACTTTGGACCATCAAAGTTGCTCGTTGTACAATTTTTATTGTTCTTATATGTCAAATTTTATGAGTATATGCTTCATAGATTATTTCTATGCCAAAACACCAACTTTCTATGACAAATGGACAAAACCGTTAAAAGCTCCTCCATAGAGAGAGTTGAGCAACTTTGGACCATCAAAGTTGCTCGTTGTACAATTTTTATTGTTCTTGTATGTCAAATTTTATGAGTATAAGCTTCATAGATTATTTCGTTGCCAAAACGGCAACTTTCTACTACAAATGGACGAAACCGTTAAAAACTCCTCCATAGAGAGAGTTGAGCAACTTCGGACCATCAAAGTTGCTCGGTGTACAATTTTTGTTTTTCTTGTATGTCAAATTTTATGAGTATAAGCTTCATAGATTATTTCGATGCCAAAACACCAACTTTCTGTAATAAATGGATGAAACCGTTAAAAGCTCCTCCATAGAGAGAGTTGAGCAACTTCAAACCATCAAAGTTGCTCGTTGTACAATTTTTATTGTTCTGGTATGTCAAATTTTACGAGTATAAGCTTCTTAGATTATTTCGATGCCAAAACATCAACTTTCAATGACAAATGGACAAAAGCGTTAAAAGCTCCTCCGTAGAGAGAGTTGAGCAACTTCGGACCATCAAAGTGGCTCGGTGTCCAATTTTTATTGTTCTTGTATGTCAAATTTTATGAGTATAAGCTTCATAGATTATTTCGATGCTAAAACACCAACCTTTTATAATAAATGGATGAAACCGTTAAAAGCTCCTCCATAGAGAGAGTTGAGTAACTTCGGACCATCAAAGTTGCTCGTTGTACAATTTTTATTGTTCTTGTATGTCAAATTTTGTAAGTGTAAGCTTCATAGATTATTTCGATGCCAAAACACTAACTTTCTATTACAAATGGACAAAACCATTAAAAGCTCCTCCATAGATAGAGTTGAGCAACTTCAGACCATCAAAGTTGTTCGGGATAAAAATTTTATTGTTCTTATATATCAAATTTTATGAGTATAAGCTTCATAGATTATTTCGATGCCAAAACACCAACCTTCTATAATAAATGGATGAAACCGTTAAAAGCTCCTCCATAGAGAGAGTTGAGCAACTTCGGACCATCAAAGTTGCTCGGTGTCCCATTTTTATTGTTCTTGTATGTCAAATTTTATGAGTACAAGCTTCATAGATTATTTCGATGCCAAAACACCAACCTTCTATAATAAATGGATGAAACCGTTAAAAGCTCCTCCATAGAGAGAGTTGAGCAACTTTGTACCATCAAAGTTGCTCGTTGTACAATTTTTATTGTTCTTGTATGTCAAATTTTATGAGTATAAGCTTCATAGATTATTTCGATGCCAAAACGGCAACTTTCTATTATAAATGGACGAAACCTTTAAAAACTCCTCCATAGAGAGAGTTGAGCAACTTCGGACCATCAAAGTTGCTCGGTGTACAATTTATATTATTCTTGTATGTCAAATTTTATGAGTATAAGCTTCATAGATTATTTCGATGCCAAAACACCAACCTTCTATAATAAATGGATGAAACCGTTAAAAGCTCCTCCATAGAGAGAGTTGAGCAACTTTGGACCATCAAAGTTGCTCGTTGTACAATTTTTATTGTTCTTGTATGTCAAATTTTATGAGTATAAGCTTCATAGATTATTTCGTTGCCAAAACGGCAACTTTCTACTACAAATGGACGAAACCGTTAAAAGCTCCTCCATAGAGAGAGTTGAGCAACTTCGGACCATCAAAGTTGCTCGGTGTCCAATTTTTATTGTTCTTGTATGTCAAATTTTATGAGTATAAGATTCATAGATTATTTCGATGCCAAAACAACAACCTTCTATAATAAATGCATGAAACCGTTAAAAGCTCCTCCATAGAGAGAGTTGAGCAACTTTGGACCATCAAAGTTGCTCGTTGTACAATTTTTATTGTTCTTATATGTCAAATTTTATGAGTATATGCTTCATAGATTATTTCTATGCCAAAACACCAACTTTCTATGACAAATGGACAAAACCGTTAAAAGCTCCTCCATAGAGAGAGTTGAGCAACTTTGGACCATCAAAGTTGCTCGTTGTACAATTTTTATTGTTCTTGTATGTCAAATTTTATGAGTATAAGCTTCATAGATTATTTCGTTGCCAAAACGGCAACTTTCTACTACAAATGGACGAAACCGTTAAAAACTCCTCCATAGAGAGAGTTGAGCAACTTCGGACCATCAAAGTTGCTCGGTGTACAATTTTTGTTTTTCTTGTATGTCAAATTTTATGAGTATAAGCTTCATAGATTATTTCGATGCCAAAACACCAACTTTCTGTAATAAATGGATGAAACCGTTAAAAGCTCCACCATAGAGAGAGTTGAGCAACTTCAAACCATCAAAGTTGCTCGTTGTACAATTTTTATTGTTCTGGTATGTCAAATTTTACGAGTATAAGCTTCTTAGATTATTTCGATGCCAAAACATCAACTTTCAATGACAAATGGACAAAAGCGTTAAAAGCTCCTCCGTAGAGAGAGTTGAGCAACTTCGGACCATCAAAGTGGCTCGGTGTCCAATTTTTATTGTTCTTGTATGTCAAATTTTATGAGTATAAGCTTCATAGATTATTTCGATGCTAAAACACCAACCTTTTATAATAAATGGATGAAACCGTTAAAAGCTCCTCCATAGAGAGAGTTGAGTAACTTCGGACCATCAAAGTTGCTCGTTGTACAATTTTTATTGTTCTTGTATGTCAAATTTTGTAAGTGTAAGCTTCATAGATTATTTCGATGCCAAAACACTAACTTTCTATTACAAATGGACAAAACCATTAAAAGCTCCTCCATAGATAGAGTTGAGCAACTTCAGACCATCAAAGTTGTTCGGGATAAAAATTTTATTGTTCTTATATATCAAATTTTATGAGTATAAGCTTCATAGATTATTTCGATGCCAAAACACCAACCTTCTATAATAAATGGATGAAACCGTTAAAAGCTCCTCCATAGAGAGAGTTGAGCAACTTCGGACCATCAAAGTTGCTCGGTGTCCCATTTTTATTGTTCTTGTATGTCAAATTTTATGAGTACAAGCTTCATAGATTATTTCGATGCCAAAACACCAACCTTCTATAATAAATGGATGAAACCGTTAAAAGCTCCTCCATAGAGAGAGTTGAGCAACTTTGTACCATCAAAGTTGCTCGTTGTACAATTTTTATTGTTCTTGTATGTCAAATTTTATGAGTATAAGCTTCATAGATTATTTCGATGCCAAAACGGCAACTTTCTATTATAAATGGACGAAACCTTTAAAAACTCCTCCATAGAGAGAGTTGAGCAACTTCGGACCATCAAAGTTGCTCGGTGTACAATTTATATTATTCTTGTATGTCAAATTTTATGAGTATAAGCTTCATAGATTATTTCGATGCCAAAACACCAACCTTCTATAATAAATGGATGAAACCGTTAAAAGCTCCTCCATAGAGAGAGTTGAGTAACTTCGGACCATCAAAGTTGCTCGTTGTACAATTTTTATTGTTCTTGTATGTCAAATTTTATGAGTATAAGCTTCATAGATTATTTCGATGCCAAAACACTAACTTTCTATTACAAATGGAGAAAACCATTAAAAGCTCCTCCATAGATAGAGTTGAGCAACTTCGGACCATCAAAGTTGTTCGGGATACAATTTTTATTGTTCTTATATATCAAATTTTATGAGTATAAGCTTCATAGATTATTTCGATGCCAAAACACCAACTTTCTATAATAAATGGATGAAACCGTTAAAAGCTCCTCCATAGAGAGAGTTGAGCAACTTTGGACCATCAAAGTTGCTCGGTGTACAATTTTTATTGTTCTTGTATGTCAAATTTTATGAGTATAAGCTTCATAGATTATTTCGATGCCAAAACGGCAACTTTCTACAACAAATGGACGAAACCTTTAAAAACTCCTCCATAGAGAGAGTTGAGCAGCTTCGGACCATCAAAGTTGCTCGGTGTACAATTTTTATTGTTCTTGTATGTCAAATTTTATGAGTAAAAGCTTCATAGATTATTTCAATGCCAAAACACCAACCTTCTATAATAAATGGATGAAACCGTTAAAAGCTCCTCCATAGAGAGAGTGGAGTAACTTCGGACCATCAAAGTTGCTCGTTGTACAATTTTTATTGTTCTTGTATGTCAAATTTTATGAGTATAAGCTTCATAGATTATTTCGATGCCAAAACACTAACTTTCTATTACAAATGGACAAAACCATTAAAAGCCCCTCCATAGATAGAGTTGAGCAACTTCGGACCATCAAAGTTGTTCGGGATACAATTTTTATTGTTCTTATATATCAAATTTTATGAGTATAAGCTTCATAGATTATTTCGATGCCAAAACACCAACCTTCTATAATAAATGGATGAAACCGTTAAAAGCTACTCCATAGAGAGAGTTGAGCAACTTCGGACCATCAAAGTTGCTCGGTGTCCAATTTTTATTATTCTTGTATGTCAAATTTTATGAGTATAAGCTTCATAGATTATTTCGATGCCAAAACCCCAACCTTCTATAATAAATGGATGAAACCGTTAAAAGCTCCTCAATAGAGAGAGTTGAGCAACTTTGGACCATCAAAGTTGCTCGTTGTACAATTTTTATTGTTCTTATATGTAAAATTTTAGGAGTATAAGCTTCCTACATTATTTCGATGCCAAAACACCAACTTTCTATGACAAATCGACAAAACCGTTAAAAGCCCCTCCATAGATAGAGTTGAGCAACTTCGGACCATCAAAGTTGCTCGGTGTACAATTTTTATTGTTCTTATATGTCAAATTTTACGAGTATAAGCTTCCTAGATTATTTCGATGCCAAAACATCAACTTTCTATGACAAATGGACAAAAGCGTTAAAAGCTCCTCCATAGAGAGAGTTGAGCAACTTCGGACCATCAAAGTTGCTCGCTATACAATTTTTATTGTTCTTATATGTCAAATTTTATGAGTATAAGCTTCATAGATTATTTCGATGCCAAAACACCAACTTTCTTTGGCAAACGGACGAAACCGTTAAAAGCTCCTCCATAGAGAGAGTTGGGCAACTTCGGACCATCAAATTTGCTCTGGATACACTTTTTATTGTTCTTACTTTTAAAATTTTATGAGTATAAGCTTCGTAGATTATTTCGATGACAAAACACCAACTTTCTTTGACAAATAGAGGCAACCGTTAAAAGCTCCTCCATAGATAGAGTTGAGCAACTTCGCACTATCAAAGTTACTCGGGATAGACTTTTTATTGTTCTTATATGTCAAATTTTACGAGTATAAGCTTTATAGATTATTTCGATGCCAAAACACCAACTTTCTATAGCAAATGGACGAAACCGTTAAAAGCTCCTCCATAGAGAGAGTTGAGCAACTTCGGACTATCAAATTTGCTCTGGATACACTTTTTATTGTTCTTATATGTCAAATTTTATGAGTATAAGCTTCATAGATTATTTCGATGCCAAAACACCAACTTTCTATGGTAAATGGACGAAACCGTTAAAAGCTCCTCCATAGAGAGAGTTGGGCAACTTCGGACCATCAAAGTTGCTCTGGATACACTTTTTATTGTTCTTACTTTTCAAATTTTATGAGTATAAGCTTCCTAGATTATTTCGATGACAAAACACCAACATTCTATGACAAATAGAGGAAACCGTTAAAAGCTCCTCCATAGACAGAGTTGAGCAACTTCGGACTATCAAAGTTCCTCGGGAAAGACTTTTTATTGTTCTTATATGTCAAATTTTACGAGTATAAGCTTCATAGATTATTTCGATGCCAAAACACCAACTTTCTATGGCAAATGGACGAAACCGTTAAAAGCTCCTCCATAGAGAGAGTTGAGCAACTCCAGACTATCAAAGTTGCTCGGGATACACTTTTTATTGTTCTTATATGTCAAATTTTATGAGTATAAAGCTTCCTAGCTTTTTTCGATGTCAAAACACCAACTTTCTATAACAAATAGACAAAACCGTTAAAAGCTCCTCCATGGAGAGAGTTGAGCAACTTCGGACCATCAAAGTTGCTCGGTGTACAATTTTTATTGTTCTTATATGTCAAATTTTACTATTATAAGCTTCCTACATTATTTCGATGCCAAAGCACCAACTTTCTATGACAAATGGACAAAACCGTTAACAGCTCCTCTATAGAGAGAGTTGAGCAACTTCGGACCATGAAAGTTGCTCAATGTACAATTTTTATTGTTCTTATATGTTAAATTTTATGAGTATATGCTTCCTAGATTTTTTCGAAGCCAAAACACACACTTTCTACAACAAATGAACAAAACCGTTAAAAGCTCCTCTATAGAGAGAGTTGAGCAACTTCGGACTATCAAAGTTGCTCTGGATAGACTTTTTATTGTTCTTATATGACAAATTTTACGAGTATACGCTTCATAGATTATTTCGATGCCAAAACACCTACTTTCTATTACAAATAGACGAAACCGATAAAAGCTCCTCCATAGAGAGAGTTGAGCAAATACGCACCATCAAAGTTGCTCGGTGTACAATTTTTATTGTTCTTATATGTCAAATTTTATGAGTATAAGCATCATTAGATTTTTTCGATGCCAAAACACCAACTTTCTATGACAAATGGACAAAACTGTTAAAAGCTCCTCCATAGAGAGAGTTGAGCATTTTCGGACCATCAAAGTTTCTCGGTGTACAATTTTTATTATACTTATATGTCAAATTTTATGAGTTTAAGCTTCATAGATTATTTCGATGCCAAAACACAAACTTTCTACGACAAATGGACAAATCCGTTAAAAGCTCCTCTATAGAGAGAGTTGAGCAACTTCGGACAATCAAAGTTGCTCGGTGTACAATTCTTATTGTTCTTATGTGTCAAATTTTAGGAGTATAAGCTTCATAGATTATTTCGATGCCAAAACACCAATTTTCTATGACAAATGGAGAAAACCGTTAAAAGCTCCTCCATAGAGAGAGTTTAGCAACTTCAGACTATCAAAGTTGATCTGGCTAGACTTTTTATTGTTCTTATATGTCAAATTTTACGAGTATAAGCTTCATAGATTATTTCGATGCCAAAACACCAACTTTCTATGACAAATAGACGAAACCGTTAAAAGCTTCTCTATAGAGAGTGTTGAGTAACTTCGGACCATCAAAGTGGCTCGGTGTATAATTTTTATTGTTCTTCGACGTCAAATTTTATTAGTATAAGCTTCCTAGATTATTTCGATGCCAACACACCAACTTTCTATGACAAATGGAGAAAAACGTTAAAAGCTCCTCCATAGAGAGAGTTGAGCAACTTCGGACCATCAAAGTGGCTCGGTGTACAATTTTTATTGTTCTTATATGTCAAATTTTATGAGTATAAGCTTCATACATTATTTCGATGCCAAAACTCCAACTTTCTAAGGTAAATGGACAAAACCGTTAAAAGCTCGTCCATAGAGAGAGTTGAGCAACTTTGGATCATCAAAGTTGCTCGGCGTATAATTTTTATTGTTCTTATATATCAAATTTTATGAGTATAAGCTTCATAGATTATTTCGATGCCAAAACACCAACTTTCTATGACAAATGCGCAAAACCGTTAAAACCTTCTTCATAGCGAGAGTTGAGCAACTTCGAACCATCAAACTTGTTCGGTGTACAATTTTTATTGTTCTTATATGTAAAATTTTAGGAGTATAAGCTTCCTACATTATTTCGATGCCAAAACACCAACTTTCTATGACAAATCGACAAAACCGTTAAAAGCCCCTCCATAGATAGAGTTGAGCAACTTCGGACCATCAAAGTTGCTCGGTGTACAATTTTTATTGTTCTTATATGTCAAATTTTACGAGTATAAGCTTCCTAGATTATTTCGATGCCAAAACATCAACTTTCTATGACAAATGGACAAAAGCGTTAAAAGCTCCTCCATAGAGAGAGTTGAGCAACTTCGGACCATCAAAGTTGCTCGCTATACAATTTTTATTGTTCTTATATGTCAAATTTTATGAGTATAAGCTTCATAGATTATTTCGATGCCAAAACACCAACTTTCTTTGGCAAACGGACGAAACCGTTAAAAGCTCCTCCATAGAGAGAGTTGGGCAACTTCGGACCATCAAATTTGCTCTGGATACACTTTTTATTGTTCTTACTTTTAAAATTTTATGAGTATAAGCTTCGTAGATTATTTCGATGACAAAACACCAACTTTCTTTGACAAATAGAGGCAACCGTTAAAAGCTCCTCCATAGATAGAGTTGAGCAACTTCGCACTATCAAAGTTACTCGGGATAGACTTTTTATTGTTCTTATATGTCAAATTTTACGAGTATAAGCTTTATAGATTATTTCGATGCCAAAACACCAACTTTCTATAGCAAATGGACGAAACCGTTAAAAGCTCCTCCATAGAGAGAGTTGAGCAACTTCGGACTATCAAAGTTTCTCGGGATACACTTTTTATTGTTCTTATATGTCAAATTTTATGAGTCTAAAGCTTCCAAGCTTTTTCGATCCCAAAACACCAACTTTCTATGACAAATAGACAAAACCGTTAAAAGCACCTCCATAGAGAGAGTTGAGTAACTTCGGACCATCAAAGTTGCTCGGTGTATAATTTTTATTGTTCTTATATGTCAAATTTTACTAGTATAAGCTTCCCACATTATTTCGATGCCAAAGCACCAACTTTCTATGACAAATGGACAAAACCGTTAAAAGCTCCTCCATAGAGAGAGTTGAGCAACTTCGGACCATGAAAGTTGCTCGGTGTACAATTTTTATTGTTCTTGTATGTTAAATTTTATGAGTATAAGCTTCCTAGATTTTTTCGAAGCCAAAACACACACTTTCTACAACAAATGAACAAAACCGTTAAAAGCTCCTCCATAGAGAGAGTTGAGCAACTTCGGACTATCAAAGTTGCTCTGGATAGACTTTTTATTGTTCTTATATGTCAAATTTTACGAGTATAAGCTTCAAATATTATTTCGATGCCAAAACACCAACTTTCTATTACAAATAGACGAAACCGTTAAAAGCTCCACCATAGAGAGAATTGAGCAAATACGGACCATTAAAGTTGCTCGGTGTACAATTTTTATTGTTCTTATATGTCAAATTTTATGAGTATATGCTTCATAGATTATTTCGATGCCAAAACACCAACTTTCTATGACAAATGGAGAAAACCGTTAAAAGCTCCTCCATAGAGAGAGTTGAGCAACTTCGGACTATCAAAGTTGCTCTGGATAGACTTTTTATTGTTCTTATATGTCAAATTTTCCGAGTCTAAGCTTGATAGATTATTTCGATGCCAAAACACCAACTTTCTATAATAAATGGATGAAACCGTTAAAAGCTCCTCTATAGAGAGAGTTGACCAACTTCGGACCATCAAAGTTGCTCGTTGTACAATTTTTATTGTTCTTGTATGTCAAATTTTATGAGTATAAGCTTCATAGATTATTTCGATGCCAAAACACCAATTTTCTACTACAAATGGACAAAATCGTTAAAAGCCCCTCCATAGCGAGAGTTGAGCAACTTCGGACCATCAAAGTTGCTCGGTGTACAATTTTTATTGTTCTTGTATGTCAAATTTTATGAGTATAAGCTTCATAGATTATTTCGATGCCAAAACACCAACTTTCTATAATAAATGGATGAAACCGTTAAAAGCTCCTCCATAGAGAGAGTTGAGCAAATTCACACCATCAAAGTTGCTCGTTGTACAATTTTTATTGTTCTTGTATGTCAAATTTTATGAGTATAAGCTTCATAGATTATTTCGATGCCAAAACACAACTTTTTACTACAAATGGACAAAACCGTTAAAAGCTCCTCCATAGATAGAGTTGAGCATCTTCGGACCATCAAAGTTGTTCGGGATACACTTTTTATTGTTCTTATATGTCAAATTTTATGAGTATAAAGCTTCCAAGCTTTTTTCGATCCCAAAACACCAACTTTCTATGTCAAATAGACAAAACCGTTAAAAGCTCCTCCATAGAGAGAGTTGAGTAACTTCGGACCATCAAAGTTGCTCGGTGTATAATTTTTATTGTTCTTATATGTCAAATTTTACTAGTATAAGCTTCCCACATTATTTCGATGCCAAAGCACCAACTTTCTATGACAAATGGACAAAACCGTTAAAAGCTCCTCCATAGAGAGAGTTGAGCAACTTCGGACAATGAAAGTTGCTCGGTGTACAATTTTTATTGTTCTTGTATGTTAAATTTTATGAGTATAAGCTTCCTAGATTTTTTCGAAGCCAAAACACAATATTTCTACAACAAATGAACAAAACCGTTAAAAGCTCCTCCATAGAGAGAGTTGAGCAACTTCGGACTATCAAAGTTGCTCTGGATAGACTTTTTATTGTTCTTATATGTCAAATTTTACGAGTATAAGCTTCAAAGACTATTTCGATGCCAAAACACCAACTTTCTATTACAAATAGACGAAACCGTTAAAAACTCCTCCATAGAGAGAATTGAGCAAATACGGACCATCAAAGTTGCTCGGTGTACAATTTTTATTGTTCTTATATGTCAAATTTTATGAGTATATGCTTCATAGATTATTTCGATACCAAAACACCAACTTTCTATGACAAATGGAGAAAACCGTTAAAAGCTCCTCCATAGAGAGAGTTGAGCAACTTCGGACTTTCAAAGTTGCTCTGGATAGACTTTTTGTTGTTCTTATATGTCAAATTTTACGAGTCTAAGCTTGATAGATTATTTCGATGCCAAAACACCAGCTTTCTATAATAAATGGATGAAACCGTTAAAAGCTCCTCTATAGAGAGAGTTGAGCAACTTCGGACCATCAAAGTTGCTCGTTGTACAATTTTTATTTTTCTTGTATGTCAAATTTTATGAGTATAAGCTTCATAGATTATTTCGATGCCAAAACACCAACTTTCTACTACAAATGGACAAAATCGTTAAAAGCTCCTCCATAGCGAGAGTTGAGCAACTTCGGACCATCAAAGTTGCTCGGTGTACAATTTTTATTTTCTTGTATGTCAAATTTTATGAGTATAAGCTTCATAGATTATTTCGATGCCAAAACACCAACTTTCTATAATAAATGGATGAAACCGTTAAAAGCTCCTCCATAGAGAGAGTTGAGCAACTTCACACCATCAAAGTTGCTCGTTGTACAATTTTTATTGTTCTTGTATGTCAAATTTTATGAGTATAAGCTTCATAGATTATTTCGATGCCAAAACACAACTTTTTACTACAAATGGACAAAACCGTTAAAAGCTCCTCCATAGATAGAGTTGAGCATCTTCGGACCATCAAAGTTGTTCGGGATACAATTTTTATTGTTCTTATATATCAAATTTTTTGAGTATAAGCTTCCTAGATTACTTCGATGCCAAAACACCAACTTTCTATGACAAATGGACAAAACCGTTAAAAGCTCCTCCATAGAGAGAGTTGAGCAACTTCAGACTATAAAAGTTGCTCTGGATACACTTTTTATTGTTCTTCTTTGTCAAATTTTATGAGTATAAAGCGTCCTAGCTTTTTTCGATGCCAAAACACCAACTTTCTATAACAAATAGACAAAACCGTTAAAAGCTCCTCCATAAAGAGAGTTGAGCAACTTCGGACCATCAAAGTTGCTCGGTGTACAATTTTTATTGTTCTTATATGTCAAATTTTACTAGTATAAGCTTCCTACATTATTTTGATGCCAAAGCACCAACTTTCTATGACAAATGGACAAAACCGTTAACAGCTCCTCCATAAAGAGAGTTGAGCAACTTCGGACCATGAAAGTTGCTCGGTGTACAATTTTTATTGTTCTTATATGTTAAATTTTAATAGTATAAGCCTCCTAGATTTTTTCGAAGCCAAAACACACACTTTCTACAACAAATGAACAAAACCGTTAAAAGCTCCTCCATAGAGAGAGTTGAGCAACTTCGGACTATCAAAGTTGCTCTGGATAGACTTTTTATTGTTCTTATATGTCAAATTTTACGAGTCTAAGCTTGATAGAATATTTCGATGCCAAAACACCAACTTTCTATAATAAACGGATGAAACCGTTAAAAGCTCCTCTATAGAGAGAGTTGATCAACTTTGGACCATCAAAGTTGCTCGTTGTACAATTGTTATTGTTCTTGTATGTCAAATTTTATGAGTATAAGCTTCATAGATTATTTCGATGCCAAAACACCAACTTTCTACTACAAATGGGCAAAATCGTTAAAAGCTCCTCCATAGCGAGAGTTGAGCAACTTCGGACCATCAAAGTTGCTCGGTGTACAATTTTTATTGTTCTTGTATGTCAAATTTTATGAGTATAAGCTTCATAGATTATTTCGATGCCAAAACACCAACTTTCTATAATAAATGGATGAAACCGTTAAAAGCTCCTCCATAGAGAGAGTTGAGCAACTTCACACCATCAAAGTTGCTCGTTGTACAATTTTTATTGTTCTTGTATGTCAAATTTTATGAGTATAAGCTTCATAGATTATTTCGATGCCAAAACACAACTTTTTACTACAAATGGACAAAACCGTTAAAAGCTCCTCCATAGATAGAGTTGAGCATCTTCGGACCATCAAAATTGTTCGGGATACAATTTTTATTGTTCTTATATATCAAATTTTTTGAGTATAAGCTTCCTAGATTACTTCGATGCCAAAACACCAACTTTCTATGACAAATGGACAAAACCGTTAAAAGCTCCTCCATAGAGAGAGTTGAGCAACTTCAGACTATAAAAGTTGCTCTGGATACACTTTTTATTGTTCTTCTTTGTCAAATTTTATGAGTATAAAGCTTCCTAGCTTTTTTCGATGCCAAAACACCAACTTTCTATAACAAATAGACAAAACCGTTAAAAGCTCCTCCATAGAGAGAGTTGAGCAACTTCGGACCATCAAAGTTGCTCGGTGTACAATTTTTATTGTTCTTATATGTCAAATTTTACTAGTATAAGCTTCCTACATTATTTCGATGCCAAAGCACCAACTTTCTATGACAAATGGACAAAACCGTTAACAGCTCCTCCATAAAGAGAGTTGAGCAACTTCGGACCATGAAAGTTGCTCGGTGTACAATTTTTATTGTTCTTATATGTTAAATTTTAAGAGTATAAGCCTCCTAGATTTTTTCGAAGCCAAAACACACACTTTCTACAACAAATGAACAAAACCGTTAAAAGCTCCTCCATAGAGAGAGTTGAGCAACTTCGGACTATCAAAGTTGCTCTGGATAGACTTTTTATTGTTCTTATATGTCAAATTTTACGAGTCTAAGCTTGATAGAATATTTCGATGCCAAAACACCAACTTTCTATAATAAACGGATGAAACCGTTAAAAGCTCCTCTATAGAGAGAGTTGATCAACTTTGGACCGTCAAAGTTGCTCGTTGTACAATTTTTATTGTTCTTGTATGTCAAATTTTATGAGTATAAGCTTCATAGATTATTTCGATGCCAAAACACCAACTTTCTACTACAAATGGGCAAAATCGTTAAAAGCTCCTCCATAGCGAGAGTTGAGCAACTTCGGACCATCAAAGTTGCTCGGTGTACAATTTTTATTGTTCTTGTATGTCAAATTTTATGAGTATAAGCTTCATAGATTATTTCGATGCCAAAACACCAACTTTCTATAATAAATGGATGAAACCGTTAAAAGCTCCTCCATAGAGAGAGTTGAGCAACTTCACACCATCAAAGTTGCTCGTTGTACAATTTTTATTGTTCTTGTATGTCAAATTTTATGAGTATAAGTTCATAGATTATTTCGATGCCAAAACACAACTTTTTACTACAAATGGACAAAACCGTTAAAAGCTCCTCCATAGATAGAGTTGAGCATCTTCGGACCATCAAAATTGTTCGGGATACAATTTTTATTGTTCTTATATATCAAATTTTTTGAGTATAAGCTTCCTAGATTACTTCGATGCCAAAACACCAACTTTCTATGACAAATGGACAAAACCGTTAAAAGCTCCTCCATAGAGAGAGTTGAGCAACTTCAGACTATAAAAGTTGCTCTGGATACACTTTTTATTGTTCTTCTTTGTCAAATTTTATGAGTATAAAGCTTCCTAGCTTTTTTCGATGCCAAAACACCAACTTTCTATAACAAATAGACAAAACCGTTAAAAGCTCCTCCATAGAGAGAGTTGAGCAACTTCGGACCATCAAAGTTGCTCGGTGTACAATTTTTATTGTTCTTATATGTCAAATTTTACTAGTATAAGCTTCCTACATTATTTCGATGCCAAAGCACCAACTTTCTATGACAAATGGACAAAACCGTTAACAGCTCCTCCATAAAGAGAGTTGAGCAACTTCGGACCATGAAAGTTGCTCGGTGTACAATTTTTATTGTTCTTATATGTTAAATTTTATGAGTATAAGCCTCCTAGATTTTTTCGAAGCCAAAACACACACTTTCTACAACAAATGAACAAAACCGTTAAAAGCTCCTCCATAGAGAGAGTTGAGCAACTTCGGACTATCAAAGTTGCTCTGGATAGACTTTTTATTGTTCTTATATGTCAAATTTTACGAGTCTAAGCTTGATAGAATATTTCGATGCCAAAACACCAACTTTCTATAATAAACGGATGAAACCGTTAAAAGCTCCTCTATAGAGAGAGTTGATCAACTTTGGACCATCAAAGTTGCTCGTTGTACAATTTTTATTGTTTTTGTATGTCAAATTTTATGAGTATAAGCTTCATAGATTATTTCGATGCCAAAACGCCAACTTTCTACTACAAATGGGCAAAATCGTTAAAAGCTCCTCCATAGCGAGAGTTGAGCAACTTCGGACCATCAAAGTTGCTCGGTGTACAATTTTTATTGTTCTTGTATGTCAAATTTTATGAGTATAAGCTTCATAGATTATTTCGATGCCAAAACACCAACTTTCTATAATAAATGGATGAAACCGTTAAAAGCTCCTCCATAGAGAGAGTTGAGCAACTTCACACCATCAAAGTTGCTCGTTGTACAATTTTTATTGTTCTTGTATGTCAAATTTTATGAGTATAAGCTTCATAGATTATTTCGATGCCAAAACACAACTTTTTACTACAAATGGACAAAACCGTTAAAAGCTCCTCCATAGATAGAGTTGAGCATCTTCGGACCATCAAAATTGTTCGGGATACAATTTTTATTGTTCTTATATATCAAATTTTTTGAGTATAAGCTTCCTAGATTACTTCGATGCCAAAACACCAACTTTCTATGACAAATGGACAAAACCGTTAAAAGCTCCTCCATAGAGAGAGTTGAGCAACTTCAGACTATAAAAGTTGCTCTGGATACACTTTTTATTGTTCTTCTTTGTCAAATTTTATGAGTATAAAGCTTCCTAGCTTTTTTCGATGCCAAAACACCAACTTTCTATAACAAATAGACAAAACCGTTAAAAGCTCCTCCATAGAGAGAGTTGAGCAACTTCGGACCATCAAAGTTGCTCGGTGTACAATTTTTATTGTTCTTATATGTCAAATTTTACTAGTATAAGCTTCCTACATTATTTCGATGCCAAAGCACCAACTTTCTATGACAAATGGACAAAACCGTTAACAGCTCCTCCATAAAGAGAGTTGAGCAACTTCGGACCATGAAAGTTGCTCGGTGTACAATTTTTATTGTTCTTATATGTTAAATTTTATGAGTATAAGCTTCCTAGATTTTTTCGAAGCCAAAACACACACTTTCTACAACAAATGAATAAAACCGTTAAAATCTCCTCCATAGAGAGAGTTGAGCAACTTCGGACTATCAAAGTTGCTCTGGATAGACTTTTTATTGTTCTTATATGTCAAATTTTACGAGTCTAAGCTTGATAGAATATTTCGATGCCAAAACACCAACTTTCTATAATAAACGGATGAAACCGTTAAAAGCTCCTCTATAGAGAGAGTTGATCAACTTTGGACCATCAAAGTTGCTCGTTGTACAATTTTTATTGTTCTTGTATGTCAAATTTTATGAGTATAAGCTTCATAGATTATTTCGATGCCAAAACACCAACTTTCTACTACAAATGGGCAAAATCGTTAAAAGCTCCTCCATAGCGAGAGTTGAGCAACTTCGGACCATCAAAGTTGCTCGGTGTACAATTTTTATTGTTCTTGTATGTCAAATTTTATGAGTATAAGCATCATAGATTATTTCGATGCCAAAACACCAACTTTCTATAATAAATGGATGAAACCGTTAAAAGCTCCTCCATAGAGAGAGTTGAGCAACTTCACACCATCAAAGTTGCTCGTTGTACAATTTTTATTGTTCTTGTATGTCAAATTTTATGAGTATAAGCTTCAAAGATTATTTCGATGCCAAAACACAACTTTTTACTACAAGTGGACAAAACCATTAAAAGCTCCTCCATAGATAGAGTTGAGCATCTTCGGACCATCAAAATTGTTCGGGATACAATTTTTATTGTTCTTATATATCAAATTTTTTGAGTATGAGCTTCCTAGATTACTTCGATGCCAAAACACCAACTTTCTATGACAAATGGACAAAACCGTTAAAAGCTCCTCCATAGAGAGAGTTGAGCAACTTCAGACTATAAAAGTTGCTCTGGATACACTTTTTATTGTTCTTCTTTGTCAAATTTTATGAGTATAAAGCTTCCTAGCTTTTTTCGATGCCAAAACACCAACTTTCTATAACAAATAGACAAAACCGTTAAAAGCTCCTCCATAGAGAGAGTTGAGCAACTTCGGACCATCAAAGTTGCTCGGTGTACAATTTTTATTGTTCTTATATGTCAAATTTTACTAGTATAAGCTTCCTACATTATTTCGATGCCAAAGCACCAACTTTCTATGACAAATGGACAAAACCGTTAACGGCTCCTCCATAAAGAGAGTTGAGCAACTTCGGACCATGAAAGTTGCTCGGTGTACAATTTTTATTGTTCTTATATGTTAAATTTTAAGAGTATAAGCCTCCTAGATTTTTTCGAAGCCAAAACACACACTTTCTACAACAAATGAACAAAACCGTTAAAAGCTCCTCCATAGAGAGAGTTGAGCAACTTCGGACTATCAAAGTTGCTCTGGATAGACTTTTTATTGTTCTTATATGTCAAATTTTACGAGTCTAAGCTTGATAGAATATTTCGATGCCAAAACACCAACTTTCTATAATAAACAGATGAAACCGTTAAAAGCTCCTCTATAGAGAGAGTTGATCAACTTTGGACCATCAAAGTTGCTCGTTGTACAATTTTTATTGTTCTTGTATGTCAAATTTTATGAGTATAAGCTTCATAGATTATTTCGATGCCAAAACACCAACTTTCTACTACAAATGGGCAAAATCGTTAAAAGCTCCTCCATAGCGAGAGTTGAGCAACTTCGGACCATCAAAGTTGCTCGGTGTACAATTTTTATTGTTCTTGTATGTCAAATTTTATGAGTATAAGCTTCATAGATTATTTCGATGCCAAAACACAAACTTTCTATAATAAATGGATGAAACCGTTAAAAGCTCCTCCATAGAGAGAGTTGAGCAACTTCACACCATCAAAGTTGCTCGTTGTACAATTTTTATTGTTCTTGTATGTCAAATTTTATGAGTATAAGCTTCATAGATTATTTCGATGCCAAAACACAACTTTTTACTACAAATGGACAAAACCGTTAAAAGCTCATCCATAGATAGAGTTGAGCATCTTCGGACCATCAAAATTGTTCGGGATACAATTTTTATTGTTCTTATATATCAAATTTTTTGAGTATAAGCTTCCTAGATTACTTCGATGCCAAAACACCAACTTTCTATGACAAATGGACAAAACCGTTAAAAGCTCCTCCATAGAGAGAGTTGAGCAACTTCAGACTATAAAAGTTGCTCTGGATACACTTTTTATTGTTCTTCTTTGTCAAATTTTATGAGTATAAAGCTTCCTAGCTTTTTTCGATGCCAAAACACCAACTTTCTATAACAAATAGACAAAACCGTTAAAAGCTCCTCCATAGAGAGAGTTGAGCAACTTCGGACCATCAAAGTTGCTCGGTGTACAATTTTTATTGTTCTTATATGTCAAATTTTACTAGTATAAGCTTCCTACATTATTTCGATGCCAAAGCACCAACTTTCTATGACAAATGGACAAAACCGTTAACAGCTCCTCCATAAAGAGAGTTGAGCAACTTCGGACCATGAAAGTTGCTCGGTGTACAATTTTTATTGTTCTTATATGTTAAATTTTATGAGTATAAGCCTCCTAGATTTTTTCGAAGCCAAAACACACACTTTCTACAACAAATGAACAAAACCGTTAAAAGCTCCTCCATAGAGAGAGTTGAGCAACTTCGGACTATCAAAGTTGCTCTGGATAGACTTTTTATTGTTCTTATATGTCAAATTTTACGAGTCTAAGCTTGATAGAATATTTCGATGCCAAAACACCAACTTTCTATAATAAACGGATGAAACCGTTAAAAGCTCCTCTATAGAGAGAGTTGATCAACTTTGGACCATCAAAGTTGCTCGTTGTACAATTTTTATTGTTTTTGTATGTCAAATTTTATGAGTATAAGCTTCATAGATTATTTCGATGCCAAAACGCCAACTTTCTACTACAAATGGGCAAAATCGTTAAAAGCTCCTCCATAGCGAGAGTTGAGCAACTTCGGACCATCAAAGTTGCTCGGTGTACAATTTTTATTGTTCTTGTATGTCAAATTTTATGAGTATAAGCTTCATAGATTATTTCGATGCCAAAACACCAACTTTCTATAATAAATGGATGAAACCGTTAAAAGCTCCTCCATAGAGAGAGTTGAGCAACTTCACACCATCAAAGTTGCTCGTTGTACAATTTTTATTGTTCTTGTATGTCAAATTTTATGAGTATAAGCTTCATAGATTATTTCGATGCCAAAACACAACTTTTTACTACAAATGGACAAAACCGTTAAAAGCTCCTCCATAGATAGAGTTGAGCATCTTCGGACCATCAAAATTGTTCGGGATACAATTTTTATTGTTCTTATATATCAAATTTTTTGAGTATAAGCTTCCTAGATTACTTCGATGCCAAAACACCAACTTTCTATGACAAATGGACAAAACCGTTAAAAGCTCCTCCATAGAGAGAGTTGAGCAACTTCAGACTATAAAAGTTGCTCTGGATACACTTTTTATTGTTCTTCTTTGTCAAATTTTATGAGTATAAAGCTTCCTAGCTTTTTTCGATGCCAAAACACCAACTTTCTATAACAAATAGACAAAACCGTTAAAAGCTCCTCCATAGAGAGAGTTGAGCAACTTCGGACCATCAAAGTTGCTCGGTGTACAATTTTTATTGTTCTTGTATGTCAAATTTTTTGAGTATAAGCATCATAGATTATTTCGATGCCAAAACACCAACTTTCTATAATAAATGGATGAAACCGTTAAAAGCTCCTCCATAGAGAGAGTTGAGCAACTTCACACCATCAAAGTTGCTCGTTGTACAATTTTTATTGTTCTTGTATGTCAAATTTTATGAGTATAAGCTTCAAAGATTATTTCGATGCCAAAACACAACTTTTTACTACAAGTGGACAAAACCATTAAAAGCTCCTCCATAGATAGAGTTGAGCATCTTCGGACCATCAAAATTGTTCGGGATACAATTTTTATTGTTCTTATATATCAAATTTTTTGAGTATAAGCTTCCTAGATTACTTCGATGCCAAAACACCAACTTTCTATGACAAATGGACAAAACCGTTAAAAGCTCCTCCATAGAGAGAGTTGAGCAACTTCAGACTATAAAAGTTGCTCTGGATACACTTTTTATTGTTCTTCTTTGTCAAATTTTATGAGTATAAAGCTTCCTAGCTTTTTTCGATGCCAAAACACCAACTTTCTATAACAAATAGACAAAACCGTTAAAAGCTCCTCCATAGAGAGAGTTGAGCAACTTCGGACCATCAAAGTTGCTCGGTGTACAATTTTTATTGTTCTTATATGTCAAATTTTACTAGTATAAGCTTCCTACATTATTTCGATGCCAAAGCACCAACTTTCTATGACAAATGGACAAAACCGTTAACAGCTCCTCCATAAAGAGAGTTGAGCAACTTCGGACCATGAAAGTTGCTCGGTGTACAATTTTTATTGTTCTTATATGTTAAATTTTATGAGTATAAGCCTCCTAGATTTTTTCGAAGCCAAAACACACACTTTCTACAACAAATGAACAAAACCGTTAAAAGCTCCTCCATAGAGAGAGTTGAGCAACTTCGGACTATCAAAGTTGCTCTGGATAGACTTTTTATTGTTCTTATATGTCAAATTTTACGAGTCTAAGCTTGATAGATTATTTCGATGCCAAAACAACAACTTTCTATAATAAACGGATGAAACCGTTAAAAGCTCCTCTATAGAGAGAGTTGATCAACTTTGGACCATCAAAGTTGCTCGTTGTACAATTTTTATTGGTCTTGTATGTCAAATTTTATGAGTATAAGCTTCATAGATTATTTCGATGCCAAAACACCAACTTTCTACTACAAATGGGCAAAATCGTTAAAAGCTCCTCCATAGCGAGAGTTGAGCAACTTCGGACCATCAAAGTTGCTCGGTGTACAATTTTTATTGTTCTTGTATGTCAAATTTTATGAGTATAAGCTTCATAGATTATTTCGATGCCAAAACACCAACTTTCTATAATAAATGGATGAAACCGTTAAAAGCTCTTCCATAGAGAGAGTTGAGCAACTTCACACCATCAAAGTTGCTCGTTGTACAATTTTTATTGTTCTTGTATGTCAAATTTTATGAGTATAAGCTTCATAGATTATTTCGATGCCAAAACACAACTTTTTACTACAAATGGACAAAACCGTTAAAACCTCCTCCATAGATAGAGTTGAGCATCTTCGGACCATCAAAGTTGTTCGGGATACAATTTTTATTGTTCTTATATATCAAATTTTTTGAGTATAAGCTTCCTAGATTACTTCGATGCCAAAACACCAACTTTCTATGACAAATGGACAAAACCTTTAAAAGCTCCTCCATAGAGAGAGTTGAGCAACTTCAGACTATCAAAGTTGCTCTGGATACACTTTTTATTGTTCTTCTTTGTCAAATTTTATGAGTATAAAGCTTCCTAGCTTTTTTCGATGCCAAAACACCAACTTTCTATAAGAAATAGACAAAACCGTTAAAAGCTCCTCCATAGAGAGAGTTGAGCAACTTCGGACCATGAAAGTTGCTCGGTGTACAATTTTTATTGTTCTTGTATGTTAAATTTTATGAGTATAAGCTTCCTAGATTTTTTCGAAGCCAAAACACACACTTCCTAGATTTTTTTCGAAGCCAAAACACCAACTTTCTATAAGAAATAGACAAAACCGTTAAAAGCTCCTCCATAGAGAGAGTTGAGCAACTTCGGACCATCAAAGTTGTTCGGGATACAATTTTTATTGTTCTTATATATCAAATTTTTTGAGTATAAGCTTCCTAGATTACTTCGATGCCAAAACACCAACTTTCTATGACAAATGGACAAAACCGTTAAAAGCTCCTCCATAGAGAGAGTTGAGCAACTTCAGACTATCAAAGTTGCTCTGGATACACTTTTTATTGTTCTTCTTTGTCAAATTTTATGAGTATAAAGCTTCCTAGCTTTTTTCGATGCCAAAACACCAACTTTCTATAAGAAATAGACAAAACCGTTAAAAGCTCCTCCATAGAGAGAGTTGAGCAACTTCACACCATCAAAGTTGCTCGTTGTACAATTTTTATTGTTCTTATATGTCAAATTTTACTAGTATAAGCTTCCCACATTATTTCGATGCCAAAGCACCAACTTTCTATGACAAATGGACAAAACCGTTAAAAGCTCCTCCATAGAGAGAGTTGAGCAACTTCGGACCATGAAAGTTGCCCGGTGTACAATTTTTATTGTTCTTGTATGTTAAATTTTATGAGTATAAGCTTCCTAGATTTTTTCGAAGCCAAAACACACACTTTCTACAACAAATGAACAAAACCGTTAAAAGCTCCTCCATAGAGAGAGTTGAGCAACTTCGGACTATCAAAGTTGCTCTGGATAGACTTTTTATTATTCTTATATGTCAAATTTTACGAGTATAAGCTTCAAAGATTATTTCGATGTCAAAACACCAACTTTCTATTACAAATAGACGAAACCGTTAAAAGCTCCTCCATAGAGAGAATTGAGCAAATACGGACCATCAAAGTTGCTCGGTGTACAATTTTTATTGTTCTTATATGTCAAATTTTATGAGTATATGCTTCATAGATTATTTCGATGCCAAAACACCAACTTTCTATGACAAATGGAGAAAACCGTTAAAAGCTCCTCCATAGAGAGAGTTGAGCAACTTCGGACTATCAAAGTTGCTCTGGATAGACTTTTTATTGTTCTTATATGTCAAATTTTACGAGTCTAAGCTTGATAGATTATTTCGATGCCAAAACACCAACTTTCTATAATAAATGGATGAAACCGTTAAAAGCTCCTCTATAGAGAGAGTTGAGCAACTTCGGACCATCAAAGTTGCTCGTTGTAGAATTTTTATTGTTCTTGTATGTCAAATTTTATGAGTATAAGCTTCATAGATTATTTCGATGCCAAAACACCAATTTTCTACTACAAATGGACAAAATCGTTAAAAGCTCCTCCATAGCGAGAGTTGAGCAACTTCGGACCATCGAAGTTGCTCGGTGTACAATTTTTATTGTTCTTGTATGTCAAATTTTATGAGTATAAGCTTCATAGATTATTTCGATGCCAAAACACCAACTTTCTATAATAAATGGATGAAACCGTTAAAAGCTCCTCCATAGAGAGAGTTGAGCAACTTCACACCATCAAAGTTGCTCATTGTACAATTTTTATTGTTCTTGTATGTCAAATTTTATGAGTATAAGCTTCATAGATTATTTCGATGCCAAAACACAACTTTTTACTACAAATGGACAAAACCGTTAAAACCTCCTCCATAGATAGAGTTGAGCATCTTCGGACCATCAAAGTTGTTCGGGATACACTTTTTATTGTTCTTATATGTCAAATTTTATGAGTATAAAGCTTCCAAGCTTTTTTCGATCCCAAAACACCAACTTTCTATGACAAATAGACAAAACCGTTAAAAGCTCCTCCATAGAGAGAGTTGAGTAACTTCGGACCATCAAAGTTGCTCGGTGTATAATTTTTATTGTTCTTATATGTCAAATTTTACTAGTATAAGCTTCCCACATTATTTCGATGCCAAAGCACCAACTTTCTATGACAAATGGACAAAACCGTTAAAAGCTCCTCCATAGAGAGAGTTGAGCAACTTCGGACCATGAAAGTTGCTCGGTGTACAATTTTTATTGTTCTTGTATGTTAAATTTTATGAGTATAAGCTTCCTAGATTTTTTCGAAGCCAAAACACACACTTTCTACAACAAATGAACAAAACCTTTAAAAGCTCCTCCATAGAGAGAGTTGAGCAACTTCGGACTATCAAAGTTGCTCTGGATAGACTTTTTATTGTTCTTATATGTCAAATTTTACGAGTATAAGCTTCAAAGATTATTTCGATGCCAAAACACCAACTTTCTATTACAAATAGACGAAACCGTTAAAAGCTCCTCCATAGAGAGAATTGAGCAAATACGGACCATCAAAGTTGCTCGGTGTACAATTTTTATTGTTCTTATATGTCAAATTTTATGAGTATATGCTTCATAGATTATTTCGATGCCAAAACACCAACTTTCTATGACAAATTGAGAAAACCGATAAAAGCTCCTCCATAGAGAGAGTTGAGCAACTTCGGACTTTCAAAGTTGCTCTGGATAGACTTTTTATTGTTCTTATATGTCAAATTTTACGAGTCTAAGCTTGATTGATTATTTCGATGCCAAAACACCAGCTTTCTATAATAAATGGATGAAACCGTTAAAAGCTCCTCTATAGAGAGAGTTGAGCAACTTCGGACCATCAAAGTTGCTCGTTGTACAATTTTTATTGTTCTTGTACGTCAAATTTTATGAGTATAAGCTTTATAGATTCTTTCGATGCCAAAACACCAACTTTCTATAATAAATGGATGAAACCGTTAAAAGCTCCTCCATAGAGAGAGTTGAGCAACTTCACACCATCAAAGTTGCTCGTTGTACAATTTTTATTGTTCTTGTATGTCAAATTTTATGAGTATAAGCTTCATAGATTATTTCGATGCCAAAACACAACTTTTTACTACAAATGGACAAAACCGTAAAAAGCTCCTCCATAGATAGAGTTGAGCATCTTCGGACCATCAAAGTTGTTCGGGATACAATTTTTATTGTTCTTATATATCAAATTTTTTGAGTATAAGCTTCCTAGATTACTTCGATGCCAAAACACCAACTTTCTATGACAAATGTACAAAACCATTAAAAGCTCCTCCATAGAGAGAGTTGAGCAACTTCAGACTATTAAAGTTGCTCTGGATACACTTTTTATTGTTTTTCTTTGTCAAATTTTATGAGTATAAAGCTTCCTAGCTTTTTTCGATGCCAAAACACCAACTTTCTATAACAAATAGTCAAAACCGTTAAAAGCTCCTCCATAGAGAGAGTTGAGCAACTTCGGACCATCAAAGTTGCTCGGTGTACAATTTTTATTGTTCTTGTATGTCAAATTTTACTAGTATAAGCTTCCTACATTATTTCGATGCCAAAGCACCAACTTTCTATGACAAATGGACAAAACCGTTAACAGCTCCTCCATAAAGAGAGTTGAGCAACTTCGGACCATGAAAGTTGCTCGGTGTACAATTTTTATTGTTCTTATATGTTAAATTTTATGAGTATAAGCTTCCTAGATTTTTTCGAAGCCAAAACACACACTTTCTACAACAAATGAACAAAACCGTTAAAAGCTCCTCCATAAAGAGAGTTGAGCAACTTCGGACTATCAAAGTTGCTCTGGATAGACTTTTTATTGTTCTTATATGACAAATTTTACGAGTATAAGCTTCATAGATTATTTCGATGCCAAAATACCAACTTTCTATTACAAATAGACGAAACCGTTAAAAGCTCCTCCATAGAGAGAGTTGAGCAAATACGGACCATCAAAGTTGCTCGGTGTACAATTTTTATTGTTCTTATATGTCAAATTTTATGAGTATAAGCTTCCTAGATTTTTTCGATGCCAAAACACCAACTTTCTATGACAAATGGACAAAACCGTTAAAAGCTCCTCCATAGAGAGAGTTGAGCATTTTCGGACCATCAAAGTTTCTCGGTGTAGAATTTTTATTATTCTTATATGTCAAATTTTATGAGTTTAAGCTTCATCGATTATTTCGATGCCAAAACACCAACTTTCTATGATAAATGGACAAAACCGTTAAAAGCTCCTCCATAGAGAGAGTTGAGCAACTTCGGACCATCAAAGTTGCTCGGTGTACAATTCTTATTGTTCTTATGTGTCAAATTTTAGGAGTATAAGCTTCATAGATTATTTCAATGCCAAAACACCAACTTTCTATGACAAATGGACAAAAGCGTTAAAAGCTCCTCCATAGAGAGAGTTTAGCAACTTCAGACTATCAAAGTTGCTCTGGATAGACTTTTTATTGTTCTTATATGTCAAATTTTACGAGTATATGCTTCATAGATTATTTCGATGCCAAAACACCAACTTTCTATGACAAATAGACGAAACCGTTAAAAGCTTCTCTATAGAGAGTGTTGAGTAACTTCGGACCATCAAAGTGGCTCGGTGTACAATTTTTATTGTTCTTCGATGTCAAATTTTATTAGTATAAGCTTCCAAGATTATTTCGATACCAACACACCAACTTTCTATGACAAATGGAGAAAACCGTTAAAAGCTCGTCCATAGAGAGAGTTGAGCAACTTTGGATCATCAAAGTTGCTCGGCGTATAATTTTTATTGTTCTTATATATCAAATTTTATGAGTATAAGCTTCATAGATTATTTCGATGCCAAAACACCAACTTTCTATGACAAATACGCAATACCGTTAAATTCTTCTTCATAGAGAGAGTTGAGCAACTTCGGACCATCAAATTTGTTCGGTGTACAATTTTTATTGTTCTTATATGTCAAATTTTAGGAGTATAAGCTTCCTACATTATTTCGATGCCAAAACACCAACTTTCTATGACAAATGGACAAAACCGTTAAAAGCCCCTCCATAGATAGAGTTCAGCAACTTCGGACCATCAAAGTTGCTCGGTGTACAATTTTTATTGTTCTTAAATGTCAAATTTTACGAGTATAAGCTTCCTAGATTATTTCGATGCCATAACATCAACTTTCTATGACAAATGGACAAAAGCGTTAAAAGCTCCTCCATAGAGAGAGTTGAGCAACTTCGGACCATCAAAGTTGCTCGGTGTACAATTTTTATTGTTCTTATATGTCAAATTTTATGAGTATAAGCTTCATAGATTATTTCGATGCCAAAACACCAACTTTCTTTGGCAAATGGACGAAACCGTTAAAATCTCCTCCATAGAGAGAGTTGGGCAACTTCGGACCATCAAAGTTGCTCTGGATACACTTTTTATTATTCTTACTTTTCAAATTTTATGAGTATAAGCTTCCTAGATTATTTCGATGACAAAACACCAACTTTCTATGACAAATAGAGGAAACCGTTAAAAGCTCCACCATAGAGAGAGTTGAGCAACTTCGGACTATCAAAGTTACTCGGGATAGACTTTTTATTGTTCTTATATGTCAAATTTTACGAGTATAAGCTTCATAGATTATTTCGATGCCAAAACACCAACTTTCTATGGCAAATGGACGAAACCGTTAAAAGATCCTCCATAGAGAGAGTTGAGCAACTTCGGACCATCAAAGTGGCTCGGTGTACAATTTTTATTGTTCTTATATGTCAAATTTTATGAGTATAAGCTTCATACATTATTTCGATGCCAAAACTCCAACTTTCTAATGTAAAAGGACAAAACCGTTAAAAGCTCGTCCATAGAGAGAGTTGAGCAACTTTGGATCATCAAAGTTGCTCGGCGTATAATTTTTATTGTTCTTATATATCAAATTTTATGAGTATAGGCTTCATAGATTATTTCGATGCCAAAACACCAACTTTCTATGACAAATGCGCAAAACCGTTAAAACCTTCTTCATAGAGAGAGTTGAGCAACTTCGAACGATCAAATTTGTTCGGTGTACAATTTTTATTGTTCTTATATGTCAAATTTTAGGAGTATAAGCTTCCCACATTATTTCGATGCCAAAAGACCAACTTTCTATGAAAAATGGACAAAACCGTTAAAAGCCACTCCATAGAAAGAGTTCAGCAACTTCGGACCATCAAAGTTGCTCGGTGTACAATTTTTATTGTTCTTAAATGTCAAATTTTACGAGTATAAGCTTCCTAGATTATTTCGATGCCAAAACATCAACTTTTTATGACAAATGGACAAAAGCGTTAAAAGCTCTTCCATAGAGAGAGTTGAGGAACTTCGGACCATCAAAGTTGCTCGGTGTACAATTTTTGTTGTTCTTATATGTCAAATTTTATGAGTATAAGCTTCATAGATTATTTCGATGCCAAAACACCAACTTTCTTTGGCAAATGGACGAAACCGTTAAAAGCTCCTCCATAGAGAGAGTTGGGCAACTTCGGACCATCAAAGTTGCTCTGGATACACTTTTTATTGTTCTTACTTTTCAAATTTTATGAGTATAAGCTTCCTAGATTATTTCGATGACAAAACACCAACTTTCAATGACAAATAGAGGAAAAGTTAAAAGCTCCTCCATAGAGAGAGTTGAGCAACTTCGGACTATCAAAGTTACTCGGGATAGACTTTTTATTGTTCTTATATGTCAAATTTTACGAGTATAAGCTTCATAGATTATTTCGATGCCAAAACACCAACTTTCTATGGCAAATGGACGAAACCGTTAAAAGCTCCTCCATAGAGAGAGTTGAGCAACTTCGAACTATCAAAGTTGCTCGGGATACACTTTTTATTGTTCTTATATGTCAAATTTTACGAGTATAAGCTTCTTAGATTATTTCGATGCCGAAACATCAACTTTCTATGACAAATGGACAAAAGCGTTAAAAGCTCCTCCATAGAGAGAGTTGAGTAACTTCGGACCATCAAAGTTGCTCGGTGTACAATTTTTATTGTTCTTATATGTCAAATTTTACTAGTATAAGCTTCCTACATTATTTCGATGCCAAAGCACCAACTTTCTATGACAAATGGACAAAACCGTTAAAAGCTCCTCCATAGAGAGAGTTGAGCAACTTCGGACTATCAAAGTTGCTCGGGATACACTTTTTATTGTTCTTATATGTCAAATTTTACGAGTACAAGCTTCCTAGATTATTTCGATGACAAAACACCAACTTTCTATGGCAAATGGACGAAACCGTTAAAAGCTCCTCCATAGAGAGAGTTGAGCAACTTCGGACTATCAAAGTTGCTCGGGATACACTTTTTATTGTTCTTATATGTCAAATTTTATGAGTATAAAGCTTCCTAGCTTTTTTCGATCCCAAAACACCAACTTTCTATGACAAATAGACAAAACCGTTAAAAGCTCCTCCATAGAGAGAGTTGAGTAACTTCGGACCATCAAAGTTGCTCGGTGTACAATTTTTATTGTTCTTATATGTCAAATTTTACTAGTATAAGCTTCCTACATTATTTCGATGCCAAAGCACCAACTTTCTATGACAAATGGACAAAACCGTTAAAAGCTCCTCCATAGAGAGAGTTGAGCAACTTCGGACCATGAAAGTTGCTCGGTGTACAATTTTTATTGTTCTTATATGTTAAATTTTATGAGTATAAGCTTCCTAGATTTTTTCGAAGCCAAAAAACACACTTTCTACAACAAATGAACAAAACCGTTAAAAGCTCCTCCATAGAGAGAGTTGAGCAACTTTGGATTATCAAAGTTGCTTTGGATAGACTTTTTATTGTTCTCATATGTCAAATTTTACGAGTATAAGCTTCAAAGATTATTTCGATGCCAAAACACCAACTTTCTATTACAAATAGACGAAACCGTTAAAAGCTCCTCCATAGAGAGAATTGAGCAAATACGGACCATCAAAGTTGCTCGGTGTACAATTTTTATTGTTCTTATATGTCAAATTTTATGAGTATAAGCTTCATAGATTATTTCGATGCCAAAACACCAACTTTCTATGACAAATGGAAAAAACCGTTAAAAGCTCCACCATAGAGAGAGTTGAGCAACTTCGGACTATCAAATTTGCTCTGGATAGACTTTTTATTCTTCTTATATGTCAAATTTTACGAGTCTAAGCTTCATAGATTATTTCGATGCCAAAACACCAACTTTCTATTACAAATAGAGAAACTGTTAAAAGCTCCTCCATAGAGAGAGTTGAGCAACTACGGACCATCAATGTTGCTCGGTGTACAATTTTTATTGTTCTTATATGTCAAATTTTATGAGTATAAGCTTCATAGATTATTTCGATGCCAAAACACCAACTTTCTACGACAAATGGACAAAACATTTAAAAGCTCCTCCATAGAGAGAGTTGAGCAACTTCGGACCATCAAAGTTGCTCGGTGTACAATTTTTATTGTTCTTGTATTTCAAATTTTATGTGTATAAGCTTCATAGATTATTTCGATGGCAAAACACCAACTTTCTATAATAAATGGATGAAACCGTTAAAAGCTCCTCTATAGAGAGAGTTGAGCAACTTCGGACCATCAAAGTTGCTCGTTGTACAATTTTTATTGTTCTTGTATGTCAAATTTTATGAGTATAAGCTTCATAGATTATTTCGATGCCAAAACACCAACTTTCTACTACAAATGGACAAAATCGTTAAAAGCTCCTCCATAGAGAGAGTTGAGCAACTTCGGACCAACAAAGTTGCTCGGTGTACAATTTTTATTGTTCTTGCATGTCAAATTTTATGAGTATAAGCTTCATAGATTATTTCGATGCCAAAACAGCAACTTTCTATAATAAATGGATGAAACCGTTAAAAGCTCCTCCAAAGAGAGAGTTGAGCAACTTCACACCATCAAAGTTGCTCGTTGTACAATTTTTATTGTTCTTTTATGTCAAATTTTATGAGTATAAGCTTCATAGATTATTTCGATGCCAAAACACCAACTTTCTATAATAAATGGATGAATCCGTTAAAAGCTCCTCCATAGAGAGAGTTGAGCAACTTCACACCATCAAAGTTGCTTGTTGTACAATTTTTATTGTTCTTGTATGTCAAATTTTATGAGTATAAGCTTCATAGATTATTTCGATGCCAAAACACAACTTTTTACTACAAATGGACAAAACCGTTAAAAGCTCCTCCATAGATAGAGTTGAGCATCTTCGGACCATCAAAGTTGTTCGGGATACAATTTTTATTGTTCTTATATATCAAATTTTTTGAGTATAAGCTTCCTAGATTACTTCGATGCCAAAACACCAACTTTCTATGACAAATGGACAAAACCGTTAAAACCTCCTCCATAGAGAGAGTTGAGCAACTACGGACTATCAAAATTGCTCTGGATACACTTTTTATTGTTCTTCTTTATCAAATTTTATGAGTATAAAGCTTCCTAGCTTTTTTCGATGCCAAAACACCAACTTTCTATAGCAAATAGACAAAACCGTTAAAAGCTCCTCCATAGAGAGAGTTGAGCAACTTCGGACCATCAAAGTTGCTCGGTGTACAATTTTTATTGTTCTTATATGTTAAATTTTATGAGTATAAGCTTCCTAGATTTTTTCGAAGCCAAAAGACACACTTTCTACAACAAATGAACAAAACCGTTAAAAGCTCCTCCATAGAGAGAGTTGAGCAACTTTGGACTATCAAGTTGCTTTGGATAGACTTTTTATTGTTCTCATATGTCAAATTTTACGAGTATAAGCTTCAAAGATTATTTCGATGCCAAAACACCAACTTTCTATTACAAATAGACGAAACCGTTAAAAGCTCCTCCATAGAGAGAATTGAGCAAATACGGACCATCAAAGTTGCTCGGTGTACAATTTTTATTGTTCTTATATGTCAAATTTTATGAGTATAAGCTTCATAGATTATTTCGATGCCAAAACACCAACTTTCTATGACAAATGGAAAAAACCGTTAAAAGCTCCACCATAGAGAGAGTTGAGCAACTTCGGACTATCAAATTTGCTCTGGATAGACTTTTTATTCTTCTTATATGTCAAATTTTACGAGTCTAAGCTTCATAGATTATTTCGATGCCAAAACACCAACTTTCTATTACAAATAGACGAAACTGTTAAAAGCTCTTCCATAGAGAGAGTTGAGCAACTACGGACCATCAATGTTGCTCGGTGTACAATTTTTATTGTTCTTATATGTCAAATTTTATGAGTATAAGCTTCATAGATTATTTCGATGCCAAAACACCAACTTTCTACGACAAATGGACAAAACATTTAAAAGCTCCTCCATAGAGAGAGTTGAGCAACTTCGGACCATCAAAGTTGCTCGGTGTACAATTTTTATTGTTCTTGTATGTCAAATTTTATGTGTATAAGCTTCATAGATTATTTCGATGGCAAAACACCAACTTTCTATAATAAATGGATGAAACTGTTAAAAGCTCCTCTATAGAGAGAGATGAGCAACTTCGAACCATCAAAGTTGCTCGTTGTACAATTTTTATTGTTCTTGTATGTCAAATTTTATGAGTATAAGCTTCATAGATTATTTCGATGCCAAAACACCAACTTTCTACTACAAATGGACAAAATCGTTAAAAGCTCCTCCATAGAGAGAGTTGAGCAACTTCGGACCAACAAAGTTGCTCGGTGTACAATTTTTATTGTTCTTGTATGTCAAATTTTATGAGTATAAGCTTCATAGATTATTTCGATGCCAAAACAGCAACTTTCTATAATAAATGGATGAAACCGTTAAAAGCTCCTCCATAGAGAGAGTTGAGCAACTTCACACCATCAAAGTTGCTCGTTGTACAATTTTTATTGTTCTTTTATGTCAAATTTTATGAGTATAAGCTTCATAGATTATTTCGATGCCAAAACACCAACTTTCTATAATAAATGGATGAAACCGTTAAAAGCTCCTCCATAGAGAGAGTTGAGCAACTTCACACCATCAAAGTTGCTTGTTGTACAATTTTTATTGTTCTTGTATGTCAAATTTTATGAGTATAAGCTTCATAGATTATTTCGATGCCAAAACACAACTTTTTACTACAAATGGACAAAACCGTTAAAAGCTCCTCCATAGATAGAGTTGAGCATCTTCGGACCATCAAAGTTGTTCGGGATACAATTTTTATTGTTCTTATATATCAAATTTTTTTAGTATAAGCTTCCTAGATTACTTCGATGCCAAAACACCAACTTTCTATGACAAATGGACAAAACCGTTAAAACCTCCTCCATAGAGAGAGTTGAGCAACTACAGACTATCAAAATTGCTCTGGATACACTTTTTATTGTTCTTCTTTATCAAATTTTATGAGTATAAAGCTTCCTAGCTTTTTTCGAAGCCAAAACACCAACTTTCTATAACAAATAGACAAAACCGTTAAAAGCTCCTCCATAGAGAGAGTTGAGCAACTTCGGACCATCAAAGTAGCTCGGTGTACAATTTTTATTGTTCTTATATGTCAAATTTTACTAGTATAAGCTTCCTACATTATTTCGATGCCAAAGCACCAACTTTCTATGACAAATGGACAAAACCGTTAACAGCTCCTCCATAAAGAGAGTTGAGCAACTTCGGACCATGAAAGTTGCTCGGTGTACAATTTTTATTGTTCTTATAAGTTAAATTTTATGAGTATAAGCTTCCTAGATTTTTTCGAAGCCAAAACACACACTTTCTACAACAAATGAACAAAACCGTTAAAAGCTCCTCCATAGAGAGAGTTGAGCAACTTCAGACTATCAAAGTTGCTCTGGATAGACTTTTTATTGTTCTTATATGAAAAATTTTACGAGTATAAGCTTCATAGATTATTTCGATGACAAAATACCAATTTTCTATTACAAATAGACGAAACCGTTAAAAGCTCCTCCATAGAGAGAGTTGAGCAAATACGGACCATCAAAGTTGCTCGGTGTACAATTTTTATTGTTCTTATATGTCAAATTTTATGAGTATAAGCTTCATAGATATTTTCGATGCCAAAACACCAACTTTCTATGACAAATGGACAAAACCGTTAAAAGCTCCTCCATAGAGAGAGTTGAGCATTTTCGGACCATCAAAGTTTCTCGGTGTACAATTTTTATTATTCTTATATGTCAAATTTTATGAGTTTAAGCTTCATCGATTATTTCGATGCCAAAACACCAACTTTCTATGATAAATGGACAAAACCGTTAAAAGCTCCTCCATAGAGAGAGTTGAGCAACTTCGGATCATCAAAGTTGCTCGGTGTACAATTCTTATTGTTCTTATGTGTCAAATTTTAGGAGTATAAGCTTCATAGATTATTTCGATGCCAAAACACCAACTTTCTGTGAAAAATGGACAAAAGCGTTAAACGCTCCTCCATAGAGAGAGTTTAGCAACTTCAGACTATCAAAGTTGCTCTGGATAGACTTTTTATTGTTCTTATATGTCAAATTTTACGAGTATAAGCTTCATAGATTATTTCGATGCCAAAACACCAACTTTCTATGACAAATAGACGAAACCGTTAAAAGCTTCTCTATAGATAGTGTTGAGTAACTTCGGACCATCAAAGTGGCTCGGTGTACAATTTTTATTGTTCTTCGATGTCAAATTTTATTAGTATAAGCTTCCTAGATTATTTCGATGCCAACACACCAACTTTCTATGACAAATGGAGGAAACCGTTAAAAGCTCCTCCATAGAGAGAGTTGAGCAACTTCGGACCATCAAAGTGGCTCGGTATACAATTTTTATTGTTCTTATATGTCAAATTTTATGAGTATAAGCTTCATAGATTATTTCGATGCCAAAACTCCAACTTTCTAAGGTAAATGGACAAAATCGTTAAAAGCTCGTCCATAGAGAGAGTTGAGCAACTTTGGATCATCAAAGTTGCTCGGCGTATAATTTTTATTGTTCTTATATATCAAATTTTATGAGTATAAGCTTCATAGATTATTTCGATGCCAAAACACCAACTTTCTATGACAAATGCGCAAAACCGTTAAAACCTTCTTCATAGAGAGAGTTGAGCAACTTCGGACCATCAAATTTGTTTGGTGTACAATTTTTATTGTTCTTATATGTCAAATTTTAGGAGTATAAGCTTCCTACATTATTTTGATGCCAAAACACCAACTTTCTATGACAAATGGACAAAACCGTTAAAAGCCCCTCCATAGATAGAGTTCAGCAACTTCGGACCATCAAAGTTGCTCGGTGTACAATTTTTATTGTTCTTAAATGTCAAATTTTACGAGTATAAGCTTCCTAGATTATTTCGATGCTAAAACATCAACTTTCTATGACAAATGGACAAAAGCGTTAAAAGCTCCTCCATAGAGAGAGTTGAGCAACTTCGGACCATCAAAGTTGCTCAGTGTACAATTTTTATTGTTCTTATATGTCAAATTTTATGAGTATAAGCTTCATAGATTATTTCGATGCCAAAACAACAACTTTCTTTGGCAAATGGACGAAACCGTTAAAAGCTCCTCCATAGAGAGAGTTGGGCAACTTCGGACCATCAAAGTTGCTCTGGATACACTTTTTATTGTTCTTACTTTTCAAATTTTATGAGTATAAGCTTCCTAGATTATTTCGATGACAAAACACCAACTTTCTATGACAAATAGAGGAAACCGTTAAAAGCTCCTCCATAGAGAGAGTTGAGAAACTTCAGACTATCAAAGTTACTCGGGATAGACTTTTTATTGTTCTTATATGTCAAATTTTACGAGTATAAGCTTCATAGATTATTTCGATGCCAAAACACCAACTTTCTATCGCAAATGGACGAAACCGTTAAAAGCTCCTCCATAGAGAGAGTTGAGCAACTTCGGACTATCAAAGTTGCTCTGGATAGACTTTTTATTCTTCTTATATGTCAAATTTTACGAGTCTAAGCTTCATAGATTATTTCGATGCCAAAACACCAACTTTCTATTACAAATAGACGAAACTGTTAAAAGCTCTTCCATAGAGAGAGTTGAGCAACTACGGACCATCAATGTTGCTCGGTGTACAATTTTTATTGTTCTTATATGTCAAATTTTATGAGTATAAGCTTCATAGATTATTTCGATGCCAAAACACCAACTTTCTACGACAAATGGACAAAACATTTAAAAGCTCCTCCATAGAGAGAGTTGAGCAACTTCGGACCATCAAAGTTGCTCGGTGTACAATTTTTATTGTTCTTGTATGTCAAATTTTATGTGTATAAGCTTCATAGATTATTTCGATGGCAAAACACCAACTTTCTATAATAAATGGATGAAACTGTTAAAAGCTCCTCTATAGAGAGAGTTGAGCAACTTCGGACCATCAAAGTTGCTCGTTGTACAATTTTTATTGTTCTTGTATGTCAAATTTTATGAGTATAAGCTTCATAGATTATTTTGATGCCAAAACACCAACTTTCTACTACAAATGGACAAAATCGTTAAAAGCTCCCCCATAGAGAGAGTTGAGCAACTTCGGACCAACAAAGTTGCTCGGTGTACAATTTTTATTGTTCTTGTATGTCAAATTTTATGAGTATAAGCTTCATAGATTATTTCGATGCCAAAACAGCAACTTTCTATAATAAATGGATGAAACCGCTAAAAGCTCCTCCATAGAGAGAGTTGAGCAACTTCACACCATCAAAGTTGCTCGTTGTACAATTTTTATTGTTCTTTTATGTCAAATTTTATGAGTATAAGCTTCATAGATTATTTCGATGCCAAAACACCAACTTTCTATAATAAATGGATGAAACCGTTAAAAGCTCCTCCATAGAGAGAGTTGAGCAACTTCACACCATCAAAGTTGCTTGTTGTACAATTTTTATTGTTCTTGTATGTCAAATTTTATGAGTATAAGCTTCATAGATTATTTCGATGCCAAAACACAACTTTTTACTACAAATGGACAAAACCGTTAAAAGCTTCTCCATAGATAGAGTTGAGCATCTTCGGACCATCAAAGTTGTTCGGGATACAATTTTTATTGTTCTTATATATCAAATTTTTTTAGTATAAGCTTCCTAGATTACTTCGATGACAAAACACCAACTTTCTATGACAAATGGACAAAACCGTTAAAACCTCCTCCATAGAGAGAGTTGAGCAACTACAGACTATCAAAATTGCTCTGGATACACTTTTTATTGTTCTTCTTTATCAAATTTTATGAGTATAAAGCTTCCTAGCTTTTTTCGAAGCCAAAACACCAACTTTCTATAACAAATAGACAAAACCGTTAAAAGCTCCTCCATAGAGAGAGTTGAGCAACTTCGGACCATCAAAGTTGCTCGGTGTACAATTTTTATTGTTCTTATATGTCAAATTTTACTAGTATAAGCTTCCTACATTATTTCGATGCCAAAGCACCAACTTTCTATGACAAATGGACAAAACCGTTAACAGCTCCTCCATAAAGAGAGTTGAGCAACTTCGGACCATGAAAGTTGCTCGGTGTACAATTTTTATTGTTCTTATAAGTTAAATTTTATGAGTATAAGCTTCCTAGATTTTTTCGAAGCCAAAACACACACTTTCTAAAACAAATGAACAAAACCGTTAAAAGCTCCTCCATAGAGAGAGTTGAGCAACTTCAGACTATCAAAGTTGCTCTGGATAGACTTTTTATTGTTCTTATATGAAAAATTTTACGAGTATAAGCTTCATAGATTATTTCGATGCCAAAATACCAATTTTCTATTACAAATAGACGAAACCGTTAAAAGCTCCTCCATAGAGAGAGTTGAGCAAATACGGACCATCAAAGTTGCTCGGTGTACAATTTTTATTGTTCTTATATGTCAAATTTTATGAGTATAAGCTTCATAGATATTTTCGATGCCAAAACACCAACTTTCTATGACAAATGGACAAAACCGTTAAAAGCTCCTCCATAGAGAGAGTTGAGCATTTTCGGACCATCAAAGTTTCTCGGTGTAAAATTTTTATTATTCTTATATGTCAAATTTTATGAGTTTAAGCTTCATCGATTATTTCGATGCCAAAACACCAACTTTCTATGATAAATGGACAAAACCGTTAAAAGCTCCTCCATAGAGAGAGTTGAGCAACTTCGGATCATCAAAGTTGCTCGGTGTACAATTCTTATTGTTCTTATGTGTCAAATTTTAGGAGTATAAGCTTCATAGATTATTTCGATGCCAAAACACCAACTTTCTGTGAAAAATGGACAAAAGCGTTAAACGCTCCTCCATAGAGAGAGTTTAGCAACTTCAGACTATCAAAGTTGCTCTGGATAGACTTTTTATTGTTCTTGTATGTCAAATTTTACGAGTATAAGCTTCATAGATTATTTCGATGCCAAAACACCAACTTTCTATGACAAATAGACGAAACCGTTAAAAGCTTCTCTATAGATAGTGTTGAGTAACTTCGGACCATCAAAGTGGCTCGGTGTACAATTTTTATTGTTCTTCGATGTCAAATTTTATTAGTATAAGCTTCCTAGATTATTTCGATGCCAACACACCAACTTTCTATGACAAATGGAGGAAACCGTTAAAAGCTCCTCCATAGAGAGAGTTGAGCAACTTCGGACCATCAAAGTGGCTCGGTATACAATTTTTATTGTTCTTATATGTCAAATTTTATGAGTATAAGCTTCATAGATTATTTCGATGCCAAAACTCCAACTTTCTAAGGTAAATGGACAAAATCGTTAAAAGCTCGTCCATAGAGAGAGTTGAGCAACTTTGGATCATCAAAGTTGCTCGGCGTATAATTTTTATTGTTCTTATATATCAAATTTTATGAGTATAAGCTTCATAGATTATTTCGATGCCAAAACACCAACTTTCTATGACAAATGCGCAAAACCGTTAAAACCTTCTTCATAGAGAGAGTTGAGCAACTTCGGACCATCAAATTTGTTTGGTGTACAATTTTTATTGTTCTTATATGTCAAATTTTAGGAGTATAAGCTTCCTACATTATTTTGATGCCAAAACACCAACTTTCTATGACAAATGGACAAAACCGTTAAAAGCCCCTCCATAGATAGAGTTCAGCAACTTCGGACCATCAAAGTTGCTCGGTGTACAATTTTTATTGTTCTTAAATGTCAAATTTTACGAGTATAAGCTTCCTAGATTATTTCGATGCCAAAACATCAACTTTCTATGACAAATGGACAAAAGCGTTAAAAGCTCCTCCATAGAGAGAGTTGAGCAACTTCGGACCATCAAAGTTGCTCAGTGTACAATTTTTATTGTTCTTATATGTCAAATTTTATGAGTATAAGCTTCATAGATTATTTCGATTCCAAAACAACAACTTTCTTTGGCAAATGGACGAAACCGTTAAAAGCTCCTCCATAGAGAGAGTTGGGCAACTTCGGACCATCAAAGTTGCTCTGGATACACTTTTTATTGTTCTTACTTTTCAAATTTTATGAGTATAAGCTTCCTAGATTATTTCGATGACAAAACACCAACTTTCTATGACAAATAGAGGAAACCGTTAAAAGCTCCTCCATAGAGAGAGTTGAGCAACTTCAGACTATCAAAGTTACTCGGGATAGACTTTTTATTGTTCTTATATGTCAAATTTTACGAGTATAAGCTTCATAGATTATTTCGATGCCAAAACACCAACTTTCTATGGCAAATGGACGAAACCGTTAAAAGCTCCTCCATAGAGAGAGTTGAGCAACTTCGGACTATCAAAGTTGCTCGGGATACACTTTTTATTGTTCTTATATGTCAAATTTTATGAGTATAAAGCTTCCTAGCTTTTTTCGATCCCAAAACACCAACTTTCTATGACAAATAGACAAAACCGTTAAAAGCTCCTCCATAGAGAGAGTTGAGTAGCTTCGGACCATCAAAGTTGCTCGGTGTACAATTTTTATTGTTCTTATATGTCAAATTTTACTAGTATAAGCTTCCTACATTATTTCGATGCCAAAGCACCAACTTTCTATGACAAATGGACAAAACCGTTAAAAGCTCCTCCATAGAGAGAGTTGAGCAACTTCGGACCATGAAAGTTGCTCGGTGTACAATTTTTTTTGTTCTTATATGTTAAATTTTATGAGTATAAGCTTCCTAGATTTTTTCGAAGCCAAAACACACACTTTCTACAACAAATGAACAAAACCGTTAAAAGCTCCTCCATAGAGAGAGTTGAGCAACTTTGGACTATCAAAGTTGCTTTGGATAGACTTTTTATTGTTCTCATATGTCAAATTTTACGAGTATAAGCTTCAAAGATTATTTCGATGCCAAAACACCAACTTTCTATTACAAATAGACGAAACCGTTAAAAGCTACTCCATAGAGAGAATTGAGCAAATACGGACCATCAAAGTTGCTCGGTGTACAATTTTTAATGTTCTTATATGTCAAATTTTATGAGTATAAGCTTCATAGATTATTACAATGCCAAAACACCAACTTTCTATGACAAATGGAGAAAACCGTTAAAAGCTCCACCATAGAGAGAGTTGAGCAACTTCGGACTATCAAATTTGCTCTGGATAGACTTTTTATTGTTCTTGTATTTCAAATTTTAGGAGTATAAGCTTCCTAGATTATTTTGATGACAAAACACCAACGTTCTACTACAAATGGACGAAACTGTTAAAAGCTCCTCCATAGAGAGAGTTGAGCAACTTCGGACCATCAAAGTTGCTCGGTGTACAATTTTTATTGTTCTTGTATGTCAAATTTTATGAGTATAAGCTTCATAGATTTTTTCGATGCCAAAACACCAACTTTCTATGACAAATGGACAAAACCTTTAAAAGCTCCTCCATAGAGAGAGTTGAGCAACTTCGGACCATCAAAGTTGCTCGGTGTACAATTTTTATTGTTCTTGTATGTCAAATTTTATGTGTATAAGCTTCATAGATTATTTCGATGGCAAAACACCAACTTTCTATAATAAATGGACGAAACCGTTAAAAGCTCCTCTATAGAGAGAGTTGAGCAACTTCGGACCATCAAAGTTGCTCGTTGTACAATTTTTATTGTTCTTGTATGTCAAATTTTATGAGTATAAGCTTCATAGATTATTTCGATGCCAAAACACAACCTTTCTACTACAAATGGACAAAATCGTTAAAAGCTCCTCCATAGAGAGAGTTGAGCAACTTCGGACCATCAAAGTTGCTCGGTGTACAATTTTTATTGTTCTTGTATGTCAAATTTTATGAGTATAAGCTTCATAGATTATTTCGATGCCAAAACACCAACTTTCTATAATAAATGGATGAAACCGTTAAAAGCTCCTCCATAGAGAGAGTTGAGCAACTTCACACCATCAAAGTTGCTCGTTCTACAATTTTTATTGTTCTTTTATGTCAAATTTTATGAGTATAAGCTTCATAGATTATTTCGATGCCAAAACGCCAACTTTCTATGACAAATGGAGAAAACCGTTAAAAGCTCTTTCATAGAGAGAGTTGAGCAACTTCGGACTATCAAAGTTGCTCTGGATAGACTTTTTATAATTCTTACATGTCAAATTTTACGAGTATAAGCTTCCTAGATTATTTCGATGCCAACACACCAACTTTCTACGACAAATGGAGAAAACCGTTAAAAGCTCCTCCATAGGGAGAGTTGAGCAACTTCGGACCATCAAAGTGGCTCGGAGTACAATTTTTATTGTTCTTATATGTCAAATTTTATGAGTATAAGCTTCATAGATTATTTCGATGCCAAAATTCAAACTTTCTAAGGTAAATGGACAAAACCGTTAAAAGCTCGTACATAGAGAGAGTTGAGCAACTTCGGATCATCAAAGTTGCTCGGCGTACAATGTTTATTGTTCTTATATATCAAATTTTATGAGTATAAGCTTCATAGATTATTTCGATGCCAAAACACCAACTTTCTACGACAAATGCACAAAACCGTTAAAACCTCTTTCATAGAGAGAGTTGAGCAACTTCGGACCATCAAATTTGTTCGGTGTACAATTTGTATTGTTCTTATATGTCAAATTTTAGGAGTATAAGCTTCCTACATTATTTCGATGCCAAAACACCAACTTTCTATGACAAATGGACAAAACCGTTAAAAGCCCCTCCATAGATAGAGTTGAGCAACTTTGGACCATCAAAGTTGCTCGGTGTACAATTTTTATTGTTCTTATATGTCAAATTTTACGAGTATAAGCTTCCTAGATTATTTCGATGCCAAAACATCAACTTTTTATGATAAATGGACAAAACCATTAAAAGCTCCTCCATAGAGAGAGTTGAGCAACTACGGACCATCAAAGTTGCTCAGTGTACAATTTTTATTGTTCTTATATGTCAAATTTTATGAGTATAAGCTTCATAGATTATTTCGATGCCAAAACACCAACTTTCTTTGGCAAATGGACGAAACCGTTGAAAGCTCCTCCATAGAGAGTGTTGGGAACTTCGGATCATCAAAGTTGCTCTGGATATACTTTTTATTGTTCTTACTTTTCAAATTTTATGAGTATAAGCTTCCTAGATTATTTCGATGACAAAACACCAACTTTCTATGACAAATAGAGGAAACCGTTAAAAGCTCCTCCATAGAGAGAGTTGAGCAACTTCGGACTATCAAAGTAACTCGGGATAGACTTTTTATTGTTCTTATATGTCAATTTTACGAGTATAAGCTTCATAGATTATTTCGATGCCAAAACACCCACTTTCTATGGTAAATGGACGAAACCGTTAAAAGCTCCTCCATAGAGAGAGTTGAGCAACTTCGGACTATCAAAGTTGCTCGGGATACACTTTTTGTTGTTCTTATATGTCAAATTTTATGAGTATAAAGCTTCCAAGCTTTTTTCGATGCCAAAACACCAACTTTCTATAACAAATAGACAAAACCGTTAAAAGCTCCTCCATAGAGAGAGTTGAGCAACTTCGGACTATCAAAGTTGCTCGGTGTACAATTTTTATTGTTCTTATATGTCAAATTTTACTAGTATAAGCTTCCTACATTATTTCGATGCCAAAGCACCAACTTTCTATGACAAATGGACAAAACGTTAAAAGCTCCTCCATAGAGAGAGTTGAGCAACTTCGGACCATGAAAGTTGCTCGGTGTACAATTTTTATTGTTCTTATATGTTAAATTTTATGAGTATAAGCTTCCTAGATTTTTTCAAAGCCAAAACACACACTTTCTACAATAAATGGACAAAACCTTTAAAAGCTCCTCTATAAAGAGAGTTGAGCAACTTCGGACTATCAAAGTTGCTCTGGATAGACTTTTTATTGTTCTTATATGTCAAATTTTACGAGTATAAGCTTCATAGATTATTTCGATGCCAAAACACCAACCTTCTATTACAAATAGACGAAACCGTTAAAAGCTCCACAATAGAGAGAGTTGATCAAATACGTACCATCAAAGTTGCTCGGTGTACAATTTTTATTGTTCTTATATGTCAAATTTTATGAGTATAAGCTTCATAGATTATTTCGATGCCAAAACACCAACTTTCTATGACAAATGGAGAAAACCGTTAAAAGCTCTTCCATAGAGAGAGTTGAGCAACTTCGGACTATCAAAGTTGCTCTGGATAGCCTTTTTATTGTTCTTATATGTCAAATTTTACGAGGCTAAGCTTCATAGATTATTTTGATGCCAAAACACCAACTTTCTATTACAAATAGACGAAACCATTAAAAGCTCCTCCATAGAGAGAGTTGAGCAACTACGGACCATCAAAGTTGATCGTTGTACAATTTTTATTGTTCTTGTATTTCAAATTTTATGAGTATAAGCTTCATAGATTATTTTGATGACAAAACACCAACGTTCTACTACAAATGGACGAAACCGTTAAAAGCTCCTCCATAGAGAGAGTTGAGCAACTTCGGACCATCAAAGTTGCTCGGTGTACAATTTTTATTGTTCTTGTATGTCAAATTTTATGAGTATAAGCTTCATAGATTATTTCGATGCCAAAACACCAACTTTCTATGACAAATGGACAAAAGCTTTAAAAGCTCCTCCATAGAGAGAGTTGAGCAACTTCGGACCATCAAAGTTGCTCGGTGTACAATTTTTATTGTTCTTGTATGTCAAATTTTATGTGTATAAGCTTCATAGATTATTTCGATGGCAAAACACCAACTTTCTTAATAAATGGACGAAACCGTTAAAAGCTCCTCTATAGAGGGAGTTGAGCAACTTCGGACCATCAAAGTTGCTCGTTGTACAATTTTTATTGTTCTTGTATGTCAAATTTTATGAGTATAAGCTTCATAGATTATTTCGATGCCAAAACACAACCTTTCTACTACAAATGGACAAAATCGTTAAAAGCTCCTCCATAGAGAGAGTTGAGCAACTTCGGACCATCAAAGTTGCTCGGTGTACAATTTTTATTGTTCTTGTATGTCAAATTTTATGAGTATAAGCTTCATAGATTATTTCGATGCGAAAACACCAACTTTCTATAATAAATGGATGAAACCGTTAAAAGCTCCTCCATAGAGAGAGTTGAGCAACTTCACACCATCAAAGTTGCTCGTTGTACAATTTTTATTGTTCTTTTATGTCAAATTTTATGAGTATAAGCTTCATAGATTATTTCGATGCCAAAACGCCAACTTTCTATGACAAATGGAGAAAACCGTTAAAAGCTCTTTCATAGAGAGAGTTGAGCAACTTCGGACTATCAAAGTTGCTCTGGATAGACTTTTTATTGTTCTTACATGTCAAATTTTACGAGTATAAGCTTCCTAGATTATTTCGATGCCAACACACCAACTTTCTATGACAAATGGAGAAAACCGTTAAAAGCTCATCCATAGGGAGAGTTGAGCAACTTCGGACCATCAAAGTGGCTCGGAGTACAATTTTTATTGTTCTTATATGTCAAATTTTATGAGTATAAGCTTCATAGATTATTTCGATGCCAAAATTCAAACTTTCTAAGGTAAATGGACAAAACCGTTAAAAGCTCGTACATAGAGAGAGTTGAGCAACTTCGGATCATCAAAGTTGCTCGGCGTACAATGTTTATTGTTCTTATATATCAAATTTTATGAGTATAAGCTTCATAGATTATTTCGATGCCAAAACACCAACTTTCTACGACAAATGCACAAAACCGTTAAAACCTCTTTCATAGAGAGAGTTGAGCAACTTCGGACCATCAAATTTGTTCGGTGTACAATTTGTATTGTTCTTATATGTCAAATTTTAGGAGTATAAGCTTCCTACATTATTTCGATGCCAAAACACCAACTTTCTATGACAAATGGACAAAACCGTTAAAAGCCCCTCCATAGATAGAGTTGAGCAACTTTGGACCATCAAAGTTGCTCGGTGTACAATTTTTATTGTTCTTATATGTCAAATTTTACGAGTATAAGCTTCCTAGATTATTTCGATGCCAAAACATCAACTTTTTATGATAAATAGACAAAACCATTAAAAGCTCCTCCATAGAGAGAGTTGAGCAACTACGGACCATCAAAGTTGCTCAGTGTACAATTTTTATTGTTCTTATATGTCAAATTTTATGAGTATAAGCTTCATAGATTATTTCGATGCCAAAACACCAACTTTCTTTGGCAAATGGACGAAACCGTTAAAAGCTCCTCCATAGAGAGTGTTGGGAACTTCGGATCATCAAAGTTGCTCTGGATATACTTTTTATTGTTCTTACTTTTCAAATTTTATGAGTATAAGCTTCCTAGATTATTTCGATGACAAAACACCAACTTTCTATGACAAATAGAGGAAACCGTTAAAAGCTCCTCCATAGAGAGAGTTGAGCAACTTCGGACTATCAAAGTAACTCGGGATAGACTTTTTATTGTTCTTATATGTCAATTTTACGAGTATAAGCTTCATAGATTATTTCGATGCCAAAACACCCACTTTCTATGGTAAATGGACGAAACCGTTAAAAGCTCCTCCATAGAGAGAGTTGAGCATTTTCGGACCATCAAAGTTTCTCGGTGTACAATTTTTATTATTCTTATATGTCAAATTTTACGAGTATAAGCTTCATAGATTATTTCGATGCCAAAACACCCACTTTCTATGGTAAATGGACGAAACCGTTAAAAGCTCCTCCATAGAGAGAGTTGAGCTACTTCGGACTATCAAAGTTGCTCGGGATACACTTTTTATTGTTCTTATATGTCAAATTTTATGAGTATAAAGCTTCCAAGCTTTTTTCGATGCCAAAACACCAACTTTCTATAACAAATAGACAAAACCGTTAAAAGCTCCTCCATAGAGAGAGTTGAGCAACTTCGGACCATCAAAGTTGCTCGGTGTACAATTTTTATTGTTCTTATATGTCAAATTTTACTAGTATAAGCTTCCTACATTATTTCGATGCCAAAGCACCAACTTTCTATGACAAATGGACAAAACGTTAAAAGCTCCTCCATAGAGAGAGTTGAGCAACTTCGGACCATAAAAGTTGCTCGGTGTACAATTTTTATTGTTCTTATATGTTAAATTTTATGAGTATAAGCTTCCTAGATTTTTTCGAAGCCAAAACACACACTTTCTACAATAAATGAACAAAACCTTTAAAAGCTCCTCTATAGAGAGAGTTGAGCAACTTCGGACTATCAAAGTTGCTCTGGATAGACTTTTTATTGTTCTTATATGTCAAATTTTACGAGTATAAGCTTCATAGATTATTTCGATGCCAAAACACCAACCTTCTATTACAAATAGACGAAACCGTTAAAAGCTCCTCAATAGAGAGAGTTGATCAAATACGTACCATCAAAGTTGCTCGGTGTACAATTTTTATTGTTCTTATATGTCAAATTTTATGAGTATAAGCTTCATAGATTATTTCGATGCCAAAACACCAACTTTCTATGACAAATGGAGAAAACCGTTAAAAGCTCTTCCATAGAGAGAGTTGAGCAACTTCGGACTATCAAAGTTGCTCTGGATAGCCTTTTTATTGTTCTTACATGTCAAATTTTACGAGGCTAAGCTTCATAGATTATTTCGATGCCAAAACACCAACTTTCTATTACAAATAGACGAAACCATTAAAAGCTCCTCCATAGAGAGAGTTGAGCAACTACGGACCATCAAAGTTGATCGTTGTACAATTTTTATTGTTCTTGTATTTCAAATTTTATGAGTATAAGCTTCATAGATTATTTTGATGACAAAACACCAACGTTCTACTACAAATAGACGAAACCGTTAAAAGCTCCTCCATAGAGAGAGTTGAGCAAATACGGACCATCAAAGTTGCTCGGTGTACAATTTTTATTGTTCTTATATGTCAAATTTTATGAGTATAAGCTTCCTAGATTTTTTCGATGCCAAAACACCAACTTTCTATGACAAATGGACAAAACCGTTAAAAGCTCCTCCATAGAGAGAGTTGAGCATTTTCGGACCATCAAAGTTTCTCGGTGTACAATTTTTATTATTCTTATATGTCAAATTTTATGAGTTTAAGCTTCATCGATTATTTCGATGCCAAAACACCAACTTTCTATGACAAATGGACAAAACCGTTAACAGCTCCTCCATAGAGAGAGTTGAGCAACTTCGGACCATCAAAGTTGCTCGGTGTACAATTCTTATTGTTCTTATGTGTCAAATTTTAGGAGTATAAGCTTCATAGATTATTTCGATGCCAAAACACCAACTTTCTGTGAAAAATGGACAAAAGCGTTAAACGCTCCTCCATAGAGAGAGTTTAGCAACTTCAGACTATCAAAGTTGCTCTGGATTGACTTTTTATTGTTCTTATATGTCAAATTTTACGAGTATAAGCTTCATAGATTATTACGATGCCAAAACACCAACTTTCTATGACAAATAGACGAAACCGTTAAAAGCTTCTCTATAGATAGTGTTGAGTAACTTCGGACCATCAAAGTGGCTCGGTGTACAACTTTTATTATTCTTCGATGTCAAATTTTATTAGTATAAGCTTCCTAGATTATTTCGATGCCAACACACCAACTTTCTATGACAAATGGAGGAAACCGTTAAAAGCTCCTCCATAGAGAGAGTTGAGCAACTTCGGACCATCAAAGTGGCTCGGTATACAATTTTTATTGTTCTTATATGTCAAATTTTATGAGTATAAGCTTCATAGATTATTTCGATGCCAAAACTCCAACTTTCTAAGGTAAATGGACAAAATCGTTAAAAGCTCGTCCATAGAGAGAGTTGAGCAACTTTGGATCATCAAAGTTGCTCGGCGTATAATTTTTATTGTTCTTATATATCAAATTTTATGAGTATAAGCTTCATAGATTATTTCGATGCCAAAACACCAACTTTCTATGACAAATGCGCAAAACCGTTAAAACCTTCTTCATAGAGAGAGTTGAGCAACTTCGGACCATCAAATTTGTTCGGTGTACAATTTTTATTGTTCTTATATGTCAAATTTTAGGAGTATAAGCTTCCTACATTATTTTGATCCCAAAACACCAACTTTCTATGACAAATGGACAAAACCGTTAAAAGCCCCTCCATAGATAGTGTTCAGCAACTTCGGACCATCAAAGTTGCTCGGTGTACAATTTTTATTGTTCTTAAATGTCAAATTTTACGAGTATAAGCTTCCTAGATTATTTCGATGCCAAAACATCAACTTTCTATGACAAATGGACAAAAGCGTTAAAAGCTCCTCCATAGAGAGAGTTGAGCAACTTCGGACCATCAAAGTTGCTCAGTGTACAATTTTTATTGTTCTTATATGTTAAATTTTATGAGTATAAGCTTCATAGATTATTTCGATGCCAAAACACCAACTTTCTTTGGCAAATGGACGAAACCGTTAAAAGCTCCTCCATAGAGAGAGTTGGGCAACTTCGGACCATCAAAGTTGCTCTGGATACACTTTTTATCTTTCTTACTTTTCAAATTTTATGAGTATAAGCTTCCTAGATTATTTCGATGACAAAACACCAACTTTCTATGACAAATAGAGGAAACCGTTAAAAGCTCCTCCATAGAGAGAGTTGAGCAACTTCAGACTATCAAAGTTACTCGGGATAGACTTTTTATTGTTCTTATATGTCAAATTTTACGAGTATAAAGCTTCCTAGCTTTTTTCGATCCCAAAACACCAACTTTCTATGACAAATAGACAAAACCGTTAAAAGCTCCTCCATAGAGAGAGTTGAGTAACTTCGGACCATCAAAGTTGCTCGGTGTACAATTTTTATTGTTCTTATTTGTCAAATATTACTAGTATAAGCTTCCTACATTATTTCGATGCCAAAGCACCAACTTTCTATGACAAATGGACAAAACCGTTAAAAGCTCCTCCATAGAGAGAGTTGAGCAACTTCGGACCATGAAAGTTGCTCGGTGTACAATTTTTATTGTTCTTATATGTTAAATTTTATGAGTATAAGCTTCCTAGATTTTTTCGAAGCCAAAACACACACTTTCTACAACAAATGGAGAAAACCGTTAAAAGCTCCACCATAGAGAGAGTTGAGCAACTTCGGACTATCAAATTTGCTCTGGATAGACTTTTTATTGTTCTTATATGTCAAATTTTACGAGTCTAAGCTTCATAGATTATTTCGATGCCAAAACACCAACTTTGTATTACAAATAGACGAAACTGTTAAAAGCTCCTCCATAGAGAGAGTTGAGCAACTACGGACCATCAAAGTTGCTCGGTGTACAATTTTTATTGTTCTTATATGTCAAATTTTAGGAGTATAAGCTTCCTGCATTATTTCGATGCCAAAACACCAACTTTCTATGACAAATGGACAAAACCTTTAAAAGCTCCTCGATATAGAGAGTTGAGCAACTTCGGACCATCAAAGTTGCTCGGTGTACAATTTTTATTGTTCTTGTATGTCAAATTTTATGTGTATAAGCTTCATAGATTATTTCGATGGCAAAACACCAACTTTCTATAATAAATGGACGAAACCGTTAAAAGCTCCTCTATAGAGAGAGTTGAGCAACTTCGGACCATCAAAGTTGCTCGTTGTACAATTTTTATTGTTCTTGTATGTCAAATTTTATGAGTATAAGCTTCATAGATTATTTCGATGCCAAAACACAACCTTTCTACTACAAATGGACAAAATCGTTAAAAGCTCCTCCATAGAGAGAGTTGAGCAACTTCGGACCATCAAAGTTGCTCGTTGTACAATTTTTATTGTTCTTGTATGTCAAATTTTATGAGTATAAGCTTTATAGATTATTTCGATGCCAAAACACCAACTTTCTATAATAAATGGATGAAACCGTTAAAAGCTCCTCCATAGAGAGAGTTGAGCAACTTCACACCATCAAAGTTGCTCGTTGTACAATTTTTATTGTTCTTTTATGTCAAATTTTATGAGTATAAGCTTCATAGATTATTTCGATGCCAAAACGCCAACTTTCTATGACAAATGGAGAAAACCGTTAAAAGCTCTTTCATAGAGAGAGTTGAGCAACTTCGGACTATCAAAGTTGCTCTAGATAGACTTTTTATTGTTCTTACATGTCAAATTTTACGAGTATAAGCTTCCTAGATTATTTCGATGCCAACACACCAACTTTCTATGACAAATGGAGAAAACCGTTAAAAGCTCCTCCATAGGGAGAGTTGAGCAACTTCGGACCATCAAAGTGGCTCGGAGTACAATTTTTATTGTTCTTATATGTCAAATTTTATGAGTATAAGCTTCATAGATTATTTCGATGCCAAAATTCAAACTTTCTAAGGTAAATGGACAAAACCGTTAAAAGCTCGTACATAGAGAGAGTTGAGCAACTTCGGATCATCAAAGTTGCTCGGCGTACAATGTTTATTGTTCTTATATATCAAATTTTATGAGTATAAGCTTCATAGATTATTTCGATGCCAAAACACCAACTTTTTACGACAAATGCACAAAACCGTTAAAACCTCTTTCATAGAGAGAGTTGAGCAACTTCGGACCATCAAATTTGTTCGGTGTACAATTTGTATTGTTCTTATATGTCAAATTTTAGGAGTATAAGCTTCCTACATTATTTCGATGACAAAACACCAACTTTCTATGACAAATGGACAAAACCGTTAAAAGCCCCTCCATAGATAGAGTTGAGCAACTTTGGACCATCAAAGTTGCTCGGTGTACAATTTTTATTGTTCTTATATGTCAAATTTTACGAGTATAAGCTTCCTAGATTATTTCGATGCCAAAACATCAACTTTTTATGATAAATGGACAAAACCATTAAAAGCTCCTCCATAGAGAGAGTTGAGCAACTACGGACCATCAAAGTTGCTCAGTGTACAATTTTTATTGTTCTTATATGTCAAATTTTATGAGTATAAGCTTCATAGATTATTTCGATGCCAAAACACCAACTTTCTTTGGCAAATGGACGAAACCGTTAAAAGCTCCTCCATAGAGAGTGTTGGGAACTTCGGATCATCAAAGTTGCTCTGGATATACTTTTTATTGTTCTTACTTTTCAAATTTTATGAGTATAGGCTTCCTAGATTATTTCGATGACAAAACACCAACTTTCTATGACAAATAGAGGAAACCGTTAAAAGCTCCTCCATAGAGAGAGTTGAGCAACTTCGGACTATCAAAGTAACTCGGGATAGACTTTTTATTGTTCTTATATGTCAATTTTACGAGTATAAGCTTCATAGATTATTTCGATGCCAAAACGCCCACTTTCTATGGTAAATGGACGAAACCGTTAAAAGCTCCTCCATAGAGAGAGTTGAGCAACTTCGGACTATCAAAGTTGCTCGGGATACACTTTTTATTGTTCTTATATGTCAAATTTTATGAGTATAAAGCTTCCAAGCTTTTTTCGATGCCAAAACACCAACTTTCTATAACAAATAGACAAAACCGTTAAAAGCTCCTCCATAGAGAGAGTTGAGCAACTTCGGACCATCAAAGTTGCTCGGTGTACAATTTTTATTGTTCTTATATGTCAAATTTTACTAGTATAAGCTTCCTACATTATTTCGATGCCAAAGCACCAACTTTCTATGACAAATGGACAAAACGTTAAAAGCTCCTCCATAGAGATAGTTGAGCAACTTCGGACCATGAAAGTTGCTCGGTGTACAATTTTTATTGTTCTTATATGTTAAATTTTATGAGTATAAGCTTCCTAGATTTTTTCGAAGCCAAAACACACACTTTCTACAATAAATGAACAAAACCTTTAAAAGCTCCTCTATAGAGAGAGTTGAGCAACTTCGGACTATCAAAGTTGCTCTGGATAGACTTTTTATTGTTCTTATATGTCAAATTTTACGAGTATAAGCTTCATAGATTATTTCGATGCCAAAACACCAACCTTCTATTACAAATAGACGAAACCGTTAAAAGCTTCTCAATAGAGAGAGTTGATCAAATACGTACCATCAAAGTTGCTCGGTGTACAATTTTTATTGTTCTTATATGTCAAATTTTATGAGTATAAGCTTCATAGATTATTTCGATGCCAAAACACCAACTTTCTATGACAAATGGAGAAAACCGTTAAAAGCTCTTCCATAGAGAGAGTTGAGCAACTTCGGACTATCAAAGTTGCTCTGGATAGCCTTTTTATTGTTCTTATATGTCAAATTTTACGAGGCTAAGCTTCATAGATTATTTCGATGCCAAAACACCAACTTTCTATTACAAATAGACGAAACCATTAAAAGCTCCTCCATAGAGAGAGTTGAGCAACTACGGACCATCAAAGTTGATCGTTGTACAATTTTTATTGTTCTTGTATTTCAAATTTTATGAGTATAAGCTTCATAGATTATTTTGATGACAAAACACCAACTTTCTTTGGCAAATGGACGAAACCGTTAAAAGCTCCTCCATAGAGAGTGTTGGGAACTTCGGATCATCAAAGTTGCTCTGGATATACTTTTTATTGTTCTTACTTTTCAAATTTTATGAGTATAGGCTTCCTAGATTATTTCGATGACAAAACACCAACTTTCTATGACAAATAGAGGAAACCGTTAAAAGCTCCTCCATAGAGAGAGTTGAGCAACTTCGGACTATCAAAGTAACTCGGGATAGACTTTTTATTGTTCTTATATGTCAATTTTACGAGTATAAGCTTCATAGATTATTTCGATGCCAAAACGCCCACTTTCTATGGTAAATGGACGAAACCGTTAAAAGCTCCTCCATAGAGAGAGTTGAGCAACTTCGGACTATCAAAGTTGCTCGGGATACACTTTTTATTGTTCTTATATGTCAAATTTTATGAGTATAAAGCTTCCAAGCTTTTTTCGATGCCAAAACACCAACTTTCTATAACAAATAGACAAAATCGTTAAAAGCTCCTCCATAGAGAGAGTTGAGCAACTTCGGACCATCAAAGTTGCTCGGTGTACAATTTTTATTGTTCTTATATGTCAAATTTTATGAGTATAAGCTTCATAGATTATTTCGATGCCAAAACACCAACTTTCTATGACAAATGGAGAAAACCGTTAAAAGCTCTTCCATAGAGAGAGTTGAGCAACTTCGGACTATCAAAGTTGCTCTGGATAGCCTTTTTATTGTTCTTATATGTCAAATTTTACGAGGCTAAGCTTCATAGATTATTTCGATGCCAAAACACCAACTTTCTATTACAAATAGACGAAACCATTAAAAGCTCCTCCATAGAGAGAGTTGAGCAACTACGGACCATCAAAGTTGATCGTTGTACAATTTTTATTGTTCTTGTATTTCAAATTTTATGAGTATAAGCTTCATAGATTATTTTGATGACAAAACACCAACTTTCTTTGGCAAATGGACGAAACCGTTAAAAGCTCCTCCATAGAGAGTGTTGGGAACTTCGGATCATCAAAGTTGCTCTGGATATACTTTTTATTGTTCTTACTTTTCAAATTTTATGAGTATAGGCTTCCTAGATTATTTCGATGACAAAACACCAACTTTCTATGACAAATAGAGGAAACCGTTAAAAGCTCCTCCATAGAGAGAGTTGAGCAACTTCGGACTATCAAAGTAACTCGGGATAGACTTTTTATTGTTCTTATATGTCAATTTTACGAGTATAAGCTTCATAGATTATTTCGATGCCAAAACGCCCACTTTCTATGGTAAATGGACGAAACCGTTAAAAGCTCCTCCATAGAGAGAGTTGAGCAACTTCGGACTATCAAAGTTGCTCGGGATACACTTTTTATTGTTCTTATATGTCAAATTTTATGAGTATAAAGCTTCCAAGCTTTTTTCGATGCCAAAACACCAACTTTCTATAACAAATAGACAAAACCGTTAAAAGCTCCTCCATAGAGAGAGTTGAGCAACTTCGGACCATCAAAGTTGCTCGGTGTACAATTTTTATTGTTCTTATATGTCAAATTTTACTAGTATAAGCTTCCTACATTATTTCGATGCCAAAGCACCAACTTTCTATGACAAATGGACAAAACGTTAAAAGCTCCTCCATAGAGAGAGTTGAGCAACTTCGGACCATGAAAGTTGCTCGGTGTACAATTTTTATTGTTCTTATATGTTAAATTTTATGAGTATAAGCTTCCTAGATTTTTTCGAAGCCAAAACACACACTTTCTACAATAAATGAACAAAACCTTTAAAAGCTCCTCTATAGAGAGAGTTGAGCAACTTCGGACTATCAAAGTTGCTCTGGATAGACTTTTTATTGTTCTTATATGTCAAATTTTACGAGTATAAGCTTCATAGATTATTTCGATGCCAAAACACCAACCTTCTATTACAAATAGACGAAACCGTTAAAAGCTTCTCAATAGAGAGAGTTGATCAAATACGTACCATCAAAGTTGCTCGGTGTACAATTTTTATTGTTCTTATATGTCAAATTTTATGAGTATAAGCTTCATAGATTATTTCGATGCCAAAACACCAACTTTCTATGACAAATGGAGAAAACCGTTAAAAGCTCTTCCATAGAGAGAGTTGAGCAACTTCGGACTATCAAAGTTGCTCTGGATAGCCTTTTTATTGTTCTTATATGTCAAATTTTACGAGGCTAAGCTTCATAGATTATTTCGATGCCAAAACACCAACTTTCTATTACAAATAGACGAAACCATTAAAAGCTCCTCCATAGAGAGAGTTGAGCAACTACGGACCATCAAAGTTGATCGTTGTACAATTTTTATTGTTCTTGTATTTCAAATTTTATGAGTATAAGCTTCATAGATTATTTTGATGACAAAACACCAACGTTCTACTACAAATGGACGAAACCGTTAAAAGCTCCTCCATAGAGAGAGTTGAGCAACTTCGGACCATCAAAGTTGCTCGGTGTACAATTTTTATTGTTCTTGTATGTCAAATTTTATGAGTATAAGCTTCATAGATTATTTCGATGCCAAAACACCAACTTTCTATAATAAATGGATGAAACCGTTAAAAGCTCCTCCATAGAGAGAGTTGAGCAACTTCACACCATCAAAGTTGCTCGTTGTACAATTTTTATTGTCCTTGTATGTTAAATTTTATGAGTATAAGCTTCATAGATTATTTCGATGCCAAAATACCAACTTTCTATTACAAATGGACAAAACCGTTAAAAGCTCCTCCATAGATAGAGTTGAGCAACTTCGGACCATCAAAGTTGTTCGAGATACAATTTTTATTGTTCTTATATATCAAATTTTTTGAGTATAAGCTTCCTAGATTATTTCGATGCCAAAACACCAACTTTCTATGAAAAATGGACAAAACCGTTAAAACCTCCTCCATAGAGAGAGTTGAGCAACTTCGGACTATCAAAGTTGCTCGGGATACACTTTTTATTGCTCTTATATGTCAAATTTTATGAGTATAAAGCTTCCTAGCTTTTTTCGGTGCCAAAACACCAACTTTCTATAACAAATAGACAAAACAGTTAAAAGTTCCTCAATAGAGAGAGTTGAGCAACTTCGGACCATCAAAGTTGCTCGGTGTACAATTTTTATTGTTCTTATATGTCAAATTTTACTAGTATAAGCTTCCTACATTATTTCGATGCCAAAGCATCAACTTTCTATGACAAATGGACAAAACCGTTAAAAGCTCCTCCATAGAGAGAGTTGAGCAACTTCGGACAATGAAAGTTGCTCGGTGTACAATTTTTATTGTTCTTATATGTTAAATTTTATGAGTATAAGCTTCCTAGATTTTTTCGAAGCCAAAACACACTTTCTACAATAAATGAACAAAACCTTTAAAAGCTCCTCTATAGAGAGAGTTGAGCAACTTCGGACTATCAAAGTTTCTCTGGATAGACTTTTTATTGTTCTTATATGTCAAATTTTACGAGTATAAGAGTGTGTTTGGATATCATTTTCTTTTTTAGTTTTTAAAAACGATTTTGGGTATAGTTTTTAGAAACACTTTTTAGGAAAAAAAACTGTTAAAAAATTCTATTTGGTTGGTGATATTTGACTATGTTTTCGGAAACTGAAAAACATGAAATTAAAATTGAAATTTAGTCAAAATGAAGTTGATTTTGGGTCAACACCGGAGCAAGGCCTTCCGGTAGCCGGACGACGATGTCGGTGGAGAGAGGTGAGTCACCGTCGAGAGTGAGAGGAGAGAGAGAAAAATAAAATAAAATAAATTCATCTTAATTATAATTATAATACTTGAAAATCTTACAAAACAACATTTTGTTGTTTTGGTTTTCTAGTTTTTAAAAACTGAAAAATGAAAACTGTTTTTAAAAATAAATATTCAAAACAAGTTAACAAATGAATTTTAAGAAATCATTTGATTTTTCAAAACAGAAAATAGTTTTGAAAACAACAAAAACAAACACATCCTAAGCTTCATAGATTATTTCGATGCCAAAACACCAACTTTCTATTACAAATAGACGAAACCGTTAAAAGCTCCTCAATAGAGAGAGTTGATCAAATACGTACCATCAAAGTTGCTCGGTGTACAATTTTTATTGTTCTTGTATTTCAAATTTTATGAGTATAAGCTTCATAGATTATTTCGATGACAAAACACCAACTTTCAACTACAAATGGACGAAACCGTTAAAAGCTCCTCCATAGAGAGAGTTGAGCAACTTCGGACCATCAAAGTTGCTCGGTGTACAATTTTTATTGTTCTTGTATGTAAAATTTTATGAGTATAAGCTTCATAGATTATTTCGATGCCCAAACACCAACTTTCTATAATAAATGGATGAAACCGTTAAAAGCTCCTCCATAGAGAGAGTTGAGCAACTTCACACCATCAAAGTTGCTCGTTGTACAATTTTTATTGTTCTTGTATGTCAAATTTTATGAGTATAAGCTTCATAGATTATTTCGATGCCAAAACACCAACTTTCTACGACAAATGCACAAAACCGTTAAAACCTCTTTCTTAGAGAGGGTTGAGCAACTTCGGACCATCAAATTTGTTCGGAGTACAATTTTTATTGTTCTTATATGTCAAATTTTATGAGTATAAGCTTCATAGATTATTTCGATGCCAAAACTCCAACTTTCTAAGGTAAATGGACAAAACCGTTAAAAGCTCGTCCATAGAGAGAGTTGAGCAACTTCGGACCATCAAAGTTGCTCAGCGTACAATTTTTATTGTTCTTATATATCAAATTTTATGAGTATAAGCTTCATAGATTATTTTGATGCATAAACACTAACTTTCTATGCCAAATGCACAAAACCGTTAAAACCTCCTTCATAGAGAGAGTTGAGCAACTTCGGACCATCAAATTTGTTCGGAGTACAATTTTTATTGTTCTTATATGTCAAATTTTACGAGTATAAGCTTCCTAGATTATTTCGATGCCAAAACAGCAACTTTCTATGACAAATGGACAAAACCGTTAAAAGCCCCTCCATAGATAGAGTTGAGCAACTTCGGACCATCAAAGTTGCTCGGTGTACAATTTTTATTGTTCTTATATGTCAAATTTTACGAGTATAAGCTTCCTAGATTATTTCGATGCCAAAACAGCAACTTTCTATGACAAATGGACAAAACCGTTAAAAGCTCGTCCATAGAGAGAGTTGAGGAACTTCGGACCATCAAAGTTGCTCGGCGTACAATTTTTATTGTTCTTAAATATCAAATTTTATGAGTATAAGCCTCATAGATTATTTCGATGACAAAACACCAACTTTCTATGACAAATGCACAAAACCGTTAAAACCTCCTTCATAGAGAGAGTTGAGCAACTTCGGACCATCAAATTTGTTCGGTGTACAATTTTTATTGTTCTTATATGTCAAATTTTCGGAGTATAAGCTTCTTGCATTATTTCGATGCCAAAACACCAACTTTCTGTGACAAATGGACAAAACCGTTAAAATCCCCTCCATAGATAGAGTTGAGCAACTTCGGACCATCAAAGTTTCCCGGTGTACAATTTTTATTGTTCTTATATGTCAAATTTTATTAGTATATGCTTCCTAGATTATTTCGATGCCAAAACACCAACTTTCTATGACAAATGGACAAAAGCGTTAAAAGCACCTCCATAGAGAGAGTTGAGCAACTTCGGACCATCAAAGTTGCTCGGTGTACAATTTTTATTGTTCTTATATGTCAAATTTTATGAGTATAAGCTTCATAGATTATTTCGATGCCAAAACTCCAACTTTCTAAGGTAAATGGGCAAAACCGTTAAAAGCTCGTCCATAGAGAGAGTTGAGCAACTTCGGACCACCAAAGTTGCCCAGCGTACAATTTTTATTGTTCTTATATATCAAATTTTATGAGTATAAGCTTCATAGATTATTTTGATGCATAAACACTAACTTTCTATGACAAATGCACAAAACCGTTAAAAGCTCCTCCATAGAGAGAGTTGAGCAACTTCGGACCATCAAAGTGGCTCGGTGTACAATTTTTATTGTTCTTATATGTCAAATTTTATGAGTATAAGCTTCATAGATTATTTCGATGCCAAAACTCCAACTTTCTAAGTAAATGGACAAAACCGTTAAAAGCTAGTCCATAGAGAGAGTTGAGGAACTTCGGACCATCAAAGTTGCTCGGCGTACATTTTTTATTGTTCTTATATATCAAATTTTATGAGTATAAGCTTCATAGATTATTTCGATGACAAAAGACCAACTTTCTATGACAAACGCACAAAACCGTTAAAACCTCCTTCATAGAGAGAGTTGAGCAACTTCGGACCATCAAATTTGTTCGGAGTACAATTTTTATTGTTCTTATATGTCAAATTTTAGGAGTATAAGCTTCCTGCATTATTTCGATGCCAAAACACCAATTTTCTATGACAAATGGACAAAACCGTTAAAAGCCCCTCCATAGATAGAGTTGAGCAACTTCGGACCATCAAAGTTGCCCGGTGTACAATTTCTGTTGTTCTTATATGTCAAATTTTATTAGTATAAGCTTCCTAGATTATTTCGATGCCAAAACACCAACTTTCTACGACAAACGCACAAAACCGTTAAAACCTCCTTCATAGAGAGAGTTGAGCAACTTCGGACCATCAAATTTGTTCGGTGTACAATTTTTACTGTTCTTATATGTCAAATTTTAGAAGTATAAGCTTCCTGCATTATTTCGATCCCAAAACACCAACTTTCTATGACAAATGGACAAAACCGTTAAAAGCCCCTCCATAGATAGAGTTGAGCAACTTCGGACCATCAAAGTTGCCCGCTGTACAATTTTAGTTATTCTTATATGGCAAATTTTATCAGTATAAGCTTCATAGATTATTTCGATGCCAAAACACCAACTTTCTATGACAAACGCACAAAACCGTTAAAACTCCTTCATAGACAGAGTTGAGCAACTTTGGACCATCAAAGTTGCTCCGCGTACAATTTTTATTGTTCTTATATGTCAAATTTTAGGAGTATAAGCTTCCTGCATTATTTCGATGCCAAAACACCAACTTTCTATGACAAATGGACAAAACCGTTAAAAGCCCCTCCATAGATAGAGTTGAGCAACTTCGGACCATCAAAGTTGCTCGGTGTACAATTTTTATTGTTCTTATATGTCAAATTTTACGAGTATAAGCTTCCTAGATTATTTCGATGCCAAAACATCAACTTTCTATGACAAATGGACAAAACTGTTAAAAGCTCGTCCATAGAGAGAGTTGAGGAACTTCGGACCATCAAAGTTGCTCGGCGTACAATTTTTATTGTTCTTATATATCAAATTTTATGAGTATAAGCTTTATAGATTATTTCGATGACAAAACACCAACTTTCTATGACAAACGCACAAAACCGTTAAAACCTCCTTCATAGAGAGAGTTGAGCAACTTCGGACCATCAAATTTGTTCGGTGTACAATTTTTATTGTTCTTATATGTCAAATTTTAGGAGTATAAGCTTCCTGCATTATTTTGATGCCAAAACACCAACTTTCTATGACAAATGGACAAAACCGTTAAAAGCCCCTCCATAGATAGAGTTGAGCAACTTCGGACCATCAAAGTTGCCCGGTGTACAATTTTTATTGTTCTTATATGTCAAATTTTATTAGTATAAGCTTCCTAGATTATTTCGATGCCAAAACACCAACTTTCTATGACAAATGGACAAAAGCGTTAAAAGCACCTCCATAGAGAGAGTTGAGGAACTTCGGACCACCAAAGTTGCTCAGCGTACAATTTTTATTGTTCTTCTATATCAAATTTTATGAGTATAAGCTTCATAGATTATTTCGATGACAAAACACCAACTTTCTATGACAAACGCACAAAACCGTTAAAACCTCCTTCATAGAGAGAGTTGAGCAACTTCGGACCATCAAATTTGTTCGGTGTACAATTTTTATTGTTCTTATATGTCAAATTTTAGGAGTATAAGCTTCCTGCATTATTTCGATGCCAAAACACTAACTTTCTATGACAAATGGACAAAACCGTTAAAATCCCCTCCATAGATAGAGTTGAGCAACTTCGGACCATCAAAGTTGCCCGGTGTACAATTTTTATTGTTCTTATATGTCAAATTTTATTAGTATAAGCTTCCTAGATTATTTCGATGCCAAAACACCAACTTTCTATGACAAATAGACAAAAGCGTTAAAAGCACCTCCATAGAGAGAGTTGAGCAACTTCGGACCATCAAAGCTGCTCGGTGTACAATTTTTATTGTTCTTATATGTCAAATTTTATGAGTATAAGCTTCATAGATTATTTCGATGCCAAAACTCCAACTTTCTACGGTAAATGGCAAAACCGTTAAAAGCTCATCCATAGAGAGAGTTGAGCAACTTCGGACCATCAAAGTTGCTCAGCGTACAATTTTTATTGTTCTTATATATCAAATTTTATGAGTATAAGCTTCATAGATTATTTTGATGCATAAACACTAACTTTCTATGACAAATGCACAAAACCGTTAAAAGCTCCTCCATAGAGAGAGTTGAGCAACTTCGGACCATCAAAGTGGCTCGGTGTACAATTTTTATTGTTCTTATATGTCAAATTTTATGAGTATAAGCTTCATAGATTATTTCGATGCCAAAACTCCAACTTTCTAAGTAAATGGACAAAACCGTTAAAAGCTCGTACATAGAGAGAGTTGAGGAACTTCGGACCATCAAAGTTGCTCGGCGTACATTTTTTATTGTTCTTATATATCAAATTTTATGAGTATAAGCTTCATAGATTATTTCGATGACAAAAGACCAACTTTCTATGACAAACGCACAAAACCGTTAAAACCTCCTTTATAGAGAGAGTTGAGCAACTTCGGACCATCAAATTTGTTCGGAGTACAATTTTTATTGTTCTTATATGTCAAATTTTAGGAGTATAAGCTTCCTTCATTATTTTGATGCCAAAACACCAATTTTCTATGACAAATGGACAAAACCGTTAAAAGCCCCTCCATAGATAGAGTTGAGCAACTTCGGACCATCAAAGTTGCCCGGTGTACAATTTCTGTTGTTCTTATATGTCAAATTTTATTAGTATAAGCTTCCTAGATTATTTCGATGCCAAAAGACCAACTGTCTATGACAAACGCACAAAACCGTTAAAACCTCCTTCATAGAGAGAGTTGAGCAACTTCGGACCGTCAGATTTGTTCGGTGTACAATTTTTATTGTTCTTATATGTCAAATTTTAGAAGTATAAGCTTCCTGCATTATTTCGATGCCAAAACACCAACTTTCTATGACAAATGGACAAAACCGTTAAAAGCCCCTCCATAGATAGAGTTGAGCAACTTCGGACCATCAAAGTTGCCCGGTGTAGAATTTTTGTTATTCTTATATGTCAAATTTTATTAGTATAAGCTTCCTAGATTATTTCGATGCAAAAACACCAACTTTCTATGACAAACGCACAAAACCGTTAAAACCTCCTTCATAGAAAGAGTTGAGCAACTTCGGACCATCAAAGTTGCTCCGCGTACAATTTTTATTGTTCTTATATGTCAAATTTTAGGAGTATAAGCTTCCCGCATTATTTCGATGCCAAAACACCAACTTTCTATGACAAATTGACAAAACCGTTAAAAGCCCCTCCATAGATAGAGTTGAGCAACTTCGGACCATCAAAGTTGTCCGGTGTACAATTTTTGTTATTCTTATATGTCAAATTTTATTAGTATAAGCTTCCTAGATTATTTCGATGCAAAAACACCAACTTTCTATGACAAACGCACAAAACCGTTAAAATCTCCTTCATAGAAAGAGTTGAGCAACTTCAGACCATCAAAGTTGCTCCGCGTACAATTTTTATTGTTCTTATATGTCAAATTTTACGAGTATAAGCTTCCTAGATTATTTCGATGCCAAAACATCGACTTTCTATGACAAATGGACAAAACCGTTAAAAGCTCGTCCATAGAGAGAGTTGAGGAACTTCGGACCATCAAAGTTGTTCGGCGTACAATTTTTATTGTTCTTATATATCAAATTTTATTAGTATAAGCTTCATAGATTATTTCGATGACAAAACACCAACTTTCTATGACAAACACACAAAACCGTTAAAACCTCCTTCATAGAGAGAGTTGAGCAACTTCGGACCATCAAATTTGTTCGGTGTACAATTTTTATTGTTCTTATATGTCAAATTTTAGGAGTATAAGCTTCCTGCCTTATTTCGATGCCAAAACACCAACTTTCTATGACAAATGGACAAAACCGTTAAAAGCCCCTCCATAGATAGAGTTGAGCAACTTCGGACCATCAAAGTTGCCCGGTGTACAATTTTTATTGTTCTTATATGTCAAATTTTATTAGTATAAGCTTCCTAGATTATTTCGATGCCAAGACACCAACTTTCTATGACAAATGGACAAAAGCGTTAAAAGCACCTCCATAGAGAGAGTTGAGCAACCTCGGACCATCAAAGTTCCTCGGTGTACAATTTTTATTGTTCTTATATATCAAATTTTATGAGTATAAGCTTCATAGATTATTTCGATGCCAAAACTCCAACTTTCTAAGGTAAATGGACAAAACCGTTAAAAGCTCGTCCATAGAGAGAGTTGAGCAACTTCGGACCATCAAAGTTGCTCAGCGTACAATTTTTATTGTTCTTATATATCAAATTTTATGAGTATAAGCTTCATAGATTATTTTGATGCATAAACACTAACATTCTATGACAAATGCACAAAACCGTTAAAAGCTCCTCCATAGAGAGAGTTGAGCAACTTCGGACCATCAAAGTGGCTCGGTGTACAATTTTTATTGTTCTTATATGTCAAATTTTATGAGTATAAGCTTCATAGATTATTTCGATGCCAAAACTCCAACTTTCTAAGGTAAATGGACAAAACCGTTAAAAGCTCGTCCATAGAGAGGGTTGAGGAACTTCGGACCATCAAAGTTGCTCGGCGTACAATTTTTATTGTTCTTCTATATCAAATTTTATGAGTATAAGCTTCATAGATTATTTCGATGACAAAACACCAACTTTCTATGACAAACGCACAAAACCGTTAAAACCTCCTTCATAGAGAGAGTTGAGCAACTTCGGACCATCAAATTTGTTCGGTGTACAATTTTTATTGTTCTTATATGTCAAATTTTAGAAGTATAAACTTCCTGCATTATTTCGATGCCAAAACACCAACTTTCTATGACAAATGGACAAAACCGTTAAAAGCCCCTCCATAGATAGAGTTGAGCAACTTCGGACCATCAAAGTTGCCCGGTGTACAATTTTTGTTATTCTTATATGTCAAATTTTATTAGTATAAGCTTCCTAGATTATTTCGATGCCAAAACACCAACTTTCTATGACAAACGCACAAAACCGTTAAAACCTCCTTCATAGACAGAGTTGAGCAACTTCAGACCATCAAAGTTGCTCCGCGTACAATTTTTATTGTTCTTATATGTCAAATTTTAGGAGTATAAGCTTCCTGCATTATTTCGATGCCAAAACACCAACTTTCTATGACAAATGGACAAAACCGTTAAAAGCCCCTCCATAGATAGAGTTAAGCAACTTCGGACCATCAAAGTTGCTCGGTGTACAATTTTTATTGTTCTTATATGTCAAATTTTACGAGTATAAGCTTCCTAGATTATTTCGATGCCAAAACATCAACTTTCTATGACAAATGGACAAAACCGTTAAAAGCTCGTCCATAGAGAGAGTTGTGGAACTTCGGACCATTAAAGTTGCTCGGCGTACAATTTTTATTGTTCTTATATATCAAATTTTATGAGTATAAGCTTCATAGATTATTTCGATGACAAAACACCAACTTTCTATGACAAACGCACAAAACCGTTAAAACCTCCTTCATAGAGAGAGTTGAGCAACTTCGGACCATCAAATTTGTTCGGTGTACAATTTTTATTGTTCTTATATGTCAAATTTTAGGAGTATAAGCTTCCTGCATTATTTCGATGCCAAAACATCAACTTTCTATGACAAATGGACAAAACCGTTAAAAGCCCCTCCATAGATAGAGTTGAGCAACTTCGGAACATCAAAGTTGCCCGGTGTACAATTTTTATTGTTCTTATATGTCAAATTTTATTAGTATAAGCTTCCTAGATTATTTCGATGCCAAAACACCAACTTTCTATGACAAATGGACAAAAGCGTTAAAGCACCTCCATAGAGAGAGTTGAGCAACTTCGGACCATCAAAGTTGCTCGGTGTACAATTTTTATTGTTCTTATATATCAAATTTTATGAGTATAAGCTTCATAGATTATTTCGATGCCAAAACTCCAACTTTCTAAGGTAAATGGACAAAACCGTTAAAAGCTCGTCCATAGAGAGAGTTGAGCAACTTCGGACCATCAAAGTTGCTCAGCGTACAATTTTTATTGTTCTTATATATCAAATTTTAAGAGTATAAGTTTCATAGATTATTTTGATGCATAAACACTAACTTTCTATGACAAATCCACAAAACCGTTAAAAGCTCCTCCATAGAGAGAGTTGAGCAACTTCGGACCATCAAAGTGGCTCGGTGTACAATTTTTATTGTTCTTATATGTCAAATTTTATGAGTATAAGCTTCATAGATTATTTCGATGCCAAAACTCCAACTTTCTAAGGTAAATGGACAAAACCGTTAAAAGCTCGTCCATAGAGAGAGTTGAGGAACTTCGGACCATCAAAGTTGCTCGGCGTACAATTTTTATTGTTCTTCTATATCAAATTTTATGAGTATAAGCTTCATAGATTATTTCGATGACAAATCACCAAATTTCTATGACAAACGCACAAAACCGTTAAAACCTCCTTCATAGAGAGAGTTGAGCAACTTCGGACCATCAAATTTGTTCGGTGTACAATTTTTATTGTTCTTATATGTCAAATTTTAGGAGTATAAGCTTCCTGCATTATTTCGATGCCAAAACAACAATTTTCTATGACAAATGGACAAAACCGTTAAAAGCCCCTCCATAGATAGAGTTGAGCAACTTCGGACCATCAATGTTGCCCGGTGTACAATTTTTGTTGTTCTTATATGTCAAATTTTATTAGTATAAGCTTCCCAGATTATTTCAATGCCAAAACACCAACTTTCTATGACAAACGCACAAAACCGTTAAAACCTCCTTCATAGAGAGAGTTGAGCAACTTCGGACCATCAAATTTGTTCGATGTACAATTTTTATTGTTCTAATATGTCAAATTTTAGAAGTATAAGCTTACTGCATTATTTCGATGCCAAAACAAAAACTTTCTATGACAAATGGACAAAACCGTTAAAAGCCGCTCCATAGATAGAGTTGAGCAACTTCGTACCATCAAAGTTGCCCGATGTACAATTTTTGTTGTTCTTATATGTCAAATTTTATTAGTATAAGCTTCCTAGATTATTTCGATGCCAAAACACCAACTTTCTATGACAAATGCACAAAACCGTTAAAACCTCCTTCATAGACAGAGTTGAGCAACTTCGGACCATCAAAGTTGCTCCGCGTACAATTTTTATTGTTCTTATATGTCAAATTTTAGGAGTATAAGCTTCCTGCATTATTTCGATGCCAAAACACCAACTTTCTATGACAAATGGACAAAACCGTTAAAAGCCCCTCCATAGATAGAGTTGAGCAACTTCGGACCATCAAAGTTGCTCGGTGTACAATTTTTATTGTTCTTATATGTCAAATTTTACGAGCATAAGCTTCCTAGATTATTTCGATGCCAAAACATCAACTTTCTATGACAAATGGACAAAACCATTAAAAGCTCGTCCATAGAGAGAGTTGAGGAACTTCGGACCATCAAAGTTGCTCGGCGTACAATTTTTATTGTTCTTATATGTCAAATTTTATTAGTATAAGCTTCCTAGATTATTTCGATGCCAAAACACCAACTTTCTATGACAAACGCACAAAACCGTTAAAACCTCCTTCATAGACAGAGTTGAGCAACTTCGGACCATCAAAGTTGCTCCGCGTACAATTTTTATTGTTCTTATATGTCAAATTTTAGGAGTATAAGCTTCCTGCATTATTTCGATGCCAAAACACCAACTTTCTATGACAAATGGACAAAACCGTTAAAAGCCCCTCCATAGATAGAGTTGAGCAACTTCGGACCATCAAAGTTGCCCGGTGTACAATTTCTGTTGTTCTTATATGTCAAATTTTATTAGTATAAGCTTCCTAGATTATTTCGATGCCAAAACACCAACTTTCTATGACAAACGCACAAAACCGTTAAAACCTCCTTCATAGAGAGAGTTGAGCAACTTCGGACCATCAGATTTGTTCGGTGTACAATTTTTATTGTTCTTATATGTCAAATTTTAGAAGTATAAACTTCCTGCATTATTTCGATGCCAAAACACTAACTTTCTATGACAAATGGACAAAACCGTTAAAAGCCCCTCCATAGATAGAGTTGAGCAACTTCGGACCATCAAAATTGCCCGGTGTACAATTTTTGTTATTCTTATATGTCAAATTTTATTAGTATAAGCTTCCTAAATTATTTCGATGCAAAAACACAAACTTTCTATGACAAACGCACAAAACCGTTAAAACCTCCTTCATAGAAAGAGTTGAGCAACTTCGGACCATCAAAGTTGCTCCGCGTGCAATTTTTATTGTTCTTATATGTCAAATTTTAGGAGTATAAGCTTCCCGCATTATTTCGATGCCAAAACACCAACTTTCTATGACAAATGGACAAAACCGTTAAAATCCCCTCCATAGATAGAGTTGACCAACTTCGGACCATCAAAGTTGCTCGGTGTACAATTTTTATTGTTCTTATATGTCAAATTTTACGAGTATAAGCTTCCTAGATTATTTCGATGCCAAAACATCAACTTTCTATGACAAATGGACAAAACCGTTAAAAGCTCGTCCATAGAGAGAGTTGAGGAACTTCGGACCATCAAAGTTGCTCGGCGTACAATTTTTATTGTTCTTATATATCAAATTTTATTAGTATAAGCTTCATAGATTATTTTGATGACAAAACACCAACTTTCTATGACAAACGCACAAAACCGTTAAAACCTCCTTCATAGAGAGAGTTGAGCAACTTCGGACCATCAAATTTGTTCGGTGTACAATTTTTATTGTTCTTATATGTCAAATTTTAGGAGTATAAGCTTCCTGCATTATTTCGATGCCAAAACACCAACTTTCTATGACAAATGGACAAAACCGTTAAAAGCCCCTCCATAGATAGAGTTGAGCAACTTCGGACCATCAAAGTTGCCCGGTGTACAATTTTTATTGTTCTTATATGTCAAATTTTATTAGTATAAGCTTCCTAGATTATTTCGATGCCAAGACACCAACTTTCTATGACAAATGGACAAAAGCGTTAAAAGCACCTCCATAGAGAGAGTTGAGCAACCTCGGACCATCAAAGTTCCTCGGTGTACAATTTTTATTGTTCTCATATATCAAATTTTATGAGTATAAGCTTCATAGATTATTTCGATGCCAAAACTCCAACTTTCTAAGGTAAATGGACAAAACCGTTAAAAGCTCGTCCATAGAGAGAGTTGAGCAACTTCGGACCATCAAAGTTGCTCAGCGTACAATTTTTATTGTTCTTATATATCAAATTTTATGAGTATAAGCATCATAGATTATTTTGATGCATAAACACTAACATTCTATGACAAATGCACAAAACCGTTAAAAGCTCCTCCATAGAGAGAGTTGAGCAACTTCGGACCATTAAAGTGGCTCGGTGTACAATTTTTATTGTTCTTATATGTCTAATTTTATGAGTATAAGCTTCATAGATTATTTCGATGCCAAAACTCCAACTTTCTAAGGTAAATGGACAAAACCGTTAAAAGCTCGTCCATAGAGAGAGTTGAGGAACTTCGGACCATCAAAGTTGCTCGGCGTACAATTTTTATTGTTATTCTATATCAAATTTTATGAGTATAAGCTTCATAGATTATTTCGATGACAAAACACCAACTTTCTATGACAAACGCACAAAACCGTTAAAACCTCCTTCATAGAGAGAGTTGAGCAACTTCGGACCATCAAATTTGTTCGGTGTACAATTTTTATTGTTCTTATATGTCAAATTTTAGAAGTATAAGCTTCCTGTATTATTTCGATGCCAAAACACCAACTTTCTATGACAAATGGACAAAACCGTTAAAAGCCCCTCCATAGATAGAGTTGAGCAACTTCGGACCATCAAAGTTGCCCGGTGTACAATTTTTGTTATTCTTATATGTCAAATTTTATTAGTATAAGCTTCCTAGATTATTTCGATGCCAAAACACCAACTTTCTATGACAAACGCACAAAACCGTTAAAACCTCCTTCATAGACAGAATTGAGCAACTTCGGACCATCAAAGTTGCTCCGCGTACAATTTTTATTGTTCTTATATGTCAAATTTTAGGAGTATAAGCTTCCTGCATTATTTCGATGCCAAAACACCAACTTTCTATGACAAATGGACAAAACCGTTAAAAGCCCCTCCATAGATAGAGTTGAGCAACTTCGGACCATCAAAGTTGCTCGGTGTACAATTTTTATTGTTCTTATATGTCAAATTTTACGAGTATAAGCTTCCTAGATTATTTCGATGCCAAAACATCAACTTTCTATGACAAATGGACAAAACCGTTAAAAGCTCGTCCATAGAAAGAGTTGTGGAACTTCGGACCATCAAAGTTGCTCGGCGTACAATTTTTATTGTTCTTATATATCAAATTTTATGAGTATAAGCTTCATAGATTATTTCGATGACAAAACACCAACTTTCTATGACAAACGCACAAAACCGTTAAAACCTCCTTCATAGAGAGAGTTGAGCAACTTCGAACCATCAAATTTGTTCGGTGTACAATTTTTATTGTTCTTATATGTCAAATTTTAGGAGTATAAGCTTCCTGCGTTATTTCGATGCCAAAACACCAACTTTCTATGACAAATGGACAAAACCGTTAAAAGCCCCTCCATAGATAGAGTTGAGCAACTTCGGACCATCAAAGTTGCCCGGTGTACAATTTTTATTGTTCTTATATGTCAAATTTTATTAGTATAAGCTTCCTAGATTATTTCGATGCCAAAACACCAACTTTCTATGACAAATGGACAAAAGCGTTAAAAGCACCTCCATAGAGAGAGTTGAGCAACTTCGGACCATCAAAGTTGCTCGGTGTACAATTTTTATTGTTCTTATATATCAAATTTTATGAGTATAAGCTTCATAGATTATTTCGATGCCAAAACTCCAACTTTCTAAGGTAAATGGACAAAACCGTTAAAAGCTCGTCCATAGAGAGAGTTGAGCAACTTCGGACCATCAAAGTTGCTCAGCGTAAAATTTTTATTGTTCTTATATATCAAATTTTAAGAGTATAAGCTTCATAGATTATTTTGATGCATAAACACTAACTTTCTATGACAAATGCACAAAACCGTTAAAAGCTCCTCCATAGAGAGAGTTGAGCAACTTCGGACCATCAAAGTGGCTCGGTGTACAATATTTATTGTTCTTATATGTCAAATTTTATGAGTATAAGCTTCATAGATTATTTCGATGCCAAAACTCCAACTTTCTAAGGTAAATGGACAAAACCGTTAAAAGCTCGTCCATAGAGAGAGTTGAGGAACTTCGGACCATCAAAGTTGCTCGGCGTACAATTTTTATTGTTCTTCTATATCAAATTTTATGAGTATAAGCTTCATAGATTATTTCGATGACAAAACACCAACTTTCTATGACAAACGCACAAAACCGTTAAAACCTCCTTCATAGAGAGAGTTGAGCAACTTCGGACCATCAAATTTGTTCGGTGTACAATTTTTATTGTTCTTATATGTCAAATTTTAGGAGTATAAGCTTCCTGCATTATTTAGATGCCAAAACAACAATTTTCTATGACAAATGGACAAAACCGTTAAAAGCCCCTCCATAGATAGAGTTGAGCAACTTCGGACCATCAAAGTTGCCCGGTGTACAATTTTTGTTGTTCTTATATGTCAAATTTTATTAGTATAAGCTTCCTAGATTATTTCAATGCCAAAACACCAACTTTCTATGACAAACGCACAAAACCGTTAAAACCTCCTTCATGGAGAGAGTTGAGCAACTTCGGACCATCAAATTTGTTCGGTGTACAATTTTTATTGTTCTTATATGTCAAATTTTAGAAGTATAAGCTTCCTGCATTATTTCGATGCCAAAACAAAAACTTTCTATGACAAATGGACAAAACCGTTAAAAGCCCCTCCATAGATAGAGTTGAGCAACTTCGGACCATCAAAGTTGCCCGGTGTACAATTTCTGTTGTTCTTATATGTCAAATTTTATTAATATAAGCTTCCTAGATTATTTCGATGCCAAAACACCAACTTTCTATGACAAACGCACAAAACCGTTAAAACCTCCTTCATAGACAGAGTTGAGCAACTTCGGACCATCAAAGTTGCTCCGCGTACAATTTTTATTGTTCTTATATGTCAAATTTTAGGAGTATAAGCTTCCTACATTATTTCGATGCCAAAACACCAACTTTCTATGACAAATGGACAAAATCGTTAAAAGCCCCTCCATAGATAGAGTTGAGCAACTTCGGACCATCAAAGTTGCTCGGTGTACAATTTTTATTGTTCTTATATGTCAAATTTTACGAGTATAAGCTTCCTAGATTATTTCGATGCCAAAACATCAACTTTCTATGACAAATGGACAAAACCATTAAAAGCTCGTCCATAGAGAGAGTTGAGGAACTTCGGACCATCAAAGTTGCTCGGCGTACAATTTTTATTGTTCTTATATGTCAAATTTTATTAGTATAAGCTTCCTAGATTATTTCGATGTCAAAACATCAACTTTCTATGACAAACGCACAAAACCGTTAAAACCTCCTTCATAGACAGAGTTGAGCAACTTCGGACCATCAAAGTTGCTCCGCGTACAATTTTTATTGTTCTTATATGTCAAATTTTAGGAGTATAAGCTTCCTGCATTATTTCGATGTCAAAACACCAACTTTCTATGACAAATGGACAAAACCGTTAAAAGCCCCTCCATAGATAGAGTTGAGCAACTTCGGACCATCAAAGTTGCCCAGTGTACAATTTTTATTGTTCTTATATGTCAAATTTTATTAGTATAAGCTTCCTAGATTATTTCGATGCCAAAACACCAACTTTCTATGACAAATGGACAAAAGCGTTAAAAGCACCTCCATAGAGAGAGTTGAGCAACTTCGGACCATCAAAGTTGCTCGGTGTACAATTTTTATTGTTCTTATATGTCAAATTTTATGAGTATAAGCTTCATAGATTATTTCGATGCCAAAACTCCAACTTTCTAAGATAAATGGACAAAACCGTTAGAAGCTCGTCCATAGAGAGAGTTGAGCAACTTCGGACCATCAAAGTTGCTCAGCGTACAATTTTTATTGTTCTTATATATCAAATTTTATGAGTATAAGCTTCATAGATTATTTTGATGCATAAACACTAACTTTCTATGACAAATGCACAAAACCGTTAAAAGCTCCTCCATAGAGAGAGTTGAGCAACTTCGGACCATCAAACTGGCTCGGTGTACAATTTTTATTGTTCTTATATGTCAAATTTTATGAGTATAAGCTTCATAGATTATTTCGATGCCAAAACTCCAACTTTCTAAGATAAATGGACAAAACCGTTAAAAGCTCGTCCATAGAGAGAGTTGAGGAACTTCGGACCATCAAAGTTGCTCGGCGTACAATTTTTATTGTTCTTCTATATCAAATTTTATGAGTATAAGCTTCATAGATTATTTCGATGACAAAAAACAAACTTTCTATGACAAACGCACAAAACCGTTAAAACCTCCTTCATAGAGAGAGTTGAGCAACTTCGGACAATCAAATTTGTTCGGTGTACAATTTTTATTTTCTTATATGTCAAATTTTAGGAGTATAAGCTTCCTGCATTATTTCGATGCCAAAACACCAATTTTCTATGACAAATGGACAAAACCGTTAAAAGCCCCTCCATAGATAGAGTTGAGCAACTTCGGACCATCAAAGTTGCCCGGTGTACAATTTTTGTTGTTCTTATATGTCAAATTTTATTAGTATAAGCTTCCAAGATTATTTCGATGCCAAAACACCAACTTTCTATGACAAACGCACAAAACCGTTAAAACCTCCTTCATAGAGAGAGTTGAGCAACTTCGGACCATCAAATTTGTTCGGTGTACAATTTTTATTGTTCTAATATGTCAAATTTTAGGAGTATAAGCTACATAGATTATTTCGATGCCAAAACTCCAACTTTCTATGACAAACGCACAAAACCGTTAAAACCTCCTTCATAGAGAGAGTTGAGCAACTTCGGACCATCAAAGTTGCTCGGTGTACAATTTTTATTGTTCTTATATGTCAAATTTTATGAGTATAAACTTCATAGATTATTTCGATGCCAAAACTCCAACTTTCTAGGGTAAATGGACAAAACCGTTAAAAGCTCGTCCATAGAGAGAGTTGAGCAACTTCGGACCATCAAAGTTGCTCAGCGTACAATTTTTATTGTTCTTACATATCAAATTTTATGAGTATAAGCTTCATAGATTATTTTGATGCATAAACACTAACTTTCTATGAAAAATGCACAAAACCGTTAAAAGCTCCTCCATAGAGAGAGTTGAGCAACTTCGGACCATCAAAGTGGCTCGGTGTACAATTTTTATTGTTCTTATATGTCAAATTTTATGAGTATAACCGTCATAGATTATTTCGATGCCAAAACTCCAACTTTCTAAGGTAAATGGACAAAACCGTTAAAAGCTCGTCCATAGAGAGAGTTGAGCAACTTCGGACCATCAAAGTTGCTCGGCGTACAATTTTTATTGTTCTTATATATCAAATTTTATGAGTATAAGCTTCATAGATTATTTCGATGACAAAACACCAACTTTCTATGACAAACGCACAAAACCGTTAAAACCACCTTCATAGAGAGAGTTGAGGAACTTCGGACCATCAAATTTGTTCGGTGTACAATTTTTATTGTTCTTATATGTCAAATTTTAGGAGTATAAGCTTCCTGCATTATTTCGATGCCAAAACACCAATTTTCTATGACAAATGGACAAAACCGTTAAAAGCCCCTCCATAGATAGAGTTGAGCAACTTCGGACCATCAAAGTTGCCCGGTGTACAATTTTTGTTGTTCTTATATGTCAAATTTTATTAGTATAAGCTTCCTAGATTATTTCGATGCCAAAACACCAACTTTCTATGACAAATGGACAAAAGCGTTAAAAGCACTTCCATAGAGAGAGTTGAGCAATTTCGGACCATCAAAGTTGCTCGGTGTACAATTTTTATTGTTCTTATATGTCAAATTTTACGAGTATAAGCTTCATAGATTATTTCGATGCCAAAACTCCAACTTTCTAAGGTAAATGGGCAAAACCGTTAAAAGCTCGTCCATAAAGAGAGTTGAGCAACTTCGGACCATCAAAGTTGCTCAGCATACAATTTTTATTGTTCTTATATATCAAATTTTATGAGTATAGGCTTCATAGATTATTTTGATGCATAAACACCAACTTTCTATGACAAATGCACAAAACCGTTAAAACCTCCTTCATAGAGAGAGTTGAGCAACTTCGGACCATCAAATTTGTTCGGAGTACAATTTTTATTGTTCTTATATGTCAAATTTTAGGAGTATAAGCTTCTTGCATTATTTCGATGCCAAAACACCAATTTTCTATGACAAATGGACAAAACCGTTAAAAGCCCCTCCATAGATAGAGTTGAGCAACTTCGGACCATCAAAGTTGCCCGGTGTACAATTTCTGTTGTTCTTATATGTCAAATTTTATTAGTATAAGCTTCCTAGATTATTTCGATGCCAAAACACCAACTTTCTATGACAAACGCACAAAACCGTTAAAACCTCCTTCATAGACAGAGTTGAGCAACTTCGGACCATCAAAGTTGCTCCGCGTACAATTTTTATTGTTCTTATATGTCAAATTTTAGGAGTATAAGCTTCCTGCATTATTTCGATGCCAAAACACCAACTTTCTATGACAAATGGACAAAACCGTTAAAAGCCCCTCCATAGATAGAGTTGAGCAACTTCGGACCACCAAAGTTGCTCGGTGTACAATTTTTATTGTTCTTATATGTCAAATTTTACGAGTATAAGCTTCCTAGATTATTTCGATGCCAAAACATCAACTTTCTATGACAAATGGACAAAACCGTTAAAAGCTCGTCCATAGAGAGAGTTGAGGAACTTCGGACCATCAAAGTTGCTCGGCGTACAATTTTTATTGTTCTTATATATCAAACTTTATGAGTATAAACTTCATAGATTATTTTGATGACAAAACACCAACTTTCTATGACAAACGCACAAAACCGTTAAAACCTCCTTCATAGAGAGAGTTGAGCAACTTCGGACCATCAAATTTGTTCGGTGTACAATTTTTATTGTTCTTATATGTCAAATTTTAGGAGTATAAGCTTCCTGCATTATTTCGATGCCAAAACACCAACTTTCTATGACAAATGGACAAAACCGTTAAAAGCCCCTCCATAGATAGAGTTGAGCAACTTCGGACCATCAAAGTTGCCCGGTGTACAATTTTTATTGTTCTTATATGTCAAATTTTATTAGTATAAGCTTCCTAGATTATTTCGATGCCAAAACACCAACTTTCTATGACAAATGGACAAAAGCGTTAAAAGCACCTCCAGAGAGAGAGTTGAGCAACTTCGGACCATCAAAGTTGCCCGGTGTACAATTTTTATTGTTCTTATATGTCAAATTTTATTAGTATAAGCTTCCTAGATTATTTTGATGCCAAAACACCAACTTTCTATGACAAATGAACAAAAGCGTTAAAAGCACCTCCATAGAGAGAGTTGAGCAACTTCGGACCATCAAAGTTGCCCGGTGTACAATTTCTGTTGTTCTTATATGTCAAATTTTATTAGTATAAGCTTCCTAGATTATTTCGATGCCAAAACACCAACTTTCTATGACAAACGCACAAAACCGTTAAAACCTCCTTCATAGACAGAGTTGAGCAACTTCGGACCATCAAAGTTGCTCCGCGTACAATTTTTATTGTTCTTATATGTCAAATTTTAGGAGTATAAGCTTCCTGCATTATTTCGATGCCAAAACACCAACTTTCTATGACAAATGGACAAAACCGTTAAAAGCCCCTCCATAGATAGAGTTGAGCAACTTCGGACCACCAAAGTTGCTCGGTGTACAATTTTTATTGTTCTTATATGTCAAATTTTACGAGTATAAGCTTCCTAGATTATTTCGATGCCAAAACATCAACTTTCTATGACAAATGGACAAAACCGTTAAAAGCTCGTCCATAGAGAGAGTTGAGGAACTTCGGACCATCAAAGTTGCTCGGCGTACAATTTTTATTGTTCTTATATATCAAACTTTATGAGTATAAACTTCATAGATTATTTTGATGACAAAACACCAACTTTCTATGACAAACGCACAAAACCGTTAAAACCTCCTTCATAGAGAGAGTTGAGCAACTTCGGACCATCAAATTTGTTCGGTGTACAATTTTTATTGTTCTTATATGTCAAATTTTAGGAGTATAAGCTTCCTGCATTATTTCGATGCCAAAACACCAACTTTCTATGACAAATGGACAAAACCGTTAAAAGCCCCTCCATAGATAGAGTTGAGCAACTTCGGACCATCAAAGTTGCCCGGTGTACAATTTTTATTGTTCTTATATGTCAAATTTTATTAGTATAAGCTTCCTAGATTATTTCGATGCCAAAACACCAACTTTCTATGACAAATGGACAAAAGCGTTAAAAGCACCTCCAGAGAGAGAGTTGAGCAACTTCGGACCATCAAAGTTGCCCGGTGTACAATTTTTATTGTTCTTATATGTCAAATTTTATTAGTATAAGCTTCCTAGATTATTTTGATGCCAAAACACCAACTTTCTATGACAAATGAACAAAAGCGTTAAAAGCACCTCCATAGAGAGAGTTGAGCAACTTCGGACCATCAAAGTTGCCCGGTGTACAATTTCTTTTGTTCTTATATGTCAAAATTTTATTAGTATAAGCTTCCTAGATTATTTCGATGCCAAAACACCAACTTTCTATGACAAACGCACAAAACCGTTAAAACCTCCTTCATAGACAGAGTTGAGCAACTTCGGACCATCAAAGTTGCTCCGCGTACAATTTTTATTGTTCTTATATGTCAAATTTTAGGAGTATAAGCTTCCTGCATTATTTCGATGCCAAAACACCAACTTTCTATGACAAATGGACAAAACCGTTAAAAGCCCCTCCATAGATAGAGTTGAGCAACTTCGGACCACCAGAGTTGCTCGGTGTACAATTTTTATTGTTCTTATATGTCAAATTTTACGAGTATAAGCTTCCTAGATTATTTCGATGCCAAAACATCAACTTTCTATGACAAATGGACAAAACCGTTAAAAGCTCGTCCATAGAGAGAGTTGAGGAACTTCGGACCATCAATGTTGCTCGGCGTACAATTTTTATTGTTCTTATATATCAAACTTTATGAGTATAAACTTCATAGATTATATTGATGACAAAACACCAACTTTCTATGACAAACGCACAAAACCGTTAAAACCTCCTTCATAGAGAGAGTTGAGCAACTTCGGACCATCAAATTTGTTCGGTGTACAATTTTTATTGTTCTTATATGTCAAATTTTAGGAGTATAAGCTTCCTGCATTATTTCGATGCCAAAACACCAACTTTCTATGACAAATGGACAAAACCGTTAAAAGCCCCTCCATAGATAGAATTGAGCAACTTCGGACCATCAAAGTTGCCCGGTGTACAATTTTTATTGTTCTTATATGTCAAATTTTATTAGTATAAGCTTCCTAGATTATTTCGATGCCAAAACACCAACTTTCTATGACAAATGGACAAAAGCGTTAAAAGCACCTCCAGAGAGAGAGTTGAGCAACTTCGGACCATCAAAGTTGCCCGGTGTACAATTTTTATTGTTCTTATATGTCAAATTTTATTAGTATAAGCTTCCTAGATTATTTCGATGCCAAAACACCAACTTTCTATGACAAATGAACAAAAGCGTTAAAAGCACCTCCATAGAGAGAGTTGAGCAACTTCGGACCATCAAAGTGGCTCGGTGTACAATTTTTATTGTTCTTATATGTCAAATTTTAGGAGTATAAGCTTCATAGATTATTTTGATGCATAAACACTAACTTTCTATGACAAATGCACAAAACCGTTAAAACCTCCTTCATAGAGAGAGTTGAGCAACTTCGGACCATCAAATTTGTTCGGAGTACAATTTTTATTGTTCTTATATGTCAAATTTTAGGAGTATAAGCTTCCTGCATTATTTCGATGCCAAAACACCAACTTTCTATGACAAATGGACAAAACCGTTAAAAGCCCCTCCATAGATAGAGTTGAGCAACTTCGGACCATCAAAGTTGCCCGGTTTACAATTTTTATTGTTCTTATATGTCAAATTTTATTAGTATAAGCTTCCTAGATTATTTCGATGCCAAAACACCAACTTTCTATGACAAATGGACAAAAGCGTTAAAAGCACCTCCATAGAGAGAGTTGAGCAACTTCGGACCATCAAAGTTGCTCGGTGTACAATTTTTATTGTTCTTATATGTCAAATTTTTTGAGTATAAGCTTCATAGATTATTTTGATGCCAAAACTCCAACTTTCTAAGGTAAATGGACAAAACCGTTAAAAGCTCGTCCATAGAAAGAGTTGAGCAACTTCGGACCATCAAAGTTGCTCAGCGTACAATTTTTATTGTTCTTATATATCAAATTTTATGAGTATAAGCTTCATAGATTATTTTGATGCATAAACACTAACTTTCTATGACAAATGCACAAAACCGTTAAAAGCTCCTCCATAGAAAGAGTTGAGCAACTTCGGACCATCAAAGTGGCTCGGTGTACAATTTTTATTGTTCTTATATGTCAAATTTTATGAGTATAAGCTTCATAGATTATTTCGATGCCAAAACTCCAACTTTCTAAGGTAAATGGACAAAACTGTTAAAAGCTCGTCCATAGAGAGAGTTGAGGAACTTCGGACCATCAAAGTTGCTCGGCGTACAATTTTTATTGTTCTTATATATCAAATTTTATGAGTATAAGCTTCATAGATTATTTCGATGACAAAACACCAACTTTCTATGACAAACGCACAAAACCGTTAAAACCTCCTACATAGAGAGAGTTGAGCAACTTCGGACCATCAAATTTGTTCGGTGTACAATTTTTATTGTTCTTATATGTCAAATTTTAGGAGTATAAGCTTCCTTTATTATTTCGATGCCAAAACACCAATTTTCTGTGACAAATGGACAAAACCGTTAATAGCCCCTCCATAGATAGAGTTGAGCAACTTCGGACCATCAAAGTTGCCCGGTGTACAATTTTTGTTGTTCTTATATGTCAAATTTTATTAGTATAAGCTTCCTAGATTATTTCGATGCCAAAACACCAACTTTCTATGACAAATGGACAAAAGCGTTAAAAGCACCTCCATAGAGAGAGTTGAGCAACTTCGGACCATCAAAATTGCTCGGTGTACAATTTTTATTGTTCTTATATGTCAAATTTTATGAGTATAAGCTTCATAGATTATTTCGATGCCAAAATCCAACTTTCTAAGGTAAATGGACAAAACCGTTAAAAGCTCGTCCATAGAGAGAGTTGAGCAACTTTGGACCATCAAAGTTGCTCAGCATACAATTTTTATTGTTCTTATATATCAAATTTTATGAGTATAAGCTTCATAGATTATTTTGATGCATAAACACTAACTTTCTATGACAAATGCACAAAACCGTTAAAACCTCCTTCACAGAGAGAGTTGAGCAACTTCGGACCATCAAATTTGTTCGGAGTACAATTGTTATTGTTCTTATATGTCAAATTTTAGGAGTATAAGCTTCCTGCATTATTTCGATGCCAAAACACCAACTTTCTATGACAAATGGACAAAACCGTTAAAAGCCCCTCCATAGATAGAGTTGAGCAACTTCGGACCATCAAAGTTGCCCGGTGTACAATTTTTGTTGTTCTTATATGTCAAATTTTATTAGTATAAGCTTCCTAGATTATTTCGATGCCAAAACACCAACTTTCTATGACAAATGGACAAAAGCGTTAAAAGCACCTCCATAGAGAGAGTTGAGCAACTTCGGACCATCAAAATTGCTCGGTGTACAATTTTTATTGTTCTTATATGTCAAATTTTATGAGTATAAGCTTCATAGATTATTTCAATGCCAAAATCCAACTTTCTAAGGTAAATGGACAAAACCGTTAAAAGCTCGTCCATAGAGAGAGTTGAGCAACTTTGGACCATCAAAGTTGCTCAGCATACAATTTTTATTGTTCTTATATATCAAATTTTATGAGTAAGCTTCATAGATTATTTTGATGCATAAACACTAACTTTCTATGACAAATGCACAAAACCGTTAAAACCTCCTTCACAGAGAGAGTTGAGCAACTTCGGACCATCAAATTTGTTCGGAGTACAATTGTTATTGTTCTTATATGTCAAATTTTAGGAGTATAAGCTTCCTGCATTATTTCGATGCCAAAACACCAACTTTCTATGACAAATGGACAAAACCGTTAAAAGCCCCTCCATAGATAGAGTTGAGCAACTTCGGACCATCAAAGTTGCCCGGTGTACAATTTTTGTTGTTCTTATATGTCAAATTTTATTAGTATAAGCTTCCTAGATTATTTCGATGCCAAAACACCAACTTTCTATGACAAATGGACAAAAGCGTTAAAAGCACCTCCATAGAGAGAGTTGAGCAACTTCGGACCATCAAAGTTGCTCGGTGTACAATTTTTATTGTTCTTATATGTCAAATTTTATGAGTATAAGCTTCATAGATTATTTCGATGACAAAACACCAACTTTCTATGACAAACGCACAAAACCGTTAAAACCTCCTTCATAGAGAGAGTTAAGCAACTTCGGACCATCAAATTTGTTCGGTGTACAATTTTTATTGTTCTTATATGTCAAATTTTATGAGTATAAGCTTCCTGCATTATTTCGATGCCAAAACACCAATTTTCTATGACAAATGGACAAAACCGTTAAAAGCCCCTCCATAGATAGAGTTGAGCAACTTAGGACCATCAAAGTTGCCCGGTGTACAATTTTTGTTGTTATTATATGTCAAATTTTATTAGTATAAGCTTCCTAGATTATTTCGATGCCAAAACACCAACTTTCTATGACAAATGGACAAAAGCGTTAAAAGCACTTCCATAGAGAGAGTTGAGCAACTTCGGACCATCAAAGTTGCTCGGTGTACAATTTTTATTGTTCTTATATGTCAAATTTTATGAGTATAAGCTTCATAGATTATTTCGATGCCAAAACTCCAACTTTCTAAGGTAAATGGGCAAAATCGTTAAAAGCTCGTCCATAAAGAGAGTTGAGCAACTTCGGACCATCAAAGTTGCTCAGCATACAATTTTTATTGTTCTTATATATCAAATTTTATGAGTATAGGCTTCATAGATTATTTTGATGCATAAACACTAACTTTCTATGACAAATGCACAAAACCGTTAAAACCTCCTTCATAGAGAGAGTTGAGCAACTTCGGACCATCAAATTTGTTCGGAGTACAATTTTTATTGTTCTTATATGTCAAATTTTAGGAGTATAAGCTTCTTGCATTATTTCGATGCCAAAACACCAATTTTCTATGAAAAATGGACAAAACCGTTAAAAGCCCCTCCATAGATAGAGTTGAGCAACTTCGGACCATCAAAGTTGCCCGGTGTACAATTTATGTTGTTCTTATATGTCAAATTTTATTAGTATAAGCTTCCTAGATTATTTCGATGCCAAAACACCAACTTTCTATGACAAACGCACAAAACCGTTAAAACCTCCTTCATAGACAGAGTTGAGCAACTTCGGACCATCAAAGTTGCTCCGCGTACAATTTTTATTGTTCTTATATGTCAAATTTTAGGAGTATAAGCTTCCTGCATTATTTCGATGCCAAAACACCAACTTTCTATGACAAATGGACAAAACCGTTAAAAGCCCCTCCATAGATAGAGTTGAGCAACTTCGGACCACCAAAGTTGCTCGGTGTACAATTTTTATTGTTCTTATATGTCAAATTTTACGAGTATAAGCTTCCTAGATTATTTCGATGCCAAAACATCAACTTTCTATGACAAATGGACAAAACCGTTAAAAGCTCGTCCATAGAGAGAGTTGAGGAACTTCGGACCATCAAAGTTGCTCGGCGTACAATTTTTATTGTTCTTATATATCAAACTTTATGAGTATAAGCTTCATAGATTATTTTGATGACAAAACACCAACTTTCTATGACAAACGCACAAAACCGTTAAAACCTCCTTCATAGAGAGAGTTGAGCAACTTCGGACCATCAAATTTGTTCGGTGTACAATTTTTATTGTTCTTATATGTCAAATTTTAGGAGTATAAGCTTCCTGCATTATTTCGATGCCAAAACACCAATTTTTTTTGACAAATGGACAAAACCGTTAAAAGCCCCTCCATAGATAGAGTTGAGCAACTTCGGACCATCAAAGTTGCCCGGTGTACAATTTTTATTGTTCTTATATGTCAAATTTTATTAGTATAAGCTTCCTAGATTATTTCGATGCCAAAACAGCAACTTTCTATGACAAATGGACAAAACCGTTAAAAGCACCTCCATAGAGAGAGTTGAGCAACTTCGGACCATCAAAGTGGCTCGGTGTACAATTTTTATTGTTCTTATATGTCAAATTTTATGAGTATAAGCTTCATAGATTATTTCGATGCCAAAACTCCAACTTTCTAAGGTAAATGGACAAAACTGTTAAAAGCTCGTCCATAGAGAGAGTTGAGGAACTTCGGACCATCAAAGTTGCTCGGCGTACAATTTTTATTGTTCTTATATATCAAATTTTATGAGTATAAGCTTCATAGATTATTTCGATGACAAAACACCAACTTTCTATGACAAACGCACAAAACCGTTAAAACCTCCTACATAGAGAGAGTTGAGCAACTTCGGACCATCAAATTTGTTCGGTGTACAATTTTTATTGTTCTTATATGTCAAATTTTAGGAGTATAAGCTTCCTTTATTATTTCGATGCCAAAACACCAATTTTCTGTGACAAATGGACAAAACCGTTAATAGCCCCTCCATAGATAGAGTTGAGCAACTTCGGACCATCAAAGTTGCCCGGTGTACAATTTTTGTTGTTCTTATATGTCAAATTTTATTAGTATAAGCTTCCTAGATTATTTCGATGCCAAAACACCAACTTTCTATGACAAATGGACAAAAGCGTTAAAAGCACCTCCATAGAGAGAGTTGAGCAACTTCGGACCATCAAAATTGCTCGGTGTACAATTTTTATTGTTCTTATATGTCAAATTTTATGAGTATAAGCTTCATAGATTATTTCGATGCCAAAATCCAACTTTCTAAGGTAAATGGACAAAACCGTTAAAAGCTCGTCCATAGAGAGAGTTGAGCAACTTTGGACCATCAAAGTTGCTCAGCATACAATTTTTATTGTTCTTATATATCAAATTTTATGAGTATAAGCTTCATAGATTATTTTGATGCATAAACACTAACTTTCTATGACAAATGCACAAAACCGTTAAAACCTCCTTCACAGAGAGAGTTGAGCAACTTCGGACCATCAAATTTGTTCGGAGTACAATTGTTATTGTTCTTATATGTCAAATTTTAGGAGTATAAGCTTCCTGCATTATTTCGATGCCAAAACACCAACTTTCTATGACAAATGGACAAAACCGTTAAAAGCCCCTCCATAGATAGAGTTGAGCAACTTCGGACCATCAAAGTTGCCCGGTGTACAATTTTTGTTGTTCTTATATGTCAAATTTTATTAGTATAAGCTTCCTAGATTATTTCGATGCCAAAACACCAACTTTCTATGACAAATGGACAAAAGCGTTAAAAGCACCTCCATAGAGAGAGTTGAGCAACTTCGGACCATCAAAATTGCTCGGTGTACAATTTTTATTGTTCTTATATGTCAAATTTTATGAGTATAAGCTTCATAGATTATTTCAATGCCAAAATCCAACTTTCTAAGGTAAATGGACAAAACCGTTAAAAGCTCGTCCATAGAGAGAGTTGAGCAACTTTGGACCATCAAAGTTGCTCAGCATACAATTTTTATTGTTCTTATATATCAAATTTTATGAGTAAGCTTCATAGATTATTTTGATGCATAAACACTAACTTTCTATGACAAATGCACAAAACCGTTAAAACCTCCTTCACAGAGAGAGTTGAGCAACTTCGGACCATCAAATTTGTTCGGAGTACAATTGTTATTGTTCTTATATGTCAAATTTTAGGAGTATAAGCTTCCTGCATTATTTCGATGCCAAAACACCAACTTTCTATGACAAATGGACAAAACCGTTAAAAGCCCCTCCATAGATAGAGTTGAGCAACTTCGGACCATCAAAGTTGCCCGGTGTACAATTTTTGTTGTTCTTATATGTCAAATTTTATTAGTATAAGCTTCCTAGATTATTTCGATGCCAAAACACCAACTTTCTATGACAAATGGACAAAAGCGTTAAAAGCACCTCCATAGAGAGAGTTGAGCAACTTCGGACCATCAAAGTTGCTCGGTGTACAATTTTTATTGTTCTTATATGTCAAATTTTATGAGTATAAGCTTCATAGATTATTTCGATGACAAAACACCAACTTTCTATGACAAACGCACAAAACCGTTAAAACCTCCTTCATAGAGAGAGTTAAGCAACTTCGGACCATCAAATTTGTTCGGTGTACAATTTTTATTGTTCTTATATGTCAAATTTTATGAGTATAAGCTTCCTGCATTATTTCGATGCCAAAACACCAATTTTCTATGACAAATGGACAAAACCGTTAAAAGCCCCTCCATAGATAGAGTTGAGCAACTTAGGACCATCAAAGTTGCCCGGTGTACAATTTTTGTTGTTATTATATGTCAAATTTTATTAGTATAAGCTTCCTAGATTATTTCGATGCCAAAACACCAACTTTCTATGACAAATGGACAAAAGCGTTAAAAGCACTTCCATAGAGAGAGTTGAGCAACTTCGGACCATCAAAGTTGCTCGGTGTACAATTTTTATTGTTCTTATATGTCAAATTTTATGAGTATAAGCTTCATAGATTATTTCGATGCCAAAACTCCAACTTTCTAAGGTAAATGGGCAAAATCGTTAAAAGCTCGTCCATAAAGAGAGTTGAGCAACTTCGGACCATCAAAGTTGCTCAGCATACAATTTTTATTGTTCTTATATATCAAATTTTATGAGTATAGGCTTCATAGATTATTTTGATGCATAAACACTAACTTTCTATGACAAATGCACAAAACCGTTAAAACCTCCTTCATAGAGAGAGTTGAGCAACTTCGGACCATCAAATTTGTTCGGAGTACAATTTTTATTGTTCTTATATGTCAAATTTTAGGAGTATAAGCTTCTTGCATTATTTCGATGCCAAAACACCAATTTTCTATGAAAAATGGACAAAACCGTTAAAAGCCCCTCCATAGATAGAGTTGAGCAACTTAGGACCATCAAAGTTGCCCGGTGTACAATTTTTGTTGTTATTATATGTCAAATTTTATTAGTATAAGCTTCCTAGATTATTTCGATGCCAAAACACCAACTTTCTATGACAAATGGACAAAAGCGTTAAAAGCACTTCCATAGAGAGAGTTGAGCAACTTCGGACCATCAAAGTTGCTCGGTGTACAATTTTTATTGTTCTTATATGTCAAATTTTATGAGTATAAGCTTCATAGATTATTTCGATGCCAAAACTCCAACTTTCTAAGGTAAATGGGCAAAATCGTTAAAAGCTCGTCCATAAAGAGAGTTGAGCAACTTCGGACCATCAAAGTTGCTCAGCATACAATTTTTATTGTTCTTATATATCAAATTTTATGAGTATAGGCTTCATAGATTATTTTGATGCATAAACACTAACTTTCTATGACAAATGCACAAAACCGTTAAAACCTCCTTCATAGAGAGAGTTGAGCAACTTCGGACCATCAAATTTGTTCGGAGTACAATTTTTATTGTTCTTATATGTCAAATTTTAGGAGTATAAGCTTCTTGCATTATTTCGATGCCAAAACACCAATTTTCTATGAAAAATGGACAAAACCGTTAAAAGCCCCTCCATAGATAGAGTTGAGCAACTTCGGACCATCAAAGTTGCCCGGTGTACAATTTATGTTGTTCTTATATGTCAAATTTTATTAGTATAAGCTTCCTAGATTATTTCGATGCCAAAACACCAACTTTCTATGACAAACGCACAAAACCGTTAAAACCTCCTTCATAGACAGAGTTGAGCAACTTCGGACCATCAAAGTTGCTCCGCGTACAATTTTTATTGTTCTTATATGTCAAATTTTAGGAGTATAAGCTTCCTGCATTATTTCGATGCCAAAACACCAACTTTCTATGACAAATGGACAAAACCGTTAAAAGCCCCTCCATAGATAGAGTTGAGCAACTTCGGACCACCAAAGTTGCTCGGTGTACAATTTTTATTGTTCTTATATGTCAAATTTTACGAGTATAAGCTTCCTAGATTATTTCGATGCCAAAACATCAACTTTCTATGACAAATGGACAAAACCGTTAAAAGCTCGTCCATAGAGAGAGTTGAGGAACTTCGGACCATCAAAGTTGCTCGGCGTACAATTTTTATTGTTCTTATATATCAAACTTTATGAGTATAAGCTTCATAGATTATTTTGATGACAAAACACCAACTTTCTATGACAAACGCACAAAACCGTTAAAACCTCCTTCATAGAGAGAGTTGAGCAACTTCGGACCATCAAATTTGTTCGGTGTACAATTTTTATTGTTCTTATATGTCAAATTTTAGGAGTATAAGCTTCCTGCATTATTTCGATGCCAAAACACCAATTTTTTTTGACAAATGGACAAAACCGTTAAAAGCCCCTCCATAGATAGAGTTGAGCAACTTCGGACCATCAAAGTTGCCCGGTGTACAATTTTTATTGTTCTTATATGTCAAATTTTATTAGTATAAGCTTCCTAGATTATTTCGATGCCAAAACAGCAACTTTCTATGACAAATGGACAAAACCGTTAAAAGCACCTCCATAGAGAGAGTTGAGCAACTTCGGACCATCAAAGTGGCTCGGTGTACAATTTTTATTGTTCTTATATGTCAAATTTTATGAGTATAAGCTTCATAGATTATTTCGATGCCAAAACTCCAACTTTCTAAGGTAAATGGACAAAACTGTTAAAAGCTCGTCCATAGAGAGAGTTGAGGAACTTCGGACCATCAAAGTTGCTCGGCGTACAATTTTTATTGTTCTTATATATCAAATTTTATGAGTATAAGCTTCATAGATTATTTCGATGACAAAACACCAACTTTCTATGACAAACGCACAAAACCGTTAAAACCTCCTACATAGAGAGAGTTGAGCAACTTCGGACCATCAAATTTGTTCGGTGTACAATTTTTATTGTTCTTATATGTCAAATTTTAGGAGTATAAGCTTCCTTTATTATTTCGATGCCAAAACACCAATTTTCTGTGACAAATGGACAAAACCGTTAATAGCCCCTCCATAGATAGAGTTGAGCAACTTCGGACCATCAAAGTTGCCCGGTGTACAATTTTTGTTGTTCTTATATGTCAAATTTTATTAGTATAAGCTTCCTAGATTATTTCGATGCCAAAACACCAACTTTCTATGACAAATGGACAAAAGCGTTAAAAGCACCTCCATAGAGAGAGTTGAGCAACTTCGGACCATCAAAATTGCTCGGTGTACAATTTTTATTGTTCTTATATGTCAAATTTTATGAGTATAAGCTTCATAGATTATTTCGATGCCAAAATCCAACTTTCTAAGGTAAATGGACAAAACCGTTAAAAGCTCGTCCATAGAGAGAGTTGAGCAACTTTGGACCATCAAAGTTGCTCAGCATACAATTTTTATTGTTCTTATATATCAAATTTTATGAGTATAAGCTTCATAGATTATTTTGATGCATAAACACTAACTTTCTATGACAAATGCACAAAACCGTTAAAACCTCCTTCACAGAGAGAGTTGAGCAACTTCGGACCATCAAATTTGTTCGGAGTACAATTGTTATTGTTCTTATATGTCAAATTTTAGGAGTATAAGCTTCCTGCATTATTTCGATGCCAAAACACCAACTTTCTATGACAAATGGACAAAACCGTTAAAAGCCCCTCCATAGATAGAGTTGAGCAACTTCGGACCATCAAAGTTGCCCGGTGTACAATTTTTGTTGTTCTTATATGTCAAATTTTATTAGTATAAGCTTCCTAGATTATTTCGATGCCAAAACACCAACTTTCTATGACAAATGGACAAAAGCGTTAAAAGCACCTCCATAGAGAGAGTTGAGCAACTTCGGACCATCAAAATTGCTCGGTGTACAATTTTTATTGTTCTTATATGTCAAATTTTATGAGTATAAGCTTCATAGATTATTTCAATGCCAAAATCCAACTTTCTAAGGTAAATGGACAAAACCGTTAAAAGCTCGTCCATAGAGAGAGTTGAGCAACTTTGGACCATCAAAGTTGCTCAGCATACAATTTTTATTGTTCTTATATATCAAATTTTATGAGTAAGCTTCATAGATTATTTTGATGCATAAACACTAACTTTCTATGACAAATGCACAAAACCGTTAAAACCTCCTTCACAGAGAGAGTTGAGCAACTTCGGACCATCAAATTTGTTCGGAGTACAATTGTTATTGTTCTTATATGTCAAATTTTAGGAGTATAAGCTTCCTGCATTATTTCGATGCCAAAACACCAACTTTCTATGACAAATGGACAAAACCGTTAAAAGCCCCTCCATAGATAGAGTTGAGCAACTTCGGACCATCAAAGTTGCCCGGTGTACAATTTTTGTTGTTCTTATATGTCAAATTTTATTAGTATAAGCTTCCTAGATTATTTCGATGCCAAAACACCAACTTTCTATGACAAATGGACAAAAGCGTTAAAAGCACCTCCATAGAGAGAGTTGAGCAACTTCGGACCATCAAAGTTGCTCGGTGTACAATTTTTATTGTTCTTATATGTCAAATTTTATGAGTATAAGCTTCATAGATTATTTCGATGACAAAACACCAACTTTCTATGACAAACGCACAAAACCGTTAAAACCTCCTTCATAGAGAGAGTTAAGCAACTTCGGACCATCAAATTTGTTCGGTGTACAATTTTTATTGTTCTTATATGTCAAATTTTATGAGTATAAGCTTCCTGCATTATTTCGATGCCAAAACACCAATTTTCTATGACAAATGGACAAAACCGTTAAAAGCCCCTCCATAGATAGAGTTGAGCAACTTAGGACCATCAAAGTTGCCCGGTGTACAATTTTTGTTGTTATTATATGTCAAATTTTATTAGTATAAGCTTCCTAGATTATTTCGATGCCAAAACACCAACTTTCTATGACAAATGGACAAAAGCGTTAAAAGCACTTCCATAGAGAGAGTTGAGCAACTTCGGACCATCAAAGTTGCTCGGTGTACAATTTTTATTGTTCTTATATGTCAAATTTTATGAGTATAAGCTTCATAGATTATTTCGATGCCAAAACTCCAACTTTCTAAGGTAAATGGGCAAAATCGTTAAAAGCTCGTCCATAAAGAGAGTTGAGCAACTTCGGACCATCAAAGTTGCTCAGCATACAATTTTTATTGTTCTTATATATCAAATTTTATGAGTATAGGCTTCATAGATTATTTTGATGCATAAACACTAACTTTCTATGACAAATGCACAAAACCGTTAAAACCTCCTTCATAGAGAGAGTTGAGCAACTTCGGACCATCAAATTTGTTCGGAGTACAATTTTTATTGTTCTTATATGTCAAATTTTAGGAGTATAAGCTTCTTGCATTATTTCGATGCCAAAACACCAATTTTCTATGAAAAATGGACAAAACCGTTAAAAGCCCCTCCATAGATAGAGTTGAGCAACTTAGGACCATCAAAGTTGCCCGGTGTACAATTTTTGTTGTTATTATATGTCAAATTTTATTAGTATAAGCTTCCTAGATTATTTCGATGCCAAAACACCAACTTTCTATGACAAATGGACAAAAGCGTTAAAAGCACTTCCATAGAGAGAGTTGAGCAACTTCGGACCATCAAAGTTGCTCGGTGTACAATTTTTATTGTTCTTATATGTCAAATTTTATGAGTATAAGCTTCATAGATTATTTCGATGCCAAAACTCCAACTTTCTAAGGTAAATGGGCAAAATCGTTAAAAGCTCGTCCATAAAGAGAGTTGAGCAACTTCGGACCATCAAAGTTGCTCAGCATACAATTTTTATTGTTCTTATATATCAAATTTTATGAGTATAGGCTTCATAGATTATTTTGATGCATAAACACTAACTTTCTATGACAAATGCACAAAACCGTTAAAACCTCCTTCATAGAGAGAGTTGAGCAACTTCGGACCATCAAATTTGTTCGGAGTACAATTTTTATTGTTCTTATATGTCAAATTTTAGGAGTATAAGCTTCTTGCATTATTTCGATGCCAAAACACCAATTTTCTATGAAAAATGGACAAAACCGTTAAAAGCCCCTCCATAGATAGAGTTGAGCAACTTCGGACCATCAAAGTTGCCCGGTGTACAATTTATGTTGTTCTTATATGTCAAATTTTATTAGTATAAGCTTCCTAGATTATTTCGATGCCAAAACACCAACTTTCTATGACAAACGCACAAAACCGTTAAAACCTCCTTCATAGACAGAGTTGAGCAACTTCGGACCATCAAAGTTGCTCCGCGTACAATTTTTATTGTTCTTATATGTCAAATTTTAGGAGTATAAGCTTCCTGCATTATTTCGATGCCAAAACACCAACTTTCTATGACAAATGGACAAAACCGTTAAAAGCCCCTCCATAGATAGAGTTGAGCAACTTCGGACCACCAAAGTTGCTCGGTGTACAATTTTTATTGTTCTTATATGTCAAATTTTACGAGTATAAGCTTCCTAGATTATTTCGATGCCAAAACATCAACTTTCTATGACAAATGGACAAAACCGTTAAAAGCTCGTCCATAGAGAGAGTTGAGGAACTTCGGACCATCAAAGTTGCTCGGCGTACAATTTTTATTGTTCTTATATATCAAACTTTATGAGTATAAGCTTCATAGATTATTTTGATGACAAAACACCAACTTTCTATGACAAACGCACAAAACCGTTAAAACCTCCTTCATAGAGAGAGTTGAGCAACTTCGGACCATCAAATTTGTTCGGTGTACAATTTTTATTGTTCTTATATGTCAAATTTTAGGAGTATAAGCTTCCTGCATTATTTCGATGCCAAAACACCAATTTTTTTTGACAAATGGACAAAACCGTTAAAAGCCCCTCCATAGATAGAGTTGAGCAACTTCGGACCATCAAAGTTGCCCGGTGTACAATTTTTATTGTTCTTATATGTCAAATTTTATTAGTATAAGCTTCCTAGATTATTTCGATGCCAAAACAACAACTTTCTATGACAAATGGACAAAACCGTTAAAAGCACCTCCATAGAGAGAGTTGAGCAACTTCGGACCATCAAAATTGCCCGGTGTACAATTTTTATTGTTCTTATATGTCAAATTTTATTAGTATAAGCTTCCTAGATTATTTCGATGCCAAAACACCAACTTTCTATGACAAATGGACAAAAGCGTTAAAAGCACCTCCATAGAGAGAGTTGAGCAACTTCGGACCATCAAAGTGGCTCGGTGTACAATTTTTATTGTTCTTATATGTCAAATTTTAGGAGTATAAGCTTCATAGATTATTTTGATGCATAAACACTAACTTTCTATGACAAATGCACAAAACCGTTAAAACCTCCTTCATAGAGAGAGTTGAGCAACTTCGGACCATCAAATTTGTTCGGAGTACAATTTTTATTGTTCTTATATGTCAAATTTTAGGAGTATAAGCTTCCTGCATTATTTCGATGCCAAAACACCGACTTTCTATGACAAATGGACAAAACCGTTAAAAGCCCCTCCATAGATAGAGTTGAGCAACTTCGGACCATCAAAGTTGCCCGGTGTACAATTTTTATTGTTCTTATATGTCAAATTTTATTAGTATAAGCTTCCTAGATTATTTCGATGCCAAAACACCAACTTTCTATGACAAATGGACAAAAGCGTTAAAAGCACCTCCATAGAGAGAGTTGAGCAACTTCGGACCATCAAAGTTGCTCGGTGTACAATTTTTATTGTTCTTATATGTCAAATTTTATGAGTATAAGCTTCATAGATTATTTTGATGCCAAAACTCCAACTTTCTAAGGTAAATGGACAAAATCGTTAAAAGCTCGTCCATAGAGAGAGTTGAGCAACTTCGGACCATCAAAGTTGCTCACCGTACAATTTTTATTGTTCTTATATATCAAATTTTATGAGTATAAGCTTCATAGATTATTTTGATGCATAAACACTAACTTTCTATGACAAATGCACAAAACCGTTAAAAGCTCCTCCATAGAAAGAGTTGAGCAACTTCGGACCATCAAAGTGGCTCGGTGTACAATTTTTATTGTTCTTATATGTCAAATTTTATGAGTATAAGCTTCATAGATTATTTCGATGCCAAAACTCCAACTTTCTAAGGTAAATGGACAAAACTGTTAAAAGCTCGTCCATAGAGAGAGTTGAGGAACTTCGGACCATCAAAGTTGCTCGGCGTACAATTTTTATTGTTCTTATATATCAAATTTTATGAGTATAAGCTTCATAGATTATTTCGATGACAAAACACCAACTTTCTATGACAAACGCACAAAACCGTTAAAACCTCCTACATAGAGAGAGTTGAGCAACTTCGGACCATCAAATTTGTTCGGTGTACAATTTTTATTGTTCTTATATGTCAAATTTTAGGAGTATAAGCTTCCTGCATTATTTCGATGCCAAAACACCAACTTTCTATGACAAATGGACAAAACCGTTAAAAGCCCCACCATAGATAGAGTTGAGCAACTTCGGACCATCAAAGTTGCCCGGTGTACAATTTTTGTTGTTCTTATATGTCAAATTTTATTAGTATAAGCTTCCTAGATTATTTCGATGCCAAAACACCAACTTTCTATGACAAATGGACAAAAGCGTTAAAAGCACCTCCATTGAGAGAGTTGAGCAACTTCGGACCATCAAAGTTGCTCGGTGTACAATTTTTATTGTTCTTATATGTCAAATTTTATGAGTATAAGCTTCATAGATTATTTCGATGCCAAAACTCCAACTTTCTAAGGTAAATGGACAAAACTGTTAAAAGCTCGTCCATAGAGAGAGTTGAGGAACTTCGGACCATCAAAGTTGCTCGGCGTACAATTTTTATTGTTCTTATATATCAAATTTTATGAGTATAAGCTTCATAGATTATCTCGATGACAAAACACCAACTTTCTATGACAAACGCACAAAACCGTTAAAACCTCCTACATAGAGAGAGTTGAGCAACTTCGGACCATCAAATTTGTTCGGTGTACAATTTTTATTGTTCTTATATGTCAAATTTTAGGAGTATAAGCTTCCTGTATTATTTCGATGCCAAAACACCAATTTTCTATGACAAATGGACAAAACCGTTAATAGCCCCTCCATAGATAGAGTTGAGCAACTTCGGACCATCAAAGTTGCCCGGTGTACAATTTTTGTTGTTCTTATATGTCAAATTTTATTAGTATAAGCTTCCTAGATTATTTCGATGCCAAAACACCAACTTTCTATGACAAATGGACAAAAGCGTTAAAAGCACCTCCATAGAGAGAGTTGAGCAACTTCGGACCATCAAAATTGCTCGGTGTACAATTTATATTGTTCTTATATGTCAAATTTTATGAGTATAAGCTTCATAGATTATTTCGATGCCAAAACTCCAACTTTCTAAGGTAAATGGACAAAACCGTTAAAAGCTCGTCCATAGAGAGAGTTGAGCAACTTCGGACCATCAAAGTTGCTCAGCATACAATTTTTATTGTTCTTATATATCAAATTTTATGAGTATAAGCTTCATAGATTATTTTGATGCATAAACACTAACTTTCTATGACAAATGCACAAAACCGTTAAAACCTCCTTCACAGAGAGAGTTGAGCAACTTCGGACCATCAAATTTGTTCGGAGTACAATTGTTATTGTTCTTATATGTCAAATTTTAGGAGTATAAGCTTCCTGCATTATTTCGATGCCAAAACACCAATTTTTTTTGACAAATGGACAAAACCGTTAAAAGCCCCTCCATAGATAGAGTTGAGCAACTTCGGAACATCGAAGTTGCCCGGTGTACAATTTTTATTGTTCTTATATGTCAAATTTTATTAGTATAAGCTTCCTAGATTATTTCGATGCCAAAACACCAACTTTCTACGACAAATGGACAAAAGCGTTAAAAGCACCTCCATAGAGAGAGTTGAGCAACTTCGGACCATCAAAGTTGCCCGGTGTACAATTTTTATTGTTCTTATATGTCAAATTTTATTAGTATAAGCTTCCTAGATTATTTCGATTCCAAAACACCAACTTTCTATGACAAATGGACAAAAGCGTTAAAAGCACCTCCATAGAGAGAGTTGAGCAACTTCGGACCATCAAAGTGGCTCGGTGTACAATTTTTATTGTTCTTATATGTCAAATTTTAGGAGTATAAGCTTCATAGATTATTTTGATGCATAAACACTAACTTTCTATGACAAATGCACAAAACCGTTAAAACCTCCTTCATAGAGAGAGTTGAGCAACTTCGGACCGTCAAATTTGTTCGGAGTACAATTTTTATTGTTCTTATATGTCAAATTTTAGGAGTATAAGCTTCCTGCATTATTTCGATGCCAAAACACCAACTTTCTATGACAAATGGACAAAACCGTTAAAAGCCCCTCCATAGATAGAGTTGAGCAACTTCGGACCATCAAAGTTGCCCGGTGTACAATTTTTATTGTTCTTATATGTCAAATTTTATTAGTATAAGCTTCCTAGATTATTTCGATGCCAAAACACCAACTTTCTATGACAAATGGACAAAAGCGTTAAAAGCACCTCCATATAGAGAGTTGAGCAACTTCGGACCATCAAAGTTGCTCGGTGTACAATTTTTATTGTTCTTATATGTCAAATTTTATGAGTATAAGCTTCATAGATTATTTCGATGCCAAAACTCCAACTTTCTAAGGTAAATGGACAAAACCGTTAAAAGCTCGTCCATAGAGAGAGTTGAGCAACTTCGGACCATCAAAGTTGCTCAGCGTACAATTTTTATTGTTCTTATATATCAAATTTTATGAGCATAAGCTTCATAGATTATTTTGTTGCATAAACACTAACTTTCTATGACAAATGCACAAAACCGTTAAAAGCTCCTCCATAGAGAGAGTTTAGCAACTTCGGACCATCAAAGTGGCTCGGTGTACAATTTTTATTGTTCTTATATGTCAAATTTTATGAGTATAAGCTTCATAGATTATTTCGATGCCAAAACTCCAACTTTCTAAGGTAAATGGACAAAACTGTTAAAAGCTCGTCCATAGAGAGAGTTGAGCAACTTCGGACCATCAAAGTTGCTCAGCGTACAATTTTTATTGTTCTTATATATCAAATTTTATGAGTATAAGCTTCATAGATTATTTTGATGCATAAACACTAACTTTCTATGACAAATGCACAAAACCGTTAAAAGCTCCTCCATAGAAAGAGTTGAGCAACTTCGGACCATCAAAGTGGCTCGGTGTACAATTTTTATTGTTCTTATATGTCAAATTTTATGAGTATAAGCTTCATAGATTATTTCGATGCCAAAACTCCAACTTTCTAAGGTAAATGGACAAAACTGTTAAAAGCTCGTCCATAGAGAGAGTTGAGGAACTTCGGACCATCAAAGTTGCTCGGCGTACAATTTTTATTGTTCTTATATATCAAATTTTATGAGTATAAGCTTCATAGATTATTTCGATGACAAAACACCAACTTTCTATGACAAACGCACAAAACCGTTAAAACCTCCTACATAGAGAGAGTTGAGCAACTTCGGACCATCAAATTTGTTCGGTGTACAATTTTTATTGTTCTTATATGTCAAATTTTAGGAGTATAAGCTTCCTGTATTATTTCGATGCCAAAACACCAATTTTCTATGACAAATGGACAAAACCGTTAATAGCCCCTCCATAGATAGAGTTGAGCAACTTCGGACCATCAAAGTTGCCCGGTGTACAATTTTTGTTGTTCTTATATGTCAAATTTTATTAGTATAAGCTTCCTAGATTATTTCGATGCCAAAACACCAACTTTCTATGACAAATGGACAAAAGCGTTAAAAGCACCTCCATAGAGAGAGTTGAGCAACTTCGGACCATCAAAATTGCTCGGTGTACAATTTTTATTGTTCTTATATGTCAAATTTTATGAGTATAAGCCTCATAGATTATTTCGATGCCAAAACTCCAACTTTCTAAGGTAAATGGACAAAACCGTTAAAAGCTCGTCCATAGAGAGAGTCGAGCAACTTCGGACCATCAAAGTTGCTCAGCATACAATTTTTATTGTTCTTATATATCAAATTTTATGAGTATAAGCTTCATAGATTATTTTGATGCATAAACACTAACTTTCTATGACTAATGCACAAAACCGTTAAAACCTCCTTCACAGAGAGAGTTGAGCAACTTCGGACCATCAAATTTGTTCGGAGTACAATTGTTATTGTTCTTATATGTCAAATTTTAGGAGTATAAGCTTCCTGCATTATTTCGATGCCAAAACACCAACTTTCTGTGACAAATGGACAAAACCGTTAAAAGCCCCTCCATAGATAGAGTTGAGCAACTTCGGACCATCAAAGTTGCCCGGTGTACAATTTTTGTTGTTCTTATATGTCAAATTTTATTAGTATAAGCTTCCTAGATTATTTCGATGCCAAAACACCAACTTTCTATGACAAATGGACAAAAGCGTTAAAAGCACCTCCATAGAGAGAGTTGAGCAACTTCGGACCATCAAAGTTGCTCGGTGTACAATTTTTATTGTTCTTATATGTCAAATTTTATGAGTATAAGCTTCATAGATTATTTCGATGCCAAAACTCCAACTTTCTAAGGTAAATGGACAAAACCGTTAAAAGCTCGTCCGTAGAGAGAGTTGAGCAACTTCGGACCATCAAAGTTGCTCAGCGTACAATTTTTATTGTTCTTATATATCAAATTTTATGAGTATAAGCTTCATAGATTATTTTGATGCATAAACACTAACTTTCTATGAAAAATGCACAAAACCGTTAAAAGCTCCTCCATAGAGAGAGTTGAGCAACTTCGGACCATCAAAGTGGCTCGGTGTACAATTTTTATTGTTCTTATATGTCAAATTTTATGAGTATAAGCTTCATAGATTATTTCGATGCCAAAACTCCAACTTTCTAAGGTAAATGGACAAAACCGTTAAAAGCTCGTCCATAGAGAGAGTTGAGCAACTTCGGACCATCAAAGTTGCTCAGCGTACAATTTTTATTGTTCTTATATATCAAATTTTATGAGTATAAGCTTCATAGATTATTTTGATGCATAAACACTAACTTTCTATGACAAATGCACAAAACCGTTAAAAGCTCCTCCATAGAAAGAGTTGAGCAACTTCGGACCATCAAAGTGGCTCGGTGTACAATTTTTATTGTTCTTATATGTCAAATTTTATGAGTATAAGCTTCATAGATTATTTCGATGCCAAAACTCCAACTTTCTAAGGTAAATGGACAAAACTGTTAAAAGCTCGTCCATAGAGAGAGTTGAGGAACTTCGGACCATCAAAGTTGCTCGGGGTACAATTTTTATTGTTCTTATATATCAAATTTTATGAGTATAGGCTTCATAGATTATTTCGATGACAAAACGCCAACTTTCTATGATAAACGCACAAAACCGTTAAAACCTCCTACATAGAGAGAGTTGAGCAACTTCGGACCATCAAATTTGTTCGGTGTACAATTTTTATTGTTCTTATATGTCAAATTTTAGGAGTATAAGCTTCCTGTATTATTTCGATGCCAAAACACCAATTTTCTATGACAAATGGACAAAACCGTTAATAGCCCCTCCATAGATAGAGTTGAGCAACTTCGGACCATCAAAGTTGCCCGGTGTACAATTTTTGTTGTTCTTATATGTCAAATTTTATTAGTATAAGCTTCCTAGATTATTTCGATGCCAAAACACCAACTTTCTATGACAAATGGACAAAAGCGTTAAAAGCACCTCCATAGAGAGAGTTGAGCAACTTCGGACCTTCAAAATTGCTCGGTGTACAATTTTTATTGTTCTTATATGTCAAATTTTATGAGTATAAGCTTCATAGATTATTTCGATGCAAAAACTCCAACTTTCTAAGGTAAATGGACAAAACCGTTAAAAGCTCGTCCATAGAGAGAGTTGAGCAACTTCGGACCATCAAAGTTGCTCAGCATACAATTTTTATTGTTCTTATATATCAAATTTTATGAGTATAAGCTTCATAGATTATTTTGATGCATAAACACTAACTTTCTATGACAAATGCACAAAACCGTTAAAACCTCCTTCACAGAGAGAGTTGAGCAACTTCGGACCATCAAATTTGTTCGGAGTACAATTGTTATTGTTCTTATATGTCAAATTTTAGGAGTATATGCTTCCTGCATTATTTCGATGCCAAAACACCAACTTTCTATGACAAATGGACAAAACCGTTAAAAGCCCCTCCATAGATAGAGTTGAGCAACTTCGGACCATCAAAGTTGCCCGGTGTACAATTTTTGTTGTTCTTATATGTCAAATTTTATTAGTATAAGCTTCCTAGATTATTTCGATGCCAAAACACCAACTTTCTATGACAAATGGACAAAAGCGTTAAAAGCACCTCCATAGAGAGAGTTGAGCAACTTCGGACCATCAAAGTTGCTCGGTGTACAATTTTTATTGTTCTTATATGTCAAATTTTATGAGTATAAGCTTCATAGATTATTTCGATGCCAAAACTCCAACTTTCTAAGGAAAATGGACAAAACCGTTAAAAGCTCGTCCATAGAGAGAGTTGAGCAACTTCGGACCATCAAAGTTGCTCAGCGTACAATTTTTATTGTTCTTATATATCAAATTTTATGAGTATAAGCTTCATAGATTATTTTGATGCATAAACACTAACTTTCTATGACAAATGCACAAAACCGTTAAAAGCTCCTCCATAGAGAGAGTTGAGCAACTTCGGACCATCAAAGTTGCTCAGCGTACAATTTTTATTGTTCTTATATATCAAATTTTATGAGTATAAGCTTCATAGATTATTTTGATGCATAAACACTAACTTTCTATGACAAATGCACAAAACCGTTAAAAGCTCCTCCATAGAAAGAGTTGAGCAACTTCGGACCATCAAAGTGGCTCGGTGTACAATTTTTATTGTTCTTATATGTCAAATTTTATGAGTATAAGCCTCATAGATTATTTCGATGCCAAAACTCCAACTTTCTAAGGTAAATGGACAAAACTGTTAAAAGCTCGTCCATAGAGAGAGTTGAGGAACTTCGGACCATCAAAGTTGCTCGGCGTACAATTTTTATTGTTCTTATATATCAAATTTTATGAGTATAAGCTTCATAGATTATTTCGATGACAAAACACCAACTTTCTATGACAAATGCACAAAACCGTTAAAACCTCCTACATAGAGAGAGTTGAGCAACTTCGGACCATCAAATTTGTTCGGTGTACAATTTTTATTGTTCTTATATGTCAAATTTTAGGAGTATAAGCTTCCTGTATTATTTCGATGCCAAAACACCAATTTTCTATGACAAATGGACAAAACCGTTAATAGCCCCTCCATAGATAGAGTTGAGCAACTTCGGACCATCAAAGTTGCCCGGTGTACAATTTTTGTTGTTCTTATATGTCAAATTTTATTAGTATAAGCTTCCTAGATTATTTCGATGCCAAAACACCAACTTTCTATGACAAATGGACAAAAGCGTTAAAAGCACCTCCATAGAGAGAGTTGAGCAACTTCGGACCATCAAAGTTGCTCAGCGTACAATTTTTATTGTTCTTATATATCAAATTTTATGAGTATAAGCTTCATAGATTATTTTGATGCATAAACACTAACTTTCTATGAAAAATGCACAAAACCGTTAAAAGCTCCTCCATAGAGAGAGTTGAGCAACTTCGGACCATCAAAGTGGCTCGGTGTACAATTTTTATTGTTCTTATATGTCAAATTTTATGAGTATAAGCTTCATAGATTATTTCGATGCCAAAACTCCAACTTTCTAAGGTAAATGGACAAAACCGTTAAAAGCTCGTCCATAGAGAGAGTTGAGCAACTTCGGACCATCAAAGTTGCTCAGCGTACAATTTTTATTGTTCTTATATATCAAATTTTATGAGTATAAGCTTCATAGATTATTTTGATGCATAAACACTAACTTTCTATGACAAATGCACAAAACCGTTAAAAGCTCCTCCATAGAAAGAGTTGAGCAACTTCGGACCATCAAAGTGGCTCGGTGTACAATTTTTATTGTTCTTATATGTCAAATTTTATGAGTATAAGCTTCATAGATTATTTCGATGCCAAAACTCCAACTTTCTAAGGTAAATGGACAAAACTGTTAAAAGCTCGTCCATAGAGAGAGTTGAGGAACTTCGGACCATCAAAGTTGCTCGGGGTACAATTTTTATTGTTCTTATATATCAAATTTTATGAGTATAGGCTTCATAGATTATTTCGATGACAAAACGCCAACTTTCTATGATAAACGCACAAAACCGTTAAAACCTCCTACATAGAGAGAGTTGAGCAACTTCGGACCATCAAATTTGTTCGGTGTACAATTTTTATTGTTCTTATATGTCAAATTTTAGGAGTATAAGCTTCCTGTATTATTTCGATGCCAAAACACCAATTTTCTATGACAAATGGACAAAACCGTTAATAGCCCCTCCATAGATAGAGTTGAGCAACTTCGGACCATCAAAGTTGCCCGGTGTACAATTTTTGTTGTTCTTATATGTCAAATTTTATTAGTATAAGCTTCCTAGATTATTTCGATGCCAAAACACCAACTTTCTATGACAAATGGACAAAAGCGTTAAAAGCACCTCCATAGAGAGAGTTGAGCAACTTCGGACCTTCAAAATTGCTCGGTGTACAATTTTTATTGTTCTTATATGTCAAATTTTATGAGTATAAGCTTCATAGATTATTTCGATGCAAAAACTCCAACTTTCTAAGGTAAATGGACAAAACCGTTAAAAGCTCGTCCATAGAGAGAGTTGAGCAACTTCGGACCATCAAAGTTGCTCAGCATACAATTTTTATTGTTCTTATATATCAAATTTTATGAGTATAAGCTTCATAGATTATTTTGATGCATAAACACTAACTTTCTATGACAAATGCACAAAACCGTTAAAACCTCCTTCACAGAGAGAGTTGAGCAACTTCGGACCATCAAATTTGTTCGGAGTACAATTGTTATTGTTCTTATATGTCAAATTTTAGGAGTATATGCTTCCTGCATTATTTCGATGCCAAAACACCAACTTTCTATGACAAATGGACAAAACCGTTAAAAGCCCCTCCATAGATAGAGTTGAGCAACTTCGGACCATCAAAGTTGCCCGGTGTACAATTTTTGTTGTTCTTATATGTCAAATTTTATTAGTATAAGCTTCCTAGATTATTTCGATGCCAAAACACCAACTTTCTATGACAAATGGACAAAAGCGTTAAAAGCACCTCCATAGAGAGAGTTGAGCAACTTCGGACCATCAAAGTTGCTCGGTGTACAATTTTTATTGTTCTTATATGTCAAATTTTATGAGTATAAGCTTCATAGATTATTTCGATGCCAAAACTCCAACTTTCTAAGGAAAATGGACAAAACCGTTAAAAGCTCGTCCATAGAGAGAGTTGAGCAACTTCGGACCATCAAAGTTGCTCAGCGTACAATTTTTATTGTTCTTATATATCAAATTTTATGAGTATAAGCTTCATAGATTATTTTGATGCATAAACACTAACTTTCTATGACAAATGCACAAAACCGTTAAAAGCTCCTCCATAGAGAGAGTTGAGCAACTTCGGACCATCAAAGTGGCTCGGTGTACAATTTTTATTGTTCTTATATGTCAAATTTTATGAGTATAAGCTTCATAGATTATTTCGATGCCAAAACTCCAACTTTCTAAGGTAAATGGACAAAACCGTTAAAAGCTCGTCCATAGAGAGAGTTGAGCAACTTCGGACCATCAAAGTTGCTCAGCGTACAATTTTTATTGTTCTTATATATCAAATTTTATGAGTATAAGCTTCATAGATTATTTTGATGCATAAACACTAACTTTCTATGACAAATGCACAAAACCGTTAAAAGCTCCTCCATAGAAAGAGTTGAGCAACTTCGGACCATCAAAGTGGCTCGGTGTACAATTTTTATTGTTCTTATATGTCAAATTTTATGAGTATAAGCCTCATAGATTATTTCGATGCCAAAACTCCAACTTTCTAAGGTAAATGGACAAAACTGTTAAAAGCTCGTCCATAGAGAGAGTTGAGGAACTTCGGACCATCAAAGTTGCTCGGCGTACAATTTTTATTGTTCTTATATATCAAATTTTATGAGTATAAGCTTCATAGATTATTTCGATGACAAAACACCAACTTTCTATGACAAATGCACAAAACCGTTAAAACCTCCTACATAGAGAGAGTTGAGCAACTTCGGACCATCAAATTTGTTCGGTGTACAATTTTTATTGTTCTTATATGTCAAATTTTAGGAGTATAAGCTTCCTGTATTATTTCGATGCCAAAACACCAATTTTCTATGACAAATGGACAAAACCGTTAATAGCCCCTCCATAGATAGAGTTGAGCAACTTCGGACCATCAAAGTTGCCCGGTGTACAATTTTTGTTGTTCTTATATGTCAAATTTTATTAGTATAAGCTTCCTAGATTATTTCGATGCCAAAACACCAACTTTCTATGACAAATGGACAAAAGCGTTAAAAGCACCTCCATAGAGAGAGTTGAGCAACTTCGGACCATCAAAGTTGCTCAGCGTACAATTTTTATTGTTCTTATATATCAAATTTTATGAGTATAAGCTTCATAGATTATTTTGATGCATAAACACTAACTTTCTATGAAAAATGCACAAAACCGTTAAAAGCTCCTCCATAGAGAGAGTTGAGCAACTTCGGACCATCAAAGTGGCTCGGTGTACAATTTTTATTGTTCTTATATGTCAAATTTTATGAGTATAAGCTTCATAGATTATTTCGATGCCAAAACTCCAACTTTCTAAGGTAAATGGACAAAACCGTTAAAAGCTCGTCCATAGAGAGAGTTGAGCAACTTCGGACCATCAAAGTTGCTCAGCGTACAATTTTTATTGTTCTTATATATCAAATTTTATGAGTATAAGCTTCATAGATTATTTTGATGCATAAACACTAACTTTCTATGACAAATGCACAAAACCGTTAAAAGCTCCTCCATAGAAAGAGTTGAGCAACTTCGGACCATCAAAGTGGCTCGGTGTACAATTTTTATTGTTCTTATATGTCAAATTTTATGAGTATAAGCTTCATAGATTATTTCGATGCCAAAACTCCAACTTTCTAAGGTAAATGGACAAAACTGTTAAAAGCTCGTCCATAGAGAGAGTTGAGGAACTTCGGACCATCAAAGTTTCTCGGGGTACAATTTTTATTGTTCTTATATATCAAATTTTATGAGTATAGGCTTCATAGATTATTTCGATGACAAAACGCCAACTTTCTATGACAAACGCACAAAACCGTTAAAACCTCCTACATAGAGAGAGTTGAGCAACTTCGGACCATCAAATTTGTTCGGTGTACAATTTTTATTGTTCTTATATGTCAAATTTTAGGAGTATAAGCTTCCTGTATTATTTCGATGCCAAAACACCAATTTTCTATGACAAATGGACAAAATCGTTAATAGCCCCTCCATAGATAGAGTTGAGCAACTTCGGACCATCAAAGTTGCCCGGTGTACAATTTTTGTTGTTCTTATATGTCAAATTTTATTAGTATAAGCTTCCTAGATTATTTCGATGCCAAAACACCAACTTTCTATGACAAATGGACAAAAGCGTTAAAAGCACCTCCATAGAGAGAGTTGAGCAACTTCGGACCTTCAAAATTGCTCGGTGTACAATTTTTATTGTTCTTATATGTCAAATTTTATGAGTATAAGCTTCATAGATTATTTCGATGCCAAAACTCCAACTTTCTAAGGTAAATGGACAAAACCGTTAAAAGCTCGTCCATAGAGAGAGTTGAGCAACTTCGGACCATCAAAGTTGCTCAGCATACAATTTTTATTGTTCTTATATATCAAATTTTATGAGTATAAGCTTCATAGATTATTTTGATGCATAAACACTAACTTTCTATGACAAATGCACAAAACCGTTAAAACCTCCTTCACAGAGAGAGTTGAGCAACTTCGGACCATCAAATTTGTTCGGAGTACAATTGTTATTGTTCTTATATGTCAAATTTTAGGAGTATATGCTTCCTGCATTATTTCGATGCCAAAACACCAACTTTCTATGACAAATGGACAAAACCGTTAAAAGCCCCTCCATAGATAGAGTTGAGCAACTTCGGACCATCAAAGTTGCCCGGTGTACAATTTTTGTTGTTCTTATATGTCAAATTTTATTAGTATAAGCTTCCTAGATTATTTCGATGCCAAAACACCAACTTTCTATGACAAATGGACAAAAGCGTTAAAAGCACCTCCATAGAGAGAGTTGAGCAACTTCGGACCATCAAAGTTGCTCGGTGTACAATTTTTATTGTTCTTATATGTCAAATTTTATGAGTATAAGCTTCATAGATTATTTCGATGCCAAAACTCCAACTTTCTAAGGAAAATGGACAAAACCGTTAAAAGCTCGTCCATAGAGAGAGTTGAGCAACTTCGGACCATCAAAGTTGCTCAGCGTACAATTTTTATTGTTCTTATATATCAAATTTTATGAGTATAAGCTTCATAGATTATTTTGATGCATAAACACTAACTTTCTATGACAAATGCACAAAACCGTTAAAAGCTCCTCCATAGAGAGAGTTGAGCAACTTCGGACCATCAAAGTGGCTCGGTGTACAATTTTTATTGTTCTTATATGTCAAATTTTATGAGTATAAGCTTCATAGATTATTTCGATGCCAAAACTCCAACTTTCTAAGGTAAATGGACAAAACCGTTAAAAGCTCGTCCATAGAGAGAGTTGAGCAACTTCGGACCATCAAAGTTGCTCAGCGTACAATTTTTATTGTTCTTATATATCAAATTTTATGAGTATAAGCTTCATAGATTATTTTGATGCATAAACACTAACTTTCTATGACAAATGCACAAAACCGTTAAAAGCTCCTCCATAGAAAGAGTTGAGCAACTTCGGACCATCAAAGTGGCTCGGTGTACAATTTTTATTGTTCTTATATGTCAAATTTTATGAGTATAAGCCTCATAGATTATTTCGATGCCAAAACTCCAACTTTCTAAGGTAAATGGACAAAACTGTTAAAAGCTCGTCCATAGAGAGAGTTGAGGAACTTCGGACCATCAAAGTTGCTCGGCGTACAATTTTTATTGTTCTTATATATCAAATTTTATGAGTATAAGCTTCATAGATTATTTCGATGACAAAACACCAACTTTCTATGACAAATGCACAAAACCGTTAAAACCTCCTACATAGAGAGAGTTGAGCAACTTCGGACCATCAAATTTGTTCGGTGTACAATTTTTATTGTTCTTATATGTCAAATTTTAGGAGTATAAGCTTCCTGTATTATTTCGATGCCAAAACACCAATTTTCTATGACAAATGGACAAAACCGTTAATAGCCCCTCCATAGATAGAGTTGAGCAACTTCGGACCATCAAAGTTGCCCGGTGTACAATTTTTGTTGTTCTTATATGTCAAATTTTATTAGTATAAGCTTCCTAGATTATTTCGATGCCAAAACACCAACTTTCTATGACAAATGGACAAAAGCGTTAAAAGCACCTCCATAGAGAGAGTTGAGCAACTTCGGACCATCAAAATTGCTCGGTGTACAATTTTTATTGTTCTTATATGTCAAATTTTATGAGTATAAGCTTCATAGATTATTTCGATGCCAAAACTCCAACTTTCTAAGGTAAATGGACAAAACCGTTAAAAGCTCGTCCATAGAGAGAGTCGAGCAACTTCGGACCATCGAAGTTGCTCAGCATACAATTTTTATTGTTCTTATATATCAAATTTTATGAGTATAAGCTTCATAGATTATTTTGATGCATAAACACTAACTTTCTATGACTAATGCACAAAACCGTTAAAACCTCCTTCACAGAGAGAGTTGAGCAACTTCGGACCATCAAATTTGTTCGGAGTACAATTGTTATTGTTCTTATATGTCAAATTTTAGGAGTATAAGCTTCCTGCATTATTTCGATGCCAAAACACCAACTTTCTGTGACAAATGGACAAAACCGTTAAAAGCCCCTCCATAGATAGAGTTGAGCAACTTCGGACCATCAAAGTTGCCCGGTGTACAATTTTTGTTGTTCTTATATGTCAAATTTTATTAGTATAAGCTTCCTAGATTATTTCGATGCCAAAACACCAACTTTCTATGACAAATGGACAAAAGCGTTAAAAGCACCTCCATAGAGAGAGTTGAGCAACTTCGGACCATCAAAGTTGCTCGGTGTACAATTTTTATTGTTCTTATATGTCAAATTTTATGAGTATAAGCTTCATAGATTATTTCGATGCCAAAACTCCAACTTTCTAAGGTAAATGGACAAAACCGTTAAAAGCTCGTCCGTAGAGAGAGTTGAGCAACTTTGGACCATCAAAGTTGCTCAGCGTACAATTTTTATTGTTCTTATATATCAAATTTTATGAGTATAAGCTTCATAGATTATTTTGATGCATAAACACTAACTTTCTATGAAAAATGCACAAAACCGTTAAAAGCTCCTCCATAGAGAGAGTTGAGCAACTTCGGACCATCAAAGTGGCTCGGTGTACAATTTTTATTGTTCTTATATGTCAAATTTTATGAGTATAAGCTTCATAGATTATTTCGATGCCAAAACTCCAACTTTCTAAGGTAAATGGACAAAACCGTTAAAAGCTCGTCCATAGAGAGAGTTGAGCAACTTCGGACCATCAAAGTTGCTCAGCGTACAATTTTTATTGTTCTTATATATCAAATTTTATGAGTATAAGCTTCATAGATTATTTTGATGCATAAACACTAACTTTCTATGACAAATGCACAAAACCGTTAAAAGCTCCTCCATAGAAAGAGTTGAGCAACTTCGGACCATCAAAGTGGCTCGGTGTACAATTTTTATTGTTCTTATATGTCAAATTTTATGAGTATAAGCTTCATAGATTATTTCGATGCCAAAACTCCAACTTTCTAAGGTAAATGGACAAAACCGTTAAAAGCTCGTCCATAGAGAGAGTTAAGCAACTTCGGACCATCGAAGTTGCTCAGCATACAATTTTTATTGTTCTTATATATCAAATTTTATGAGTATAAGCTTCATAGATTATTTTGATGCATAAACACTAACTTTCTATGACAAATGCACAAAACCGTTAAAACCTCCTTCACAGAGAGAGTTGAGCAACTTCGGACCATCAAATTTGACGGAGTACAATTGTTATTGTTCTTATATGTCAAATTTTAGGAGTATAAGCTTCCTGCATTATTTCGATGCCAAAACACCAACTTTCTATGACAAATGGACAAAACCGTTAAAAGCCCCTCCATAGATAGAGTTGAGCAACTTCGGACCATCAAAGTTGCCCGGTGTACAATTTTTGTTGTTCTTATATGTCAAATTTTATTAGTATAAGCTTCCTAGATTATTTCGATGCCAAAACACCAACTTTCTATGACAAATGGACAAAAGCGTTAAAAGCACCTCCATAGAGATAGTTGAGCAACTTCGGACCATCAAAGTTGCTCGGTGTACAATTTTTATTGTTCTTATATGTCAAATTTTATGAGTATAAGCTTCATAGATTATTTCGATGCCAAAACTCCAACTTTCAAAGGTAAATGGACAAAACCGTTAAAAGCTCGTCCATAGAGAGAGTTGAGCAACTTCGGACCATCAAAGTTGCTCAGCGTACAATTTTTATTGTTCTTATATATCAAATTTTATGAGTATAAGCTTCATAGATTATTTTGATGCATAAACACTAACTTTCTATGACAAATGCACAAAACCGTTAAAAGCTCCTCCATAGAGAGAGTTGAGCAACTTCGGACCATCAAAGTGGCTCGGTGCACAATTTTTATTGTTCTTATATGTCAAATTTTATGAGTATAAGCTTCATAGATTATTTCGATGCCAAAACTCCAACTTTCTAAGGTAAATGGACAAAACCGTTAAAAGCTCGTCCATAGAGAGAGTTGAGCAACTTCGGACCATCAAAGCTGCTCAGCGTACAATTTTTATTGTTCTTATATATCAAATTTTATGAGTATAAGCTTCATAGATTATTTTGATGCATAAACACTAACTTTCTATGACAAATGCACAAAACCGTTAAAAGCTCCTCCATAGAAAGAGTTGAGCAACTTCGGACCATCAAAGTGGCTCGGTGTACAATTTTTATTGATCTTATATGTCAAATTTTATGAGTATAAAGCTTCATAGATTATTTCGATGCCAAAACTCCAACTTTCTAAGGTAAATGGACAAAACTGTTAAAAGCTCGTCCATAGAGAGAGTTGAGGAACTTCGGACCATCAAAGTTGCTCGGCGTACAATTTTTATTGTTCTTATATATCAAATTTTATGAGTATAAGCTTCATAGATTATTTCGATGACAAAACACCAACTTTCTATGACAAACGCACAAAACCGTTAAAACCTCCTACATAGAGAGAGTTGAGCAACTTCGGACCATCAAATTTGTTCGGTGTACAATTTTTATTGTTCTTATATGTCAAATTTTAGGAGTATAAGCTTCATGTATTATTTCGATGCCAAAACACCAATTTTCTATGACAAATGGACAAAACCGTTAATAGCCCCTCCATAGATAGATTTGAGCAACTTCGGACCATCAAAGTTGCCCGGTGTACAATTTTTGTTGTTCTTATATGTCAAATTTTATTAGTATAAGCTTCCTAGATTATTTCGATGCCAAAACACCAACTTTCTATGACAAATGGACAAAAGCGTTAAAAGCACCTCCATAGAGAGAGTTGAGCAACTTCGGACCATCAAAATTGCTCGGTGTACAATTTTTATTGTTCTTATATGTCAAATTTTATGAGTATAAGCTTCATAGATTATTTCGATGCCAAAACTCCAACTTTCTAAGGTAAATGGACAAAACCGTTAAAAGCTCGTCCATAGAGAGAGTTGAGCAACTTCGGGCCATCAAAGTTGCTCAGCATACAATTTTTATTGTTCTTATATATCAAATTTTATGAGTATAAGCTTCATAGATTATTTTGATGCATAAACACTAACTTTCTATGAAAAATGCACAAAACCGTTAAAACCTCCTTCATAGAGAGAGTTGAGCAACTTCGGACCATCAAATTTGTTCGGAGTACAATTTTTATTATTCTTATATGTCAAATTTTAGGAGTATAAGCTTCCTGCATTATTTCGATGCCAAAACACCAACTTTCTATGAAAAATGGACAAAACCGTTAAAAGCCCCTCCATAGATAGAGTTGAGCAACTTCGGACCATCAAAGTTGCCCGGTGTACAATTTTTGTTGTTCTTATATGTCAAATTTTATTAGTATAAGCTTCCTAGATTATTTCGATGCCAAAACACCAACTTTCTATGACAAATGGACAAAAGCGTTAAAAGCACCTCCATAGAGAGAGTTGAGCAACTTCGGACCATAAAAGTTGCTCGGTGTACAATTTTTATTGTTCTTATATGTCAAATTTTATGAGTATAAGCTTCATAGATTATTTCGATGCCAAAACTCCAACTTTCTAAGCTAAATGGACAAAACCGTGAAAAGCTCGTCCATAGAGAGAGTTGAGCAACTTCGGACCATCAAAGTTGCTCAGCGTACAATTTTTATTGTTCTTATATATCAAATTTTATGAGTATAAGCTTCATAGATTATTTTGATGCATAAACACTAACTTTCTATGACAAATGCACAAAACCGTTAAAAGCTCCTCCATAGAGAGAGTTGAGCAACTTCGGACCATCAAAGTGGCTCGGTGTACAATTTGTATTGTTCTTATATGTCAAATTTTATGAGTATAAGCTTCATAGATTATTTCGATGCCAAAACTCCAACTTTCTAAGGTAAATGGACAAAACCGTTAAAAGCTCGTCCATAGAGAGAGTTGAGGAACTTCGGACCATCAAAGTTGCTCGGCGTACAATTTTTATTGTTCTTATATATCAACTTTTATGAGTATAAGCTTCATAGATTATTTCGATGACAAAACACCAACTTTCTATGACAAACGCACAAAACCGTTAAAACCTCCTTCATAGAGAGAGTTGAGCAACTTCGGACCATCAAATTTGTTCGGTGTACAATTTTTATTCTACTTATATGTCAAATTTTAGGAGTATAACCTTCCTGCATTATTTCAATGCCAAAATACCAACTTTCTATGACAAATGGACAAAACCGTTAAAAGCCCCTCCATAGATAGAGTTGAGCAACTTCGGACCATCAAAGTTGCCCAGTGTACAATTTTTGTTGTTCTTATATGTCAAATTTTATTAGTATAAGCTTCCTAGATTATTTCGATGCCAAAACACCAACTTTCTATGACAAATGGACAAAAGCGTTAAAAGCACCTCCATAAAGAGAGTTGAGCAACTTCGGACCATCAAAGTTGCTCGGGGTACAATTTTTATTGTTCTTATATGTCAAATTTTATGAGTATAAGCTTCATAGATTATTTCGATGCCAAAACTCCAACTTTCTAAGGTAAATGGACAAAACCGTTAAAAGCTCGTCCATAGAGAGAGTTGAGCAACTTCGGACCATCAAAGTTGCTCAGCGTACAATTTTTATTGTTCTTATATATCAAATTTTATGAGTATAAGCTTCATAGATTATTTTGATGCATAAACACTAACTTTCTATGACAAATGCACAAAACCGTTAAAAGCTCCTCCATAGAAAGAGTTGAGCAACTTCGGACCATCAAAGTGGCTCGGTGTACAATTTTTATTGTTCTTATATGTCAAATTTTATGAGTATAAGCTTCATAGATTATTTCGATGCCAAAACTCCAACTTTCTACGGTAAATGGACAAAACCGTTAAAAGCTCGTCCATAGAGAGAGTTGAGGAACTTCGGACCATCAAAGTTGCTCGGCGTACAATTTTTATTGTTCTTATATATCAAATTTTATGAGTATAAGCTTCATAGATTATTTCGATGACAAAACACCAACTTTCTATGACAAACGCACAAAACTGTTAAAACCTCCTTCATAGAGAGAGTTGAGCAACTTCGGACCATCAAATTTGTTCGGTGTACAATTTTTATTGTTCTTATATGTCAAATTTTAGGAGTATAAGCTTCCTGCATTATTTCGATGCCAAAACACCAATTTTCTATGACAAATGGACAAAACCGTTAAAAGCCCCTCCATAGATAGAGTTGAGCAACTTCGGACCATCAAAGTTGCCCGGTGTACAATTTTTGTTGTTCTTATATGTCAAATTTTATTAGTATAAGCTTCCTAGATTATTTCGATGCCAAAACACCAACTTTCTATGACAAATGGACAAAAGCGTTAAAAGCACCTCCATAGAGAGAGTTGAGCAACTTCAGACCATCAAAGTTGCTCGGTGTACAATTTTTATTGTTCTTATATGTCAAATTTTATGAGTATAAGCTTCATAGATTATTTCGATGCCAAAACTCCAACTTTCTAAGGTAAATGGACAAAACCGTTAAAAGCTCGTCCATAGAGAGAGTTGAGCAACTTCGGACCATCAAAGTTGCTCAGCGTACAATTTTTATTGTTCTTATATATCAAATTTTATGAGTATAAGCTTCATAGATTATTTTAATGCATAAACACTAACTTTCTATGACAAATGCACAAAACCGTTAAAAGCTCCTCCATAGAGAGAGTTGAGCAACTTCGGACCATCAAAGTGGCTCGGTGTACAATTTTTATTGTCTTATATGTCAAATTTTATGAGTATAAGCTTCATAGATTATTTCGATGCCAAAACTCCAACTTTCTAAGATAAATGGACAAAACCGTTAAAAGCTCCTCCACAGAGAGAGTTGAGGAACTTCGGACCATCAAAGTTGCTCGGCGTACAATTTTTATTGTTCTTATATATCAAAATTTATGAGTATAAGCTTCATAGATTATTTCGATGAAAAAACACCAACTTTCTATGACAAACGCACAAAACCGTTAAAACCTCCTTCATAGAGAGAGTTGAGCAACTTCGGACCATCAAATTTGTTCGGTGTACAATTTTTATTGTTCTTATATGTCAAATTTTAGGAGTATAAGCTTCCTGCATTATTTCGATGCCAAAACACCAATTTTCTATGACAAATGGACAAAACCGTTAAAAGCCCCTCCATAGATAGAGTTGAGCAACTTCGGCTATCAAAGTTGCCCGGTGTACAATTTTTGTTGTTCTTATATGTCAAATTTTATTAGTATAAGCTTCATAGATTATTTCGATGCCAAAACACCAACTTTCTATGACAAATGGACAAAAGCGTTAAAAGCACCTCCATAGAGAGAGTTGAGCAACTTCGGACCATCAAAATTGCTCGGTGTACAATTTTTATTGTTCTTATATGTCAAATTTTATGAGTATAAGCTTCATAGATTATTTCGATGCCAAAACTCCAACTTTCTTAGGTAAATGGACAAAACCGTTAAAAGCTCGTCCATAGAGAGAGTTGAGCAACTTCGGACCATCAAAGTTGCTCAGCATACAATTTTTATTGTTCTTATATATCAAATTTTATGAGTATAAGCTTCATAGATTATTTTGATGCATAAACACTAACTTTCTATGACAAATGCACAAAACCGTTAAAACCTCCTTCATACAGAGAGTTGAGCAACTTCGGACCATCAAATTTGTTCGGAGTACAATTTTTATTGTTCTTATATGTCAAATTTTAGGTGTATAAGCTTCCTGCATTATTTCGATGCCAAAACACAAACTTTCTATGACAAATGGACAAAACCGTTAAAAGCCCCTCCATAGATAGAGTTGAGCAACTTCGGACCATCAAAGTTGCCCGGTGTACAATTTTTGTTGTTCTTATATGTCAAATTTTATTAGTATAAGCTTCCTAGATTATTTCGATGCCAAAACACGAACTTTCTATGACAAATGGACAAAAGCGTTAAAAGCACCTCCATAGGGAGAGTTGAGCAACTTCGGACCATCAAAGTTGCTCGGTGTACAATTTTTATTGTTCTTATATGTCAAATTTTATGAGTATAAGCTTCATAGATTATTTCGATGCCAAAACTCCAACTTTCTAAGGTAAATGGACAAAACCGTTAAAAGCTCGTCCATAGAGAGAGTTGAGGAACTTCAGACCATCAAAGTTGCTCGGCGTACAATTTTTATTGTTCTTATATATCAAATTTTATGAGTATAAGCTTCATAGATTATTTTGATGCATAAACACTAACTTTCTATGACAAATGCACAAAACCGTTAAAAGCTCCTCCATAGAGAGAGTTGAGCAACTTCGGACCATCAAAGTTGCTCAGCGTACAATTTTTATTGTTCTTATATATCAAATTTTATGAGTATAAGCTTCATAGATTATTTTAATGCATAAACACTAACTTTCTATGACAAATGCACAAAACCGTTAAAAGCTCCTCCATAGAGAGAGTTGAGCAACTTCGGACCATCAAAGTGGCTCGGTGTACAATTTTTATTGTCTTATATGTCAAATTTTATGAGTATAAGCTTCATAGATTATTTCGATGCCAAAACTCCAACTTTCTAAGGTAAATGGACAAAACCGTTAAAAGCTCGTCCATAGAGAGAGTTGAGGAACTTCAGACCATCAAAGTTGCTCGGCGTACAATTTTTATTGTTCTTATATATCAACTTTTATGAGTATAAGCTTCATAGATTATTTCGATGACAAAACACCAACTTTCTATGACAAACGCACAAAACCGTTAAAACCTCCTTCATAGAGAGAGTTGAGCAACTTCGGACCATCAAATTTGTTCGGTGTACAATTTTTATTCTACTTATATGTCAAATTTTAGGAGTATAACCTTCCTGCATTATTTCGATGCCAAAACACCAACTTTCTATGACAAATGGACAAAACCGTTAAAAGCCCCTCCATAGATAGAGTTGAGCAACTTCGGACCATCAAAGTTGCCCGGTGTACAATTTTTGTTGTTCTTATATGTCAAATTTTATTAGTATAAGCTTCCTAGATTATTTCGATGCCAAAACACCAACTTTCTATGACAAATGGACAAAAGCGTTAAAAGCACCTTTATAAAGAGAGTTGAGCAACTTCGGACCATCAAAGTTGCTCGGTGTACAATTTTTATTGTTCTTATATGTCAAATTTTATGAGTATAAGCTTCATAGATTATTTCGATGCCAAAACTCCAACTTTCTAATGTAAATGGACAAAACCGTTAAAAGCTCGTCCATAGAGAGAGTTGAGCAACTTCGGACCATCAAAGTTGCTCGGCGTACAATTTTTATTGTTCTTATATATCAAATTTTATGAGTATAAGCTTCATAGATTATTTTGATGCATAAACACTAACTTTCTATGACAAATGCACAAAACCGTTAAAACCTCCTTCATAGAGAGAGTTGAGCAACTTCGGACCATCAAATTTGTTCGGAGTACAATTTTTATTGTTCTTATATGTCAAATTTTAGGAGTATAAGCTTCCTGCATTATTTCGATGCCAAAACACCAACTTTCTATGACAAATGGACAAAACCGTTAAAAGCCCCTCCATAGATAGAGTTGAGCAACTTCGGACCATCAAAGTTGCCCGGTGTACAATTTTTGTTGTTCTTATATGTCAAATTTTATTAGTATAAGCTTCCTAGATTATTTCGATGCCAAACACCAACTTTCTATGACAAATGGACAAAAGCGTTAAAAGCACCTCCATAGAGAGAGTTGAGCAACTTCGGACCATCAAAGTTGCTCGGTGTACAATTTTTATTGTTCTTATATGTCAAATTTTATGAGTATAAGCTTCATAGATTATTTCGATGCCAAAACTCCAACTTTCTAAGGTAAATGGACAAAACCGTTAAAAGCTCGTCCATAGAGAGAGTTGAGCAACTTCGGACCATCAAAGTTGCTCAGCGTACAATTTTTATTGTTCTTATATATCAAATTTTATGAGTATAAGCTTCATAGATTATTTTCATGCATAAACACTAACTTTCTATGACAAATGCACAAAACCGTTAAAAGCTCCTCCATAGAGAGAGTTGAGCAACTTCGGACCATCAAAGTGGCTCGGTGTACAATTTTTATTGTCTTATATGTCAAATTTTATGAGTATAAGCTTCATAGATTATTTCGATGCCAAAACTCCAACTTTCTAAGGTAAATGGACAAAACCGTTAAAAGCTCGTCCATAGAGAGAGTTGAGGAACTTCGGACCATCAAAGTTGCTCGGCGTACAATTTTTATTGTTCTTATATATCAAATTTTATGAGTATAAGCTTCATAGATTATTTCGATAAAAAAACACCAACTTTCTATGACAAACGCACAAAACCGTTAAAACCTCCTTCATAGAGAGAGTTGAGCAACTTCGGACCATCAAATTTGTTCGGTGTACAATTTTTATTGTTCTTATATGTCAAATTTTTGGAGTATAAGCTTCCTGCATTATTTCGATGCTAAAACACCAATTTTCTATGACAAATGGACAAAACCGTTAAAAGCCCCTCAATAGATAGAGTTGAGCAACTTCGGACCATCAAAGTTGCCCGGTGTACAATTTTTGTTGTTCTTATATGTCAAATTTTATTAGTATAAGCTTCCTAGATTATTTCGATGCCAAAACACCAACTTTCTATGACAAATGGACAAAAGCGTTAAAAGCACCTCCATAGAGAGAGTTGAGCAACTTCGGACCATCAAAATTGCTCGGTGTACAATTTTTATTGTTCTTATATGTCAAATTTTATGAGTATAAGCTTCATAGATTATTTCGATGCCAAAACTCCAACTTTCTTACGTAAATGGACAAAACCGTTAAAAGCTCGTCCATAGAGACTGTTGAGCAACTTCGGACCATCAAAGTTGCTCCGCATACAATTTTTATTGTTCTTATATATCAAATTTTATGAGTATAAGCTTCATAGATTATTTTGATGCATAAACACTAACTTTCTATGACAAATGCACAAAACCGTTAAAACCTCCTTCATAGAGAGAGTTGAGCAACTTCGGACCATCAAATTTGTTCGGAGTACAATTTTTATTGTTCTTATATGTCAAATTTTAGGAGTATAAGCTTCCTGCATTATTTCGATGCCAAAACACCAACTTTCTATGACAAATGGACAAAACCGTTAAAAGCCCCTCCATAGATAGGGTTGAGCAACTTCGGACCATCAAAGTTGCCCGGTGTACAATTTTTGTTGTTCTTATATGTCAAATTTTATTAGTATAAGCTTCCTAGATTATTTCGATGCCAAAACACCAACTTTCTAAGGTAAATGGACAAAACCGTTAAAAGCTCGTCCATAGAGAGAGTTGAGGAACTTCAGACCATCAAAGTTGCTCGGCGTACAATTTTTATTGTTCTTATATATCAACTTTTATGAGTATAAGCTTCCTGCATTATTTCGATGAAAAAACACCAACTTTCTATGACAAACGCACAAAACCGTTAAAAGCTCCTTCATAGAGAGAGTTGAGCAACTTCGGACCATCAAATTTGTTCGGTGTACAATTTTTATTGTTCTTATATGTCAAATTTTAGGAGTATAAGCTTCCTGCATTATTTCTATGCCAAAACACCAGTTTTCTATGACAAATGGACAAAACCGTTAAAAGCCCCTCCATAGATAGAGTTGAGCAACTTCGGACCATCAAAGTTGCCCGGTGTACAATTTTTGTTGTTCTTATATGTCAAATTTTATTAGTATAAGCTTCCTAGATTATTTCGATGCCAAAACAACAACTTTCTATGACAAATGGACAAAAGCGTTAAAAGCACCTCCATAGAGTGAGTTGAGCAACTTCGGACCATCAAACTTGCTCGGTGTGCAATTTTTATTGTTCTTATATGTCAAATTTTATGAGTATAAGCTTCATAGATTATTTCGATGCCAAAACTCCAACTTTCTAAGGTAAATGGACAAAACCGTTAAAAGCTCGTCCATAGAGAGAGTTGTGCAACTTCGGACCATCAAAGTTGCTCAGCATACAATTTTTATTGTTCTTATATATCAAATTTTATGAGTATAAGCTTCATAGATTATTTTGATGCATAAACACTAACTTTCTATGACAAATGCACAAAACCGTTAAAACCTCCTTCATAGAGAGAGTTGAGCAACTTCGGACCATCAAATTTGTTCGGAGTACAATTTTTATTGTTCTTATATGTCAAATTTTAGGAGTATAAGCTTCCTGCATTATTTCGATGCCAAAACACCAACTTTCTATGACAAATGGACAAAACCGTTAAAAGTCCCTTCATAGATAGAGTTGAGCAACTTCGGACCATCAAAGTTGCTCGGTGTACAATTTTTATTGTTCTTATATGTCAAATTTTACGATTTTAAGCTTCCTAGATTATTTCGATTCCAAAACATCAACTTTCTATGACAAATGGACAAAACCGTTAAAAGCTCGTCCATAGAGAGAGTTGAGGAACTTCGGACCATCAAAGTTGCTCGGCGTATAATTTTTATTGTTCTTATATATCAAATTTTATGAGTATAAGCTTCATAGATTATTTCGATGACAAAACACCAAATTTCTATGACAAACGCACAAAACCGTTAAAACCTCCTTCATATAGAGAGTTGAGCAACTTCGGAACATCAAATTTGTTCGGTGTACAATTTTTATTGTTCTTATATGTCAAATTTTAGGAGTATAAGCTTCCTGCATTATTTCGATGCCAAAACACCAACTTTCTATGACAAATGGACAAAATCGTTAAAAGCCCCTCCATAGATAGAGTTGAGCAACTTCGGACTATCAAACTTGCCCGGAGTACAATTTTTATTGTTCTTATATGTCAAATTTTATTAGTATAAGCTTCCTAGATTATTTCGATGCCAAAACACCAACTTTCTATGACAAATGGACAAAAGCGTTAAAAGCACCTTCATAGAGAGAGTTGAGCAACTTCGGACCATAAATGTTGCTTGGTGTACAATTTTTATTGTTCTTATATGTCAAATTTTATGAGTATAAGCTTCATAGATTATTTCGATGCCAAAACTCCAACTTTCTAAGGTAAATGGACAAAACCGTTAAAAGCTCGTCCATAGAGAGAGTTGAGCAACTTCGGACCATCAAAGTTGCTCAGCGTACAATTTTTATTGTTCTTATATATCAAATTTTATGAGTATAAGCTTCATAGATTATTTTGATGCATAAACACTAACTTTCTATGACAAATGCACAAAACCGTCCTTCATAGAGAGAGTTGAGCAACTTCGGACCATCAAATTTGTTCGGAGTACAATTTTTATTGTTCTTATATGTCAAATTTTAGGAGTATAAGCTTCCTGCATTATTTCGATGCCAAAACACCAACTTTCTATGACAATTGGACAAAACCGTTAAAAGCCCCTCCATAGATAGAGTTGAGCAACTTCGGACCATCAAAGTTTCTCGGTGTACAATTTTTATTGTTCTTATATGTCAAATTTTACGAGTATAAGCTTCCTAGATTATTTCGATGCCAAAACATCAACTTTCTATGACAAATGGACAAAAGCGTTAAAAGCTCCTCCATAGAGAGAGTTGAGCAACTTTCGGACCATCAAAGTTGCTCGGTGTACAATTTTTATTGTTCTTATATGTCAAATTTTATGAGTATAAGCTTCATAGATTATTTCGATGCCAAAACACCAACTTTCTATGGCAAATGGACGAAATCGTTAAAAGCTCCTCCATAGAGAGAGTTGGGGAACTTCGGACCATTAAAGTTGCTCTGGATACACTTTTTATTGTTCTTACTTTTCAAATTTTATGAGTATAAGCTTCCTAGAGTATTTCGATGACAAAACACCAACTTTCTATGACAAATAGAGGAAACCGTTAAAAGCTCCTCCATAAAGAGAGTTGAGCAACTTCGGACTATCAAAGTTACTCGGGATAGACTTTTTATTGTTCTTATATGTCAAATTTTACGAGTATAAGCTTCATAGATTATTTCGATTCCAAAACACCAACTTTCTATGGCAAATGGACGAAACCGTTAAAAGCTCCTCCATAGAGAGAGTTGAGCAACTTCAGACTATCAAAGTTGCTCGGGATACACTTTTTATTGTTCTTATATGTCAAATTTTATGAGTATAAAGCTTCCTAGCTTTTTTTGATGCCAAAACAACAACTTTCTATGAAAAATAGACAAAACCGTTAAAAGCTCCTCCATAGAGAGAGTTGAGCAACTTCGGACCATCAAAGTTGCTCGGTGTACAATTTTTATTGTTCTTGTATGTCAAATTTTACTAGTATAAGCTTCATAGATTATTTCAATGCCAAAACACTAACTTTCTATTACAAATGGACAAAACCGTTAAAAGCTCCTCCATAGAGAGAGTTGAGCAACTTCGGACCATCAAAGTTGCTCAGCATACAATTTTTATTGTTCTTATATATCAAATTTTATGAGTATAAGCTTCATAGATTATTTTGATGCATAAACACTAACTTTCTATGACAAATGGACAAAACCGTTAAAACCTCCTTCATAGAGAGAGTTGAGCAAGTTCGGACCATCAAATTTGTTCGGAGTACAATTTTTATTGTTCTTATATGTCAAATTTTAGGAGTATAAGCTTCCTGCATTATTTCGATGCCAAAACACCAACTTTCTATGACAAATGGACAAAACCGTTAAAAGCCCCTCCATAGATAGAGTTGAGCAACTTCGAACCATCAAAGTTTCCCGGTGTACAATTTTTGTTGTTCTTATATGTCAAATTTTATTAGTATAAGCTTCCTAGATTATTTCGATGCCAAAACACCAACTTTCTATGACAAATGGACAAAAGCGTTAAAAGCACCTCCATAGAGAGAGTTGAGAAACTTCGGACCATCAAAGTTGCTCGGTGTACAATTTTTATTGTTCTTATATGTCAAATTTTATGAGTATAAGCTTCATAGATTATTTCGATGCCAAAACTCCAACTTTCTAAGGTAAATGGACAAAACCGTTAAAAGCTCGTCCATAGAGAGAGTTGAGCAACTTCGGACCATCAAAGTTGCTCAGCGTACAATTTTTATTGTTCTTATATATCAAATTTTATGAGTATAAGCTTCATAGATTATTTTGATGCATAAACACTAACTTTCTATGACAAATGCACAAAACCGATAAAAGCTCCTCCATAGAGAGAGTTGAGCAACTTCGGACCATCAAAGTGGGTCGGTGTACAATTTTTATTGTTCTTATATGTCAAATTTTATGAGTATAAGCTTCATAGATTATTTCGATGCCAAAAATCCAACTTTCTAAGGTAAATGGACAAAACCGTTAAAAGCTCGTCCATAGAGAGAGTTGAGGAACTTCGGACCATCAAAGTTGCTCGGCGTACAATTTTTATTGTTCTTATATATCAAATTTTATGAGTATAAGCTTCATAGATTATTTTGATGACAAAACACCAACTTTCTATGACAAACGCACAAAACCGTTAAAGCCTCCTTCATAGAAAGAGTTGAGGAACTTCGGACCATCAAATTTGTTCGGTGTACAATTTTTATTGTTCTTATATGTCAAATTTTAGGAGTATAAGCTTCCTGCATTATTTCGATGCCAAAACACCAGTTTTCTATGACAAATGGACAAAAACGTTAAAAGCCCCTCCATAGATAGAGTTGAGCAACTTCGGACCATCAAAGTTGCCCGGTGTACAATTTTTGTTGTTCTTATATGTCAAATTTTATTAGTATAAGCTTCCTAGATTATTTCGATGCCAAAACACCAACTTTCTATGACAAATGGACAAAAGCATTAAAAGCACCTCCATAGAGAGAGTTGAGCAACTTCGGACCATCAAACTTGCTCGGTGTACAATTTTTATTGTTCTTATATGTCAAATTTTATGAGTATAAGCTTCATAGATTATTTCGATGCCAAAACTCCAACTTTCTAAGGTAAATGGACAAAACCGTTAAAAGCTCGTCCGTAGAGAGAGTTGAGCAACTTCGGACCATCAAAGTTGCTCAGCATACAATTTTTATTGTTCTTATATATCAAATTTTATGAGTATAAGCTTCATAGATTATTTTGATGCATAAACACTAACTTTCTATGACAAATGCACAAAACCGTTAAAACCTCCTTCATAGAGAGAGTTGAGCAACTTCGGACCATCAAATTTGTTCGGAGTACAATTTTTATTGTTCTTATATGTCAAATTTTAGGAGTATAAGCTTCCTGCATTATTTCGATGCCAAAACACCAACTTTCTATGACAAATGGACAAAACCGTTAAAAGCCCCTTCATAGATAGAGTTGAGCAACTTCGGACCATCAAAGTTGGTCGGTGTACAATTTTTATTGTTCTTATATGTCAAATTTTACGAGTATAAGCTTCCTAGATTATTTCGATGCCAAAACATCAACTTTCTATGACAAATGGACAAAACCGTTAAAAGCTCGTCCATAGAGAGAGTTGAGGAACTTCGGACCATCAAAGTTGCTCGGCATACAATTTTTATTGTTCTTATATATCAAATTTTATGAGTATAAGCTTCATAGATTATTTCGATGACAAAACACCAAATTTCTATGACAAACGCACAAAACCGTTAAAACCTCCTTCATATAGAGAGTTGAGCAACTTCGGACCATCAAATTTGTTCGGTGTACAATTTTTATTGTTCTTATATGTCAAATTTTAGGAGTATAAGCTTCCTGCATTTTTTCGATGCCAAAACACCAACTTTCTATGACAAATGGACAAAACCGTTAAAAGCCCCTCCATAGATAGAGTTGAGCAACTTCGGACTATCAAACTTGCCCGGTGTACAATTTTTATTGTTCTTATATGTCAAATTTTATTAGTATAAGCTTCCTAGATTATTTCGATGCCAAAACACCAACTTTCTATGACAAATGGACAAAAGCGTTAAAAGCACCTCCATAGAGAGAGTTGAGCAACTTCGGGCCATAAATGTTGCTTGGTGTACAATTTTTATTGTTCTTATATGTCAAATTTTATGAGTATAAGCTTCATAGATTATTTCGATGCCAAAACTCCAACTTTCTAAGGTAAATGGAGAAAACCGTTAAAAGCTCGTCCATAGAGAGAGTTGAGCAACTTCGGACCATCAAAGTTGCTCAGCGTACAATTTTTATTGTTCTTATATATCAAATTTTATGAGTATAAGCTTCATAGATTATTTTGATGCATAAACACTAACTTTCTATGACAAATGCACAAAACCGTTAAAACCTCCTTCATAGAGAGAGTTGAGCAACTTCGGACCATCAAATTTGTTCGGAGTACAATTTTTATTGTTCTTATATGTCAAATTTTAGGAGTATAAGCTTCCTGAATTATTTCGATGCCAAAACACCAACTTTCTATGACAAATGGACAAAACCGTTAAAAGCCCCTCCATAGATAGAGTTGAGCAACTTCGGACCATCAAAGTTGCTCGGTGTACAATTTTTATTGTTCTTATATGTCAAATTTTACGAGTATAAGCTTCCTAGATTATTTTGATGCCAAAACATCAACTTTCTATGACAAATGGACAAAAGCGTTAAAAGCTCCTCCATAGAGAGAGTTGAGCAACTTCGGACCATCAAAGTTGCTCGGTGTACAATTTTTATTGTTCTTATATGTCAAATTTTATGAGTATAAGCTTCATACATTATTTCGATGCCAAAACACCAACTTTCTATGGCAAATGGACGAAATCGTTAAAAGCTCTTCCATAGAGAGAGTTGGGGAACTTCGGACCATTAAAGTTGCTCTGGATACACTTTTTATTGTTATTACTTTTCAAATTTTATGAGTATAAGCTTCCTAGAGTATTTCGATGACAAAACACCAAGTTTCTATGACAAATGGACAAAACCGTTAAAAGCTCCTCCATAGAGAGAGTTGAGCAACTTCGGACTATCAAAGTTACTCGGGATAGACTTTTTATTGTTCTTATATGTCAAATTTTACGAGTATAAGCTTCATAGATTATTTCGATTCTAAAACACCAACTTTCTATGGCAAATGGACGAAACCGTTAAAAGCAGCTCCATAGAGAGAGTTGAGCAACTTCAGACTATCAAAGTTGCTCGGGATACACTTTTTATTGTTCTTATATGTCAAATTTTATGAGTATAAAGCTTCCTAGCTTTTTTTGATGCCAAAACAACAACTTTCTATGAAAAAAAGACAAAACCGTTAAAAGCTCCTCCATAGAGAGAGTTGAGCAACTTCGGACCATCAAAGTTGCTCGGTGTACAATTTTTATTGTTCTTGTATGTCAAATTTTACTAGTATAAGCTTCATAGATTATTTCAATGCCAAAACACTAACTTTCTATTACAAATGGACAAAACCGTTAAAAGCTCCTCCATAGATAGAGTTGAGCAACTTCGGACCATCAAAGTTGTTCAGGATACAATTTTTATTGTTCTTATATATCAAATTTTTTGAGTATAACCTTCCTAGATTACTTCGATGCCAAAACACCAACTTTCTATGACAAATGGACAAAACCGTTAAAACCTCTTCCATATAGAGAGTTGAGCAACTTCGGACCATCAAAGCTTCTCTGGATACACTTTTTACTGTTCTTATATGTCAAATTTTATGAGTATAAACCTTCCTAGCTTTTTTGGATGCCAAAACACCAACTTTCTATGACAAATGGACAAAACCTTTAAAAGCTCCTCCATAGAGAGAGTTGAGCAACTTCGGACCATCAAAGTTTCTCGGTGTACAATTTTATTGTTCTTATATGTCAAATTTTACTAGTATAAGCTTCCTACATTATTTCGATGCCAAAACACCAAATTTCTATGACAAATGGACAAAACCGTTAAAAGCACCTCCATAGAGAGAGTTGAGGAACTTCGGACCATCAAAGTTGCTCGGTGTACAATTTTTATTGTTCTTGTATGTCAAATTTTACGAGTGTAAGCTTCATAGATTATTTTGATGCTAAAACACCAACTTTCTATGACAAATAGACGAAACCGTTAAAAGCTCCTCCATAGAGAAAGTTGAGTAACTTCGGACCATCAAAGTTGCTCGGTGTACAATTTTATTGTTCTTATATGTCAAATTTTACTAGTATAAGCTTCCTACATTATTTCGATGCCAAAACACCAAATTTCTATGACAAATGGACAAAACCGTTAAAAGCACCTCCATAGAGAGAGTTGAGCAACTTCGGACCATCAAAGTTTCTCGGTGTACAATTTTTATTGTTCTTGTATGTCAAATTTAATGAGTATAAGCTTCATAGATTATTTCGATGCCAAAACACCAACTTTCTATTACAAATGGACGAAACCGTTAAAAGCTCCTCCATAGAGATAGTTTGGCAACTTCGGAAAATCAAAGTTGCTCGGTGTACAATTTTTATTGTTCTTGTATGTCAAATTTTATAAGTATAAGCTTCATAGATTATTTCGATGCCAAAACACCAACTTTCAATAATAAATGGCTGAAACCATTAAAAGATCCTCCATAGAGAGAGTTGAGCAACTTCAAACCATCAAAATTGCTCGTTGTACAATTTTTATTGTTCTTGTATGTCAAATTTTATGAGTATAAGCTTCATAGATTATTTCGATGCCAAAACACCAACTTTCTATTACAAATGGACAAAACCGTTAAAAGCTCCTCCATAGATAGAGTTGAGCAACTTCGGACCATCAAAATTGTTCAGGATACAATTTTTATTGTTCTTATATATCAAATTTTTTGAGTATAAGCTTCCTAGATTACTTCGATGCCAAAACACCAACTTTCTATGACAAATGTACAAAACCGTTAAAACATCCTCCATAGAGAGAGTTGAGCAACTTCGGACTATCAAAGTTGCTCTGGATACACTTTTTATTGTTCTTATACGTCAAATTTTATGAGTATAAAGCTTCCTAGCTTTTTTCGATGCCAAAACACCAACTTTCTATGACAAATGGACAAAACCGTTAAAAGCTCCTCCATAGAGAGAGTTGAGCAACTTCGGACTATCAAAGTTGCTCGGCATACACTTTTTATTGTTCTTATATGTCAAATTTTATGAGTATAAAGCTTCCTAGGTTTTTTTGATGCCAAAACAACAACTTTCTATGAAAAATAGACAAAACCGTTAAAAGCTCCTCCATAGAGAGAGTTGAGCAACTTCGGACCATCAAAGTTGCTCGGTGTACAATTTTTATTGTACTTGTATGTCAAATTTTACTAGTATAAGCTTCATAGATTATTTCAATGCCAAAACACTAACTTTCTATTACAAATGGACAAAACCGTTAAAAGCTCCTCCATAGATAGAGTTGAGCAACTGCAGACCATCAAAGTTGTTCACGATACAATTTTTATTGTTCTTATATATCAAATTTTTTGAGTATAAGCTTCCTAGATTACTTCGATGCCAAAACACCAACTTTCTATGACAAATGGACAAAACCGTTAAAACCTCCTCCATAGAGAGAGTTGAGCAACTTCGGACCATCAAAGTTTCTCTGGATACACTTTTTACTGTTCTTATATGTCAAATTTTATGAGTATAAAGCTTCCTAGCTTTTTTCGATGCCAAAACACCAACTTTCTATGACAAATGGACAAAACCGTTAAAAGCTCCTCCATAGAGAGAGTTGAGCAACTTCGGACCACCAAAGTTTCTCGATGTACAATTTTATTGTTCCTATATGTCAAATTTTACTAGTATAAGCTTCCTACATTATTTCGATGCCAAAACACCAAATTTCTATGACAAATGGACAAAACCGTTAAAAGCACCTCCATAGAGAGAGTTGAGCAACTTCCGACCGTCAAAGTTGCTCGGTGTACAATTTTTATTGTTCTTGTATGTCAAATTTTACGAGTATAAGCTTCATAGATTTTTTCGATGCTAAAACACCAACTTTCTATGACAAATAGACGAAACCGTTAAAAGCTCCTCCATAGAGAGAGTTGTGTAACTTCGGACCATCAAAGTTGCTCGGTGTACAATTTTATTGTTCTTATATGTCAAATTTTACTAGTATAAGCTTCCTACATTATTTCGATGCCAAAACACCAAATTTCTATGACAAATGGACAAAACCGTTAAAAGCACCTCCATAGAGAGAGTTGAGCAACTTCGGACCATCAAAGTTGCTCGGTGTACAATTTTTATTGTTCTTGTATGTCAAATTTAATGAGTATAAGCTTCATAGATTATTTCGATGCCAAAACACCAACTTTCTATTACAAATGGATGAAAACGTTAAAAGCTCCTCCATAGAGAGAGTTTGGCAACTTCGGAACATCAAAGTTGCTCGGTGTACAATTTTTATTGTTCTTGTATGTCAAATTTTATGAGTATAAGCTTCATAGATTATTTCGATGCCAAAACACCAACTTTCAATAATAAATGGATGAAACCATTAAAAGATCCTCCATAGAGAGAGTTGAGCAACTTCAAACCATCAAAATTGCTCGTTGTACAATTTTTATTGTTCTTGTATGTCAAATTTTATGAGTATAAGCTTCATAGATTATTTCGATGCCAAAACACCAACTTTCTATTACAAATGGACAAAACCGTTAAAAGCTCCTCCATAGATAGAGTTGAGCAACTTCGGACCATCAAAATTGTTCAGGATACACTTTTTATTGTTCTTATATGTCAAATTTTATGAGTATAAAGCTTCCTAGGTTTTTTTGATGACAAAACAACAACTTTCTATGAAAAATAGACAAAACCGTTAAAAGCTCCTCCATAGAGAGAGTTGAGCAACTTCGGACCATCAAAGTTGCTCGGTGTACAATTTTTATTGTACTTGTATGTCAAATTTTACTAGTATAAGCTTCATAGATTATTTCAATGCCAAAACACTAACTTTCTATTACAAATGGACAAAACCGTTAAAAGCTCCTCCATAGATAGAGTTGAGCAACTGCGGACCATCAAAGTTGTTCACGATACAATTTTTATTGTTCTTATATATCAAATTTTTTGAGTATAAGCTTCCTAGATTACTTCGATGCCAAAACACCAACTTTCTATGACAAATGCACAAAACCGTTAAAACCTCCTCCATAGAGAGATTTGAGCAACTTCGGACTCTCAAAGTTGCTCTGGATACACTTTTTATTGTTCTTATATGTCAAATTTTATGAGTATAAAGCTTCCTAGCTTTTTTCGATGCCAAAACACCAACTTTCTTTGACAAATGGACAAAACCGTTAAAAGCTCCTCCATAGAGAGAGTTGAGCAACTTCGGACCATCAAAGTTTCTCGGTGTACAATTTTATTGTTCTTATATATCAAATTTTTTGAGTATAAGCTTCCTAGATTACTTCGATGCCAAAACACCAACTTTCTATGACAAATGGACAAAACCGTTAAAACGTCCTCCATAGAGAGAGTTGAGCAACTTCGGACTATCAAAGTTGCTCTGGATACACTTTTTATTGTTCTTATACGTCAAATTTTATGAGTATAAAGCTTCCTAGCTTTTTTCGATGCCAAAACACAAACTTTCTATGACAAATGGACAAAACCGTTAAAACCTCCTCCATAGAGAGATTTGAGCAACTTCGGACTCTCAAAGTTGCTCTGGATACACTTTTTATTGTTCTTATATGTCAAATTTTATGAGTATAAAGCTTTCCAGCTTTTTTCGATGCCAAAACACCAACTTTCTATGACAAATGGCAAAACCGTTACAGGCTGCTCCATAGAGAGAGTTGAGCAACTACGGACCATCAAAGTTGCTCGGTGTACAATTTTTATTGTTCTTATATGTCAAATTTTATGAGTATAAGCTTCATAGATTATTTCGATGCCAAAACACCAACTTTCTATTACAAATGGACAAAACCGTTAAAACCTCCTCCATAGAGAGAGTTGAGCAACTTCGGACCATCAAAGTTTCTCTGGATACACTTTTTACTGTTCTTATATGTCAAATTTTATGAGTATAAAGCTTCCTAGCTTTTTTCGATGCCAAAACACCAACTTTCTATGACAAATGGAAAAAAGCATTAAAAGCTCCTCCATAGAGGGAGTTGAGCAACTTCGGACCATCAAAGTTGCTCGGTGTACAATTTTTATTGTTCTTGTATGTCAAATTTTATGAGTATAAGCTTCCTAGATTATTTCGATGCCAAAACACCAACTTTCTATGACAAATGGACGAAACCAATAAAAGCTTCTCCATAGAGAGAGTTGAGCAACTTCGGACCTTCAAAGTTGCTCGGTGTACAATTTTTATTGTTCTTGTATGTCAAAATTTATGAGTATAAGCTTCATAGATTATTTCGATGCCAAAACACCAACTTTCTATTACAAATGGACGAAACCGTTAAAACCTCCTCCATAGAGAGAGTTGAGCAACTTCGGACCATCAAAGTTGCTCGGTGTACAATTTTTATTGTTCTTGTATGTCAAAATTTATGAGTATAAGCTTCATAGATTATTTCGATGCAAAAACACCAACTTTCTTTGACAAATGGACAAAACCGTTAAAAGCTCCTCCATAGAGAGAGTTGAGCAACTTCGGACCTTCAAAGTTTCTCGGTGTAAATTTTTTATTGTTCTTGTATGTCAAAATTTATGAGTATAAGCTTCATAGATTATTTCGATGCCAAAACACCAACTTTCTATTACAAATGGACGAAACCATTAAAAGCTCCTCCATAGAGAGAGTTGAGCAACTTCGGACCATCAAAGTTGCTCGGTGTACAATTTTTATTGTTCTTATATGTCAAATTTTATGAGTATAAGCTTCATAGATTATTTCGATGCCAAAACACCAACTTTCTATGACAAATGGACGAAATCGTTAAAAGCTCCTCCATAGAGAGAGTTGAGAACGTCGTACCATCAAAGTTGCTCGTTGTACAATTTTTATTGTTCTTCTACGTCAAATTTTATGAGTATAATAAGCTTCATAGATTATTTCGATGCCAAAACACCAACTTTCTACGAGAAATAGACAAAACCGTTAAAAGCTCCTCCATAGAGAGAGTAGAGCAACTTCGGACCATCAAAGTTGCTCGGTCCACAATTTTTATTGTTCTTATATGTCAAATTTTATGAGTATAAAGCTTCATAGATTATTTCGATGCCAAAACACCAACTTTCTACGACAAATGGACAAAACAGTTAAAAGCTCCTCCATAGAGAGAGTTGAGCAACTTCGGACCATCAAAGTTGCTCGGTGTACAATTTTTATTGTTCTTGTATGTCAAATTTTATGAGTATAAGCTTCCTAGATTATTTCGATGCCAAAACACCAACTTTCTATGACAAATGGACGAAACCGTTAAAAGCTTCTCCATAGAGAGAGTTGAGCAACTTCGGACCATCAAAGTTGCTCGGTGTACAATTTTTATTGTTCTTATATGTCAAATTTTATGAGTATAAGCTTCATAGATTATTTCGATGCCAAAACACCAACTTTCTATTACAAATGGACAAAACCTTTAAAAGCTCCTCCATAGAGAGAGTTGAGCAACTTCGGACCATTAAAGTTGCTCTGTGTACAATTTTTATTGTTCTTGTATGTCAAAATTTATGTGTATAAGCTTCATAGATTATTTCGATGCCAAAACACCAACTTTCTACGACAAATGGATGAAACCGTTAAAAGCTCCTCCGTAGAGAGAGTTGAACAACTACGGACCATCAAAGTTGCTCGGTGTACAATTTTTATTGTTCTTATATATCAAATTTTATGAGTATAAGCTTCATAGATTATTTCGATGCAAAAACACTAACTTTCTATGACAAATAGAGGAAACCGTTAAAGGCTCCTCCGTAGAGAGAGTTGAGCAACTACGGACCATCAAAGTTGCTCGGTGTACAATTTTTTTTGTTCTTATATATCAAATTTTATGAGTATAAGCTTAATAGATTATTTCGATGCCAAAACACCAACTTTCTATTACAAATGGACAAAACCGTTAAAAGCTCCTCCGTAGGGAGAGTTGAGCAACTTTGGACTATCAAAGTTGCTCGGGATACACTTTTTATTGTTCATATATGTCAAATTTTATGAGTGTAAAGCTTCCTAGCTTTTTTCGATGCCAAAACAACAACTTTCTATGACAAATGGACAAAACCATTAAAAGCTCCTCCATAGAGAGAGTTGAGCAACTTCGAACCATCAAAGTTGCTCGGTGTACAATTTTTATTGTTCTTATATGTCATATTTTACTAGTATAAGCTTCCTAGCTTTTTTCGATGCCAAAATACCAACTTTCTATGACAAATGGATAAAACCGTTAACAGCTCCTCCATAGAGAGAGTTGAGCAACTTCGGACCATCAACGTTGCTCGGTGTACAATTTTTATTGTTCTTATATGTCAAATTTTATGAGTATAAGCTACATAGATTATTTCGATGCCAAAACACTAACTTTCTTTGACAAATGGACAAAACCGTTAAAAGCTCCTCCATAGAGAGAGTTGAGCAACTTCGGACCTTCAAAGTTTCTCGGTGTAAATTTTTTATTGTTCTTGTATGTCAAAATTTATGAGTATAAGCTTCATAGATTATTTCGATGCCAAAACACCAACTTTCTATTACAAATGGACGAAACCATTAAAAGCTCCTCCATAGAGAGAGTTGAGCAACTTCGGACCATCAAAGTTGCTCGGTGTACAATTTTTATTGTTCTTATATGTCAAATTTTATGAGTATAAGCTTCATAGATTATTTCGATGCCAAAACACCAACTTTCTATGACAAATGGACGAAATCGTTAAAAGATCCTCCATAGAGAGAGTTGAGAACGTCGTACCATCAAAGTTGCTCATTGTACAATTTTTATTGTTCTTCTATGTCAAATTTTATGAGTATAATAAGCTTCATAGATTATTTCGATGCCAAAACACCAACTTTCTACGAGAAATAGACAAAACCGTTAAAAGCTCCTCCATAGAGAGAGTAGAGCAACTTCGGACCATCAAAGTTGCTCGGTCTACAATTTTTATTGTTCTTATATGTCAAATTTTATGAGTATAAAGCGTCATAGATTATTTCGATGCCAAAACACCAACTTTCTACGACAAATGGACAAAACAGTTAAAAGCTCCTCCATAGAGAGAGTTGAGCAACTTCGGACCATCAAAGTTGCTCGGTGTACAATTTTTATTGTTCTTGTATGTCAAATTTTATGAGTATAAGCTTCCTAGATTATTTCGATGCCAAAACACCAACTTTCTATGACAAATGGACGAAACCGTTAAAAGCTTCTCCATAGAGAGAGTTGAGCAACTTCGGACCATCAAAGTTGCTCGGTGTACAATTTTTATTGTTCTTATATGTCAAATTTTATGAGTATAAGCTTCATAGATTATTTCGATGCCAAAACACCAACTTTCTATGACAAATAGAGGAAACCGTTAAAGGCTCCTCCGTAGAGAGAGTTGAGCAACTACGGACCATCAAAGTTGCTCGGTGTACAATTTTTATTGTTCTTATATATCAAATTTTATGAGTATAAGCTTCATAGATTATTTCGATGCAAAAACACCAACTTTCTTTGACAAATGGACAAAACCGTTAAAAGCTCCTCCATAGAGAGAGTTGAGCAACTTCGGACCTTCAAAGTTTCTCGGTGTAAATTTTTTATTGTTCTTGTATGTCAAAATTTATGAGTATAAGCTTCATAGATTATTTCGATGCCAAAACACCAACTTTCTATTACAAATGGACGAAACCATTAAAAGCTCCTCCATAGAGAGAGTTGAGCAACTTCGGACCATCAAAGTTGCTCGGTGTACAATTTTTATTGTTCTTATATGTCAAATTTTATGAGTATAAGCTTCATAGATTATTTCGATGCCAAAACACCAACTTTCTATGACAAATGGACGAAATCGTTAAAAGCTCCTCCATAGAGAGAGTTGAGAACGTCGTACCATCAAAGTTGCTCGTTGTACAATTTTTATTGTTCTTCTACGTCAAATTTTATGAGTATAATAAGCTTCATAGATTATTTCGATGCCAAAACACCAACTTTCTACGAGAAATAGACAAAACCGTTAAAAGCTCCTCCATAGAGAGAGTAGAGCAACTTCGGACCATCAAAGTTGCTCGGTCCACAATTTTTATTGTTCTTATATGTCAAATTTTATGAGTATAAAGCTTCATAGATTATTTCGATGCCAAAACACCAACTTTCTACGACAAATGGACAAAACAGTTAAAAGCACCTCCATAGAGAGAGTTGAGCAACTTCGGACCATCAAAGTTGCTCGGTGTACAATTTTTATTGTTCTTGTATGTCAAATTTTATGAGTATAAGCTTCCTAGATTATTTCGATGCCAAAACACCAACTTTCTATGACAAATGGACAAAACCGTTAAAAGCTTCTCCATAGAGAGAGTTGAGCAACTTCGGACCATCAAAGTTGCTCGGTGTACAATTTTTATTGTTCTTATATGTCAAATTTTATGAGTATAAGCTTCATAGATTATTTCGATGCCAAAACACCAACTTTCTATTACAAATGGACAAAACCTTTAAAAGCTCCTCCATAGAGAGAGTTGAGCAACTTCGGACCATTAAAGTTGCTCTGTGTACAATTTTTATTGTTCTTGTATGTCAAAATTTATGTGTATAAGCTTCATAGATTATTTCGATGCCAAAACACCAACTTTCTACGACAAATGGATGAAACCGTTAAAAGCTCCTCCGTAGAGAGAGTTGAACAACTACGGACCATCAAAGTTGCTCGGTGTACAATTTTTATTGTTCTTATATATCAAATTTTATGAGTATAAGCTTCATAGATTATTTCGATGCAAAAACACCAACTTTCTATGACAAATAGAGGAAACCGTTAAAGGCTCCTCCGTAGAGAGAGTTGAGCAACTACGGACCATCAAAGTTGCTCGGTGTACAATTTTTTTTGTTCTTATATATCAAATTTTATGAGTATAAGCTTAATAGATTATTTCGATGCCAAAACACCAACTTTCTATTACAAATGGACAAAACCGTTAAAAGCTCCTCCGTAGGGAGAGTTGAGCAACTTTGGACTATCAAAGTTGCTCGGGATACACTTTTTATTGTTCATATATGTCAAATTTTATGAGTGTAAAGCTTCCTAGCTTTTTTCGATGCCAAAACAACAACTTTCTATGACAAATGGACAAAACCATTAAAAGCTCCTCCATAGAGAGAGTTGAGCAACTTCGAACCATCAAAGTTGCTCGGTGTACAATTTTTATTGTTCTTATATGTCATATTTTACTAGTATAAGCTTCCTAGCTTTTTTCGATGCCAAAATACCAACTTTCTATGACAAATGGATAAAACCGTTAACAGCTCCTCCATAGAGAGAGTTGAGCAACTTCGGACCATCAACGTTGCTCGGTGTACAATTTTTATTGTTCTTATATGTCAAATTTTATGAGTATAAGCTACATAGATTATTTCGATGCCAAAACACTAACTTTCTTTGACAAATGGACAAAACCGTTAAAAGCTCCTCCATAGAGAGAGTTGAGCAACTTCGGACCTTCAAAGTTTCTCGGTGTAAATTTTTTATTGTTCTTGTATGTCAAAATTTATGAGTATAAGCTTCATAGATTATTTCGATGCCAAAACACCAACTTTCTATTACAAATGGACGAAACCATTAAAAGCTCCTCCATAGAGAGAGTTGAGCAACTTCGGACCATCAAAGTTGCTCGGTGTACAATTTTTATTGTTCTTATATGTCAAATTTTATGAGTATAAGCTTCATAGATTATTTCGATGCCAAAACACCAACTTTCTATGACAAATGGACGAAATCGTTAAAAGCTCCTCCATAGAGAGAGTTGAGAACGTCGTACCATCAAAGTTGCTCATTGTACAATTTTTATTGTTCTTCTATGTCAAATTTTATGAGTATAATAAGCTTCATAGATTATTTCGATGCCAAAACACCAACTTTCTACGAGAAATAGACAAAACCGTTAAAAGCTCCTCCATAGAGAGAGTAGAGCAACTTCGGACCGTCAAAGTTGCTCGGTCTACAATTTTTATTGTTCTTATATGTCAAATTTTATGAGTATAAAGCGTCATAGATTATTTCGATGCCAAAACACCAACTTTCTACGACAAATGGACAAAACAGTTAAAAGCTCCTCCATAGAGAGAGTTGAGCAACTTCGGACCATCAAAGTTGCTCGGTGTACAATTTTTATTGTTCTTGTATGTCAAATTTTATGAGTATAAGCTTCCTAGATTATTTCGATGCCAAAACACCAACTTTCTATGACAAATGGACGAAACCGTTAAAAGCTTCTCCATAGAGAGAGTTGAGCAACTTCGGACCATCAAAGTTGCTCGGTGTACAATTTTTATTTTTCTTATATGTCAAATTTTATGAGTATAAGCTTCATAGATTATTTCGATGCCAAAACACCAACTTTCTATGACAAATAGAGGAAACCGTTAAAGGCTCCTCCGTAGAGAGAGTTGAGCAACTACGGACCATCCAAGTTGCTCGGTGTACAATTTTTATTGTTCTTATATATCAAATTTTATGAGTATAAGCTTCATAGATTATTTCGATGCAAAAACACCAACTTTCTTTGACAAATGGACAAAACCGTTAAAAGCTCCTCCATAGAGAGAGTTGAGCAACTTCGGACCTTCAAAGTTTCTCGGTGTAAATTTTTTATTGTTCTTGTATGTCAAAATTTATGAGTATAAGCTTCATAGATTATTTCGATGCCAAAACACCAACTTTCTATTACAAATGGACGAAACCATTAAAAGCTCCTCCATAGAGAGAGTTGAGCAACTTCGGACCATCAAAGTTGCTCGGTGTACAATTTTTATTGTTCTTATATGTCAAATTTTATGAGTATAAGCTTCATAGATTATTTCGATGCCAAAACACCAACTTTCTATGACAAATGGACGAAATCGTTAAAAGCTCCTCCATAGAGAGAGTTGAGAACGTCGTACCATCAAAGTTGCTCGTTGTACAATTTTTATTGTTCTTCTACGTCAAATTTTATGAGTATAATAAGCTTCATAGATTATTTCGATGCCAAAACACCAACTTTCTACGAGAAATAGACAAAACCGTTAAAAGCTCCTCCATAGAGAGAGTAGAGCAACTTCGGACCATCAAAGTTGCTCGGTCCACAATTTTTATTGTTCTTATATGTCAAATTTTATGAGTATAAAGCTTCATAGATTATTTCGATGCCAAAACACCAACTTTCTACGACAAATGGACAAAACAGTTAAAAGCTCCTCCATAGAGAGAGTTGAGCAACTTCGGACCATCAAAGTTGCTCGGTGTACAATTTTTATTGTTCTTGTATGTCAAATTTTATGAGTATAAGCTTCCTAGATTATTTCGATGCCAAAACACCAACTTTCTATGACAAATGGACGAAACCGTTAAAAGCTTCTCCATAGAGAGAGTTGAGCAACTTCGGACCATCAAAGTTGCTCGGTGTACAATTTTTATTGTTCTTATATGTCAAATTTTATGAGTATAAGCTTCATAGATTATTTCGATGCCAAAACATCAACTTTCTATTACAAATGGACAAAACCTTTAAAAGCTCCTCCATAGAGAGAGTTGAGCAACTTCGGACCATTAAAGTTGCTCTGTGTACAATTTTTATTGTTCTTGTATGTCAAAATTTATGTGTATAAGCTTCATAGATTATTTCGATGCCAAAACACCAACTTTCTACGACAAATGGAGGAAACCGTTAAAGGCTCCTCCGTAGAGAGAGTTGAGCAACTACGGACCATCAAAGTTGCTCGGTGTACAATTTTTTTTGTTCTTATATATCAAATTTTATGAGTATAAGCTTAATAGATTATTTCGATGCCAAAACACCAACTTTCTATTACAAATGGACAAAACCGTTAAAAGCTCCTCCGTAGGGAGAGTTGAGCAACTTTGGACTATCAAAGTTGCTCGGGATACACTTTTTATTGTTCATATATGTCAAATTTTATGAGTGTAAAGCTTCCTAGCTTTTTTCGATGCCAAAACAACAACTTTCTATGACAAATGGACAAAACCATTAAAAGCTCCTCCATAGAGAGAGTTGAGCAACTTCGAACCATCAAAGTTGCTCGGTGTACAATTTTTATTGTTCTTATATGTCATATTTTACTAGTATAAGCTTCCTAGCTTTTTTCGATGCCAAAATACCAACTTTCTATGACAAATGGATAAAACCGTTAACAGCTCCTCCATAGAGAGAGTTGAGCAACTTCGGACCATCAACGTTGCTCGGTGTACAATTTTTATTGTTCTTATATGTCAAATTTTATGAGTATAAGCTACATAGATTATTTCGATGCCAAAACACTAACTTTCTTTGACAAATGGACAAAACCGTTAAAAGCTCCTCCATAGAGAGAGTTGAGCAACTTCGGACCTTCAAAGTTTCTCGGTGTAAATTTTTTATTGTTCTTGTATGTCAAAATTTATGAGTATAAGCTTCATAGATTATTTCGATGCCAAAACACCAACTTTCTATTACAAATGGACGAAACCATTAAAAGCTCCTCCATAGAGAGAGTTGAGCAACTTCGGACCATCAAAGTTGCTCGGTGTACAATTTTTATTGTTCTTATATGTCAAATTTTATGAGTATAAGCTTCATAGATTATTTCGATGCCAAAACACCAACTTTCTATGACAAATGGACGAAATCGTTAAAAGCTCCTCCATAGAGAGAGTTGAGAACGTCGTACCATCAAAGTTGCTCATTGTACAATTTTTATTGTTCTTCTATGTCAAATTTTATGAGTATAATAAGCTTCATAGATTATTTCGATGCCAAAACACCAACTTTCTACGAGAAATAGACAAAGCCGTTAAAAGCTCCTCCATAGAGAGAGTAGAGCAACTTCGGACCATCAAAGTTGCTCGGTCTACAATTTTTATTGTTCTTATATGTCAAATTTTATGAGTATAAAGCGTCGTAGATTATTTCGATGCCAAAACACCAACTTTCTACGACAAATGGACAAAACAGTTAAAAGCTCCTCCATAGAGAGAGTTGAGCAACTTCGGACCATCAAAGTTGCTCGGTGTACAATTTTTATTGTTCTTGTATGTCAAATTTTATGAGTATAAGCTTCCTAGATTATTTCGATGCCAAAACACCAACTTTCTATGACAAATGGACGAAACCGTTAAAAGCTTCTCCATAGAGAGAGTTGAGCAACTTCGGACCATCAAAGTTGCTCGGTGTACAATTTTTATTGTTCTTATATGTCAAATTTTATGAGTATAAGCTTCATAGATTATTTCGATGCCAAAACACCAACTTTCTATTACAAATGGACAAAACCTTTAAAAGCTCCTCCATAGAGAGAGTTGAGCAACTTCGGACCATTAAAGTTGCTCTGTGTACAATTTTTATTGTTCTTGTATGTCAAAATTTATGTGTATAAGCTTCATAGATTATTTCGATGCCAAAACACCAACTTTCTACGACAAATGGATGAAACCGTTAAAAGCTCCTCCGTAGAGAGAGTTGAACAACTACGGACCATCGAAGTTGCTCGGTGTACAATTTTATTGTTCTTATATATCAAATTTTATGAGTATAAGCTTCATAGATTATTTCGATGCAAAAACACCAACTTTCTATGACAAATAGATGAAACCGTTAAAGGCTCCTCCGTAGAGAGAGTTGAGCAACTACGGACCATCAAAGTTGCTCGGTGTACAGTTTTTTTTGTTCTTATATATCAAATTTTATGAGTATAAGCTTAATAGATTATTTCGATGCCAAAACACCAACTTTCTATTACAAATGGACAAAACCGTTAAAAGCTCCTCCGTAGGGAGAGTTGAGCAACTTTGGACTATCAAAGTTGCTCGGGATACACTTTTTATTGTTCATATATGTCAAATTTTATGAGTATAAAGCTTCCTAGCTTTTTTCGATGCCAAAACAACAACTTTCTATGACAAATGGAAAAAACCATTAAAAGCTCCTCCATAGAGAGAGTTGAGCAACTTCGAACCATCAAAGTTGCTCGGTGTACAATTTTTATTGTTCTTATATGTCATATTTCACTAGTATAAGCTTCCTAGCTTATTTCGATGCCAAAATAACAACTTTCTATGACAAATGGATAAAACCGTTAACAGCTTCTCCATAGAGAGAGTTGAGCAACTTCGGACCATCAACGTTGCTCGGTGTACAATTTTTATTGTTCTTATATGTCAAATTTTATGAGTATAAGCTACATAGATTATTTCGATGCCAAAACACCAACTTTCTATAATAATTGGATGAAACCATTAAAAGCTCCTTCATAAAGAGAGTTGAGCAACTTCGGACCATCAAAGTTGCTCGTTGTACAATTTTTATTGTTCTTGTATGTCAAATTTTATGAGTATAAGCTACATAGATTATTTCGATGTCAAAACACCAACTTTCTATAATAAATGGATGAAACCGTTAAAAGCTCCTTCATAGAGAGAGTTGAGCAACTTCGGACCATCAAAGTTGCTCGTTGTGCAATTTTTATTGTTCTTGTATGTCAAATTTTATGAGTATATGCTTCATAGATTATTTCGATGCCAAAACACTAAATTTCTATTACAAATGGACAAAACCGTTAAAAGCTCCTCCATAGAGAGAGTTGAGAACGTCGTACCATCAAAGTTGCTTGTTGTACAATTTTTATTGTTCTTCTATGTCAAATTTTATGAGTATAATAAGCTTCATAGATTATTTCGATGCCAAAACACCAACTTTCTACGACAAATGGACAAAACCATTAAAAGCTCCTCCATAGAGAGAGTAGAGCAACTTCGGACAATCAAAGTTGCTCGGTCTACAATTTTTATTGTTCTTATATGTCAAATTTTACTAGTATAAGCTTCCTACATTATTTCGATGCCAAAACACCAACTTTCTATGACAAATGGACAAAATCATTAAAAGCTCCTCCATAGAGAGAGTTGAGCAACTTCGAACCATCAAAGTTGCTCGGTGTACAATTTTTATTGTTCTTATATGTCAAATTTTACTAGTATAAGCTTCCTAGCTTTTTTCGATGCCAAAACACCAACTTTCTATAACAAATGGATAAAACCGTTAAAAGCTCCTCCATAGAGAGAGTTGAGCAACTTCGGACCATCAACGTTGCTCGGTGTACAATTTTTATTGTTCTTATATGTCAAATTTTATGAGTATAAGCTTCATAGATTATTTCGATGCCAAAACACCAACTTTCTATGACAAATGGACGAAATCGTTAAAAGCTCCTCCATAGGGAGAGTTGAGCAACTTTGGACTATCAAATTTGCTCGGGATACACTTTTTATTGTTCTTATATGTCAAATTTTATGAGTATAAAGCTTCCTAGCTTTTTTCGATGCCAAAACACCAACTTTCTATGACAAATGGACAAAACCATTAAAAGCTCCTCCATAGAGAGAGTTGAGCAACTTCGAACCATCTAGGTTGCTCGGTGTACAATTTTTATTGTTCTTATATGTCAAATTTTACTAGTATAAGCTTCCTAGTTTTTTTCGATGCCAAAACACCAACTTTCTATGAAAAACGGATAAAACCGTTAAAAGCTCCTCCATAGAGAGAGTTGAGCAACTTCGGACCATCAACGTTGCTCGGTGTACAATTTTTATTGTTCTTATATGTCAAATTTTATGAGTATAAAGCTTCCTAGCTTTTTTCGATTCCAAAACACCAACTTTCTATGACAAATGGACAAACCCGTTAAAAGCTCCTCCATAGAGAGAGTTCAGCAACTTCGGACCATCAAAGTTGCTCGGTGTACAATTTTTATTGTTCTTGTATGTCAAATTTTATGAGTATAAGCTACATAGATTATTTCGATGCCAAAACACCAACTTTCTATAATAAATGGATGAAACCGTTCAATGCTCCTTCATAGAGAGAGTTGAGCAACTTCGGACCATCAAAGTTGCTTGTTTTACAATTTTTATTGTTCTTGTATGCCAAATTTTATGAGTATAAGCTACATAGATTATTTCGATGTCAAAACACCAACTTTCTATAATAAATGGATGAAACCGTTAAAAGCTCCTTCATAGAGAGAGTTGAGCAACTTCGGACCATCAAAGTTGCTCGTTGTGCAATTTTTATTGTTCTTGTATGTCAAATTTTATGAGTATAAGCTTCATAGATTATTTCGATGCCAAAACACCAACTTTCTATTACAAATGGACAAAACCGTTAAAAGCTCCTCCATAGAGAGAGTTGAGAACGTCGTACCATCAAAGTTGCTCGTTGTACAATTTTTATTGTTCTTATATGTCAAATTTTATGAGTATAATAAGCTTCATAGATTATTTTGATGCCAAAACACCAACTTTCTATGACAAATAGACAAAACCGTTAAAAGCTCCTCCATAGAGAGAGTAGAGCAACTTCGGACCATCAAAGTTGCTCGGTCTACAATTTTTATTGTTCTTATATGTCAAATTTTACTAGTATAAGCTTCCTACATTATTTCGATGCCAAAACACCAACTTTCTATGACAAATGGACAAAATCATTAAAAGCTCCTCCATAGAGAGAGTTGAGCAACTTCGAACCATCAAAGTTGCTCGGTGTACAATTTTTATTGTTCTTATATGTCAAATTTTACTACTATAAGCTTCCTAGCTTTTTTCGATGCCAAAACACCAACTTTCTATAACAAATGGATAAAACCGTTAAAAGCTCCTCCATAGAGAGAGTTGAGCAACTTCGGACCATCAACGTTGCTCGGTGTACAATTTTTATTGTTCTTATATGTCAAATTTTATGAGTATAAGCTTCATAGATTATTTCGATGCCAAAACAGCAACTTTCTATGACAAATGGACGAAATTGTTAAAAGCTCCTCCATAGGGAGAGTTGAGCAACTTTGGACTATCAAAGTTGCTCGGGATACACTTTTTATTGTTCTTATATGTCAAATTTTATGAGTATAAAGCTTCCTAGCTTTTTTCGATGCCAAAACACCAACTTTCTATGACAAATGGACAAAACCATTAAAAGCTCCTCCATAGAGAGAGTTGAGCAACTTCGAACCATCTAGGTTGCTCGGTGTACAATTTTTATTGTTCTTATATGTCAAATTTTACTAGTATAAGCTTCCTAGCTTTTTTCGATGCCAAAACACCAACTTTCTATGACAAATGGATAAAACCGTTAAAAGCTCCTCCATAGAGAGAGTTGAGCAACTTCGGACCATCAACGTTGCTCGGTGTACAATTTTTATTGTTCTTATATGTCAAATTTTATGAGTATAAAGCTTCCTAGCTTTTTTCGATTCCAAAACACCAACTTTCTATGACAAATGGACAAAACCGTTAAAAGCTCCTCCATAGAGAGAGTTGAGCAACTTCGGACCATCAAAGTTGCTCGGTGTACAATTTTTATTGTTCTTGTATGTCAAATTTTACGAGTATAAGCTTCATAGATTATTTCGATGCTAAAACACCAACTTTCTATGACAAATAGACGAAACCGTTAAAAGCTCCTCCATAGAGAAAGTTGAGTAACTTCGGACCATCAAAGTTGCTCGGTGTACAATTTTATTGTTCTTATATGTCAAATTTTACTAGTATAAGCTTCCTACATTATTTCGATGCCAAAACACCAAATTTCTATGACAAATGGACAAAACCGTTAAAAGCACCTCCATAGAGAGAGTTGAGCAACTTCGGACCATCAAAGTTTCTCGGTGTACAATTTTTATTGTTCTTGTATGTCAAATTTAATGAGTATAAGCTTCATAGATTATTTCGATGCCAAAACACCAACTTTCTATTACAAATGGACGAAACCATTAAAAGCTCCTCCATAGAGAGAGTTTGGCAACTTCGGAACATCAAAGATGCTCGGTGTACAATTTTTATTGTTCTTGTATGTCAAAGTTTATGAGTATAAGCTTCATAGATTATTTCGATGCCAAAACACCAACTTTCTACGACAAATAGACTAAACCATTAAAAGCTCCTCCATAGAGAGAGTAGAGCAACTTCGGACCATCAAAGTTGCTCGGTCTACAATTTTTATTGTTCTTATATGTCAAATTTTACTAGTATAAGCTTCCTAGATTATTTCGATGCCAAAACACCAACTTTCTATGACAAATGGACAAAATCATTAAAAGCTCATCCATAGAGAGAGTTGAGCAACTTCGAACCATCAAAGTTGCTCGGTGTACAATTTGTATTGTTCTTATATGTCAAATTTTACTAGTATAAGCTTCCTAGCTTTTTTCGATGCCAAAACACCAACTTTCTATAACAAATGGATAAAACCGTTAAAAGCTCCTCCATAGAGAGAGTTGAGCAACTTCGGACCATCAACGTTGCTCGGTGTACAATTTTTATTGTTCTTATATGTTAAATTTTATGAGTATAAGCTTCATAGATTATTTCGATGCCAAAACACCAACTTTCTATGACAAATGGACGAAATCGTTAAAAGCTCCTCCATAGGGAGAGTTGAGCAACTTTGGACTATCAAAGTTGCTCGGGATACACTTTTTATTGTTCTTATATGTCAAATTTTATGAGTATAAAGCTTCCTAGCTTTTTTCGATGCCAAAACACCAACTTTCTATGACAAATGGACAAAACCATTAAAAGCTCCTCCATAGAGAGAGTTGAGCAACTTCGAACCATCTAGGTTGCTCGGTGTACAATTTTTATTGTTCTTATATGTCAAATTTTACTAGTATAAGCTTCCTAGCTTTTTTCGATGCCAAAACACCAACTTTCTATGACAAATGGATAAAACAGTTAAAAGCTCCTCCATAGAGAGAGTTGAGCAACTTCGGACCATCAACGTTGCTCGGTGTACAATTTTTATTGTTCTTATATGTCAAATTTTATGAGTATAAAGCTTCCTAGCTTTTTTCGATTCCAAAACACCAACTTTCTATGACAAATGGACAAAACCGTTAAAAGCTCCTCCATAGAGAGAGTTGAGCAACTTCGGACCATCAAAGTTGCTCGGTGTACAATTTTTATTGTTCTTGTATGTCAAATTTTATGAGTAACTTTCTATAATAAATGGATGAAACCGTTCAAAGCTCCTTCATAGAGAGAGTTGAGCAACTTCGGACCATCAAAGTTGCTTATTTTACAATTTTTATTGTTCTTGTATGCCAAATTTTATGAGTATAAGCTACATAGATTATTTCGATGTCAAAATACCAACTTTCTATAATAAATGGATGAAACCGTTAAAAGCTCCTTCATAGAGAGAGTTGAGCAACTTCGGACCATCAAAGTTGCTCGTTGTGCAAATTTTATTGTTCTTGTATGTCAAATTTTATGAGTATAAGCTTCATAGATTATTTCGATGCCAAAACACCAACTTTCTATTACAAATGAACAAAACCGTTAAAAGCTCCTCCATAGAGAGAGTTGAGAACGTCGTACCATCAAAGTTGCTCATTGTACAATTTTTATTGTTCTTCTATGTCAAATTTTATGAGTATAATAAGGTTCATAGATTATTTCGATGCCAAAACACCAACTTTCTACGACAAATAGACAAAACCATTAAAAGCTCCTCCATAGAGAGAGTAGAGCAACTTCGGACCATCAAAGTTGCTCGGTCTACAATTTTTATTGTTTTTATATGTCAAATTTTACTAGTATAAGCTTCCTACATTATTTCGATGCCAAAACACCAACTTTCTATGACAAATGGACAAAATCATTAAAAGCTCCTCCATAGAGAGAGTTGAGCAACTTCGAACCATCTAGGTTGCTCGGTGTACAATTTTTATTGTTCTTATACGTCAAATTTTACTAGTATAAGCTTCCTAGCTTTTTTCGATGCCAAAACGCCAACTTTCTATGACAAATGGATAAAACCGTTAAAAGCTCCTCCATAGAGAGAGTTGAGCAACTTCGGACCATCAACGTTGCTCGGTGTACAATTTTTATTGTTCTTATATGTCAAATTTTATGAGTATAAGCTTCATAGATTATTTCGATGCCAAAACACCAACTTTCTATAATAAATGGATGAAACCGTTCAAATCTCCTTCATAGAGAGAGTTGAGCAACTTCGGACCATCAAAGTTGCTCGGTGTACAATTTTTATTGTTCTTGTATGTCAAATTTTATGAGTATAAGCTACATAGATTATTTCGATGCCAAAACACCAACTTTCTATAATAAATGGATGAAACCGTTCAAATCTCCTTCATAGAGAGAGTTGAGCAACTTCGGACCATCAAAGTTGTTGGTTTTACAATTTTTATTGTTCTTGTATGCCAAATTTTATGAGTATAAGCTACATAGATTATTTCGATGTCAAAACACCAACTTTCTATAATAAATGGATGAAACCGTTAAAAGCACTTTCATAGAGAGAGTTGAGCAACTTCGGACCATCAAAGTTGCTCGTTGTGCAATTTTTATTGTTGTTGTATGTCAAATTTCATGAGTATAAGCTTCATAGATTATTTCGATGCCAAAACACCAACTTTCTATTACAAATGGACAAAACCGTTAAAAGCTCCTCCATAGAGAGAGTTGAGAACGTCGTACCATCAAAGTTGCTCGTTGTAAAATTTTTATTGTTCTTCTATGTCAAATTTTATGAGTATAATAAGGTTCATAGATTATTTCGATGCCAAAACACCAACTTTCTACTACAAATAGACAAAACCATTAAAAGCTCCTCCATAGAGAGAGTAGAGCAACATCGGACCATCAATGTTGCTCGGTCTACAATTTTTATTGTTCTTATATGTCAAATTTTACTAGTATAAGCTTCCTACATTATTTCGATGCCAAAACACCAACTTTCTATGACAAAAGGACAAAATCATTAAAAGCTCCTCCATAGAGAGAGTTGAGCAACTTCGAACCGTCATAGTTGCTCGGTGTACCATTTTTATTGTTCTTATATGTCATATTTTACTAGTATAAGCTTCCTAGCTTTTTTCGATGCCAAAACACCAACTTTCTATAACAAATGGATAAAACCGTTAAAAGCTCCTCCATAGAGAGAGTTGAGCAACTTCGGACCATCAACGTTGCTCGGTGTACAATTTTTATTGTTCTTATATGTCAAATTTTATGAGTATAAGCTTCATAGTTTATTTCGATGCCAAAACAGCAACTTTCTATGACAAATGGACGAAATCGTTAAAAGCTCCTCCATAGGGAGAGTTGAGCAACTTTGGACTATCAAAGTTGCTCGGGATACACTTTTTATTGTTCTTATATGTCAAATTTTATGAGTATAAAGCTTCCTAGCTTTTTTCGATGCCAAAACACCAACTTTCTATGACAAATGGACAAAACCATTAAAAGCTCCTCCATAGAGAGAGTTGAGCAACTTCGAACCATCTAGGTTGCTCGGTGTACAATTTTTATTGTTCTTATATGTCAAATTTTACTAGTATAAGCTTCCTAGCTTTTTTCGATGCCAAAACACCAACTTTCTATGACAAATGGACAAAACCGTTAAAAGCTCCTCCATAGAGAGAGTTGAGCAACTTCGGACCATCAACGTTGCTCGGTGTACAATTTTTATTGTTCTTATATATCAAATTTTATGAGTATAAAGCTTCCTGGCTTTTTTCGATTCCAAAACACCAACTTTCTATGACAAATGGACAAAACCGTTAAAAGCTCCTCCATAGAGAGAGTTGAGCAACTTCGGACCATCAAAGTTGCTCGGTGTACAATTTTTATTGTTCTTGTATGTCAAATTTTATGAGTATAAGCTACATAGATTATTTCGATGCCAAAACACCAACTTTCTATAATAAATGGATGAAACCGTTCAAATCTCCTTCATAGAGAGAGTTGAGCAACTTCGGACCATCAAAGTTGCTTGTTTTACAATTTTTATTGTTCTTGTATGCCAAATTTTATGAGTATAAGCTACATAGATTATTTCGATGTCAAAACACCAACTTTCTATAATAAATGGATGAAACCGTTAAAAGCTCCTTCATAGAGAGAGTTGAGCAACTTCGGACCATCAAAGTTGCTCGTTGTGCAATTTTTATTGTTCTTGAATGTCAAATTTTATGAGTATAAGCTTCATAGATTATTTCGATGCCAAAACACCAACTTTCTATTACAAATGAACAAAACCGTTAAAAGCTCCTCCATAGAGAGAGTTGAGAACGTCGTACCATCAAAGTTGCTCATTGTACAATTTTTATTGTTCTTCTATGTCAAATTTTATGAGTATAATAAGGTTCATAGATTATTTCGATGCCAAAACACCAACTTTCTACGACAAATAGACAAAACCATTAAAAGCTCCTCCATAGAGAGAGTAGAGCAACTTCGGACCATCAAAGTTGCTCGGTCTACAATTTTTATTGTTTTTATATGTCAAATTTTACTAGTATAAGCTTCCTACATTATTTCGATGCCAAAACACCAACTTTCTATGACAAATGGACAAAATCATTAAAAGCTCCTCCATAGAGAGAGTTGAGCAACTTCGAACCATCTAGGTTGCTCGGTGTACAATTTTTATTGTTCTTATACGTCAAATTTTACTAGTATAAGCTTCCTAGCTTTTTTCGATGCCAAAACGCCAACTTTCTATGACAAATGGATAAAACCGTTAAAAGCTCCTCCATAGAGAGAGTTGAGCAACTTCGGACCATCAACGTTGCTCGGTGTACAATTTTTATTGTTCTTATATGTCAAATTTTATGAGTATAAGCTTCATAGATTATTTCGATGCCAAAACACCAACTTTCTATAATAAATGGATGAAACCGTTCAAATCTCCTTCATAGAGAGAGTTGAGCAACTTCGGACCATCAAAGTTGCTCGGTGTACAATTTTTATTGTTCTTGTATGTCAAATTTTATGAGTATAAGCTACATAGATTATTTCGATGCCAAAACACCAACTTTCTATAATAAATGGATGAAACCGTTCAAATCTCCTTCATAGAGAGAGTTGAGCAACTTCGGACCATCAAAGTTGTTGGTTTTACAATTTTTATTGTTCTTGTATGCCAAATTTTATGAGTATAAGCTACATAGATTATTTCGATGTCAAAACACCAACTTTCTATAATAAATGGATGAAACCGTTAAAAGCACTTTCATAGAGAGAGTTGAGCAACTTCGGACCATCAAAGTTGCTCGTTGTGCAATTTTTATTGTTGTTGTATGTCAAATTTCATGAGTATAAGCTTCATAGATTATTTCGATGCCAAAACACCAACTTTCTATTACAAATGGACAAAACCGTTAAAAGCTCCTCCATAGAGAGAGTTGAGAACGTCGTACCATCAAAGTTGCTCGTTGTAAAATTTTTATTGTTCTTCTATGTCAAATTTTATGAGTATAATAAGGTTCATAGATTATTTCGATGCCAAAACACCAACTTTCTACTACAAATAGACAAAACCATTAAAAGCTCCTCCATAGAGAGAGTAGAGCAACATCGGACCATCAATGTTGCTCGGTCTACAATTTTTATTGTTCTTATATGTCAAATTTTACTAGTATAAGCTTCCTACATTATTTCGATGCCAAAACACCAACTTTCTATGACAAAAGGACAAAATCATTAAAAGCTCCTCCATAGAGAGAGTTGAGCAACTTCGAACCGTCATAGTTGCTCGGTGTACCATTTTTATTGTTCTTATATGTCATATTTTACTAGTATAAGCTTCCTAGCTTTTTTCGATGCCAAAACACCAACTTTCTATAACAAATGGATAAAACCGTTAAAAGCTCCTCCATAGAGAGAGTTGAGCAACTTCGGACCATCAACGTTGCTCGGTGTACAATTTTTATTGTTCTTATATGTCAAATTTTATGAGTATAAGCTTCATAGTTTATTTCGATGCCAAAACAGCAACTTTCTATGACAAATGGACGAAATCGTTAAAAGCTCCTCCATAGGGAGAGTTGAGCAACTTTGGACTATCAAAGTTGCTCGGGATACACTTTTTATTGTTCTTATATGTCAAATTTTATGAGTATAAAGCTTCCTAGCTTTTTTCGATGCCAAAACACCAACTTTCTATGACAAATGGACAAAACCATTAAAAGCTCCTCCATAGAGAGAGTTGAGCAACTTCGAACCATCTAGGTTGCTCGGTGTACAATTTTTATTGTTCTTATATGTCAAATTTTACTAGTATAAGCTTCCTAGCTTTTTTCGATGCCAAAACACCAACTTTCTATGACAAATGGACAAAACCGTTAAAAGCTCCTCCATAGAGAGAGTTGAGCAACTTCGGACCATCAACGTTGCTCGGTGTACAATTTTTATTGTTCTTATATATCAAATTTTATGAGTATAAAGCTTCCTGGCTTTTTTCGATTCCAAAACACCAACTTTCTATGACAAATGGACAAAACCGTTAAAAGCTCCTCCATAGAGAGAGTTGAGCAACTTCGGACCATCAAAGTTGCTCGGTGTACAATTTTTATTGTTCTTGTATGTCAAATTTTATGAGTATAAGCTACATAGATTATTTCGATGCCAAAACACCAACTTTCTATAATAAATGGATGAAACCGTTCAAATCTCCTTCATAGAGAGAGTTGAGCAACTTCGGACCATCAAAGTTGCTTGTTTTACAATTTTTATTGTTCTTGTATGCCAAATTTTATGAGTATAAGCTACATAGATTATTTCGATGTCAAAACACCAACTTTCTATAATAAATGGATGAAACCGTTAAAAGCTCCTTCATAGAGAGAGTTGAGCAACTTCGGACCATCAAAGTTGCTCGTTGTGCAATTTTTATTGTTCTTGAATGTCAAATTTTATGAGTATAAGCTTCATAGATTATTTCGATGCCAAAACACCAACATTCTATTACAAATGGACAAAACCGTTAAAAGCTCCTCCATAGAGAGAGTTGAGAACGTCGTACCATCAAAGGTGCTCGTTGTAAAATTTTTATTGTTCTTCTATGTCAAATTTTATGAGTATAATAAGGTTCATAGATTATTTCGATGCCAAAACACCAACTTTCTACTACAAATAGACAAAACCATTAAAAGCTCCTCCATAGAGAGAGTAGAGCAACATCGGACCATCAAAGTTGCTCGGTCTACAATTTTTATTGTTCTTATATGTCAAATTTTACTAGTATAAGCTTCCTACATTATTTCGATGCCAAAACACCAACTTTCTATGACAAATGGGCAAAATCATTAAAAGCTCCTCCATAGAAAGAGTTGAGCAACTTCGAACCGTCATAGTTGCTCGGTGTACAATTTTTATTGTTCTTATATGTCATATTTTACTAGTATAAGCTTCCTAGCTTTTTTCGATGCCAAAACACCAACTTTCTATGACAAATGGACAAAACCATTAAAAGCTCCTCCATAGAGAGAGTTGAGCAACTTCGAACCATCTAGGTTGCTCGGTGTACAATTTTTATTGTTCTTATATGTCAAATTTTACTAGTATAAGCTTCCTAGCTTTTTTCGATGCCAAAACACCAACTTTCTATGACAAATGGATAAAACCGTTAAAAGCTCCTCCATAGAGAGAGTTGAGCAACTTCGGACCATCAACGTTGCTCGGTGTACAATTTTTATTGTTCTTATATATCAAATTTTATGAGTATAAAGCTTCCTGGCTTTTTTCGATTCCAAAACACCAACTTTCTATGACAAATGGACAAAACCGTTAAAAGCTCCTTCATAGAGAGAGTTGATCAACTTCGGACCATCAAAGTTCCTTGTTGTGCAATTTTTATTGTTCTTGTATGTCAAATTTTATGAGTATAAGCTTCATAGATTATTTCGATGCCAAAACACCAACTTTCTATTACAAATGGACAAAACCGTTAAAAGCTCCTCCATAGAGAGAATTGAGAACGTCGTACCATCAAAGTTGCTCGTTGTACAATTTTTATTGTTTTTCTATGTCAAATTTTATGAGTATAATAAGCTTCATAGATTATTTCGATGCCAAAACACCAACTTTCTACGACAAATAGACAAAACCATTAAAAGCTCCTCCATAGAGAGAGTAGAGCAACTTCGGACCATCAAAGTTGCTCGGTCTACAATTTTTATTGTTCTTATATGTCAAATTTTACTAGTATAAGCTTCCTACATTATTTCGATGCCAAAACACCAACTTTCTATGACAAATGGACAAAATCATTAAAAGCTCATCCATAGAGAGAGTTGAGCAACTTCGAACCATCAAAGTTGCTCGGTGTACAATTTGTATTGTTCTTATATGTCAAATTTTACTAGTATAAGCTTCCTAGCTTTTTTCGATGCCAAAACACCAACTTTCTATAACAAATGGATAAAACCGTTAAAAGCTCCTCCATAGAGAGAGTTGAGCAACTTCGGACCATCAACGTTGCTCGGTGTACAATTTTTATTGTTCTTATATGTCAAATTTTATGAGTATAAGCTTCATAGATTATTTCGATGCCAAAACACCAACTTTCTATGACAAATGGACGAAATCGTTAAAAGCTCCTCCATAGGGAGAGTTGAGCAACTTTGGACTATCAAAGTTGCTCGGGATACACTTTTTATTGTTCTTATATGTCAAATTTTATGAGTATAAAGCTTCCTAGCTTTTTTCGATGCCAAAACACCAACTTTCTATGACAAATGGACAAAACCATTAAAAGCTCCTCCATAGAGAGAGTTGAGCAACTTCGAACCATCTAGGTTGCTCGGTGTACAATTTTTATTGTTCTTATATGTCAAATTTTACTAGTATAAGCTTCCTAGCTTTTTTCGATGCCAAAACACCAACTTTCTATGACAAATGGATAAAACAGTTAAAAGCTCCTCCATAGAGAGAGTTGAGCAACTTCGTACCATCAACGTTGCTCGGTGTACAATTTTTATTGTTCTTATATGTCAAATTTTATGAGTATAAAGCTTCCTAGCTTTTTTCGATTCCAAAACACCAACTTTCTATGACAAATGGACAAAACCGTTAAAAGCTCCTCCATAGAGAGAGTTGAGCAACTTCGGACCATCAAAGTTGCTCGGTGTACAATTTTTATTGTTCTTGTATGTCAAATTTTATGAGTAACTTTCTATAATAAATGGATGAAACCGTTCAAAGCTCCTTCATAGAGAGAGTTGAGCAACTTCGGACCATCAAAGTTGCTTGTTTTACAATTTTTATTGTTCTTGTATGCCAAATTTTATGAGTATAAGCTACATAGATTATTTCGATGTCAAAACACCAACTTTCTATAATAAATGGATGAAACCGTTAAAAGCTCCTTCATAGAGAGAGTTGATCAACTTCGGACCATCAAAGTTCCTTGTTGTGCAATTTTTATTGTTCTTGTATGTCAAATTTTATGAGTATAAGCTTCATAGATTATTTCGATGCCAAACACCAACTTTCTATTACAAATGGACAAAACCGTTAAAAGCTCCTCCATAGAGAGAGTTGAGAACGTCGTACCATCAAAGTTGCTCGTTGTACAATTTTTATTGTTCTTCTATGTCAAATTTTATGAGTATAATAAGCTTCATAGATTATTTCGATGCCAAAACACCAAATTTCTACGACAAATAGACAAAACCATTAAAAGCTCCTCCATAGAGAGAGTAGAGCAACTTCGGACCATCAAAGTTGCTCGGTCTACAATTTTTATTGTTCTTATATGTCAAATTTTACTAGTATAAGCTTCCTACATTATTTCGATGCCAAAACACCAACTTTCTATGACAAATGGACAAAATCATTAAAAGCTCATCCATAGAGAGAGTTGAGCAACTTCGAACCATCAAAGTTGCTCGGTGTACAATTTGTATTGTTCCTATATGTCAAATTTTACTAGTATAAGCTTCCTAGCTTTTTTCGATGCCAAAACACCAACTTTCTATAACAAATGGATAAAACCGTTAAAAGCTCCTCCATAGAGAGAGTTGAGCAACTTCGGACCATCAACGTTGCTCGGTGTACAATTTTTATTGTTCTTATATGTCAAATTTTATGAGTATAAGCTTCATAGATTATTTCGATGCCAAAACACCAACTTTCTATGACAAATGGACGAAATCGTTAAAAGCTCCTCCATAGGGAGAGTTGAGCAACTTTGGACTATCAAAGTTGCTCGGGATACACTTTTTATTGTTCTTATATGTCAAATTTTATGAGTATAAAGCTTCCTAGCTTTTTTCGATGCCAAAACACCAACTTTCTATGACAAATGGACAAAACCATTAAAAGCTCCTCCATACAGAGAGTTGAGCAACTTCGAACCATCTAGGTTGCTCGGTGTACAATTTTTATTGTTCTTATATGTCAAATTTTACTAGTATAAGCTTCCTAGCTTTTTTCGATGCCAAAACACCAACTTTCTATGACAAATGGATAAAACAGTTAAAAGCTCCTCCATAGAGAGAGTTGAGCAACTTCGTACCATCAACGTTGCTCGGTGTACAATTTTTATTGTTCTTATATGTCAAATTTTATGAGTATAAAGCTTCCTAGCTTTTTTCGATTCCAAAACACCAACTTTCTATGACAAATGGACAAAACCGTTAAAAGCTCCTCCATAGAGAGAGTTGAGCAACTTCGGACCATCAAAGTTGCTCGGTGTACAATTTTTATTGTTCTTGTATGTCAAATTTTATGAGTAACTTTCTATAATAAATGGATGAAACCGTTCAAAGCTCCTTCATAGAGAGAGTTGAGCAACTTCGGACCATCAAAGTTGCTTGTTTTACAATTTTTATTGTTCTTGTATGCCAAATTTTATGAGTATAAGCTACATAGATTATTTCGATGTCAAAATACCAACTTTCTATAATAAATGGATGAAACCGTTAAAAGCTCCTTCATAGAGAGAGTTGAGCAACTTCGGACCATCAAAGTTGCTCGTTGTGCAATTTTTATTGTTCTTGTATGTCAAATTTTATGAGTATAAGCTTCATAGATTATTTCGATGCCAAAACACCAACTTTCTATTACAAATGAACAAAACCGTTAAAAGCTCCTCCATAGAGAGAGTTGAGAACGTCGTACCATCAAAGTTGCTCGTTGTACAATTTTTATTGTTCTTCTATGTCAAATTTTATGAGTATAATAAGGTTCATAGATTATTTCGATGCCAAAACACCAACTTTCTACGACAAATAGACAAAACCATTAAAATCTCCTCCATAGAGAGAGTAGAGCAACTTCGGACCATCAAAGTTGCTCGGTCTACAATTTTTATTGTTTTTATATGTCAAATTTTACTAGTATAAGCTTCCTACATTATTTCGATGCCAAAACACCAACTTTCTATGACAAATGGACAAAATCATTAAAAGCTCCTCCATAGAGAGAGTTGAGCAACTTCGAACCATCTAGGTTGCTCGGTGTACAATTTTTATTGTTCTTATACGTCAAATTTTACTAGTATAAGCTTCCTAGCTTTTTTCGATGCCAAAACGCCAACTTTCTATGACAAATGGATAAAACCGTTAAAAGCTCCTCCATAGAGAGAGTTGAGCAACTTCGGACCATCAACGTTGCTCGGTGTACAATTTTTATTGTTCTTATATGTCAAATTTTATGAGTATAAAGTTTCCTAGCTTTTTTCGATTCCAAAACACCAACTTTCTATGACAAATGGACAAAACCGTTAAAAGCTCCTCCATAGAGAGAGTTGAGCAACTTCGGACCATCAAAGTTGCTCGGTGTACAATTTTTATTGTTCTTGTATGTCAAATTTTATGAGTATAAGCTACATAGATTATTTCGATGCCAAAACACCAACTTTCTATAATAAATGGATGAAACCGTTCAAATCTCCTTCATAGAGAGAGTTGAGCAACTTCGGACCATCAAAGTTGCTTGTTTTACAATTTTATTGTTCTTGTATGCCAAATTTTATGAGTATAAGCTACATAGATTATTTCGATGTCAAAACACCAACTTTCTATAATAAATGGATGAAACCGTTAAAAGCTCCTTCATAGAGAGAGTTGAGCAACTTCGGACCATCAAAGTTGCTCGTTGTGCAATTTTTATTGTTCTTGTATGTCAAATTTTATGAGTATAAGCTTCATAGATTATTTCGATGCCAAAACACCAACTTTCTATTACAAATGGACAAAACCGTTAAAAGCTCCTCCATAGAGAGAGTTGAGAACGTCGTACCATCAAAGGTGCTCGTTGTAAAATTTTTATTGTTCTTCTATGTCAAATTTTATGAGTATAATAAGGTTCATAGATTATTTCGATGCCAAAACACCAACTTTCTACTACAAATAGACAAAACCATTAAAAGCTCCTCCATAGAGAGAGTAGAGCAACATCGGAGCATCAAAGTTGCTCGGTCTACAATTTTTATTGTTCTTATATGTCAAATTTTACTAGTATAAGCTTCCTACATTATTTCAATGCCAAAACACCAACTTTCTATGACAAATGGACAAAATCATTAAAAGCTCCTCCATAGAGAGAGTTGAGCAACTTCGAACCGTCATAGTTGCTCGGTGTACAATTTTTATTGTTCTTATATGTCATATTTTACTAGTATAAGCTTCCTAGCTTTTTTCGATGCCAAAACACCAACTTTCTATAACAAATGGATAAAACCGTTAAAAGCTGCTCCATAGAGAGAGTTGAGCAACTTCGGACCATCAACGTTGCTCGGTGTACAATTTTTATTGTTCTTATATGTCAAATTTTATGAGTATAAGCTTCATAGATTATTTCGATGCCAAAACAGCAACTTTCTATAACAAATGGACGAAATCGTTAAAAGCTCCTCCATAGGGAGAGTTGAGCAACTTTGGACTATCAAAGTTGCTCGGGATACACTTTTTATTGTTCTTATATGTCAAATTTTATGAGTATAAAGCTTCCTAGCTTTTTTCGATGCCAAAACACCAACTTTCTATGAAAAATGGACAAAACCATTAAAAGCTCCTCGATAGAGAGAGCTGAGCAACTTCGAACCATCAAGGTTGCTCGGTGTACAATTTTTATTGTTCTTATATGTCAAATTTTACTAGTATAAGCTTCCTAGCTTTTTTCGATGTCAAAACACCAACATTCTATGAAAAATGGATAAAACCGTTAAAAGCTCCTCCATAGAGAGAGTTGAGCAACTTCGGACCATCAACTTTTCTCGGTGTACAATTTTTATTTTTCTTATATGTCAAATTTTATGAGTATAAAGCTTCCTAGCTTTTTTCGATACCAAAACACCAACTTTCTATGACAAATGGACAAAACCGTTAAAAGCTCCTCCATAGAGAGAGTTGAGCAACTTCGGACCATCAAAGTTGCTCGGTGTACAATTTTTATTGTTCTTGTATGTCAAATTTTATGAGCATAAGCTACATAGATTATTTCGATGCCAAAACACCAACTTTCTATAATAAATGGATGAAACCGTTCAAAGCTCCTTCATAGAGAGAGTTGAGCAACTTCGAACCATCAAAGTTGCTTGTTTTACAATTTTTATTGTTCTTGTATGTCAAATTTTATGAGTATAAGCTACATAGATTATTTCGATGTCAAAACACCAACTTTCTATAATAAATGGATGAAACCGTTAAAGCTCCTTCATAGAGAGAGTTGAGCAACTTCGGACCATCAAAGTTGCTCGTTGTGCAATTTTTATTGTTCTTGTATGTCAAATTTTATGAGTATAATAAGCTTCACAGATTATTTCGATGCCAAAACACCAACTTTCTACGACAAATAGACAAAACCGTTAAAAGCTCCTCCATAGAGAGAGTAGAGCAACTTCGGACCATCAAAGTTGCTCGGTCTACAATTTTTATTGTTCTTATATGTCAAATTTTACTAGTATAAGCTTCCTACATTATTTCGATGCCAAAACACCAACTTTCTATGACAAATGGACAAAATCATTAAAAGCACCTCCATAGAGAGAGTTGAGCAACTTCGAACCATAAAAAGTTGCTCGGTGTACAATTTTTATTGTTCTTATATGTCATATTTTACTAGTATAAGCTTCCTAGCTTTTTTCGATGCCAAAACACCAACTTTCTATGACAAATGGATAAAACCATTAAAAGCTCCTCCATAGAGAGAGTTGAGCAACTTCGGACCATCAACGTTGCTCGGTGTACAATTTTTATTGTTCTTATATGTCAAATTTTATGAGTATAAGCTTCATATATTATTTCCATGCCAAAACACCAACTTTCTATGACAAATGGACGAAATCGGTAAAAGCTCCTCCATAGAGAGAGTTGAGAACGTCGTACCATCAAAGTTGCTCGGTGTACAATTTTTATTGTTCTTCTATGTCAAATTTTATGAGTATAATAAGCTTCATAGATTATTTCGATGCCAAAACACCAACTTTCTATGACAAATAGACAAAACCGTTAAAAGCTCCTCCATAGTGAGAGTAGAGCAACTTCGGACCATCAAAGTTGCTCGGTCTACAATTTTTATTGTTCTTATATGACAAATTTTACTAGTATAAGCTTCCTACATTATTTCGATGCCAAAACACCAACTTTCTATGACAAATGGACAAAATCATTAAAAGCTCCTCCATAGAGAGAGTTGAGCAACTTCGAACCACCAAACTTGCACGGTGTACAATTTTTATTGTTCTTATAAGTCAAATTTTACTAGTATACGCTTCCTAGCTTTTTTCGATGCCAAAACACCAACTTTCTATGACAAATGGATAAAACCGTTAAAAGCTCCTCCATAGAGAGAGTTGAGCAACTTCGGACCATCAACGTTGCTCGGTGTACAATTTTTATTGTTCTTATATGTCAAATTTTATGAGTATAAGCTTCATAGATTATTTCGATGCCAAAACACCAACTTTCTATGACAAATGGACGAAATCGTTAAAAGCTCCTCCATAGAGAGAGTTGAGAACGTCGTACCATCAAAGTTGCTCGGTGTAAAATTTTTATTGTTCTTCTATGTCAAATTTTATTAGTATAATAAGCTTCATAGATTATTTCGATGCCAAAACACCAACTTTCTACGACAAATAGACAAAACCGTTAAAACCTCCTCCATTGAGAGAGTAGAGCAACTTCGGACCATCAAAGTTGCTCGGTCTACAATTTTTATTGTTCTTGTATGTCAAATTTTATGAGTATAAGCTTCATAGATTATTTCGATGCCAAAACAGCAACTTTCTATGGCAAATGGACGAAACCATTAAAAGTTCCTTCATAGAGAGAGTTGAGCAACTTCGGACTATCAAAGTTGCTCAAGATAGACTTTTTATTGTTCTTATATGTCAAATTTTATGAGTATAAAGCTTCCTAGCTTTTTTCGATGCCAAAACACCAACTTTCTATGAAAAATGGACAAAACCATTAAAAGCTCCTCGATAGAGAGAGCTGAGCAACTTCGAACCATCAAGGTTGCTCGGTGTACAATTTTTATTGTTCTTATATGTCAAATTTTACTAGTATAAGCTTCCTAGCTTTTTTCGATGTCAAAACACCAACATTCTATGAAAAATGGATAAAACCGTTAAAAGCTCCTCCATAGAGAGAGTTGAGCAACTTCGGACCATCAACTTTTCTCGGTGTACAATTTTTATTTTTCTTATATGTCAAATTTTATGAGTATAAAGCTTCCTAGCTTTTTTCGATACCAAAACACCAACTTTCTATGACAAATGGACAAAACCGTTAAAAGCTCCTCCATAGAGAGAGTTGAGCAACTTCGGACCATCAAAGTTGCTCGGTGTACAATTTTTATTGTTCTTGTATGTCAAATTTTATGAGCATAAGCTACATAGATTATTTCGATGCCAAAACACCAACTTTCTATAATAAATGGATGAAACCGTTCAAAGCTCCTTCATAGAGAGAGTTGAGCAACTTCGGACCATCAAAGTTGCTTGTTTTACAATTTTTATTGTTCTTGTATGTCAAATTTTATGAGTATAAGCTACATAGATTATTTCGATGTCAAAACACCAACTTTCTATAATAAATGGATGAAACCGTTAAAGCCCCTTCATAGAGAGAGTTGAGCAACTTCGGACCATCAAAGTTGCTCGTTGTGCAATTTTTATTGTTCTTGTATGTCAAATTTTATGAGTATAATAAGCTTCGCAGATTATTTCGATGCCAAAACACCAACTTTCTACGACAAATAGACAAAACCGTTAAAAGCTCCTCCATAGAGAGAGTAGAGCAACTTCGGACCATCAAAGTTGCTCGGTCTACAATTTTTATTGTTCTTATATGTCAAATTTTACTAGTATAAGCTTCCTACATTATTTCGATGCCAAAACACCAACTTTCTATGACAAATGGACAAAATCATTAAAAGCTCCTCCATAAAGAGAGTTGAGCAACTTCGAACCACCAAACTTGCACGGTGTACAATTTTTATTGTTCTTATAAGTCAAATTTTACTAGTATAAGCTTCCTAGCTTTTTTCGATGCCAAAACACCAACTTTCTATGACAAATGGACGAAATCGTTAAAAGCTCCTCCATAGAGAGAGTTGAGAACGTCGTACCATCAAAGTTGCTCGGTGTACAATTTTTATTGTTCTTCTATGTCAAATTTTATTAGTATAATAAGCTTCATAGATTATTTCGATGCCAAAACACCAACTTTCTACGACAAATAGACGAAACCGTTAAAACCTCCTCCATTGAGAGAGTAGAGCAACTTCGGACCATCAAAGTTGCTCGGTCTACAATTTTTATTGTTCTTGTATGTCAAATTTTATGAGTATAAGCTTCATAGATTATTTCGATGCCAAAACAGCAACTTTCTATGGCAAATGGACGAAACCATTAAAAGTTCCTTCATAGAGAGAGTTGAGCAACTTCGGACTATCAAAGTTGCTCAAGATATACTTTTTATTGTTTTTCTATGTCAAATTTTACGAGTATAAGCTTCCTAGATTATTTTGATGCCAAAACACCAACTTTCTATGAAAAATGGACAAAACCGTTAAAAGCTCCTCCATAGAGAGAGTAGAGCAACTTCGGACCATCAAAGTTACTCGGTCTACAATTTTTATTGTTCTTGTATGTCAAATTTTATGAGTATAAGCTTCATAGATTATTTCGATGCAAAAAGAGCAACTTTCTATGGCAAATGGACGAAACCGTTAAAAGTTCCTCCATAGAGAGAGTTGAGCAACTTCGGACTATCAAAGTTGCTCGGGATAGACTTTTTATTGTTCTTCTATGTCAAATTTTAAGAGTATAAGCTTCCTAGATTATTTTGATGCCAAAACACCAACTTTCTATGACAAATGGACAAAATCATTAAAAGCTCCTCCATAGAGAGAGTTGAGCAACTTCGAACCACCAAAGTTGCTCGGTGTACAATTTTTATTGTTCTTATATGTCAAATTTTACTTGTATATGCTTCCTAGCTTTTTTCGATGCCAAAACACCAACTTTCTATGACAAATGGATAAAACCGTTAAAAGCTCCTCCATAGAGAGAGTTGAGCAACTTCGGACCATCAACGTTGCTCGGTGTACAATTTTTATTGTTCTTATATGTCAAATTTTATGAGTATAAGCTTCATAAATTATTTCAATGCCAAAACACCAACTTTCTATGACAAATGGACGAAATCGTTAAAAGCTCCTCCATAGAGAGAGTTGAGAACGTCGTACCATCAAAGTTGCTCGGTGTACAATTTTTATTGTTCTTCTATGTCAAATTTTATGAGTATAATAAGCTTCATAGATTATTTCGATGCCAAAACACCAACTTTCTACGACAAATAGACAAAACCGTTAAAAGCTCCTCCATTGAGAGAGTAGAGCAACTTCGGACCATCAAAGTTGCTCGGTCTACAATTTTTATTGTTCTTGTATGTCAAATTTTATGAGTATAAGCTTCATAGATTATTTCGATGCCAAAAAAGCAACATTCTATGGCAAATGGACGAAACCGTTAAAAGTTCCTTCATAGAGAGAGTTGAGCAACTTCGGACTATCAAAGTTGCTCAAGATAGACTTTTTATTGTTCTTCTATGTCAAATTTTATAAGTATAAGCTTCCTAGATTATTTTGATGCTAAAACACCAACTTTCTATGACAAATGGACAAAACCGTTAAAAGCTCCTCCATAGAGAGAGTAGAGCAACTTCGGACCATCAAAGTTACTCGAATCTACAATTTTTATTGTTCTTGTATGTCAAATTTTATGAGTATAAGCTTCATAGATTATTTCGATGCCAAAACAGCAACTTTCTATGGCAAATGGACGAAACCGTTAAAAGTTCCTCCATAGAGAGAGTTGAGCAACTTCGGACTATCAAAGTTGCTCGGGATTGACTTTTTATTGTTCTTCTACGTCAAATTTTAAGAGTATAAGCATCCTAGATTATTTTGATGCCAAAACACCAACTTTCTATGACAAATGGACAAAACCGTTAAAAGCTCCTCCATAGAGAGAGTAGAGCAACTTCGGACCATCAAAGTTGCTCCGTCTACAATTTTTATTGTTCTTGTATGTCAAATTTTATGAGTATAAGCTTCATAAATTATTTCGATGCCAAAACACCAACTTTCTATGACAAATCGACAAAACCGTTAAAAGCTCCTCCATAGAGAGAGTAGTGCAACTTCAGGCCATCAAAGTTGCTCGGTCTACAATTTTTATTGTTCTTGTATGTCAAATTTTATGAGTATAAGCTTCATAGATTATTTCGATGCCAAAACAGCAACTTTCTATGGCAAATGGACGAAACCGTTAAAAGTTCCTCCATAGAGAGAGTTGAGCAACTTCGGACTATCAAAGTTGCTCGGGATAGACTTTTTATTGTTCTTCTATGTCAAATTTTACGAGTATAAGCTTCCTAGATTATTTTGATGCCAAAACACCAACTTTCTATGACAAATGGACAAAACCGTTAAAAGCTCCTCCATAGAGAGAGTAGAGCAACTTCGGACCATCAAAGTTGCTCGGTCTACAATTTTTATTGTTCTTGTATGTCAACTTTTATGAGTATAAGCTTCATAGATTATTTCGATGCCAAATGACCAACTTTCTATGACAAATGGACAAAACCGTTAAAAGCTCCTCCATAGAGAGAGTTGAGCAACTTCGGACCATCAAAGTTGCTCGGTGTACAATTTTTATTGTTCTTATATGTCAAATTTTACTAGTGTAAGCTTCCTAGCTTTTTTCGATGCCAAAACACCAACTTTCTATGACAAATGGATAAAACCAGTAAAAGCTCCTCCATAGAGAGAGTTGAGCAACTTCGGACCATCAACGTTGCTCGGTGTACAATTTTTATTGTTCTTATATGTCAAATTTTATGAGTATAAGCTTCATAGATTATTTCGATGCCAAAACACTTACTTTCAACGACAAATGGACGAAACCGTTAAAAGCTCCTCCATAGAGAGAGTTGAGCAACTTCGTACTTTCAAAGTTGCTTGGTGTACAATTTTTATTGTTCTTGTATGTCAAAATTTATGAGTATAAGCTTCATAGATTATTTCGATGCCAAACCACCAACTTTCAATTACAAATGGACGAAACCGTTAAAAGCTCCTTCATACAGAGAGTTGAGCAACTTCGGAACATCAAAGTTGCTCGTTGTACAATTTTTGTTGGTCTTGTATGTCAAATTTTAGGAGTATAAGCTACATAGATTATTTCGATGCCAAAACACCAACTTTCTATTCCAAATGGACAAAACCGTTAAAAGCTCCTCCATAGATAGAGTTGAGCAACTTCGGACCATCAAAGTTGTTCGGGATACATTTTTTATTGTTCTTATATATCAAATTTTTTGAGTATAAGCTTCCTAGATTATTTCGATGCCAAAACACCAACTTTCTATGACAAATGGACAAAACCGTTAAAACCTCCTCCATAGAGAGATTTGAGCAACTTCGGACTATCAAAGTTGCTCTGGATACACTTTTTATTGTTCTTATGTGTAAAATTTATGAGTATAAAGCTTCCTAGCTTTTTTCGATGCCAAAACACCAACTTTCTATGACAAATGGACAAAACCGTTAAAAGCTCCTCCATAGAGAGAGTTGAGCAACTACGGACCATCAAAGTTGCTCGGTGTAAAATTTTTATTGTTCTTTAATGTCAAATTTTATGAGTATAAGCTTCATAGATTATTTCGATTGCAAAACACCAACTTTCTATGACAAATGGACAAAACCATTAAAAGCTCCTCCATAGAGAGAGTTGAGCAACTTCGAACCATCAAAGTTGCTCGGTGTACAATTTTTATTGTTCTTATATGTCAAATTTTACTAGTATAAGCTTCCTAGCTTTTTTCGATGCCAAAACAACAACTTTCTATGACAAATGGATAAAACCATTAAAAGCTCCTCCATAGAGAGAGTTGAGCAACTTCGGACCATCAACGTTGCCCGGTGTACAATTTTTATTGTTCTTATATGTCAAATTTTATGAGTATAAAGTTTCCTAGCTTTTTTCGATTCCAAAACACCAACTTTCTATGACTAATGAACAAAACCATTAAAAGCTCCTCCATAGAGAGAGTTGAGCAACATCGAACCATCAAAGTTGCTCGGTGTACAATTTTTATTGTTCTTATATGTCAAATTTTACTAGTATAAGCTTCCTACATTATTTCGATGCCAAAACACCAACTTTCTATGACAAATGGACGAAACCGTTAAAAGCTCCTCCATAGAGAGAGTTGATAAACTTCGGACCATCAAAGTTGCTCGGTGTACAATTTTTATTGTTCTTATATGAAAAAATTTTAGGAGTATAAGCTTCATAGATTATTTCGATGCCAAAACACCAACTTTCTATGACAAATGGAGAAAACCGTTAAAAACTCCTCCATAGATAGAGTTGAGCAACATCGGACTATCAAAGTTGCTCTGGATAGACTTTTTATTGTTCTTATATGTCAAATTTTACGAGTATAAGCTTCATAGATTATTTCGATGCCAAAACACCAACTTTCTATGACAAATGGACGAAACCGTTAAAAGCTTCTCCATAGAGAGTGTTGAGGAACTTCGGACCATCAAAGTGGCTCGGTGTACATTTTTTAATGTTCTTCGATGTCAAATTTTATTAGTATAAGCTTCCTAGATTTTTTCGATGCCAAAACACCAATTTTCTATGACAAATGGACAAAACCGTTAAAATCTCCTGCATTGAGAGAGTTGAGCAACTTCGGATCATCAACGTTGCTCTGTGTACAATTTTTATTATTCATATATGTCAAATTTTACGAGTTTAAGCTTCATAGATTATTTCGATGCCAAAACACCAACTTTCTATGACAAATGGACGAAACCGTTAAAAGCTCCTCCATAGAGAGAATTGCGCAACTTCGGACTATCAAAGTTGCTCGGGATACACTTTTTATTGTTCTTATTTTTCAAATTTTATGAGTATAAGCTTCCTAGATTATTTCGATGCCAAAACACCAACTTTCTATGACAAATGGACAAAACCGTTAAAAGCTCCTCTATAGAGAGAGTTGAGCAACTACGGACCATCAAAGTTGCTCGGTGTACAATTTTTATTGTTCTTATATATCAAATTTTATGAGTATAAGCTTCCTAGATTAGTTCGATGCCAAAACACCAACTTTCTATGCCAAATGGAGAAAACCGTTAAAAGCTCCTCCATAGAGAGAGTTGAGCAACTTCGGACTATCAAAGTTGCTCTGGATAGACTTTTTATTGTTCTTATATGTCAAATTTTACGAGTATATCCTAAATAGATTGTTTAGATGCCAAAACACCAAATTCTATTACAAATAGACGAAACCGTTAAAAGCTCCTCTATAGAGAGAGTTGAGCAACTACGGACCATCAAAGTTGCTCGGTGTACAATTTTTATTGTTCTTATATGTCAAATTTTACTAGTATAAGCTTCCTACTTTATTTCGATGCCAAAACACCAACTTTCTATGACAAATGGACAAAACCGTTAAAAACTCCTCCATAGAGAGAGTTGAGCAACTTCGGACCATCAAAGTAGCTCGGTGTACAATTTTTAATGTTCTTATATGTTAAATTTTATGAGTATAAGCTTCATTGATTATTTCGATGCCAAAACACCAACTTTCTATGACAAATGGAGAAAACCGTTAAAAGCTCCTCCATAGAGAGAGTTGAGCAACTTCGGACTATCAAAGTTGCTCTGGATAGACTTTTTATTGTTCTTATATGTCAAATTTTACGAGTATAAGCTTCATAGATTATTTCGATGCCAAAACACCAACTTTCTATTACAAATAGCCGAAACCGTTAAAAGCTCCTCCATAGAGAGAGTTGAGCAACTACGGACCATCAAAGTTGCTCGGTGTAGAATTTTTATTGTTCTTACATGTCAAATTTTATGAGTATAAGCTTCATAGATTATTTCGATGCAAAAACACCAACTTTCTATGACAAATAGAGGAAACCGTTAAAGGCTCCTCCATAGAGAGAGTTGAGCAACTACGGACCATCAAAGTTGCTCGGTGTACAATTTTTATTGTTCTTATATATCAAATTTTATGAGTATAAGCTTAATAGATTATTTCGATGCCAAAACACCAACTTTCTATTACAAATGGACAAAACCGTTAAAAGCTCCTCCATAGGGAGAGTTTAGCAACTTTGGACTATCAAAGTTGCTCGGGATACACTTTTTATTGTTCTTATATGTCAAATTTTATGAGTATAAAGCTTCCTAGCTTTTTTCGATGCCAAAACACCAACTTTCTATGACAAATGGACAAAACCGTTAAAAGCTCCTCCATAGAGAGAGTTGAGCAACTTCGGACCATCAAATTTGCTCGGTGTACAATTTTTATTGTTCTTATATGTCAAATTTTACTAGTATAAGCTTCCTACATTATTTCGATGCCAAAACACCAACTTTCTATGACAAATGGACAAAACCGTTAAAAGCTCCTCCATAGAGAAAGTTGAGCAACTACGGACCATCAAAGTTGCTCGGTGTACAATTTTTATTGTTCTTATATATCAAATTTTACGAGTATAAGCTTCATAGATTATTTAGATACCAAAACACCAACTTTCTATTACAAATAGACGAAACCGTTAAACGCTCCTCCATAGAGAGCGTTGAGCAACTACGGATCATCAAAGTTGCTCGTTGTACAATTTTTATTGTTCTTGTATGTCAAATTTTATGAGTATAAACTTCATAGATTATTTTGGATGCCAAAACACCAACTTTCTATTACAAATGGACAAAACCGTTAAAAGCACCTCCATAGATAGAGTTGAGCAACTTTGGACCATCAAAGTTGTTCGGGATACAATTTTTATTGTTCTTATATATCAAATTTTTTGAGTATAAGCTTCCTAGATTATTTCGATGCCAAAACACCAACTTTCTATGACAAATCGACAAAACCGTTAAAAGCTCCTCCATAGAGAGAGTAGTGCAACTTCAGGCCATCAAAGTTGCTCGGTCTACAATTTTTATTGTTCTTGTATGTCAAATTTTATGAGTATAAGCTTCATAGATTATTTCGATGCCAAAACAGCAACTTTCTATGGCAAATGGACGAAACCGTTAAAAGTTCCTCCATAGAGAGAGTTGAGCAACTTCGGACTATCAAAGTTGCTCGGGATAGACTTTTTATTGTTCTTCTATGTCAAATTTTACGAGTATAAGCTTCCTAGATTATTTTGATGCCAAAACACCAACTTTCTATGACAAATGGACAAAACCGTTAAAAGCTCCTCCATAGAGAGAGTAGAGCAACTTCGGACCATCAAAGTTGCTCGGTCTACAATTTTTATTGTTCTTGTATGTCAACTTTTATGAGTATAAGCTTCATAGATTATTTCGATGCCAAAAGACGAACTTTCTATGACAAATGGACAAAACCGTTAAAAGCTCCTCCATAGAGAGAGTTGAGCAACTTCGGACCATCAAAGTTGCTCGGTGTACAATTTTTATTGTTCTTATATGTCAAATTTTACTAGTGTAAGCTTCCTAGCTTTTTTCGATGCCAAAACACCAACTTTCTATGACAAATGGATAAAACCATTAAAAGCTCCTCCATATAGAGAGTTGAGCAACTTCGGACCATCAACGTTGCTCGGTGTACAATTTTTATTGTTCTTATATGTCAAATTTTATGAGTATAAGCTTCATAGATTATTTCGATGCCAAAACACTTACTTTCAACGACAAATGGACGAAACCGTTAAAAGCTCCTCCATAGAGAGAGTTGAGCAACTTCGTACTTTCAAAGTTGCTCGGTGTACAATTTTTATTGTTCTTGTATGTCAAAATTTATGAGTATAAGCTTCATAGATTATTTCGATGCCAAACCACCAACTTTCAATTACAAATGGACGAAACCGTTAAAAGCTCCTTCATACAGAGAGTTGAGCAACTTCGGAACATCAAAGTTGCTCGTTGTACAATTTTTGTTGGTCTTGTATGTCAAATTTTAGGAGTATAAGCTACATAGATTATTTCGATGCCAAAACACCAACTTTCTATTCCAAATGGACAAAACCGTTAAAAGCTCCTCCATAGATAGAGTTGAGCAACTTCGGACCATCAAAGTTGTTCGGGATACATTTTTTATTGTTCTTATATATCAAATTTTTTGAGTATAAGCTTCCTAGATTATTTCGATGCCAAAACACCAACTTTCTATGACAAATGGACAAAACCGTTAAAACCTCCTCCATAGAGAGATTTGAGCAACTTCGGACTATCAAAGTTGCTCTGGATACACTTTTTATTGTTCTTATGTGTAAAATTTATGAGTATAAAGCTTCCTAGCTTTTTTCGATGCCAAAACACCAACTTTCTATGACAAATGGACAAAACCGTTAAAAGCTCCTCCATAGAGAGAGTTGAGCAACTACGGACCATCAAAGTTGCTCTGGATACACTTTTTATTGTTCTTATGTGTAAAATTTATGAGTATAAAGCTTCCTAGCTTTTTTCGATGCCAAAACACCAACTTTCTATGACAAATGGACAAAACCGTTAAAAGCTCCTCCATAGAGAGAGTTGAGCAACTACGGACCATCAAAGTTGCTCGGTGTAAAATTTTTATTGTTCTTTAATGTCAAATTTTATGAGTATAAGCTTCATAGATTATTTCGATTGCAAAACACCAACTTTCTATGACAAATGGACAAAACCATTAAAAGCTCCTCCATAGAGAGAGTTGAGCAACTTCGAACCATCAAAGTTGCTCGGTGTACAATTTTTATTGTTCTTATATGTCAAATTTTACTAGTATAAGCTTCCTAGCTTTTTTCGATGTCAAAACAACAACTTTCTATGACAAATGGATAAAACCGTTAAAAGCTCCTCCATAGAGAGAGTTGAGCAACTTCGGACCATCAACGTTGCCCGGTGTACAATTTTTATTGTTCTTATATGTCAAATTTTATGAGTGTAAAGTTTCCTAGCTTTTTTCGATTCCAAAACACCAACTTTCTATGACTAATGAACAAAACCATTAAAAGCTCCTCCATAGAGAGAGTTGAGCAACTTCGAACCATCAAAGTTGCTCGGTGTACAATTTTTATTGTTCTTATATGTCAAATTTTACTAGTATAAGCTTCCTACATTATTTCGATGCCAAAACACCAACTTTCTATGACAAATGGACGAAACCGTTAAAAGCTCCTCCATAGAGAGAGTTGAGAAACTTCGGACCATCAAAGTTGCTCGGTGTACAATTTTTATTGTTCTTATATGAAAAAATTTTAGGAGTATAAGCTTCATAGATTATTTCGATGCCAAAACACCAACTTTCTATGACAAATGGAGAAAACCGTTAAAAACTCCTCCATAGATAGAGTTGAGCAACATCGGACTATCAAAGTTGCTCTGGATAGACTTTTTATTGTTCTTATATGTCAAATTTTACGAGTATAAGCTTCATAGATTATTTCGATGCCAAAACACCAACTTTCTATGACAAATGGACGAAACCGTTAAAAGCTTCTCCATAGAGAGTGTTGAGGAACTTCGGACCATCAAAGTGGCTCGGTGTACATTTTTTAATGTTCTTCGATGTCAAATTTTATTAGTATAAGCTTCCTAGATTTTTTCGATGCCAAAACACCAACTTTCTATGACAAATGGACAAAACCGTTAAAATCTCCTGCATTGAGAGAGTTGAGCAACTTCGGATCATCAACGTTGCTCTGTGTACAATTTTTATTATTCATATATGTCAAATTTTACGAGTTTAAGCTTCATAGATTATTTCGATGCCAAAACACCAACTTTCTATGACAAATGGACGAAACCGTTAAAAGCTCCTCCATAGAGAGAATTGCGCAACTTCGGACTATCAAAGTTGCTCGGGATACACTTTTTATTGTTCTTATTTTTCAAATTTTATGAGTATAAGCTTCCTAGATTATTTCGATGCCAAAACACCAACTTTCTATGACAAATGGACAAAACCGTTAAAAGCTCCTCTATAGAGAGAGTTGAGCAACTACGGACCATCAAAGTTGCTCGGTGTACAATTTTTATTGTTCTTATATATCAAATTTTATGAGTATAAGCTTCCTAGATTAGTTCGATGCCAAAACACCAACTTTCTATGCCAAATGGAGAAAACCGTTAAAAGCTCCTCCATAGAGAGAGTTGAGCAACTTCGGACTATCAAAGTTGCTCTGGATAGACTTTTTATTGTTCTTATATGTCAAATTTTACGAGTATATCCTAAATAGATTGTTTAGATGCCAAAACACCAAATTCTATTACAAATACACGAAACCGTTAAAAGCTCCTCTATAGAGAGAGTTGAGCAACTACGGACCATCAAAGTTGCTCGGTGTACAATTTTTATTGTTCTTATATGTCAAATTTTACTAGTATAAGCTTCCTACTTTATTTCGATGCCAAAACACCAACTTTCTATGACAAATGGACAAAACCGTTAAAAACTCCTCCATAGAGAGAGTTGAGCAACTTCGGACCATCAAAGTAGCTCGGTGTACAATTTTTAATGTTCTTATATGTTAAATTTTATGAGTATAAGCTTCATTGATTATTTCGATGCCAAAACACCAACTTTCTATGACAAATGGAGAAAACCGTTAAAAGCTCCTCCATAGAGAGAGTTGAGCAACTTCGGACTATCAAAGTTGCTCTGGATAGACTTTTTATTGTTCTTATATGTCAAATTTTACGAGTATAAGCTTCATAGATTATTTCGATGCCAAAACACCAACTTTCTATTACAAATAGCCGAAACCGTTAAAAGCTCCTCCATAGAGAGAGTTGAGCAACTACGGACCATCAAAGTTGCTCGGTGTAGAATTTTTATTGTTCTTACATGTCAAATTTTATGAGTATAAGCTTCATAGATTATTTCGATGCAAAAACACCAACTTTCTATGACAAATAGAGGAAACCGTTAAAGGCTCCTCCATAGAGAGAGTTGAGCAACTACGGACCATCAAAGTTGCTCGGTGTACAATTTTTATTGTTCTTATATATCAAATTTTATGAGTATAAGCTTAATAGATTATTTCGATGCCAAAACACCAACTTTCTATTACAAATGGACAAAACCGTTAAAAGCTCCTCCATAGGGAGAGTTTAGCAACTTTGGACTATCAAAGTTGCTCGGGATACACTTTTTATTGTTCTTATATGTCAAATTTTATGAGTATAAAGCTTCCTAGCTTTTTTCGATGCCAAAACACCATCTTTCTATGACAAATGGACAAAACCGTTAAAAGCTCCTCCATAGAGAGAGTTGAGCAACTTCGGACCATCAAATTTGCTCGGTGTACAATTTTTATTGTTCTTATATGTCAAATTTTACTAGTATAAGCTTCCTACATTATTTCGATGCCAAAACACCAACTTTCTATGACAAATGGACAAAACCGTTAAAAGCTCCTCCATAGAGAAAGTTGAGCAACTACGGACCATCAAAGTTGCTCGGTGTACAATTTTTATTGTTCTTATATATCAAATTTTACGAGTATAAGCTTCATAGATTATTTAGATACCAAAACACCAACTTTCTATTACAAATAGACGAAACCGTTAAACGCTCCTCCATAGAGAGCGTTGAGCAACTACGGATCATCAAAGTTGCTCGTTGTACAATTTTTATTGTTCTTGTATGTCAAATTTTATGAGTATAAACTTGATAGATTATTTTGGATGCCAAAACACCAACTTTCTATTACAAATGGACAAAACCGTTAAAAGCACCTCCATAGATAGAGTTGAGCAACTTTGGACCATCAAAGTTGTTCGGGATACAATTTTTATTGTTCTTATATATCAAATTTTTTGAGTATAAGCTTCCTAGATTATTTCGATGCCAAAACACCAACTTTCTATGACAAATGGACGAAACTGTTAAAAGCTCCTCCATAGAGAGAGTTGAGCAACTTCGGACTATCAAAGTTGCTCTGGATACACTTTTTATTGTTCTTATATGTCAAATTTTATGAGTATAAAGCTTACTAGCTTTTTTCGATGCCAAAACACCAACTTTCTATGACAAATGGACAAAACCGTTAAAAGCTCCTCCATAGAGAGAGTTGAGCAACTACGGACCATCAAAGTTGCTCTGTGTACAATTTTTATTGTTCTTATATGTCAAATTTTATGAGTATAAGCTTCATAGATTATTTCGACGATAAAACACCAACTTTCTACGACAAATGGACAAAACCTTTAAAAGCTCCTCCATAGAGAGAGTTGAGCAACTTCGGACCATCAAAGTAGCTCTGGATACACTTTTTATTGTTCTTATATGTCAAATTTTATGAGTATAAAGCTTCCTAGATTTTTTCGATGACAAAACACCAACTTTCTAGGACAAATGGACAAAACCGTTAAAAGCTCCTCCATAGAGAGAGTTGAGCAACTACGGACCATCAAAGTTGGTCGGTGTACAATTTTTATTGTTCTTGTATGTCAAATTTTATGAGTATAAAGCTTCCTAGCTTTTTTCGATGCCAAAACACCAACTTTCTATGACAAATGGACAAAACCATTAAAAGCTCCTCCATAGAGAGAGTTGAGCAACTTCAAACCATCAAAGTTGCTCGTTGTACAATTTTTATTGTTCTTGTATGTCAAATTTTATGAGTATAAGCTTCGTAGATTATTTCGATGCCAAAACGCCAACTTTCTACGACAAATGGACAAAACCTTTAAAAGCTCCTCCATAGAGAGAGTTGAGCAATTTCGGACCATCAAAGTTGCTCTGGATACACTTTTTATTGTTCTTATATGTCAAATTTTATGAGTATAAAGCTTCCAACGTTTTTTCGATGCCAAAACACCAACTTTCTATGACAAATGGACAAAACCGTTAAAAGCTCCTCCATAGAGAGAATTGAGCAACTTAGGACCATCAAATTTGCTCGGTATACAATTGTTATTGTTCTTATATGTCAAATTTTACTAGTATAAGCGTCCTACATTATTTCGAAGCCAAAACACATACTTTCTATGACAAATGGACAAAACCGAAAAAAGCTCCTCCATAAAGAGAGTTGGGCAACTACGGACCATGAAAGTTGCTCGGTGTACAATTTTTATTGTTCTTATATATCAAATTTTATGAGTATAAGCTTCATAGATTATTTCGATGCCAAAACACCAACTTTCTATGACAAATGGAAAAAACCATTAAAGGCTCCTCCATAGAGAGAGTTGAGCAACTTCGGACTATCAAAGTTGCTCGGGATACACTTTTTATTGTTCTTATATGTCAAATTTTATGAGTATAAAGCTTCCTAGGTTACTTCGAAGCCAAAACACCAACTTTCTATGACAAATAGACAAAACCGTTAAAAGCTTCTCCATAGAGAGTGTTGAGCAACTACGGACCATCAAAGTTGCCCGATGTACAATTTTTATTGTTCTTGTATGTCAAATTTTATGAGTATAAGCTTCCTAGCTTTTTTCGATGACAAAACACCAACTTTCTAGGACAAATGGACAAAACCGTTAAAAGCTCCTCCATAGAGAGAGTTGAGCAACTACGGACCATCAAAGTTGGTCGGTGTACAATTTTTATTATTCTTGTATGTCAAATTTTATGAGTATAAGCTTCATAGATTATTTCGATGCCAAAACACCAACTTTCTATAATAAATGGATGAAACCATTAAAAGCTCCTCCATAGAGAGAGTTGAGCAACTTCAAACCATCAAAGTTGCTCGTTGTACAATTTTTATTGTTCTTGTATGTCAAATTTTATGAGTATAAGCTTCATAGATTATGTCGATCCCAAAACACCAAATTTCTACGACAAATGGACAAAACCTTTAAAAGCTCCTCCATAGAGAGAGTTGAGCAACTTTGGACCATTAAAGTTGCTCGGGATACAATTTTTATTGTTCTTATATGCCAAATTTTATGAGTATAAAGCTTCCTAGCTTTTTTCGATGCCAAAACACCAACTTTCTATGACAAATGGACAAAACCGTTAAAACCTCCTCCATAGAGAGAGTTGAGAAACTTCGGACTATCAAAGTTGCTCTGGATACACTTTTTATTGTTCTTATATGTCAAATTTTATGAGTATAAAGCTTCCTAGCTTTTTTCGATGCCAAAACACCAACTTTCTAGGACAAATGGACAAAACCGTTAAAAGCTCCTCCATAGAGAAAGTTGAGCAACTACGGACCATCAAAGTTGGTCGGTGTATAATTTTTATTGTTCTTGTATGTCAAATTTTATGAGTATAAGCTTCATAGATTATTTCGATGCCAAAACACCAACTTTCTATGACAAATGGACAAAACCTTTAAAAGCTCCTCCATAGAGAGAGTTGAACAACTTCGGACCATCAAAGTTGCTCTGGATACACTTCTTATTAATCTTATATGTCAAATTTTATAAGTATAAAGCTTCCTAGATTTTTACGATGCCAAAACACCAACTTTCTAGGACAAATGGACAAAACCGTTAAAAGCTCCTCCATAGAGAGAGTTGACCAACTACGGACCATCAAAGTTGGTCGGTGTATAATTTTGTTGTTCTTGTATGTCAAATCTTATGAGTATAAGCTTCGTAGATTATTTCGATGCCAAAACGCCAACTTTCTACGACAAATGGACAAAACCTTTAAAAGCTCCTCCATAGAGAGAGTTGAGCAATTTCGGACCATCAAAGTTGCTCTGGATACACTTTTTATTGTTCTTATATGTCAAATGTTATGAGTATAAAGCTTCCAAGCTTTTTTTGATGCCAAAACACCAACTTTCTATGACAAATGGACAAAACCGTTAAAAGCTCCTCCATAGAGAGAATTGAGCAACTTAGGACCATCAAATTTGCTCGGTATACAATTGTTATTGTTCTTATATGTCAAATTTTACTAGTATAAGCGTCCTACATTATTTCGAAGCCAAAACACATACTTTCTATGACAAATGGACAAAACCGTAAAAAGCTCCTCCATAAAGAGAGCTGGGCAACTACGGACCATGAAAGTTGCTCGGTGTACAATTTTTATTGTTCTTATATATCAAATTTTATGAGTATAAGCTTCATAGATTATTTCGATGCCAAAACACCAACTTTCTATGACAAATGGAAAAAACCATTAAAGGCTCCTCCATAGAGAGAGTTGAGCAACTTCGGACTATCAAAGTTGCTCGGGATACACTTTTTATTGTTCTTATATGTCAAATTTTATGAGTATAAAGCTTCCTAGGTTACTTCGAAGCCAAAACACCAACTTTCTATGACAAATAGACAAAACCGTTAAAAGCTCCTCCATAGAAAGTGTAGAGCAACTTCGGACCATCAAAGTTGCTCTGGATAGACTTTTTATTGTTCTTATATGTCAAATTTTATGAGTATAAACCTTCCTAGCTTTTTTCGATGCCAAAACACCAACTTTCTATGACAAATGGGCAAAACCGTTAAAAGCTCCTCCATAGAGAGAGTTGAGCAACTACGGACCATCAAAGTTGGTCGGTGTACAATTTTTATTGTTCTTGTATGTCAAATTTTATGAGTATAAAGCTTCATAGATTATTTCGATGCCAAAACACCAACTTTCTATAACAAATGGACAAAACCGTTAAAAGCTCCTCCATAGAGAGAGTTGAGCAACTACGGACCATCAAAGTTGGTCGGTGTATAATTTTTATTGTTCTTGTATGTCAAATTTTATGAGTATAAGCTTCATAGATTATTTCGATGCCAAAACACCAACTTTCTATGACCAATGCACAAAACCTTTAAAAGCTCCTCCATAGAGAGAGTTGAGCAACTTCGGACCATCAAAGTTGCTCCAGATACACTTTTTATTAATCTTATATGTCAAATTTTATGAGTATAAAGCTTCCTAGCTTTTTACGATGCCAAAACACCAACTTTCTAGGACAAATGGACAAAACCGTGAAAAGCTCCTCCATAGAGAGAGTTGAGCAACTTCGGACCATCAAATTTGCTCGGTGTATAATTTTTATTGTTCTTGTATGTCAAATTTTATGAGTATAAGCTTCATTGATTATTTCGATGCCAAAACACCAACTTTCTATAATAAATGGATGAAACCATTAAAAGCTCCTCCATAGAGAGAGTTGAGCAACTTCAAACCATCAAAGTTGCTCGTTGTACAATTTTTATTGTTCTTGTATGTAAAATTTTATGAGTATAAGCTTCATAGATTATGTCGATCCCAAAACCCCAACTTTCAACGACAAATGGACAAAACCTTTAAAAGCTCCTCCATAGAGAGAGTTGAGCAACTTCGGACCATCAAAGTTGCTCTGGATAGACTTTTTATTGTTCTTATATGTCAAATTTTATGAGTATAAACCTTCCTAGCTTTTTTCGATGCCAAAACACCAACTTTCTATGACAAATGGACAAAACCGTTAAAACCTCCTCCATAGAGAGAGTTGAGAAACTTCGGACTATCAAAGTTGCTCTGGATACACTTTTTATTGTTCTTATATGTCAAATTTTATGAGTATAAAGCTTCCAAGGTTTTTTCGATGCCAAAACACCAACTTTCTAGAACAAATGGACAAAACCGTTAAAAGCTCCTCCATAGAGAGAGTTGAGCAACTACGGACCATCAAAGTTGGTCGGTGTATAATTTTTATTGTTCTTGTATGTCAAATTTTATGAGTATAAGCTTCATAGATTATTTCGATGCCAAAACACCAACTTTCTATGACCAATGCACAAAACCTTTAAAAGCTCCTCCATAGAGAGTGTTGAGCAACTTCGGACCATCAAAGTTGCTCCGGATACACTTTTTATTAATCTTATATGTCAAATTTTATGAGTATAAAGCTTCCTAGCTTTTTACGATGCCAAAACACCAACTTTCTAGGACAAATGGACAAAACCGTGAAAAGCTCCTCCATAGAGAGAGTTGAGCAACTACGGACCATCAAAGTTGGTCGGTGTATAATTTTTATTGTTCTTGTATGTCAAATTTTATGAGTATAAGCTTCATAGATTATTTCGATGCCAAAACACCAACTTTCTATAATAAATGGATGAAACCATTAAAAGCTCCTCCATAGAGAAAGTTGAGCAACTTCAAACCATCAAAGTTGCTCGTTGTACAATTTTTATTGTTCTTGTATGTCAAATTTTATGAGTATAAGCTTCATAGATTATGTCGATACCAAAACACCAACTTTCTACGACAAATGGACAAAACCTTTAAAAGCTCCTCCATAGAGATAGTTGAGCAACTTCGGACCATCAAAGTTGCACTGGATAGACTTTTTATTCTTCTTATATGTCAAATTTTATGAGTATAAAGCTTCCTAGCTTTTTTCGATGCCAAAACACCAACTTTCTATGACAAATGGACAAAACCGTTAAAACCTCCTCCATAGAGAGAGTTGAGAAACTTCGGACTATCAAAGTTGCTCGGTGTACAATTTTTATTGTTCTTATATGTCAAATTTTATGTGTATAAGCTTCCTAGCTTTTTTCGATGACAAAACACCAACTTTCTAGGACAAATGGACAAAACCGTTAAAAGCTCCTCCATAGAGAGAGTTGAGCAACTACGGACCATAAAAGTTGGTCGGTGTACAATTTTTATTGTTCTTGTATGTCAAATTTTGTGAGTATAAGCTTCATAGATTATTTCGATGCCAAAACACCAACTTTCTATAATAAATGGATGAAACCAATAAAAGCTCCTCCATAGAGAGAGTTGAGCAACTTCAAACCATCAAAGTTGCTCGTTGTACAATTTTTATTGTTCTTGTATGTAAAATTTTATGAGTATAAGCTTCATAGATTATGTCGATCCCAAAACCCCAACTTTCAACGACAAATGGACAAAACCTTTAAAAGCTCCTCCATAGAGAGAGTTGAGCAACTTCGGACCATGAAAGTTGCTCTGGATAGACTTTTTATTGTTCTTATATGTCAAATTTTATGAGTATAAAGCTTCCTAGCTTTTTTCGATGCCAAAACACCAACTTTCTATGACAAATGGACAAAACCGTTAAAACCTCCTCCATAGAGAGAGTTGAGAAACTTCGGACTATCAAAGTTGCTCTGGATACACTTTTTATTGTTCTTATATGTCAAATTTTATGAGTATAAAGCTTCCTACCTTTTTTAGATGCCAAAACACCAACTTTCTAGAACAAATGGACAAAACCGTTAAAACCTCCTCCATAGAGAGAGTTGAGCAACTACGGACCATCAAAGTTGGTCGGTGTATAATTTTTATTGTTCTTGTATGTCAAATTTTATGAGTATAAGCTTCATAGATTATTTCGATGCCAAAACACCAACTTTCTATGACAAATGGACAAAACCTTTAAAAGCTCCTCCATAGAGAGAGTTGAGCAACTTCGGACCATCAAAGTTGCTCCGGATACACTTTTTATTAATCTTATATGTCAAATTTTATGAGTATAAAGCTTCCTAGCTTTTTACGATGCCAAAACATCAACTTTCTAGGACAAATGGACAAAACCGTGAAAAGCTCCTACATAGAGAGAGTTGAGCAACTACGGACCATCAAAGTTGGTCGGTGTATAATTTTTATTGTTCTTGTACGTCAAATTTTATGAGTATAAGCTTCATAGACTATTTCGATGCCAAAACACCAACTTTCTATAATAAATGGATGAAACCATTAAAAGCTCGTCCATAGAGAAAGTTGAGCAACTTCAAACCATCAAAGTTGCTCGTTGTACAATTTTTATTGTTCTTGTATGTCAAATTTTATGAGTATAAGCTTCATAGATTATGTCGATACCAAAACACCAACTTTCTACGACAAATGGACAAAACCTTTAAAAGCTCCTCCATAGAGATAGTTGAGCAACTTCGGACCATCAAAGTTGCTCGGTGTACAATTTTTATTGTTCTTATATGTCAGATTTTTTGAGTAGAAGCTTCATAGATTATTTCGATGCCAAAACACCAACTTTCTATGACAAATGGACAAAACCGTTAAAACCTCCTCCATAGAGAGAGTTGAGAAACTTCGGACTATCAAAGTTGCTCTGGATACAATTTTTATTGTTCTTATATGTCAAATTTTATGAGTATAAAGCTTCCTACCATTTTTCGATGCCAAAACACCAACTTTCTAGAACAAATGGACAAAACCGTTAAAAGCTCCTCCATAGAGAGAGTTGAGCAACTACGGACCATCAAAGTTGGTCGGTGTATAATTTTTATTGTTCTTGTATGTCAAATTTTATGAGTATAAGCTTCATAGATTATTTCGATGCCAAAACACCACTTTCTATGACAAATGGACAAAACCTTTAAAAGCTCCTCCATAGAGAGAGTTGAGCAACTTCGGACCATCAAAGTTGGTCTGGATACACTTTTTATTGTTCTTATATGTCAAATTTTATGAGTATAAAGCTTCCTAGCTTTTTACGATGCCAAAACACCAACTTTCTAGGACAAATGGACAAAACCGTTAAAAGCTCCTCCATAGAGAGAGTTGAGCAACTACGGACCATCAAAGTTGGTCGGTGTATAATTTTTATTGTTCTTGTATGTCAAATTTTATGAGTATAAGCTTCATAGATTATTTCGATGCCAAAACACCAACTTTCTATAATAAATGGATGAAACCGTTAAAAGCTCCTCCATAGAGAGAGTTGAGCAACTTCAAACCATCAAAGTTGCTCGTTGTACAATTTTTATAGTTCTTGTATGTCAAATTTTATGAGTATAAGCTTCGTAGATTATTTCGATGCCAAAACACCAACTTTCTATGACAAATGGACAAAACCGTTAAAACCTCCTCCATAGAGAGAGTTGAGAAACTTCGGACTCTCAAAGTTGCTCTGGATACAATTTTTATTGATCTTATTTGTCAAATTTTATGAGTATAAAGCTTCCAAGGTTTTTTCGATGCCAAAACACCAACTTTCTATGACAAATGGACAAAAACGTTAAAACCTCTTCCATATAGAGAGTTGAGAAACTTCGGACTATCAAAGTTGCTCTGGATACACTTTTTATTGTTCTTATATGTCAAATTTTATGAATATAAAGCTTCCTAGCTTTATTCGATGCCAAAACACCAACTTTCTATGACAAATGGACAAAACCGTTAAAAGCTCCTCCATAGAGAGAGTTGAGAAACTTCGGACCATCAAATCTGCTCGGTATATAATTTTTATTGTTCTTATATGTCAAATTTTACTAGTATAAGCTTCCTACATTATTTCGATGCCAAAACACCAACTTTCTATGACAAATGGACAAAACCGTAAAAAGCTCCTCTATAGAGAGAGTTGAGCAACTTAGGACCATCAAATTTGCTCGGTATACAATTGTTATTGTTCTTATATGTCAAATTTTACTAGTATAAGCTTCCTACATTATTTCGATGCCAAAACACCTACTTTCTATGACAAATGGACAAAACCGTAAAAAGCTCCTCCATAGAGAGAGTTGAGCAACTACGGACCATGAAAGTTGCTCTGGATACACTTTTTATTGTTCTTATATATCAAATTTTATGAGTATAAGCTTCATAGATTATTTCGATGCCAAAACAACAACTTTCTATGACAAATGGAAAAAACCATTAAAGGCTCATCCATAGAGAGAGTTGAGCAACTTCGGACTATCAAAGCTGCTCGGGATACACTTTTTATTGTTCTTATGTCAAATTTTATGAGTATAAAGCTTCCAAGATTACTTCGAAGCCAAAACGCCAACTTTCTATGACAAATAGACAAAACCGTTAAAAGCTCCTCCATAGAGAGTGTTGAGCAACTACGGACCATCAAAGTTACTCGGTGTACAATTTTTATTGTCCTTGTATGTCAAATTTTATGAGTATAAGCTTCATAGATTATTTCGATTTCAAAACACCAACTTTTTATTACAAATTGACGAAACCGTTAAAAGCTCCTCCATAGAGAGAGTTGAGCAACTTCGGACCATCAAAGTTGCTCGGTGTACAATTTTTATTGTCCTTGTATGTCAAATTTTATGAGTATAAGCTTCATAGATTATTTCGATTTCAAAACACCAACTTTTTATTACAAATGGACGAAACCGTTAAAAGCTCCTCCATAGAGAGAGTTGAGCAACTTCGGACCATCGAAGTTGCTCGGTGTATAATTTTTATTGTTCTTGTATGTCAAATTTTATGAGTATAAGCTACCTAGATTATTTCGATGCCAAAACACCAACTTTCTACGACAAATGGACAAAACCTTTAAAAGCTCCTCCATAGAGAGAGTTGAGCAATTTCAGACCAACAAAGTTGCTCTGGATACAATTTTTATTGTTCTTATATATCAAATTTTATGAGTATAAAGCTTCCTAGCTTTTTCCGATGCCAAAACACCAAATTTATATGACAAATGGACAAAAACGTTAAAACCTCTTCCATAGAGAGAGTCGAGAAACTTCGGACTATCAATGTTGCTCTGGATACACTTTTTATTGTTCTTATATGTCAAATTTTATGAGTATAATGCTTCCTAGCTTTTTTCGATGCCAAAATACCAACTTTCTATGACAAATGGACAAAACCGTTAAAAGCTCCTCCATAGAGAGAGTTGAGCAACTTAGGACCATCAAATTTGCTCGGTATACAATTGTTATTGTTCTTATATGTCAAATTTTACTAGTATAAGCTTCCTATATTATTTCGATTCCAAAACACCTACTTTCTATGACAAATGGACAAAACCGTAAAAAGCTCCTCCATAGAGAGAGTTGAGCAACTACGGACCATGAAAGTTGCTCGGTGTACAATTTTTATTGTTCTTATATATCAAATTTTATGTGTATAAGCTTCATAGATTAATTCGATGCCAAAACACCAACTTTCTATGACAAATGGAAAAAACCATTAAAGGCTCCTCCATAGAGAGAGTTGAGCAACTTCGGACTATCAAAGTTGCTCGGGATACACTTTTTATTGTTCTTATATGTCAAATTTTATGAGTATAAAGCTTCCAAGCTTTTTTCGATGCCAAAACACCAACTTTCTATGACAAATGGACAAAACCGTTAAAACCTCCTCCATAGAGAGAGTTGAGAAACTTCGGACTCTCAAAGTTGCTCTGGATACAATTTTTATTGTTCTTATATGTGAAATTTTATGAGTATAAAGCTTCCTAGCTTTTTCCGATGCCAAAACACCAAATTTCTATGACAAATGGACAAAAACGTTAAAACCTCTTCCATAGAGAGAGTTGAGAAACTTCGGACTATCAAAGTTGCTCTGGATACACTTTTTATTGTTCTTATATGTCAAATTTTATGAGTATAATGCTTCCTAGCTTTTTTCGATGCCAAAACACCAACTTTCTATGACAAATGGACAAAACCGTTAAAAGCTCCTCCATAGAGAGAGTTGAGAAACTTCGGACCATCAAATCTGCTCGGTATACAATTTTTATTGTTCTTATATGTCAAATTTTACTAGTATAAGCTTCCTACATTATTTCGATGCCAAAACACCAACTTTCTATGACAAATAGACAAAACCGTAAAAAGCTCCTCCATAGAGAGAGTTGAGCAACTTAAGACCATCAAATTTGCTCGGTATACAATTGTTACTGTTCTTATATGTCAAATTTTACTAGTATAAGCTTCATACATTATTTCGATGCCAAAACACCTACTTTCTATGACAAATGGACAAAACCGTAAAAAGCTCCTCCATAGAGAGAGTTGAGCAACTACGGACCATGAAAGTTGCTCGGTGTACAATTTTTATTGTTCTTATATATCAAAGTTTATGAGTATAAGCTTCATAGATTATTTCGATGCCAAAACACTAACTTTCTATGACAAATGGAAAAAACCATTAAAGGCTCCTCCATAGAGAGAGTTGAGCAACTTCGGACTATGAAAGCTGCTCGCGATACACTTTTTATTGTTCTTATATGTCAAATTTTATGTGTATAAAGCTTAATAGATTACTTCGAAGCCAAAACACCAACTTTCTATGACAAATAGACAAAACCGTTAAAAGCTCCTCCATAGAGAGTGTTGAGCAACTACGGACCATCCAAGTTGCTCGGTGTACAATTTTTATTGTTCTTGTATGTCAAATTTTATGAGTATAAGCTACCTAGATTATTTCGATGCCAAAATACCAACTTTCTACGACAAATGGATAAAACCTTTAAAAGCTCCTCCATAGAGAGAGTTGAGCAATTTCAGACCAACAAAGTTGCTCTGGATACAATTTTTATTGTTCTTATATGTCAAATTTTATGAGTATAAAGCTTCCTAGCTTTTTCCGATGCCAAAACACCAAATTTATATGACAAATGGACAAAAACGTTAAAACCTCTTCCATAGAGAGAGTCGAGAAACTTCGGACTATCAAAGTTGCTCTGGATACACTTTTTATTGTTCTTATATGTCAAATTTTATGAGTATAATGCTTCCTAGCTTTTTTCGATGCCAAAACACCAAATTTCTATGACAAATGGACAAAACCGTTAAAAGCTCCCCCATAGAGAGAGTTGAGAAACTTCGGACCATCAAATCTGCTCGGTATACAATTTTTATTGTTCTTATATGTCAAATTTTACTAGTATAAGCTTCCTACATTATTTCGATGCCAAAACACCAACTTTCTATGACAAATGGACAAAACCGTAAAAAGCTCCTCCATAGAGAGAGTTGAGCAACTTAGGACCATCAAATTTGCTCAGTATACAATTGTTATTGTTCTTATATGTCAAATTTTACTAGGATAAGCTTCCTATATTATTTCGATGCCAAAACACCTACTTTCTATGACAAATGGACAAAACCGTAAAAAGCTCCTCCATAGAAAGAGTTGAGCAACTACGGACCATGAAAGTTGCTCGGTGTACAATTTTTATTGTTCTTATATATCAAATTTTATGAGTATAAGCTTCATAGATTATTTCGATGCCAAAACAACAACTTTCTATGACAAATGGAAAAAACCATTAAAGGCTCCTCCATAGAGAGAGTTGAGCAACTTCGGACAATCAAAGTTGCTCGGGATACACTTTTTTTTGTTCTTATATGTCAAATTTTATGGGTATAAAGCTTCCTAGATTACTTCGAAGCCAAAATACAAACTTTCTATGACAAATAGAAAAAACCGTTAAAAGCTCCTCCATAGAGAGTGTTGAGCAACTACGGACCATCAAAGTTGCTCGGTGTACAATTTTTATTGTTCCTATATATCAAATTTTATGTGTATAAGCTTCATAGATTATTTCGATGCCAAAACACCAACTTTCTATGACAAATGGACAAAACCGTAAAAAGCTCCTCCATAGAGAGAGTTGAGCAACTTAGGACCATCAAATTTGCTCGGTATACAATTGTTATTGTTCTTATATGTCAAATTTTACTAGTATAAGCTTCCTACATTATTTCGATGCCAAAACACCTACTTTCTATGACAAATGGACAAAACCGTAAAAAGCTCCTCCATAGAGAGAGTTGAGCAACTACGGACCATGAAAGTTGCTCTGGATACACTTTTTATTGTTCTTATATATCAAATTTTATGAGTATAAGCTTCATAGATTATTTCGATGCCAAAATAACAACTTTCTATGACAAATGGAAAAAACCATTAAAGGCTCCTCCATAGAGAGAGTTGAGCAACTTCGGACTATCAAAGCAGCTCGGGATACACTTTTTATTGTTCTTATATGTCAAATTTTATGAGTATAAAGCTTCCAAGATTACTTCGAAGCCAAAACGCCAACATTCTATGACAAATAGACAAAACCGTTAAAAGCTCCTCCATAGAGAGTGTTGAGCAACTACGGACCATCAAAGTTACTCGGTGTACAATTTTTACTGTTCTTATATATCAAATTTTATGTGTATAAGCTTCATAGATTATTTCGATTCCAAAACACCAACTTTCTATGACAAATGGACAAAACCGTTAAAAGTTCCTCCATAGAGAGAGTTGAGCAACTTCGGACCATCAAAGTTGCTCGGTGTACAATTTTTATTGTTCTTGTATGTCAAATTTTATGAGTATAAGCTTCATAGATTATTTCGATTTCAAAACACCAACTTTTTATTACAAATGGACAAAACCGTTAAAAGCTCCTCCATAGAGAGAGTTGAGCAACTTCGGACCATCGAAGTTGCTCGGTGTACAATTTTTATTGTTCTTGTATGTCAAATTTTATGAGTATAAGCTACCTAGATTATTTCGATGCCAAAACACCAACTTTCTACGACAAATGGACAAAACCTTTAAAAGCTCCTCCATAGAGAGAGTTGAGCAATTTCAGACCAACAAAGTTGCTCTGGATACAATTTTTATTGTTCTTATATATCAAATTTTATGAGTATAAAGCTTCCTAGCTTTTTCCGATGCCAAAACACCAAATTTATATGACAAATGGACAAAAACGTTAAAACCTCTTCCATAGAGAGAGTCGAGAAACTTCGGACTATCAAAGTTGCTCTGGATACACTTTTTATTGTTCTTATATGTCAAATTTTATGAGTATAATGCTTCCTAGCTTTTTTCGATGCCAAAACACCGAATTTCTATGACAAATGGACAAAACCGTTAAAAGCTCCTCCATAGAGAGAGTTGAGAAACTTCGGACCATCAAATCTGCTCGGTATACAATTTTTATTGTTCTTATATGTCAAATTTTACTAGTATAAGCTTCCTACATTATTTCGATGCCAAAACACCAACTTTCTATGACAAATGGACAAAACCGTAAAAAGCTCCTCCATAGAGAGAGTTGAGCAACTTAGGACCATCAAATTTGCTCAGTATACAATTGTTATTGTTCTTATATGTCAAATTTTACTAGTATAAGCTTCCTACATTATTTCGATGCCAAAACACCTACTTTCTATGACAAATGGACAAAACCGTAAAAAGCTCCTCCATAGAGAGAGTTGAGCAACTACGGACCATGAAAGTTGCTCGGTGTACAATTTTTATTGTTCCTATATATCAAATTTTATGAGTATAAGCTTCATAGATTATTTCGATGCCAAAACAACAACTTTCTATGACAAATGGAAAAAACCATTAAAGGCTCCTCCATAGAGAGAGTTGAGCAACTTCGGACAATCAAAGTTGCTCGGGATACACTTTTTTTTTTCTTATATGTCAAATTTTATGAGTATAAAGCTTCCTAGATTACTTCGAAGCCAAAATACAAACTTTCTATGACAAATAGAAAAAACCGTTAAAAGCTCCTCCATAGAGAGTGTTGAGCAACTACGGACCATCAAAGTTGCTCGGTGTACAATTTTTATTGTTCCTATATATCAAATTTTATGTGTATAAGCTTCATAGATTATTTCGATGCCAAAACACCAACTTTCTATGACAAATGGACAAAACCGTTAAAAGCTCCTCCATAGAAAGAGTTGAGCAACTTCAGACCATCAAAGTTTCACGGTGTACAATTTTTATTGTTCTTATATGTCAAATTTTACTAGTATAAGCTTCCTACATTATTTCGATGCCAAAACACCAACTTTCTATGACAAATGGACAAAACCGTTAAAAGCTCCTCCATAGAGAGAGTTGAGCAACTTCGGACCATCAAAGTTGCTCGGTGTACAATTTTTATTGTTCTTGTATGTCAAATTTTATGAGTATAAGCTTCATAGATTATTTCGATGCCAAAACACCAACTTTTTATTACAAATGGACGAAATTGTTAAAAGCTCCTCCATAGAGAGAGTTGAGCAACTTCGGACCATCGAAGTTGCTCGGTGTACAATTTTTATTGTTCTTGTATGTCAAATTTTATGAGTATAAACTACCTAGATTATTTCGATGCCAAAACACCAACTTTCTACGACAAATGGACAAAAACTTTAAAAGCTCCTCCATAGAGAGAGTTGAGCAATTTCAGACCAACAAAGTTGCTCTGGATACAATTTTTACTGTTCTTATATGTCAAATTTTATGAGTATAAAGCTTCCTAGCTTTTTCCGATGCCAAAACACCAAATTTCTATGGCAAATGGACAAAAATGTTAAAACATCTTCCATAGAGAGAGTTGAGAAACTTCGGACTATCAAAGTTGCTCTGGATACACTTTTTATTGTTCTTATATGTCAAATTTTATGAGTATAATGCTTCCTAGCTTTTTTCGATGCCAAAACATCAACTTTCTATGACAAATGGACAAAACCGTAAAAAGCTCCTCCATAGAGAGAGTTGAGAAACTTCGGACCATCAAATCTGCTCGGTATACAATTTTTATTGTTCTTATATGTCAAATTTTACTAGTATAAGCTTCCTATATTATTTCGATGCCAAAACACCAACTTTCTATGACAAATGGCCAAAACCATTAAAAGCTCCTCCATAGAGAGAGTTGAGCAACTACGGACCATCAAAGTTGCTCGGTGTACAATTTTTATTGTTCTTATATATCAAATTTTATGAGTATAAGCTTCATAGATTATTTCGATGCCAAAACACCAACTTTCTATGACAAATGGAAAAAACCATTAAAGGCTCCTCCATAGAGAGAGTTGAGCAACTTCGGACTATCAAAGTTGCTCAGGATACACTTTTTTTTGTTCTTATATGTCAAATTTTATGAGTATAAGCTTCCTAGATTTTTTCGATGCCAAAACACCAACTTTCTATGACAAATGGACAAAACCGTTAAAAGCTCCTCCATAGAGAGAGTTGAGCATTTTCGGACCATCAAAGTTTCTCGGTGTACAATTTTTATTATTCTTATATGTCAAATTTTATGAGTTTAAGCTTCATAGATTATTTCGATGCCAAAACACCAACTTTCTATGACAAATGGACAAAACCGTTAAAAGCTCCTCCATAGAGAGAGTTCAGCAACTTCGGACCATCAAAGTTGCTCGGTTTACAATTTTTATTGTTCTTATATGTCAAATTTTAGGAGTATAACTTCATATATTATTTCGATGCCAAAACACCAACTTTCTATGACAAATGGACAAAACCGTTAAAAGCTCCTCCATAGAGCGAGTTGAGCAACTTTGGACTATCAAAGTTGCTCTGGATAGACTTTTTATTGTTCTTATATGTCAAATTTTACGAGTATAAGCTTCATAGATTATTTCAATGCCAAAACACCAACTTTCTATGGCAAATGGACGAAACCGTTAAAAGCTTCTCCATAGAGAGTGTTGAGGAACTTCGGACCATCAAAGTTGCTCGGTGTACAATTTTTATTGTTCTTCGATGTCAAATTTTATTAGTATAAGCTTCCTAGATTATTTCGATGCCAAAACACCAACTTTCTATGACAAATGGAGAAAACCGTTAAAAGCTCATCCATAGAGAGAGTTGAGCAACTTCGGACCATCAAAGAGGCTCGGTGTACAATTTTTATTGTTCTTATATGTCAAATTTTATGAGTATAAGCTTCATAGATTATTTTGATGCCAAAACTCCAACTTTCTAAGGTAAATGGACAACCGTTAAAAGCTCGTCCATAGAGAGAGTTGAGCAACTTCGGACCATCAAAGTTGCTCGGTGTACAATTTTTATTGTTCTTATATATCAAATTTTATGAGTATAAGCTTCATAGATTATTTCGATGCCAAAACACCAACTTTCTATCACAAATACACAAAACCGTTAAAACCTCCTGCATAGAGAGAGTTGAGCAACTTCGGACAATCAAATTTGTTCGGTGTACAATTTTTATTGTTCTTATATGTCAAATTTTAGAAGTATAAGCTTCCTAGATGATTTCGATGCCAAAACACCTACTTTCTATGACAAATGGAAAAAACCGTAAAAACCTCCTCCATAGAGAGAGTTGAGCAACTTCGGACCATCAAAGTTGCTCGGTTTACAATTTTTATTGTTCTTATATGTCAAATTTTAGGAGTATAACTTCATAGATTATTTCGATGCCAAAACACCAACTTTCTATGGCAAATGGACAAAACCGTTAAATGCTCCTCCATAGAGAGAGTTGCGCAACTTCAGACTATCAAAGCTGCTCGGGATACACTTTTTATTGTTCTTATATGTCAGATTTTATGAGTATAAAGCTTCCTAGATTACTTCGAAGCCAAAACACCAACTTTCTATGACAAATAGACAAAACCGTTAAAAGCTCCTCCATAGAGAGTGTTGAGCAACTACGGACCATCAAAGTTACTCGGTGTACAATTTTTACTGTTCTTATATATCAAATTTTATGTGTAAAAGCTTCATAGATTATTTCGATTCCAAAACACCAACTTTCTATGACAAATGGACAAAACCGTTAAAAGCTTCTCCATAGAGAGAGTTGAGCAACTTCGGACCATCAAAGTTGCTCGGTGTACAATTTTTATTGTTCTTGTATTTCAAATTTTATGAGTATAAGCTTCATAGATTATTTCGATTTCAAAACACCAACTTTTTATTACAAATGGACGAAACCGTTAAAAGCTCCTCCATAGAGAGAGTTGAGCAACTTCGGACCATCAAAGTTGCTCGGTGTACAATTTTTATTGTTCTTATATATCAAATTTTATGAGTATAAGCTTCATAGATTATTTCGATGCCAAAACACCAACTTTCTATCACAAATACACAAAACCGTTAAAACCTCCTGCATAGAGAGAGTTGAGCAACTTCGGACAATCAAATTTGTTCGGTGTACAATTTTTATTGTTCTTATATGTCAAATTTTAGAAGTATAAGCTTCCTAGATTATTTCGATGCCAAAACACCTACTTTCTATGACAAATGGACAAAACCGTAAAAAGCTCCTCCATAGAGAGAGTTGAGCAACTTCGGACCATCAAAGTTGCTCGGTTTACAATTTTTATTGTTCTTATATGTCAAATTTTAGGAGTATAACTTCATAGATTATTTCGATGCCAAAACACCAACTTTCTATGGCAAATGGACAAAACCGTTAAATGCTCCTCCATAGAGAGAGTTGCGCAACTTCAGACTATCAAAGCTGCTCGGGATACACTTTTTATTGTTCTTATATGTCAAATTTTATGAGTATAAAGCTTCCTAGATTACTTCGAAGCCAAAACACCAACTTTCTATGACAAATAGACAAAACCGTTAAAAGCTCCTCCATAGAGAGTGTTGAGCAACTACGGACCATCAAAGTTACTCGGTGTACAATTTTTACTGTTCTTATATATCAAATTTTATGTGTATAAGCTTCATAGATTATTTCGATTCCAAAACACCAACTTTCTATGACAAATGGACAAAACCGTTAAAAGCTTCTCCATAGAGAGAGTTGAGCAACTTCGGACCATCAAAGTTGCTCGGTGTACAATTTTTATTGTTCTTGTATTTCAAATTTTATGAGTATAAGCTTCATAGATTATTTCGATTTCAAAACACCAACTTTTTATTACAAATGGACGAAACCGTTAAAAGCTCCTCCATAGAGAGAGTTGAGCAACTTCGGACCATCAAAGTTGCTCGGTGTACAATTTTTATTGTTCTTATATATCAAATTTTATGAGTATAAGCTTCATAGATTATTTCGATGCCAAAACACCAACTTTCTATCACAAATACACAAAACCGTTAAAACCTCCTGCATAGAGAGAGTTGAGCAACTTCGGACAATCAAATTTGTTCGGTGTACAATTTTTATTGTTCTTATATGTCAAATTTTAGAAGTATAAGCTTCCTAGATTATTTCGATGCCAAAACACCTACTTTCTATGACAAATGGACAAAACCGTAAAAAGCTCCTCCATAGAGAGAGTTGAGCAACTTCGGACCATCAATTTTGCTCGGTGTACAATTTTTATTATTCTTATATGTCAAATTTTATGAGTATAAGCTTCATAGATTATTTCGATGCCAAAACACCAACTTTCTATGACAAATGGACAAAACCGTTAAAAGCTCCTCCATAGAGAGAGTTCAGCAACTTCGGACCATCAAAGTTGCTCGGTTTACAATTTTTATTGTTCTTATATGTCAAATTTTAGGAGTATAACTTCATATATTATTTCGATGCCAAAACACCAACTTTCTATGACAAATGGACAAAACCGTTAAAAGCTCCTCCATAGAGCGAGTTGAGCAACTTTGGACTATCAAAGTTGCTCTGGATAGACTTTTTATTGTTCTTATATGTCAAATTTTACGAGTATAAGCTTCATAGATTATTTCAATGCCAAAACACCAACTTTCCATGGCAAATGGACGAAACCGTTAAAAGCTTCTCCATAGAGAGTGTTGAGGAACTTCGGACCATCAAAGTTGCTCGGTGTACAATTTTTATTGTTCTTCGATGTCAAATTTTATTAGTATAAGCTTCCTAGATTATTTCGATGCCAAAACACCAACTTTCTATGACAAATGGAGAAAACCGTTAAAAGCTCATCCATAGAGAGAGTTGAGCAACTTCGGACCATCAAAGAGGCTCGGTGTACAATTTTTATTGTTCTTATATGTCAAATTTTATGAGTATAAGCTTCATAGATTATTTTGATGCCAAAACTCCAACTTTCTAAGGTAAATGGACAACCGTTAAAAGCTCGTCCATAGAGAGAGTTGAGCAACTTCGGACAATCAAAGTTGCTCGGTGTACAATTTTTATTGTTCTTATATATCAAATTTTATGAGTATAAGCTTCATAGATTATTTCGATGCCAAAACACCAACTTTCTATCACAAATACACAAAACCGTTAAAACCTCCTGCATAGAGAGAGTTGAGCAACTTCGGACAATCAAATTTGTTCGGTGTACAATTTTTATTGTTCTTATATGTCAAATTTTAGAAGTATAAGCTTCCTAGATTATTTCGATGCCAAAACACCTACTTTCTATGATAAATGGACAAAACCGTAAAAAGCTCCTCCATAGAGAGAGTTGAGCAACTTCGGACCATCAAAGTTGCTCGGTTTACAATTTTTATTGTTCTTATATGTCAAATTTTAGGAGTATAACTTCATAGATTATTTCGATGCCAAAACACCAACTTTCTATGGCAAATGGACAAAACCGTTAAATGCTCCTCCATAGAGAGAGTTGCGCAACTTCAGACTATCAAAGCTGCTCGAGATACACTTTTTATTGTTCTTATATGTCAAATTTTATGAGTATAAAGCTTCCTAGATTACTTCGAAGCCAAAACACCAACTTTCTATGACAAATAGACAAAACCGTTAAAAGCTCCTCCATAGAGAGTGTTGAGCAACTACGGACCATCAAAGTTACTCGGTGTACAATTTTTACTGTTCTTATATATCAAATTTTATGTGTATAAGCTTCATAGATTATTTCGATTCCAAAACACCAACTTTCTATGACAAATGGACAAAACCGTTAAAAGCTTCTCCATAGAGAGAGTTGAGCAACTTCGGACCATCAAAGTTGCTCGGTGTACAATTTTTATTGTTCTTGTATTTCAAATTTTATGAGTATAAGCTTCATAGATTATTTCGATTTCAAAACACCAACTTTTTATTACAAATTGACGAAACCGTTAAAAGCTCCTCCATAGAGAGAGTTGAGCAACTTCGGACCATCAAAGTTGCTCGGTGTACAATTTTTATTGTTCTTATATATCAAATTTTATGAGTATAAGCTTCATAGATTATTTCGATGCCAAAACACCAACTTTCTATCACAAATACACAAAACCGTTAAAACCTCCTGCATAGAGAGAGTTGAGCAACTTCGGACAATCAAATTTGTTCGGTGTACAATTTTTATTGTTCTTATATGTCAAATTTTAGAAGTATAAGCTTCCTAGATTATTTCGATGCCAAAACACCTACTTTCTATGACAAATGGACAAAACCGTAAAAAGCTCCTCCATAGAGAGAGTTGAGCAACTTCGGACCATCAATTTTGCTCGGTGTACAATTTTTATTATTCTTATATGTCAAATTTTATGAGTATAAGCTTCATAGATTATTTCGATGCCAAAACACCAACTTTCTATGGCAAATGGACAAAACCGTTAAAGGCTCCTCCATAGAGAGAGTTGCGCAACTTCAGACTATCAAAGCTGCTCGGGATACACTTTTTATTGTTCTTATATGTCAAATTTTATGAGTATAAAGCTTCCTAGATTACTTCGAAGCCAAAACACCAACTTTCTATGACAAATAGACAAAACCGTTAAAAGCTCTTCCATGGAGAGTGTTGAGCAACTACGGACCATCAAAGTTACTCGGTGTACAATTTTTACTGTTCTTATATATCAAATTTTATGTGTATAAGCTTCATAGATTATTTCGATTCCAAAACACCAACTTTCTATGACAAATGGACAAAACCGTTAAAAGCTCCTCCATAGAGAGAGTTGAGCAACTTCGGACCATCAAAGTTGCTCGGTGTACAATATTTATTGTTCTTGTATATCAAATTTTATGAGTATAAGCTTCGTAGATTATTTCGATTTCAAAACACCAACTTTTTATTACAAATGGACGAAACCGTTAAAAGCTCCTCCATAGAGAGAGTTGAGCAACTTCGGACCATCGAAGTTGCTCGATGTACAATTTTTATTGTTCTTGTATGTCAAATTTTATGAGTATAAGCTACCTAGATTATTTCGATGCCAAAACACCAACTTTCTACGACAAATGGACAAAACCTTTAAAAGCTCCTCCATAGAGAGAGTTGAGCAATTTCAGACCAACAAAGTTGCTCTGGATACAATTTTTATTGTTCTTATATGTCAAATTTTATGAGTATAAAGCTTCCTAGCTTTTTCCGATGCCAAAACACCAAATTTATATGACAAATGGACAAAAACGTTAAAACCTCTTCCATAGAGAGAGTCGAGAAACTTCGGACTATCAATTTTGCTCTAGATACACTTTTTATTGTTCTTATATGTCAAATTTTATGAGTATAATGCTTCCTAGCTTTTTTCGATGCCAAAACACCAACTTTCTATGACAAATGGACAAAACCGTTAAAAGCTCCTCCATAGAGAGAGTTGAGCAACTTAGGACCATCAAATTTGCTCGGTATACAATTGTTATTGTTCTTATATGTCAAATTTTACTAGTATAAGCTTCCTATATTATTTCGATTCCAAAACACCTACTTTCTATGACAAATGGAGAAAACCGTTAAAAGCTCCTCCATAGAGAGAGTTGAGCAACTTCGGACCATCAAAGAGGCTCGGTGTACAATTTTTATTGTTCTTATATGTCAAATTTTATGAGTATAAGCTTCATAGATTATTTTGATGCCAAAACTCCAACTTTCTAAGGTAAATGGACAAAACCGTTAAAAGCTCGTCCATAGAGAGAGTTGAGCAACTTCGGACCATCAAAGTTGCTCGGTGTACAATTTTTATTGTTCTTATATATCAAATTTTATGAGTATAAGCTTCATAGATTATTTCGATGCCAAAACACCTACTTTCTATCACAAATACACAAAACCGTAAAAACCTCCTGCATAGAGAGAGTTGAGCAACTTCGGACAATCAAATTTGTTCGGTGTACAATTTTTATTGTTCTTATATGTCAAATTTTAGAAGTATAAGCTTCCTAGATTATTTCGATGCCAAAACACCAACTTTCTATGACAAATGGACAAAACCGTTAAAAGCTCCTCCATAGAGAGAGTTGAGCAACTTCGGACCATCAATTTTGCTCGGTGTACAATTTTTATTATTCTTATATGTCAAATTTTATGAGTATAAGCTTCATAGATTATTTCGATGCCAAAACACCAACTTTCTATGGCAAATGGACAAAACCGTTAAAACCTCCTCCATAGAGAGAGTTGCGCAAGTTCAGACTATCAAAGTTGCTGGTGATACACTTTTTATTGTTCTTATTTTTCAAATTTTATGAGTATAAGCTTCGTAGATTATTTCGATGCCAAAACACCAACTTTCTATGGCAAATGGACAAAACCGTTAAATGCTCCTCCATAGAGAGAGTTGCGCAACTTCAGACTATCAAAGCTGCTCGGGATACACTTTTTATTGTTCTTATATGTCAAATTTTATGAGTATAAAGCTTCCTAGATTACTTCGAAGCCAAAACACCAACTTTCTATGACAAATAGACAAAACCGTTAAAAGCTCCTCCATAGAGAGTGTTGAGCAACTACGGACCATCAAAGTTACTCGGTGTACAATTTTTACTGTTCTTATATATCAAATTTTATGTGTATAAGCTTCATAGATTATTTCGATTCCAAAACACCAACTTTCTATGACAAATGGACAAAACCGTTAAAAGCTTCTCCATAGAGAGAGTTGAGCAACTTCGGACCATCAAAGTTGCTCGGTGTACAATTTTTATTGTTCTTGTATTTCAAATTTTATGAGTATAAGCTTCATAGATTATTTCGATTTCAAAACACCAACTTTTTATTACAAATGGACGAAACCGTTAAAAGCTCCTCCATAGAGAGAGTTGAGCAACTTCGGACCATCAAAGTTGCTCGGTGTACAATTTTTATTGTTCTTATATATCAAATTTTATGAGTATAAGCTTCATAGATTATTTCGATGCCAAAACACCAACTTTCTATCACAAATACACAAAACCGTTAAAACCTCCTGCATAGAGAGAGTTGAGCAACTTCGGACAATCAAATTTGTTCGGTGTACAATTTTTATTGTTCTTATATGTCAAATTTTAGAAGTATAAGCTTCCTAGATTATTTCGATGCCAAAACACCTACTTTCTATGACAAATGGACAAAACCGTAAAAAGCTCCTCCATAGAGAGAGTTGAGCAACTTCGGACCATCAAAGTTGCTCGGTTTACAATTTTTATTGTTCTTATATGTCAAATTTTAGGAGTATAACTTCATAGATTATTTCGATGCCAAAACACCAACTTTCTATGGCAAATGGACAAAACCGTTAAATGCTCCTCCATAGAGAGAGTTGCGCAACTTCAGACTATCAAAGCTGCTCGGGATACACTTTTTATTGTTCTTATATGTCAAATTTTATGAGTATAAAGCTTCCTAGATTACTTCGAAGCCAAAACACCAACTTTCTATGACAAATAGACAAAACCGTTAAAAGCTCCTCCATAGAGAGTGTTGAGCAACTACGGACCATCAAAGTTACTCGGTGTACAATTTTTACTGTTCTTATATATCAAATTTTATGTGTATAAGCTTCATAGATTATTTCGATTCCAAAACACCAACTTTCTATGACAAATGGACAAAACCGTTAAAAGCTTCTCCATAGAGAGAGTTGAGCAACTTCGGACCATCAAAGTTGCTCGGTGTACAATTTTTATTGTTCTTGTATTTCAAATTTTATGAGTATAAGCTTCATAGATTATTTCGATTTCAAAACACCAACTTTTTATTACAAATGGACGAAACCGTTAAAAGCTCCTCCATAGAGAGAGTTGAGCAACTTCGGACCATCAAAGTTGCTCGGTGTACAATTTTTATTGTTCTTATATATCAAATTTTATGAGTATAAGCTTCATAGATTATTTCGATGCCAAAACACCAACTTTCTATCACAAATACACAAAACCGTTAAAACCTCCTGCATAGAGAGAGTTGAGCAACTTCGGACAATCAAATTTGTTCGGTGTACAATTTTTATTGTTCTTATATGTCAAATTTTAGAAGTATAAGCTTCCTAGATTATTTCGATGCCAAAACACCTACTTTCTATGACAAATGGACAAAACCGTAAAAAGCTCCTCCATAGAGAGAGTTGAGCAACTTCGGACCATCAATTTTGCTCGGTGTACAATTTTTATTATTCTTATATGTCAAATTTTATGAGTATAAGCTTCATAGATTATTTCGATGCCAAAACACCAACTTTCTATGGCAAATGGACAAAACCGTTAAAGGCTCCTCCATAGAGAGAGTTGCGCAACTTCAGACTATCAAAGCTGCTCGGGATACACTTTTTATTGTTCTTATATGTCAAATTTTATGAGTATAAAGCTTCCTAGATTACTTCCAAGCCAAAACACCAACTTTCTATGACAAATAGACAAAACCGTTAAAAGCTCTTCCATGGAGATTGTTGAGCAACTACGGACCATCAAAGTTACTCGGTGTACAATTTTTACTGTTCTTATATATCAAATTTTATGTGTATAAGCTTCATAGATTATTTCGATTCCAAAACACCAACTTTCTATGACAAATGGACAAAACCGTTAAAAGCTCCTCCATAGAGAGAGTTGAGCAACTTCGGACCATCAAAGTTGCTCGGTGTACAATTTTTATTGTTCTTGTATATCAAATTTTATGAGTATAAGCTTCGTAGATTATTTCGATTTCAAAACACCAACTTTTTATTACAAATGGACGAAACCGTTAAAAGCTCCTCCATAGAGAGAGTTGAGCAACTTCGGACCATCGAAGTTGCTCGATGTACAATTTTTATTGTTCTTGTATGTCAAATTTTATGAGTATAAGCTACCTAGATTATTTCGATGCCAAAACACCAACTTTCTACGACAAATGGACAAAACCTTTAAAAGCTCCTCCATAGAGAGAGTTGAGCAATTTCAGACCAACAAAGTTGCTCTGGATACAATTTTTATTGTTCTTATATGTCAAATTTTATGAGTATAAAGCTTCCTAGCTTTTTCCGATGCCAAAACACCAAATTTATATGACAAATGGACAAAAACGTTAAAACCTCTTCCATAGAGAGAGTCGAGAAACTTCGGACTATCAATGTTGCTCTAGATACACTTTTTATTGTTCTTATATGTCAAATTTTATGAGTATAATGCTTCCTAGCTTTTTTCGATGCCAAAACACCAACTTTCTATGACAAATGGACAAAACCGTTAAAAGCTCCTCCATAGAGAGAGTTGAGCAACTTAGGACCATCAAATTTGCTCGGTATACAATTGTTGTTGTTCTTATATGTCAAATTTTACTAGTATAAGCTTCCTATATTATTTCGATTCCAAAACACCTACTTTCTATGACAAATGGAGAAAACCGTTAAAAGCTCCTCCATAGAGAGAGTTGAGCAACTTCGGACCATCAAAGAGGCTCGGTGTACAATTTTTATTGTTCTTATATGTCAAATTTTATGAGTATAAGCTTCATAGATTATTTTGATGCCAAAACTCCAACTTTCTAAGGTAAATGGACAAAACCGTTAAAAGCTCGTCCATAGAGAGAGTTGAGCAACTTCGGACCATCAAAGTTGCTCGGTGTACAATTTTTATTGTTCTTATATATCAAATTTTATGAGTATAAGCTTCATAGATTATTTCGATGCCAAAACACCTACTTTCTATCACAAATACACAAAACCGTTAAAACCTCCTGCATAGAGAGAGTTGAGCAACTTCGGACAATCAAATTTGTTCGGTGTACAATTTTTATTGTTCTTATATGTCAAATTTTAGAAGTATAAGCTTCCTAGATTATTTCGATGCCAAAACACCAACTTTCTATGACAAATGGACAAAACCGTTAAAAGCTCCTCCATAGAGAGAGTTGAGCAACTTCGGACCATCAATTTTGCTCGGTGTACAATTTTTATTATTCTTATATGTCAAATTTTATGAGTATAAGCTTCATAGATTATTTCGATGCCAAAACACCAACTTTCTATGGCAAATGGACAAAACCGTTAAAACCTCCTCCATAGAGAGAGTTGCGCAAGTTCAGACTATCAAAGTTGCTGGTGATACACTTTTTATTGTTCTTATTTTTCAAATTTTATGAGTATAAGCTTCGTAGATTATTTCGATGCCAAAACACCAACTTTCTATGACAAATGGATGAAACCGTTAAAAGCTCCTCCATAGAGAGAGTTGAGCAACTTCGGTCTATCAAAGTTGCTCGGGATACACTTTTTATTGTTCTTATATGTCAAATTTTATGAGTATAAAACTTCCTAGCTTTTTTCGATGCCAAAACACCAACTTTCTATGACAAATGGACAAAACCGTTAAAAGCTCCTCCATAGAGAGAGTTGGGCAACTTTGGACCATCAAAGTTGCTCTGTGTACAATTTTTATTGTTCTTATATGTCAAATTTTACTAGTATAAGCTTCCTACATTATTTCGATGCCAAAACACTAACTTTCTATGACAAATGGACAAAACCGTTAAAAGCTCCTCCATAGAGAGACTTGAGCAACTTCGGACCATCAAAGTTGCTCGGTGTACAATTTTTAATGTTCTTATATGTTAAATTTTATGAGTATAAGCTTCATAGATTATTTCGATGCCAAAACACCAACTTTCTATGACAAATGGAGAAAACCGTTAAAAGCTCCTCCATAGAGAGAATTGAGCAACTTCGGATTATCAAAGTTGCTCTGGATAGACTTTTTATTGTTCTTATACGTCAAATTTTACGAGTATAAGCTTCATAGATTATTTTGATGCCAAAACACCAACTTTCTATTACAAATAGCCGAAACCGTTAAAAGCTCCTCCATAGAGAGAGTTGAGCAACTACGGACTATCAAAGTTGCTCGATGTAGAATTTTTATTGTTCTTATATGTCAAATTTTATGAGTATAAGCTTCATAGATTATTTCGATGCAAAAACACCAATTTTCTATGACAAATAGAGGAAACCGTTAAAAGCTCCTCCATAGAGAGAGTTGAGCAACTACGGACCATCAAAGTTGCTCGGTGTACAATTTTTATTGTTCTTATATATCAAATTTTATGAGTATAGGCTTCATAGATTATTTCGATGCCAAAACACCAACTTTCTATTACAAATGGACAAAACCGTTAAAAGCTCCTCCATAGGGAAGGTTGAGCAACTTTGGACTATCAATGTTGCTAGGGATACACTTTTATTGTTCTTATATGTCAAATTTTATGAGTATAAAACTTCCTAGCATTTTTCGATGCCAAAACACCGACTTTCTATGACAAATGGACAAAACCATAAAAAGCTCCTCCATAGAGAGATTTGAGCTGCTTCGGACCATCAAAGTTGCTCGATGTACAATTTTTACAGTTCTTATATGTCAAATTTTACTAGTATAAGCTTTCTAGCTTTTTTCGATGCCAAAACACCAACTTTCTATGACAAATGGATAAAACCGTTAAAAGCTCCTTCATAGAGAGAGTTGAGCAACTTCGGACCATCAAATTTGCTCGGTATACAATTTTTATTGTTCTTATATGTTAAATTTTTATGAGTATAAGCTTCCTAGATTTTTTAGATGCCAAAACACCAACTTTCTATGACAAATGGACAAAATCGTTAAAAGCTCCTCCATAGAGAGAGTTGAGCAACTTCGGACTATCAAAGTTGCTCTGGATAGACTTTTTATTGTTCTTATATGTCAAATTTTACGGGTATAAGCTTCATAGATTATTTCGATGCCAAAACACAAACTTTCTATTACAAATAGACGAAACCATTAAAACCTCCTCCACAGAGAGAGTTGAGCAACTACGGACCATCAAAGTTGCTCGGTGTACAATTTTTATCGTTCTTATATGTCAAATTTTATGAGTATAAGCTTCATATATTATTTCGATGCCAAAACACCAACTTTCTATGACAAATGGAGAAAACCGTTAAAAGCTCCTCCATAGAGAGAGTTGAGCAACTTTTGACTATCAAAGTTGCTCTGGATAGACTTTTTATGGTTCTTATATGTCAAATTTTACGAGTATAAGCTTCATAGATTATTTAGTTGCCAAAACACCAACTTTCTATTACAAATAGATGAAACCGTTAAAAGCTCCTCCATAGAGAGAGTTGAGCAACTACGGACCATCAAAGTTGCTCTTTGTACAATTTTTATTGTTCTTATATGTCAAATTTTATGAGTATAAGCTTCATAGATTATTTCGATGTTAAAACACCAACTTTCTATGACAAATATAGGAAACCGTTAAAAGCTCCTCCATAGAAAGAGTTGAGCAACTACGGACCATCAAAGTTGCTCGGTGTACAATTTTTATTGTTCTTATATATCAAATTTTATGAGTATAAGCTTCATAGATTATTTCGTTACCAAAACACCAACTTTCTATTACAAATGGAAAAAACCGTTAAAAGCTCCTCCATAGGGAGAGTTGAGCAACTTCGGACCATGAAACTTGCTCGGTGTACAATTTTTATTGTTCTTATATGTCAAATTTTAGGAGTATAAGCTTCCTAGATTATTTCGATGCCAAAACACCAACTTTCTATGACAAATGGACAAAACCATTAAAAGCTCCTCCATAGAGAGAGTTGAGCAACTACGGACCATCAAAGTTGCTCGGTGTACAATTTTTATCGTTCTTATATGTCAAATTTTATGAGTATAAGCTTCATATATTATTTCGATGCCAAAACTCCAACTTTCTAAGGTAAATGGACAAAACCGTTAAAAGCTCATCCATTGAAAGAGTTGAGCAACTTCGGACCATCAAAGTTGCTCGGTGTACAATTTTTATTGTTCTTATATATCAAATTTTATGAGTATAAGCTTCATAGATTATTTCGATGCCAAAACACCAACTTTCTATGACAAATGCACAAAATCGTTAAAATCTCCTCCATAGAGAGAGTTGAGCAACTTCGGATCATCAAAGCTGTTCGGTGTACAATTTTTATTGTTCTTATATGTTAAATTTTAGGAGTATAAGCTTCCTAGATTATTTCGATGCCAAAACACCAACTTTCTATGACAAATGGACAAAACCGTTAAAAGCTCCTCCATAGGGAGAGTTGAGCAACTTCGGACCATGAAACTTGCTCGGTGTACAATTTTTATTGTTCTTATATGTCAAATTTTAGGAGTATAAGCTTCCTAGATTATTTCGATGCCAAAACACCAACTTTCTATGACAAATGGACAAAACCACTAAAAGCTCGTCCGTAGAGAGAGTTGAGCAACTACGGACCATCAAAGTTGCTCGGTGTACAATTTTTATCGTTCTTATATGTCAAATTTTATGAGTATAAGCTTCATATATTATTTCGATGGTAAAACACCAACTTTCTTTGACAAATGGACAAAACCGTTAAAAGCTTCTCCATAGAGAGAGTTCAGCAGATTCGGACCATCAAAGTGGCTCTGTGTACAATTTTTATTTTTCTTATATGTCAAATTTTATTAGTATAAGGTTCATAGATTATTTCGATGCCAAAACACCAACTTTCTATGGCAAATGGAGGAAACCGTTAAAAGTTCCTCCATAGAGAGAGTTGAGCAACTTCGGACTATCAAAGTTGCTCGGGATAGACTTTTTATTGTTCTTCTATGTCAAATTTTACGAGTATAGGCTTCCTAGATTATTTCGATGCCAAAACACCAACTTTCTATGGCAAATGGACAAAACCGTTAAAAGCTCCTCCATAGAGAGAGTTGAGCAGCTTCGGACTATCAAAGTTGCTCGTTGTACAATTTTTATTGTTCTTCTATGTCAAATTTTATGATTATAATAAGCTTCACAGATTATTTCGATGTCAAAACACCAACTTTTTACGACAAATAGACAAAACCGTTAAAAGCTCCTCCATAGAGAGAGTTGAGCAACTTCGGACCATCAAAGTTGCTCGGTATACAATTTTTATTGTTCTTGTATGTGAAATTTTATGAGTATAAGCTTCATAGATTATTTCGATGCCAAAACACCAACTTTCTATTACAAATGGAGGAAACCGTTAAAAGCTCCTCCATAGAGAGAGTTGAGCAACTTTGGACCATCAAAGTTGCTCGGTGTACAATTTTTATTGTTCTTATATGTCAAATTTTAGGACTATAAGTTTCCTAGATTATTTCGAATCCAAAACACCAACTTTCTATGACAAATGGAGAAAACCGTTAAAAGCTCCTCCATAGAGAGAGTTGAGCAACTTCGGACAATCAAAGTTGCTCTGGATTGACTTCTTATTGTTCTTAGATGTCAAATTTTACTAGTATAACTTCCTAGATTATTTCGATGCCAAAACACCGACTTTCTATGACAAATAGACAAAACCGTTAAAAGCTTCTCCATAGAGAGAGTTCAGCAAATTCGGACCATCAAAGTGGCTCGGTTTACAATTTTTATTGTTCTTATATGTCAAATTTTATTAGTATAAGCTTCATAGATTATTTCGATGCCAAAACACCAACTTTCTATTACAAATAGACGAAACCGTTAAAAGCTCCTCCATAGAGAGAGTTGAGCAACTACGGACCATCAAAGTTGCTCGGTGTACAATTTTTATTGTTCTTATATGACAAATTTTATGAGTATAAGCTTCATAGATTATTTCGATGCCAAAACACCAACTTTCTATGACAAATGGAGAAAACCGTTAAATGCTCCTCCACAGAGAGAGTTGAGCAACTTCGGACCATCAAAGTGGCTCGGTGTACATTTTTTATTGTTCTTATATGTCAAATTTTATGAGTATAAGCTTGATAGATTATTTCGATGCCAAAACTCCAACTTTCTAAGGTAAATGGACAAAACCGTTAAAAGCTCGTCCATAGAGAGAGTTGAGCAACTTCGGACCAACAAAGTTGCTCGGTGTACAATTTTATTGTTCTTATATATCAAATTTCATGAGTATAAGCTTCATAGATTATTTCGATGCCAAAACACCAACTTTCTATGACAAATGCACAAAACCGTTAAAACCTCCTCCATAGAGAGAGTTGAGCAACTTCGGACCATCAAAGTTCTTCGGTGTACAATTTTTATTGTTCTTATATATCAAATTTTCGGAGTATAAGCTTCCTAGATTATTTCGATGCCAAAACAACAACTTTCTATGACAAATGGACAAAACCGTTAAGAGCTCCTCCGTAGATAGATTTGAGCAACTTCGGACAATCAAAGTTGCTCGGTGTACAATTTTTATTGTTCTTATATGTCAAATTTTACGAGTATAAGCTTCCTAGATTATTTCGATGCCAAAACACCAACTTCCTATGACAAATAGAGGAAACCGTTAAGAGCTCCTCCGTAGATAGATTTGAGCAACTTCGGACAATCAAAGTTGCTCGGTGTACAATTTTGATTGTTCTTATATGTCAAATTTTATGAGTATAAGCTTCATAGATTATAGCGATGCCGAAACACCAACTTTCTATGGCAAATGGATGAAACCGTTAAAAGCTCCTCCATAGAGAGAGTTGAGCAACTTCGGACTATCAAAGTTGCTCGGGATACACTTTTTATTGTTCTTATTTGTCAAATTTTATGAGTATAAGCTTCCTAGATTATTTCGATGCCAAAACAACAGCTTTCTATGACAAATAGAGGAAACCGTTAAAAGCTCCTCCATAGAGAGAGTTGAGCAACTTCGGACCATCAAAGTTGCTCGGTGTACAATTTTTATTTTTCTTATATGTCAAATTTTATGAGTATATGCTTCATAGATTTTTTCGATGCCAAAACACCAACTTTCTATGGCAAATGGACGAAACCGTTAAAAGCTCCTCCATAGAGAGAGTTGAGCAACTTCGGACTATCAATGTTGCTCGGGATACACTTTTTATTGTTCTTATTTGTCAAATTTTATGAGTATAAGCTTCCTAGATTATTTCGATGCTGAAACACCAACTTTCTATGACAAATAGAGGAAACCGTTAAAAGCTCCTCCATAGAGAGAGTTGAGCAACTTCGAACTATCAAAGTTACTCGGGATAGACTTTTTATTGTTCTTCTATGTCAAATTTTACGAGTATAAGCTTCCTAGATTATTTCGATGCCAAAACACCAACTTTCTATGACAAATGGACAAAACCGTTAAAAGCTTCTCCATAGAGAGAGTTCAGCAAATTCGGACCATCAAAGTGGCTCGGTGTACAATTTTTATTGTTCTTATATGTCAAATTTTATTAGTATAAGTTTCATAGATTATTTCGATGCCAAAACACCAACTTTCTATGGCAAATGGACGAAACCGTTAAAAGTTCCTCCATAGAGAGAGTCGAGTAACTTCGGACAATTAAAGTTGCTCGGGATAGACTTTTTATTGTTCTTCTATGTCAAATTTTACGAGTATAAGCTTCCTAGATTATTTTGATGCCAAAACACCAACTTTCTATGATAAATGCACAAAACCGTTAAAAGCTCCTCCATAGAGAGAGTTAAGCAACTTCGGACTATCAAAGTTGCTCGGTGTACAACTTTTATTGTTCCTCTATGTCAAATTTTATGAGTATAATAAGCTTCATTGATTATTTCGATGCCAAAACACCAACTTTCTACGACAAATAGACAAAACCGTTAAAAGCTCCTCCATAGAGAGAGTTGAGCAACTTCGGATCATCAAAGTTGCTCGGTCTACAATTTTTATTGTTTTTGTATATCAAATTTTATGAGTATAAGCTTCATAGATTATTTCGATGCCAAAACACGAACTTTCTATTACAAATGGACGAAACCGTTAAAAGCTCCTCCATAGAGAGGTTTGAGCAACTTCGGACCATCAAAGTTGCTCGGTGTACAATTTTTATTGTCCTTATATGTCAAATTTTAAGAGTATAAGCTTCCTAGATTATTTCGATGCCAAAACACCAACTTTCTATGACAAATGGAGAAAACCGTTAAAAACTCCTCCATAGAGAGAGTTGAGCAACTTCGGACAATCAAAGTTGCTCTGGATTGACTTTTTATTGTTCTTATATGTCAAATTTTACGAGTATAAGCTTCCTAGATTATTTCGATGCCAAAACACTAACTTTCTATGACAAATGGACAAAACCGTTAAAAGCTTCTCCATAGAGAGAGTTCAGCAAATTCGGACCATCAAACTGGCTCGGTGTACAATTTTTATTGTTCTTATATGTCAAATTTTATTAGTATAAGCTTCATAGATTATTTCGATGCCAAAACACCAACTTTCTATGGCAAATGGACGAAACCGTTAAAAGTTCCTCCATAGAGAGAGTTGAGCAACTTCGGACTATCAAAGTTGTTCGGGATAGGCTTTTTATTGTTCTTCTATGTCAAATTTTAGGAGTATAAGCTTCCTAGATTATTTCGATGCGAAAACACCAACTTTCTATGACAAATGGACAAAACCGTTAAAAGCTCCTCGACAGAGAGAGTTGAGCAACTTCGAACCATCAAAGTTGCTCGGTGTACAATTTTTTTTGTTCTTGTATGTAAAATTTTATTAGTGTAAGCTTCATAGATTATTTCGATGCCAAAACACCAACTTTCTATTACAAATGGACGAAACCGTTAAAAGCTTTTCCATAGAGAGAGTTGAGCAACTTCGGACCATCAAAGTTGCTCGGTGTACAATTTTTATTGTTCTTGTACGTCAAATTTTATGAGTATAAGCTTCATAGATTATTTCGATGCCAAAACACCAACTTTCTATAATAAATGGATGAAACCGTTAAAAGTGATAAGTGCCAGAATATACGTTTTTAAAGTGATAAAATACTACCAAGCAATGCCAAGAAATTGTGCTTAAAAGCTGAATTTTCAAAGATTATTGTACTTAAGATCTTCTTGGATGTTTTGCAGGTTAAGAGGCAGTAAGAGCTGTCGGAATGAGATTTGATCTTCAGCAAATGTTCAGAGGACACTTCAAGATTTTCAGGAAGTATTGGTTCACAGAAATCGGAGTTCATTTGGGCCTCTAAGGGTTGCCTTGAAGTCAAGTTTGGAAGTTATATCCGAAGCAGAATTTCTGCTTGCAGACCAGACCTTTAGAAGCCCATAACTTGAGCTTCCGATATCCAAATTGAGTGATTCAAACGCCCATAATTATCAAAACATTTGTATCTACATTATTGATGAAGGGTTGGAGTTCATAATAGGCTTCGGTTAGGCCCAGAATGTAGTTACAAGATTAGTGTGTAATTGGATGTTGATGTCATTGATGATACCATTTCCATTCAAAGAGTGGACAATCCACCACACCAATTTGATGGACAATCCACCACCAAAATATGGCACTAACTCCTCCACTATGTGCTCATTTTCTCTATAAATAGAGAGGAGTAGGAGGGAGAGCTTGGGGGACAAGAAGGAAAGAAGGAGAAGGATTGGAAGCATAAAGAGGAGAAGCAAAAGAAGAAAACAAGGCTTGTGTTTGTAATTATGTTTTTATGTTTCATGTCTTATTTGGTTATGTATAACTAAACTCTTATTAGTTAGGGCTTGTCTTGAAGCCCTAAGCATGCTTTCAATTTTATAAGTTGTGTGGATTTCAATTTTTACAAGCATGATGATTTTGATTTTTCCATGTTATGTGAGTTCTAGTATTGTGTTTCTTTGATTAGCTAACTTTGAAGCATGTATTAGAATTAATTGTTGTAGAACATAGTCAATTGCCTTGTTGAATATGTTCTTTCTTGCAACATATAATTCAGTTGAAAATGAATTATGAAAAATCAATTCTTGAATACCTAAGTACAAATACCATGTATTAGGATTCTTGTGACATTCATATTCTCTTTACTCTTATTGGATTCTTGATTGTTGATTGATGCAAATGCCATGCTAGATTTCAATTAAGAATACACGTAATGAGGTAGACGCCATACACTTTACATGCAATTAAGGGAGAATCATACAACTTGAGTTTGACCATGACCTTGTTGTGAATGTTGTCATCATATGCTTGTTTAAATTGTTACTCTATTATTTCTTATAAATTGTTTGAATGTTTTGCGGTGGATAGTGAGTCTTAGCTATTGTTTTCATTAATTCTCATTCTTGTTCTTAACGTCAATTTCTTTGTCTTAATTTTTATCTATTGCAAGACTTAACCCCCCTTGTATCAATTATATTCAGGTGTAAGATTGTATATCTATTAGCATCACTCCTTGTGGGATCGACTCTTACTTATTCACTATATATTAATTGTACATTTGTAGGTTATTTTAAATTGTTACTAACGACATAACAATTTTTGGCGCCGTTGCCGGGGATGTGATTATCTAATATAATGTCATCTAACTCTTGTATATAATTTATTTATTTATTTTTGTTGTTAGCACCTCCTACATGGAAGGTTTTACATTACATGTCATTATTTAACGTGGTTGGCTTAAAGCCCCATTTTATTAATATTAATGGCTGGTTCTACCACATACTATTGTTGATATATGTATATATTTATTAATATTAATTGCTGATTCTACCACCTACTATTGTTGATATATGTATATATCTATTAATATTAATGGCTGGTTCTACCGCCTATTAATATGCCTTAATATTTACTAATATCATTTTTTTCTATGGTTGGCCTTTTCTGCCCCATTTTATTTCTTCTGTATACTAACTTTTTATATATTGTCAACTAACTCCTTTAATCCTCTGATCCTCTGGTTGTGATTGGCACTGCCATCCACCAAATTTTCTCTATATTAATTTATGTTCATGGTTGGCCTCGCCACCTAAGTAGTTCATTTATATTGTTATTTTTCCTATTTTGCAAATACATGAATGTCCAGCTCAAATCTTGGGAACTTATCGAGTGACAACATTTCGTTAAGCACAAAATTAGCGGATATCCGTTTATTTTGTCAAAGAGAGCATCGCACTCCAGAGAGATCACCTTTGTCATCACCAACTACAAGTCCCACAGCCCCAGTTCAAATGGAAGAAGAACCAGATAACATGAACAAGCCACTTAAGGATTTCTCTGTGCCTCAAGCATCAGATCAAGCTTCATGCATTGTCTACCCTCAGACTACTGTAGACAACTTTGAACTAAAGTCAGGAATGATTCATTTGTTGCCTACGTTCTTAGGCCATGCTGGAGAAGATCCTCACATGCATCTTAAAGAATTCTCTGATGTCTGTTCCACAATTAAAATAAGAGGTTTAACTGATGAGCAGGTTCATCTGCGATTGTTTCCATTTAGTCTGAAGGAACAAGCAAAGACATGGCTTCACTCTTTACCAAGAGCTTCAATTAGAACATGGACAGATTTGGCAAACAAGTTCTTGGCGAAATTCTTTCCAGCTCAAAAGACAAATAAAATAAGGAAAGAGATAGTGAGCATCCAACAAAATGATGGAGAAGCATTCCATGAATATTGGGAGAGATACAAGAGGCTCTTAAGCTCTTGTCCTCATCATAATATTCAAGAATGGCTACTAATGCAATATTTTTATGAAGGGATGCTGGATTCAGATCGCAAAATGGTGGACACTACATCTGGTGGTGGATTGATGAATAACAATGCCGGACAAGCCGGGGAGATGTTCGAAACTCTGTCAACTAATTCTCAACAATGGAGCTACAATAGAGTGAGAGAACCTCAAAAAAGGGCTGGAATCTACGAAGCACAATCAAGTTCAAACATGGAAGCCCAAATTGCAAACTTGACAAATATGGTGAAGCAGTTAATCGTTCCAGGCTCTCAAGTGTGTGCTGTGTGCAGTACACCTGGACATGCTATGGAAAGTTGTCCACAAAATGAAGTTGCGGTCTTGGATGCTCAAATAAATGCATTCGGTACTTATCCAAATCAGAATCAAAACCAAATGCAAAGGCCAAGGAATGATCCATTTGCTCCTACCTACAATCCAGGATGGAGGAATCATCCAAATTTTTGGTGGAGTAATAATCAACCAATGCAACAACCTTTTGCTCAATTACCACAACATCGGGTTCAAGTGGAGCCTCCGAAACCATCACTTGAAGATATCGTTACATCTATGGCACAGAGCACTCAAGCATTCATGCAGAAAACTGATAACGCCATTGCAAATTTGGAACAACAAATGGGACAATTAGCCACTGCATTAAATCAAAGAGAACCTGGAAAGCTTCCTGGCCAAGTTGTTGTCAACCCTAAGATTAATGAACATGCTAAAGCAATCACTCTGAGGGGAGGGAAAACAATTGGAAAAATGAGCGTGCCAGAAGAAGAGAAGAACCTTGACTCTGACAATATGATCAATCCAGACGTTCTAGATCCAAATTCTAGTAGCAGTGCTACTCCTTTCCAGGAAACGCCAAACCTTCAGGTTAACTCTAACCTTCCAAATTCTATTTCTTCACATGCTCCTTTTCCTAGCAGATTGCAGAAATCAAAGAAAGAAGATCCAATGCAAGGAATCTTGGATACTTTCAAGAAGGTGGAGATTAACATTCCTCTTTTAGATGCCACCAAACAAATGCCAAAATATGCAAAATTCCTCAAGGATTTGTGCACAAATAAGAGGAAGTTCAAAGAGTTTGAAACGATTAAGGTTTCTGAGGAAGTTTCAGCTGTTCTACAAAGCAAACTCCCTCCCAAGCTAAAAGATCCGGGCAGTTTTACTATCCCTTGTATCATTGGGGGTCACAGGTTTGAGAAAGCTCTTCTTGACTTAGGTGCATCTGTCAATCTAATGCCTTTTTCTATTTTTGAATCTTTGAATATAGGGGGACTAAAGGCGACCTCTGTGAGCATCCAGTTGGCAGATAGATCAATCAAATACCCTAGGGGTATTCTAGAAGATGTATTAGTCAAAGTTGACGGATTAATCTTACCTGCTGATTTTCTAGTATTGGAGATGGAGCCGATTCCTTTGTCAGAAGTAAAATTAACCTTAATTCTAGGTCGTCCATTCATGGCTACAGCAGGTACCAAAATTGATGTTCAAAAGGGTACACTAACTATGAATGTGCAGGGACAAACGATTGAGTACAAGGTATTTGGAGCACTCAAACTACCAAGTGATGAATATTACTGTTTTCACTTAGATGCGTTAGATACAATTTGTCAACAGGTGTTCAATGAAAGTTGTGGTCGAGATATTGTGGACAAAGTTTTAATTCATGACTTTGGAACCATCGATGAGGATAAACAAGCTAGCAAAGTCTTAGCTCGCCTTGAAGCTTTACCATCTTTAGGTATGTATATTTCTGCCTTTGAGCCTTTACCAGTGCCTAAGACAAAACTTGTACCATCTGTTGTGCAGGCACCTCAATTGGAGTTGAAGGAACTACCAAAGCATTTGAAGTACGCGTATGTGGGTGAAGAAAGTACATTGCCAGTAATCATTGCGTCTGACCTCAGCATTGAAGAAGAAGAGAAATTGTTGAGGGTACTAAAAGAGCATAAAACATCAATCGGATGGAGTATTGCTGATATCAGAGGAATCAGTCCCTCTAGATGTATGCATCGAATACTAATAGAGGAGGGAACAAAACCAACAAGAGATGCCCAACGCAGACTTAACCCAATAATGAAGGAGGTGGTGCTAAAAGAAGTACTCAAATTGCTAGATGTTGGCATCATTTACCCTATCTCTGATAGCAAATGGGTTAGTCCGGTACAAGTGGTTCCTAAAAAATCTGGAGTTACAGTAGTCCTTAATGAAGATAATGAGTTGGTTCCCACGCGATTTCAAACAGGATGGCGTGTTTGCATTGACTACAGAAAGCTTAATTCAGGTACTAGAAAAGATCATTTTCCACTACCTTTTATTGATCAAATGTTGGAACGTCTTGCAGGTCATAGCCATTATTGTTTTCTTGATGGATATTTGGGCTACAATCAGATTGCAATAGCACCAGAAGATCAAGACAAGACGACATTTACTTGTCCATATGGTACATTTGTCTACAGGCGCATGCCTTTTGGTCTTTGCAATGCTCCAGGTACTTTTCAAAGGTGTATGATGAGCATATTTTCAGATATGGTGGAGCACATTATTGAGGTATTTATGGATGATTTTAGTGTATTTGGTTCATCTTTTGATAAATGTCTTCATAACCTCGCTTTGGTCTTAGAAAGATGCCAATAATGCAATATAGTTTTAAACTGGGAAAAATGTCATTTTATGGTACAACAAGGAATTGTACTTGGTCATATCATCTCTAGCAAGGGAATAGAAGTTGACAAAGCAAAAGTGGATCTGGTAAGTAATCTTCCACCTCCATCTACAGTTAAGGAAATGAGATCTTTCCTTAGACATGCAGGTTTCTACAGGAGGTTCATCAAGGATTTCTCCAAGATAGCTAAGCCATTGTGTAACTTACTATCCAAGGATGTGACATTTGGGTTTGATGAGACATGTTTGATAGCTTTTAACAAGCTTAAACTCCTTCTTACGTCAGCACCGATCATGATGCCTCCCAATTGGAGCCTCCCTTTTGAACTAATGTGCGATGCTTCTGATTATGCTGTAGGAGCAATTTTGGGACAACGAGTAAATAAAGTACCTCATGTTATCTACTATGCCAGTAGAACACTCAATGATGCCCAATTAAATTACTCCACTACAGAGAAGGAGCTCCTTTCTGTTATTTTTGCTTTAGAAAAATTTCGTGCATATTTGATTGGTACTAAAGTAATTGTATTTTCTGACCATGCAGCACTTAGGTACCTTCTTCAAAAGAAGGATGCAAAGCCTCGCTTGATTAGATGGATTCTACTACTTCAAGAGTTCGATCTGGAGATTAAGGACAAAAAAGGATCCGAGAATGTAGTGGCCGATCACCTCAGCCGTTTGGTGAACAATTCAGTGACCGAAGAAGACTCTTTGCCTCTAAATGAGAATTTTCCTGATGAGCAATTATTATCTTTATCTATTTCTACACCATGGTATGCTGACATTGTCAATTACCTTGTTACAGGTGATCTTCCAGGAAATGTGCCAAGAAATTACAAGGATAAGCTCGTGACAACATCAAAGTATTACATATGGGATGATCCATACCTTTTCAAATGGTGTTCTGACCAAATCATCAGACGGTGTGTGCCAGAATCAGAATTTCAATCCATACTCACGTTTTGTCACTCATATGCTTGTGGAGGACATTCTGGTCCAAAGAAGACAGCTTTGAAAGTATTGCAATGTGGATTTCATTGGCCGAGTTTGTTCAAAGATGCATATACTTTCTGCTCTACTTGTGATAGGTGTCAAAGGTTAGGTAATCTTTCATCTAGGAATCAGATGCCTTTATCACCTATTCTAATAGTTGAAATTTTTGATGTTTGGGGTATTGATTTCATGGGACCTTTTCCTTCATCTAAAGGTTATTTATATATCTTACTTGCTGTGGATTATGTTTCAAAATGGGTGGAAGCAGTTCCATCCAAGACTAATGACTCTCGAGTTGTTCTCAGATTCCTTAAAGAAAATATATTTGCAAGATTTGGAACACCCAGGGCGATCATTAGTGATGGAGGGTCCCATTTCAATAATAAACTTTTTGTAGCACTATTGCAAAAGTACGGAGTCAAACATAAGGTGTCCACGCCATATCATCCACAGACAAGCGGACAAGCTGAAATCTGTAATAGGGAAATTAAGCAGATATTGGAGAAGACTGTGAGCTCCTCACGCAAGGATTGGTCGGATCGTCTCATAGATGCTCTATGGGCTTATCGTACAGCTTATAAAACTCCGATTGGAATGTCACCATACAGGTTGGTTTTTGGCAAACCCTGCCACCTACCAGTCGAATTAGAGCACAAAGCATATTGGGCTATCAAACAGTACAATTTTGAGATGAAGGCTGCAGGAGAGCAACGAAAGTTGCAGTTGAGTGAGTTGGAAGAACTCCGAAATGAAGCCTATGAGAGCTCTAAAATATACAAGGAGAAGACCAAGGCCTATCATGATAAGACCATTTTGAGAAAACATTTTCAACCTGGGCAGAAAGTCTTATTATATAACTCACGCCTCCGACTATTCCCAGGTAAGCTTCGTTCACGATGGTATGGTCCATTCCTTATTACTCATGTTTTTTCACATGGTGCAGTGAATCTTCAACACCCACAGACGGGAAATATTTTTAAAGTGAATGGTCATCGTCTCAAGCACTATTTAGAGCCAGCAACGAAACATTTTGATGAGAATTTAAGGCTCTCTGATCCTGTTCCACTCACTTGATACGCTGTTCCGTCTGGCTGACGACGCTAAATTTAGCGCTTATGGGAGGCAACCCATATTTCTTTCTCATTATCTTCGTGTGTTCAATCAAGCATTTAGTCCAGTTGCACATTTTATTAGCATATTCACTTTTACTTTCACCTTGAGGTGGTCACTGTACACTTTTGTGTGCGTGGGGCTTGATTGCGCCCATATGTCTACGGTGTGAGCTTTCTCCACCAGCTTAATGTGGTTTGGATCTTCAAATGTTTACTTATAGGGCAGCTGGGAGGGAGAGCATCTCATGACGGTATTGTCATTAGTATAAGACCTGAAGGTTTACATTTTGATTCTGTGGACAAAAGTTGTGGTCTCCTGATAGGCCGAAGGAAAACACTCGATGGCGTTAGCACAGAAGTCACTGGAATGAGCCTCTGTTACCTTACTTGTGCATGTGTATTGGTTGAAAAAAAAAAGTATATATATTTATATTTATATATTTGGGATTGCTTACGCAAAATATATTTTGATCGGGTAAGATAGTATGATATATTATGCTACTAATTGCATGTCTAGGGAAATTCTGTCTAAGGAGTTTGGTATTTAAGTGGACCACTGTGTCCCTCCAATCTTTCCTGGGAATTTTCCTGGTGTAATTAGTGATATAATTGTTTATATCTTCTACACCAATGATCTTAAAAAAAAAAAAAAAAAAAACGAAACCCTAATTGTTTTCTTCTCACACTATGTTTATTCCTGATTTTCAACTTTCCCTTTTCAGATCATCTCTCTTCCTCCGTCACAGTATGTCGCGCAGCCCTCGTGATACCGTTGCGACGGTAGACTTGTTCGCCAGAGCTACGATCCTGCCAGAACGTCGAATCGATTCAAAAATCCTGAACGATTTTGCCAACCACTGGGCCATGAGTTACCTCCGTGACCATTCTCTGCTGTTCTTGGTCGATCCTGATCCAAAAGACGAATTGCCGGTGTATCCTCACATCGTTCGCTCCTTTTACCATACTCTTCTAAAGTTACCCCACTCTTCTGGCACACCACCATTGTATCAGGTTGACATCTCTGGTCTTCGGCTTCAATTCACGTCAGCGGATATTTGCAAGTGTTTAGGTTATCCACCTACCGCTGACGTCCCTGTAGGTTTTCAAGCGCCGATCTCTATTTCCCATCCAGAGATGATTGATGATATGTGTCAAGGGCGACACGATCCGAATAATGCTGTTTCTACACGCCGCTCTTATTTTCCGTCCACGATGTGGATGCTTGATGATGCCATCCGAAGTAACCTTTGCCCCATTGGACACAGTCAACAACGCCAGCGTAACATACTTTCCGTCCTGTATTACATGTATCGCGGAGCCTGGTTTGATATTGGCCGGATTTACCTTGAGAGCATTCTTAAGGCGAAGACCCTTGTGGAGAAAAAAAAAACCAAGGTCGGGAGATTATTTTTCCCGAGGCTCATCACGCGGTTGCTTTTTAGTATGGGCATTCTCCCACCTCCCAGTCAGACAACTTCCAATTATCCGGTTACTGTTTTGGAGAACTCTACCTGGCGTCAGAGTACTAGCCACATGCTTTCCAGTGCTCGTCGACAACGAACACCGCGACGTCCAATTTCTTTACCACTAGAAGCGTCTGACTCTTCTGCTGCTGCACTACCTTCGACTGACCACATTCACGACATCTTATCCCGCCTACATAGGTTGGAGGTTGGACAACAGCGGCTGGAACACATGCTGAATGTCCTCATGGACATGGTGCGGCGCTAGCCATCTTCTCCTTCCACCATTATCCGAGCATCTTCCACCTCAGGTTGTATTGTTCTATCCTCTGTTTCTTTGCATTGCATTGCTTTTTCCATCTTCTTCATTTTCACATTGCGGACAATGTTTAGTTTAGGTTGGGGGTGGTGACATATTTATGCACTTTGATGTTTTGGTATTGGTACTGGTACAATTAGTTTGAGTCAATTTTTCTATCTGGATTATTAGAAAGCAACTTTTAACATACTTTTGTCCTCCAATACTAAGCCTTGTGGTAAGATGGATGATAATGCATATGACTAAGACTATTTTCTGGTTCAAGCACAAATGAGTGGAGAGAAATGAGTAAACAACTTATGAACTTGCATTGATCTCTTGAAATGGATAATTGCTGTCAATGAACACCATTACATGGTTTGTGGAATGATTGGATGAATGCTGAGGATGATATTGATCAATGTTTGAGAACAATGTTGTAATTTTACTGAGCCTTTGTTTGAGATGTTCTATATTATGAAATCGAGACAAAAAAAAAGAAAAAAAAAAGAAGACAGAGAAAAAAAAAAGAGAAAAAATTGGTATGTGTATTCGTCATTCGTCAGTAGATAAGTTTTTCTGTGATAAGGCTCTATTAGTTTGTCAATTGGAAAATGTTGATCAATAGAATTCCAATGCAGGTTTGTGGCAAGACTGGTGGAAGTTCTTGACAGCTAATATACCTATCATTTGATCAACGTTTGTTTATTTGTTTGTCCCTAAATTGACTTTTCTTCTGAGTGCATATCTATTTTCCAACTCCATGAGAGAAATTCATAGCCCAAAAATCCTTCTATACCCTGTGAGAATATGGAGTTGAGGCTTTTACTTGGATAATATTTTGAGGTTATATGCATTATGGATTGTGGTATGAAGGTTTTGGCTTAGCACACACACACAAGTGTTGGAAGTTGTGACTATACTAATCTGGATAGGGAATTGTGATCTCTTACCTTTTGTTCTAGTATTATTACTTTCAATCATTTCTCATAACATTTTTACGCTTGAATTACTAGGGACTAACAATAAGCTAGTTGGGGGTTGTGATAAGTGCCAGAATATACGTTTTTAAAGTGATAAAATACTACCAAGCAATGCCAAGAAATTGTGCTTAAAAGCTGAATTTTCAAAGATTATTGTACTTAAGATCTTCTTGGATGTTTTGCAGGTTAAGAGGCAGTAAGAGCTGTCAAAATGAGATTTGATCTTCAGAAAATGTTTAGAGGACACTTCAAGCTTTTCAGGAAGTATTGGTTCACAGAAATCGGAGTTCATTTGGGCCTCTAAGGGTTGCCTTGAAGTCAAGTTTGGAAGTTATATCCGAAGCAGAATTTCTGCTTGCAGACCAGACCTTTAGAAGCCCATAACTTGAGCTTCTGATATCCCAATTGAGTGATTCAAAAGCCCATAATTATCTACACATTTGTATCTACATTATTGATGAAGGGTTTGAGTTCATAATAGGCTTCGTTTAGGCGCATAATGTAGTTACAAGATTAGTGTGTAATTGGATGTTGATGTCATTGATGATACCATTTCCATTCAAAGAGTGGATAATCCACCACACCAATTTGATGGACAATCCACCACCAAAAGATGGCACTAACTCCTCCACTATGTGCTCATTTTCTCTATAAATAGAGAGGAGTAGGAGCTAGGAGGGAAAGCTTGGGGGACAAGAAGGAAAGAAGGAGAAGGATTGGAAGCATAAAGAGGAGAAGCAAAAGAAGAAAACAAGGCTTGTGTTTGTAATTATATTTTTATGTTTCATGTCTTATTTGGTTATGTATAACTAAACTCTTATTGGTTAGGGCTTGTCTTGAAGCCCTAAGCATGCTTTCAATTTTATAAGTTGTGTGGATTTCAATTTCTACAAGCATGATGATTTTGATTTTTCCATGTTATGTGAGTTCTAGTATTGTGTTTCTTTGATTAGCTAACTTTGAAGCATGTATTAGAATTAATTGTTGTAGAACATAGTCAATTGCCTTGTTGAATATGTTCTTTCTTGCAACATATAATTCAGTTGAAAATGAATTATGAAAAATCAATTCTTGAATACCTAAGTACAAATACCATGTATTAGGATTCTTGTGACATTCATATTCTCTTTACTCTTATTGGATTCTTGATTGTTGATTGATGCAAATGCCATGCTAGATTTCAATTAAGAATACACGTAATGAGGTAGACGACATACACTTTACATGCAATTAAGAGAGAATCATACAACTTGAGTTTGACCATGACCTTGTTGTGAATGTTGTCATCATATGCTTGTTTAAATTGTTACTCTATTATTTCTTATAAATTGTTTGAATGTTTTGTGGTGGATAGTGATTCTTAGCTATTGTTTTCATTAATTCTCATTCTTGTTCTTAACGTCAATTTCTTTGTCTTAATTTTTATCTATTTCAAGACTTAACCCCCCTTGTATCAATTATATTCAGGTGTAAGATTGTATATCTATTAGCATCACTCCTTGTGGGATCGACTCTTACTTATTCACTATATATATTAATTGTACATTTGTAGGTTATTTTAAATTGTTACTAACGACATAAAAATTTTTGGCGCCGTTGCCGGGGATGTGATTATCTAATATAATGTCATCTAACTCTTGTATATAATTTATTTATTTATTTTTGTTGTTAGCACCTCCTACATGGAAGGTTTTACATTACATGTCATTATTTAACGTGGTTGGCTTAAAGCCCCATTTTATTAATATTAATGGCTGGTTCTACCACCTACTATTGTTGATATATGTATATATTTATTAATATTAATGGCTGGTTCTACCACCTACTATTGTTGATATATGTATATATCTATTAATATTAATGGCTGGTTCTACCGCCTATTAATATGCCTTAATATTTACTAATATCATTTTTTTCTATGGTTGGCCTTTTCTGCCCCATTTTATTTCTTCTGTATACTAACTTTTTATATATTGTCAACTAACTCCTTTAATCCTCTGGTTGTGATTGGCACTGCCATCCACCAAATTTTCTCTATATTAATTTATGTTCATGGTTGGCCTCGCCACCTAAGTAGTTCATTTATATTGTTATTTTTCCTATTTTGCAGATACATGAATGTCCAGCTCAAATCTTAGGAACTTATCGAGTGACAACATTTCGTTAAGCACAAAATTAGCGGATATCCGTTTATTTTGTCAAAGAGAGCATCGCACTCCAGAGAGATCACCTTTGTCATCACCAACTACAAGTCCCACAGCCCCAGTTCAAATGGAAGAAGAACCAGATAACATGAACAAGCCACTTAAGGATTTCTCTGTGCCTCAAGCATCAGATCAAGCTTCATGCATTGTCTACCCTCAGACTACTGTAGACAACTTTGAACTAAAGTCAGGAATGATTCATTTGTTGCCTACGTTCTTAGGCCATGCTGGAGAAGATCCTCACATGCATCTTAAAGAATTCTCTGATGTCTGTTCCACAATTAAAATAAGAGGTTTAACTGATGAGCAGGTTCATCTGCGATTGTTTCCATTTAGTCTGAAGGAACAAGCAAAGACATGGCTTCACTCTTTACCAAGAGCTTCAATTAGAACATGGACAGATTTGGCAAACAAGTTCTTGACGAAATTCTATGGCAAATGGACGAAACCGTTAAAAGTTCCTCCATAGAGAGAGTTGAGCAACTTCGGACTATCAAAGTTGCTCGGGATAGACTTTTTATTGTTCTTCTATGTCAAATTTTACGAGTATAAGCTTTCTAGATTATTTCGATGCCAAAACACCAACTTTCTATGACAAATGGACAAAACCGTTAAAAGCTCCTCCATAGAGAGAGTTGAGCAACTTCGGACTATCAAAGTTGCTCGGTGTACAATTTTTATTGTTCTTCTATGTCAAATTTTATGAGTATAATAAGCTTCATAGATTATTTCGATGCCAAAACACAAACCTACTATTACAAATAGACGAAACCGTTAAAAGCTCCTCCATAGAGAGAGTTGAGTAACTACGGACCATCAAAGTTGCTTGGTGTACAATTTTATTGTTCTTATACGTCCAATTTTAGGAGTATAAGCTTCCTAGATTATTTCGATGCCAAAACACCAACTTTCTATGACAAATGGACGAAACCGTTAAAAGCTCCTCCATAGAGAGAGTTGAGCAACTTCGGACTATCAAAGTTGCTCGGTGTACAATTTTTATTGCTCTTCTATGTCAAATTTTATGAGTATAATAAGCTTCATAGATTATTTCGATGCCAAAACACCAACTTTCTACGACAAATGGAGAAAACCGTTAAAAGCTCCTCCATAGAGAGAGTTGAGCAACTTCGGACAATCAAAGTTGCTCTGGATTGACTTTTTATTATTCTTATATGTCAAATTTTAGGAGTATAAGCTTCCTAGATTATTTCGATGCCAAAACACCAACTTTCAATGACAAATGGACAAAACCGTTAAAAGCTCCTCCATAGATAGAGTTGAGCAACTTCGGACCATCAAAGTTGCTCGGTGAACAATTTTTATTGTTCTTATATGTCAACTTTTACGAGTATAAGCTTCGTAGATTATTTCGATGCGAAAACACCAACTTTCTATGACAAATAGAGGAAACCGTTAAAAGCTCCTCCATAGAGAGAGTTGAGCAACTTCGGACCGTCAAAGTTGCTCGGTGTACAATTTTTATTGTTCTTGTATGTCAAATTTTATGAGTATAAGCTTCCTAGATTTTTTAGATGCCAGAAAACCAACTTTCAATGAAAAATAGACAAAACCGTTAAAAGCTCCTCCATAGAGAGAGTTGAGCAACTTCGGACCATCAAAGTTGTTCGGTGTACAATTTTTATTGTTCTTATATGCAAATTTTAGGAGTATAAGCTTCCTAGATTATTTCGATGCCAAAACACCAAATTTCTATGACAAATGGACAAAACCGTTAAAAGCTCCACCATAGATAGAGTTGAGCAACTTCGGACCATCAAAGTTGCTCGGTGTACAATTTTTATTGTTCTTATATGTCAAATTTTACGAGTATAAGCTTCCTAGATTATTTCGATGTCAAAACACCAACTTTCTATGACAAATAGAGGAAACCGTTAAAAGCTCCTCCATAGAGAGAGTTGAGCAACTTCGGACCATCAAAATTGCTCGGTGTACAATTTTTATTGTTCTTATATGTCAAATTTTATGAGTATAAGCTTCATAGATTATTTCGATGCCAAAACACCAACTTTCTATGGCAAATGGACGAAACCGTTAAAAGCTCCTCCATAGAGAGAGTTGAGCAACTTCGGACTATCAAAGTTGCTCGGGATACACTTTTTATTGTTATTACTTGTCAAATTTTATGAGTATAAGCTTCCTAGATTATTTCGATGGCAAAACACCAACTTTCTATGGCAAATAGAGGAAACAGTTAAAAGCTCCTCCATAGAGAGAGTTGAGCAACTTCGGACTATCAAAGTTACTCGGGATACACTTTTTATTGTTCTTCTATGTAAAATTTTACGAGTATAAGCTTCCTAGATTATTTCGATGCCAAAACACCAACTTTCTATGACAAATGGACAAAACCGTTAAAAGCTTCTCCATAGAGAGACTTCAGCAAATTCGGACCATCAAAGTAGCTCGGTGTACAATTTTTATTGTTCTTATATGTCAAATTTTATTGGTATAAGCTTCATAGATTATTTCGATGCCAAAACACCAACTTTCTATGGCAAATGGACGAAACCGTTAAAAGTTTCTCCATAGAGAGAGTTGAGCAACTTCGGACTATCAAAGTTGCTCGGGATAGACTTTTTATTGTTCTTCTATGTCAAATTTTACGAGTATAAGCTTCCTAGATTATTTCGATGCCAAAATACCAACTTTCTATGACAAATGGACCAAACCGTTAAAAGGTCCTCGATAGAGAGAGTTCAGCAACTTCGGACTATCAAAGCTGCTCGGTGTACAATTTTTATTGTTCTTCTATGTCAAATTTTATGAGTATAATAAGCTTCATAGATTATTTCGATGCCAAAACACCAACTTTCTACGACAAATGGAGAAAACCGTTAAAAGCTCCTCCATAGAGAGAGTTGAGCAACTTCGGACAATCAAAGTTGCTCTGGATTGACTTTTTATTGTTCTTATATGTCAAATTTTAGGAGTATAAGCTTCCTAGATTATTTCGATGCCAAAACACCAACTTTTTATGACAAATGGACAAAACCGTTAAAAGCTCCTCCATAGATAGAGTTGAGCAACTTCGGACCATCAAAGTTGCTCGGTGAACAATTTTTATTGTTCTTATATGTCAAATTTTACGAGTATAAGCTTCCTAGATTATTTCGATGCCAAAACACCAACTTTCTATGACAAATGGACGAAACCGTTAAAAGCTCCTCCATAGAGAGAGTTGAGCAACTTCGGACTATCAAAGTTGCTCGGTGTACAATTTTTATTGCTCTTCTATGTCAAATTTTATGAGTATAATAAGCTTCATAGATTATTTCGATGCCAAAACACCAACTTTCTACGACAAATGGAGAAAACCGTTAAAAGCTCCTCCATAGAGAGAGTTGAGCAACTTCGGACAATCAAAGTTGCTCTGGATTGACTTTTTATTATTCTTATATGTCAAATTTTAGGAGTATAAGCTTCCTAGATTATTTCGATGCCAAAACACCAACTTTCAATGACAAATGGACAAAACCGTTAAAAGCTCCTCCATAGATAGAGTTGAGCAACTTCGGACCATCAAAGTTGCTCGGTGAACAATTTTTATTGTTCTTATATGTCAACTTTTACGAGTATAAGCTTCGTAGATTATTTCGATGCGAAAACACCAACTTTCTATGACAAATAGAGGAAACCGTTAAAAGCTCCTCCATAGAGAGAGTTGAGCAACTTCGGACCGTCAAAGTTGCTCGGTGTACAATTTTTATTGTTCTTGTATGTCAAATTTTATGAGTATAAGCTTCCTAGATTTTTTAGATGCCAGAAAACCAACTTTCAATGAAAAATAGACAAAACCGTTAAAAGCTCCTCCATAGAGAGAGTTGAGCAACTTCGGACCATCAAAGTTGTTCGGTGTACAATTTTTATTGTTCTTATATGCAAATTTTAGGAGTATAAGCTTCCTAGATTATTTCGATGCCAAAACACCAAATTTCTATGACAAATGGACAAAACCGTTAAAAGCTCCACCATAGATAGAGTTGAGCAACTTCGGACCATCAAAGTTGCTCGGTGTACAATTTTTATTGTTCTTATATGTCAAATTTTACGAGTATAAGCTTCCTAGATTATTTCGATGTCAAAACACCAACTTTCTATGACAAATAGAGGAAACCGTTAAAAGCTCCTCCATAGAGAGAGTTGAGCAACTTCGGACCATCAAAATTGCTCGGTGTACAATTTTTATTGTTCTTATATGTCAAATTTTATGAGTATAAGCTTCATAGATTATTTCGATGCCAAAACACCAACTTTCTATGGCAAATGGACGAAACCGTTAAAAGCTCCTCCATAGAGAGAGTTGAGCAACTTCGGACTATCAAAGTTGCTCGGGATACACTTTTTATTGTTATTATTTGTCAAATTTTATGAGTATAAGCTTCCTAGATTATTTCGATGGCAAAACACCAACTTTCTATGGCAAATAGAGGAAACAGTTAAAAGCTCCTCCATAGAGAGAGTTGAGCAACTTCGGACTATCAAAGTTACTCGGGATACACTTTTTATTGTTCTTCTATGTAAAATTTTACGAGTATAAGCTTCCTAGATTATTTCGATGCCAAAACACCAACTTTCTATGACAAATGGACAAAACCGTTAAAAGCTTCTCCATAGAGAGACTTCAGCAAATTCGGACCATCAAAGTAGCTCGGTGCACAATTTTTATTGTTCTTATATGTCAAATTTTATTGGTATAAGCTTCATAGATTATTTCGATGCCAAAACACCAACTTTCTATGGCAAATGGACGAAACCGTTAAAAGTTTCTCCATAGAGAGAGTTGAGCAACTTCGGACTATCAAAGTTGCTCGGGATAGACTTTTTATTGTTCTTCTATGTCAAATTTTACGAGTATAAGCTTCCTAGATTATTTCGATGCCAAAATACCAACTTTCTATGACAAATGGACCAAACCGTTAAAAGGTCCTCGATAGAGAGAGTTCAGCAACTTCGGACTATCAAAGCTGCTCGGTGTACAATTTTTATTGTTCTTCTATGTCAAATTTTATGAGTATAATAAGCTTCATAGATTATTTCGATGCCAAAACACCAACTTTCTACGACAAATGGAGAAAACCGTTAAAAGCTCCTCCATAGAGAGAGTTTAGCAACTTCGGACAATCAAAGTTGCTCTGGATTGACTTTTTATTGTTCTTATATGTCAAATTTTAGGAGTATAAGCTTCCTAGATTATTTCGATGCCAAAACACCAACTTTTTATGACAAATGGACAAAACCGTTAAAAGCTCCTCCATAGATAGAGTTGAGCAACTTCGGACCATCAAAGTTGCTCGGTGAACAATTTTTATTGTTCTTATATGTCAAATTTTACGAGTATAAGCTTCCTAGATTATTTCGATGCCAAAACACCAACTTTCTATGACAAATAGAGGAAACCGTTAAAAGCTCCTCCATAGAGAAAGTTGAGCAACTTCGGACCATCAAAGTTGCTCGGTGTACAATTTTTATTGTTCTTGTATGTCAAATTTTATGAGTATAAGCTTCCTAGATTTTTTCGATGCCAAAAAACCAACTTTCTATGACAAATGGACAAAACCGTTAAAAGCTCCTCCATAGAGAGAGTTGAGCAACTTCGGACCATCAAAGTTGCTCGGTGTACAACTTGTATTGTTCTTATATGTCAAATTTTATGAGTATAAGCTTCATAGATTATTTCGATGCCAAAACGCCAACTTTCTATTACAAATGGACGAAACCGTTAAAAGCTCCTCTAAAGAGAGAGTTGAGCAACTTCGGACCATGAATGTTGCTCGGTGTACAATTTTTATTGTTCTTATATGTCAAATTTTATGAGTATAAGCTTCATAGATTATTTCGATGCCAAAACACCAACTTTCTATGATAAATTTTCAATACCGTTAAAAGCTCCTCCATAGAGAGAGTTGAGCTACTTCGGACCATAAAAGTTGCTCGGTGTACAATTTTTATTGTTCTTATATGTCAAATTTTATGAGTATAAGCTTCATAGATTATTTCGATGCAAAAACACCAACTTTCTATGACAAATGGAGAAAACCGTTAAATGCTCCTCCATAGAGAGAGTTGAGCAACTTTGGACCATCAAAGTGGCTCGGTGTACAATTTTTATTGTTCTTATATGTCAAATTTTATGAGTATAAGCTTCATAGATTATTTCGATGCAAAACTCCAACTTTCTAAGGTAAATGGACAAAACCGTTAAAAGCTCGTCCATAGAGAGAGTTGAGCAACTTCGGACCATCAAAGTTGCTCGGTGCACAATTTTTGTTGTTCTTATATATCAAATTTTATGAGTATAAGCTTCCTAGATTATTTCGATTCCAAAACACCAACTTTCTTTGGCAAATGGACGAAACCGTTAAAAGCTCCTCCATAGAGAGAGTTGAGCAACTTCGGACTATCAAAGTTGCTCGGGATACACTTTTTATTGTTCTTATTTGTCAAATTTTATGAGTATAAGCTTCATAGATTATTTCGATGCCAAAACACCAACTTTCTATGGCAAATGGACGAAACCGTTAAAAGCTCTTCCATAGAGAGAGTTGAGCAACTTCGGACTATCAAAGTTGCTCGGGATACACTTTTTATTGTTCTTATTTGTCAAATTTTATGAGTATAAGCTTCCTAGATTATTTCGATGCCAAAACACCAACTTTCTATGACAAATAGAGGAAACAGTTAAAAGCTCCTCCATAGAGAGAGTTGAGCAACTTCGGACTATCAAAGTTACTTGGGATACACTTTTTATTGTTCTTCTATGTCAAATTTTACGAGTATAAGCTTCCTAGATTATTTCGATGCCAAAACACCGACTTTCTATGACAAATGGACAAAACCGTTAAAAGCTTCTCCATAGAGAGACTTCAGCAAATTCGGACCATCAAAGTGGCTCGGTGTACAATTTTTATTGTTCTTATATGTCAAATTTTATTAGTATAAGCTTCATAGATTATTTCGATGCCAAAACACCAACTTTCTATGGGAAATGGACGAAACCGTTAAAAGTTTCTCCATAGAGAGAGTTGAGCAACTTCGGACTATCAAAGTTGCTCGGGATAGACTTTTTATTGTTCTTCTATGTCAAATTGTACGAGTATAAGCTTCCTAGATTATTTCGATGCCAAAACACCAACTTTCTATGACAAATGGACAAAACCGTTAAAAGCTCCTCCATAGAGAGAGTTCAGCAACTTCGGACTATCAAAGTTGCTCGGTGTACAATTTTTATTGTTCTTCTATTTCAAATTTTATGAGTATAATAAGCTTCATAGATTATTTCGATGCCAAAACACCAACTTTCTACGACAAATGGAGAAAACCGTTAAAAGCTCCTCCATAGAGAGAGTTGAGCAACTTCGGACAATCAAAGTTGCTCTGGATTGACTTTTTATTGTTCTTATATGTCAAATTTTAGGAGTATAAGCTTCCTAGATTATTTCGATGCCAAAACACCAACTTTCAGTGACAAATGGAAAAAACCGTTAAAAGCTCCTCCACAGAGAGAGTTGAGCAACTTCGGACCATCAAAGTTGCTCGGTGAACAATTTTTATTGTTCTTCTATGTCAAATTTTATGAGTATAAGCTTCCTAGATTATTTCGATGCCAAAACACCAACTTTCTATGACAAATAGAGGAAATCGTTAAAAGCTCCTCCATAGAGAGAGTTGAGCAACTTCGGACCGTCAAAGTTGCTCGGTGTACAATTTTTATTGTTCTTTTATGTCAAATTTTATGAGTATAAGCTTCCTAGATTTTTTCGATGCCAGACAACCAACTTTCAATGACAAATGGACAAAACCGTTAAAAGCTCCTCCATAGAGAGAGTTGAGCAACTTCGGACCATCAAAGTTGTTCGGTGTACAATTTTTATTGTTCTTATATGCAAATTTTAGGAGTATAAGCTTCCTAGATTATTTCGATGCCAAAACACCAAATTTCTATGACAAATGAACAAAACCGTTAAAAGCTCCACCATAGATAGAGTTGAGCAACTTCGGACCATCAAAGTTGCTCGGTGTACAATTTTTATTGTTCTTATATGTCTAATTTTACGAGTATAAGCTTCCTAGATTATTTCGATGTCAAAACACCAACTTTCTATGACAAATAGAGGAAACCGTTAAAAGCTCCTCCATAGAGAGAGTTGAGCAACTTCGTACCATCAAAGTTGCTCGGTGTACAATTGTTATTGTTCTTATATGTCAAATTTTATGAGTATAAGCTTCATAGATTATTTCGATGGCAAAACACCAACTTTCTATGGAAAATGGACGAAACCGTTAAAAGCTCCTCCATAGAGAGAGTTGAGCAACTTCGGACTATCAAAGTTGCTCGGGATACACTTTTTATTGTTCTTATTTCTCAAATTTTATGAGTATAAGCTTCCTAGATTATTTCGATGCCAAAACACCAACTTTCTATGGCAAATAGAGGAAACAGTTAAAAGCTCCTCCATAGAGAGAGTTGAGCAACTTCGGACTATCAAAGTTACTCGGGATACACTTTTTATTGTTCTTCTATGTAAAATTTTACGAGTATAAGCTTCCTAGATTATTTCGATGCCAAAACACCAACTTTCTATGACAAATGGACAAAACCGTTAAAAGCTTCTCCATAGAGAGACTTCAGCAAATTCGGACCATCAAAGTAGCTCGGTGTACAATTTTTATTGTTCTTATATGTCAAATTTTATTGGTATAAGCTTCATAGATTATTTCGATGCCAAAACACCAACTTTCTATGGCAAATGGACGAAACCGTTAAAAGTTTCTCCATAGAGAGAGTTGAGCAACTTCGGACTATCAAAGTTGCTCGGGATAGACTTTTTATTGTTCTTCTATGTCAAATTTTACGAGTATAAGCTTCCTAGATTATTTCGATGACAAAATACCAACTTTCTATGACAAATGGACCAAACCGTTAAAAGGTCCTCCATAGAGAGAATTCAGCAACTTCGGACTATCAAAGCTGCTCGGTGCACAATTTTTATTGTTCTTCTATGTCAAATTTTATGAGTATAATAAGCTTCATAGATTATTTCGATGCCAAAACACCAACTTTCTACGAAAAATGGAGAAAACCGTTAAAAGCTCCTCCATAGAGAGAGTTGAGCAACTTCGGACAATCAAAGTTGCTCTGGATTGACTTTTTATTGTTCTTATATGTCAAATTTTAGAAGTATAAGCTTCCTAGATTATTTCGATGCCAAAACACCAACTTTTTATGACAAATGGACAAAACCGTTAAAAGCTCCTCCATAGATAGAGTTGAGCAACTTCGGACCATCAAAGTTGCTCGGTGTACAATTTTTATTGTTCTTGTATGTCAAATTTTATGAGTATAAGCTTCCTAGATTTTTTCGATGCCAAAAAACCAACTTTCTATGACAAATGGACAAAACCGTTAAAAGCTCCTCCATAGAGAGAGTTGAGCAACTTCGGACCATCAAAGTTGCTCGGTGTACAATTTGTATTGTTCTTATATGTCAAATTTTATGAGTATAAGCTTCATAGATTATTTCGATGCCAAAACGCCAACTTTCTATTACAAATGGACGAAACCGTTAAAAGCTCCTCTAAAGAGAGAGTTGAGCAACTTCGGACCATGAATGTTGCTCGGTGTACAATTTTTATTGTTCTTATATGTCAAATTTTATGAGTATAAGCTTCATAGATTATTTCGATGCCAAAACACCAACTTTCTATGACAAATTTTCAATACCGTTAAAAGCTCCTCCACAGAGAGAGTTGAGCTACTTCGGACCATAAAAGTTGCTCGGTGTACAATTTTTATTGTTCTTATATGTCAAATTTTATGAGTATAAGCTTCATAGATTATTTCGATGCAAAAACACCAACTTTCTATGACAAATGGAGAAAACCGTTAAATGCTCCTCCATAGAGAGAGTTGAGCAACTTTGGACCATCAAAGTGGCTCGGTGTACAATTTTTATTGTTCTTATATGTCAAATTTTATGAGTATAAGCTTCATAGATTATTTCGATGCAAAACTCCAACTTTCTAAGGTAAATGGACAAAACCGTTAAAAGCTCGTCCATAGAGAGAGTTGAGCAACTTCGGATCATCAAAGTTGCTCGGTGCACAATTTTTGTTGTTCTTATATATCAAATTTTATGAGTATAAGCTTCCTAGATTATTTCGATGCCAACACACCAACTTTCTATGACAAATGGACCAAACCGTTAAAAGGTCATCCATAGAGAGAGTTCAGCAACTTCGGACTATCAAAGTTGCTCGGTGTACAATTTTTATTGTTCTTATATGTCAAATTTTATGAGTATAAGCTTCATAGATTATTTCGATGACAAAACACCAACTTTCTATGGCAAATGGACGAAACCGTTAAAAGCTCCTCCATAGAGAGAGTTGGGCAACTTCGGACTATCAAAGTTGCTCTGGATACACTTTTTATTGTTCTTACTTTTCAAATTTTATGAGTATAAGATTCCTAGATTATTTCGATGCCAAAACACCAACTTTCTATGGCAAATAGAGGAAACAGTTAAAAGCTCCTCCATAGAGAGAGTTGAGCAACTTCGGACTATCAAAGTTACTCGGGATACACTTTTTATTGTTCTTCTATGTAAAATTTTACGAGTATAAGCTTCCTAGATTATTTCGATGCCAAAACACCAACTTTCTATGACAAATGGACAAAACCGTTAAAAGCTTCTCCATAGAGAGACTTCAGCAAATTCGGACCATCAAAGTAGCTCGGTGTACAATTTTTATTGTTCTTATATGTCAAATTTTATTGGTATAAGCTTCATAGATTATTTCGATGCCAAAACACCAACTTTCTATGGCAAATGGACGAAACCGTTAAAAGTTTCTCCATAGAGAGAGTTGAGCAACTTCGGACTATCAAAGTTGCTCGGGATAGACTTTTTATTGTTCTTCTATGTCAAATTTTACGAGTATAAGCTTCCTAGATTATTTCGATGACAAAATACCAACTTTCTATGACAAATGGACCAAACCGTTAAAAGGTCCTCCATAGAGAGAATTCAGCAACTTCGGACTATCAAAGCTGCTCGGTGCACAATTTTTATTGTTCTTCTATGTCAAATTTTATGAGTATAATAAGCTTCATAGATTATTTCGATGCCAAAACACCAACTTTCTACGAAAAATGGAGAAAACCGTTAAAAGCTCCTCCATAGAGAGAGTTGAGCAACTTCGGACAATCAAAGTTGCTCTGGATTGACTTTTTATTGTTCTTATATGTCAAATTTTAGAAGTATAAGCTTCCTAGATTATTTCGATGCCAAAACACCAACTTTTTATGACAAATGGACAAAACCGTTAAAAGCTCCTCCATAGATAGAGTTGAGCAACTTCGGACCATCAAAGTTGCTCGGTGTACAATTTTTATTGTTCTTGTATGTCAAATTTTATGAGTATAAGCTTCCTAGATTTTTTCGATGCCAAAAAACCAACTTTCTATGACAAATGGACAAAACCGTTAAAAGCTCCTCCATAGAGAGAGTTGAGCAACTTCGGACCATCAAAGTTGCTCGGTGTACAATTTGTATTGTTCTTATATGTCAAATTTTATGAGTATAAGCTTCATAGATTATTTCGATGCCAAAACGCCAACTTTCTATTACAAATGGACGAAACCGTTAAAAGCTCCTCTAAAGAGAGAGTTGAGCAACTTCGGACCATGAATGTTGCTCGGTGTACAATTTTTATTGTTCTTATATGTCAAATTTTATGAGTATAAGCTTCATAGATTATTTCGATGCCAAAACACCAACTTTCTATGACAAATTTTCAATACCGTTAAAAGCTCCTCCACAGAGAGAGTTGAGCTACTTCGGACCATAAAAGTTGCTCGGTGTACAATTTTTATTGTTCTTATATGTCAAATTTTATGAGTATAAGCTTCATAGATTATTTCGATGCAAAAACACCAACTTTCTATGACAAATGGAGAAAACCGTTAAATGCTCCTCCATAGAGAGAGTTGAGCAACTTTGGACCATCAAAGTGGCTCGGTGTACAATTTTTATTGTTCTTATATGTCAAATTTTATGAGTATAAGCTTCATAGATTATTTCGATGCAAAACTCCAACTTTCTAAGGTAAATGGACAAAACCGTTAAAAGCTCGTCCATAGAGAGAGTTGAGCAACTTCGGATCATCAAAGTTGCTCGGTGCACAATTTTTGTTGTTCTTATATATCAAATTTTATGAGTATAAGCTTCCTAGATTATTTCGATGCCAACACACCAACTTTCTATGACAAATGGACCAAACCGTTAAAAGGTCATCCATAGAGAGAGTTCAGCAACTTCGGACTATCAAAGTTGCTCGGTGTACAATTTTTATTGTTCTTCTATGTCAAATTTTATGAGTATAATAAGCTTCATAGATTATTTCGATGCCAAAACACCAACTTTCTACGACAAATGGAGAAAACCGTTAAAAGCTCCTCCATAGAGAGAGTTGAGCAACTTCGGACAATCAAAGTTGCTTTTGATTGACTTTTTATTGTTCTTATATGTCAAATTTTAGGAGTATAAGCTTCCTAGATTATTTCAATGCCAAAACACCAACTTTTTATGACAAATGGACAAAACCGTTAAAAGCTCCTCCATAGATAGAGTTGAGCAACTTCGGACCATCAAAGTTGCTCGGTGAACAATTTTTATTGTTCTTATATGTCAAATTTTATGAGTATAAGCTTCATAGATTATTTCGATGTCAAAACGCCAACTTTCTATTACAAATGGACGAAACCGTTAAAAGCTCCTCTAAAGAGAGAGTTGAGCAACTTCGGACCATGAATTTTGCTCGGTGTACAATTTTTATTGTTCTTATATGTCAAATTTTATGAGTATAAGCTTCATAGATTATTTCGATGCCAAAACACCAACTTTCTATGACAAATTTTCAATACCATTAAAAGCTCCTCCATAGAGAGAGTTGAGCTACTTCGGACCATAAAAGTTGATCGGTGTACAATTTTTATTGTTCTTATATGTCAAATTTTATGAGTATAAGCTTCATAGATTATTTCGATGCCAAACACCAACTTTCTATGACAAATGGAGAAAACCGTTAAATGCTCCTCCATAGAGAGAGTTGAGCAACTTTGGACCATCAAAGTGGCTCGGTGTACAATTTTTATTGTTCTTATATGTCAAATTTTATGAGTATAAGCTTCATAGATTATTTCGATGCAAAACTCCAACTTTCTAAGGTAAATGGACAAAACCGTTAAAAGCTCATCCATAGAGAGAGTTGAGCAACTTCGGACCATCAAAGTTGCTCGGTGCACAATTTTTGTTGTTCTTATATATCAAATTTTAGGGGTATAAGCTTCCTAGATTATTTCGATCCCAAAACACCAACTTTCTATGACAAATGGACAAAACCGTTAAAAGCTCCTCCATAGATAGAGTTGAGCAACTTCGGACCATCAAAGTTGCTCGGTGTACAATTTTTATTGTTCTTATATGTCAAATTTTAGGGGTATAAGCTTCCTAGATTATTTCGATCCCAAAACACCAACTTTCTATGACAAATGGACAAAACCGTTAAAAGCTCCTCCATAGATAGAGTTGAGCAACTTCGGACCATCAAAGTTGCTCGGTGTACAATTTTTATTGTTCTTATATGTCAAATTTTACGAGTATAAGCTTCCTAGATTATTTCGATGCCAAAACACCAACTTTCTATGACAAATAGAGGAAACCGTTAAAAGCTCCTCCATAGAGAGAGTTGAGCAACTTCGGACCATCAAAGTTGCTTGGTGTACAATTTTTATTGTTCTTATATGTCAAATTTTATGAGTATAGGCTTCATCGATTATTTCGATGCCAAAACACCAACTTTCTATGGCAAATGGACGAAACCGTTAAAAGCTCCTCCATAGAGAGAGTTAAGCAACTTTGGACTATCAAAGTTGCTCGGGATACACTTTTTATTGTTCTTATTTGTCAAATTTTATGAGTATAAGCTTCCTAGATTATTTCGATGCCAAAACACCAACTTTCTATGACAAATTGACAAAACCGCTAAAAGCTCCTCCATAGAGAGAGTTCCGCAACTTCGGACTATCAAAGTTGCTCGGTGTACAATTTTTATTGTTCTTGTATGTAAAATTTTATGAGTATAAGCTTCATAGAATATTTCGATGCCAAAACATCAACTTTCTATAATAAATGGACGAAACCGTTAAAAGCTCCTCCATAGAGAGAGTTGAGCAACTTCGGACAATCAAAGTTGCTCTAGATTGACTTTTTATTGTTCTTATATGTCAAATTTTAGGAGTATAAGCTTCCTAGATTATTTCGATGCCAAAACACCAACTTTCAATGACAAATGGACAAAACCGTTAAAAGCTCCTCCATACATAGAGTTGAGCAACTTTGGACCATCAAAGTTGCTCGGTGAACAATTTTTATTGTTCTTATATGTCAACTTTTACGAGTATAAGCTTCCTAGATTATTTCGATGCCAAAACACCAACTTTCTATGACAAATAGAGGAAACCGTTAAAAGCTCCTCCATAGAGAGAGTTGAGCAACTTCGGACCGTCAAAGTTGCTCGATGTATAATTTTTATTGTTCTTGTATGTCAAATTTTATGAGTATAAGCTTCCTAGATTTTTTCGATGCCAGAAAACCAACTTTCAATGACAAATGGACAAAACCGTTAAAAGCTCCTCCATAGAGAGAGTTGAGCAACTTCGGACCATCAAAGTTGTTCGGTGTACAATTTTTATTGTTCTTATATGCAAATTTTAGGAGTATAAGCTTCCTAGATTATTTCGATGCCAAAACACCAAATTTCTATGACAAATGGACAAAACCGTTAAAAGCTCCACCATAGATAGAGTTGAGCAACTTCAGACCATCAAAGTTGCTCGGTGTACAATTTTTATTGTTCTTATATGTCAAATTTTACGAGTATAAGCTTCCTAGATTATTTCGATGCCAAAACACCAACTTTCTATGACAAATAGAGGAAACCGTTAAAAGCTCCTCCATAGAGAGAGTTGAGCAACTTCGGACCATCAAAGTTGCTCGGTGTACAATTTTTATTGTTCTTATATGTCAAATTTTATGAGTATAAGCTTCATAGATTATTTCGATGCCAAAACACCAACTTTCTATGGCAAATAGAGGAAACAGTTATAAGCTCCTCCATAGAGAGAGTTGAGCAACTTCGGACTATCAAAGTTACTCGGGATATACTTTTTATTGTTCTTCTATGTAAAATTTTACGAGTATAAGCTTCCTAGATTATTTCGATGCCAAAACATCAACTTTCTATGACAAATGGACAAAACCGTTAAAAGCTTCTCCATAGAGAGACTTCGGCAAATTCGAACCATCAAAGTAGCTCGGTGTACAATTTTTATTGTTCTTATATGTCAAATTTTATTGGTATAAGCTTCATAGATTATTTCGATGCCAAAACACCAACTTTCTATGGCAAATGGACAAAACCGTTAAAAGTTTCTCCATAGAGAGAGTTGAGCAACTTCGGACTATCAAAGTTGCTCGGGATAGACTTTTTATTGTTCGTCTATGTCAAATTTTACGAGTATAAGCTTCCTAGATTATTTCGATGCCAAAATACCAACTTTCTATGACAAATGGACCAAACCGCTAAAAGGTCCTCCATAGAGAGAGTTCAGCAACTTCGGACTATCAAAGTTGCTCGGTGTACAATTTTTATTGTTCTTCTATGTCAAATTTTATGAGTATAATAAGATTCATAGATTATTTCGATGCCAAAACACCAACTTTCTACGACAAATGGAGAAAACCGTTAAAAGCTCCTCCATAGAGAGAGTTGAGCAACTTCGGACAATCAAAGTTGCTCTGGATTGACTTTTTATTGTTCTTATATGTCAAATTTTAGGAGTATAAGCTTCCTAGATTATTTCGACGCCAAAACACCAACTTTCTATGACAAATGGACAAAACCGTTAAAAGCTCCTCCATAGATAGAGTTGAGCAACTTCGGACCACCAAAGTTGCTCGGCGAACAATTTTTATTGTTCTTATATGTCAAATTTTACGAGTATAAGCTTCCTAGATTATTTCGATGCCAAAACACCAACTTTCTATGGCAAATAGAGGAAACCGTTAAAAGCTCCTCCATAGAGAGAGTTGAGCAACTTCCGACCATCAAAGTTGCTCGGTGTACAATTTGTATTGTTCTTATATGTCAAAGTTTATGAGTATAAGCTTCATAGATTATTTCGATGCCAAAACGCAAACTTTCTATTACAAATGGACGAAACCGTTAAAAGCTCCTCTAAAAAGAGAGTTGAGCAACTTCGGACCATGAATGTTGCTCGGTGTACAATTTTTATTGTTCTTATATGTCAAATTTTATGAGTATAAGCTTCATAGATTATTTCGATGCCAAAACACCAACTTTCTATGACAAATTTTCAATACCGTTAAAAGCTCCTCCATAGAGAGAGTTGAGCAACTTCGGACCATAAAAGTTGCTCGGTGTACAATTTTTATTGTTCTTATATGTCAAATTTTATGAGTATAAGCTTCATAGATTATTTCGATGCAAAAACACCAACTTTCTATGACAAATGGAGAAAACCGTTAAATGCTCCTCCATAGAGAGAGTTGAGCAACTTTGGACCATCAATGTGGCTCGGTGTACAATTTCTATCGTTCTTATATGTCAAATTTTATGAGTATAAGCTTCATAGATTATTTCGATGCAAAACTCCAACTTTCTAAGGTAAATGGACAAAACAGTTAAAAGCTCGTCCATAGAGAGAGTTGAGCAACTTCGGACCATCAAAGTTGCTCGGTGCACAATTTTTGTTGTTCTTATATATCAAATTTTATGAGTATAAGCTTCATAGATTATTTCGATGCCAAAACACCAACTTTCTATGACAAATGCAAAAAACCGTTAAAACCTTCCCCATAGAGAGAGTTGAGCAACTTCGGACCATCAAAGTTGTTCGGTGTACAATTTTTATTGTTCTTATATGTCAAATTTTAGGGGTATAAGCTTCCTAGATTATTTCGATCCCAAAACACCAACTTTCTATGACAAATGGACAAAACCGTTAAAAGCTCCTCCATAGATAGAGTTGAGCAACTTCGGACCATCAAAGTTGCTCGGTGTACAATTTTTATTGTTCTTATATGTCAAATTTTACGAGTATAAGCTTCCTAGATTATTTCGATGCCAAAACACCAACTTTCTATGACAAATAGAGGAAACCGTTAAAAGCTCCTCCATAGAGAGAGTTGAGCAACTTCGGACCATCAAAGTTGCTCGGTGTACAATTTTTATTGTTCTTATATGTCAAATTTTATGAGTATAAGCTCCATCGATTATTTCGATGCCAAAACACCAACTTTCTATGGCAAATGGACGAAACCGTTAAAAGCTCCTCCATAGAGAGAGTTAAGCAACTTCGGACTATCAAAGTTGCTCGGGATACACTTTTTATTGTTCTTATTTGTCAAATTTTATGAGTATAAGCTTCATAAATTATTTCGATGCCAAAACACCAACTTTCTGTGACAAATAGAGGAAACAGTTAAAAGCTCCTCCATAGAGAGAGTTGAGCAACTTCGGACTATCAAAGTTACTTGGGATACACTTTTTATTGTTCTTCTACGTTAAATTTTACGAGTATAAGCTTCCTAGATTATTTCGATGCCAAAACACCAACTTTCTATGACAAATGGAGAAAACCGTTAAATGCTCCTCCATAGAGAGAGTTGAGCAACTTTGGACCATCAAAGTGGCTCGGTGTACAATTTTTATTGTTCTTATATGTCAAATTTTATGAGTATAAGCTTCATAGATTATTTCGATGCAAAACTCCAACTTTCTAAGGTAAATGGACAAAACCGTTAAAAGCTCGTCCATAGAGAGAGTTGAGCAACTTCGGACCATCAAAGTTGCTCGGTGCACAATTTTTGTTGTTCTTATATATCAAATTTTATGAGTATAAGCTTCATAGATTATTTCGATGCCAAAACACCAACTTTCTATGACAAATGCACAAAACCGTTAAAACCTCCCCAATAGAGAGAGTTGAGCAACTTCGGACCATCAAAGTTGTTCGGTGTACAATTTTTATTGTTCTTATATGTCAAATTTTAGGGGTATAAGCTTCCTAGATTATTTCGATCCCAAAACACCAACTTTCTATGACAAATGGACAAAACCGTTAAAAGCTCCTCCATAGATAGAGTTGAGCAACTTCGGACCATCAAAGTTGCTCGGTGTACAATTTTTATTGTTCTTATATGTCAAATTTTACGAGTATAAGCTTCCTAGATTATTTCGATGCCAAAACACCAACTTTCTATGACAAATAGAGGAAACCGTTAAAAGCTCCTCCATAGAGAGAGTTGAGCAACTTCGGACCATCAAAGTTGCTCGGTGTACAATTTTTATTGTTCTTATATGTCATATTTTACGAGTATAAGCTTCATCGATTATTTCGATGCCAAAACACCAACTTTCTATGGCAAATGGACGAAACCGATAAAAGCTCCTCCATAGAGAGAGTTAAGCAACTTCGGACTATCAAAGTTGCTCGGGATACACTTTTTATTGTTCTTATTTGTCAAATTTTGTGAGTACAAGCTTCCTAGATTATTTCGATGCCAAAACACCAACTTTCTATGACAAATAGAGGAAACAGTTAAAAGCTCCTCCATAGAGAGAGTTGAGCAACTTCGGACCATCAAAGTGGTTCGGTGTACATTTTTTATTGGTCTTATATGTCAAATTTTTGGAGTATAAGCTTCCTAGATTATTTCGATGCCAAAACACCAACTTTCTATGACAAATGGACAAAACCGTTAAAAGCACCTCCATAGATAGAGTTGAGCAACTTCGGACCATCAAAGTTGCTCGGTAAACAATTTTTATTGTTCTTATATGTCAAATTTTACGAGTATAAGCTTCCTAGATTATTTCGATGCCAAAACACCAACTTTCTATGAAAAATAGAGGAAACCGTTAAAAGCTCCTCCATAGAGAGAGTTGAGCAACTTCGGACCATCAAAGTGGTTCGGTGTACATTTTTTATTGGTCTTATATGTCAAATTTTAGGAGTATAAGCTTCCTAGATTATTTCGATGCCAAAACACCAACTTTCTATGACAAATGGACAAAACCGTTAAAAGCTCCTCCATAGATAGAGTTGAGTAACTTCGGACCATCAAAGTTGCTCGGTAAACAATTTTTATTGTTCTTATATGTCAAATTTTACGAGTATAAGCTTCCTAGATTATTTCGATGCCAAAACACCAACTTTCTAT